>CM042695.1:157498509-158732719 GCA_023614405.1 Avena insularis | reverse complement strand
CACCCCGAACCCGACAGTGTTCCCTATCCTCTTCTGGATGGGAACTTCAATATTCTTCAACTCTTCCATGGACTTTATCCCCTTCTCTTAATTGGAGTACTTTGCGTCCTGGTCTACTAGGTTGTCCAGAAATTGCTCTTTCTTTCACAGATCGGAAATGGAGTCACTTAACTGTTTTTCAATCATGTTGCCTATCATGTTTTGTAGTATATATGCGTTCTGCGGTGTAGTGCCAGTACATTCAGTTTATATGCCTGTCATCTTTTGCTGATAGGGAGTTCTAGGCTATTTTTATACTGGAATCTTTCAGGAAAACAAACCCTGGAATGGCTGATCCATACGCCAAGAGGTCTTCTCGAGAAGAGAATGAAAGAATTGAGTATGCCGCGCCATGTATTCAAGGACCTCACGTTGGAATGGAAGATTATGTAAGTAATAGTTCCCAACTTTGTAATAGTATTATGGGGATATAAAGATGATAGTTTCGCCAGATGACAATTCTTCTTGCAGTACAGAGATCACTCATTCAGCACATTGTGAAATACTTAACCTGACCCCTACATTTCTTATTTCCAGCACACAGCTATCCTAGAACTAGATGGTTCGGATTCCACATCATTCTTTGGTGTTTTTTATGGCCATGGAGGTTTAATCTTTCTCTGATACTGTTCCAGAATATTCCAAACAGTTCCGCTTTTAGCATATCTGACCATATAATACATTGATAAAAAGAACACCAAAATCTCAGAGTTCATACTTATCCGAATGTACATATCATATCTGAATCCGTGTATTACATTATAACTGTGCATGATTTGTTCATTTTCTCCTTGTGATTTTCCATCTTCCAGTATGGTATACAATCGTGATGAAACGATTGTGAATGCTGGTACAGTTTAACATCATGATCAAGTTTTGAAATTGGGTTGGTGCTGACATACCATAACGACAACATGGATTATTATGCTAAAATATAGATTGTGAGGGGGCAAAAAATTATGTGATCATTTTTTTTGCGGGGAGGGATTGGTTCATGTTACGAATACAGTCAGTACTTCTAGTGTATGCTTTGTTTGCAGTGAGACAAATGTATTGAAGTGATATTTCAACCATTGGTCTTCACATTGTTTTGATATATGAGCTTGTACATGCATATGACTGATTCAGTCTTCATTTTATGTTATAAAAGATGGTCATGCAGAGTTATATATTTTATGTTTCAGGAGCTGAAATAGCATCGTATTGTTCCAAGCGTTATTCAGGAGAAGAGAATGACAGAATCAAGTACGACGCATCATGTATGAAAGGATGTCGTGATGCAATGCAAGATGATGTAAGTAATATTGCACTAGTTAGTAATATTATGTGGGTCGATGATAGTTTCTATGGATGTATATGGTACACTTTGCTAGCAATTGCACTACACTCATTCAGCACTTTCTGAAATACTGAATTTAATTTCTACACTTCTGATTTCCAGCATGCAACTATCCTAGAGCTAGATGGTTCGGATTCCACATCATTATTTGGTGATTTTGACGGACACTTGGATGGAGGTTTGATCTTTATCTCATATACTGCTCCAACATATTACAAACACTTCAGCTGTTAGCATAACTGACCATTTCATGCATTGAATGATTCAAATCTGTACCAGCATGAAATGGTCAGTTATGGGGGAGTGGTTTATGTTACCAACAAATTCAGTACTTATGCTTATGGTGCATGTTTTGTTTCCAGTGATACACAACTATTGAAGTGATATTTCAGCTAGTGGTTGGTCTTCACATTTTTTTGATATAGAACTTGTATAGGCGTATGATTGATTCAGCCTCCGTTTTCTATTATATAAAATGCTCATGCAGAGTTATATATTTTATGTTTCATCAGGAGATAAAGTAGCATTGTATTGTTCGAAGCAATTTCATGCTGAGCTTGTCAAAGCTCCAGACCATGACGATAATCTACCTACCACAATGCAGAATTTTTATCTCAGGTTATTTTCTAACAGATGATTAAATCATGTACTTCACATTTTTCTATGCAAGTATGGAAAGTCATATGTGGACATGTTTGAATGCGCACAAATTATCGGTAGATGGATGAACTTTTCAGAACTTATGAATTTAGCTAAAGCATGTGAACCCTATAAATTTTGTTAAGAATTATGACCAACTGGGGACTACACAGCAAAACAAGCATTAAGTGCTTCTACCAATATCATGTGCGCCTGGACACATGTTTACATAATCTGTACAATGGTATACCCGTTCCTTCCATAGTTGTGATTGCCTCATAAGTTTACTTCTTGTTGCATGTGCAGATATGTAATGTATAATCCTTTAATGCTTAATTAATGCAGAACTGATCAGGCATTGGAAAGATCAGAAAAACGGAAGAAGTCTGATTCTTCTCCTGACCCTGTTAAGGGAAATTTGCTAAGCGGTCACAAGACTGGCGTTCGTGATGTTAGTGGGGTCTTAAAGGTGATATATCAACTCCTGAATGTTCCTTAAGCATTTTTCTGCCGAAGAAGTTAATAATTATCTCTTGGATGCTGGTGCATATCATTACGTGTAAAAAGAAATTGGAAGAGATCGATGGGTGTGATAAGGAGGGTCTATTGTACTTTTCTGAGATGTGATTTGAAGTTGGCACTAATGTGTTTAACTCATAACCCCAATTTGTGTTCTGTTTGGTTTCTGGTTTACTGAATTGGAAGCCAAATGCTCCTTTTGTTCTCATTGCACCTTGGTTGTTATCATAGTGCCACAATTGAGGTACTATATGACAAGCAAGTGTTTTCCTGTGTTTGAGTTGATCATTTGTTACTTACATTGGTTTCCATATTTTTTGAAGGGCACATAGAGAATTGATCTCCCTGGTTGCACTGGATGATTATGTCTTGATATCCTGTTTTTCCACATGATTTTAATATTTTTCTTACAGAACTATAAGGCGCTACAAAATAATGGAAGCACAGCACGTGTGGCTCTCATTAGAGGCAATCAGACAACTGTTGGAAATGCTGGTGATTCCTTCTGTGTACTCTCAAGGAACGGTCAGGTAGAGCGACTATTTTCTTAACAAATTTCTGGGCGGGCATCCTGTTTTGTCATGATGAATGTGTTCAAGTTTTTTTCGAAATGGGAATGTGTTCAAGTGGTGCCTGACAATTTTTATATCCATTTTATTGGAAGGAAATTGATCTATCCACCGATCACAAGCCAAATTACCCAGGTAAAAGAGACAGAATTGAAGCTGCAGGAGGAAAAGAACCCCTGAAAGAGATTCCTAAGTTTGAATCAGAACCATTCTTTATGACCTTACCTCACATGCAGCGCATCACTAAAATGTCATCTTGGTATGTTTTATTAATCTACTTAGTGCTACGAGACATTCCTGTCCATAGGAATTGTGCTAAATTTTCTGTCATCTGGAAGAATGCTAAATCTATTGAAACAGTAAACTTACCAGTCACAAAAATCTGCACTGCAGTCCATAAATGAAGACACTAGTACTCATAGAGACATATTTCTTTTCATGTTTCATACATTTCTAATTTAGTTTATGTATTACTGCCTTCTCCAGGAAGTATATGACATATAAAACAAGAGCTGAAACTGGAGGAGGCTCCCCTAAGGCTCCACCAGCACCATCGTCAAACTTCTGTACAAAAAGGAAATTAGGCGGCTCGTTCTATGGATTTCGGCACAGTTACAGTAGCTGTCATTGGAATACAACAAAGAACAACAAGCGCAGCTTTGGAACCCAAGCATCTTTCAAGGAGGAGCGGAGAAGTGAAATGAATGATGAGAATGCGCCAAGCGATGAAGATTTCGAAAGATTAAGAGTAGGTTTACTGCATATACCATAGGCTACTTATTTCGCAATCATGCGCCTCTGAAATAACCATTATGCTTTTAAAAATATGCAGAATACTGTGACATTATGCCTTGATGGAACTGATGAGGAAGTCCTCCAGAGTTATCTTGCAGCACTCACTCACATCAGGCTATGGAATGCTGGTGATTCCTTTTGTGTACTCACAAGGAACGGTCAGGTAGAGCGACTATTTTCTTAACAAATTTCTGGGCGGGCATCCTGTTTTGTCATGATGAATGTGTTCAAGTTTTTTCGAAATGGGAATGTGTTCAAGTGGCGCCTGACAATTTTTATATCCATTTTATTGGAAGGAAATTGATCTATCCACCGATCACAAGCCAAATTACCCAGGTAAAAGAGACAGAATTGAAGCTGCAGGAGGAAAAGAACCCCTGAAAGAGATTCCTAAGTTTGAATCAGAACCATTCTTTATGACCATACCTCACATGCAGCGCATCACTAAAATGTCATCTTGGTATGTTTTATTAATCTACTTAGTGCTACGAGACATTCCTGTCCATAGGAATTGTGCTAAATTTTCTGTCATCTGGAAGAATGCTAAATCTATTGAAACAGTAAACTTACCAGTCACAAAAATCTGCACTGCAGTCCATAAATGAAGACACTAGTACTCATAGAGACATATTTCTTTTCATGTTTCATACATTTCTAATTTAGTTTATGTATTACTGCCTTCTCCAGGAAGTATATGACACGTAAAACAAGAGCTGAAACTGGAGGAGGCTCCCCTAAGATTCCACCAGCACCAAGAGCAAAAAAAGCTTCGTCAAACTTCTGTACAAAAAGGAAATTAGGCGGCTCGTTCTATGGATTTCGGCACAGTTACAGTAGCTGTCATTGGAATACAACAAAGAACAACAAGCGCAGCTTTGGAACCCAAGCATCTTTCAAGGAGGAGCGGAGAAGTGAAATGAATGATGAGAATGCGCCAAGCGATGAAGATCTCGAAAGATTAAGAGTAGGTTTACTGCATATACCATAGGCTACTTATTTCGCAATCATGCGCCTCTGAAATAACCATTATGCTTTTAAAAATATGCAGAATACTGTGACATTATGCCTTGATGGAACTGATGAGGAAGTCCTCCGGAGTTATCTTGCAGCACTCACTCACATCAGGCTATGGAATGCTCAGAATGGAACTGAAATAAGCTTTGAATCCATCTTAGGATACCGTTCGAAAGTATATGCTACTCCTATTGAAGGAACCTTTTATCTGGTGATCACATACAAGGGGAGGTCTGTTACGTTGGTCATCGATGCGAGAACTGGATGGTTGTACGGTTATATAGGACCCAAGGGTATCTTCCAGTTCAAAAAATCTGCTACTGCACCAATGGGAACCCCTGACTACATTATGCACATTATTGCTCATATATTGTCAACTGATGGAAGCTATGACAGCATCGCACCAAATGCAGATGTCTCCATGATTGAAGTGGGGACAAAACCTCTTAGAGCCTCTCATGTCAAACTGGCTGAGTTCAATGGTGGAGAGGAAGATCTGGAATTCAGGTTGTCCTTTGGAGTGTTTGTATTTGGAATTCTCGAAGCATTCAAGAGCCACGTCGTTGCAGGCCTAGTTTCAAGCGCAATAAGGGATGGAACTACCACCACTATCTGCAAGAGCTCAAAACCAGACTCAGCAAAAATTGTCAAAAATTGGGGGAAGGGCAGCAGCGAAGCCAATGATGCCCTGTTCCTATTTCTGAAATACGGAACACGGCGCAATCCACCTCTTTTGAAGAATCCATGCGAGGATATGGTAACAGTGGATGATTACGTGAAGAACACTCTTATTTGTCCCAACTGGTCTGCCCTCCGTCATGCTTTTCGGGTTGCTCCCACCAAAGCTAATCTCAGCTGGTCTCCCGTTGATGATGGAGATGGTGATCATTCTGTATCTCTGCTCAACGAGTATGATAAATCTGGCTTGTCTGCTGAGAAGATTATAGCATTTGATAAACAAAATGCCCACTTCTTTGGCTGCCGGGCAGGAGGACTTCCGCACAGCTCTGTTTCAAGCCTAACAGGAGCCATCATGTCACCAGCTTACCATCTTCCGTGGTGGGACAAGCTCCCAGTCAAAGTCTACCGCCGTCTGCCAACAGATCAACAACTCAGGGGTGAAAGATCAGCGTTCTTTGGCAGCAGGGTAAAAAAATTTCAGCAGAGGAGGTATCTACATTCCCATGGCCGGACACTGGATATTGCAAGAAGGGCATTAAACCTTTTAAGGAAGTAGGCGGCAGACGGCCTTGATGAAAATCTAGCAGGTGAACAGATGTGAGTTTTCTTGTTTATGTCAACAAATTCAGCTACTATCTATTGACTTTTAGGATGCCTTATCGAGCTGCTATTATGCAACCTAAATGATTGAAGTCAATGCAACAAAACTGATTTTATTATTGTTGCGGCAAACCAAATTATACTGGAACCGAAGCACTTTAGATGTCTTTCCACTGTTAGTTAATCCGGTGGAGTAGATCTGAACCATGTGAGTTTTTTTTTGCAGTGCTAATGAGATCATTCAAGGTCTTCCAGATGTTGGCTGTTTCTACAAGCAGACCTGACCAGCCAGCAGATCAAGTACAGTGGATTAGAAAGGCGTTCTCCTTCAGATGCTGTCGATTAGATACACATGCTACATCCCCACATACTGTAGATTAGATGTGTATGCTTCGGTGCAGAAAACTTCAGTACATTACACTGACGCCATAGTACAGTGGACCGGAAGCACTCTGTAGATCATACGAACCTACTCCAGATACAGTGCCGCCAAAGTATCTCCTTGGTTGATTGATTTTGGGGCCATTCCCCTGCTGATACATCTAAGCGTCCTTGTAATTCTAATATGCAGAACAGGTTCTTTTAGTAGTTAACAGCAAAGCAGAAAGAGTTTGGTCAATGCATACGACTCTGAGAGTATAGGCATACAGATCATACGTGTATGTTATCTGGAGAAAATAATTGGAAGTTTCCGATCTTCAGTTAACTTGACTAAATAATTGTTCTCTTTTTCTTTGAGAAAGAGTATCTGGTAATGGGAAGAAACGTAAGACCTGTGTACAACACAGCTACAGGCATAGATGCCTGGAGATTAAATGCCAGATATTTTGACAGTGTGGAGTGCGGCGGTGCCAAGAAAGCTTCCAGCGGCCTTTTCCGCTCCCAAACTGTGCGTGTCAACTGCAACGCACGGCTGGAGACAAGAGGGCATACCAGGACACAGGGGTTTGTGAACCTTGCTGGTTTGAAACGCACTTGTGTAAACTTTCAATCTCTTTTTGGAAAAGGGTTATGTGACATATTGTCAGAATGCATGGTGAACATACAAAATTTAGCCAAATATTTCTTGGTTTAAGATACTGTCAAATATACTTGTTTTCTTTTAACCGGCGGCCGGCCCCGTCGTGTGCCATATACAAGCCAGGGAAGCAGCTTATAGGTTGTGACCTCACAACGGAGGCGTCCAGCAGACCATGGTCGTCAGAACAGGGTCACACTAAGCAACAGTGACCATGGCGATGTAGGAATAGGATCAGCACGTTTGCGTTCTACCACATGCTCATTGACGGGAGTTGAGTGCTAGATTACTGAGTTTGGATCACGAAGACAAATAGATTACTATTTTCTTTCACGCCAACAAGGATAATTAGGGATCACCATTGATAATCGACTGGAGCAGAGCAGAGCGGATCTAAAACTGATATTGGGTTGTAACATTAGTTTGAAGAAATCTAGATTCATCCTTAAATTAAATGATACATATTCCATCGTTCTTATGATTGGGGACCAATCCGCTGGTCTCCACGCATCAAAGAAATTCCAGGGATCAAATCGTGTGATCCATGAACTGCACATGGGCTATGTTGGAAGATTAGGCATAATTAATTCCAGAATATAAATCATGACAACAGCAGCTACAATCACGTGAACCTGTAACATACTAGATGTATTGATCAACATGAACAGTAGCAGATTATACGCACTAACAGCCATAGTAAAACAACATCTGTTGACGGTGTACGTACTGATCGGTTATCGATGTGGTCGCCGTTGGTGCAGTAGCCTGTCGAAGAAGTCGGCGCTGAAGATGACGCGCACGAGGTCCGGCTTGACGGCCGGGAAGACGCGCCGTGATGACGAACTTGAGCAGTCGTGCGGAGCGTTTTCCAAAAACCTTATTCGCCCTCTCCCGTACAGGATCACAAAGGCGAGTGGTTCCAAAGACCTGCTCTCCCGACCGCCGGTGCACGCCGGCAAGCGGGATGAAGTAGACTACGGTGGCGGCACAAGCAGAGAGGATGACAAACCCTAGATTGGTTTGGTGTCGTACGTTGTGAAAGTCGCACAGGCGTTTATATAGAGCGGCTCGGAAATCCCGTACAGGACACAAAGTGGACCAAGCCCACGTCGCGCACGTTCGGGTCGGTTACAGATAGCCCACGATCCGGAGCGACCCGAATCCGCTAATTGTTGACACGTCTGTCTAACCGCACACATTTTCCTGAGCAGCAAAATAAAGCTCGGCTCGGCGAGATTCCCGCAACCCGCACGTCGTGACGAGACGAGGCGAGCGTGTGAGCGGCGTCGTCGTCGGAGGAGGAGCGCGTGTGTAGCTCTCTTATTAACACTCACTTACAAAGTGGTGCAACACTCCACCTTATAAGGTGGTACAACTCTCCTTCAACTTTCCATTTGGGACTAAACTTTAGCTCCCACGGCTCTTGCAAGACACATGTGAGCTGCCACCAACTTGGGCCAAATCACATATGGGCTTCCACATACATGGGCTTTGAGATTTAGGGAAAATCTGAAATCACACATGGGTCTAATGATTTAGCCTATTATTTCTAAAAATCCCCCGCCAGATCTCAAATGCACATTTGAAGATTTGCCAATCCTCGCCACTTGTTTATATACCAGTGTTTCAGCAGAGACTGTTAAGTTGAACTTCCGCCTAGAATCTTGAACTACATCTATCAACAACTTGAACAATGGAGGGACCTTGAATTGCAAGTTTGGTGCCAATAGATTTCACTCAAAATCATAACTAGTACCTGGCTGCCAGTAGCCTACCCCGCGGGTTGGAGCATATGCGTCATACTCCCTGGTCTCTTCATGAGTTCACTAGAGATCACCCAAGTCTCATAGACCGCGACATTTACAGTCGATCTCATATAGGTGTGTTCTTTCAAGAATGCTCTGTAGGACAGCATCTTTGCTAGTTAAAGCCAACAGAAACACATTAAGGCATGTTGTCAACCCGCCTTACAGATTATGAGAGTTATGCATATTCACATAGAGAGGGTTACCAACTACTCTCCTCGGTCAAACCACGAGCTTGTTCTTCCCAGGTCCTAATTCACGGATCTCCGATCACATAGGTTGGGTTACCACTAGGTGTGACATCCATGGGTCTCAAGCCCATCTCCCTTGATGCACTTTCTATCATATTTCGTGATAGTCCCTTTGTAAAGGGATCTGTCAGGTTTTTGTCTGTTTGAATATACGTAACAGTTATTACTCCGGAGTTTCTCAATTTTCTGACAGATTTCAAACGTCTCTTCACGTGTCTTGATAACTTCGCATTAACCTTAGAATTGTTCACTTTGACAATAACAGTTTGGTTGTCACAATTCAAAAGGATTGCCGACATAGGTTTCTCAACCACAGGCAAGTCCATCAAGAGCCCACGCAGCCATTCTGACTCAACAGTGGCTGTGTCTAAAGCAGTAAGCTCTGCTTCCATAGTTGACCTCGTCAATATGGTCTGTCTATGGGATCTCCATGACACCGCACCACCTCCAAGGGTAAACACATACCTGCTCGTGGCGTAGAGTTCATCAACGTTAGAGATCCAGTTTGAATCACTATATCCTTCAAGCATAGCAGGGTGCCCTGAATAGTGAATCCCATAGCTCATTGTATCACATAGATAGCGCATGACCCTTTCAAGTGCATGCCAATGATCAATACTCGGGTTAGACATGAACCTACTCAACTTGCTCACAGCAAAAGAGATATCAGGTCTTGTAGCGCTTGCTAAGTACATGAGAGAACCAACAACTTGTGAATATTTCTGCTGATTTGTTGGTTCCTTCTTATTCTTTCGTAATGTCAAACTGGGATCATAAGGTGTTGGAGAAGTCTTTCCATCATTAACGCCAAATCGGCTCAAGACCTTATGAACATAATGAGATTGTGTTAAAGTAATCCCATTCTCGTTCTTAATAAGCTTGATGTTCAGAATCACATCTGTTGGAGATATGCCCAAGAGGCAATAATAAAGTAGGTTATTATCATATCTTCATACTTATGATAAATGTTTACATTCATGCTATAATAGTATTAACAAGGAAACCATTAATACTTGTGTGATTTGTAAACTTAATTTGAAGTCCCTAGTATAGCCTCTATACTTCACTAGCTTGTTGGTTGATTGTTGATTGTGGTTTCCATATCATGAACATTGAGATGTTATCAACAACAAGATCATATCGTTAGGAGAATGATATGGTGGACATACTCCTATAGATAAGCGTAGCATAAAGATCAAGTCATTTCAATAGTTCAATTGCTATATGCTTTCTGATACATAGTAACCTAATTCCTTCGACCATGAGATCATGCATATCACCTTTCTTTGGATGGATGCTTTGATGTCATCAAACACCACACCGTAATGTGGTGGCTATAAAGGTGGTATTGAGTGTTCGGAAAGTATTGGTTGAAACACATGGATCAAGAGTGGGATTTGTCCATCCATATGACGGATAGATATACTCTGGGCCCTCTCGGTGAAATGTCATCCAATTAGCTTGCAAGCATGTGACTGGGTCACAAGGGATCACATATCAGGAGCGAAAAGAGTACTTATCGATGTGAGGTTGAACTAGGTATGCAGAGATACCAAGCGATCATAACCTCGGTAAGTAACATATCGTGAGACAAAGGGAAATTGGTATCGTATGTAAGTGGTTCATTCGATCGCAATGTAATCGTAGAAATATGTAGAACCATATGAATTTCCAGATTCCTCTATTGGTTATTGTTAGGAGAAGTGTCTCGATCATGTCCGCATAATTCACGAACCGTAGGGAGACACTTAAGGATTCGACGTTGTTTGAGTAGTTATGGAATGATGAGAAAGAGACCAAATGTTGTTCGGAGTCCCGGATGTGATTCGGGATATCACGAGGAGATCCGGAATGGTCCGAAGAATAAGATTCATATAAGGAAAGTCCCGTTTCAGAGTTGGGGAATGGTTCTGGTGTTTTCATCGGGAATGTTCTAGAAGATTCTGGAATGTCCGGCACTCCGGAGGGGAAGGGTACATGAATGTGTCATTACATATTGGAATGATTGCATCATGTACTAAGTGTTCTCGCTGTCCAAAATAAAGGGTTTATTTAAATCCTAAATTGAAAAGTCAAACGGCTAGTTTGAAAGTCAAACGGCAAGTTTTGGAAAGTGGAAAGAGGAGGAGACGTGGAAACCGAGTTGGGGAGGGATTCCCTCCTCCCCAAGCCGGCGCCCCACCTCAAGGCCGAGTTGGGAGGGACTCACTCCCTCCCTTGGCAGCCCTCCACCTATAAAGGGAGGCAGGGCTGCCTCCTGCACACACACAAGTTCCTATCCTCTAATCAAACCCTAGACCTAAACCCCGGTTTAGAGCTATTTTGGTTTAGAGCCTTCTAATTGGTTTAGAGCCTTCTAATTGGTGTGTCTAATTACTAGACCACTAATAGCCTCTCTCATAAGCTCCACCATACTCGCACCGGCTTAAGGCGAAGCCTCATGATTTCCCTCTACTTCGGTACCACGCCCGTTGTCTTGCGGAATCGAGGAGAGTGCTACAACCTCCATTTTCTTTGGAACAAGGAGAGGAAGGTCTTCGTCGAGCAGCGATGTGACCGATTGCGGGCGCTGCTTGGAACGTGGTATTTGGAAGGATCGTCACGCGATCTTGAGATCGGAAGAATCGACTACATCACCCACGAGAATCTGCTCTCGTTAAACACTTTGGAATCTTCGAGGGTGAGTTATTCCATCGACTCGTTGCTGCAATCTAGTAGATAGATCTTGGCTTGTTTGTTTGTATGCGATAGAAAATTTTTGTTTTCCATGCTACGAACCCCTCAAAGGGTATCGAGCCGTGTCTATATGTAGATCTGTTGCCTGAGTAGAACACAATGGTCATTGTGGGCATTGATGCTTTTATTGTAGATTGCTTTTTGTGTACTTTGCATCTAGCGGTATGTTGGGATGAAGAGGCCCGGGCTAACCTTACATGACATCGTTCATGAGACTTGCTCCACGCTTGACATGCAACTTGTATTGCATAAGTGGCTCTGGTGCTGTTTCTCCTAGCATAGTTAAGATCCAATTTACAACGGGTAATCAACAATGCTAGTATCAATGTTGTGGTTCTTGTTCGTAAGTTAGAACGACACTTATTGAAATCCCCAAACCACGTAAAATATGCAAAGAAAGTAGAGACGTCTAACTTTGTTTTGCGGGGTGTCTGATGATGTGATATGGCCATGATTGTGATTATATTTGATGTATGCAATGTTCCTTATTGTAAGTTGGCAACCGGCAGGAGCCATATGGTTGTCTTTAATTTTGTTAAGACCTGCGTGTCTATTCAAAGTAGTTGTAATAGTTGAAGCTGGTGGACGACAACCATGAAGAAGCGTCATTGACCTTGATGCTATGCGTGATGATGGAGATCATGTTCGTGCTTGAAGATGGAGATCGAAAGCACAAAGAAGAAAGGCCATATCATATCACATATTATGAATTGCTGTGATGTTAATCCTTTATGCATCTTGTATTGCTTAGTAGGCAGCGGTAGCATTATAAGATGATCCCTCATGCACATAAATTTCAAGTTCTAAAGTGTTCACCCTTAGTATGCACCGTTGCCAAAGCTTGCGCTTGAAGCACCACGTGATGATCGGGTGTCTTTGATTCATGGTGAATACAACGTAAGCAAGCCAGATTTGCTTATCGGTAGCTAAGGTTTGATCTTGAGCCTAGCATGTACAGACATGGCCTCAGGAACACGGATTACCGAAAGGTAGAGCATGAGTCATATAGTAGATATGATGAACATGTTGATTGTTCGCCATTAAAACTATATCAACTCTCGTGATGATCGGTTTTGATGTGGTGGATTTGGTTCATGTGATCACTAAAACAATGTGAGGGATGTTGTTTTAAGTGGGAGTTCACCTAGATTAATTTAATTATTAATTAGAACTCAATTTATCATAAACTAAAATCAAAGTGAATTTGCATAGTTGTTGTAGTCATTGGCATCCGTTTACCACCTTAGCTTAGTTATAATTGAGATGATAGAACTATAGAATTCTGGTTAGTTACTTTCTGAACTGGTATCGTATTGTTTTGAAGTGTTAATCTAAAGTTTAAAAGTCCTATTGCAAACTTTCAGTAATTTCAGTTACTCCATAAAGTTTAATAATTAGTATTAAAACAAGAGTGACAATTCCAAGTGTTAGTGTTTGAGTATCATGTTTGTCTCCATGATTCTTGATATTCAAAGGATTGTCTTAATATCAAGGTTATCTAGGATCTGAAAGAATTGTTTCAGAAACCATGATGTGTGGAAGATATTGTGATATCTGAAATGAAGTTTTGGTTACAACATGATAGAGTATAATATGGCAAAAGTCATGTTCTCATATTTGATGAGAATTTGCAAAAGGTTGGAGACACTAGTTGTCCTAATCTTCCAAAAGGTTTTGGAGAGCAACATTATACTCACGATTCACCGTTATAAGCTAAAGTAGCTTGATCATGGATAAATCCATGATGAAGGTGAATATTTGATGTAGGTAAAATATTTACTACACCAAGAGTTAACTAAAGAAAGGAATTTGAAAGAACACCAAACATTTGATAATGGTGATCTGCTTCAAAGTGCAAGTCCAAAGACATTGGTATTTAACTATACACGCTTTGGACTATGTGTCATATGTATGACTCCACTATTGATGTTGATAGATTCTTTCAAGCGTAAAAGGAAATCTTGAAAGAGAATCTCATAAGTATATGGCAGAAAAGAAAAGACTAGAATTGTTCAGTTTAAGTATATAGATGATATCGTGTGATGGCTATATTCTTTGCTTATTAAACAATGTGGTTCTTAAGTATTTGATACTGAATTTGTTGGTGTGAATCGTCATACGAAACAACACAATTCATGAACTACAATGGCCTAAGTAACTAGCAAAAGAATATGTGATGATGTTCATCGAAAACAAATAAAGGGTTATTGTGTTGCTCGTTAAACATCAAAGCTTGCCTTCAGGATTTGTTTTATCAGGTATTATGAGAACAAAAGGGTTGTTCAAATAATTGCCGTAATCCATAAAATATGGATGATTCACAAATCTCGTTGGATAAATCACATCCATAAAACTAGTGCTAAAATTGTCGAAAGACAAATTGATTGAAAGATCACTTAGGAAGTGACATCGCCGTTTAAATTATATTGGAAAGAAAACATGAAGAAACTCCATGTGGATGGAATTTTGGAGTCTTTTGATTTTTGATCAAATGACGTTTGTGAAACTTTCCTAGAGATAATTAAAACTTAGTTCATAGGCCAAAAGGGAATGAATGACTAGCTTATTGGAACTTGTGCATATTGTTGTACGAACTCCATTATGTGTAGTCAAGAGCGATGGATTTCAACTTCATATGCTTTCTCCGAAAATTTGAGTGAATATGTGAATATTTACTTAATAAGGATGAAGTGTGAAATATTTGAAAAGTTCAAAGATTTTCAAGATGAAGTGCAAAATCATTGTAACAAGAATATAAATAGTTTATGATAAGATCATAAAGGAAGATATTTAAGTTACAAGTTTAGCATAATACCTAAGATTTAAGGAATCGGTCCGTGGATTTGCATTTACCGAAACACCATAAGAGTATGGAGCGTTCGAGATATGTAATTGAACCTTGTTTGACATGGTAAGATCGAAGGTATAATTCATAAAACTGCTATTATATTTTAAAGATTAAAAGCTTTAGAGACTACCGTTTTCCACTAAAAGAGCTCCATCATAATCCGCTGAAATGACACCATATAAGGTTATGGTTTGGGATAAAACCCAAGTAGTCCTTTCTTAAACATTGGTATGCTATGCATAAGAAAGATGTTTGCAACCAAAGTCGGATAAACCTGTCTTTGTATTACTGTTAAGTATTCCTCCATAAACACCGGAGACAAAAGTGTTTGTCGCTTAGAACGTCAAGTTTCTTTGAGAAGGAATTTTTCGTGAAAAGTTAAGTGGGAGGACAATAGAACTTTGATAAGGTTAAAGGAACCTTAGCTATATGTGCAGAGTGGCACAGCACCGAAAAGTGTTCCGGAGGCAGCAACAATGCTCATGGCTCACGTGCCTCAAAGGTTGTGGTCACGGAGGTCTAAGTTTCTATTGAACCAAGTAGGTCGAGTAAACAATCAAATACCAAGATTTGAGGGTTGAATCATTATTTGAGAATAATGAACAGACTACATGCAAAGAAGCGATGATGGGCCCTGACTCTGTCAAATGGTTTGAAGCCATAAAATCCGTGATAGTTCCATACACGAGAAATCAAGTTTTGAACTTGAAGGACCCTCGAAAAAGGTGTAAGACCTTGCAGTTGTGTTTGGATCTATAAAGAAGTAGACATGGATGTTTCACATCTATGAAATAGTCGACATGTTGGGAAAGAGTTCACAACAATGTTCAAAGGTTGTATATGACAAGATTTGATCTTTCATAGCGATTTTTAGTCTAGACGGATTAATGTAGCAACCACTACATATAATTTGTTATGTGGTAGTAGAATAAAACAAAACAAGTTCTTCTAATAGAATGGTTACCTAGGACGTGTGCATGACACGGTCTAAAGGGTTTTGTTAATTCAAAGGATGCTAAAAGCATATGCAAACTTCAATGGTTGAAGTAAGCATAGCGGAATTGGAATCTTCACTATGATGAAACTGTTAAAAGAGTTTAATTTCATCGGAGACAATGAAGATGCTTGCATTTGCAAGAAATTAAGTGGGAGCGCTAAGACATGTTTCTAATACATTATGTGGAAGACATATTGTTGATTGGAAATAATGTATCTTTTATTAACACATATTAAGAATTTCATCCCGATGAAAGACTTAGGCAAAACCAAATATTTGGCATCAATAGACGCTAATATGGTTGTGCGAAGTACATAGACGAGATATTGAATGAATTCAATATAGAAACTACAAGAAAGGTTCTTGTTGCACAGAAAGGATTGAAAGAGTTCAATGTTGATGATATATTCAAGTGTATTGACATTTGGTAAGTGAAACAAAGATTCAAGTATAGATTGATACTTGATGTATGAAATCACAAAGAGTATTTATATCAATCATACTGTGATATGTACAAATCCAGATATGTCCTATGCTCTAAATGTTGTGAGCATATACCAGAATGATTTGTAAGATGATCATTGGACGATAGTCAGGATATTCTTATGATCTTTTGGAAGAACTAAGAGTATATTATTTGTAGAAGTGACAAATAGATGGTTAGTTTATTGTAAAAGTACTACATTGATACTAGTTTTGTCACAAAGTACAAATTAAGTTTATCTCAATCTAAATTAAGGGTGGCACAATATAATGGAAAGTGAGTTCCATAATGGATTTGGATGAGTTCCAAAGTTAAGACATTGTGACAGATACTTCAACAAAAGGCTAAGTATATGACTGCTATTATAGCAGCAAAAGAGGGCATTTGTGTCAAGTAGTTTGTTATCAAACTAGGTGTAGTTCACAGCGGGATAATACTATGAAGATATATTGTGCGACAATATTTTCAACATGTTTTAACCCCAAAGAACTAAAGGTCACACCGAAAGACCAAATTTATACAAAGCCATCTCATTAGAGAATGAGTGATGCGTAGAGACGCAAAGACATGCAATTACACACGGACACGGAAGTGTCGGATCCGGAGATCGATTGACCACTAGCAATCGTGTACATACAACACCGGAAAGCCATAGGTGTTGAATACACAAAGGTTTGAAACTAGATTATTGACTCTAGTGCAAGTGGGAGACTGTTGGAGATATGCCCAAGAGGCAATAATAAAGTAGGTTATTATCATATCTTCATACTTATGATAAATGTTTACATTCATGCTATAATAGTATTAACAAGGAAACCATTAATACTTGTGTGATTTGTAAACTTAATTTGAAGTCCCTAGTATAGCCTCTATACTTCACTAGCTTGTTGGTTGATTGTTGATTGTGGTTTCCATATCATGAACATTGAGATGTTATCAACAACAAGATCATATCGTTAGGAGAATGATATGGTGGACATACTCCTATAGATAAGCGTAGCATAAAGATCAAGTCATTTCAATAGTTCAATTGCTATATGCTTTCTGATACATAGTAACCTAATTCCTTCGACCATGAGATCATGCATATCACCTTTCTTTGGATGGATGCTTTGATGTCATCAAACACCACACCGTAACAGGGTGGCTATAAAGGTGGTATTGAGTGTTCGGAAAGTATTGGTTGAAACACATGGATCAAGAGTGGGATTTGTCCATCCATATGACGGATAGATATACTCTGGGCCCTCTCGGTGAAATGTCATCCAATTAGCTTGCAAGCATGTGACTGGGTCACAAGGGATCACATATCACGGGAACGAGAAAAGAGTACTTATCAGTAACGAGGTTGAACTAGGTATGCAGAGATACCGACGATCATAACCTCGGGTAAGTAACATATCGTGAGACAAAGGGAAATTGGTATCGTATGTAAGTGGTTCATTCGATTGCAATGTAATCGTAGAAATATGTGGGAGCCATATGAATTTCCAGATTCCTCTATTGGTTATTGTTCGGAGAAGTGTCTCGATCATGTCCGCATAATTCACGAACCGTAGGGAGACACACTTAAGGATTCGACGTTGTTTGAGTAGTTATGGTATTATGAGAAAGAGACCGAATGTTGTTCGGAGTCTCGGATGGGATCCGGGATATCACGAGGAGATCCGGAATGGTCCGGAGAATAAGATTCATATAAGGAAAGTCCCGTTTCAGAGTTGGGGAATGGTTCCGGTGTTTTCATCGGGAACATTCTAGAAGGTCCCGGAATGTCCGGCACTCCGGAGGGGGAAGGGTACATGAATGTGTCATTACATATTGGAATGATTGCATCATGTACTAAGTGTTCTCGCTGTCCAAAATAAAGGGTTTATTTAAATCCTAAATTGAAAAGTCAAACGGCTAGTTTGAAAGTCAAACGGCAAGTTTTGGAAAGTGGAAAGAGGAGGAGAAGTGGAAACCGAATTGGGGAGGGATTCCCTCCTCCCCAAGCCGGCGCCCCACCTCAAGGCCGAGTTGGGGAGGGACTCCACTCCCTCCCCTTGGCCGCCGGCCCTCCCACCTATAAAGGGAGGGGCAGGGCTGCCCCTCCTAGCACACACAAGTTCCTATCCTCTAATCAAAACCCTAGACCTAAACCCCGGTTTAGAGCTATTTTGGTTTAGAGCCTTCTAATTGGTTTAGAGCCTTCTAATTGGTGTGTCTAATTACTAGACCACTAATAGCCTCTCTCATAAGCTCCACCATACTCGCACCGGCTTAAGCGAAGCCTGGGATTTCCCTACTCTTAGGTACCACGTTGTCTTTGCGGAATCGCGAGGAGAGTGCTACAACCTCCGCCTGCTTTGGAACAAGGAGAGGAAGGTCTTCGTCGAGTACCGAACGTGTGACCGATGCTGAGGCGCTGCTGAACGTGGCGCTGGAAGGATCGTCTCGCGATCTTGAGATCGGAAGAAATCGACTACATCACCCACGAGAATCTGCTCTCGTTAAACACTTTGGAATCTTCGAGGGTGAGTTATTCCATCGACTCGTTGCTGCAATCTAGTAGATAGATCTTGGCTTGTTTGTTTGTATGCGATAGAAAATTAGTGTTTTCCATGCTACGAACCCCTACAACATCAGCCTCTCCCAGATCTTTCATATCAAAACTCTTTGACAGGAAAGACTTGACTTCATTTATCACTTTCATGTTTGTACCAAAGATCAGAATGGCATCCACGTACAAACATAATATAACACTATCGCCCCCACCATGGCGATAGTAAACACACCTATCAGCCTCATTAATGACAAAGCCAGCAGAAAGTAGAGTTCTGTCAAACTTTTCATGTCATTGCTTAGGTGCTTGTTTCAGGCCATATAAAGATTTTAATAACGTACACACCTTTGTCTCTTCACCTTTTACCACAAACCCATCCGGCTGATCCATATAGATCTCCTCTTCCAACTCTCCATTAAGGAATGTTGTCTTCACGTCCATTTGATGAACGAGAAGACCATAAGAGGCAGCCAGGGATAGTAGTACTCGAATGGTGGTCAGTCTAGCGACAGGTGAATAGGTGTCAAAGTAATCTTCGTCTTCTTTCTATGTGTAGCCCTTAGCTACAAGACACGACTTGTACTTCTCAATAGTACCATCAGGCCTTAGCTTCTTCTTGAACACCCACTTACATCCCACAGGTTTACAACCATAGGGTCGTTCTGATAATTCCCAAGTTCCATTAGAAAGAATCGAGTCCATCTCATTTTGGATAGCTTCTTTCCAATCATCTGCATCAGGAGATGCATATGCCTCTGCAATGGATCTGGGAGTATCGTCCACAAGGTACACGATGAAATCATTACCAAAGGACTTTGAAATCCTCTGTCTCTTACTCCTCGTGAGAGGTTTATCGTCATCCTTCTCAAGGACTTCCTCATGTGGTTGTTCAGAATTCTCAATAGATGCACTAGATTCAGGAAGTATTTCAGAAGACGGTCTACCAATGCTATGCATATCTTTCATAGGAAAAATATTCTCAAAGAATGTTGCATCACGAGATTCCATTATAGTATCAACATGCATATCAGGTACCTCAGATTTAACCACTAGAAATCTATAGCCTACACTCTGTGGAGCATATCCTAGAAAGATACAATCCACTGTCTTGGGTTCGAGCTTGCGTTTCTTGGGGATCAGTATGTTGACCTTCGCCAAACACCCCCAATGTGGTGACCCAGCATACCACTGCATGTTGTAGTATACTATAGTCGTGGACATAACACTCACGGAGTACCATTCCGCAAATATTACATCCTCAGAGTGGTACAATAGAAACAAAGCGAGTCCACAACATACATTATTATTATTACAACCAGAAATTTACATGACGACTTTGAGATCCTCCTAGGTCCATAGAGGTATCCCGATGACTCAGGGCTAAACTATAATAAATCTGAGAACAAGATAACGAAGCAAACTAAACTTTAAGGTTTATACGAGATTTAATATAGATAGAGGATAGAGATCTATCCTACTGGACTAGACCACTATATATGATACATCTACACTTCAGATACGTCAGTTTCCATTCCATAGATGTTTTCGTAATTGTTCCCTATGACGCTTCCGGATACTTCTGGTTCTTCATAGCGGAATTCTTATTGGTCTTAAATTGGATATAGTATTTCCTTTTCCTGGTCGCTAATGTCTTCAGAATCTAGCAAGGGTTAAGAATATACGTTGAGTACGAGCGTACTCAGCAAGTTCACTAAAAAGGAGTGTTTGATGCACTATATCTACAGCCACAGACCATATGTCGTAGGCAATGCAGGTTTTTGTAAATATTTCTTCAAAGATTGCTTTTATTATGAAAAGCTATGTCTGTCAGCCTTCACAGGTTTACCAGAACTTTCATGGAGTTCCTTTCCTGCATCGTTCGCAGCTCCTTCCTGGAATAGGGAGTAACAAGTTATAGTTCTTACACTCTGCAGAGGTGCATTACTTTACCCATGAAAGATCTTAGCTTTGTTGCACATCCAGGCGTGCATTCTCGTTCACACTTCCTTGGTATGAGGCCTAGACTAAGATCCAAGCCAATCACTGTCCTTCTCCGTGACCCCGCATACACCACAATTGTTGTATGCCCAAACTCAAGGTAGACTTTTCCCCGTATAAAACGGCTATACCTTAGTTGGATACACACAACAACCATTAACACTAGAAATCTGTCTTTTGTAAGCCCAGATCCACGGTAGACTTTTCCCCGTATAAAACGGCTATATCCATGATCTGCAACTTACAAATGCCCAGAACAGTGTCCAATGCATGAGAAAGGGAGCCGATCCAGCTGACTTCTCCGTCTCATTCCAAATCTCATGGTTAACGCGTAATATACGGCGCAAGAATCACTGGCGACATTGGTTGTTAAGTCCTATATAATATGTTCCTTTACCACCGGAACTTTCATAGAAGGTTATTACCTCATGGTAAATAACCTATAGTCATATTATTATACAAATAGTGTTTTCTGACCTTTTTCAAATGCAGGTGATAACAACACTGGATTTGTAAAATACTTTACAGAAAATAATCAAAGGACATGAGCAAGTGTGAACTTGACTTGATATAGCGGAGTATTGTAGTAGAATGTCTCGACTTGACCCTGGACCTCGGGTTCTACAAAAATACCATCATTGCCCGGTAAGGACAATGTTTAAAGAAGCAATATGTTGTTATGCATAAGTAATGAGATGCATGTTGTAAAATCTTAAGTAATTCCCCAACATTACATGTGAGTTGGATTTAGATGATTTGTTTAGGATGTGAGTTATCTTTAAGTTTACTTCATAAAGAGAGTAGTTGTAAGGGTTTTTGGATAACATATAAGACATGAAAGTAAGGTACAATTGTAATACAATTCTAAGATTGGGTGGTATTATGTATTTATTTCAAGGTTCATATTTTAAATGGTTGTGACTTAGAATAAATAGTATAGTGTTTATTTTGAAGTGGCAAAAATAATAACATTTGAAGAAAATATTCTTTATGTTAAGTTATTCAACTCTGAAGATTAATAAGATTAAAATTATGGTTTCTGATAAGGTTTAAATGATCTTGAGACATTATATATCTAGCTTATGATATATCAGACCAAAGTTAACTATAAAAATATAATTGGACTTGGGATATAACATTTATGGTATTAACAATAACTAGGGTTTTTCCTAAGCATAATGAAATTTAGTACTAAAGACTTAAAGATAGCATATTTAATATTTATAGATTATACTATAAGATTTTCTTATATAAAGAAAATAGGTGAATTTTTTTATGATATATTTAGTGAATACCAAGTTTGTTAAATATAATTATATATGAATTGAGATCACTTACTTCTAATTTAAATTAATTATTTGCAAAACTAACTTTGTAAATCTTGGACTTATAGTTGATTAAGAATTTTAAAGGAATATTATAAAATTGATTGTTTATATTTGGATAGTATTTTAAATTATAATTATGGTTTAGACTATTTTAGAGTTAAAAGATTGTGTTTTGAACATGATTATTTCTTACTTAGGAAATAATGTTAAATAATTAACAAAACAACTATCTCATTTTAACAATTGAAGATATATGATCTAAGAATTTAAAATGTTTTTGGAATAATATATTTAGTATTATCCTAGTAATTATTCTTACTTAAAATTTTAAAATTGATTTTTTTTAAGTATTATCTTGATTTCTTTTATAAAATTTCTCAATTATTGAATGTCTTTAAATATTTGTTTTAAGTTTTATTTGTAAAATTTTAAGTTAGTATTTTTATTAGATAAGAGATTTATTTTTATGCATGAAAGTGATTTTTATTTATTTTTTAGGAATTTTTCTGAATTTATTAAATTTCATTTAGTTATTTAAGGGTGTTAATGTTTATCTGTATTTTATTAAACTTAAATAAATATGATTATATTTTTCTTAGGTGGAGATTATTTTAATAAACATTTTGATGTATTAAATATATTTTTAGAATTTTTCTACATTTTTCTAGAAATAAAATAGTGTACAGGGGTATCGTGGTCATTACTTTATTCTAGCTTTTTCTTATGCCCTCTTTTTTTATTCTGGTCTGTTTGGTTGGCAACATGACTGGCTCGACCCAGCCAGGTCTGGCTCGAGGTCAACCCGACCCCGGCCCCTTCACCCTTCTCACATCTCGCTCCTGGGACAATCCCGAGCCTTCCCCTTGCGACACCCACTGCCGCCGCTCGCCAAATCCCGACGAGCACCGGTTGCTATGGCCACCGTCACCAGCCACCATAGCTCTGCCAGCCTCAGACCTCCTCTTCCATCCAATTTGATTTGCAAATGGTGCCCGATTGATCTTGCCCCCCTTCAATTGTCTGGTTCTAGGGTTCTCACTGTCCATGGCTCTCGAGGTTGATGGCGACCTCGTTGATTTGTGGTGGTGACCTGGTGATGCGGAGAGGGTATGGTGGTG
The DNA here is from genome assembly GCA_023614405.1 of Avena insularis. NCBI lineage: Eukaryota > Viridiplantae > Streptophyta > Magnoliopsida > Poales > Poaceae > Avena > Avena insularis. The sequence continues at coordinate 158,709,399 of CM042695.1, read as the reverse complement.
TGTTCGTGGTCGTTGGCCACAGCCGCCTGCGGTGACGAGCTGGTGTTTTGGCGGTGTGGTGATGTCCAGCACCGCCGTGCTTCTCCTCGGCTGTCTTGATTGCGGCCTAGGCGCGGGTTGCAGCGCCTCTAGGTGCTCCTCGTGCCGCCGCCCTGGCTCCCATCAACTCTATGTTACCACCATCTACTTCCTCTTCTTGTTGTGCGAGGCCAATCGGGTAAGCTTTTCTCTATCCCACTCTCTCTCAGTATGAACCCTAATTTGAGTTCCTCACTTCGGTTCATGATACATTACAGTAGCTTTGCTACATAGCTTGCTCACGAAATTTGGCTTGTAAATTTATCTATTTGTATTGGATAGTGGATGGTACTGGTTTGTGACTACAGGATAATGAATTTATTCTTATATGAGGTTTGGCTGGTTGTTGAGATGATCCAATATTAACTGGTTGTGATCTAGTTGGCTTGTTGAATTGTTTGATATTGGCTCCATGCTAGCTAACCTGTGATGTTGCACTACTGGTGTGACTTACACAATCACAAGTTATGTTCTGCTGGAATTGATGCTATAACTTGTTGTTGAATTATCTAGGAATAGCAGTGATATGATTTTGGGTTGCATGCTTATCTCACCTACTGTGATCTGCTGTGAGCATCCATTAGAACCTTGTGAGACTCATACTTGGCTTGGTCCGGTACTGCATTGCAGGACCAATTGGGTTTCTAAAACTTTATAATTGTTAAAGATGGTCGTGGAGTTATATGTGCTTGATTCTTAGGGACAATGCCTGATGATTCACTAGAATGATGGTTGTGACTTTGATATTGATTTGGAATCTGGGAAAGGAGCTGGTGGACGACAACCATGAAGAAGCGTCATTGACCTTGATGCTATGCCGGTGATGATGGAGATCATGTTCGTGCTTGAAGATGGAGATCGGAAGCACAAAGAAGAAAAGCCATATCATATCACATATTATGAATTGCATGTGATGTTAATCCTTTATGCATCTTGTATTGCTTAGTAGACGACGGTAGCATTATAAGATGATCCCTCATGCACATAAATTTCAAGTTCTAAAGTGTTCACCCTTAGTATGCACCGTTGCCAAAGCTTGTCGCTTGAAGCACCACGTGATGATCGGGTGTCTTTGATTCCATGGTGAATACAACGTAAGCAAGCCAGATTTGCTTATCACGGTAGCTAAGGTTTGATCTTGACGAGCCTAGCATGTGAGACATGGCCTCAGAACACGGATTGCGAAAGGCAGAGCATGAGTCATATAGTAGATATGATGAACATGTTGATGGTTCGCCATTGAAGCTACATCACCGCACGTGAGGATCGGTTTTGATGTGGTGGATTTGGTTCGTGTGATCACTAAAACACTGTGAGGGATGTTGTTTTGAGTGGGAGTTCACCTAGATTAATTTAATTATTAATTAGAACTCAATTTATCATAAACTAAATCAAAGTGAATTTGCATAGTTGTTGTAGTCATTGGCATCCGTTTACCACCTTGCGCTTAGTTATAATTGAGATGATAGAACTATAGAATTCTGGTTAGTTACTTTCTGTTGGTATCGTATTGTTTTGAAGTGTTAATCTAAAGTTTAAAGTCCTATTGCAAACTTTCAGTAAGTTCGGTTACTCCATGAAGTTTAATAATTGGTATTAAAACAAGAGTGACAATTCCAAAGTGTTAGTATATGAGTATCATGTTTGTCTCCATGATTCTTGATATTCAAAAGATTATCTTAATATCAAGGTTATCTAGGATCTGAAAGAGTTGTTTGAAACCATGATGTGTGGAAGATATTGTGATATCTGAAACGAAGTTTTAGTTACAACATGATAGAGTATAATATGGCAAAGTCATGTTCTCATGTTTGATGAGAATTTGCAAAAGGTTGGAGACACTAGTTGTCCTAATCTTCCAAAAGGTTTTGGAGAGCAACATTATACTCGTGATTCACCGTTACAAGCTAAAAGTAGCTAGATCATGGATAAGTCCATGATGAGGGTAAATATTTGATGTAGGTAAAATGTTTACTACACCAAGAGATTACTAAAGAAAGGAATTTGAAAGAACACCAAATATTTGATAATGGTGATCTACTTCAAAGTGCAAGTCCAAAGACATTGGTATTTAACTATACGCTTTGGACTATGTGTCATATGTATGACTCCACTATTGATGTTGATAGATTCTTTCAAGCGTAAAAGAAAATCTTGAAAAAGAATCTCATAAGTATATGGCAGAAAAGAAAAGACTAGAATTGTTCAGTTTAAGTATATAGATGATATACGTGTTATGGCTATATTCTTTGCTTATTAAACAATGTGGTTCTTAAGTATTTGATACTGAATTTGTTGGTGTGAATCGTCATACGAAACAACACAATTCATGAACTACAATGGCCTAAGTAACTAGCAAAAGAATATGTGATGATGTTCATCGAAAACAAATAAAGGGTTATTGTGTTGCTCGTTAAACATCAAAGCTTGCCTTCAGATTTGTTTTATCAGTATTATGAGAACAAAAGGGTTGTTCAAATAATTGCCGTAATCCATAAAAGATGGATGATTCACAAATCTCGTTGGATAAATCACATCCATAAAACTAGTGCTAAAATTGTCGAAAGACAAATTGATTGAAAGATCACTTAGGAAGTGACATCGCCGTTTAAATTATATTGGAAAGAAAACATGAAGAAACTCCATGTGGATGGAATTTTGGAGTCTTTTGATTTTTGATCAAATGACGTTTGTGAAACTTTCCTAGAGATAATTAAAACTTCGTTCATAGGCCAAAAGGGAACGAAAGACTAGCTTATTGGAACTTGTGCATATTGTTGTACGAACTCCATTATGTGTAGTCAAGAGCGATGGATTTCAACTTCATATGCTTTCTCCGAAAATTTGAGTGAATATATGAATATTTACTTAATAAGGATGAAGTATGAAATATTTGAAAAGTTCAAAGATTTTCAAGATGAAGTGCAAAATCATTGTAACAAGAATATAAATAGTTTATGATAAGATCATAAAGGAAGATATTTAAGTTACAAGTTTAGCATAATACCTAAGATTTAAGAAATCGGTCCGTGGATTTGCATTTCCCGAAACACCATAAGAGTATGGAGCGTTAGATATGTAATTGAACCTTGTTTGACATGGTAAGATCGAAGGTATAATTCATAAACTGCTATTATATTTTAAAGATTAAAAGCTTTAGAGACTACCGTTTTCCACTAAAAGAGCTCCATCATAATCCGCTGAAATGACACCATATAAGGTTATGGTTTGGGATAAAACCAAGTAGTCCTTTCTTAAACATTGGTATGCTATGCATAAGAAAGATGTGCAACCAAAGTCGGATGAACTTTGTCTTTGTATAAATGTTAAGTATTCCTCCATAAACACCAGAGACAAAAGTGTTTGTCGCTTAGAACGTCAAGTTTCTTTGAGAAGGAATTTTCGTGAAAAGTTAAGTGGGAGGACGATAGAACTTTGATAAGGTTAAAGGAACCTTAGCTATATGTGCAGAGTTCGCACACCGAAAAGTGTTAGGAGGCATCAACAATGCTCATGGCTCACGTGCCTCAAAGGTTGTGGTCACGGAGGTCTAAGTTTCTATTGAAACAAGTAGGTCGGATGAACAATCAAATACCAAGATTTGAGGTTGAATCATTATTTGAGAATAATGAACCTACTACATGCAAAGAAGCGATGATGGGCCCCGACTCCGTCAAATGGCTTGAAGCCATATAATCCGTGATAGTTCCATACGAGAAATCAAGTTTTGAACTTGAAGGACCCTCGAAAAGGTGTAAGACCTTGCGTTGTGTTTGGATCTATAAAGAAGTAGACATGGATGTTTCACATCTATGAAATAGTCGACATGTTGGGAAAGAGTTCACAACAATGTTCAAAGGTTGTATATGACAAGATTTGATCTTTCATAGCGATTTTTAGTCTAGACGGATTAATGTAGCAACCACTACATATAATTTGTTATGTGGTAGTAGAATAAACAAAACAAGTTCTTCTAATAGAATGGTTACCTAGGGCGTGTGCATGACACGGTCCAAAGGGTTTTGTTAATTCAAAGGATGCTAAAAGCATATGCAAACTTCAATGGTTGAAGTAAGCATAGCGGAGTTGGAATCTTCACTATGATGAAAGCTGTTAAAGAGTTTAATTTCATGGAGACAATGAAGATGCTTGCATTTGCAAGAAATTAAGTGGGGCGCTAAGACATGTTTCTAATACATTATGTGGAAGACATATTGTTGATTGGAAATAATGTATCTTTTATTAACACATATTAAGAATTTCATCCTGATGAAAGACTTAGGCAAAACCAAATATTTGGCATCAATAGACGCTAATATGGTTGTGCGGAAGTACATAAACGAGATATTGAATGAGTTCAATATAGAAACTACAAGAAAGGTTCTTGTTGCACTGAGAAAGGATTGAAAGAGTTCAATGTTGATGATATATTCAAGTGTATTGGCACTTGGTAAGTGAAACAAAGATTCAAGTATAGATTGATACTTGATGTATGAAATCACAAAGAGTATTTATATCAATCATCTTGTGATATGTACAAATCCAGATATGTCCTATGCTATAAATATTATGAGCATATACCAGAATGATTCATAAGATGATCATTAGACGATAGTAAGGATATTCTTATGATCTTTTGGAAGAACTAAGAGTATATTATTTGTAGAAGTGACAAATAGATGGTTAGTTCATTGTAAAAGTACTACATTGATACTAGTTTTGTCACAAAGTACAAATTAAGTTTATCTTAATCTAAATTAAGGGTGGCACAATATAATGGAAAGTGAGTTCCATAATGGATTTGGATGAGTTCCAAAGTTAAGACATTGTGACAGATACTTCAACAAAAGGCTAAGTATATGACTGCTATTATAGCAGCAAAAGAGGGCATTTGTGTCAAGTAGTTTGTTATCAAACTAGGTGTAGTTCACAGCGGGATAATACTATGAAGATATATTGTACAACAATATTGTCAACATGTTTTAACCCCAAAGAACTAAAGGTCACACCGAAAGACCAAATTTATACAAAGCCATCTCATTATAGAATGAGTTATGCTAGAGGCATAAAGACATGCAATTACACACGGACTGGAAGTGTTAGATCCGGAGATCAGTTGACCACTAGCAATCGTGTACATACAACACCGGAAAGCCATAGGTGTTGAATACACAAAGGTTTGAAACTAGATTATTGACTCTAGTGCAAGTGGGAGACTGTTGGAGATATGCCCAAGAGGCAATAATAAAGTGGTTATTATCATATCTTCATATTTATGATAAATGTTTACATACCATGCTATAATTGTATTAACAGGAAACATTAATACTTGTGTGATTTGTAAACATAAAAGAGTCCCTAGTAAAGCCTCTTGTTAAACTAGCTTGTTGGTTAATATATGATCATTGTTTCCTGATCATGAACATAGAGATGTTATTAACAACAGGGTCATATCATTAGGAGAATGATGTGATGGACATACTCCTATAGATAAGCGTAGCATAAAGATCAAGTCATTTCAATAGTTCAATTGCTATATGCTTTCTGATACATAGTAACCTAATTCCTTCGACCATGAGATCATGCATATCACCTTTACTGGATGGATGCTTTGATGTCATCAAACACCACACCGTAACAGGGTGGCTATAAAGGTGGCATTGAGTGTTCGGAAAGTATTGGTTGAAACACATGGATCAAGAGTGGGATTTGTCCATCCACATGACGGATAGATATTCTCTGGGCCCTCTCGGTGAAATGTCATCCAATTAGCTTGCAAGCATGTGACTTGGTCTCAAGGGATCACATATCACGGGAACAAGAAAAGAGTACTTATCAGTAACAAGGTTGAACTAAGTATGCAGAGATACCGACTATCATAACCTCGGATAAGTAACATATCGTGAGACAAAGGGAAATTGGTATCGTATGTAAGTGGTTCATTCGATCGCAAAGTTATCGTAGAAATATGTGGGAGCCATATGAATTTCCAGATTCCTCTATTGGTTATTGTTCGGAGAAGTGTCTCGATCATGTCGCATAATTCACGAACCGTAGAGACACACTTAAGGATTGACGTTGTTTGAGTAGTTATGGTATTATGAGAAAGAGACCGAATGTTGTTGGTCTCGGATGGGATCCGGGATATCACGAGGAGATCCGGAATGGTCCGGAGAATAAGATTCATATAAGGAAAGTCCCGTTTCGGAGTTGGGGAATGGTTCCGGTGTTTTCATCGGGAACATTCTAGAAGGTCCCGGAATGTCCGGCACTCCGGAGGGGGAAGGGTACATGAATGTGTCATTGTAAGTTGGAATGATTGAATCATGTACTAAGTGTTCTCGCTGTCCAAAATAAAGGGTTTATTTAAATCCTAAATTGAAAAGTCAAACGGCTAGTTTGAAAGTCAAACGGCAAGTTTTTGGAAAGTGGAAAGAGGAGGAAAAGAGGGAAACCGAGTTGGGGAGGAGACCTCCTCCAACCGCGCCAATTCAATGCCGAGTTGGGAGGACTCCTCCCTCCCTCACAGCCAGCCCCTCCCACCTATATAAGGAGGGGCAGGGCTCCCCTCCACACACACACAAGTTCCTATCCTCTAAATCTAAACCCTAGACCTAAACCCCGGTTTAGAGCTATTTCGGTTTAGAGCCTTCTAATTGGTTTAGAGCCTTCTAATTGGTGTGTCTAATTACTAGACCACTAATAGCCTCTCTCATAAGCTCCACCATACTACTTTTGGCTTAAGGCGAAGCCTGCGGGATCTCCCCTCTACTTAGGTACTGCCTTGGTTAGGAATCATGAGGAGAGTGCTACAACCTCCATTTTCTTTGGAACAAGGAGAGGAAGGTCTTCGTCGAGTACCGAGCGTGTGACCATTGGAGGCGCTGCTAGGAACGTGGCGCTAGAAGGATCGTCTACGCGATCTTGAGATCGGAAAGAGTACGACTACATCACCCACGAGAATCTGCTCTCGTTAACCGCTTTGGAATCTTCGAGGGTGAGTTCCACTATCGACTCGTTGGCTTCTGCTGTGGTGCCTCCGATCTTGGAGTGTGCACAGTGGTAGCCCAGGTAGCATGATTTGTTGTTAGGAATCACTACAACAATGTAGTTGATGTTAAAAAAATAAAGATTTAGCTCATGATGCAAAAGGCTGAAGCTAAATTGGTTAGTTAAAATGATTAAGTGTACCACTGTGGTGCCTCCCCTAGGAGTGTGCACAGTAATAGGTATGAATGGTCATGATGTGATTTTCATAGATTCTCAATCTAAAATCAAGATAATCTGATGAGAACAAACACTAAGGTTTGGCATTTTGTTTGTTGTGTTAATTAACTGAGTGGCTTCTGCTGCCATTAGATCTACTACTGTGGTGCCCCCTTGAGGTGTGTGCACAGTAGTGGATCTAATCAGCATGATCAGCTGACATGCCCCTGCCAATGATGCATAAGCTGAGGCCCATTTATGCTCTATGATGATTCTAGCATAGCTATTCTATGCTACACTGAGAGCCTTCTCTCCCTAGATGATTAGCTTTCTTGAAATGATAAGAACTGGTACTACATAGATCTGGTACCAACCTGTTGTTTGTGTGTGATCTATAGACTGCTGGAAATCTTGATCTTCTTGAGTTACTATAACTTCCCTGCTACTAACAGCCTGCTTCTCATCAAGTTGTTGCTAATCTTGATCTCCTCCTTGTCCTAGCTCCTGATGGCTCCACTGAGCAACCAGAGTTAGGGATGTGGTGGTGATCTGAGTGAGTCTTGTGGTGTTATGAGAGCAGTTTGTTCTTGAGTGTGATAAACAGAAAGGAAGTATCAGGTCTATGGCGGCGTTCACATGGGGCAGGTGCGGCGCTGGGTGTGGGATTGGTGCAATGCGGTGCGGCCGTCTTGGTCGGGGCCTGAGGTTCTCCGGCGGCCGACGAGGGGATGGAGGCTTGCCACCATCACCGGGGGTGAGACTGTGGCGTAGCCACGCCGATCTCCTGCGGTTGTTGGCTTCTCCTCCTCTGTTGGTGTTGCACGGAGACGACGGGCGGCGTGAGGGACTGCTCGTCTTCTGAATAAAGGTGGCGGTCCTATGATTCCTCTCATGCCAAGACGAGGATCTACTTGTTGCTTGCCCTCTCTGATCTAGTCGAAGTGGCGAGTTCCGGAAGGCTTCGCCAACGAACTTTCATGGGAGAATAATGCTTGGAGATTGCCGGATTGGAGGGATTCAGTCATGCGCATCCATGTTTTACTCTGACCGTTTGGGTTCAGAGGGAGCGTTTCGAAGCTTTGTTGGCTGTTAATATCATGGAGCATGTTTCTCGTTCCATGGTGCTGACGGAGAATGTCATGGAGACTGAGATCTGAGGACTGACAATGGTGGTTCGAGTCTGGGTGGTGATGAGGAATTGGCTTGATGACTCATGACTTGAAATAGTGGCATGCAAGTGGAGGCGACTGCACAGGAGAGGTTCATAGTCCTACTTTTCAGGGTGAAAATCTAAGGTCTGGCCTTAATTAGTTGTGCCTGACAATGGCCTTGTTGAAGGTATTATTTTGAGAGCGTGAACTTTCTTCAAGGTGAAAACCTAAGATCTATGATCGGGTGATGATCGTGTTTGTGCACTGTTCTCTTTTTGGAGGCGTCGCTTTTAGAAAAGCTGAACTTCTAGTGTTGTCTTGGTGGTGATAGTACCATTGTTTCAACGAACGAGTCACTGTAGCGGGACTTTTCTTTTATATAATTCTTTTGTTTGGTTGTGCGCATCCGTATGACCCCTAGGACAATGCGTTGTTACTAATTGGTATCCCGTGATATTAATATATATATACTCCTTTTCAAAAAAAAACTTTTACTAATACTACCTCCGTTTCAGGGCTTAAGGCGGCACACGCTTTTCAAAGCAAAGTTTGACCGAAAGAATTGAGCAACAAAATCTTGATTATATTATACATAATTAGTACCGTTGGATTCGTATTGAAAAATATTTTCCAGTGATATTAATTTTATACCAAAAATCTTTACGTATTTAGAGTAATTCTTGGTCAAAGAAAAAACACGCAAAACGAGGACGCCTTAAGCCCTGAAACGGAGGTCAGTAGACAAGTTCTAGACTTCTGGTCTCGAGATGTTTTTCTTTCCTTTTTGAATCCCACGAGTACCTAAACCATAGGTTCATTTACCCAAATGGCACACGCTGATTTGTGCTAATTTGACCGGGTCCGGGTGGCCTCCAACACATAGCACACTTGTCAAGAGCCCAGACCCAGAAAGATGTATGTGTATAGTGTAAGTATACACATGCCGTTCTTTTGGGAAAAGCATACTACGAGCGCACTTTGCTCTTTTGGACGGGTCCAAGTGGCAACCACTTTAGCAGAGCACAGACATGTAAAAGTTGCCAAGCACAAAGACGAGAGGAGCAAACCCTTCTGGAATCTCTTCTTTTGTTCAATGGAGTAGTATTTACCACTGTTCAAACTTTAAACAGATCTTTCGTCTGTTTAGTCGCAACGGGATCTCTGGGCAGTCTGAGTAAACCTGATGCGCCAACTACCAATTAAACAAATCGCGCTTGGAAAAATCAAGTACAGAAGAAAACTAGGGAAGTGCGAGTGAACCACATGGCATACTGCACTAAACTAATCCCACGAGCTAGTAGTGTAGATGATTAGTTTCCGACCCCCACTTGCTTGCACAATTATCAAGTCTCCATCCATGTTCTCGCTTCTTCAGCGACGATATCCGCTACCGATCCTCCTTGCCTTTCCTTGCTTCCATGTCCAGCAAGCCATGAAGCACTAGCTCAACCACAGCTACAGCTTATTCTCGAGCTGTTCTTATTCCCCACATGTAGAGAGCAAGCAAGGATGAAACAAATTAATTTTGGTTATTGTTTACAGATACAGACATGGGTGCATGTTCATAGACAGCTAACCATATGCTCTAGATTAACATCAGCCACCCATGTTAGTAGCAAAAGAATCTTCACTAGTTTGTCCACTTCAAATTAACAAATATTTGCCAGCCTAAACTTTTCCCTCTCATATTTGAACTTACTCAGCGCAAGATGCAATGTCATCATTGCACGGACAAAAAAAAAAGGATGTTATGGCATTAAAATCTTTCCATGTATACCATATGAATTAACTTTATCCAACCTTTTTTTCTTTATCGTTCATAACGAGTTACACGAGAGAGAACACCTCACCGCCGCCGCGAAGCGCGGGCTTAATGCTAGTTCCTGTGCAAGAATGCACACCAGCGGGGGGAAACCAGAAGCTACTCAAAAATACAATCAGTATCGTATTCCCCAGAGGCAATATCCGTAACCGTGGTGCGGTGTTCATTACATTTTACATTTATAACACCTGACGAATAAACAAAATCGAGCTTTTGATATCCCCTATCCCACCTCTGTACCCCGCTTGCGATGAATTCAATCAAATGAAAATATACATGTATGCAACGTTATGGAAGAACTACTTTCCTTGCTCCGGTTCTCGGCACACTATTCTCAGACGCTCTACAGGTGCAACAACGCCGGAAGTTGGAATGCTCACGAGGACTGGACGATCGGTTGGTCCGCGAAGGGGCCGTATAGCCAACCCTTGGCGATGTGACCATAAGCAGCCTCTGTCAAGTGGATACCGTCCCAGCTCCAGTGGGTCGTCGGATCAGCACAAGCAGTAGCCCCAGGCTCGCCGCATTTGGCTGTCACGTTGAAGTTGTAAGCGGCTTTCTCAACTGACCCAGGAGCCCCACAGCATGCCCTAGGTAGCTGCTTAGCAAATCCTGAAATGAAAGGCAGAAATGGTTAGGCCACTGCATCATGCCACACTTTCTTCAACACTAAAGCATATGCATACTACAGTATCTCTCCAGTAGTTGAGACAGACACATCTCTGCTGTCAGCAAGATTAGGTTGGCAAAGGCAAGCCCTAACTACTAGAAGGCAACACTGAAATGGATATTCTAGAGAAGAATACACGTTATCTAGGTATGACAGGGACATGTATCAAGAAACGCACTACCATCCAGCTTTCTTAATTAAAGAAGATACAAGCATAAAGCATAAAGAAGGTTCACCGCCAGCAAGTTAAGCAAGAAACAGATGAAATTTCCAGTTAAAAAAATAACGGATGGCGACGAAAGTAGATTACCAAATAAGATGGATCAGCTAACTTGGATATTCACAGATGTTTGTACTTCCCGCAATAATGACTAGTTGAAATTAGTGATTAGCAAAGTTTTGTCTTATCTGTGACAGATTGTACTTTGTAGACACTTCCCTCATTGTGAAATGCCTATCTCAATATCAGCAGGAGAAGTATACAGGCAAAATTGACGTCTAATACACGAAAAATATGTGTATAGAATTCATGTGCATATGCTTTGAGTTGTGCATAAGCAGCCTTGTAAAAGGACAATAACCTACCAAAAATGCGTTAGATGGAGACAATGAAAACATGACTCCTTTCAAGCAGAACTATAAACAACCAAAAACAAGAGTGTCTTCATGACCATTATTTTAAACTAGGTGAGAGTATGGTATCTGGTGTGACTGACTGCTCGAACAATGAAAAAAATGTTGTGGTGCCGAGCTTGCATCATAATCGAACCATCCTAACTGTTACCCCCACCCCCACATGACCACTCAAGAAGACACCTAGCAGTTGGGAAAATTTTGATAAAAAAGAGTACTGATTGAAGTGATAGCTCTTACTAGCTAGTACCCCTTTACAGACTAGATAATCGATCCTAAATGGGCATGAGATTAGTAACCTTGCTTCCAATATACTCTGAACATGAGTGAAGGTGCTCAATTGATTGTGAGGCTGCAAGTTGTGTCCTGTCATTTTTGTATTATGCCATCTCCTACAGTGCTAGTATAGATGGCTAAGGCATCTGTGCCCAGATCTGAACTATCTAATTATTATGTATTGCTCCTTTCAAGGAGGGAGAACAAAGGAAATCGTGGACTTGATATTAACAGTTGACTTTGCATCGCAGAAAAGTAAGCAAATGCACACTAAGATCTGTCTCAAGGTAAGTGCAGCAGTAAGAACTAATCAAACAGAATTATCAGCTGAGAAAAGCCAATTTAAGTAAGGATATGAACATATGCATGCAAGCAATTTACAGATCACTCAGGTATGATGCTTCTTGCGCTAGCTATGTCACAAGTTCAGGAGTTTGAGAACTAACCAAACTTCTCAGGGTGAAGCATGAACTGGACAACTGGTGTGTAGTAGTCGCCGTATATGATCCGTGCATTGGGGTACTTGGGCCGGAGCTTCTCTAGTGCCCTCTTGAGATGTGCATTGTGCACCCACGAGAACGTGTTGTAAGTACGGATGCACCCGCTGCGTGCGCCGTACTCGTGGGCTGGCATATCGAGCATGTTCAAGTACACGGGGAAGCACCCAGTGGGCATCACCCCTGGCACAATAAGATCCACCGCCCCCTCAGCGATCAATGCCTGCACCACAGCATGAACAATCGTGGTTGGAATCACATTCGATGATGCGACATTGAACAGATAGATGAACTCAAATAAGCAATCAGTACCTCGACGCCATCAGAGATACCCTGGATGACATCCGGCATGAACTTGTAGGCCTCTGTGAGGCCCTTCCCTGCGAATAGGGGCGCATTGTAGTCGTTGCCACCAAACTCGCCAACCACGAAGAGCGAGTTGGCATAGAACTCCTTGCACTCCTCTGCAAAAACATCAGGAGAACCAACGGTTCAATACAAAATCCCAAATATGTTGGATACAGAGGTTAGCTGTGTGCATCAGTCGATGCAGAGGCCGGGACATCCCCCTCTTCGTCGAAATACATACATGCTAGCTGCAAAGGTGTGTGGGATTTTGACATTTTACCCTTGGTGGAGTTGCAGAAGAATGGCTTGAGGTCACGGAACCACTGGATTTGGGTCATGAGGGCGCCGGAGTTCCATATGACGGCGCCGAGCCCCTTCTCCTCGAAGTAGGGCGTGTCAAGCGCCGTGGCGCCGGTGATGGCGAAGTTGGCCCCGTGGCTGAGGTCGGAGCGGTTGAGCTTGGACGGCGGCAGCAGCGGCAGCCCGAATTCCTGCGCTGCAGCATGCAAGCAAGGCCAATCAGGACCGAATCTCGGGAGGGAGGGGGACCAAAGAAAAGCAGGCAGAAGAGGTAACCAAATCGAGGACGGCACCCCCCTGATTACTTACCCAGGTGGTCGATGACGAGGCGTCCGTCGGAGCAGCGTCCGGTGGGCTTGCCGAAGTAGGTCTGGCCGTAGGGCAGCCTTGCGGTGGCGAGGATCTCCGGGACGCCGTTGGCTATGAGGTTCCCGGCGTCGGCGAGCGAGTCCCCGAAGTTGAAGAGCGCGCGGTACTTCCCCTTGGCCTTGCCCGCCTTGGCCGCGTCCGCGGTCCCGGTCGTCGCCGCCGCGGCCGCGAGGACCACCACCAGCGCGAGAGCGAGAACCGCGCGTCCCCCCGCCATCCCTGCCGCTGCCCGTGTGAGTCTCCGCGGGACGGAGGTGAGAAGGAAGAGGAGAAGTAGGAGGAGGAGGTGGGTGGGGCGGGTGAGGGTGGCTATCGCGGTTCCGGTGGGGGGTTCTTGTAGGAGAGCGAGGGATGCGCTGCTGGCCGGTGTGGTGGCGGCTGCTGGCGAGTTGTTTTCTTCTCTCTTTGCTTCAGCTCACTCGGCTGGGGGTGTGAGGGGGATTAGTTTAGTCGCTTGCGTCGCGGGCGTGTGGAGTTATTGCGGAGGTGGGGAGGGAAGGGGAGCAGGAGGAAGATGGAAGCGAAGCGACCGCGAAGCTCTGGCTGGCTGGCCAGATGTGGCTGTCGATTCAAGACGAGACAGCTACCGCCGCGAGAAAAATGTGGCCTGGTACGCGGTTCAACTTGGAACCATTTCTTCGGTTCGGCAGGTTTGGTTTAAGACTCCAGAACGACCGACGCTCCGGCGGGTCTTTGCGCGTCTACCCGCCCATTTTTGTGTGGCGTCTCGGATCTTGTTTTCTTCTGCGCAAACATTAAGCTTGGGGAAATTTGGGCACAGACCACAGACAACGTTGAAAGTCCGGAGTATGTTGCTTAGTACTGGTTTCCAACTCACCCAGGAGTACAGGGTGGGTCAAAGCTATCGGCTTGGGTCAGATCACACTGGTTTCCACAGTATACTATCTTACTCCCATCCGTTTCAAATATTAAATGTTTTAGTTTTATAAAACAAATGTATTATACTTGTTTTAGTAAGTAGGTTTACTTTAGTAAGTAGGTTTACTCAGGTTTGAAATGAATCTATACACTAAAACAAGTCTAGAAATATTTTTTTTCAAAAACCTAAAATGTCTTATATTTTTAAAAAACGGAGGGAGTAGTATTTAGCAGAGTCTGGGATGGAAACTGATAGTGAATAATCTTAACTATCTGACATTCGAAATGGTAATGGTAATATCCAAATCCGGACGAACATATATATAGATGGGGTAAATATCTGGATGTGTTTCGCAAAAAAAAATACGAATATCGTTTTGAGTTTTGAAGAAAATGTGGATACGGATATTCGTGTCTGAAAAAAATTAGATTAGCCTATTTCAGTAATTGTAGTTCGATATCGTAATTATTCAACAAAAAACTAGCAACGTGTTTTTATATGATTGATCTTGAAACTATTGTGTATTATAACAATATGTTTATCTCAATAACGTTATACAGTTGACTGACTATAAGACACGAGTCTATTATTTTGTTTTTCGTATCTGTTTCGTATTGAGGAAACATCCGATTTGTATTCGTATTCGAGTAACATTCGCTTTGCATTCGTATTCGAAAACATCTATATTCGCATTCATATTCGTTTTGAAAATTTGAAAACAAGTATGAGAAGGGCACTATTCAATCTACATCCGATCTGTTTTCATTCCTATGGAGAGTATCCTTGGATCTGCTTGATATGCATGAACTTCGCTAGAAACAATTTAGTTCGCAAAAGGTTAGGTTGGTTCCAGACCCAAGAACGATGGACGCTCCGGTGGTTCTTTGC
Organism: Avena insularis; assembly: GCA_023614405.1. Lineage (NCBI taxonomy): Eukaryota > Viridiplantae > Streptophyta > Magnoliopsida > Poales > Poaceae > Avena > Avena insularis. The sequence goes on along the minus strand of CM042695.1, from coordinate 158,694,281 downwards.
ACTTCTACCCATTTTTTGTGGCGCTGAAATTTGGATCATGCATATATGCATCTCGGATTTTGTTTTCTTCTGCACAAACTTAGGTTTGAAGGAATTTGGGCACAAACCAGACAACGTTTGGAAGTCTGGTGTATGTTGCTTAATTGCTAGCTATGTTGGTCAAATCTATCGGCTTGGGTCACATGGCACTGGTTTCAATAATGCACTTAACCTATTAAGCAGGGTTCATCAGATCTGCTTGATATGCATGTATTTCGCTAGAAACAATATAGTTCATACAACAGTTAGGGAGAACCGACAAACGGAGGATAAGATCCAGGGACGTTGTTATTTGTAAAACAAGCATGTCATATTTAAAAGTTTCAAAAAAAAACTGATTTTTGGTACACATGTGTGAAGATAGTTTATGTGAAGATATTCTCAAAAAAATAGTTTATGTGAAGATGTAAAATCTTGTTTTAAAATACTATTTAGGCTGCAATAGAACATAGAAATGTGGCTCTAAGTAACAACTAAAATATTTAGTTTGGGTCTTCACAATTGTCTTTTTGTGTAGGCATCAAATAAAAAATAATTTAAAGAAACTTTGCACGTGCATAACAGACATCCATATATACTCCCTCCGTCTTAAAATAGATGTCTCAAATTTGCCAAAATTTAAATAAATCTAGACAATATTTAGTATATAGATTCATCCAAATTTTAAAAAACTTGAGACATCTATTTTGGGACGGAGGGAGTACTTGCATTTTTCAGGGGATATGTACTTGCATATTTGTTTTCAGAATTTTGTAGTGAAAATAAATAAATGTGATTTTTTATTTTTTCGTTAAGGGCTCCCTACCTCCATTTGGAGTTTGCGGGAAACAAGGGTACATATCAAGTATTTCCTCCATTTCAAAATATTTGATTGTTCATACTTGAGTTTCAACCATAAATTTCTCAAACGAGATTTAGCCAATGGTACAAATTCACAATCATATGGAAGTGGTTCGAATACGAATCTAGTGGTGTGTATACATTGTGTAACATAGACTGTACAGATTGGACTGTACTTGTCACGGTGCTTCGTTTAGTTCTTAAAATCTGCTAGTACTTGTGTGGGATGATAAACAAATGACATATGGCTGCGAAATTTAAGATCACATATAATTCAGCACCAGTAGAAAAAAAAAGCATGCTACCAACCATGAACCAATAGTCCATTTCCTTTTCTTTCTCTTTTTTTGAGAAACAAAAAGCCCCTTTCCGAAAGAAAGAAAGAAAGAAAGAAAGAAAGAAAGAAAACGGTAGCGGGTGACATCAATTCGCAGGCAAATGAGTCAAACACAAACTTGGTTGGTACGGAATTTTTAGGTGGATAATGATTTTCCTACTTAGCTGCCATGCACGGTGCTCTAACATGGGCTAGCTCTTGACGAGCCACCCGCCATCAGAAAAACAAATAAAATCCCCAATGCATGTGTCGCTCCTAATCTCGTGCAACTTAACGGTTGTTGAGAAGTCAGCAGCCGTAGCCGGCACCAAACCCCTTCCAAAGCGAGTTGGTCTAACCATAAAAAATTTGCGTAAGGGAGTGGTTTCCTCTCGAAACATTGTTGTCAAGTTGTTGGAGAAATATAAAATACAGGATACCGATTTTCTAGCGGTTCTATAGCATGTGGCGTGCACTTCAATTTGAAAAAAAAGGGAAGAGAATATAGCATCTCAAAACCTAATCTGGTACGTAGCTATGAAGTGGCCAAATGATTGATGCATGGCATAAGGTTTCTTATTAGAGTGAGAAAGTTGTGGAACTAATGCAGCAGCAGATGGTGAGATCCCGGTGGCAGCAAAGCCTTTTGGGGATTGTAGTACCGGCCCTTGATTTACTCCTTTGCTTTGCTTCTTTCTCTCTTCTTCTTTAACAAAAAGAGCTTTCACTAGTACACCGATTTCCGCATGGTTGAGGTGCAGATTTTGTATTCCATAGTGTACTAGTAGCAGAGAAGAGTTCCTCAACACACACTAGATGAGTGAATCTTCCTACTACAGTGTTTTGACGATTGTGGGTCGAAAAGATTAATGTTGGGTTGCCTTTGCGCGAGAATATAAAGCTGTGGCTGCTGTCCATAATTCTTGCTTTACTACCTTGTAGGCATCGCATAACGTGTGGTCTGCATTCCTCGCAAAGAAAGCACGGTATGTAATAAACCAACAAAATGTTTCCGTGATTCTTTTCGCAAGCAGTACCCCAACCCAACGCAGGTGGCGGCATGGTAGCGTCGCAATCCCAATCCCAATCCCAATGATGTAGCACCACGTTGGCGTGCCCCAATTTTGGCCTATCAGCGCGTGTAGTCTACTACTGGTACTAGTACGTACGTGGACACTGCTCAGCCATCGTCGTTGTCCTACAGGGGCGGCGAACCGGGAAGAGATTGGGCTGGACATAATTGGGGAATTGGATCCACTTGGAATAGGTATCCAACTTGCTATACTACTACTCGGTACAGCTGTCGTCCAGATCCCACGTTTGCAGCAAAGCTCGATAGATTATGGTCCTAGTACTAGTATTTGGTTGCTCGCTAGCAGCCTCACTTGACCACCTCGATACTCGATAGATTAAAACGGAACATGCATATGGCGACCGAGTTCAGGCCACCACGCTTTTGAAAAATTCAAATATGGCACCCGGCTTTTCGAAATTTTATACTACTCCAGATTACAACACAAAGTTGCTGCTGGACCATCTATAATAAATGTCATTAACAGGGATTACAAAGAAACAAAAATATTCAGAGTAGACCCATATCAAATCTATTGTTTGCCCTCATATTGCCACACAAACAGTTGCCTTTTTCCATGTAGGTATTAAAAAACAGGGAATATTCCTTGATGAAATTTCACATTAGCATGCATGAATGTTCTTCAGTTTCTTAACAACTTCACAGAAACATTTTGGAATGTCTGAAGATACTGGGCTTCATGGAGCCCAGGAGCCAAATTATGCACTCAAGAAAAGAAAAGAAAAGAAAAGAAAAAACATTACACGTGTCAAAGCACAACGCTAGCTGTTCAGGTAACCATAGGCCAGTTCGAATGTCACCAATTAGGATTTAGAACCAAGCAGGCTTCTAAAAAGCCTCAACAAAGGTGGCAGCAGCAGACAACTTCCACCAAGAAAACACCTGACCGGATCATACCCAAGCAGGGAAAGAAATTTACATCAAGTGCCGCAGCACTGCAAGTTCTGACTAGATAAAAACCAAATCGAACCATCATGAGCATACCCACCCAGAAAAAAAAAGGCAGAAACATCCCTTACACTTGCACAGCACAATCATTTCCAATGAAGCACACCACCAGGAAATATGGACCGACAATCAGCAGCATGATGATAACGTGGAGGGCGTCAAAAACACTTATTGTCCCAGTCAAGAACTACTTAAATATACAACACACACAGTCCATGAACAACAGCTGACGCTAAGACAGTAACAGTCAGACCAAAACGTTCAATAAGTGGTGGGATAATAATAATAATATGGCTTATCAATGCAGACACAACAATCACCTTCCTAAACATAATGCTCAATCTGCGCCTAATGTACAGACTATAGAACTCCAGAGCCAAGTTACCTTTTCTTCAGCTGGGGAACAGCAAACGTCGGTACAATACTGTCTTCATCTAACATCCCAGCAGCTACTTAGAGGACAATCCTAAGAAACAAGACAAACATGTACAGTCTTAAGGAGGCATTTCTCATGCCAAATACAATTAGACAGTTATTGTCTACTGGATGGATGGAGTTCCTGAACCTGCAAAGCAGAAAAAGGTAATCCCGATCAAAAACAAAATCTCCTCGAGAAAAATACAAGAACCTTTTGAAGACTATAAGCTCAAACAAAGCAGATATGCAACAGCCCATACTGTCATAGTAAAACAAAAGAATTTCCATGGAACTGTTGACTTTCAAATAGCAGCAAGATATGAAATATGTCTGACTAGTCAATAGCAGCACTGCACAAGAAAACTACAGGGCTGTGGGCAAGTATCTTCCACTCTGATATTGACTCCTAATTCTGTCCAAACAAATTTGGGGCTACAGGAGATCACCCAAAAATATGCACCGCACTGATGATCAAGCAACTGTACCTTTGTCTGTTTAGCATTGGTGAGATCATGATCTTTTCTTTTAAAGAAGCTACCGGCAACAAATATTTACCCAAGAGAAGTGCTAGTGTGTATTTTGAACTTTCCAACATTTGAAGTCAAGTTCTACTTTTTTTTCTCCCAAATAGGCAGCTCCTCTCGAACCATGGTATAGGATGGGCTGGTGTAGACCACAACAGTATCCCCAAATGTAGGTTAGAAGCAAATTGGTAACAGCTCTTGAAGACTCTAGAGACCAACTGGAGGCAATGATGACAAATTGAAGATCCAAGGCTCAGCTTGATGCCATCAAAGCGCTCAGAATTCAGAGCCGAAGTGAAGCAACAAAAGAATACTTAACACAAGCCCAATGTTATACAGAGGTCACCTCAAGATGGTAACTAAGGCCTTTCACAATGGGTGTATCTTAGCTCTATATCCTAGGCAATTTGCTTATGTGGCACCATAGTTAATGAAGAAAGAGAGTGATGTTGTATCTTAGCTAAGCTACACCTCCTGCACGCAACCATAGGCAAAAAACTTGGCTAGTCCAATCACACACATGCATGAGCACAAAATCATTAAATACAACATCTCTAAGAAACCCCTTCTAGGATACACCCCATTGTGATGGTTGTTTCTTAAGTTTTAATATTTCCTATGAAAACGTGCTAAGATACACCCCACTGGAAAAGGCCTAAATGCCAGTTTGTCCAAAGAGTAGCTGCAAACAAGAGCTAGAGACAAAAAATAGAATATTCTCCAAATCTTGTTCCAGCCAGAAATAAACCTACAATTTTTCCCTACACTTTACTCTCTACACTGCTGCACGAATGGAAATTATGTTCATGGTGCCAACAGATCAACCCTTTGTACACTGGCAGAGCTAGAGGGGACAACAGCCATGAGTACCCTTGCCCAGGGGCGGAGCCAGCTGTCTGGCAAGGTTTGGCAGCCACCGTATCTAAAATTTAACGCGAGTACTAGGTATATATATGCTTCAGGTTGATTTTTTCTGTTGCCATCGATGTGCATCGCTGAGTTTGAGGCCAGAAACGATTAAGCCGGTAATGATCAGTCCCGTGTTGGGTCTGCTGACTCTTGGGCCTGATAGGTAAAGCATTTGAGCTGTGCGCTCATCGCTAGTCGCCACTCGAAATTGATCCACACACTTATCCTGCCTACAGGTGACAACTTCCCTGTTCTGAAATCACGGAAACCCTAGCGATTAGAGGCGGCACCGCGTCAGGGTGCAAGCGCACAGCAGCAACCAGAACCGTGGCAGCTAGCCAATGAGACGAGGCCGCGACCGGCAAGGCCATGAGGGCGAGTAAGGCTATGGCGCCGAAGAAGAACACCAAGTACATAATGAAAGGTATTTGATTTCGGAACAGAAATTGCACTTTGAATTCTGAAACCAATCATGTAGTTATTGACTGAAATAAGCTCCAGTACAAAGTCTGTTATACTGCTCTAAATGATTAAACGATGGGTTCTCTTCTTTCTCTGTTTCCGCTGATCATTCGTTTGATTGGTTCTCTTCTTTCTCAGTTTCCATTGATCATTCGTGTGTTCAACTAGTTAAAATTGCTTATCGGTTATTCATGTAATTTTCATTCAGTGGGGTATTTGAGTACAAAATTAGATCGTGCCTGTTGAACACAAAGTAATATATATCTAGTGGAGTCTTGCATTCTCTCATTTATCGACTCCGCCACACCTCAATTTTATTCCTGCCTCCGCCACTGCCCTTACCCCTATTTTCCTTCCCTATAAACAACTGTGAGGCGCCACCATGGATGAAGCCAGGAGCTACTTCCAGAGGATGAAGCAAAACATGCACCTGGGCTTCTGGCCATAGGGGTAACTTATGGAGTCTGGACCAGCCCATTCTGGATGCTAAGCAGGGATGGATGCCTTTGAGGAGGTTAGGGTACGATGGATATAGGGTGAACAGTGCGCCCAATGTTGGGCGAGGCTAGCCACCGAAGCAGAATGTAGACACAACCTCGCAGTACCCACAGACACCACACCAGCCTTTAGGACGATTTGTTTGTACATGAAGGTATGGCCAAGTCAGGTACTACTACCTACTGATGGTGATGGGCTTCGAAGCCAAACTGAAGCTGGGCTACAGATAGAGAAGTTCACACATCTACCAGCTCACACGTGGGTATGTTCCTACTTCCTACTTTTGTGTTTATGGGCATGTTCAAGTATGCAACATCCCTTCCAGGTGAACATACATGGGTATGATATAGTCCCACCCAATCACATCTCACTAGTTTGTGTGACATGTGGTCCAAACAAGAATAGACACTGATCTTACTTCCCTACCGCACACGAACTAATTAAAAATAAAATAGCAAAGGGGCTGCTTAGGCTGGGCTGCTTAGGCCAGGCAAACAAGCCTAACCTGTAACCCCATTAACTCATGACTATCTGCAAACACTCATACATAGAAGATGGGGAGGACAATCAGCACTGCCGCCATAGCAGCATTGTCACACTACATACAACACGGAAGAGTAGAGGAAAGACAAGCAGTTGAGGTAGCAGTAGCCAAATCACCAATCAGCCAGCCTCCATTCCAACGTTCAGAAGACATACGCCTAGGCGGTAAGCGAGCTGAGCGATGGCCTTCCGCTTCGGTTCTGGCCTGAGTGTTCAATTACGCGGGACAGAGAATCTGGTAGAGGAAACTAAGCAGGGAAGGAGGGGTTGCAGGAAAGGAGGGGGGCGAATACGGGGAGGGAGGTGCGGAGGCAGAGAATCCATGGAAGAGGAGCTGGGAGCAGGTGAGAGAAAGAGATAGAAGAGAGTAGATGGAATGTGAAGATTGGAGAACATAAATTGTTCAGATTGAGCTGGTTAGGCTAGGGTTTCATATAGGCATTAATGGGCCAATATTGCATTATACTAGGCCAATATTAAAGGAAGATTGGACCTTATATGCGACGAAAAATGCAACCGGTTGTCCCTCCTGCCATGTTCGTCCAGAACACTTAAGCGCGCTAAGCAGTGGCCTACCGCTCGCTTAGCGCTCAACACTTTTTTGAACCTTGCTCTAGTCCCATCTGCACCATTCCCGAATAAAATGGACTCAAGCCTGTCGCCGCGAGCCCATGATGGCCTTTTATGCAAGTGCGTCATTCGCTAGCACAGTTGTTACTAACCACATATCATAGCAGCATCTACTATAAACTTTAGTGGGCAAAGGAAGCCCAATGAGCACCAGATCCCACAGCACCTGGGCCATGATCATGGACTAAATATTACGCTGATGGCAAGTGGTGTTTATATGTTTAAAAGTGACAAATAGCCTTGGCAAGTGTTGTTTATGTTTGCTAGTGAGGAACAGCCAGTGGTATGGGCAAGGTTAAAAAAAGCGCTAGGCATTAATTCCTAGTTTTGCCTGACGCCTATCTCGCCTAAGCGCAGCATAGCGCGATTAAGCACTATGCGTTTTTCTGTCACGTAGCGCCTACGCGCCCTTAAGCACACACCTAGACATGCCTTTTTTGGGTATGTGTATGCTCCAGTACTACCGGTGCCCAAATTGCTCCTGCGCCAAGCTGCAATCCATAAGCTAGAACATTTGTGTCAACTTCTCGGGCTTCTACCCAGAAGACCAAATAGAACCAGCTAAACATGGCTATCTATAGGAAACCTAAACCTTTTAGGAAAACTACATCGAATAGAGGAACAGTATAATAGATGGAAACTGATTGTTTCCTCAAGTGTACCTAAACTTTACATCTTTATAATTTTCCAGGTCCTTGGTCTTATCAAATTCCAGCTTGTTATCCACATTTTTCTTGCATCGTGTGAGTAATAAAGAGAATCCTAGGGGTATAGAATCAACAATATTAAGTTTACAAAAATAGAAATCAAGGTATGTATCAGGATATTTTCCCATTGTATGTACTTCATAACTTCTTCAATTTCATGAGAATGTTTGGTTGTCCCCATAGTTGGTGGTGTACAACAAATAGGTTCTCTCCCATTTCACTTCTTGCGCAAGCAGGGTTAGCCTTATACATGTTGGATACTCCCTCCGTCCCAAAATAAGTGACGTGGCTTTGTCTAGATAAACATGTATCTGGACATAAAACACATCTAGATACATCCGAATCTAGACAAAACCACGTCACTTATTTTAGGACGGAGGGAGTAGATAGATTGTATTAAACCTCCCTGTTTTGAGAACAATGTGATTTACCATAAACGTTTGATCAGAAAATTCAAGATTTATGAAGTGTAGAAAATCAATGATGCAAAATAATAACAGGCAGGTGATACCAACCGACATATATCAAGGAACCAAGCTACCATTATTTTATTTTCAACAACAGTATTGGTGTTATCTACAAACAACTTATGAATAAAAACACACAGGAATGAAGAAATACACAGCCACTGAAGACATAATTTTCACTCTTAATACCACAATACCTACCGTTAATTCACTAAACAGTCAAAAAACATGTGCTATTACTGACACCTACCTATGCTTCAAGATGAATTGGCAGCAGCATTTGATCCATCTGTAGAAGAGCTGTCACTGTCCGAGTCTGCGAAACGATCATTAAATGATTAGGCTATACTGCCATAATGTAGTCCGGCCATTTGCTCAACAAACTTAAATGTAATGTGCCTCCCTGTAGCAGTTATGGACTAGTCAATAGAAAGGGAAAAACCAGTACAGGAGAAAATATTACCACTAGAAGAGGAATCTGAATCACTGCTTGAGCTGCTTGAGCTGCTAGATCTAGTTGCATTTGGTCCATTATTATTATTTTGCTCTGGCACAGGAGTTGTTAATTGCTCGCTAACCATCAAATCTGTGCATAGGAAAAGTTATAGTTTTATAATCACCTTCTCCTAATGTGCTTTTACTTTTAGGATAGGATGAATTAGGGCAGAAAAGTTCTTACTTAGCTTTGGAGATTTTTCACCAATAGTAGGTTGCTGACTCTGTAAAGCAAAAAAAAAAAATGTAATTCAGTGCAAATTACAGGATTTCCTAGTTACAGAACTATTGCAAGATTCAGAATGATCGAATGCTCATACTGGTTGTTGTGCAGCATGCAGTGCACGCAACTCCACATCTTGCCTTGCAAGCATTGCACGCTCAGCCTTCCTCTTTTGCTTGCTCAGGTTCTTTTTGAAATTAGCCACAAATCTATCGAGCTCCCAAAGTGTCTCCGCATCCATGCTATCTATCTCAACCTCAATCTCATCTTCATGCTGCCTAACTGAAAGATTCTTGTTCTTAATGATCTGCACAATAATGTCAAGTTTTTCCGGAGGCAAGTTCTGAAGATTATTGCTAAGTTTACGCTTCTCATCTATTGTCATATCTCTCTTGTTTAGGTCCTTCGCCTTTGGCTTCTTCAATGATGGAGTGCGAGCACCATAAGTGGGAGTATGACTTAATGGCCTTGACTTGGAGTCCAGTGCCATATGGTGCCTTAAGGAATCTGACCTCTCTAGCAAGCGCAAGTCAAGTGGGGGAGGTGGAAACTTCTTCTGCATCGGCGGGCACGACGCAAGATACTCAACCTCAGCCTCAATATCAGGCCACTGAGCTTCAAAGATTCCTAACAACTGCTCAGCCATGAAATGCACATCCTGCCCCTTGGGATTATAGGTCATGGCATTGTGAAATGTTAGCCTCACATCATTGGCAAACTCCTTTGGGTTCCTGTACTGCCCACGGGTAAGCTGTGCCTTTATAGTGCCAAGATCCATTGGGTGCTTAATAATCGTAAAATAGTCATGCAAACCAAGCGCAACAGGGTCGACGGGCTTGTTAAATACCCACCCAAATTTGTGCTTCATTAATCGGGACAGCAGCGACGAAGACTTCTTAAATGGATGTGCATACAGTCGCTGTTCAGCGTTGTAACTCGCTGTCGAGGACCGGTGTTTCTTCTTGTGGTGCTTGGCTTTCTTCCGTCCATGTGAATCTGATGGCGGTATCCTATCTTTGGCAAGCAAGAATTCCGAATTTTGGTATAGCTGATTCGCCTTTGGTGTCCGCTTCTCCTTCTCAAGCGGTTCTGTGTGAACTTCGGGCACAATTAGGCGGCGTGGCAGAAACGAGCGGACTGAAGAAACGGGGGCAGTGAGCTGCGCCAGTACGGGCGTCAGAGCACCACCACCTGAGAACTGGGGGTGCCCATATCCAGAAGTCAGCAGCAGGGGTGGCGGCTCCACGGCCAGAGGCGCGTGCTCGGAGGCTTCGGCTGCCAAGGCCTCACCAGCCGCCTTCAGCCGCTTGGAGAGCACGCGTACCTGGTCGAGCTCTGACGCGAGCTGCCGACGCAGCTCGCTACGCTCCCTGCGCTTCCGGGCCTTCTCGTCAGCAGCCGCCTGGATGTCCGCATGGCCATTCGGAAGGGCGCCCCCATCCGGAACATGCCCCGAGAAGAAATCGTTGGAGGCAGCAGCCGGTTCCCCATGCGGCGGCGACGCAAGAGGGGGATGAGAAGGGGAAGTCGGTGCGGCCGGATCGGCCGGCGGCGCAGCAACCTCGGCCTCCGAGCGACGAATCGAGCGACGAAACGAGGCTAAGGTTTGAGCAAGGGGGTCGGGATTAGGATCGGAGCTAGGTTCTGGAGGGGGGGTGGATTTGGGGCTAGGTTCTGGAGGAGGATTGGAATTGGGGCTAGGTTCTGGAGGGAGATTGGAATTGGGGCTAGGTTCTGGAGGAAGACTGGATTTTGGGCTAGGTTCTGGAGGAAGACTGGATTTGGGGCTAGGTTCTGGAGGAAGACTGGATTTGGGGCTAGGTTCTGGAGGAAGATTTGATTTGGGGCTAGTTTCTGGAGGAAGATTGGATTTGGGGCTAGGTTCTGGAGGAAGATTGGATTTGGGGCTAGGTTCCGGAGCTGGACTGGGATCGGGGCTAAGGTCTGGAGGGGGTTTAGGGTTTTTGCGAGGGTTCCTGCGGCTATAGACCTTGATCTCCGGCGCCCAGCGGGACATCACGGGGGCCGATGCGCACGGGAGATGCGGCGGAATATGGGCGGGGGGCGGCGGCGGGGGAGGGGTTGGGGGCGGGCGGCGAGGGGCGTCGGCGGTGATCCTGAGCTGCCGCACGGCAGTGGTAGACTACGCGAGATATTTTCTAGAGCTGCATTGGGTCGGGTTGGAGCTTGGGTAGGTCGGAGCATGAGAGATAGGTCAGGTGAGGAAGAGGAAAGCACGGGATGGTGGAGGGGAAATTTTGCTGTGGAAGGGGGGATTTTGACTCGGGAACGGGGAGGAATACTGATTTGGTTATCTTCTGTTAAACGAAACAAACTACTGTTACCGGGTCCACCGAACAGGAGAACACCCTATAGGCCGTATTTGAAAGTAAAATGTTTAGTAAAATACTCCGTTCTGGCCTTCTGGGTCAGTCTGTCGAAAACTTATTAATACTAACTCCATTTCGATTTATGAGATAAATATGTATTTTGAGAAAATAGTTTGATAGTAAATTTGGTCAATAAAATATAAACTATATTTGACAAAATATATATCATTAGATTCATATTTAAAATATGTTTTTAATGGTATAATTTTTGTCACATATTCATATATTGTTGATCAAATTTACGATTAAACTATTTTCTTAAACCGTATTTGCCTTATAAACCGGAATGGAGGTAGTAATAGGCTCAATTTTGTCTAGATATGAATGCATCTAGTTCAAATATTTAACTAGATACGTATAAATTTAGATAAAATTAAGATCATTAATATGGCCCGAGGGAGTAATAGAAATGTTGCGGTTTTAAATGCTTTGAAGTGATTTGGTCTAACAAAAATTGCGGTTTACCCAATACTACAGTTTTTCAGTTCTACTAAAAGAGCCCCAGTTTTTCTTAAAGTGAGAAACACCTTTTTTTAGTGATAACATACCATTGGCCTCATAGTAAATTAATAATGTGAACATCACAAAAGGATACAAGATGTTGAACGCATCTTATAAGATAGGGGAAAATGCTTTTGACCACCTAAGGATACTGGGTTGGCGTCCTCTGCATCAAGCGTTTGCACGCGTCCCTAGCGAGTGGTGGAATCATTGGAGCTCCTTGTTACATACACCACCTTCTCCTCATCCCCACACTTTACGTTGGTTACGTCCTTGGAGCACCTTGCCATAAGGCAAGTGGTGACGAACTTGGGAGTAGGGGAGTCGTCAGAGTAGTCCTTGGTGTAGTCGTAGGCGAAGAGTGACCTGGGTTCGGCAAAAGACAAATTGGCCACACCAACAACCTTCTCCTCATTCTCGTCCCCCGCATCGGATATGTATTCTTGACCTAGGAAGCCTTTGTCATCATGCTTTTTGTTCTTCTCGTATCTTTTGTTGATGGGGTTGGGCTTCAGTCTTGGCTTGGCACCCTCTTCATACTTGGGCTTGTCAATTCTCTTTTCATATGGACACTTATCAGCGAAGTGGTTCAATTCATCACAGTTGTAGCAAGTCCTTTTCTTCTCACTTAGTCCGGTTGAACTTCTCCTTCGAAACTGCATGTTCTTGGTGAAGAGAGCGAGTTGGGAGAGCATCTCACCAACTTCACCCATTTGATCACTTTCACTCTCTACTCCACTTTCTTCATTCACTTGCACATGCCTATCCTTCAATGCTAGTGTATGGGAAGACCCAATAGCACAGTTGATCTACTTCATCTTTTGTCCCTCATCTGCCAAATTATCCATGGCAACAATGAAAGAACATTTCATAATCCCTAGTATTTTGTGTGTTAGATAACAATATCAAGGAATATTTAATGTGTGTTGAAGTGCTGCAGATCTGTACACTGAAAAGGAAAGGAAACTGCTTTTTGGGGGCGGATAATCCGCCCCTCCCAGGGGCGGATAATCCGTCCCAACCCTTTTCTAGGAGTGCGCAACCCCCAGAGAGGGGGCAGAGTTTTTGGCCGGATTTTCCGGACTGGCTGGATAGTCCGCCCCTTGGGGGCGGATAGTCCGCCCCCTCGAGGATTTTCTTCAAGCCAAGGCCTGCGTTGCTCTCTGTATGGGGGGCGGAGTTTCCCATGGACTTTCCGGCCCTGGGGAGGATTTTCTCCCTAGGGCGGATAGCCCTATCCTAAGGGGGGCGGATTATCCGCCCCCTCGGGAAATTTCTTCAAGACAAGGCTGCGTCACTCTCTGTATAGGGGGCGGAGTTTTCCCCGGAGTTTCCGTCCTGGGGGCGGATTTTCTCCCCAGGGCGGATGGTCCGCCCTAAAGGGGGGCGGATAATCCGCCCCCAAATTTCTCCAACGGCTTGTTCTGGGCAGGGGTATTTAAGCATGTCTTCCCCCTCTGTCCAGAACTCTTGGTTCATTCGAAAAAGTCAAGTTCTGATCTGCAACTTTCATCCAAGAGAGCTCCACCTATATCCACCCAAAGGCCCCGTCCCTTGGGGAATCGAAGGAGGAGGACTCGATCTTCAACAACTACGATCAAGCGCTTCATCTCCTCTCCATTCATTTGGAGAATCACCAATCTAGTATTTCTTGCAAATATCTAGATCCTTGTTTTGTTTATATTGATAAACCTTGTTCTTGTGACAGCTTGTTGTCATCTCGGGAGCCCCCAATTCAGTTGTGGGTGTGTGCCCCGGTAGAGTTGTAAAGGCACCGGTTCCCGCCTTGAAGGGTACCAATAGTGGAGAAGGTGGATCAGGCCTTTCGTGGCGAGATCCATCAGAGAATAGGGTGAGGCCTTTTGTGGCGTGGTGGTCTTAGAACCGCCCACCCTTCCAACAAAGATGTACTTCCCTTAACAAGGAAGGAACTGCGGTAAAACAAATCCCTGTGTCTCCGCGTGCTCCACTACGGTTTCTTCGCTCCTCTCTTTACGTGCTTAGTAGCTAGGTTTGCATATAGGGAAATTCTCGTAGTTGCATATCTAGAGAATTTACTTTGTGTCAAGCCTAAAATTGAAAAAGAACTAAAAAATTGAGTAGCACCTATTCACACCCCACCCCACCCTCTAGGTGCCCATACGATCCATTTCAATTGGTATCAGAGCCCCGGCTCTTAATTCGGGCTTAACCGCCTAAGAGAAGTATGGGTTCCAAGGGAGATGGGAGTGATTCTCCGGAGGTAGTCACCATGAACGATCTCAAGACGTTGGAAACAACCTTGGTTTGTTCCATGGAGGATAAGATGGAAGAGATGCGTCAATTAATAATGCGTCTCTCCACACCCGCAGCATCACCTCCATCTAACTCTGAGGCTACCACTCCGCAATCCAAGGAAACGGGTAAAGCCGATTCTAAAGATAACGAAGTGGTTGGTGATGACACTAACAAGAGCTCCTCCTCGAAAAAGTATAGTGGTAAGGAAGGATACAATGAGGTTTCCTATGTGTATTCTCCTGATCCACCTATTCCACACCCACATATACATAATAGGGGTGATCCACCCAAACTTTCAGCATCTACTTTTATTCAATGGAAATTTTTGATGAAGTCTCATGTGTGTAGTTCCTCCATTGAGTTGTGGAAGAACACCGAGAATGGTCTTCATGTTGTAAATCCCAACAATCTCACAAGAAGAGAGGTTGTCGATAGTCAACTCAACGCTACAACTCTACACATGATACAGCTTGGTGTGGGTGACAAAGACATGCCACACATTCAGCATCTTAGTACAGCTAAGGAAGCTTGGGATGCTCTCACCGAGCTCTTCATCAGAAATGAAAGTATGAGAATGAATAGATATGATGCTTTGAGCAATGAAGCTGAAGGATTTTATATGTTGGATGGAGAAAACCACGAGACATGTATAGGAGGCTCAAGGCAATAGCCACCACTTTCAGGAATCATGGTGCCTCTCACGTTGATGATGCTTGGATCAAGCGCAAGTATGTTAGTGCTCTTATGCCATTTGAGCCTACAGATTTGAAAAGTCTCCAAGGTAGGCATAACTACCACCTCATGACATCCAATGAGGTAATGCAAGAAATGGCCACTTTCAAAGTGGCTGCCAAGAATGCCGGAGATGCTCGTGCACGAGCTATGGGGATGCAAAAGGGGGTCAACATGGCCTTGAAGACTAGTGTGATTGATCATGATGAATATGCCATAGAAGGTATGGAATGTCCTGAGGATATAAAAAGGATCCACGGACAATACCTGGCTCTTTATGCTAGAAACTTTTGGAAAGACCCGGCCAAGGCTAAAGCTGAACTAGAACGCAAGAGTGGAGCTTATGGAAGAAAGGAAAATGGTCCCAAGCTAAGAACCTGTTTCAACTATGGAGACCGGCTGCACTTTGTAGCTGAGTGTCCATATCAAAGTAGGGAAGATAATGGAGGAAGACTTATTTTCAAAGACAAGTCAAAGGCTCCATGCAAGAAACAGTTTGTAAAGAAGAATGCTCCTTTCAAGAAGCAACCAAAGATTGTTCTAGTGGCTCAAGAAGAATATTCTTCGGGAAGTGAAGATGAGGACGAGGATGATAGCTCTCAAGAGGTGGATACCATAGTCACCACATCTACATCAACATCTCTCTTCGACTCTCCAAACGAAAACGTCATCAACAAGAATGCTACCTTTCTCATGGCATG
Source organism: Avena insularis (assembly GCA_023614405.1). Lineage (NCBI taxonomy): Eukaryota > Viridiplantae > Streptophyta > Magnoliopsida > Poales > Poaceae > Avena > Avena insularis. Next base: position 158,678,569 of record CM042695.1, on the reverse strand, counting down.
AAGTTCCGAGGTAACTACTTCTAACTCTTCCTTTCCTAAGGCTATGATTGACATGGATGATCCTACTAGTCTTAAGGTTAAAGAAGAGATTATTGCTTTGGACTATTTCTTCACTAACTTGCAAGGTGAGCACAAAGTATGTTTTGAGGCTCTTATGGACCAGCTGGCCCAAAATGAAGCTCTTCTTGAAGAAAAGGGCAGAATTGAAAGGGAGGATGCAATGGAAATTGCATCCTTAAAAAATGCTCTAGAAGAAGAAGAGGCTCGGGTTTCTCTTGAAGAGAGGCTTGAGTCCATTGAGGAGTCACATGAAGAAATAGTGGCTAAGCTTGTTAAGGAACGTGACAACGCAGTCGCCAAAGCAAAGAAGTTAAAGAAGGAAAAGATTGACTTTGGGGCTGCTCATGATAGACTCTCTGAGGAATTGGAGAAACTTGACATCGCTCACAAGGCGTTGAAAAGTGAATTCTCCATTCTCAATGAGTCACATGATCAGCTCCAAATTCGATTGACCAAGTATGATGTTCCTAGAACATCTAAGTCAACATATATTCACAAGGAAAGTGCTACCGTGGAAGAAGGGTTTGTCAACGACATCTCTCCCAAAGATAAGGGTGTTCTTGATGAGGTTCTTGGCAAGCAAAGCTCAAATCTTGGTAAAGAAGGACTTGGTTATGTCACCAAGTCCAAGAAGAAGAAGAACAAGAAGAAGAGGACCAAGAATGTACAATCAAAGACAAGCACCGCTGAGAAGAATATCACAAAAGACAAAACTAACAATATTGGTTTTGCAGGGTCTCACAATCCAAATTATGAACTCTTTTGTGATTATTATGGCAATGTTTGTGCTTATTATGTTGGTCCTTTTGATGAATATGTTGCTTGGTTTATTTGGGTTCCAAAGACCCTTGCTACTAACATGAGAGGACCCATTGAAAAATGGGTACCTAAAACCAAGAAGTAATTCTCTTGCAGCGCTATGCTTCCGGTGGGTCGAAATGGGTGATGGATAGTGGATGCACTAGTCATATGACCGAAAGCAAGGAGATCATCACGGAGATGCGTCCCAATCATGATAACATTACAGTCTCCTACGGTGATAAGTCTAAATCTCAGGTATTGGGTCTTGGCAAGGTTGTAGTTGCCCACGATATCTCTCTCGTGGACGTCATGCTTGTTGAGACCCTCGGTTACAACCTTCTTTCTGTTCGTGCTCTTGGCAAGATGGGTTTTGCTGTTTTCATTGATGATGATTTGGTGGTACTCTTGTGGAGCAAGTCTCTAAAGATTGCTTTCGTTGGGTACGTCGAAAATGACCTGTATGTGGTGGACTTTTCGGGGAAAACGACTTCGGGTCCGATGTGCCTATTCGGGAAGGCCGGCGTGGGCTGGCTATGGCATCGCCGTTTAGCCCATGTCAACATGAGAACTTTGCAAAGTCTCCACAAGGGTGGCCACATCCTTGGACTAAAATACAATGTCTCCTTTGCCAAAGACCGTGTTTGCAGGGCTTGTGTTGAAGGTAAAATGCATGACTCTCCCCACAAGAGGAAGACCATTGTGTCTTCAAAGAGAATTTTGGAATTACTTCATGTGGACTTATTTGGTCCTCCATCTCATGCCAGTCTCGGTGGGAAGAAGTATTGCTGGGTCATTGTTGATGACTACTCAAGATATACATGGGTCTATTTCTTCAATCTAAAGAGTGAGACTCAACAAACGGTCATTGACTTTGCCAATGAAGTCCAACGTCAACACAATGTTCCTATCTTGGCAATAAGAAGTGACAACGGCTCCGAATTCAAGAACTACACTTTGAATGAGTTTCTAAGTGAAGAGGGTATAAGACATCAATATTCCGCTGCGTACACCCCTCAACAAAATGGTGTAGGCGAGAGGAAGAACCGCACATTGATGGATATGGCAAGATCAATGTTAGCTGAATTCAAGTCTCTGTACAATTTTTGGGCTGAAGCCATATCCACGGCTTGTCACTCATCTAACCGGCTCTACCTCCGAAAAATCTTGGACAAGACTCCATATGAAATTCTTACCGGTAACAAGCCCAACATCTCATACTTCAGGGTATTCGGGTGTAAGTGTTTCTTTCTTATCAAAGGTGTCCACTTGTCTAAATTTGAGTCCAAGGCTTTAGAAGGTATTTTTGTTGGTTATGGTGCCGAATCCCACACGTATAGAGTCTACAACAAGCTCACGGGGACTGTTGTAGAATCTTGTAGTGTGGAGTTCGATGAAAATAACGGCTCCTATGTGGGGCAAGTTGATGTTTGTGATGCAGATGTTGAAATACCCCAAGATGCCATAAGAAGAATGGGCGTGGGATTTTTCCGCCCCATTGAGGAACCCCTTGTAGCGGATCGGGAAGGACAATGCTCCACTCAAGTGGATCCCTCATCTACACAAGATCAAAAAGCTCCTACTGCTGGAGAAAACTCTGCACCAACACCTCAACTTTCTGAAGCTCATCAGTCTCCTGGACAAAACGGCAGTCCCAGGCCGGATTATCCGCCCCCTCCAAGGGGCGGACAATCCACCCCTGGCACTCCAACTCGTCCCAAGGGATCAGAAGAAGAAGAGATCAGTCAAGAATACTCCAGGCCGGATTCTCCGGCCCTCAAGGGTGGATTATCCGGCCCTGGATCTCCCAGCTCTATCAGGCACTCTTAGGAAGAGGTGTTGCAGCCGCTTCACCCAGGCCGGATAGTCCGGCCCCACCAAGGGGCGGATTATCCGGCCTTGAAGAAAATGTTCTGCAGCAAACTCCTGTTGTCAACTCGGATCAAGATCAAGGGCAAGATCAAGATCAAGGGCAAGATCAAGGGCAAGATCAAGATCAAGGGCAAGATAGTGGACAAGACAAGGATACAAATGTTGAATCAACTCCTCCTAGAAATAATAAGGATATTGAGGCTCGTCGCAAGGCTCGTGCTGATCAGAACCTTGAGCTAAGAGGACACACTCTTGACAAGGTTGTCGGTGATCTTCGAAGAAGGGTGTCTACTAGAAGAGAACTTGCAAATCATCAAGCTCACATTTCTATGGTTGAACCGAAGAAGGTCTTTGATGCTCTTGAAGATCCCGATTAGGTTGCTGCAATGCATGAAGAATTAAATATCTTCGAGCGCAACAAAGTTTGGAAGCTCGTAGAGAAACCCAAGGAATGTCGCAATGTTATCGGCACTAAGTGGATTTTCAAGAACAAACAAGATGAAAATGGCATTGTTGTGAGGAATAAAGCAAGACTCGTGGATCAAGGATTCTCTCAAGTGGAAGGAATTGATTTTGGTGAGACTTATGCTCCTGTGGCTCGTCTTGAGTCCATCTGTATCCTTCTTGCCTATGCCACCCATCATAATTTTAAATTATAGCAAATGGATGTTAAGAGTGGGTTTCTTAATGGTCCACTACATGAGTTGGTATACGTCAAGCAACCCCCAGGGTTTGAGGATCCCAAATTTCCGAACCATGTCTACAAACTTGATAAGGCGCTCTATGGCCTTAAACAAGCCCCACATGCGTGGTATGAGCACCTCAAAGAGCTTTTGTTAGACTGTGGATTCGAAGTTGGGCAAATCGATCCCACTCTTTTTACTAAGAAGGTTAATGGGGAGATTTTTGTATGCCAACTATATGTAGACGACATTATTTTTGGCTCTACTAACCAAGCTTTTAACGATGAATTCTCAAAGCTTATGACTGACAGGTTTGAGATGTCTATGATGGGGGAATTTAGATTCTTTCTTGGCTTTGAGATCAAACAACTTAGAGAAGTAACATTTATTAATCAAACTAAGTACATCCAAGAGATGCTCAAGAGGTTCAAGATGACGGATCTCAATGGCGTTGTTACTCCAATGCAAACAAAGTGTCATCTTGAGCTTAATCCCAAGGGTAAAGACGTGGACCAAAAGGTATATCGATCCATGATCAGATCTCTTCTTTACCTTTGAGCATCTAGGCCCGATATCGTGTTAAGTGTAGGAGTGTGTGCAAGGTACCAAGCCGCTCCTAAAGAAAGCCACTTAGTGGCGGTCAAACGAATCTTCAGATATTTGGTTCATTCCCCAAATTTTGGTTTGTGGTATCCCAAAGGTTCCAGCTTCTCTCTATGTGGTTACACAGATTCAGATTGGGCTGGTGACAAAGATGATCGAAAATCAACTTCTGGTGCATGTCAATTCTTGGGCAGGTCTCTAGTGTGTTGGTCTTCAAAGAAACAAAATTGCCTACCACTCTCAACTGTCGAAGCTGAATATGTTGCTGCTGCAAGTGCTTGTACACAATTATTATGGATGAGGCAAACTTTAAAGGAATATGGTGTCAATTGTGACAAAGTGCCTCTTTTATGTGATAATGAAAGTGCTATCAAAATTGCTTACAATCCGGTGCTGCACACAAGAACAAAGCATATTGAGATTCGCAATCACTTTATTCGGGATCATGTTGCTCGTGGCGATATTGCACTATCCTTTGTGAGCAAGAAGAACCAACTTGCTGATATCTTCACTAAGCCTCTTGATGAAGCGAGATTTTGTTATTTGAGGAATGAGCTAAATATCATAGATTCAAGGAGCTTGGCTTGACGACCCTTGCACACCCACTTACTCTTTTTCATGTATTTGGTTTAGATGCAGGCATGGATATAGGGGGAGTGTGGTCCTAATTGATTGGGCTAACCCTCCCCCCATAATGCCGAAAGCAAGAAAAATCATTTCCCTTAATATCATTTTGTGATATGTGGGTTATTGATGAGCATTGGTTTTGAACTCAAGATACATCTTCGCGGTGTCATGCCATGCGCTCCGACATGGTGTCTTCGGCCACCGCCCTCTTCCTTGAGAAGAGTTGGTTTCTAATGGCTCTCTTTGGTTTTTCTTGCTTATCTCTTGTTCTTATGGAAAACACACCCAACTTTGGCTTTTGTTCGATTTGTTCTTGCAACTTTGGGTGCGTAGTACCATCACAGTTTGTTAATCTGCACCCAAGCCTCTTTCTCTCCTTGAACCATCTATTCTTGCACACAAGTCCTCTATACACCATCGAGGGGTTTTGCTAGGATGCTCCGGCCTGATTCTGTCTTTCCAGAAAAAAATAGAGGGGGCGGACTATCCGCCCTAAGTGGGGGCGGATTATCCGCCCAGGTGTTTTCAGCCTCTAAAGGGCTGGGTCGGGAGAGGACAGGCTCAAATAGAGCAGCCAGCCCTCCCCCACCCTTAGCTCTGCCCCCAGCCGCCACCGGAGCTTCCGCCCCTCCCCGGAGTCGATTTGACCACCAGATTCTCCAGGCCCTCCCCGGATCTTCTTCCCCACGCCTCCGGGTACCTTCTCCTCCGAGCTCTTCCTCCAATGAGTGAGGGTAACTCCCTCATCCATCTCTTTTGCTTGAGATTCATTGTTGTGGTGGAAATCTCATAGTAGATGATACTTGGTGTTTCCCTTGCATGTTAGAATCAGTCGAAATACTCCCCTTGTGCCCGATCTGGTGTGCCTTGGTAAATCTAGGCCAAACCAGAAAAATTTCACCAGGGGCGGATTATCCGGCCTGGAGACTACTTGTATGGTTTGGTTTGGTTCAGATTTTCTCACATGCATTCTTCCGGCTCATGGGACTGTTTTCCTACTTATTTCTAACATGCCTCCTGGACTTGTGTGTGTGCTTATCCCCATGCTACCTCTCCCATGCTTTTCATAGGTGGCTCTCTCACTTCTAAGACCTACAAGCACCGTCCCCTTACCCGTTATCTCAGGCCCACTGCAGAGGGCACACTTATTGACGAAACAGAGGTTCACAGGTTAGCCAGAGAAGCTGAACAGATGGCAGAGGCAGCAAAGAAAGCCAAGCGGGTTGCATCTCGCAAGGTCAAGGGTAAGGGTAAGGAGGCTCGGCCTAATTACAAGGCCATGGACAACACTGATTACTCATCCATGTGCCAAACAAATTACTATGCAGATGCTGACAGTGATGGTGAGCCAGAGGATTCTATGTTTTGGTGCTCTCATTTTCGGTATATCCATGATGATGTCTATGTTCCTCTCAAAATTCGCCCCATGCACCCTCTGAATATGCCTGAGGCTCAATCAAAGGCTCTCCTTCGTGAAGCTTTGGATGTGACTTACAAGATGGGGCTTCATCCACTTATGTCTCTGCAGTGTCACTATGATTCCAAGATCGTGAAGCAGTTTTTCTCCACTCTGGTTATCTATGGCGATGAGCTTCGTACTATGAAGTGGATGACAGGGACATCAATGATCCAGTATGATTTCCGCACCTTTGGCTAGGTTCTTGGCTATGCTTTTCACGGGCGGGATACCCCTTCAGGACACCACATTATCTCTCCGCTCAGGCCATCCAAGGATATTGTGCTTGCTCCATGTTTATCACCCAATGGCGTTGCTGGGACCTTCGCTGGCCTTTATCCATTGTATGCCACCCTTGTTGGCATGTTTTGGGACAACATTACTCCTAGTGGAGGCAACAATGACAAGATCCGCGGTCACCTGGTTTCTCTTCTTGCCTTTGCTCATGAGTGTGCCACCAATGCTGGCTCGTCTACAGGATACAAGTTGGATGTGATGGACTTCATCTATCATGAGATGACCGATGGGATGCTCAACAGGCTCTCCATCCCATATGCTCCTTTTATCATGATGCTCATCAAGCATATGCTGCCACATGAGGACTTTGGCACTGGTTTGGATGGTTTGCACAAGTCAAAGAAAATTTACAACAAAGCTCAGAAGACCTCCCACCCCTCCACTGCCCTTGAGTCCTTTATGTGTGATGCTCGGGCTAGTGGTCGCCGTCACGCAGAGTCCCCAATGGCTCGCGAAGTCAAACAACTCACTTGGTTCCAGCGACACATCCTATGCATGGGCATAGACACTCACAAGGGCCAGTATGAGGAGTATCGGAGGAGCCATGAGATGGCTCATACTCAGCAGGTTATTCTTCACCACGTGTCCGGTGCTTCTGGCCTGCCTCCTACTCCAACTACTCCGGAGCCCTATGCACAATGGAACAGTTCTGGTTTCAGCTATGGCGAGCTTGAGAGTCACTTGTTTCCTCCACCTCCGCGGGCTCCTACTCCTACAGCTGATGACGATGATGAAGAGTATGATGAAGAGGAAAGGGACGGGGATGACTACGACGAGGATGAGGAGGCGTGATCTTCTGGGGCGTTAGCATCGCTCTTCTTCCTTTTTGGCGTTTCGATGCCAAACAGGGAGAAGTAGTTCTATTAGGTCAACGGATTTGCATGGGTCGGGCGCAAGCACTTGCTTTTCCATTCATTCGTTTTATTTGCATGCTTGTGCCCCTTTAGCATGAACTTATTTGCTATTTGTGCTTGGTTAATGTAAGACTTTGTCGTGCTTTATTATGTATGGTCCTATGGAATTCTTGATTTATATTGTGGACCTACTCTCATGGAATTCTGGATTTATCTATGGAGTCTGGCATTCTATTTGATGGCATATGGAATCATGGGATTATCTTATGTATGCATCAATTTTGTGGGATGTGTTTGGAGCTTGACAATCCCATTAGTTTATTTGGCGATATCCACATCACGGTGTTATGACCTTGTTTACTAACTCACCTTGTTTTAATTGTCTTTGCTATAAAAGTTGCGTTTTCTCTAGTGTGTGCATTTGTATTCAAAGGCAAATTTTAAATATGCACACATCTAGGGGGAGCCTCTTTCATTTAATTTAAGGGTGTCGTTGGTAGTCGTTTTCAAATCCTAGTATTGTCATCTAACACCAAAAAGGGGGAGATTGAAAGAACATTTCATAATCCTTAGTGTTTTGTGTGTTAGATAACAATATCAAGGATTATTTAATGTGTGTTGAAGTGCTGCAGATTTGTACACTGAAAAGGAAAGGAAACTGCTTTTTGGGGGGCGGATAATCCACCCCAACCCTTTTCCAGGAGTGCACAACCCCATAGAGGGGGCGGAGTTTTTGGCCGGATTTTCCGACCTGGCCGGATAGTCCGCCCCTTGGGGGCGGATAGTCCGCCCCCTCGAGGATTTTCTTCAAGCCAAGGCCTGCGTCGCTCTCTGTATGGGGGGCGGAATTTCCCACGGACTTCCGTTCAAAGGGGCGGATAATCCGCCCCCAAATTTCTCCAACGGCTTGTTATGGGTAGGGGGTATTTAAGCCTGTCTTCCCCCTCTGGCCAGAACTCTTGGTTCATTCGAAAAACTCAAGTTCTGATCCGCAACTTTCATCCAAGAGAGCTCCACCTAGATCCACCCAAAGGCCCATCCCTTGGGGAACCGAAGGAGGAGGACTCGATCTTCAACAACTGCAATCAAGCGCTTCATCTCCTCTCCATTCATTTGGAGAATCACCGATCTAGTATTTCTTACAAATATCTAGATCCTTGTTTTGTTTATATTGATAAACCTTGTTCTTGTGACAGCTTGTTGTCATCTCAGGAGCCCCCAATTCAGTTGTGGGTGTGTGTCCTGGTAGAGTTGTAAAGGCACCGGTTCCCGCCTCGAAGGGTACCAATAGTGGAGAAGGTGGATCAGGCCTTTTGTGGCGAGATCCATCGGAGAATAGGGTAAGGCCTTTTGTGGCGTGGTGGTCTTAGAACTGCCCACCCCTCCAACGTAGATGTACTTCCCTTAACAAGGAAGGAACCGCGGTAAAACAAATCCATGTGTCTCCGCGTGCTCCACTATGGTTTCTTCGCTCCTCTCTTTACGTGCTTAGTAGCTAGGTTTGCATATAGGGAAATTCTCGTAGTTGCATATCTAGATAATTTACTTTGTGTCAGGCCTAACATTGAAAAAAAAACTAAAAAAAATGAGTAGCGCCTATTCACCCCCCTCTAGGTGCCCATACGATCCATTTCAAACAAGATATGATACTAGATCATCGGGAGAAAAGTGTCTAGCTGAATCAAGAAGTTGCAAGTTGAAAGCAAGCTATTTGTCGGTGGTTGCAATCATGGAAATAATCTTGGACTTGGTGAGATCATCATTCAAATTGAACCCATCATCATACTTGTCACAACCAAGACCACTAATCTTCACGAGGAGAGCAACAAGTCTTGTGTATGCTTCAACAATGGACTCGCCATCACGGTTCATGAACAAGTTCATCTCTGACTTGGCGGCTTCATACTTGGACTTTCGGATGAGAGACGTTTCCTCTTGGAGAACAACAATCCCACCCCAAATTTCCTTTGTGGTGTAAATGTCATTGGCTTGATCATAGAGAGTGCGGTTGACGGCACTCGATATCTTGTAACAGGCCATAGCATTAAGTTGATGGTCATAGTGTCCTCTCAGGGTGAGTTAGTTGGATCTTGTGGGTTGAAGCATTTGCAAAAAAACCTCCCAAATCTCCACACCGTAGCTGCGAAGATGAGATTCCATAGTAGTTTTCCAATGAGAGAAGTGAGTTTCATCAAATTGGTGTGCGAGACCTAAACCATTAATATGATGCATGATGTGCTTTTGTTTTGGATAAATATAAGGAAATTGATTAAGAGGCATGGAGACTTTTGTAGCACTACTAGGAAAAGGTCTACCATCGACGCACCAAATTCGCCTACCGTGGGCGCACAGGCGCGCGCCAATGATGATCACGCCGGCGGTATCGCATAGCGCCAGCGCGCGAGCGACACGCCAGGGGTAAGTTCAAGTAGCGTCAGTGTGCTGCTCCTACACACCGGGGGTATTGCATCCACCCGCCGGGGGTATCACGACAATAGCAACATCCGAGACAGCGGGGTACTTGACCGGGGGCCGGGGTATCTCAAGTAACACCGGTCGCGCCCGAGGCGCCAATGATGATTCGTTATAGCTTGGGCGCTTGTCATAACTTTGGCGATAAATAATAAATTCCCCAAAAAAATTCAACCGGAAAATCATTACATGGAAAGTATATATATAACAGGCAGTATATAGCACATATAGTAATACACATACAGTATAATACACAGGCAGTAATACAGTCACAAGCGGTACATATGGTTCACAAACAAATATGACATAGTTAGTATGAATACATTGTGTCAACCACAAACAAAGTACGAACACATACAAAAGTAGTACATGGTTCACAAAAAAGTGACAAGTCTTGACAATTCTCAACAAGCGGGCTAACACATCTAAAGTACAAACACATATAAGAGACAAACAAGCACCATGAGAATCATCAAAACAAAGGTGGAGGTCTTCATCCGGTTCCTCCTCTCCCCCGCTAGATAGTGTGTGTATCTAGCTTCAGTCTTCGCCATAGTGTTGTACCCTTTGTATATATTTCCGCTGAAACGATGCACCTGTCTATGACAGTCTTTCCAATCATCATAAACTCTGGGAACCCATCTGTCAACACCCGGATTTTTAATCCCAGATGCCTGTTATGCCATACATTGCAATCCCAGGATTACCATTTTTGCGAGACATAACATAATTGGTAGCACAGTACATCATCCATTACAAACCATAATAATCTTACAAATAGTTGATCTCATGATCAAGTCTGATTACAAATCAAAGCATTGGAATAATAGCGTAATAGAGGCTCCATCTTCAGGGTCACAGGAAATGCTGACGATGGGGGACGATCCTAGTTATCGTAGGCGTCTTGCTGTCCATCCTCCTCATAGTCTTCGTCGTAGTATGGCCATGGGAATAGCCAGGGACAAATCCATGAGTACTTTTAAGTACTCGCAAACTATCTCTAAAGCAGTAAGACCATTCTAATAGGAATCCTAAGCTCTAGGTTTGTTTGCCACAAGACAATTTTATTTCACAAGTACTTAGTAGTAAAGACCTAACTTTAGTTGTCTAGATTACTCAAGTGGGAACTTAGTTTCATGTCCACATCTTGGTGGAGTCAAGTCAAAGTCATATTTCAAGTCACAAGTCATTTAGAAAACATCTAACAACGGAATAGTATGGCCATCCAACTGTCCATAACCGCGGATGCAGCTATTCGAATAGTTTGACACTCTGTAGAGGTGGTACACTTTCACCACAACATTTGATACATCCGTTAGGAATAACCCTGAATCATCATACTTGGTATGCGAATAATCAATCCTAACCTTTCAATTACACACCCTAGTATAGGCACCTCCACTATGAGTTTGGCCTCCCAGCCATGACCATTTGTCATCCTGGGAACTGCACAGGTGGGCATTCATATTCACAAGGTAGACTCAACTCACCTCGTTCCGCGAGGCAACCCATAATAAGAGACATAAACTTCCAGTTAAGCCCTACCCAAACTCGGGTATTATGGTTGTATGGTAAAATTGGAATGGTATCGCATCCGAACCCAACCATTAGTTTTTTTATCAAAGTCAGGGCACATACTTCATTCAATATCATCTTTAATTCATTTTGTCCATAACACATGTCAAAACATTTCAATAGAATGACTCATCATCCCAAGGTTTTCATAATCATTTGTTCCCATCTATAGTGATCAAGATTAGTTTAGCACTAGCATCTATCAATAAGGGTGTCACTATTTAGGGCTGCTAATCAAGTGTAACTACCTACATAAAGTTCCAAGATCTTGATGACCTCTTTCTTACTTTTCCACTAATCACCAATTAATTACTACTTGAGCAACTGACGGCTGTGTACGCACAGCCTATTGGGAACCCCAAGAGCAAGGTGTGAAGAAGCAAGCAGCAAGTTTTCCCTCAGTTGAGATCGAGGTTATCGAACCATAAGGAGGAAGAAAACTTCACACAGGTGTTGCAAGCAACGCAGAGACCTGCACAACACAAACTCAAGACTTTGCCCCAACGAATCAGTGAGGTTGTCAAGCTCACCGGTTTGCTGTAACAAAGGATTAAACATATGGTGTGGAAGGTAATGGTTTGCAGCAAGTAACCAAGTAACAGTGGAAGATGTATAAATGGTAAAGATTGGACCAGGGTCCATAGTTCACTAGAGGTGCCCTCCTTAGATAAACAACATCGCATGAAGGGTAAACAAATTACAGCGGGGCAATTGACAAGAACTGAGAAAGGCATAACAATGCAATTACTAGTCAGAAAGATCCTATGAGAATCGACTAGGCAATACAACAAGACACATAGACCGCCATCCAACTGCATCTATGACTAGAAGTCCACCTTCAGGTTATCATCCGAACCCCCTCCAGTATTAAGTTGCAAGCAACAGACAACTGCTTTAAGCAAAGTGTGTAAGGTAAACAATCCATATGTTCCATGAACAAGAGACCGTTGTTTTCTCCCTAGTAGCAATAGCACATCTACAATCGAAGAGATTTTTGTCACTTCCCTTGGAAACTAGAGGCATGAACCCACTATCGAGCATAAATACCCCCTCTTGGAGTCACTAGCAACTACTTGGCCAAGATATCTACTAACAACGGTGAGCATGCAAGATCACAGACAACACATTCATGATAGAATCATAAAGACAAAACCATTAATCAAACCAACATAATAATCTCAATATCCATCGGATCCCCGCAAACACAACATGCATGATTACAAATAGGTTAGATCTTGATCATGAACGGAGCTCACAAGGTCTATACATGAAAGCACAAAGGAGGAGATACAACCATCTAGCTACTACATGGACCCATAGTCCAAGGTGGAACTACTCATGCATCATACCGGAGAGAAGGCCTCCGGGATGATCTCCCCTCTGGCAGGGTGCCGGGAAGAACTTCAGATCCCCCAGATCTAGGGACGATGGTGGCGGCGGCTACATACAGTTTCGTGGAGATTTTATCGGGTGCCTTAGGGTTTCTGCATCGAGGGCTTCTTATAGGAGAAGGGGGAGACAAAGGCGGCGGCTAGGGCCGCCAAACCCTAGCCAGGCGCGGGGTGGGGCCCACCCACGCTTGGGGTGGGTCTGGCCCCTCCGGCTCTCCTCTGGACTTCTTTTTCCCCACGGGAAGTAATTGACTTTGACGTTTGTCCCGTCCAATTCCGATAATATTTCTTTACTAACTTTTCTAAAACCAAAAACAACAGAAAATAGGCATCTGACACTGTTGCAACTTGTTTAATAGTTTAGTACCAGGAAACATGTAAAAAGCACCTCAAAGTGTGGACAAGTAAAGCAAAGTAGATACCAAACAAACATGGAGCATCAAAAATTATAGATACGTTTCCAATGTATCAGGATCCCTAAGCTTAACTCCTGCTCGACATGCACCCTCACAATAGATCCAACAATTTGCCAGCATTAAAAGCTGGGATCAAATAACTCTAAACATGTGCATGAAAGATGGAGTTCTAACAATAGGACATAGTAACTATGCATGCAACATGACAAGCTACAAACAAAGATCATGAATAACATGCATTGAAAAACGTTTGTTTGTTTCACATGCAGAAAGCATAGCATAGTGGCAATCAGCTTGTCCCTCATAGAGTAGCAATATAGATGCATAGGACACCTGCAAATTTCACAAGGGTGACTAGAAATAAATAGCACAAGAACAAGTAATATCACAATATGCATCAATTAATAAGCTTTGGAATACTGCACACAGAATGACAACTATGCTCTCTTAATGGTGCCTAAAGGTAGAAGGTGGAGACTCAATAATGGTGTAAGAAAGGCCTTTTTTGTAAAGGAAGCAGGGATTGCAAGTTTCAAAGAGAGCTTCCAAAAATTATGGTACTTATTAGCTTTCAGCCCTTATTGCCCCTATCATAAGCATCTTGAAGTGGTTAAGGTTAAAGTGGCAAAGCCGGAGTATCTTCTTGACGAAGTATTAGTTGGCAATCTCAAGTCCCTTGAATACGAGGGTCACACCTCATGCATACTCAACTTTGGGTCCAGGTAAGTTCTTGTCACTGTAAGTATTTGCATATCATTGAGAACCGCCAACGGGGTACCCCTTGCACATGGTACAGGAGCTTTCCCATAACCAAAATGACAAGGTAAGCAGACAATGAGCATCTCGGCAATCTTTTTATTTACCATATGCATAGCTTTTTTATTGAGGATGCTTCATAGATAGCTCATTATGGTAATGCTGCAAGTTTCCACCATGATTAGGCATGGCTTAGGCTAGCGGCCCAGACGTTTCTCTAACACAAGATACAAACTCCATGGACTTACCAGTTACCTCTTTATTTCATACCGGTGACATCCATAGACAAAAGAGCATGATATCAAATGAGTACAAAGTACAAGTGCAATGTTGAAAACGTTCCCCGTGACAGCACGGTTCTGCTAATTCCAACTTATAAGTGCAAGCATATACAACATAGTTGTCACAATGGTTCAAGTTTATTAGGGGCAAAGAATAAAGTGTGCCATCAAGTTCGTGAGGGCTTTAATCACTAAGTTTTCACATAACAAAGTAGTTTTTAATTGGAAGATAGTTGAAAACAAGAATGTACTTGGAATGATGTAACACACCATGCATAGGTGTCAACACCCGGATTTTTAATCACAGATGCATGTTATGCCATACATCGCAATCCCATGATTACCATTTTTGCGAGACATAAAAGATTTGGATATTACAGTACATCATCCATTACAAACCATACATAAGGTCTTACACAAATAAGGATCTCATGATCCAGTTCTTAATACAATTCAAGCAGCGGAATAACGTAAAGATAAGGATAGCGTGGGCGAAGCTCCATCTTCATGGTCACAGGCAATGCTGACGATGGGAGATGATCCTAGCTGTCGTAACCTTCCAGCGGTCCGTCATCTTGATACTCCTCTTCATAGTTTGGCTACGGGAATAGCCAGGGACAAAGCTGCGAGTACTCTTTAAGTACTCGCAAACTAATACTAACAAGTGAAGTGGTTTTGAATAGGATATGCTAAGCTCTAGAGTTGTTTTGCAAAAAGCCAGATTTACCTCTACTAAGTTCAGAAGCAAGAAAAGCTAGTTGAAAGTTTTATAACACCTAAGTGGGAACTTGAGTTTCATATCATAACTCTGTTGTGGTCAAGTCAAAGTCATAAATCATTTCATAAGTCATTTTGAAAACATCTGACAATAGAACAGTATGGCCACTCCAACTGTCCATAACCGCGGGCGCGGCTATTCGAATAGTTTTACACTCTATAGAGATTGTACACTTTCACCACAACATTCGATACATCCGTCAGGAACAAATACCGAATTCACCATACTCAGTATGCGGATAATCAATCCTAACCTTTCAGTTACACGCCCTGGTATAGGCACCTCTCCTGTGATTTTGGCTTCCCAACCATGACCAATTGTCATCTTGGGTACTTCACAGGTGGACAATCTTCACAAGGTAGCCTCAGCTCAGACCTTGGTCGCAAGGGAACCCATACTAAGGTATATAAATTTCCAGTCAATCCCTACCCATTTTTTGGGTATTGTGGTTGTACGGTAAAATTGGAATGGTATCGCATCCAGACAACCATCAGTTTTATAAAGGACTAAGGCTCATGCCTTAACATTTTCATCATCAAAATCATCTGGTGTTCGGAAACACATGTCAAAACATTTCAGTATAATGACTCATCATTCTAAGGTTTTCATAACCATTTTCACCAAGTATTCCCATCTAAAGTTGATCAAGTTTTATGCTTAGCACTAGCATCTACATGTGGGGGATAAACACTAATGAAGGGTGATAAGCAAGTGTATCTTATCTAAGTTCAATCTCATGCCTCAGGATGACATCAAGATTATCTAGCTTATGACAAATTTTATGCTCTTTATGCTACCTTCCAATATCCTTCTAATATCTACAACTTACTAAGTAAACTCTAAGAGAAAGCTTTGATGAAGAATTAAAATACTTCAGCTTGCAAGTAAAACTAGGATTAGGTATCAAGTGGTGTAAGCTTGCTAAGAGAGTGGTATAAGCATGCTAAGTCAACTTGTATAGTGAGGCTTGCAAGATTGCAAGTATAAGCTTGCTAAGATATTAGTAGAAGCTTGCCTTGTGCAGAGCAGTGGTTGAAGTTCTCCTCGGCTTCTTCCTCGTAGTATCCTCCTTCCTCCTTGTATCCTTGGTCGGGACTAGCGTCTATAAATAAATACGAGGTACACAATCACCAAACAATACTTAACTATCTCTAATCATCACACAAAGGTTCACACTAGATGATCTATCATCATCCCTAACATTACAAGATTAAAGCACTTGTCTTATTTATTTTATTTTTAGAAAAGTAATTTCTACTCATTGAAAACTACTTAAGATTTAATATTCTCCAACTCAAACATGGGATCATGTTGACACATGTCATCACCTCATATTTCAGTACATGGGAATGTGATTTAAAGTGATGTCACAATTTAATAAGGTTTTACCTTTTTATTTTATTTAATTAAAGTGACTAGGAATGCCTATGTGGCATTTTTTTATTTCTTGAGTATTATTTCTGTAAGAAAACCTAGATATTTTTATATATTCTGAAAGGTATAGTTAAATGTGATTTTTGAGAGTTGGAATCAACTCAAAAGCTTTTGTGGTTGGATTTTGAAAAATGTTTGAATGCAGAAAAGCTTCTGCCTTGTTATTTTTACCATGGGTGATCTACAAATCTAAATGGTTTGAATCCAATGGGCTTGGATTAAGCATTCCAGTATCTTTCTAACAAAATTAGTTTCATGCATTTTGGTTCAGTGAATTGAGCTGGGTTGATTTTTGAATCTAGGTACAGAACTGGGTTTGAAATTAAATGAATAAAACTAAATTTGAATTGTTGGGTTGCGCGGGATGTTTAACTAGGCTAGCCCACTACACACAGCGCGTACACGGGCTGGTTAAGTGAGCGACCCCACTCGTGAGTGAGACAACAAGTGGCAAAGCGGTATGGGGCGCTTGGGACCGTAGGATCTAACTCTAATCGAACGGCTCGGGTTCATCGTCCACGCATGAACAGGACGCGACGAGCACGAACCCTAGCGCGACCAGTGGGGGTCATGGGAGGCTTACCGGGGCTTCGGCGATGGTCGGCGACGGGGGCGAACGACGAAGTCGACAATGGCGATTCTCCTGGTACCGATAGCTTCTCCAGGGGATGATCCAATCGACGGCGCCTCTCTTTCTCTGCAGCAGCAAACTCCGGTGAAATTTCGGCGATGCGCTGCTCACCTTGCTTCAGGAGTGAGTGGGGGGGGGGTATCAGTGAGAGGTGGGGAGTGAGTTTACATGAAGAAAATGAGCGGGGGTGGACTCCTTTTATAGTGCGACGAGGGGACCGAAGGTTGCGGGCTGAGCTCGTCGTGGTCGAAGGCACAGAGGGCTAATGGCATGGGCGACGATAGGGGCAGTGCTGTGCTTCCTGGCAAAGCTCAACAACGTGGTGGCGAGGCGTGGGGCGACGCTGATCGGTCGAAACACGTCGACGCTCTGGACAGGTCCGATGGCGGTTTTAATGGCGCACAGCGTGCATGGTCCGCGCGGCGTCGAACGAGCATGTCTGCGGGGTTGCTGGGGCGGTGGTGATCATGTCTGCAAGCGGCGAGGGCGACGTGTGGTCTGTGGGCCGGTGTCGCTGACGGCGCTCTGGCGCGCTCTCGGCTCGCACGCAGAGAGACTAGGCGCGTGCTTGGTGGGTGGTCTAGTGGCTGGCTGCGCTCGGGGCTTGGACAGGGAGTGGCGATCGACGGTGCTGCGTGTCCCAGACAAGGTTGGCGGGGCTAGTTCTTCCCCTAGCTCGCTGGCGACATTGGGTTTGGCAAATGGGCTTGGCATGGTCACCATTAATGGCTATGCCAAGCTCACATTGGTGCTAAGGCTTTTTAATTGGTCTAGATCATCTACTGAGAGTATAGAGTGAGCTAGAGAGGGAACAAGGTTGGCCAAAATTACTGCTCACTATAGTGTTTATTGTTTGTTTGTTTGATGCTAGCAATGTGTTTGATAAAATGGCCGGAAGAAATTCAAATTTGAATTTTGGATTCAAACTTGGTGGGTTTGCTAGGCACATACTAGGGAGTCTCTGGTTAGTTGGATTAGTCAAGGGGCCCTGGTTTGGTTGGGTTTTGAAAATGTGTGATCTTCACAAATGATAAAGATTCAATTTTTACTTGTGATTTGAATGAGGTTGCCAAATGTTTCTGCAAGTTTGAAAGGTGGGATTTGATTCACTTTTACTTGGTCTTGCAAGGGGTGAAAATAATTGGAAAACTTTCTGTTTGAAATCTTGGACTAGCAACACTCAAAGTGACCTAGTGAGCAAGATTGGCAAAAATGACCATTTGCTTTATTTGATTTGTTTTTGATTTTCTCTTGATTTGTTTCTGCATGGAATTGCTTTAGATGATGTTATTTTCATCTTTAAACCATTTCTTGCTATTTAGGTTAATCACACAAGTCCATTCATGCATTTATCAAATCATCACATACACACATGCATTCATATGATTTGAATTAATCAAAGTTTTTTGTTAACCCTAATTTTAGTGATTAGAATTTGATGATCATTGTTTTATATTTTCGGGATGTTACAATAGGAGTTTGTAGTGGACACTTTGGAAAAAATTGGTTTATTGGGAGTTGTAGGCATGGGTAGAACTTACTCATACAAGTGGAGGCTAGCAAAAGACTGGGAGCAACCAACTAAGAGAACAATAATGGCCATAATCATGCAGTGCAACAAAGCATAATAATAAAAGTAAAGAGTGGTTCTACAAGTCAAGGACTAAATGATCATAGAGGCTAATGGTGACTTGTCATATTCATAGCATGGTGTGAGCATGTGCCAAGTCAACCCAAGTAAAACATCAAAGGAGAATACCACAATACTATGCTTTTGCATGCTAAAACAACGCATAATTTCTTCAAGGCACACTAAGCAATCCCAATTGTTTGGAACAATACATGCTACAACAATAATCACTAAGCATAATGCCAAAACAACACCTAGCATGTCATGCTAAAGTCTAAGTTACAGTCAATGCAAGCTCCTCTTGCACTTCAAGTAAGAACTTACTACTCCTTTCCAAACACCAAGCAAACTTATTTGCAAAACAACACAGTGAGAACGGGGGTCCAAACTACTTTATTCAAGCAAACTGAACAACCTAAGCAAATCAAACGAAAACTAAGACGCTCCAAGAACAACACAACTGTGCATGAAACAATAAAAACGAAGTGTCTAGATAGACCTGAGCTTTTTATTGATGAAGAAGGGGATGCCTTGGGCATCCCCAAGCTTTGACGCTTGTAACTCTTGGATATTTCTTGGGGTGACACCATGGTGGCATCCCCAAGCTTGAGCTTTTATCCATCCTTCATATCATTGCATCATTCTCTCTCTACACCTAAAATTTTTCCTTCATACAAAACTTCACACAATCTTCATTAGCAACATTAATGTATTCAAAAGATATTAGACCTCGGACAAAGCTTTGGAACAACAAGACTTTTCACTAAAAACACAAGCTACTGTAGTAACTCCTTCAAAAAGCTCAATTCACCTAAAGAGAACTCAAAAAAGAATTAATAAGAAGCAAATGCAAATAATGGCAGAAATCTGTCAAAACAGACCAGTAGGTAGAAACCAATTTTTTCGAACATCTTTTGTTGCTCAAATCAAAAAGTGTTGAACTAACGAAAGTTATCTAACATATTGGAGGATTTATTCGTAATTTTTAAGCTCAATAAGAGTTACAAAGCCTCCTCACAAAGTTTTTTGGTGGAGGACAGAAATCTGTTTCGGGACAACAACTCCCCAAATCTTACTTCCCTCTTATTAGAGTTCATTCTTGGCACCAAAAGCAAACAAAAAGGATAAGGAGAGGTCATTACAGAAGTAATAACTTCCAAGACTCAAGGAAACTCTTGGGTTATCTCCCAACAAGTACTTTTCTTTAACGTCTTTAAGTTAGGCACAAGAAGCAAGAAAAATCAAGTATTTTCAAACGAAGAAGCATTAACGTCAAATCTTGCTTTCAAAGGAGGAGCAAAAAGAAACTTCTCTCTCCTCATAGGAAAATGATCAATACCTTTCTTGAATGGAAAATTATATTTAATGGTGCCTTCTTTCATATCAATGATGGCACCAACTGTTCTAATAAATGGTCTTCCCAAAGTGATAGGACAATAAACATTGTATTCAACATCCAAAACATAGAAATCCACAGGGACATAAGCATTATTAACCATGATGAGAACATCATTAATACTCCCCATGAGTTTCTTCTTAGAATTATCATTGAGTGGAACATCCAAATAACAATCTTCCAAAGGTGGCAAATCAAGCATTTCATATATCTTCCTAAGCATAATAGAGACACTAGAACCAAGATCACATGAAGCTTTGAGATCAAAGTCATTCACTTGCATATTAATAATGGGTTCCCAACTATCTTGTACTTTCCTAGGAATAGAAGATTTGTATTTTAGCTTCTCTTCCTTAATCTTAACAAGAGCATCTGTAATGTGTTTGGTGAAAGCAACATGCATATAACTAGCATCAGGACTTCTAGCAAGCTTTTGCAAGAACATAATCACTTCAGAAATATTGCAACCATCAATATCAAAGTCAAACTTGGCATCACTAGTAGTGGGCTCAATAGGCTTAGGCATAGTAGGAGTAGGAATAGGGACTACTTGTGGTTTAGTGCTGATAGTGCACACACTATTGTTTCTATCAATTTTTAGCTTCCCTTTCCCACTTAGCATGAAGTTGAGCTAACAGCCTAACATTTTCATCAATAGTAACTTGTATGGCATGAGCAGTAGCAAAGGTATTTTCCATAGTTTCAGGTTTAGCAGCCATTTTATTAACCAAGGAAGACTGAGCTTCAGACAAAGAGGATATATTTTTCTCAACAGTTAAAAGCTTTTCCTCTATAGTCTTATTGAAAGTGGTTTGCTTACTAATAAAGTCTTTGAGCATGACTTCAAGTTCAGAGGGGGCACTTTTAGCATTATTGTAAGAGTTTCCATAAGAATTACCATTATTAGGAGCATAAGGCCCATAATTGTTGTTGCTACCAAAATTGTTCCTATAGGCATTGTTGTTGAAATTGTTGTTTCTAATGAAGTTCACATCAACTTGCTCTTCTTGAGCAACCAAGGAGGCTAAGGGAACACTATTAGGATCTAGAGGAGCTTTCCCATTAACAAGCATATCCATAATAACATCAATCTTTTCACTCAAAGAGGAAGTTTCCTCAACAGAATTTACCTTCTTACCATGTGGATCTCTCTCAACATGCCATTCAGAGTAGTTAACCATCATATTATCGAGGAGCCTTGTTGCAACACCCAAAGTGAGGCCCATAAAGGTACCTCCAACAGCTGAATCCAACAGATTTCTTGAGGAGAAGTTCAAACCTGCATAAAAAGTCTGGATAATCATCCAAGTAGTAAGTCCATGAGTAGGGCAATTTTTAACCAAAGATTTCATTCTTTCCCAAGCTGGAGCAACATGTTCATTATCAAGTTGTTTAAATTTCATAATATCACTTCTCATAGATATAATCTTAGCAGGAGGATAGTACTTTCCAATAAAAGCATCTTTGCACTTAGTCCAAGAATCAATACTATTTTTAGGCAAAGAAAGCAACCATTCTTTAGCTTTTCCCCTCAAGGAGAAAGGAAAAATCTTGAGCTTAATAATATCTCCATCTACATCCTTATACTTCTGCATCTCACAAAGTTCAACAAAGCTATTAAGATGGGCAGCAGGATCATCAGAACCAGCACCAGAAAATTGCTCTCTCATCACAAGATTTAACAAAGCATGCTTAATTTCATAAAAGGTAGCATCAGGAGCAGGTGGAGCAATAGGAGTGCTTAGGAAATCATTGTTGTTGGTGCTAGTAAAGTCACACAACTTGGTGTTCTCAGCAGAGTTCATTTTGGCAAAGGTGGGCAAGCCAAAAACAGCAACAACAGCTAGAGCAGGAACTATTTTTCCTGTGTTTTTTTGAAAAGAGGCAAACAAAATGAAACGAAAGAAACAAAGCAAACTAAAAAAAGTAAAAAGAAAGGAAGTGAAGGACTCCCCTTCTGAAGACGTCCTTAGCCTCCCCGGCAACAGAGCCAGAAAACTTGATGATGGCGCCTTGTTGATGAGGGAGCTTATTTCTTTGTTCCCCGGCAACGGCGCCAGAAAATCTTGACGGCTGTCTATGCACAGCCTGTTGGGAACCCCAAGAGCAAGGTGCGAGGAATCAAGCAACAAGTTTTCCCTCAGTTGAGATCGAGGTTATCGAACCATAAGGAGGAAGGAAACGTCACACAGGTGTTGCAAGCAACACGTAGACCTACACAACGCAAACTCAAGACTTTGCCCAAAGAATCAGTGAGGTTGTCAAGCTCACCAGTTTGCTGTAACAAAGGATTAAACGTATGGTGTGGAAGGTAATGGTTTGCAGCAAGTAAACAAGTAATAGTGGAAGATGTATCAATGGTAAAGATTGGACCAGGGTCCATAGTTCACTAGAGGTGTTATCCTTAGATAAACAACATGGCATGAAGGGTAAACAAATTACAGCGGGGCAATTGACAGGAACTGAGCAAGGCATAACAATGCAATTTCTAGTTAGAAATATCCTATGAGATTTGACTGCGGTGGAGGGAGGGAACTCCTCCCCAAGTAGGTTTCCTACTTCCCCTCCACCTCACAAAATAGCCGTTTGACTTTTCAAATTGGCGTTTGACTTTTCAAACTAGGATTTGATTAAACCCTTTATTTTGTTCAGCGATGACACCTAGTACATGATGCAATCATTCCAACTTTATATGACACATTCATGTACCCTTCCCCTCCGGAGTGCTGGACATTCCGGAACCTTCTAGAACATTCCCGATGAAAACACCGGAACCATTCTCCAACCCCGAAACAGGACTTTCCTTATATGAATCTTATTCTCCGGACCATTCCGGATCTCCTCGTGATATCCCGGATCCCATCCGAGACTCCGAACAACATTCGGTATCTTACTCATCATTCCATAACTACTCAAACAGCGTCGAATCCTTAAGTGTGTCTCCCTACGGTTCATGAATTATGCGGACCTGATCGAGACACTTCTCCGAACAATAACCAATAGAGGAATCTGGAAATTCATATGGCTCCCACATATTTCTACGATTACTTTGCGATCGAATGAACCACTTACATACGATACCAACTTCCCTTTGTCTCACGATAGTTTACTTATCCGAGGTTATGATCGTCAGTATCTCTGCATACCTAGTTCAACCTCAAGCATCGATAAGTACTCTTTTCTCGTTTCCCATGATATGTGATCCCTTGTGAGCCAGTCACATGCTTGCAAGCTAATTGGATGACATTCCACCGAGAGGGCCCAGAGTATATCTATCCGTCATATGGATGGACAAATCCCACTCTTGATCCATGTGTCTCAACCAATACTTTCCGAACACTCAATGCCACCTTTATAACCACCCGATTTACGGTGGTGTTTGATGTCATCAAAGCATCCTTCCGGTGAAGGTGATATGCATGATCTCATGGTCGAAGGAATTAGGTTACTATGTATCAGAAAGCATATAGCAATTGAACTATTAAAATGACTTGATCTTTATGCTACGCTTATCTATAGGAGTATGTCCACCATATATTCTCCTAACGATATGATCTTGTTGTTAATAACATCTCAATGTTCATGATAGGGAAACCACAATCATTTATTAACCAACAAGCTAGTATTATAAAGAGGCTTTACTAGGGACTCTATTTTAGTTTACAAATCACACAAGTATTAATGTTTCCTTGTTAATACTATTATAGCATGAATGTAAACATTTATCATAAACACAAAGATATAATAATAACTATATTTATTATTGCCTCTAGGGCATATCTCCAACAGTATCCCACTTGCACTGGAGTCATCTAATCTAGATTACATGGTAATATACCGAACACCCATGGCAGTTTGGTGTTGGTCATGTTTTTCCCTCGGGAGAGGTTTAGTCAACGGATCCGCCACATTCAGATCTGTGTGTACTTTGCAAATCTTTATGTCCCCATCTTGGACATGTTCTCGAATAGCGTGAAAACATAGCTTGATGTGCTTCAGATTCTTGTGTGACCTTGGTTCTTGCGCATTGGCTATGGCGCCCATGTTATCACAGTAGATAGACATTGGGTCTAGCGCACTTGGAACCACACCCAGCTCTGTAATGAACTCTTTCATCCATATCGCTTCTTGTGAAGCCTCCGAAGCAGCCATGTATTCCGATTCAGTTGAAGATCTCGCCACAACGCTTTGCTTTGCACTCCTCCATCTAACTGCTGCACCATTCAAAGTAAATACGTATCCAGATTATGATTTAGAATCATCCGGATCGGTGTTCCAACTAGCATCGGTGTAACCATTAACAACGAGCTGTTCATCACCTCCATAAGAAAGAACCATATCCTTAGTTCTTCTCAAGTACTTAAGGATGTTTTTGACCACTGTCCAATGATCCACTCCTGGATCACTTTGATATCTGCTAGTTAAACTAACAGCATATGCAATGTCGGGTCTAGTACATAGCATGGCATACATTAGAGATCCTATGGCTGAGGCATAGGGAGTCTTACTCATCCTTTCTCTATCTTCTGCCGTTGTCGGACTTTGAGTTTTACTCAAGGTTGTATTGGGAAACATGGGCAAGAACCCCTTCTTGCTATCTTCCATTCCAAACCTCTTTAGAACTTTGTCCAAATATGTACTTTGTGACAATGATATTAGGCATCTTGATCTATCTCTATAAATCTTTATGCCTAATATGTAAGCTGCTTCGCCAAGATCTTTCATTGAAAAACTATTATTCAAATATTCCTTGACACTATTAAGAAGGTCTACATCATTCCCAATCAACAATATGTCATCTACATATAGTATTAAGAATGCTATAGAGCTCCCACTCACTTTCTTGTAAATACAAGCTTCTCCATAAGTTTGTATAAAACCAAAACCTTTGATTACCTTATCAAAACGTTGATTCCAACTTCAGGATGCTTGCTTCAATCCATAGATGGACCGTTGAAGTTTGCATACCTTGTTAGCATCTTTAGGATCGACAAAACCTTTGGGTTGCATCATATACAACTCTTCATCAATGTCTCCATTGAGGAATGCTGTTTTGACATCCATCTGCCATATCTCATAATCATAATATGCAGCTATTGCTAACATAATCCTCACAGACTTTAGCTTCGCTACAGGTGAGAAAGTCTCATCGTAGTCAACTCCTTGAATTTGTCGAAACCCTTTTGCGACAAGTCGAGCTTTATAGACAGTAACATTACCATAAGCATTTGTTTTCTTCTTGAAAATCCATTTGTTCTCGACAGCCTTCCGGCCATCCGATAAATCCACCAAAGTCCATACTTGGTTTTCGTACATGGATCCAATCTCGGATTTCATTGCTTCTTGCCATTTATTGGAAATCTGGGCTCATCATCACTTCCTCATATGTCGCAGGGTCATCGGTGTTGTCCACCAACATGACATTCATAACGGGATCATACCAATCAGGAGTGGTACGAGTTCTCGTTGACCTGCGAGGCTCTGTAGCATCTACAACCGAAGTTTCATGATCATCATCATTAGCTTCCTCTCTTATTGTTGTAGGCACCACAGGAACTACTTCCGGTGCTGCGCTACTCGCAAGTTCGAGAGAAGGTTCGACAACCTCGTCGAGTTCTACTTTCCTTCCAGTCACTTCTTTCGAGAGAAATTCCTTCTGTAGAAAGGATCCATTTTTAGCAACGAAGATTTTGCCTTCGGATCTATGATAGAAGGTATACCCAATAGTTTTCTTTGGGTATCCTATGAAGACACATTTTTCCGCTTTGGGTTTAAGCTTGTCCGGCTGTAACTTCTTTACATAGGCTTCGCAACCCCAAACTTTAAGGAACGACAATTTAGGTTTCTTCCCAAACCATAATTCATATGGTGTCGTTTCAACGGATTTAGATGGTACCCTATTTAAAGTGAATGCGGCTGTTTCTAATGCATAACCCCAAAATGATAGCGGTAAACCTGTAAGTGACATCATAGAATGAACCATATCTAAGAGATTTCGATTACGACGTTCGGACACACCATTACGCTGTGGTGTTCCCGACGGTGTCAATTGTGAAAGTATTCCGCATTTCTTCAAATGCTCGCCAAACTCGTAACTTAGATATTCACCTCCACGATCAGAACATAGAAATTTAATCTTGTTGTTACGTTGATTCTCTACCTCACTTTGAAATTCCTTAAACTTCTCGAAAGTTTCGGACTTGTGTTTCATGAAATAGATATACCCATATCTACTCAAGTCATCCGTGAAGGTAAGAACATAACGATAACCACCGCACGATGCCACACTCATTGGACCACACACATCGGTATGTATGATTTCCAATAAATCCGTAGCTCGCTCCATCATACCCGAAAATGGAGTCTTAGTCATTTTACCCATTAGACATTCTTCGCATCTTTCAAGTGATTCGAAATCAAGTGATTCAAGAAGTCCATCGGAATGGAGTTTCTTCATGCGCTTCACTCCAATGTGACCAAGACGACAGTGCCACATATAGGTCGAGTTATCGCTCGATTTCAAACGTTTAGCCTCAATGTTATTAATATGTGTATTTCCACTATCGAGATTCAATAAGAATAGACCATCTATCAAAGGTGCATGTGCATAAAACATATAACTCATATAAATCGAACAACCATTATTCTCGGACTTAAACAAGTAACCGTCTCACAATAAACAAGATCCCGATATAATGTTCATGCTTAACGCAGGCACCAAAAAACAATTATTTAAGTATAAAACTAATCCCGATGGTAGATGAAAAGGTAGCGTGCCGACCGCGATCACATCAACCTTTGATCCGTTTCCCACGCGCATCGTCACCTTGTTCTTCGCTAGCTTCCGTTTATTCTCGCAAAGACTGCTTCGAGTTACAAATATGAGCAACCGAACCAAGATCAAATACCTGTGCACTACTACTTAGTACTAGTGAGATACACATCAATAACATGTATATCGGATATATCTTTCTTCTTGATGTTGCCGTTCTTCAAATCCGCCAAGTACTTTGGGAAATTCCGCTCAAAGGACCTTCTCCTTGCAAAGAAAAGCACTCAAGATCGTGCTTAGGTCCAGCCTTGGTCTTCTTCGTCGGTGCGGTAACTTTCTTACCACCCTTCTTGAAGTGTCCCTTTTGCTTAGACTTGCCTTTCTTGAATTTGGTGGTCTTATTGACCATCAACACTTGGTGCTCTTTCTTGATCTCCACTTCTGCAGATTTCAACATGGCGAAGAGTTCTGGCAACTGCTTGTTCATGTTTTGCATATTGTAGTTCATCACAAAGTTCTTGTAACTTGGTGGTAGTGATTGGAGGACACGATAAATCCCCAAATCATTAGGAATCACTATACCCAAGCTTTGAAGTTTGTTTGCGTGCCCAGACATCTTAAGCACATGCTCACTAACGGAGCTGCCCTCTTCCATCTTGTAGTTAAAGATCTTTTCAGAAGCCTCATAGCTCTCAATTGCCGCATGAGTCTCAAAGATCAATTTGAGATCACGGACAATATCATGTGGGTCTGAATTCTCAAACCTTTTCTGAAGCTCCGATTCTAAACCATACAAGATAGCACACTGAACTATGGAGTACTGAGTCTTCCAAGCGAGGTAAACATTCTTTACTTCATCGGTAGCAGTAGCTGCAGGTGGGTCACCCAGCAGTGCATGCAGCACATAGGTCAAATTACCAGCTGTGAGGACAATCCTCAAATTGCGGAACCAATCTGCGAAGTTGCTTCCATTTTTTTTCAACTTTTCTTTCTCTAGGAACGCATTAAAATTGATGGTAGGGGCTTCCATTGATCTACAACATATTTGCAATAGTTTAGACTAAGTTTATGACAAATTGAGTTCTAATTAATAGTTAAATTAATCTAGGTGAACTCCCACTCAAAACAATATCCCTCACATTGTTTTAGTGATCACACGAACCAAATCCACCACATCAACACCGATCATCACGAGAGTTGATGTAGCTTCAATGGCGAACAATCGACATGTTCATCATATCTACTATATGATTCATGCTTTACCTTTCGATGATCCGTGTTTCGAGACCATGTCTGTACATGCTAGGCTCGTCAAGATCAAACCTTAGCTTCCCCATGAGCAAATCTGGCTTGCTCACGTTGTATACACTTGCGGAATCTAACACACCCGATCATCACGTGGTGCTTCTAAACAACAAGCTTTAGCAACGGTGCTTACTAAGGGTGAACACTTTAGAACTTGAAATTCATGTGCATGAGGGATCATCTTATAATGCTACCATCGTTAACTAAGAAATACAAGATGCATAAAGGATTAACATCACATGCAATTCATAATATGTGATATGATATGGCATTTCTTCTTTGTGCTTTCGATCTCCATCTTCAAGCACGAACATGATCTCCATCATCACCGGTATTGCATCAAGGTCAATGATGCTGCTCCATGGTTGTCGTCCACCGGCTTCAACTATTACAACTACTTTGAATAGACACGCGGGTCTTAACAGAAATTAAAGACAACCATATGGCTCTTGCCGGTTGCCAACTTAGAATAAGGAACATTGCATACATCAAATATAATCACAATCATGGCCATATCACATCACAGCACACCCCTGCAAAACAAAGTTAGACGCCTCTACTTTCTTTGCATGTTTTACGTGGTTTGGGGCTTTCAATAAGTGTCGTTCTAACTTACGAACAAGAACCACAACATTGATACTAGTATTGACAATCACCCGTTGTAAATTGAATCTCAACTATGCTGGGAGAGACAGGCACCCGCAAAGCCACTTATGCAATACAAGTTGCATGTCAAGCGTGGAGCAAGTCTCATTAACTATGTCATGTAAGGTTAGCCCAGGCCGCTTCATCCCAACATCCCGCAAGATGCAAAGTACACAAGAAGCAATCGACAATAAAAGCATCAACTCCCACAATGACCATTGTGTTCTTGTAACATCCCTAAATTCATGATTTCAAAGATTGCATATCATTCATGCATGCATATAAATTTGAGATCAATTTCAAACTCATTTCAAGAAAACAGAAGCACATAGTGCTATCATTTCATGTGAGCAAACTTAAATCAAATGGCCATCCCCATTTGAGAGTTTGAATGTT
Organism: Avena insularis; assembly: GCA_023614405.1. Taxonomy (NCBI): domain Eukaryota; kingdom Viridiplantae; phylum Streptophyta; class Magnoliopsida; order Poales; family Poaceae; genus Avena; species Avena insularis. The sequence goes on along the minus strand of CM042695.1, from coordinate 158,649,441 downwards.
TTAAACCTAGATTGTTTGTCTCCCTTGTTGAATGGATTGAGTGTGGATTTTGAACCAAGCTTTACAAAATGGAAATGGTTTCAAAAACCATTTTTCAAACATTTGAAAATCAAGTGCAAAGTCCCTGTTATTTTGTTTCTCCAAAATGACCAAGCCTTTTCAAAGTGACCACATGGTTTTATGCCTAGAATTGAGACTGTTGCACACTGCAAAAATCCCAAATAAATTTGAATTCAAATGGAGTGTGAATTCATCTGAAAACCATTCCTGAAAATCTAATTGGAAAAAGGAAAAGAGAAAAGAAAAGAAAAAGGCCAGGCGCCCCTATTCTAGCCCAACAGCAGAACCGGCCCAGCTAGCCCACCCGGCCTCCCTCTCTCTCTCGCACACGCAGACGCACCCACGCGGTCGCTGACACCCAGACCCCACTCCCTCTCTGCTTATTTCTCTGACGAGCGGGCCCTCTCCACGTCAACATCGTCTTCCCCAAAATCTCGCGCACGAACTCCGCCGCTGCCCGTTGCTGCTTTGATTCCGCGAGGTAAATGGCATTGAATCCCTGGGCGTTTCTTGTCGAGCCTCTGGCTATATAATCCTCTCTCTCTCTCTCTCGCGACCATTTCCCCTCAACCAATTCCTTCTCCACGCCACCAGGCTGCCCACAACTCGCTCGACGCCATTGTTCCGACGATCGCCGACGGCAATTCGTGAGCTCGGTGTTCTCCCTCTCGACTCATGCTATCATGCTCAGCAACTTCTTGCGCATCCACTGACACGCCTCGTTTATTCTCGCATGACCTGTAGCCTCGGCAACGACTTTGACCGAGCGCCGCCGCTCTCTGCACAAACTCCGGCGACCTCTCCCCGTAAGTATCAGCCGCCCCTTGCCCTCTGCCTGATACGCCTAGGACCCCCATCGTCTTGCGCATCTAATGGTGCCTTTCTTTTGACTTAGCACGACGCAGAGCCTCGCCAACATCGACAGCAGCCGCATCGGACGCATTCGCGAACTCCGGCGAGGAATCCCCGACGACCCCGTGCGCCCCTTGCCCAACCTCCACCACGTTGAGCTTTGCGTCGACCTTGCGGTTCTGGTAAGCCTCTTCCCCCACTTCCGCGCGACCTAGAACGCCAGCGCCGCCGCTGACAGACGCGCCGCCGCCGCTAGCGCCGCTTAGTTTTGGTCAGATGAATTGTAGCCGTCAGATCCAGATCCAGCGCGTAGGATTAGTTCACTTAGCGAAGCGTTACGTTTTGATCTGAACCGTGCATCGCCACTTAGATCCTACGGCTCGCGTGATCCGGCAAAGCGCCACGCCAGTAAGGTTAAGACACGTGGCTAGGGTTTGAGTTTAAAACAGAATTTAAAACAGATTTGGATTCAAATTTGATTAGGCTATAACTTTTGATTCCCACGTTAGATTTTTACAAAATTTATACCATTGGAATCAGGAAGACAAGCCCTTTCTGTTTATGCAATGTGTTTAGTGTTTAGCTTCTATAAAAATGACTTTTTATGCAGAAACTTGTTTAAGACTATTTTGAGTATAGAAATTGTTTAGGAAATTGTTTTAGTATAAAATAAACTTGATTTAGCAAGTTTTTGACTTGGTTATGATTCAGTACTATGCACTTGCTTGGTGGAGTTTTAAAAATCATCACTTAGCATTTTTGCATGCATGCATATATATTTTTGTTTGTTTGTATATGAATTGTGTGTAATTTTGTGCTACTATTCTTTGTGTAGACTTTGGTGCTAGTGATTGTGATTGTGAAGAGTGCTACTCTCCCAACTACCAAGGCAAGTGGTACTTCATGAATATTTCCATCCCTATATTTTGTACAAGCATTAGAAATATTTTGCTAAGTCTTGCATGTTACTATTTTTGCCAAATGCCATGTTGGGAAATCCTAAGTAGATATAGAATTGCTAGGGAATTCCTAAGTTAAGTTACTATGCCATGCTTAGCCTAGCTAGTAGCAAACAAGGGTTGGTAAAGTATATACATGCTATGATGAAAATTATTTCTAAGTCTTTTGACTTATGTTTTTCTTAATAAAACAACTAAGTCAATGAATCACCTGGGTGGAATGGGACTTGAATGGTGGTTTTTGGTTGAGTGGTTACACAAGGCCCATGGACATGGTTTACCTTGTGTATCTCACTTGTGGTATGCCACCCAGGCACAAAGGGATTTTAGAGGCCAAGTGTTGAGAAGCTTATAGTGCAGCCACTTGGCAATATGGGCTCTGCCTCGATCACATAAGTTGCTAGAACTTAGCCATTTGGACAGTTGGTGGTAGTGGGAGTGATAGGTTGGAGCGCATCCATTTGGTCTAAGGAAAGGCTTCTGAAAGGTCCTGTCTTGGGAAACCAAGTCTGGTGGGGAAAGTGCACAACCTCTGCAGATGGAAAAATCTAAGTACTTAGCCAAGTCCATGGCAATGGACAACTTGAGCATCAAGACATGGAAGCTATCAAGAATCTCATCACTCCAACTTCTAAGTAAAAACTTGTGGGTGAACAAGGGTGAAGGACCCCAATGTCTATTGGTGGTTTCTTGGGAAAAGTTTTAACAAAGAAAAACTTAGTGATTTCAACTAATAGGAAAAACCTATTTTGAGCAAAGCAAGCCAAGCTACACTTAGCCAAAATGCATATAGTAATATAGTCCACTTAAAATTTACTAAGGTATCACTTGCCAATACTATTCCAAAGTATTGACCCACTGTGGCTGTAACTTGTGATGTTGCAGGTTACTCCGATGATGATTAGGTGTCATGAGTCTACACTCAACATGCTTGCCTGTGGCACATGAAGATGAAGACTTATGTTTATTTACTTATTCCAAACTCTTGTATTAGGCCTGTGGCCTTGAGTTGTAAAAGACTATGTTTTATCTCTAGAATGGATGTAATAAATGACCTTTGTACCTGTGTACTTCATCTTAAACTGTGGATGCTAGCAATGATCCAGGGACTAGCATTGCAATCACATGGATCCTTTTCCTTTACAAAGGAGGGATCTTACAGATGGTATCAGAGCACTGTGTTGCCTGTAGGATTATGACCCTAGGATTGGAAACCACTAAGGAAAAAAATTCAACTACTTCTACACTTGTCTATTCTTCTCGTAAACTTTTCTAATCTTCTCTTTCTCATCTCTATTTGTAGATGAACTCCATCAACGAAGCCGTAAGGAAAGGACCACTCATGACCATGACCTTGGAGTGTGAGACTGAGTTTCCCAAAATTCTCAAGGACCTCATGGTGGCAATGGAAATACATGGTGCAGCTGTGTACAAAGGCTTTCCAGTGAAGGATGAAGGAGTTGAGTACTGGTGGGTGCAACTTCACTTGTACAAAAACAAGGAAGACAACCACAAAGAAACAGGATTCTGCATGTACACCAACACTGTGGTGCACACCACATTCTTTGAGTCAGCAAGAGAAGCAACTTGGAGGACTATCAAAGAACTTAGTGCTAGAGTCAAGTGCAGAATGCTCAACCTCCAAAAAGACTTGATGAAAGAGAAGGAACTTACCCAAGAGTTGGAAGCTACCAACCAAACCTTAAGAGGAGATATTATAGACTTAGTGATGGAATCATGTGAGCAAGATAGGCTGATTGCTTCTAGGAACATTGTGTTAGCCAACAGATCCAGTGAGATAGGATTGTAAACGTACTTCGTTAGTTGGACCACCACCTATCACCTTATTTTCCAAAATGTTACCTTAAATATGATTGGACCTTGGTTGATGTAATGGATTCATGTATGCATGACTTGTGTGATTTTGCTTTCCAAGGATATGTATGTGATGTTATGGCTTTTGTTTATCTTGATTTGTGTTGTTCTAACTTTTCTATCTTATAAATAGATGCCTATTACCATCAACACTGTTGAGGAGTTCCAGGTTACCCGCTTTGGTCCTCGTATCGTTGAGCTTACCACTTTGCTCAATCTCCCTCTTCCCACCATCATGGTGCATCCACTCACCAAGTTTGAGAGGAAGGACCTCTGGGGCTTCAAGGTGAACCAGCCCGGACGCCAGACAGAGCCTACTACGGAGGCCATCGTCTTCAAGCTTATGCGCGATGACAGGGAGAGAGGCATGGAGGTAGTTATGCAGGACCTGATAGGACGTCTGCTAGGACGACACTCCCGCCAGGTTAGAGGCACCCACTTCCACATCTTCGGAAGACGTGATGAGGATGGAGAGTCCATCGACTTCGAGGACGACTCGAGGGACGCAGCAGAGCCGATACGTCTGTATCTCCAGGACTTAGAGTCTCTCATTAGGCACGTGGACACGGACAGGACCAATGTCATGCTCAGTAATGACGAGCTCTAGGTGCATCTTCGCGAGAAGGACAAGCTCTTCACGCAGCAGGACGAGATAGTCAAGGAAATGGAGGCGAAGTTCGAGACCTAGGACAGGAAGTTCAAGAGTCAGGAGAAACGTGTCCAGGATAGGAACAAGAAGATCCGGGACATGACTGAAGAACTGCAGTCCAAGGACTTCGAGCTAGAGCAGCAGCAGACGGTGATAGAGAGGCTTCGTTCCCAGAAGAGAGCTCTCAAGGCCAAGATTGAGTCCTTGACCACTACTATTGAGGAGAACAAGGCCGCGATGGAGAACGCAGGTCTTACCTTTGTCGAGGAGGAGATTGATGTCGATGAGTAGACTTTACTACTCGTTTATCTTTTGTTATCGTACTTGTTATTTGAGAACTTGTTATTGGACCATCCGACATGTGGATGGCTTGCTACTTGTGTGTTTTACTTTGTGAACTTGTTATCTTGTTGTTGAACTTTTATCTCTTTGTTGCATGCTTGTGTTTGATTATGTGATGTAATGTGCATGAAAACATTTATGGGTATCTCATTCTTATCTCTATTTGAACAAACCACAGATGCCTCCCCGTCGTGCAAATCCCAATCCCAACAACAACAACAACATCACTCCAGAAATGCAGCAAATGATGTCTGCTCAAACACAGCTGATGCAGATGATGACAACATTCATTCAGAACCAAAACAATAACAACAACAACAACCCCAATAACAACAACAATAACAACAATAACAACAACAACCCTCCGGGCTTTGATATGCTCACCAAATTTTTGCGATTGAGGCCAGCTAAGTTCTCGGGGACAACTGATCCCATGGTGGCCAATGATTGGCTACGACCTGTAAACAAAGACTTAGTAACCATGGGCTGCAGGATGCTGAAAAAGTCAGATTTGCAGCACATCTACTGGAAGGGCCAGCCGCCACTTGGTGGGACAACTTTCAGATCACTACTCCCATAGATGAGGTGACATGGGCTATCTTTGAGGATGGCTTTCGCACTGCTCATATCTCATCAGGAATAATGAGCCTGAAAAAGAAAGAGTTTCACAATCTGAAGCAACGCCACCGCAGTGTGGCTGAGTACATTGAAGAGTTCAACAATCTGGCGCGTTATGCACCGGATGAAGTTGACACAGATGCCAAGAGAGAGGAAAATTTTCTGGAAGGCTTGAATGATGAGCTGAATCTGCAATTGGCTGTGGCATATGTTCCTACTTATCAGTCGCTCTGTGACAAGGCTGCTATATTGGAGAACAAAATGAAGCAAGTCGAGAGTAGAAAGAGAAAGCACTTCGACAAGCACAGCTCGGGATCGTCTCACAAACGATCTCACTATGATGACAGTGGAAGCTCAGGATCCCACAAGCATGGGAAATTCAACAAGCACCACAACCACAACCGTCATGACAACAAGCATCATCGCAATCATGACAATGACAAATACAAGAACCACAAGAGTGGACATAAGAGCCACCACAGTGGAAATGGTAGTGGAAGTGGAAGTCACCGCTAAGAGAGACATCAACAAAGTTGAATGCTTCAAATGCAAGAAGATGGGACACTATGCAAATGAGTGCCCCGAAAAGAAAGTTGAAGGACTGTCAAGCCCAATCCTTTCCGGAAAGGACAGTGAACCACATCAATGTGGAGGAGGTCTATGAGGAGCCTGACGCTGTTGCTGGTAAGTTCAGACTCAATTCTATTCCAGCATTTGTTCTTTTTGATACTGGAGCATCGCATTCATTCATATCAAAAGCATTTGTTGATAGAAATGGGTTTCCAACTGAAAACATTGGGTGTCCAATAAAAGTTAATTCTCCGGGTGGAGATATGATAGTAAGTCTTGGATGCCGGGATCTAGTAATAGAGTTTGGAAAACATAAATTTCCAGTGAGTCTGATAATCCTAGATTCCCAAGGACTGGACGTAATATTGGGAATGGATTGGATGGCTAAGTATGAAGGAGTACTAGATTGTGCTAATCGTACTGTTGCACTCACAACCCCGGAAAGAAAACGGATTAAGTTCAAGTCCAACTTTGAATCTAAAGGAAGTAAGCTAAATTCTCTTAAGGGGGTTAGCATGGACAGTGTACCAATTGTAAGTGAGTATCCGAATGTGTTTCCAGAAGAATTGCCGGGAATGCCACCAGATAGAGATGTGGAATTTCTGATAGATTTGGTACCAGGTTCTGGACCAATAGCAAAGAGACCATATAAAATGTCAGTTGATGAACTGAAAGAACTCAAGAAGCAACTAGGAGAACAGTTGCAGAAAGAATTTATTCAACCCAGTTCTTCATCTTGGGGAGCCCCAGTTTTGTTTGTGGAGAAGAAAGACAGAAGTCAAAGGTTATGCATAGATTACCGTTCACTCAACAAGGTAACTATCAAGAACAAATATCCTTTGCCTAGAATCAATGACTTGTTTGATCAGCTAGAAGGAGCATGTGTGTTCTCAAAGATTGATCTCCGGTCAGGCTATTTTCAACTCAATATAAGAGAACAAGACATACCTAAAACATCATTCACCACAAGGTATGGATTGTATGAGTATACCGTAATGCCTTTTGGCTTGACCAATGCTCCAGCATACTTCATGAATATGATGAACAAGGTGTTCATGGAATTTCTTGACAAGTTTGTTATTGTTTTCATCGATGACATCTTAGTCTACTCCAAGAGCAAAGAAGAACATGAAGGACACTTGCGTTTGATACTTGAGAAATTAAGAGAGCATAAACTTTATGCCAAATTCAGCAAGTGTGAGTTCTGGTTAGAAGAAGTTGGTTTTCTTGGTCATGTTATGACAAAGGATGGTGTAGCAGTTGATCCTGCTAAGGTTTCAGCTGTGACTGAATGGGAATCTCCCAAGTCCGTGAAAGAAGTTCGTAGTTTCCTTGGCTTAGCAGGGTACTACAGAAGGTTCATTGAGAATTTCTCTAAGGTAGCTAAGGCCATGACTGAATTGTTAAAGAAAGACAAGAGGTTTGCTTGGTCTGAAAGTTGTGAAGTCAGCTTTCAGGAGTTGAATAAAAGACTTGTGACAGCACCAGTTTTATGTCTGCCAGATTTGGAAAAGGATTTCCAAGTTTATTGTGATGCATCTCATCAAGGTTTGGGTGAAGTACTTATGCAAGACGGTAAAGTTGTGGCCTATGCCTCGAGACAACTCAAAACTCATGAGGTGAACTATCCTACTCATGATTTAGAGTTAGCCTCTGTCGTCCATGCACTCAAAACATGGAGACATTACCTTTTGGGAAAGCGTTGTGAAGTGTTCACGGATCACAAAAGTTTGAAGTATATCTTCACCCAGAAGGAAATTAATATGAGACAAATAAGATGGCTAGAACTTATCAAAGACTATGACTTAAGTTTGCAATACTACCCCGGTAAAGCAAATGTTGTAGCAGATGCTCTAAGTCGTAAGGTATTTGTGAATGGCCTTACCAAAGGAGAATTTCCAGATGATTTGTGTACCCAATTCAGAAAACTCAGGTTGGAGATTGTGCCTGAAGGACATCTCATGTCATTAGATGTTCAACCCACTTTGTTGGACAAGATCAGAGAAGCCCAGAAGACTGATAAGGAAATTGAAGAGATTAAGGAAAAGATTGGCCAAGGGAAAGCTAAAAGTTTCCATGAAGACGAACAAGGTACTTTATGGCATGGGAAACGTATCTGTGTTCCACAAGATCCGGAGTTGCGGAAACTGATTTTGCAGGAAGCACACAACTCTCCGTATTCTATTCACCCGGGTAACACCAAAATGTACATGGACATGAAAGAAAGATTTTGGTGGAATAATCTCAAGAGGGACATCGCCGAACATATTGCTTTGTGTGATGTGTGTAGTAGAGTAAAAGCGGAGCATCAGAAACCAACAGGTTTGCTTCAACCACTACCTATTCCTGATTGGAAGTGGGACAAGATTGGTATGGATTTCATTACCGGATTACCAAGGACCAGATCAGGATATGATTCCATATGGGTAGTAGTGGATCGCCTAACTAAAGTGGCTCATTTCATACCCGTGAAGACAACTTATACAAGTGCCAAGTTAGCCAAAATTTACATGAGTAGAATTGTATGTCTACATGGTGTGCCCAAGAGTATTGTGTCTGATAGGGGAACTCAATTCACTTCCCATTTTTGGAGACAGCTACATGAGTCATTAGGAACGAGGTTGGAATTCAGCACTGCTTTTCATCCTCAAACCGATGGACAAACAGAAAGGACTAATCAAATTCTAGAAGACATGTTGAGGGCATGTGCCCTAGACTATGGAGCCAGTTGGGATGAAAATCTGCCTTACGCATAATTTTCTTATAACAACAGCTATCAAGCCAGCATTGAGATGGCACCGTTTGAGTTTCTCTATGGAAGAAAGTGTACCACCCCATTGTTATGGAATGGTGTGGGAGAAAGAAGTTTGTTCGGGCCAGATCTTATCAAAGAAGCCGAAGCGAAGGTCAAGTTGGTTAAGGACAGGTTGAAGATAGCACAGTCCCGACAGAAAAGCTACGCAGATCCTAATCGTAGTGAAGTCACCTACGAAGTTGGTGATAGAGCTTATCTTAGAGTATCACCACTTCGTGGAGTGAAGAGATTCAGAGTCAAAGGAAAGTTGGCACCAAGATATGTTGGGCCATTCAAGATCCTAAGTCGCAAAGGAGAAGTTGCCTATGAAATTGAATTGCCAGAATCTCTATCAGCTGTCCATAATGTGTTTCATGTGAGTCAGCTTAAGAAATGTCACCCAGAAATGGAAGAAACTTCTTTGAAAGATACTATACCTTTGGAGGAAGTGCAACTAGAAAGTGATCTCACTTATGAAGTGAAACCTATCAAAATTCTTGAGACTGCAGAAAGAGTCACAAGGACAAAGACTATCAAGTTCTGCAAAGTGCAGTGGAATCATCATTCCGAAGAGGAAGCAACTTGGGAAAGAGAAGATGATCTTCGAAAAGACCACCCTCACCTATTTGCTAGCCAATCCGAATCTCGAGGGCGAGATTCACCTTAAGGGGGTTAGATTTGTAACAACCCTAAATTCATGATTTCAAATATTTCATATCATTCATGCATGCATATAAATTTGAGATCAATTTCAAACTCATTTCAAGAAAACAGAAGCACATAGTGCTATCATTTCATGTGAGCAAACTTAAATCAAATGGCCATCCCCATTTGAGAGTTTGAATGTTTTAAACCTAGATTGTTTGTCTCCCTTGTTGAATGGATTGAGTGTGGATTTTGAACCAAGCTTTACAAAATGGAAATGGTTTCAAAAACCATTTTTCAAACATTTGCAAATCAAGTGCAAAGTCCCTGTTATTTTGTTTCTCCAAAATGACCAAGCCTTTTCAAAGTGACCACATGGTTTTATGCCTAGAATTGAGACTGTTGCACACTGCAAAAATCCCAAATAAATTTGAATTCAAATGGAGTGTGAATTCATCTGAAAACCATTCCTGAAAATCTAATTGGAAAAAGGAAAAGAGAAAAGAAAATAAAAAGGCCAGGCGCCCCTATTCTAGCCCAACAGCAGAACCGGCCCAGCTAGCCCACCCGGCCTCCCTCTCTCTCTTACGGACGCACTTACGCTGTCCGACACCCAGACCTGCACTCCCTCTCGCTTATTTCTCCCGGGGAGGGGCGGGCCCTCTCCCCGTCATCATCGTCTTCCCCAAAATCTCGCGCACGAACTCCGCCGCTGCCCGTTGCTGCTTTGATTCCGCGAGGTAAATGGCATTGAATCCCTAGGCGTTTCTTGTCGAGCCTCTGGCTATATAATCCTCTCTCTCTCTCGCGACCATTTCCCCTCAACCAATTCCTTCTCCACGCCACCAGGCTGCCCACAACTCGCTCGACGCCGCCGCTGTTCCGACGACTGCGTCGACGAATTTCGGTGAGCTCAGTGTTCCCCTCTGTCCCTGACTCATGCTATCATGCTCAGCAACTTCTTGCGCATCCACTGACACGCCTCGTTTATTCTCGCATGACCTGTAGCCTCGGCAACGACTTTGACCGAGCGCCACCGCTCTCTGCACAAACTCCGGCGACCTCTCCCCGTAAGTATCAGCCGCCCCTTGCCCTCTGCCTGATACGCCTAGGACCCCCATCGTCTTGCGCATCTAATGGTGCCTTTCTTTTGACTTAGCGCGACGCAGAGCCTCGCCAACGTCGATAGCAGCCGCATCGGACGCATTCGCGAACTCCGGCGAGGAATCCCCGACGACCCCGTGCGCCCCTTGCCCAACCTCCACCACGTTGAGCTTTGCCTCGACCTTGCGGTTCTGGTAAGCCTCTTCCCCCACTTCACATGACGAACGCCACGCCACGCCGCCACAGCCGCCGCATGGCTAGCACCGCTTAGTTTTTGTCAGATGAATTGTAGCCGTCAGATCCAGATCCAGCGCGTAGGATTAGTTCACTTAGCGAAGCGTTATGTTTTGATCTGAACCGTGCATCGCCACTTAGATCCTACGGCTCGCGTGCGTGATCCGGTGTGAAGCGGTACGCGCCAGTAAGGTTAAGACACGTGGCTAGGGTTTGAGTTTAAAACAGAATTTAAAACAAATTTGGATTCAAATTTGATTAGGCTATAACTTTTGATTCCCACATTAGATTTTTGCAAATTTTATACCGTTGGAATCAGGAAGACAAGCCCTTTCTGTTTATGCAATGTGTTTAGTGTTTAGCTTCTGTTAAAATGACTTTTTATGCAGAAACTTGTTTAAGACTATTTTGAGTATAGAAATTGTTTAGGAAATTGTTTTGGTATAAAATAAACTTGATTTAGCAAGTTTTTGACTTGGTTATGATTCAGTACTATGCACTTGCTTGGTGGAGTTTTAAAAATCATCACTTAGCATTTTTGCATGCATGCATATATATTTTTGTTTGTTTGTATATGAATTGTGTGTAATTTTGTGCTACTATTCTTTGTGTAGACTTTGGTGCTAGTGATTGTGATTGTGAAGAGTGCTACTCTCCCAACTACCAAGGCAAGTGGTACTTCATGAATATTTCCATCCCTATATTTTGTACAAGCATTAGAAATATTTTGCTAAGTCTTGCATGTTACTATTTTTGCCAAATGCCATGTTGGGAAATCCTAAGTAGATATAGAATTGCTAGGGAATTCCTAAGTTAAGTTACTATGCCATGCTTAGCCTAGCTAGTAGCAAACAAGGGTTGGTAAAGTATATACATGCTATGATGAAAATTATTTCTAAGTCTTTTGACTTATGTTTTTCTTAATAAAACAACTAAGTCAATGAATCACCTGGGTGGAATGGGACTTGAATGGTGGTTTTTGGTTGAGTGGTTACACAAGGCCCATGGACATGGTTTACCTTGTGTATCTCACTTGTGGTATGCCACCCAGGCACAAAGGGATTTTAGAGGCCAAGTGTTGAGAAGCTTATAGTGCAGCCACTTGGCAATATGGGCTCTGCCTAGATCATATAAGTTGCTAGAACTTAGCCATTTGGACAGTTGGTGGTAGTGGGAGTGATAGGTTGGAGCGCGTCCATTTGGTCTAAGGAAAGGCTTCTGAAAGGTCCTGTCTTGGGAAACCAAGTCTGGTGGGGAAAGTGCACAACCTCTGCAGATGGAAAAATCTAAGTACTTAGCCAAGTCCATGGCAATGGACAACTTGAGCATCAAGACATGGAAGCTATCAAGAATCTCATCACTCCAGCTTCTAAGTAAAAACTTGTGGGTGAACAAGGGTGAAGGACCCCAATGTCTATTGGTGGTTTCTTGGGAAAAGTTTTAACAAAGAAAAACTTAGTGATTTCAACTAATAGGAAAAACCTATTTTGAGCAAAGCAAGCCAAGCTACACTTAGCCAAAATGCATATAGTAATATAGTCCACTTAAAATTTACTAAGGTATCACTTGCCAATACTATTCCAAAGTATTGACCCACTGTGGCTGTAACTTGTGATGTTGCAGGTTACTCCGATGATGATTAGGTGTCATGAGTCTACACTCAACATGCTTGCCTGTGGCACATGAAGATGAAGACTTATGTTTATTTACTTATTCCAAACTCTTGTATTAGGCCTGTGGCCTTGAGTTGTAAAAGACTATGTTTTATCTCTGGAATGGATGTAATAAATGACCTTTGTATCTGTGTACTTCATCTTAAACGGTGGATGCTAGCAATGATCCAGGGACTAGCATTGCAATGACAGGGATCCTTTTCCTTTACAAAGGAGGGATCTTACAGATCTACTCGTGCAACAGATCTGAAGGGTTTCACGGCATAGTAAATCAAAATTTTCTACGAATGCGAACAGAGGGAAGGCAAGAACTAATCTAGGAGATGCAAACAACGAGAGAGATTGGATTAGATCTTCATACCCTTAAGATTCGCACAGCGGAACGTTCATCGGAACGTGGGTGATGTAGTTGTACTCGCTTCTCCTCCTCGCGATCCGATCCGATCTAGCACCACAAGTGGCGATGCCTCTGTGAGATGCACACGTGCGGCACCTTGACGTCTCCTCCTTCCTTGGTCCAGCAAGTATGGTGGAGAGATGGGTTGGATCTACAACGCGACGGCGCGGTGCAATTAGTGGAGAATTTCTGCAGCAGGGCTTCGCCTACAAGCAGTCGGGAGGGAGAGAGGAGGGCAGCAGGGCGGCTAGGGTTGGAGGGGAAGGTGTGGGGGGTTGGTGCGCCCCCACCCCTCTTTATATAGAGGGGTGGGCGCAGCCCTAGCCCCTCCCCCAAGCCAAGGCCGGCGGCCCCAAAGGAGGAGGAGTGAGGGGCAAGGAAACCCCCCCTTCTAGAAACTCTATCTCGAGTTTAAACCTCTCTAGGCCGGCTGGGCCCTATGGAGCCTTGTTCCCCTGGCCCAATGTGGCCAGGGCACTCCCTCATAGGCCCATGCCCCCTCCCGGAAGGTGGGGCCATGTTGGTCCCCTTCCGGAAGGTTCTAGAAGCTTCCGGTACAATACCGATTAACCTGGAACAATTCCGAACTCCAAAAACTGCACTGCCTTATATGAATCTTATTCTCCGGACCACTCCGGAACCTCTCGTGATGTCCCGGATCCCATTCGAGACTCCGAACAAAAACTCATAAACCAATTATCCAATCTATCCTAGCGTCGAGACACGTTATGTGTGACCTCGGGTTCGAGAATATGCATACATGATCTTCTATCAATAATCAACGGGTGCGAAACCCATATTGACTCCCACACATTCATCGATGATCATATCGGATGAACCACGATGCCAGGATTCAATCAATCCCATATATATATTCCCTTCGTCTCGCGATATTTTTACTTGCCCGAGATTTGATCGTCGGTACCGTCATACCTAGTTCAATCTTGTTCACAGCAAGTACTTTACTCGTTCCGTAATCCGATATCACTTTGTGATTAAATCCTTAACCACATGCTTGCAAGCGGTGTTGATATCGATTACCGAGTGGGCCCGAAGTATATCTCTCCGACTTGGGAGGGACAAATCCCATCTCGATACATACAACCCAACAGATACTTTCCGATCACCTGAGAGACACCTTTATGATCACCCTCTCATAGGATGACGTTTGATGACCTCAAAGCTTTCTTCCGATACCAGGGAGTTGTATTATCTCATGGTCTAAGGAATACAATATTTGACATAATAAAAGCTTCGCAAAGACGAACACGATGACATGATCTAATTGCTTTGCTTAGTTTGGGTCTGTCCACCATATCATTCTCCCAATGATATGATCTCATTATCAATTGACAACTCATGTCTATGGTTAGGAAACCTTAACCATCATTGATCAATGAGCTAGTCCATAGAGGTATACTAGGGACACAGTGTTGTTCACAAACCACACAAGTATTAAAGTTTCCGCTTAATACAATTCTAGCATGGAATATAAACATTATCATGAACAAGAATTATAATAATAACAGCTTTATTATTGCCTCTAGGGCATAATTCCAACAGTCTCCCACTTGCACTAGAGTCAATAATCTAGTTTACATTTGGCAACAATCTCACACCCATGGCACTGAGGTGCTGATCATGTTTTGCACGCGGAAGAGGTTTAGTCAACGGATCTGCGACATTCAGATCTGTATGTACTTTGCTAATCTTCAGATCTCCATATGCTATATAATCTCGGATTATATGAAACTTATGTTGATATGCTTGGTCTTTGGATGATATCTTGGTTCCTTAGCGAGTGCTATGGCGCCATGTTGTCACACAATATCTCGAGTGGGTCCAATGCACTTGAACCACGCCAAGCTCGATGAAGTTTCGATCCAAACTCCTTCACTTGATGCTCGCAGCAGCCATGTATTCCGCTTTCATCAGAGATCCCGCGATCACGCTTTGCTTGCAGCTTCTCCAGCTCACAGCTCCTCCATTCAAAATATACACGTATCCTGTCTGAGATTTAGAATCATCCTTGTTGGTGTCGAAACTAGCGTTGACGTAACCTTTTACGACGAGATGTTCATCACCCCCATATACCAAGAACATTTCTTTAGTTCTATTTAGGTACTTTAGGATGTTCTTCACGGCTGTCCAGTGTTCCACTCCTGGATCACTTTGATATCTGCTCGTCAAACTAAGAGCATTGGACACATCCGGTCTAGTACACAACATGGCATACATGATAGAACCTATGGCCGAGGCATAAGGCACTTTGCTCATAGCTTCCCTATCATTTACCGTAGCTGGACACTGAGCCTTGCTCAATATCTTACCTGACAACATAGGCACTGAACCTTTCTTTGCCTTATCCATTCTGAACCTTTTCAGAACTTTGTCTAGGTATGTACTCTGGCTTAAAGCTATCAGGCGTCTTTGTCTATCTCTATAGATCTTGATGCCCAATATATAAGCAGCTTCACCTAGGTCTTTCATTGAAAAACACTTGTTCAAATAACTCTTCACATCGTTAAGCATGTTGATGTCATTTCGATAATCAATATGTCATCCACATATAGTACCAGAAACGTCACCGAGCTCCCACTCACTTTCTTGTAGATACAAGCTTCGTAGCAATTTGGAACACATCCAAAGCTCTTGATCACTTGATCAAAATGAAGGTTCCAACTCCGAGATGCTTGCTTCAGTCCATAAATGGAACGCTGAAGTTTGCATACTTTATCAGCATCCTTAGGATCGACAAAACCTTCGGGTTGCATCATATACAACTCTTCATCAATGTTGCCATTGAGGAACGCAGTCTTGACATCCATCTGCCATATTTCATAATCATGAAACGCAACAATTGCTAATAAAATCCGAATGGACTTAAACATCGCTACGGGAGAGAAAGTCTCATCGTAGTCAACACCTTGAACTTGTCGAAAACCTTTCGCCACAAGCCGTGCTTTATAGACGGTAACATTACCATCCGTCCGTTTTTTTCTTGAAGATCCATTTGCACTCAACGGCCTTTCGGTCACTAGGAGGGTCCACCAAAGTCCATACTTGGTTTTCGCTCATGGATCCCAATTCGGATTTCATGGCTTCTAGCCATTTTTCAGAGTCTGGGCTCATCATCGCTTCCTCATAGTTCATAGGTTCACTGTCTTCTACTAACAAGACAACAAGACAGGGTTGCCGCATTCACTCAGAGGGGCACGCGACCTTGTCGACTGCGACGCTCAAGAGCAGCATCGTCCAAGCTTCATGATCCTTGTCATTAGCTTCCTCTATTGTTGGTGCAAAGGCACTGGAACCATTTCAAAAGCCGCTACTCTCCAATTCAAGAGAAGGTTCAATAACCTCGCCTAGCTCTACTTTCCTCCCACTCACTTATTTCGAGAGAAACTCCTTCTCAAGAAAGGAACCGTTCTTTGCGACAAACACTTTGCCTTCGGTTCTGTGATAGAAGGTATACCCAATAGTTTCCTTAGGGTATCCTATGAAGACGCATTTCTCCGCTTTGGGTTCGAGCTTGTCCGGCATCAACTTCTTGACGTAAGCTTCGCATCCCCAAACTTTAAGAAACGACAACTTAGGTTTAGCACCAAACCACAGTTCATACGGTGTCGTCTCAACGGATTTAGATGGAGCCCTATTTAAAGTGAATGCAGCGGTTTCTAATGCATAACCCCAAAATGATAACGGCAAATCAGTAAGAGACATCATTGATCGGACCATATCTAATAGGGTTCGATTCCGCTGCTCAGACACACCATTCATTATACTGGTGTTCCGGTATGGAGTTGTGAAACGATTCCACTTGCTTTAAGATGCGTGAGAAAATCGTAACTCAAATATTCACCTCCATGATCGGATCGTAGAAACTTAATCTTTCTGTTACGATGGTTCTCCACTTCATTCTGAAATTCTTTGAACTTTTCAAACGTTTCAGATTTATGTTTCATTAAATAGATATACCCATATCTACTCAAGTCATCGGTAAAAGTGAGAAAATAGCGATATCCACCACGCGTCGAAACACTCATCGGTCCGCATACATCGGTATGTATGATTTCCAACAAGTCCGTTGCTCGCTCCATCATACCGGAGAACGGGGTTTTTGATCATCTTGCCCATGAGGCATGGTTCGCATGTGTCAAATGATTCAAAATCAAGAGACTCCAAAAGTCCATCAGAATGGAGTTTCTTTATGCGCTTTACACCAATATGACCTAGACGACAGTGCCACAAATAAGTAGTATTATCACTATCTACTTTGCATCTCTTAGCCTCAATGTTATGGATGTGTGTTTCATCCCTTTCGAGATTTAGAAGAAATAAACCATTCACAAGAGGTGCGTGACCATAAAAGATGTTACTCATATAAATAGAACAACCATTGACATGGTTATACCCTACGGATACGTGACTTCAGCATACTTGGTCCAGCCCAAGGAAGGCCCACAACAGACATACGCTGGCCCATGAAGATTTTCGGGTGGCCAAGGCCCATGACGCCTTCGGATCCTTGGAGAGCAAGACTAACATAGATAGGAAATTCAAAGGGGTAAAACCCTAGAACTTGTAACCAACTAGGACTATGCCCGGGACCTGCCTAAGTCTATATAAAGGCCAGGAGGGCACGTCCTAGATCTCTCGACTCATACTTTCGCACACGCCTCCACGCCAGATCGAATCAAGCACCAGTAACCTTCGGTTCCACCGTAATCAAGAGCGCATACAGGAGTAGGGTTTTCTCCGGGCCTGAACCTGGGTAAATCTCGTGTCCCCTGGTTGCTTGTCTGTTAACCGTGCCACGATCTCCAGCATCCCCATCTTCTCCAAAACCCAAGTCCATAACAATGGGCATTGACGAGATTAAACCTCGTCAATTGGCGCCGTCTATGGGAATCGGGGCTGCTGATTGTGCGATCGTGACGGTTCCAACCCGACCGATCTACAACTCTGCAGCGACGGAGAATCACCTCCTCTTCGGCACTTTCGACTTCACCGCCCACTCGCCGGCCACCATGAAGGATTTCGAGCCCGTAGGCGACGGACTCGAAATTTTGTTCGGGAGCTTCGCCTGTGGGACAACCGCACCTCCGCCTTCCTGAGCGGGTGCCCGTGCCATCAATCAGGCACGCCTCATGGGCTCCACACCCCGTGCTACGCACGTCACCATCGACAGATGAGTTCTACAACAGCAGCAGCTGCAACTCCGATATGTGCGATTCACCTTCGGATGAAGGGACCTACGGTTCCGGATCTGAAAGCTGCGGCAGCAGAGAACCGATCTACAAGCGCTACCTATGCGCCGCGGTCATCCAGGAGCAACAAATGCCTAACCCGCCGCCCAACACGAACCCCAACCCGCAGATGTAAACGGCGGAATGAAGCAGTCCCCCACCGAAGGGGAAAACAATGGCCACGTCATCCAACTTAGCAAAGAAGGATGGGTCCAGGCACGCCGTGCCGTCGCGGGCGACATAGTCCTGCCTGTGGATGCACCACGTGACCTACTGATGGCGTACCACTACCTCCTCATCGAGGAGCACAAGAAGCAAGTCAAGATGCAGGAGACGCTCGATAAACGCAAGCAAGCAGCCTCTGAGTCCAGCGCGCGACGAGCTGCGCTTTCCGCCATGGCACCCGGCTCTAGCACGAATGGAAATCAGGGAAACAAGCATCACTCGTGGGTGGAGAACATGGATCCCAAGGAACGCCGTGATGTGACCGGAACTCTCCACACGTCGTTCATGGATATGGATGCCGACGGCAACATCATCCTGAAGACACCGCAAGCTGCGATCCTGGCAGCCACTGCGTATCTCGCGGCCCACCAACCTCCGGAAGGGGACCCGAAAAGAGCCATGCATAAGTCCGCACTCATCGGACTCGGACTCGTCGGAGCTGCGCTCCACGAAGACGCTCCTGCGCAGCCAAAGAAGAAAGCTCCGGTCAGGCGCGACCGGAGCCCCACCCCTTCAGCCGAAGAGGAGGAGGAGCACGACCTTCCTCGAAGGAAGAAGAGCTCGCATCGCCATAAACGCGACTACGACGCCACAGACGCGCTCACACAGCGCAAAATCGACAAAGCGCGAGCCAAACGCGCATGCTCGTCCGAGTCCGAGATGGATGAAGACGAAGGAGAACTCTATGGAGCTCGATGCTTCAGCAGATCTGTTCGGCGAACACAGATGCCACGCAATTTCAAGCTTCCTTCGGATACTCCGAAGTTCAACGACACGCAAGATCCAAAATCTTGGCTCAGCGATCATCTGTCATCCGTCAAGCTGCACGGCGGTAACAAAGAAACCGCCATGCAATGCCTCCAGCTGCATCTACAAACGGGCGCTGGTCCGCTCAAAGAGCCTATCATCAGGATCCATCCGAAGTTGGGAGGAGCTAGCCTACAGCTTCATCCGAAATTTCAAAGGCACCAGCAAGAGGCCCGCCTCAATTGAAGAGTTGCGAGCCTGCACTCAGAGAACGGGGGAATCTATTCGCTCGTACATATTACGCTGGTTTACCACCAAGAACTCCGCAGCACATATCTCCGAGGAGAGGGCCATCGACGCCTTCAGAGACGGCGTCAAACGCCAAGATTTCAAGGAAGAACTTGGGCGTGTCAAGCCCAAGACACTCGACCACCTCATGGAAATTGCCAACAGTTGGGCAGACGGCGAAGATTGCATCCATCGAGCACAATCAGACGAAGAGGACGACTACGGCCGAAGGCGAGAACGCCGCAGCAAGAGGAGATCGCGTGTCTACGAAGACCGCGACGGACCCGACATGGTCGCGGCTGGCTACACCGACCGCCGCAACGACAACAGCCGCAACAGCGGAGGATACCGCGGAGGAAATCTCCGTGACAACGGATGACCAGCACAGTCGTGGCAACGCCGCGACCGCGACAACAGACCCTCAGCATTCGACAAACTTTCTGGTCCATGCACCATCCACTTCTACATCGATAAACAAGACGGCAAAAAGAAAGCCAGTCACATGCTCAAGGACTGCCGCGAGTTCCAGAAACTCAGCGAAAGCATGGTGCAGATGAGGCAACAAGCCCCAATCCCTGCGTTCGGAAACGCACCCGCGCCAGGAGAAATAGCACACGGAGCTCCTCCACCGCCACCTATTGGAGGCCCAAATCAACCAGTCGCACCAGCACAAAACAACGCCGGGGTCGGATACCCCCCACCAAAGGGAGCACTAAATATGATCCAGAAGGGACGCCCCACAAACAGGGTGCAGAAGAAAATCACCCGACAAATCAACTTGGCCGTGGCAACTCCGCCTGCAATCCCTGAGTACCTCAGCGGATCGGAGTCCTGCATCACGTTCACTCGCGCGGATCACCCTTGCCAGATCCCTCGCCCAGGTCATGCTGCCCTGGTGCTGGAGGCGCAGATCGGAGGCTTCGAGATGAGTCGCGTCTTCATGGACGGCGGCAGCGACATCAACCTAATGTTCGCAAGCACCCTAGCAGCTATGCGGATCCCGCAATGCAGCCTGGAACAATCGGACACAACGTTCCACGGCATTGTCCTAGGAAAGGGCATATTCCCCCTGGGCAAAATAGGGCTCGACGTCATCTTCGGAAAGCCGGACAACTTTCGGCAGGAGCGACTCAAATTCGAAGTGGTGGACTGGCCGTCACAATACCACGCCATCCTGGGGCGTGTAGCATTCGCAAGGTTCCTGGCCGTCCCACACTACACATACTTACTACTCAAGATGCCAGGACCAAGGGGCGTCATCACAGTCCATGGGAGCTTCACCCGATCGGACCAATGCGACAGGGATTTCAACAAAATCCCCTAATCTTTCGGCATGCAAGACGAGCTTGTAAGGCTCCGCGAGGTGACGGACAATGGGCTACCCCCAGTCACAAGGCAGAACGCACCTGACATGTCCTTCGACTCCACCGTCAACACCAAGAAAGTACAGGTCCATCCGACGGATGCCTCCAAGACGGCCTTGATCGCCAATGACCTCAAAGATCAAGATAGGAAGGCGCGCCGTCAATTCCTCCGTGAGCGCTGAAATTACCGGTGTCCTGCGGACATGCCAGGAGTTCCTAGGGAATTCGCCGAGCACGCACTCAATGTCTTTCCATACACCAAGCCTGTCAAGCAGTCCATCCGAAGACTGTCGGAGCCACGAGCCGAAGCTATCGGCAAGGAAATCAATAGACTACTCGCTGCAGACTTCATCAGGGAAATCAAAGAAAGCGAGTGGCTTGCAAACACGGTGATGGTCCCAAAGAAGGACACGGACATCCTGCGGATGTGCGTGGACTTCACGTCACTAAACAAGCATTGCCCAAAGGATCACTTCCCTCTTCCACGGATCGACCAGATCATCGACTGCAGGTTGCGAGAAACTCTCCTTCCTCGACGCCTACTCAGGCTATAACCAGATTCGGCTCAAGGTCGAAGATCAGGAGAAAACGACGTTTATCACACCGTTCGGAGTATTCTGTTACAACACAATGCCCTTCGGGCTAAAGAACACGGGTGCCACGTACCAGCGATGCATGCAGGCCTGCCTCAAGGACCAGATTGGTCGCAACGTCCAAGTTTATGTCGACGACATAGTAATAAAAACCAGGGAGGCAAGGACACTTATCGACGATCTCCGCGAGACGTTCGACAACCTTGATCTCTACAGGATCAAGCTCAATCCCGAAAAGTGCGCCAAGCGTCCCATCAGGTCAGCTGCTCGGGTACTTCATCTCTCAACGAGGGATCGAGGCAAACCCGAAGAAAATCAAAGCCATCATGATGATGGAGAAGCCGAAAAACCTCAAGGGCGTCCAGCAGCTCGTAGGACGAGTAGCGGCGCTAAGCAGGTTCATCAGCCGTATGGGCGAGAAGGCCCTACCATTCTACCAGCTGCTGCGTAAAGCAGACAAGTTCGAGTGGACACCAGAAGCCAACGGCGCATTCGAAAGCCTCAAGCGGCTCCTCTCCACCTCGCCCGTTTTGGTCACGCCAAAGGAGCACGAGCCCCTGCTGCTGTACATAGCAGCTACACATCAGGTGGTCAGCACCGTACTCGTGGTCGAACGACCTGAAGAAGGCAAGACCCACGGGGTCCAGCGCCCAATTTACTACCTCAGCGAGGTACTGACACCAACAAAGCAGAGGTACCCTCACTACCAGAAGCTAGCCTACGGCGTATTCATGACGGCTCGACAACTGAGCCATTACTTCCAGGAGCACCAAGTGATGGTCGTCAACGAAGCACCCCTGAACAGCATCCTGAATAATCCAGAGGCCACAGGACGGGTGGCCTTGTGGGGCATCGAACTATCACCCTTGGACATCATCTACGAGAAGCGACACGCAATCAAATCTCAAGTCCTTCCGGACTTCTTGGTACACTGGATGGAGCTGCAGCTGCCAGACACCCCAGACATGTCGCAGTCCTGGACAATGCATTTCGACGGCTCCAAGCATGAAGCCGGAGCAGGGGAAGGGGTCATACTGACCTCCCCGCAAGGTGATAAGATGAAGTACGTTCTTCGGATGAAATTCAGAGCCTCCAACAACGAAGCCGAATACGAAGCCCTCATCCATGGCATGAGGATGGCAAAGATATGCGGCGCAACGCGCCTGGTCATCTACGGTGACTCCAACCTCGTCGTCCAGCAGACGATGAATGAGTGTGACGCACACGCCGAAAACATGATCGCGTACCGCGCGCTCTACAACGCACTCGAAGGAGAATTCGATGGCTGCGAACTTCGGCACGTTGGAAGAGAGAGCAACGAGGAAGCCGATAGACTCGCCAACATCGGCTCCACTTGCACAAAGGTGCCACCAGGTGTGTTCCTCGAACAAATCTGCGTGCCATCCATCAAGCGGAAATTCCCCAAGGGATCACCCGAAGAAGCAGAGCACTCGGGAGCCACGCTACCCGAAGGACACGAAGGACCCGAAAAGCTGGACACAGAGGTAGCCATGGTCAACCTAATGCAGGTCATGGCAGTCGAAGAAGCTTGGACACGACCATACCTCCAGTTCTTGATAACCGGAGAATTGCCTGACAGCCCAGCAGACGCCCGGCGCATATCTCGCCGGTCAAAAGCCTTCACCATCATCAACGGCGAGCTGTACAAGCGCAGCATCACGGGTGTACTTCAACGGTGCGTCACCATCAACGACGGGAAGGCCATACTCCAAGACATCCACGAAGGCATCTGCGGCCACCACGCAGGCAGCCGCTCCCTTGTCGCTAAAGCTCTACGAAAGGATTCTATCGCCAACGGCCATGAGCGACGCAAAGGACATCGTCCGAAGATGCAACGGATGCCAACGGTTCGCCGACAAACCGCACGCACCTGGGTCCGAGCTCAGGCCCATACCTATAGCTTGGCCTTTCGCTCAATGGGGCCTCGACATGATCGGCAAACTGCCAAAATCCTCGAAAGGAGGACACGTCTTCCTCCTGGTTGCAGTCGACAAATTCACCAAGTGGATCGAGACCATGCCGGTCACCAACCAGAAAGGCAAAACTGCCGTCAAGTTCTTCGAGTCCATTGTTTACAGGTTCGGCGTACCACACAGCATCATCACCGACAACGGATCGAACTTCATCTCCGAAGAATTCCAGGACTTCTGCGAAGGCCTTGGGATCAACATCACATATGCCTCAGTGGCACACCCGCAAACGAACGGGCAAGTGGAAAAGGCCAACGGCCTAATCGGCGCCGGTATCAAGAAGCGCCTCATGAGCTCACTCGAACAAAAAGCTGGAAATTGGACGAAGGAGCTACCCTCCATCCTGTGGAGCTTACGAACTACGCCAAACAGCTCCACCGACTACACGCCGTTCTTCATGGTACACGGAGCCGAAGCCGTGCTACCAGCCGAAGTACACCACCAGGCCCCATGGGTCGTTGCCTACAGTGAAGCCGAATCCACGGCTGCACTCGAAGACGCTGTCGATACACTCGATGAAGCACGGGATATAGCAGCAGCTCGATCAGCGGTGTACCAGCAGAGTCTCCGCAACTACCACAGCCGCCGGGTGCGCCCAAGGTCCTTCATCGAAGGAGACCTCGTCTTGCGACTCAAGCAAAAGCGACCGAATAAATTCGAGTCGCCATGGGAAGGACCCTACGTCATCACCGAAGTCATCCCAGGTGGCGCCTATCGCCTCAAGCACGTGGAGTCTGGATTCGCATACTCCAACCCATGGAATATCTCGCACCTGTGACGATTCTATCCATAGCAACCTACCCCCTTTTTCTATTTTCAATAAGGCTTCCAGCCAAGGCTACTCAGCCGAACAATGTACCTCCTCCATTACGATATAAATAAAGCTAAGTGTCTCGCCCCAAAACTTCGGTTCACTACTTTCTGCAACTGTACTACATGCTACAAACGCACTCGGGGGCTCCCCCCACCTCACGATTTCATCGACTGAGGACCAAACGTGTACACCTGAGTAGCTGACAACGTCAGGCAAACGAAAAGGACATGTACCCAATTAAAGCACTGCGTGCTCACAAAGAAACAAACCTTTACAACAAAGGGCACAACACGCCCAGCCGAAATATACAAATTTTACATCTCTCTCTTTTTACAGGTACTACCTACGTTGAAGAATAATCTGGGCACGCTGCTCAAACAAATCTACAATCTGTTCGGCATATCGCCTTTACAGCCAGAATGCGGACGCATGTCCCACTCGCCACCATCAGGGCGAAGAGGTGGCCCAGCAGCCACGACAGCCAAATCCACGTCCGGCCGGTGCAGCCTCACAAGAGACAACGCAGCTTTCACTCCTGCGACAAGCTGCTGCCGCACCAACTCCTTGACATTGCTCACGTTCTGAAACTTCGACAGAAGACCCGCAAGGCTTGTCGGTACAACATCCAAAGGGAACATGACGTGCAGCACCGAGGCAAGCGATGTCTGCACTTGGCGGAGTACCCGCGAAACTTGATGAACCCGATCCTGCACCATCGCCAGAGCTATGGCGCGATCGCGATCCATCCAGAAGAAGCCGCCGGCCTCCATGTCCTATTGAGTCAAGCAATTGACCCGAACAGCGACACGCTCTTTTTCTTCCCTTGGAGCAAGATTCGCACCTGCGGCAATTGCACAAAACAAGAGTAAGGCCAGCAGGCTCATCCGAAGAAATGAGCTACAGCTCGAACCAAAGAACAACTTACATTGCAGCTGCTCGGACAGCCGAACCAGCTCCGCCATCAAGTACTCCTCTCTGGCTGCACCATGATCCGCCTTGGAATTCCAAACGTCGGCATGACCGCGTAACCCGAGCAACTCCCTCTCCAGACTACGCACATGATCCCGAAGGAAAGTGAGCTACGAGGAATCATCAAAGGATGGACGCAACGACATTGCGGATGGGGCGTCAACAGGGTCATCACCCGAAGGAACCTAGAGCGGCAGCAAAAGAAAGGAACACAAACATTCAGCCAAGGATAGAGCACAACTCAGAGGAATTGATTAAATATATAAGGCCACTACGTGGCACAAGGATGGTGTTCTTCAAAATATTTACAACAAAAACAGACTACAAACTACCCTACGGCTACTACGCCTAAGATGCAGGGCCTTGAGTCGCCTCGGAGCCAGACTGCCTAGCTTTGGCCCCGCCCTGCTGTCGCAGTGCGTACTCGGACAACAAATCAATGAGCTTGGGCCCATATCGCTTGCAGCGAGCAGAATAGGCAGCAAAGGCTACCTCGGATCCATCCGTAGCCGTCGGCATCCGAGAAGTGATCTGGGGCAGATCCAGCTCCGCTCCAGCCGCCATGGCCATCGCCAGCCCGACGGACGCGCCGATGCCCTTCTGCTTTATGCGCCGCAGTAGCGCCGGTGATAGAGCCTCCGCCATATCATCCACATCGTCAAGGGCTGCGCCCTTCGGGACAAGCTCCTTGTAGAAACGACCAAGGACTTCTTTCGCCTTGGCCAGGGAGTTGACGACGGTGCTGCAGCGGTCTTCGACCGCCACAATGGCATCATATAGAGCACTCCCGTGCTCCAGAGCACCACGGTCGAACTCGATGCCTGTGGCATCTGAGATAAAAGAAGAAAAGCATGAAGAAAAGCCGCATAGAAGAAGATCCGAAGAAAAAGAAACAAGTACAAAACTAGCACTCACTCGAAATAGCCTTGGCAGCAGCCATGAGCTTCGCCGCCACCTCTTTTTCACGAGCATCCGCAACCGTGGCCAGCTGCTCCTCACGATCTGCGGCTTCCTGCTGCAGACGCTCCTTAGCTTCGGCTGCCTTAGTCAGCTCTAGCTCGAGGCGCTTTTCAGGCCAACGGCGTTCGCCTTCTGCTCCGATTGACCAAGGCTCTTCTTGAGAGCGTCAACCTCACGGAGAGACTTGTTATGCTCCTCTGCATTCAAAACAAGCAAATGTCAAAGAACAGAACCAGGATAAATAAAATAAATGCTAAAAGGCAGACATATACCTTGAAGCTGCCGAAGGTTTGCCTCCAGCGCCAGGCGCTCCTGCACCAGCCGCTTGGCCTCCTGCACAAAAGGCTGAAGAAAAAGATAGCAGTAAGAAAAGGACTTGGGGGCTGTGCCCAACACAAAGGAGTAAAAACCAAATTCGCACACGAAGATACTCGGGGGCTCCCCCCATGACATGAAGCAGAAAAACTTACATGCTCTGATGGCGACTCCGAAGGACCACCTGCGAAATTCTGAGGCGCAACCACCTGCACCTCCTGCAACAGAGGATCCGGAGGCGCGCCACATGAAGTCGCCACCGTCTGAGGAGGAGGAGACGCAATTTTCGACTCCCCCATCATCTCCCGCGCACCACCACTGGAGGAATCATGGGAGGAATGCCTGCACACGAACCAATCAGCACAAGCACAATAATCATGAAGGAAAAAGGAAAATAGTACAGCAAAGAAACTTACGAGCCCAGTGAGCTCAGGTCAAAGACAGGAGGAGACCTTCGGGCTCTCTTCTCCTCTTTCTTCTCTTCCTTCTTCTCCTCCTTCTTTTCTTCCTTCTTCCGCTTCGCTGGCGGGTGCGGCGCTACAGTCCGCACAGGAATGGGAGAAGTAGAACCTCCATGACCGCCACTATGACGCTCAAGGCCCAGAGGGTTTCTGGGAGTCGAAGGAGTCGAGGCATCCGAAGACTCACTGGAGCTCCGTGATCGCTTGCGCGTATGGTCCTCACTCGACTCGTCCGCATCCTCCGCCGGAGATCGTGCCGACGGCAGCTCGAACACGGAATCAACCACTTCATTATCCGGGGCATTCGGATACCTTTCGGGCAACGGCGGTACCATGCCCGGCACTTTGAAGATCTGCAAAATCAAAAGGAACTTTGTTAGCAAACAAAGGAAATACAAACACGGCCGACAAAAGCACTACGTGCACAAATCTACACCCGCGGTATGGCCAACGTCGAAGAAAAGGGAGAGGTCAGCGACTTCCCCGGGATTTCTTCTCCGGCCTTGAACTTCAGCAGCGCGCGAAGGGCCCTGTCAAGATCCCCCTCGGAGATTTTCTCACTCGAAACCCTCGTCAGATCACGGCGCCCAGAATAAAGAAACATCGGGTGCGCTCTCGCTTGGAGAGGCTGCACCCGACGCTCAAGAAACGTCCGGATGATGTCGTTCACCTCCTTCTCCGGAATCAGTTGGAGATCCTCCACCCGACGGTAAAGGGCCTCTATCTCCGCCACCTCACCGTCCAAGATTTGGTTTTTCCAAGACCTTTTCTTCTCAATCATTTGGGAGGGGTCAAAGGGAACAATACAAAAATCTTGCCCGGGCACTACGGAGTCGTGGATATAAAACCATCGCCTCCGCCAGTACTGGACAGATTCGGACATGGAAAAAGAAAAGAAGAGAAGATTGGGACTAAGGGAGATGATGCAACCTCCAATGGGATATACACCATCCGAACCAGACTGCCTCTTCACAGAATAGAGCTTCCAGAAGAGGCCAAAGTGCGGCTCAATGCCAAGCCAGCACTCGCAAAAAGTGATAAAACACGCAATGTGGAGAAGAGAATTGGGAGACAAATGATGAAGTTGAATCCCATAGAAGAAGAGCAGTCCACGAAGGAAGTCATGGACTGGAAACGAAAACCCATGCAAAACGAAGGCGAGAAACATAACCCGGTACCCAGATGGGGGACGGGGGATTACCTCATTGCCAGGAAGTTTGACGACCTCCGTATCTTGCGGGATCAAACCCCGCTCGCGCAGCTTGCGGAGATCGCTCTCCCGCGTCTCTGATTGCCGCCAGCCACCATCGGTGATGCGAGTAGCGGCGGTGCCTTTCTTTCCTCCGGCGGCGCTGGTCCCAACCACAAATGAAGATTTCTTTGGTTTCCCCATCACGCTACGGCGGCGCCGGCGGTGAAAACGTAGAAACAACGACGGAAATGTGGAAGGAAATCCCAGCGCGAAGCAAGAACCGCTCGAGCGCAAGGAGGCAGTGAACACAAGAACTGGTGCGGTGAAAACAAACCATGGTTTCCCTCAATGATTATAATAGCGAAGACGACGCACGACAGCCGTTCATCTAGAAGACCTAACGCCAACGGCAGATCTGGCCGTACACGTGTCAACATCACAACGAACCGTCGTTACCACGCCGTCCACTACGCACGGAAATCGAGGAGACGCCGTAATTATCTCCACGCCGCGCGTGACCGGTCAATTCAAAGTCAGCAAGTGGGACCCACGCTCATTCGATCAAGTCATCTCTGGCGTAGCAGACGCTTGAGGTCATCGATCGTCAGCACTGATGTCATCAAAAGCTATACTAGCATCAACTACAATTCTTCGGCTCCACAGCTAAGAGTACTCACTCGAATCTTCGATTCGACTAAATACTCGGGGGCTACTCCTATCAGGAGCGCTAGCCGCGCACCCGGAAGATGAATAACGACAACATATTTCTTCGAGTCCTACGTCGAGTCTACGTCTCCACTACGGACTCGGGGGCTACTCCCATAGGGAGGACGGATTTAATCATCCGAATTTTTTTGAGTCCTACGGACTTAACAACCGAATAATGCTTGAACTAAAGTCTGCCGAGTTCACGACTCAATGTACACTGGGCTACTCCCATAGGGAGCACTGGTCGCGCACCCTATGAATTCTTCGACTGTGATCTTTTGGATCAGCACGCAAAAACTTTTTGGCATCTCTGCCCCAACAAACGCTGAGTGAACTACAAATATCCTTGGCCACCCGAAGCACCTCCGTGGTGACAAATGTTCGGATGCTGCGTCTGTGGTGCAAAGATAAGACCTGCAGATATCATCTGATGGCACGCAACGATATGATCAAGGCGCTCGCTAGTATAAATCCATGCCAATAGGCGTGATGAAAAATCTCGACAGACGTTGGTACATTAATTAAAATCACTGAATTCCACTCGTAAGTCCTCCATGGCCCGAGTCGAATTACGCCAAAGATATGTTCGAGTTGAGGAACTCGAACCCGAAGAAGATCGTGTTGTTTCGTCCTAAGACAGTTAACTGACCCTGATCCGTCGGGTGAGTTAGGCACACGCGTCAACAATCCCTACACATATATACTATTAATACATAGTTGCACCCGAAGGATGGAAGAGTCCTCAGCCGAATCTACGATTCGACTGATCACTCGGGGGCTACTGACATGGTTATACCCTACGGATACGTGACTTCAGCATACCTGGTACAACCCAAGGAAGGCCCACAGCAGACATACGCTGGCCCATGAAGATTTTCGGGTGGCCAAGGCCCATGACGCCTTCGGATCCTTGGAGAGCAAGACTAGCATAGATAGGAAATTCAAAGGGGTAAAACCCTAGAACTTGTAACCGACTAGGACTATGCCCGGGACCTGCCTAAGTCTATATAAAGGCTAGGAGGGCACGTCCTAGATCTCTCGACTCATACTTTCGCACACGCCTCCACGCCAGATCGAATCATGCACCTCAGAACCTTCGGTTCCGCCGTAATCAAGAGCAGACAAGCAGGAGTAGGGTTTTCCCTCCGGGGGCCTGAACCTGGGTAAATCTCGTGTCCCCTGGTTGCTTGTCTGTTAACCGTGCCACGATCTCCAGCATCCCCATATTCTCCAAAACCCAAGTCCATAACAATGGGCATTGACGAGATTAAACCTCGTCAACCATTATTCTCCGATTTAAATGAATAACCGTCTTGCAATAAACACGATCCAGACATAATGTTCATGCTCAAAGCAGGCACATAATAACATTTATTAAGGTTTAAAACTAATCCCGAAGTTAAAACTAAGGAGAGCGTGCCGACGGCCATCACATCAACTCTTGATCTGTTGCCAACGCGCATCGTCACCTCATCCCTCGCAAGCCGCCATCTATTCCGTAGCTCCTGTTTCGAGTTACAAATATTAGCAAGCGAACCAGTATCAAATACCTGTGCACTACAACAAGGGCTAGTAAGGAAAACATCAATAACATGTATATCAAATATACCTTTGATGGTGCCACCTTCTTGCCCGCTAAGTACTTGGACATATGCCCAAAGGACCCTTGTCCTTGCAATAGAAGCACTCAGTGTCCGGCTTAGGACCAGACTTGAGCTTCTTCTTAGCAGGGGCAGTGCGCTTGCCGCCGCCCTTCTTGAAGGGCTTCTTTGCTCCCTTACCTTTCTTGAAGGTGGGCTTGTTGACCATCAACACATGATTATCCTTTTTGATGTCCACTTTCGCGGCCTTCAGCTTTGCGAAGAGCTCGGTGATCGTATCAGTGGAACCAATCTGATTATGAGTCACTACAATACTTTTGTAGCTGGGAGGGAGTGATTGCAGAACCCTGTCAATCTTGAGCTCCTCTAGAATCGTGCATTCCAGTTGCTCACATGCTGAGTGTAGCCCGTCATCTTAATGGCGTGCTCACTAACGGAACTCCTTCCTCCATCTTGCGTTAAAGAACTTCTGAGATCTCATATCTCTCGGAACGGGCCTGAGTGCGAAACATGGTTTTCACCTCCTCGAGAATCTCAAAGGGCCGGGATAGTCTTCAAAACGATTTTGAAGTTACGGTTCCATAGCAAACAACATGGTGCTCTTAATCACACCATAATCATCTTTTGCGCGACCGATAGACAGCTTTCTCATCACCGGCGTTAGCTGAGCAGGGTCACCTAACGCTTCCCAAGGACATAGTCCTTTGACCGCCAGAGAGAATGATTCTTAGATTGGAACCATTTGGTGAAGTTAGACCCATTGTTTCTAAGCTTTTCTATCTCAGCAAAACGCGTTGAAGTTGAAGTTGGACTTGGCCATGTGATCTACAGTATTTGCAAGTACAATTTAGACTATGTTCATGATAAATAGTTCAACTTAATCAAATTACTAGATGAACTCCCACTAAATTCAACATCCCTCAAGTTGTTTAGTGAACACGATCCAAATTCACCACACCTAATCCGATCATCACGAGAAGAGATGTGGTTTCAATGGTGGACAACGAAGTGTCGATCATATCATTCATATGACTCATGCTTAACCTTTCGGTTCTTGTGTTCCGAGGCCACGTCTGTACATGCTAGGCTCGTCAAGTTAGACCCAAGTATTTCCGTGCAGTAAAACTGGCTTGCACCCATTGTATGTGAGTAGAGTCTATAGCACCCGATCATCACGTGATGCTTGGACACGCATTTAACTTTCGCAACGGTGCATACTTGGGGAGAACACAGTTTTTATCTTGATCTTTAAGTGAGGAATCATCTTATAATGCTACCGTCGCGATCTAAGCATAATAAGATACATAAAAGGATAAACATCACATGCATATAACTTTAATGTGACATGGTATAGCCAATCTTCACGCAATGATCTCCATCTTGTGCGTGCCGGCATGATCTCCATCACTCCACCATGATTGCCTCCACCACGAATACCAAATACAACTATTGCTAACTACTTAGCGATAAAGTGAAACTATTACATGGCGTATAAGAAGTTGACACACAGGTCATACACAATTATAAAGACAACCATATGGCTCCTGCCGGTTGTGTACTCATCAACATGCAAGTCGTGAAACATTACAAAACATGATCATCGCATACAATATACACATCACATCTTGGGCCATACCATATCACAGAAAACACTCCCTGCAAAAACAAGTTAGACGCCTCTACTTTGTTGTTGCATGTTTTACGTGGCTTATGGGAGTAGATGCTAAGAACGATTCTTACCTACGAAAAGCCACAACGGTGATATTATGGTTGCCAAACTCCAGTGTTAATCCCATGACAACTATAGTGAGAGAAACTGACATCCACCAGCCGCATGTGTGGAACAAGCCACACGTCAAGTGCGGAGCC
Organism: Avena insularis; assembly: GCA_023614405.1. Lineage (NCBI taxonomy): Eukaryota > Viridiplantae > Streptophyta > Magnoliopsida > Poales > Poaceae > Avena > Avena insularis. The sequence continues at coordinate 158,617,323 of CM042695.1, read as the reverse complement.
GTCTCGAACGACGCCGCGTAAGGTTGGCCTGGACCGCTTCAATCTCACTATCCCGGCCATAAGAAGAACACAAACAAGAGTCTTGCAACAGAAAACATCAACGCTCGCAACAACCATGTTATGCTCTACTCGTGAAACACATCTACGCATAGATCTAGCTCGATACCCTTTGAAGGGTTTCGGCATAGTAAATCAAAATTTTCTACGGATGCGAGCAGAGGGAAGTCAAGATCTAATCTAGAAGATGCAAACAACGAGAGATTGGATTATATCTTCATACCCTTGAAGATTACGCATGAACGTTAATGAACGTGGGTGATGTAGTCGTACTCGCTTCTCCTCCTCGCGATCCGATCCGATCTAGCACCACAAGTGGCGATGCCTCCGTGAGATGCACACGTGCGGCACCTTGACGTCTCCTCCTTCCTTGGTCCAGCAAGTATGGTGGAGAGATGGGTTGGATCTACAACGCGACGGCGCGGTGCAATTGGTGGAGAATTTCTGCAGCAGGGCTTCGCCTACAAGCAGTCGAGAGGGAGAGAGGAGGGCAGCAGGGCGGCTAGGGTTGGAGGGGAAGGTGTGGGGGGTTAGTGCGCCCCCACCCCTCTTTATATAGAGGGGTGTGCGCAGCCCTAGCCCCTCCCCCAAGCCAAGGCCGGCGGCCCCAAAGGAGGAGGAGTGGGGGGCAAGGAAACCCCCCCTTCTAGAAACTCTATCTCGAGTTTAAACCTCTCTAGGCCAGCTGGGCCCTATGGGGCCTTGTGACCCTGGCCCAATGCGGCCAGGGCACTCCCTCATAGGCCCATGCCCCCTCCCGGAACGTGGGGCCATGTTGGTCCCCTTCCGGAAGGTTCTAGAAGCTTCCGGTACAATACCGATTAACCTGGAACAATTCCGAACTCCAAAAACTGCACTGCCTTATATGAATCTTATTCTCCGGACCACTCCGGAACCTCTCGTGATGTCCCGGATCCCATCCGAGACTCCAAACAAAAACTCATAAACCAATTATCCAATCTATCCTAGCGTCAAGACACGTTAAGTGTGACCTCGGGTTCGAGAATATGCAGACATGATCTTCTATCAATAATTAACAGCGGGGTCTGGAAACCCATATTGACTCCCACACATTCATCGATGATCATATCGGATGAACCACGATGCCAGGATTCAATCAATCCCATATATATATATTCCCTTCGTCTCGTGATATTTTTACTTGCCCGAGATTTGATCGTCGGTACCATCATACCTAGTTCAATCTCGTTCACAGCAAGTACTTTACTCGTTCCGTAATCCGATATCACTTTGTGATTAACTCCTTAACCACATGCTTGCAAGCGGTGTTGATATCGATTACCGAGTGGGCCCGAAGTATATCTCTCCGACTTGGGAGGGACAAATCCCATCTCGATACATACAACCCAACAGATACTTTCCGATCACCTGAGAGACACCTTTATGATCACCCTCTCATAGGATGACGTTTGATGACCTCAAAGCTTTCTTCCGATACCAGGGAGTTGTATGATCTCATGGTCTAAGGAATACAATATTTGACATAAGAAAAGCTTCGCAAAGACGAACACGATGACACGATCTAATTGCTTCGCTTAGTTTGGGTCTGTCCACCATATCATTCTCCCAATGATATGATCTCATTATCAATTGACAACTCATGTCTATGGTTAGGAAACCTTAACCATCATTGATCAATGAGCTAGTCCATAGAGGCATACTAGGGACACGGTGTTGTTCACAAACCACACAAGTATTAAAGTTTCCGCTTAATACAATTCTAGCATGGAATATAAACATTATCATGAACAAGAATTATAATAATAACAGCTTTATTATTGCCTCTAGGGCATAAATCCAACAAGATCTACATATAGACACGACTCTGATACCACTGTAGGGTTTCGTAGCATGGAAAACAAAAATTTTCTACCGCATACAAACAAACAAGCCAAGATCTATCTACTAGATTGTAGCAATGAGTCGATGGAATAACTCACCCTCGAAGATTCCAAAGTGTTTAACGAGAGCGGATTCTCGTGGGTGATGTAGTCGTACTCTTGCCGATCTCAAGATCGGCAGACGATCCTTCCGGTGCGTTCCGCAGCGCTTCGAATGGTCACACGTTAATTTTCGATGAAGGCCTTCCTCTCCCTTGTTCCAGCAGGCAGCGGAGGTTGTAGCACTCTCCTCGCGATTCCGGCAGCACAACGACGTGGTACCGGAAGTAGAGGGAAGATCTCGCAGGGCTTCGCCTTAAGCCGGAGCGAGTATGGTGGACTAAGAGAGAGATCCTTGGCGATCTAGGGTTTAGACGCACCAAGGAGGAGGGTCTAGGGCCGGCGGCTAGGGCTTGGAGCATCCCAAGTCGGCTTGCAGGTTTCCTAGGCGGCAGAGGAGGTGGCGACGGCGGCTGGGAGCTAGGGTTTGCGGGGTGCGTGGTGTGTGTCTTGGAGGGGCAGCCCTGCCCCTCCTTATATAGGTGGAGGGGGCGCGCCAGGGGAGGGGAGTCCCTCCCCAACTCGGATCCCAAGTGGGCCGGCGGTGGAGGGAGGGAACTCCTCCCCAAGTAGGTTTCCTACTTCCCCTCCACCTCACAAAATAGCCGTTTGACTTTTCAAACTAGGATTTGATTAAACCCTTTATTTTGTTCAGCGATGACACCTAGTACATGATGCAATCATTCCAACTTGATACGACACATTCATGTACCCTTCCCCTCTGGAGTTCCGTACATTCCGGAACCTTCTAGAACATTCCCGATGAAAACACCGGAACCATTCTCCAACCCCGAAACAAGACTTTCCTTATATGAATCTTATTCTCCGAACCATTCCGGATCTCTTCGTGATATCCTGGATCCCATCCGAGACTCCGAACAACATTCGGTCTCTTACTCATCATTCCATAACTAGTCAAACAACGTCGAATCCTTAAGTGTGTCTCCCTATGGTTCGTGAATTATGCGGACATGATCGAGACACTTCTCCGAACAATAACCAATAGAGGAATCTGGAAATTCATATGGCTCCCACATATTTCTATGATTACTTTGTGATCGAATGAACCACTTACATACGATACCAATTTCCCTTTGTCTCACGATAGTTTACTTATCCGAGGTTATGATCGTCGGTATCTCTGCATACCTAGTTCAACCTCACATCGATAAGTACTCTTTTCTTGTTTCCCGTGATATGTGATCCCTTGTGAGCCAGTCACATGCTTGCAAGCTAATTGGATGACATTCCACCAAGAGGGCCCAGAGTATATCTATCCGTCATATGGATGGACAAATCCCACTCTTGATCCATGTGTCTCAACCAATACTTTCCGAACACTCAATGCCAGCTTTATAACCACCCAGTTACGGTGTGGTGTTTGATGTCATCAAAGCATCCTTCTGGTGAAGGTGATATGCATGATCTCATGGTCGAAGGAATTAGGTTACTATGTATCAGAAAGCATATAGCAATTGAACTATTAAAATGACTTGATCTTTATGCTACGCTTATCTATAGGAGTATGTCCACCATATCATTCTCCTAACGATATGATCTTGTTGTTAATAACATCTCAATGTTCATGATAGGGAAACCACAATCATTTATTAACCAACAAGCTAGTATTATAAAGAGGCTTTACTAGGGACTCTATTTTAGTTTACAAATCACACAAGTATTAATGTTTCCTTGTTAATACTATTATAGCATGAATGTAAACATTTATCATAAACACAAAGATATAATAATAACTATATTTATTATTGCCTCTAGGGAATATCTCCAACATCTGGCCCCTCTGGCCGGCCCCTCCGGCTCCCCTCTGGACTTCTTGTTCCCCACGGAAAGTAATTTACTTTGATGTCTGTCCCGTCCAATTCCGAGAATATTTCTTTACTAACTTTTCTGAAACCAAAAATAGCAGAAAACAGGCATCTGGCACTGTGGCAACTTGCTTAATAGGTTAGTACCAGAAAACATGTAAAAATCACCTCAAAGTGTGGAAAAGTAAAGCAAAGTAGATACCAAACAAGCATGGATCATTAAAATTTATAGATACGTTTCCAACGTATCGGCAACTTTGCAAAAAGGATAAAAAGATAAAGATGTCCTAGTAAAACTTGGGATTGGTATAATCAAGGTGGTAACAAAAGTGCATGCATAGTTCTATCTTGCATAGTATAGCTTGCATGGTTTAGCTTAGCTTGCTTGCCTTGGTTGGTAAGGTGGTCGAAGTTCTCTTCCTCTTCTTCGTAGAATTCTTCCTCCTTGTAGCCCGGATTGATACTAGCGTCTATAAATAAACACGAGGTACACAATCACCAAACAATGTTTAACTACTTCTATTTAACACACAAGGATCCACACTAGATGATCTAGCATCATCTCTATCGTTACAAGGAAATGGTGACAAGATTCTATTTATCTTATTTTAGAAAAGTAATTTCTACTCATTGAAAAATAACTTAAGATTTAATATTCTCCAATTTAAATATGGAATCATATTGACACATGTAATCACCACATATTCCAATACTTGGGAATGTGATTTAAAGTGGTTGGCCTAAATTGCAAAGTTTAACAATGTCATTTAATAACATTTGTGTGACTAGAAATGACTATAAAGCCATTCTTTAATTTTAGTTCAGGACTACTATATGTAAATCTATATATTTTTACATATTCAGATAGATCATGGCTAATGTGATTTTTGAGAGTTGGAATCAACTCAAAATCATTTATGGGTTATTTTAGAAAAATGTTTGAAGTGATAAAAGCTATCGTCTTGTTATTTTTACTGAGGGTGATATATAATTTCAAACAGTTTGAATCCAACGGTAGTGATTAGAGATTTTCATCTACTTTCTAACAAAATTGGTTTCATTCCATTTGGTTTAGTGAATCTTCCTGAATTGATTTTCAAAGTTACTCACAGTATGGGCTTTTCAAATAAAAGGAAAATCTAAATTTGAATTTGTGGGCTACGCGCGGGAGTGCTAACAGGCTGGCCCAACTACACGACGTGCGTGCGGCGGGATGCACCGGGGTTGGTCCCACACGTTAGGGGCTGAGTTAAAACGGAAGGGTATCCTCTAATCTGGACCGCACGATTAGAGCATGATCGACGGCTCTGCGTCGTCGTCTCCATCGCACGGGGCGCGCGAGACCAAACCCTAGCGCTACGACAGGGGTCGTCGGGGGCTTACCAGGGCTCCATCTAGGTCCGACGAGATGTGCGGACGAGTGAGTCAACGATGGCGGTTTGACTGGTGGTCGCGGCAGCTCCTGGGGCAGCTCCTAGCGCTGGTTCCTCTTCTCCACTGCAACGGCGGGCTCCGGTGAAATTCTGGCGATGTGGTGCTCGCCTTACTCCAGGGACGGGTCAGAGAGATTGTTGGGTGAGAGGGGTGTGGAATGGTGTGCGTTTTGAGGCATGAGGAGGGCTCTATTTATACTGCGGCAAAGGGGGCACGACGGCATGGCTCGGGATCATCGACGACATTGTTACAGTGAGCTATCGACATGGCAAGGGGTGTAGGTCGACGCGGTTCTTCATGGCAGTTGTCATGCACATAGTGGCACGGCGAGGCGTGGTCTCCATCATTCTAGAACATCCATGCTCTGTGGCGGTACCGTCGGTATTCGTCACGGCGTACGGTGGTCACGGTGAGCGCTGGGTCAAACGATCATGTCTGGGCGGTCGCTGGAGTCGCGATGAACTTATTGGCGCAAGGAAAGAGTGAGGCACGACGATTGGCATGGTCGGGTGTTAAATGGGCGTGGCTGTGTTGGCATCTCCGTAGGCGGTCGTATGTCGAGGCGTGCACATGTAGGGGCGGTAAGGTCAGGGCTACCTCCTAGACATCGTGGGCGAGGGCGACCGGTCTGTGGCAGCGTGTCCGCATCTGGGTGGCAAGGGTGAGCTAGGGTACCATTTCCACTGGTCACAACAGTGAGTGAGATGATCTCAATTGCACGGGATGGTACAAGGTGAATTAAGGGCACATCGTGGAAGCTCGACGAGGTCACAAAGATGATCAGAAGATTGATCAAAACAGTAGATAGTTGGTGAGGTTGTACTGTGATCACCAGGTGTTTGATCAAATGGCCGCAAGAACTAAAATTTCATATTTTCAAGTTATTTTTGGTGGGTGTGCTGGTCATAAGCTTGGTAGTCTCTAGGTGCAAAGGTTTGCTAAGTGGTGAAGGTTTTGATGGTTTTCCAAAAATGACTATTTTGATGCATAAGATAGATTCAATTTTGAATTGCCTCTCAAATGGATTTTGTCACATCCCAAGATTTTCCAAATCTTGTAATGTGAAAAATAAATAAACAAAATAAATAACTGTTGAAATTTAGGGTGAGAAGAAACTTTTTGATTCCAATTGGAAACATCAAAACCTATTTTGATCAAATTAAATCCTAAAGGGATTTAAAAAGATAAACAAATAATAAATAAAGTTATAATAGTTGGAATAACCATTTTTGGATCTTTAAATAAAAAGATATGGTTTTTATAAGCAAATGTAGAATTATAAATAAGGATTATTTTAAAGAGCCAAATTAAATCTTGGCCTAGCAAATGTAATAAAATATTTTTGTTTGATAAAAATAGTAAAGGTTTATTTAAATAAAATAATAAGGATTTATTAATATCCAATTTTATTGGAGTAAAGGTTTTTCCATTTTAAATAAACACAAAAACTTGTTAAAATATTTTAAATAAAAATTCCAAGTGTTTTGTTTTTCAAATAAAACCTGCTGAAAAGGTTTTTGTATTATTTAGATTTCAAATAGAGTTTTAAAATAAATTAAATCCTATTTGAAATAAAGACTAATGTCTATTTACTTAATTATTAATAAATCCTAAAAGAATAAAAGAATTATTCTAAATTTGATTTCAGAATGTGTTAATAAACAGTGCTTGATTATTCAGAAAGTTTGGCAAAATTTTGATTTCAAATGAATGTTTGAATTGATTAAACAAAATCAAAACAGATAAAGAATTGGAAAAAGAAAAATAAACAGGAGAAGAAAAAATAAAACAGAGCCAGCCCATCCCACTAAGCCCAGCAAGCTCCTCTCTCCCCGAACCGTTTTCTTCTACTCACGAATGAACCCACACAGTGAATGACAACCGGACCCCACCCCCTCTCTCTCTCACGCTGACAACGACGCCCCACTGCCACCTCATCGTCGTCTCCACCCCACGCGCTGACCACGCTCTCCCCGGCCGTTGCTGCCGATTTATTTGCCGGCGTAATTCGCCTTAACGCCGTGGTTACTCCTTGCTGTGACCACGCCTCCTTAAACTCCCATGACCCCTCTCCATTTCCCCTCGCTCGCCCCTCCCCTTTGGCCACAAGGTTGCTTGAATTTCTTGCTTCAAGCTCTCTGTCTCCAACGAGCTTCGCCAGTAATTCCGACCACACCTCACCGCGCCTTGCCCCCTCAACAACGCTAACTTGTTCCCCATAAACCACCGCACCTCCTAGTGGCCTCAGCTTGCTCGCGCTTGACCCGCAGCGTCGGCAACAACGACAGTTGAGCATCGCTGCTGTCGGCCTCGACTCCGGCAAGTCCTCCTGGTAAGAATAGACCACCCCTTGCCCTTCTTTTGATGCTCACTTGTCCGTGACTCGCGTGTGAAACTAACAGCACCCTCTGTTCCCTCTCCTGTGCCCTGTAGCAACGTCCCCGACGACGCCAGTGCGAGCCCGACGCCAGACAGAACTCCGACGAGAAATTTTGGTTGTCCTCGTGCGCCCCTGTCCATCCTGCGGCCGCCTTGAGCATCACCACGATCCCACGAACCCGGTGAGCCCCTCCGTTCCTCTTCTCGCTTCCTAGATTCACCGAACCACCGCCACCAGACACGCCGCCGCCAGTCGCCGCCGCCAGCGCTGCTGGTTATTGGTCAAGGCGTTGAGGACCGTAGGATCTTGATCTGACGAGTGTGAATAGATTTAACCCGAAGCGGTATGGAGCCACCTGTGCCACTATCTAATTTAAATCCAACTCTTCACAGCGACCGATCCAAGCGAAACGGTATGGACGAATAGGAAACAGACACGTGGCCCAGAGTTGATTTAAAACAGAAATTGTGTTCTATTAGATGTTCAATCTTGTAAATTGCATAACTTTAAATCTACACGTCCAAATTTTTCAAATTTTATATCAATGGAATCAGCAAGACAAATCCTACCCAACCATGCACTTTGTTTAGTAAATTGCTTATGTTAAATTGTTTGTTTTTGCAGAAACTTGTGTAGGCATATTTTGAGTATAAAATTCTTTCTAAAATTATTTTGGGGATAAAATCTTTGGAAAATGGTTTGTTTTGAACCTACTGACCATAGAAATCAATTGGTGGTTTCAAAAACATTTTTGGTGAAGCAAAAGAATAAATCTTTGATTTAAACCATTTCTAGGCAAATAGAAATATTGTTTATTTGTTAAAAAATGCTTTTTGGAGAAAACCTTTGGGAAATGTTTTGATTTAAACTCTCTGACCCTAAACACCAAGTTTTATGATTTGAAAATGTATTTGGTGAACCCTATGAAGATTATTACTTTACTAAAAGCATTTTCAATCACATAAAATATTGATTTGGTTTAAAAATGGTTTATAAGTAAAACCTTTTACAAATGGTTTTGCCACTTTTATAAAATTACCAATAGGTGTTTTAGAAATTTTATAACCCATTAGAAACCACTTTTCCAAATAAAACAATCTTTGGAATGCTTCCATGCATTGTTTTGTTTCTATTATTTTATGTGATGTTTGCTTGAATGGTAGTTTAAATTCTTGCTTGCTTGATTGAATTGTAGTGGAATATGAAGAGTGTGAACATTGCAAGATCAAGGAGTGAACTTATACTCTCTACCAAAAAGGCAAGTGATGCTTCATACTTTTGTCCTATTATTTTCACCCGCATTAGTGATATTTCTAAGTAGGACTTGCGTGGAATTTTTGCTAAGTATAAACTATGCCATGGGAAATCCTAGTAGATGAAACCTTAGTAGAATTTTCCTAAGTTAAGATTCCTACTACTATCATGCTTAGCTTAGCTAGTAGAAAACAAGGGTGGATTATATTTCATGCAATGGAATATTTCTAAGTCAAGGACTTGTGTTTTGTTTAATAAAACAACCAAGTGAATGAATCAGCTGGGTGGAATGGAAGGAATGGTTTGTGTTGAGTGGTTACAAAAGGCCCATTTCTATGGTTTACCTTGTGTATCTCACTTGTGGATGGCCACCCAGGAACAAAGAGATTTGAGATGTCAAATGTTGAGAAGCTTCAAGTGCAGCCACTTGGCATTATGGGCTTTGCCTGGATCATATAGGTTGCAATAACTTAGCCAAATGGACAGTTGGTGGTAGGGGTTTGATAGGTTGGAGCGCGTCCATTCTGGTCTAAGGGAAGGCTTCTGAAAGATCTTGTCTTGGTGAAACCAAGTCTTCTGGGGAAAGTGCACCACCTCTGCGGAGTGTAAAATCTAAGTACTTAGCCATGTCCCTGGAAAAGGACAAGTTGAGCATCAAGACATGGAAGCTATCAAGAATCTCCTCATCCAAATTTCTAAGTTAAAGCTTGTGGTTGAACAAGGGTTGAAGGATCACCAATTTCTATTGGGAGACGCCTTGGGTGATTTTGTCAAGCAAAAACTTAGTGTTTTCAAAAGATATGGAAAATCTATTTTGAGCAAAGCAAGCCTAAGCTCCACTTAGCCAAAATGCATATAGATGATAGATACCACTATACTACCATAGTATCACTTGCCAATACAATTCAAATGTATTGACCCTTGTGGCTATAACTTATTATGTTGCAGATTTGTTTGATGTTAGTGAAGTGTGTTGATTAGGATTACAAGTCTACAACCAACATGATTACCTGTGGCACTTTGAAGATGAAGGACCCCATGCTATAGTTATTTTGCTGCATTGTAATGAGATAGCCAAATGAGCTATGTAAGATGTAATAAATTATTTTATTCCTGGTTATAAAGTTGTATTATGACATTTGTTTCTTGATATTACATCTTAACTGTGGATGCTAGCTATTGATCCAGGGACTAGCATTGTAAACACAGGGATCTCTACCTTATTAAAGGTTGGGACCTCTACAGATTTGGATCGGTTTCTGCAAAGTTGGAAAGCTCACTTGGGTTCAGTGTTACTTGGTCTAGCAAGGGGAGAAAAGAAATGGAATTGTTTTTGTTTGAACTTAGTTGCTATAGATGCTCAAAGTGAGCTAAGTGTTAACTTTTGCAAAAATGACCATTAGGTCATATGCTTCATATTTTAATTTTCTTTTGTTTTGATCTGGTTTGGATTTGACCTAGATGATATGGTTTTGATCTTTAAACCATTTCTCATCATTTACAACAATCAAACATGGCATTGCAAATATTCATACACATTCATAATACACATGCATTAAGATATTGATTATTAATAAAAGATTTTGTTAACCCTAATTTTGGTTGATTAGAAATTGATATCCTCATTAATATTTTTGAGATGTTACAAACTTTCCCCCTTAAACAGAATCTCGTCCCGAGATTCAGGAAAAACTAGGAACTAAAGAGATTGGGAAACTCTGTCCTCATGTAATCTTCTTGTTCCCAGGTGGCTTCTTCTTCAGTATGGTTGCTCCACTAAATTTTGAGAAACTTGATACTTCTGGTCCAGGTAGTTCTAAAGGCTTCTTCCAAAATACGAACGGGTACTTCACGATAGGTTAAATCCGGGTTGATCTCCACGGCTCTATGATCGATGTTCTTGAAAACTTTTGTCTTCTCTGGAACTTCTAAACATTTCCGAAGTAACGAGATATGGAACACATCATGAACGACAGACATATCTTCCGGCAGTTCTATCTAATACGATACTTCTCCTCGGCGACTTTTGAAGGGTCCAATATATCTGGGTGCAAGCTTTACTTTGAGTTAGAAACGCTGCATTCCTTTCAAGGGTGATACTTTGATATAAACAAAGTGTAACACCCTCGGATCGGCCCTATGCAAGTTTTAGTGATTACCGCCAAAACCCGCATAGAAATGATTCAAAGGTGCCCACCAGGCACTTGCGTGCGGGTGGAAAACAAAGTAATATCATTACACAATAGTCCACGAATGAACCCACAGAACATATATATATAACAACGAGTCCATGAGTCAAGAATATTGATATACAGTACAATGATCCAAATCACCTTGAAAACGATACAACGGCCGAGTACGGACAAGATGCAAATTGAGCTAAGATCCCTGAAGAATAACCAATGGCGTCCATAACCCTGCCCAGGCCAAGCCGGAAGGGTAGCCTTGCTAACGACGTCGATGTCAAAACCTGCTTAACAAAAGGGGTGCCGACAAAGGGCAAAGGAAAAAGAGAGCGGTCAGTACTGAGGCTAGTACACGACGAGTCTTAGAATTCGGCGGCTCTCGCCTACATAGGTATGGTGGACTAAAGCGGCAGCGTGGCATGCACTAAACAACCTATAGAGACTCGATACAACTGTCGGCTATCAGAGAGACATAAGAAAGAGCTATTCAGAAACAACTTGATACTACCACCAATCATACCCATCCTGGTATTTACCCCTTGAGACCAAATGAGGAAGTCATGCCGAGGAAACTCACACGGTTGGCAGTTTTATTCATTCTTTTTATGGTTATTATCCAACTTACTGGTCATAGCAGATACAAGTCATATTATAACAGTAAACTTTAGTTCTAGTTGTCTATTATCGAGAACTGTGCTCCAAGTCGTCCATAACTGCGGACACGACTTTTCGAAAAGATTAAACCCTACAGGGGTGCACCAAAGTTTCCACACGCACCTACATCCTTGTTGTCAGATCAGGTAGGTACAAGATCATAAAACATACACCCAACGGTATGTCGATGAGGTTTCGGACACGACGTTTCCCAGACCCAAAGCAAGCACATGGGGGCCACCCCACTAAGCTACCCGTAACGAAGTCGATCGGTCTCCGAGACGGACCTAGGGTTTGCGAGAACGGCTGTAAACGACTAGGAACCCGAAAGTGTGACTGGGCTTGTCAATACCGCTAAATCGTGTCACGATCCAAAACAGTATAGGCGCTCCATGTGCAATAGTAAATAAAGCAGTAAAGCATGGCATAAGACATGATAGTAATAACGCCGCAAACTAGTTTGTGGCCCCGGTACTATACTTTGAAATTAGATACTAAATCGATGGAGGTGCCCACACACCACACCTGTGGTTAGCGCGCTCGATCTCGGAACATGTGTCAAGAACTCGGGGTCCTACGGGACACCAGTGAGCTGTTAAAAACCAAATATTGTCTATTACCCACCGGTGCCTCTGCATTATTTACCTACTTTAAATTTTAGTTATTAAACGGTAATTAAATACATGATCATCTCCACCATTAAGCATGTGCCAACCACCCAACAACGGTGAAACATCAACGACGCGAAGCAGCACCTGAGCAAGTAACTACGACTCGTAGGGCTGACTTTCTATCAATCAACAGGCAATAGGAGGTGTCCAAGGCAATATAGAGGCTGGAAGAAATATAACTGGTGTACGGAATCTAAAGCATCACAATACAGATAGCTATAGATCAACGAGAGGAAGTAAAGAATATAAAAACAAAATAGGTAGAAAGGGGGAGAATGCTCGCCTAGAAAACACTGCCGAAGGCTCGATGGATATCGGGTCGACACTTGCATCAACTCATTGGCCTAATCCACGAAGAAGCAAAGCACTAGAAAAAAACTGGATGCACTATTTAATACTACGGCAAAAGATCAGGATGTACGACATGGCAAAGATGCGATGCAATTAGGAAATATTAAGAGAAACCGGGGTCCCCATAATTAATTATATGGTTATAGTTGTTTTAGATACCCCGCGATTTAAATGTTGTCTTAACAAATCGAAACATGACATCAGTTCACTACACAAATTTAAATGAGGCCAATATAAGACTAGAAAAGCCCACATATGGTCTCCATATTTAATTTAGGTGAATCGACATAAGGCCCCCAAACCACACAATATATATGCGGCATGAACAATTTAATATGTAACAAGTGAAATATCATATTATAAAAACATGGGGCTTGGAAAAAGGTCATACATCAGATCGACGATCTTGGGACTCAAAGGGGGTCGGCATGGTTCGGTCTTTGGATCCTAAGACTCCGGAACTCCGAGAATAGGGCCTTGATGTTCCATGAAGGAGGTATGGACATTCGAGAAGAGGGTCTCCGGATCGGAGGACTTGGCGTCCATGGAGGAGTCCTTGTCGATCTGCGGCGACGATCCTGGGGTTTGTTCTTCGGTTGTCGGTGGTGAACTCTAATTGGCACAAACAAGCATTGGTATGGCACAGAATGCAAAAACGCATCTGACGGAAGCAGGCAGAGCTAGAGGAACATAGCCAGCCTGCTTTTAGACACAATCAGGAGATGTCGTTGTACACAAAGAACATGCATACGCAACCATAACGGTGCAGGTCGACCGGAAACAGATAGCCACACGGTGTCTTACAGATGAGGACGACGCGGGCCGACGACGCAGCTAAGAAGTGATGACCCACAAGTATAGGGGGTGTATCGTAGTACTTTCGATAAATAGGAGTGTCGATCCCAACGAGGAGCAGAAGGTGTTGACTAGTGGTTTGGAGCAGGAAATCTCTGTAAATACTTAGCAAACCAATTTTTAGGGTTTTTTGATAAAGCAAAGAAATAAAGTGCAAGTAAATAAAGACAGCAAATAACTGCAGCAAGTGGCCCAATCCTTTCATAGCAAAGGACAAGCTGGTGATAATACTTATGAGGAACAAACGTTCTCGAGGACACATGGGAATACTGTCAAGTGCTTTCGTTTCATATAGTTGATTAATCTTCTTTGGTTTGATAAGTGTTGTGTGGGTGAATCTGTGCTAATGTACCGACCGTACTTGGACTAATACATAATTGTGATTAAACCTCTTGCAAGCATCCGCAACTACAAGAAAGTAATTAAGATAAAAACCTAACCACAGCCTTAAACTCTGAGATCCTACACTCCCTTGTGCAAAGGTTTCCTAACAGGGGTTCAGGTTTCTGTCACTCTGGCAACCCCACAATTAGTAGCCAAATACACAATGCATTCCCCTAGGCCCATAAATGGTGAAGTATCATGTAGTCGACGTTCACATGACACCACTAGAAGAATAGCACCACAACTTAAATATTAAACCATTGAATAATACCTCAACACAATTCCACTACCAACAACATGACTTCTCCCATGTCCTCAAGAACTAAACAAACTACTCAATAGACATCATATGGATCAAGATCAGAGATAATATGATGATGAATAACAATCTGAACATAAACAATAATTCAATGGTTCCACTCACAAGCATCAACTACAATAGTAATCAACACCGGGAAAGTTTCCCCTAAGAACTATGCAAGATTCAACACAATTGTTACATCGGGATGGAGTGGTGATGATGGTGCTGGTGGAGATGGTGGTGTGGATGATGATGATCCCGATGAAGTCTAGCTTGATGATGGTGTTGATGGCGACGATCTCCCCTCTCCGGGAAGGAATTTCGCCGGCAGAAATCTGTCTGCCGGAGAGCTCTTTCTCTCTCTGTAGTTTCTGCCCCGTAGAGACAACGAAATCTTTCTTTGGTTGCTCCCCAAACTTTAGGGTTTTGGGAGGAAGATATAGGAGAAGGGGCGGAGCCAGAGGTGGGACAGGGTGGCCACACCCCCTGTAGGCGCGGCCCAGGGTGGCCCGTGCCTGGGGGTGTGTGGGCCCCGTGTGGCCCAACTCCGCCTCCCCTTCTGGCTTCCTTTGTCTTCTAGAAAATATAATTTTCCATAGTTTTTCTGTTATTTTCTGATCTTCACGAAAATTGCATCTAGACACCGCTTTTTCCATCAGAATCCTGACTCTGGCAGTTCATCCCCCAAGAATCATCCAACATGCAAAAACAGATGAAATAACAATAGTATCACCTCTTAATAAGAAATATATCAATGCATAGAAGCAAATTATGATATAGAATGGTGATGCAAACTAGACCATCATGGTATGGTATGGGAAAGAAGGCCAACAGTCTGAATCTTCTCGCTTCTTATAGATCCTCGCGCACCACTAATAAGGGTTCTTTCTCCATCTTGAAATTGGCAAAACCACCAACAAGGGGTCATTGCTCACATTCGTCGAGAGAACGCTCTGGAGAACAAAGGACGAAGGTAAAGGTATCAAAAGATAAGGACGCCTCTGACTTCCATGGGAGGAGTATATTTCTTGATCCATCGATTCAATGTGCAAGAGCGAATGCTAAGAGTAGTCAGATGGTGATCAGTTAGTCGCGCACCCAAAGTATTACTCTACACATGAATAGGATAACTATGCAACCAACTCTTGGAATCCGACTAAAGATCTTGACAATCAAGGTTTGGAAACAAAGGAGCAAGGCAGGCTCTTCATCGGATCTGATGTAGATGATGTCCTCAAGTCAGATAACACCGAAAGATACAAAGAAAAATTATAGTGAATTTTTGGATCCACTAAAAGGTACAACAAAGAAAAGGTCCCTCAGATAGCATGAAGACCAGATGTCGAAGCACCGTTACTAGAGGATAGAAGCGAAACCCTAAAGGTACGACGGAAACCCAACCACGAGAATTCCTGAACTTGAAGAAAAGATAAGAGAGCAGATTCAAAACACGCAGAGGTAAGAAGAGAATAGCAGAGGGGTAAGGAGTAAAATCAGACCTAATCAGGCCTATCCAACCGATTTTCCAAAATAGTTTTGACACTCAACAATGTCGGTTAGCTAGGTTATCCTACAGACTGGACCGATGGGGTATCATAATTGCTCAGCTCTGATACCACTCTTTAACACCCTCGGATCGGTCCTATGAAAGTTTTAGCGATTACCGCCAAAACCCGCATAGAAATGATTCAAAGGTGCCCACCAGGCACTTGCGTGCGGGTGGAAAACAAAGTAATATCATTACACAATAGTCCACAATGGAACCCACAAAACATATATACATAACAACGACTCCATGAGTCAAGAATACATATACAGTACAAAGATCTAAATCATCTTGAAAACGATACAACGTCCAAGTACGGACAAGATGCAAATTGAGCTAAGAGCCCTGAAGAATAACCAATGGCGTCCATAACCCTGCCTAGGACAAGCCGGAAGGGTAACCCTGCTAACGACGTCAATCTCAAAACCTGCTTAACAAAAGGGGTGCCGGCAAAGGGCAAAGGAAAAAGAGAGCGCCCATCGACGCCCGCACCCACATCATCAACAACCAAAGCTGGCGCGCACGCCAGCCCGACGACCTGTGACACACCCTAACCAATCGCCGTGACAGCGAGCCAATGGGGTCGCTCAGTCGACTCGGCCCCAAGTGCTTCGGACCAATGATCCGAGGCGAGAAGTACCCGCCAAATTTCAAGGCGCCGAAGGAGATAGAAAAGTACGACCCCTCGTACGACCCCGCCGTTTGGCTCGATACATACCTCATGGCGATGGGGATCGTAGGCCACACCGACCTGCTAGCCGCCCGTTACCTCCCCCTGATGATGGAGGGGACGTGCACGCAGTGGATCAACACCCTCCCCCAGGATAGTATTGACTCCTGGGAGGAGATGCGCGACGCCTTTGTCAGGCACTTCGAGTGCTCCTACACCCGCGCCACCACCATCGAGGACCTGGAGCGATGCATCCAGGGACCCCGCGAGTCGACCCGCAACTGGGTCCAACGGTGGCAAGAACTCTGGTACAACGCGGTCGGCATCCACCCGGACACCGCGATCCATTGCTTCAAGACCTCGTGCCGCTATGAGCCTCTGGTCGCCAAGCTCAAGCGACACTCTCGCACACTCGACAACATACCGGACCTCCTCGAGATCGCCAAACGGTACGCGGAGGAAGATCCAAACCAGGAAACCGACGACGAGTCGGGAGGTCAACGCCGCACGGGCGGCAACGACAGCGGACGACGGTCCGACCTACGCTACAGCAACACTCGCCTCACCGGCAAGCGCGCGATGGCGGCGAGTCGACTTCGTCGCCAACGCCGGGCACGCACAACGCGAGCCCAAGAGCTTCCGCCGCGACGGAGGACAACGCCGCGACGACGGCAACTACAAGGCCAAGCCAAAGTTCGACCCTGCGGCCCTCCTTAACCAACCTTGTGCGTTTCATAGCAGGGAAGGGAAGCCCGCAACACACACAACCGCCGACTGCCACACCCTCAGGGAGATCGATAAGGCACGGCGAGCACGGGAGGACCCCGACAACGACCTGCCAAACGGCGGAAAATTCAGCAAAGTGGCCGGCTCGCTCCATACCTTCACAGGCTTCAATACGAAGCGCGAGAAGAAGGTCATCACCCGCGCCGTCGCCGTCAACGCGGTGGCTTAGGTGGACGTTCCCCAGTTCCTCAACTGGTCGGAGCAGCCCATCACCTGGAGCCGCCAGGACCACTCGCCACGCATCGAGTACCCAGGCCGAGTCGCCCTGGTGGTCAAGCCTAAGGTCGGCGACTACTGGCTCCCCAAGACATTGATGGACGGCGGCAGCTCCATCAACATCCTGTACCTGGACACCTTCAGGCGGCTGCGGCTCCCGCAGTCGATGATCGAGACAACCCACACCACGTTCCATGGCATCATCCCCGGTCGGAAGGCGTACCCGATCGGCAAGGTCACGCTGCCAGTCACCTTCGGCACACCAGCAAAATTCCGCACCGAGCGGATCGTCTTCGAGCTGGTGCCCTTCGACAGCCCCTACCACTGCGTCCTGGGGCGCCAGGCATTCGCCAAGTTCATGGCAGCACCACACTACGCGTACAACACGATGAAGCTCCCCGGGCCGTGCGGCGTCATCACCATCAACGGCGACCCCGACATGGCCGCCGAGTGCGAGGCCAAAGGAGCCAAACTTCGCCCGATGCGTCATCGCGGCAGAAACCAACCACGCCGATGAGCTCGCCAAGTATGCGAGCAGGGTCAACAACGACGACCCCACCATACTCAAGAAGCCCAACTCGGAGGGCACAAACACCTCAACCTTCGAGGCAACAACGCACACCCGCACCGTCGAGCTGGTCCCAGGCGACTCCAGCCAGACGGTGACGATCGGGACGGGCATGAGCCCAGCCTAGGAAGGCGCGCTCATCGAGTTCCTCCGTGAGAACAGGGACATCTTCGCATGGAAGCCCTCTGACATGACTGGTGTCCCTAGGGAGCTCGCTGAGCACAAGCTAAACACCGACTCCAAAGTGCGACCCGTCAAACAGTCGCTGCGGCCCTTCAATGAAGAGCGCCGCCGAGCCATCGCCGAGGAGGTGCAGCGTCTACTCGCTGCAGGCTTCATCCGGCCAATCAAGTACTCCAAGTGGCTGGCAAACCCAGTCCTGGTCGAGAAGAAGAACGGGACCTGGAGGATGTGTATCGACTACACCAACTTGAACAGCGCCTGCCCAAAGGAGCAGTTCATCCTCCCGCGGATCGACCAAATAATCGATTCCATCGCGGGCTCAGAGTCGCTATGTTTCCTCGACGCCTACTCTGGGTACAACTAGATCAAAATGGCTGTCGAGGACGAGGAGAAGACGGCGTTCATCACGCCATTCGGAGCCTTCTGCTACACCGCCATGACCTTCGGCCTCAAGAACGCCGGGGCGACCTACCAGCGGTGCATGTAAGAGTGTCTCGCGAGCCAAATTGGCCGCAACATCCATGTCTACATCGATGACGTGGTCATAAAGTCCGCTCGCCAGGGTGACCTACTCGCCGACCTGGCGGAAACGTTCGCCAACTTGCGAAAATACAAGATAAAGCTTAACCCAGGAAAATGCACCTTCGGTGTACCAGCAGGACAACTACTGGGGTACGTCGTCTCCAAGCGAGGGATCAAGGCGAACCCCACCAAGATCGACACAATCGCCCAACTCGGCAAACCCGAGTGCCTGCGCGACGTCCAGAAGCTGGCCGGCCGAGTAGCGGCTCTCAGTCGCTTCATACCCCGGCTGGGCGAAAAGGCGATGCCCCTATACCGCCTGATGCGCAAGAACCCCACCTTCCAGTGGGACAAGGAGGCGGATGACGCGCTTCGCGACCTCAAGAAGGTGCTACTCGCCGCCCCCGCCGACAAAGAACCCATGCTGGTTTACGTCGCGGCTTCCGAGCGCGTCGTCAGCGCCGTCATGGTCGTCGAGTGACTAGAGGAAGGAAAGGAGCGCCCAGTACAGCGACCGGTGTACTACATCAGCGAGGTCCTCACCGAGTCGCGCCAGCGATACCCGCAGTACCAGAAGCTGGTATACGCGGTCTTCAGAGCACAGCGGCGCCTGCCGCACTACTTCCAGGAGCACCCGATCACGGTCGTCTCAAAGCACCGTTAGGACATCATCCAATCCATGAGGCGACCGGGTGGGTCGCCAAGTGGGTCGTCGAGATCGGCGTCCACAACATCAAATACGAGCCACGAAAAGCGATCAAGTCGCAGGCCCTAGCGGACTTCATCGCCGACTGGGAAGAGGCCCAGCAGCCAGAGAAGCTGCCATACCTCCATTACTGGAGCCTGCACTTCGACGGCTCCAAGAACACGGACGGCACAGGCGCAGGGATCGTGCTAACTTCATCGAAGGGCGACAAGCTCCATTACTTCCTCTGCCTCGACTTCACACCCTGCACCAACAACATGGCCGAGTACGAGGCCTTACTCCACGGCATGCGAGCTGCCAGGGAGATGAACGTCAACCGCCTACGCTGCTACGGAGATTCTGACCTCGTCGCTGGGCAAGTCGCTGGCACCTGCGACGCCGTCTCCCCCACCATGGCGGCATACCGCCAAGCAGTGGACAAGCTGGGCGGACACTTCACAGGCTACTCCGTCGAGTGGATTGACAGGCGGAAGAACGAGGAGGCCGACGCACTCTCTCGCATCGGGTCGGCTCGACTCGCACCACCTGCCGGCGTCTTCCTCGACACGATCACCAAGCCATCAGTCTCTCCCCCAAGGGAGATCGACATCGGAGTCCCGCTGCAGCCAGAGGCAGCCCTGGTCGCACTCGTCACCGAGCCAGACGACTGGACCAAGCCCTACGTCGCCTACCTGGAGGCCGGCACCTTGCCGGCAGACGAGACGGACGCCCGGATGATCGCACGCCGATGCAAATCATTCACCATCGTCGACGGCGAGCTCCACAAGCGCAGCGTCACCGGCGTGTTCCAACGCTGCGTCCAACCGGCCGAAGGACGCAAGATCCTCCACGTTATCCACTCTGGCAACTGTGGCCACCACGCCGGTGCCCGCTCCCTGGTCGCCAAGGCTATGCGGCATGGCTTTTACTGGCCCACCGCACACGCCGATGCTGTCGACATCGTCCAGCGGTGCGCCGGGTGACAGAAGTACGCCAACCAGACGCACGTGCCGAGCTCGGCGCTGAAGACAATCCCCATCACCTGGCCATTCGCCGTGTGGGGCATGGATATGGTAGGTCCCTTCAAAAAGGCCCCCTCCGGCTACACCCACCTCCTGGTCGTGGTCGACAAATTCACAAAGTGGGTGGAGGCCAAGCCAGTCTGGAAATGCGACGGGAAGACCGCCACTAAATTCCTACGCGAGCTCATATATCGCTACGGGTTCCCAAACAGCATCATCACGGACAACGGCACCAACTTCGCCAAAGGAGCCATGGCCGAATTCTGCAAAGAACACCACATCCGGCTCGACCTCGCGTCAGTCGCCCACCCGGAATCCAACGGCCAGGCAGAATGGTCCAATCAAAGCATCCTCCACGGCTTGAAGCTGCGACTCCAAGTACCACTCGAGCGCACCGCCAGGTTCTGGGTCGAGGAGATACCCTCCGTCATCTGGGGCATCCGCACCTCGGTCAACAGGTCGACATGATCCACCCCCTTCTTCATGGTGTACGGCGCCGAAGCAGTCATGCCCACCGACCTCGAGCACGACTCGCCGCGGGTCGTCCACTACACGGAGGCTGCGAACGAACTCGCCCGCCAGGACGGAGTCGATCAGCTGGACGAGGCACGTGACCTCGCTCGGTCACGCACCGCCATCTACCAGCAAGGATTCCACCGCTACCACAACCGGCGGGTGAAAACTCGCACCTTCCAAGAAGGCGACCTGGTGTTGCGCCTCATCCAAGACAAGAAGGGCATGCGCAAGCTTTCCCCTCCGTGGGAGGGACCATTCGCCATCGGGCGAGTGCTCGGCAATGACGCCTACTACCTCATAGACGTCCGCGGGGACGGCGAACTCGATGTCAAGCGACCATGGAATGTAAACCTCCTACGGAAGTTCTACTCCTAGAACCCCACATATGTACCCTCCAGTCGCTATGAAATAAAAGAATTGGTTACCGCAAATTGCGCCTACTCTCCGTATCTTGTGCCACTCGCACTCGTAATAACAGCGTCAAGCTAACCGCAGAAGTCAACCTTTGGTACAGCGATCGGCACGGCCAAGTAGTGCGGTGCGAGAGCACTGGGTCACCCCAGGTCTTGCACCGTCCATGAAAAAGCCTACCCGGAGCCCCATTGGAGTCGCCCCGCCCGACTGGCTCTACGAGGCAAGACAACTGCCTTCGCTTCTTACATCGACCATGATCCTCCGCATCCTCGACATAGCGACTCGACGGCCAAGTACCACGCTCGGGGACTGACGACCAGTTCACCACGAGCGGCTCGGGAAAACGCCAAGTATGAGAGCATGCCCAGGACTCGCCGCGCGACTGACCCAACGGGCCAGGCAGGAGTGATGCGCTCAAACTAACGCGCTAAGTCCTCACCCACCCTCGAGTCGCGCCTAGAACAACCAAGTACCACGCTCGGGGACTCGGCCACCCGACCTCGTTCGCGCAAGGGAAAACGGTGAAGTACAGAGCGCTCAAGGGAGTCGCCTTGCGACTGGCTCTTCGAGTCCGGGCGAGTCGACCACAATAACAAAACGTTCAAAAACCAAAAACACATCACACACGAGGTAAACCCCACAAATGGGCGGACGCGCTCGGGGACTCGTTCAACCCTCAATCACAAAACACATGACAAATCACAAAACAGACACAATATCTCATTCAATAGCATGTTGCATTGTCTCAAATTACATAGTATGCCGAATGGCAGAACTGCTACTAACGCCCCAGGGCAACCTAGCTTACTCCGCAGGCTTCGACGACGACTCGCCAGCACCCTTGCGATTGCGGATGAAGGGAGTGTACGGGTTCGACGGATACGTCGTCAGCTCACCCGCCATCGCCGCACGAAAGGGCTGCTCGACCTTGAAGTCCTTGTGCTGCGGCTCAGGGTTGTTGGGTGCGACGACCGTTTCCTGGTAAGGAAGGAGGTCGCCCATCGCCCAGACGCGCTCGGAGTACACCATGGCGCGATCCGTCAACTTGAGCACCTCGGAGATATCCACCGCGCCAGTCGACAACGGGTAGCCACTCGTGACATCGTCCAGGTCGAAATCCTCCGGGAAGTGAGCAAGCCCAAGGCTAAGCGCCGTCGCCGCTCCGCGCCGGAACGCCGGTCGTGTCATGAACTCAACGACCGAGGGCGCCTTCTCCAAGTACTTCCACACCTCGACAAGGTCGCTGGGAATTACTTCCGTGGGCGATATCTCCTGGAGGTAGGCTCGGATGCATGTCACCGACAACGTCGCCGAGTCGACGAGCGTGGCCACACATTGCCGCGCGTCGAACGAGCTCGCCTCTTCCGCGCTGTCAATGATGTGACCTGCAAATAGAAGATAACAGTGAGTACGTCGGAGATCTCAAAAAGGCACATGCAATGGGCAGGGGCAGACAAACTCACCAATCAAGGGACAGGAGAGTTCCGTGATGAAGCTCTGAAGAGAAGTGTAATCGTCCTGAAGCCTGGCAACAAGGGCGTCAGAAACCTTACGTTCTTCTGCGGCGGCCGTAACGGCGGCCTTGGCTCGACCATCCGCCGAACTCGCTTCTTCTCTCGCCTCCTCAGCTCGCGCTCGAGGTCGGCGATCCGTTTCTCAGCCGAGCTCAGTGCCGATTGAGCCGCTCCCAACTCACCCGCTGGGACAAGTCCCTGGCGAGCCTCCTCTGCCTTCGCGGCAACTGCCTGAAGCCCCTTATTCGCCTCTTGGACGGCGGCCAGTTCCTTCTCTGCGCGGTGTTTAATCGGTCGGTGACTCACGTTATGCACTTCGCACACAATTCAAACAGTTAACCAAAGAAAAATCCTAAGTGCCTACCCGCTGAAATTCAGCGAGTGCGCACTCGGGGACTGGCAATCGAAAAATCCTAAGTGCCCACTCGCTGAAATTCAGAGAGTGTGCACTCGGGGACTGGCAATCAAGAAATCCTAAGTGCCCACCCACTGAAATTCAGCGAGTGCGCACTCGTGGACTGGCAATCAAGAAATCCTAAGTGCCCACCCGTTGAAATTCAACGAGTGCGCACTCGGGGACTGGACACGAAAAATAAAAACAAGCTACTAAAAGAATCAGACTGCTGCTGCACACCGACCTGATCCTCGGGGACTGGACATACCTGGATGGCCGCGCCAAGCATGCCGTGAAGTTGTATCGCATCCACGGATGCGAGGAGAGCCGGCGTGTGCCCACGACTCTGCTCGACCTCTGCGTCCGCGGCCCCAGGTGCACGGCTCGAGGGCGAGGTCCCACTCACTGCAGCCGCCCTGGTCATGAAGCGCGGGAACGTTGCGATAGAGGCACCGGCACCAAAGGAGGCCGGCTCGAACGCCACAGGAGAGGGAGCACCCTCCTTCTTAGGTACGGCCGCCTCCATTGCGGGTTCGCTCGGCGCGACCGTCGTGTCGTCGGAGATCGTGACGACATCGTCGCCCTTGGACTTCTTGGCGCCATCCGCAGGGGCGACGACCTCGTTCGCCTTCCTCTTGCGGGAAGGATCCTCCTCGCTGTCGACGGGTGGCACCTTAGCCACGGTCGGGTGGCCTATCTTCTTTGCTCCGGTCCTGAAAATCGATCGTGTGAGCAAGATAATTCAAGTTGCTATGAAAGACAAACGTAGGTGAGCGAACTCACTTGGCGTCTAGAATGAAGCGTAGCCCCGTGCGGATGCCGGCCGGCTTCTCCAGCTCGGGGCCCAGTCGGCGACTAAGGCCCATCTCCAGGACGTCGCGTGCCCAAGACACGGACGGCTTCTTCGTCGTCGAGGCTGCAACGGGAGCTTCTGGGACATCTTCAGCAGGAGCTTCCCTACGAGCTGAGGCCGCCACGACCGGAGCGGCCCCTAGCCCAGAGACTGGGGCGAATGGCGGAGGCATCGAGGCCAGTGGCACCTCAGCAGTGGCCGTGTCCAGCGCGGCTGCCATCGGCGGCGCCTCGTCCTTGGCCGGGCAGGGGGCGTCGGAGCTGCTCGCCGAGTGCGGTGGCGAGGCCGGCCTCATCGGCTTCGACTTCTTCTTCGGAGGGGCCTTCGCCTCCTTCTCCTTCTTCTTCTTCTTCTTCTTCTTCTTCTTCTTTGACGGAGTAGATTGGCGGCGCGAGGTTGTCTCCGGAAGTTCGTCATCGTCATCATGACGCTCGAGGCTTTTACTCGCCTCAAGCTCACGCTGACGCTGCCCGCGGGTCTTGCGGACCAGCGGGGCGACCTCCTCCTCGGATTCGTCGTCGCCGTTGCTCGCCACTCGTGTCGCCCTTGGCGGGAGGCGACTCGCCCATGTCCTGGACGGACGAGCTCGAGTTCTCGTTGTCTGAAGGCGGGAGCCATCCTTCCACCACTTGGAATAGCTGCAATGAATACAAAATGAAATTAGAATGACCGCGACTGCATAAACTGCGACTGCGAACGATGAGAGGTGACTTACCGTGGGGGCTGGATGCTTTGCGGTGTAGGGGGCGACCCCAGCCTTTGCGTCCAGGTACACCGCCTGGGTGATCTTCTTCAGTGCTGGGGTGTAGTCCTCGAGCTTCCACTCGGCTAGGCAAGACTTCGTCGAGTCCTCCCGGCCCGTGTATTGGTACATGTAGTGGTCACGCCGAGCCAGAGGGACGAGCCGCCGACCGAGCCAGCAGTTGTATAAGTTGATCGTCTGGAGGCCTTTCTTCTTCAGACCGCGGATGGTTTGAAGCATTTCGTCCACGACCATCCGCTGGTCGCTGGGGAGCTTGCCGACTTGAAGCCGGTGCGGTTCAGACCGGTTGGCAGAGTATCGTGGGATCGCCGTCTCGCCCTCCGGGGTCGCCTCGGCAACGTAGAACCAAGACTTCTTCTAGTCGCTCGCCGCCTTGGCAGGCAGCATCAAGTCAAAGAATGAAGCCTTCGACTTCAGCTGGAAAGTCAGGCCGCCTGCGGCAAGCATTGGGCCGCCCGCTTCCTCGCGGCTGATCCGTCCATGGAACAGATCTTGCCATAGAGGGAAGTAGGGCCGACAGCCCAAGTAGCTTTTCATGAAGCATACGAAGATGGCGAGCTGCTCGATGCTGTGAGGACCCATGTCTGACGGCTGGATCCCGTAGTAGGCGCAGAAGCGCCGGAAGAACAGGGACGTAGGGAATCCTAGCCCCCGTTCCAGGTGGCTGGTGAAGCAGATGAATTCCCCCTCGCGCGGGTTCGGGGTCACCTCTCCGGCCACGGGGATGCGCCAACAGCCGGCGTGCAGGATCCCGGCCTCCTCAAAGGACGCCAGTTGCGCCCTCGTACACTTAGATCTACCCCAAGGCTCGGTGGAGAGGGCCATGGCAGAAGGATTTGTGGGAGGGTCGGAGGATTTCGGGTCGGCTGGATCACGATGCGAAGGAAGGCGAAAGTGCGCGCAATCGGAGGAAATGGCGAGAAGATGGTTCTCTGATCGCCTGCCATTCCCCTTATATAGCGGTTGTTACCCGCCAAATCAGGGAGCCGTTACTACGCGGTGATTACGCCAAAAGTTACCGTTGGATTACTCCAACGGCTAGTTTGACCACGTTTAACGGTCCAACTTCAGCCACTCGGCTCGCCGACCCGATCACTACGACAGTGTTTCGCTGACTCGACTCACCAAAGCTGCGATCAGGATGACTAGTTTTCTCCTTTATACAGGAGCCCGCCGAAGATTATTTGGATGTCTACTCAAGTCGTATACTCCGCGGCAGCCACCTCGCCCGATCGGCGGCCTCGGGGACTACTGATGGGGATGTGCCTGCAGGGGTATGCCCAGCAGGACGTTTCCGACTAGCCTAGGAACTGGCGAGTGGGCCTGCAAGACGGCGACTGGATCAAGGCCCGGTGTGGATCCAAGCGACTGGAAGCTGAAGGCCCAGGCGAGTAGATAGGCCCAGTCGGATTAGGTTAAACGAGTACCGAAGCCTTAAGTGATTCGGTTGAGATATGTAAACTCTAGGGGAGGTGAGTCTATATAAACCTCCCTACAGGGCGTGTAGGGATACGTTCCATCATACACCCAAGCGACTCGCCGCCTAGCCGCCGAGCTCGCCCATTGTACCACCATCATAATACAATCTAGCAGGAGTAGGTCTTTACCCTCCGGGGGGCCGAACCTGGGTAAACCCTGTGTTTCCGCCCTCATCTACTTCAGAGATGGCTGGCCCTGCCCTCGTTCTACTACTCGCTGCCGATTGCAGCATCTGCCGTGACCATTCCCACGACAACTGAGGCCAGTACACGGCGAGTCTTAGAATTCGGCGGCTCTCGCCTACATAGGTATGGTGGACTAAAGCGGCAATGCGGCATGCACTAAACAACCTATAGAGATTCGATACAACTGTCCGCTATCAGAGAGAGATAATAAAGACCTATTCGGAAACAACTTGATACTACCACCAATCATACCCATGCTAGTATTTCCCCCTCGAGACCAAATGAGGAAGTCATGCCGAGGAAACTCACACAGTTAGCAGTTTTATTCATTCTTTTTATGGTGATTACCCAACTTATTGGTCATAGCAGATACAAGTCATATTATAATAGTAAACTTTAGTTCTAGTTGTCTATGATCGAGAACTGTGCTTTAAGTCGTCCATAACCGCGAACACGATTTTTCGAAAAGATTAAACCCTACAGGGGTGCACCAAAGATTCCACACACACCTACACCCTTGTTGTCAGATCAGGTAGGTACAAGATCACAAAACATACACCCAAAGGTATGTCGATGAGGTTTCGGACACGATGTTTCCCAGATCCAAAGCAAGCACATGGGGCCACCCCACTAAGTTACCCGTAACGAAGTCGTCCGGTCTCCAAGACGGACCCAGGGTTTGTGAGAATGGCTGTAAACGACTAGGAACCCAAAAGTGTGATTGGGCTTGTCGATACCATGAAATCGTATCACGATCCAAAACAGTACATGCTCTCCACGCACAATAGTAAATAAAGCAGTAAAGCATGGCATAAGACATGATAGTAATAATGCCGCAAACTAGTTTGTGGCCCCCTATATAGTATTTTGAAATCAGGTACTAAATATATGGAGGTGCCCACACACCCCACATGTGGTTAGCGCGTGATGACCCACAAGTATAGGGGATCACAACAGTCTTCGAGGGTAGTATAACCCAATTTATTGATTCGACACAAGGGAGACAAAGAATACTTATAAGCCTTAACAACTGAGTTATCAGTTCAGTTGCACCTGGAAATAGTCTTGCTCATAGTATTTTATCAGTAGCAACAGTTTTGTAGTAGCAATAGTAGAGTAACATCAACAGTAAAACAAAGGCAGTAGTAAGAATAGTAGCAGACAGTAGGATATGAGTGCGGTAGGCATAGGGATGGATGGACGGACATTGCATGGACGAGACTATTCATGTAACTTCAAGATCTAGGGCAATTGCAGACAAATAAGATAAAACATCCAAGTACTAAACAATCATAGACATATGTTCCATATATAGTCATACGTGCTCGCAATGAGAAATTGCACAACATCTTTTGTCCTGCCAGCCCGTTGCAGCGGGGCCTTAAGGGAATCCACTAGCAATTAAGGTACTCCTTTTAATAGAGTACCGGAGCAAAGCATTAATCCTCCGTGAACACATGTGATCCTCATATCATAGCCATTCCCTCTGGTTGTCCCAATTTCTGTAACTTCGGGGCCTTTGGTTCTGGACAATGATACGTGTACACAACTTGCAGATAAGATTACAAACAATACTATCATAATGATTCAATAATAATTTTAGATCTGAGATCATGGCACTCGGGCCCTAGTGACAAGCATTAAGCACAACAAGTTGCAACAAAGTCAAATAGCACTAATAGAGATACTAGGCACCATGCCCTAACAATCTTATTCGATTACATGATAGAACTAATCCAATCCCTACCATCCCCATAGCCTACTGAAATGGATCGTATGGGCACCTAGAGGGGGGGGCATGAATAGGTGCTACTCAATTTTTAGTTCTTTTACAATTTTAGGCTTGACACAAAGTAAATTCTCTAAATATGCAACTATGAGAATTTCCCTATATGCAAACCTAGCTACTAAGCACGTAACGAGAGGAGCGAGGAAACCGTAGTGGAGCATGCAGAGACACAGGGATTTTTTTACCGCAGTTCCTTCCTTGTTAAGGGAAGGACATCTGCGTTGGAGGGGTGGGCGGTTCTAAGACCACCACGCCACAATAGGCCTCACCCTATTCTCCGATGGATCTCGCCACGAAAGGCCTGATCCACCTTCTCCACTATTGGTACCCTTCGAGGCGGGAACCAATGCCTTTACAACTCTAGCAGGGCACACATCCACAACCGAGTTGGAGGCTCCCGTAATGACAACAAGCTGTCACAAGAACAAGGATTATCAATATAATCAACACAAGGATCTAGATATTTGCAAGAAATACTAGATCGAAGATTCTCCAAATGAATGGAGAGGAGATGAAGCGCTTGATTGTAGTTGGTGAAGATCGAGCCCTCCTCCTTCGATTCCCCAAGGAACGGGGCATTTGGGTGGATGAAGGTGGAGCTCTCTTGGATGAAACTTGAAGAACATATCTTGTCTTTTTCGAATGAACCAAGAGTTCTGGCAGGAGGGAGATGGCTGGTTTAAATACCCCCTGCACAGATCTGGCTGTTTGTGAAGTTTGGGGGCGGATTATCTGCCCCCACTAGGGGCAGACTATCCGCCCTGGGAAAAAAATCCACCCCCTGGACGGAAAGTCCGGGGGAAAATCCGCCCCCCACACAGTAGGTCACGCCGAGGTTGACTTGGTGAAAATCCTAATCCGCCCCCTCAAGGGGCAGACTATCCGCCCCTAGGGAAAATATGCCTAAGAGACTGAAAGTACGGGGGAAACTCCGCCCCCACTCCGAGTGATGCATCGTGGCAACCTTTGAGGCAGATCCTGGGGGGGGACTATCCGGCCCTCGGGAGGGGCGGATTATCTGGCCTGGGCAAAAACTCCGGCCCTGGCCGGAAATCCGTGGGATATTCCAACCCCATTCTGAGGGTTGCGCCCTTTTGAAATAGGGGAGGGGCGGATTATCCGCCCCCCAAAAACCACTTTACAAGCTCCTTTTCAAAATAAGATCTACATCACTTCAACACGCATTAAAATATCCTTGGTATTATTATCTAACACATAAAACACTAGGGATGATGAAATGTTCTTTCAATCTCCCCCTTTTTGGTGTTAGATGACAATACTAGGATTTGCAAGGAGACCTACTAACATCATCTACAAGAAATGAAAGCGGCTCCCCCTAAATGTGTGCATATTAATAATTTGTATTTGAATACAAATGCACACACTAAAGAGCAAGCCAATTTCATAACATTGACAACAATAACAAGGATGAGTTAGGAAGCATAGTCATACCACCATATTGATGCAATCAATAGATAACTCCATAATTCCATATGACATCAACATAATTCCATACTCCATAGATACATCCAGAATTCCATACGAATAGTTCCACAAGATAAATCCAGAATTCCAGAATTCCACACAAGATCACAAATAGTACCACCCGACAAAGTCTTATATAAACCAAGCACAAATAAGTTCAACGCTAAAATGGCACAACCAAGCAAATGAAGAAAACGAATGATAAAGAAGCAAGTTCTTGCACTCGACCCATGCAAATTCGAGACCTAATAGTGTAGGTTTCGCAGCATAGAAAAAAAATCCTATGATGGGAACAACTATGTACCAAGATCTATCTACTAGATACAAACAACGGGCGAATGTATATCCGTAGAGAACATACCCTTGAAGATTGACAAATATTAACGAGTCAAACTCGTGGTTGATGTAGACGATCTCTTGCCGATCTCAAGATCGAGAGGAAGTCCTTAGCACCGCAACTTAGCAGTGCATCCGTGCTCGCACACACGTTCGAGGCACTGAGCAACCTCCGCCTCCTCGCTCCAGCGATGCAGCGGAAGCACAACTCTTTCTTGCCGAATAGCCACCGAGAATATGTATCTCGCTACTCCGAGACCATGGGGATAAATACTAGAGGGGGAGAGAGATCCTTCACGAGGAGGTGTGAGTGAGAAGTGAGGAGGGGGGTGCCTTTTATAGGAGAGGGTGAACCGCAAGGGGGTGGCCGACGCATGGGGCTGCCCCCTTGCCCTCCCCTCATTCATGTGGGTGGACACTCCACTCGCAAAAATCCTTTCAATTCCCTCCACTCAAAATCCCACTCAAATACCCATTAAATTTCCACCAAATTTAATGCAAACTCTCATTAAATAAAACTCCTTTTATTTATTCAGAATTTTGTCAATTACTTTAATGACAAAAATTCACATATAACCCCTTGCTAGTATTTCATTTCACATGCAAAAACACTTTCTGCAATTTCACCAGAAAACCTGTTTCGGTATCTAGTGAAATAAATTCATGCGCTTGTTATTCTTTCTGGTATGAAACTTCTGCTCCAAATGGATGTCAGTGTCTATTAAGTGTGCCACCCTATGGTTCGTGAATAATGCGGACATGATCGAGACCCTTCTCCGATCAATAATCAGAAGCGGGATCTGGAGACCCATACCAACTCCCACACATTCAACGATGACTTTCTTGTGATCGTCGGAACCTTTTACGCTAGTATCTTAATCCTTTTGTTTCGCGATATATTACATGTCCGAGATTCAATAATCGGTATCTCCATACCTAGTTTGATCTTGTTACTGACATGCACTTTTTTCTCGTTCCCATGATATAACATTCCAGTGATCAAATCACTTGCTTGCAAGCTAACCAATGTGATATCACCGAGAGGGCCCAGAGCATATCTATCTGTCATTGGGATGAACAAATTCCACTCTCGATCCATGGTCCTCAACATAACACTTTAGTAGTTCTTAACCCATCTTTATAAACACCTAGTTATGGTGTGACGTTTGATGTTATCAAGAAACTCTTCTGGTGTTAGTGATTGACATGATCTCATGGTCTAAGGATTAGGATCACTTCGTAAGTTGTTATAGCAATATAAACTCAATGACTTTTGATCATAATGCTATACTTCAGATGAATGTTCATCACACCATTGCACTAATGTTGTGACCTCGTTATTAACAACATCCAATGTCTAAACCTTGATCATCTTGTTAATCAACGAGCGAGTTTATGAGAGAGGCATAACTAGGAACTTTCTGTTTGTTTATTAAACACACATGTATTAACGTTTCCGTATTAATACAATTATAGCATGCAAAATAAACATCTATCATATACTTGGAATACACATAATAAACACTTTATTATTGCCTCTCATATTATATTCCTTACTCCCACTTGCACTAGAGACAATAATGTAGTTACATAGTGATGAATCTAACACCCATGGAGTTCCGGTGTTGATCATGTTTTGATCTAGGGAGAGTTTTAGTCAACGAATCTGCTACATTGAGATCCGTCTGTACTTCACAAATCTTTATATCTTCATCCTTGACATGTTCACGGATGGAGTGAAACCGGTGCTTAATATGCTTGGAGTACTTGTGAGACCTTGGTTCTTTGGCATTGGAAATGGCACCATTGTTGTTTGGAACTCCTCCAACTAACCGCTCCGACATTAATGAGAAATACGTATCCGGATTGAGACTTAGAGTCATCCGGATCGATGTCAAAGCTAGCATCGACATAACACTTAGCGGCGAGCTCTTCTTCACCTCCGTACACAAGAAACATATCCTTAGTTCTTCGCAAGTACTTAAGGATATTCTTGACCGCTATCCAGTGTTCCGAACCTGTATCCGATTGGTACCTACTAGTCAAACTAATAGCATGTGCTACATCCGGTCTTGTACATAGCATGGCATACATTATAGAGCCTATGGCTGAAGCATAGGGGTCTTTGTCCATTATCTCTCTTTCTTCCGCCGTAGCCGGACTTTGAGTCTTACTCAATGTCTTGCCTTGCAACATAGGTAAGAACCCCTTCTTACTTTCGTCCAATTTAAACTTCTTTAAAATCTTATCAAGGTATGTACTTTGCGATAGCCCTATTAGGCGCCTAGATCTATATCTATAGATCTTTATGCCTAATATGTATGACGCTTCACCTAGGTCCTTCATTGAAAATTTGTTGTTTAGATAACTTTTAACACTGTTTAAAATATCTATATCATTTCCGATCAATAATATGTCATCCACATATAATATCAGAAATGCCACATTTCTCCCACTCACTTTCTTGTAAATACAAGCTTCTCCATAAGTTTGGACAAATCCAAACTCTTTGATCACCTCATCAAAGCGGAGATTCGAACTTCGTGATGCTTGCTTCAGTCCATAGATGGATCGCTGAAGCTTGGTCAACATCCTTAGGATCGACAAAACCCTTTGGTTGTATCATATATAACTCTTTTTCAATATTACCATTGAGGAACGCGGTTTTGACATCCATCTGCCATATCTCATAATCAAAATATGCAGCAATTGCTAACATAATCCTAACTGACTTTAGCATCGCTACGGAAGAGAATGTCTCATCGTAGTCAACTCCTTGAATTTGTCGAAACCCCTTTGCGACAAGTCGAGCTTTATAGAAGGTCACATTACCATCAGCATCAGTTTTCCTTTTGAAAATCCATTTATTCTCCATGGCCTTCTGGTTGTGAGGTAAGTCCACAAAGTTCCAAACTTGATTTTCATACATGGATTCCATCTCGGATTTCATGGCTTCTAACCATTTGTTGGAATCCGAGCTCATCATCGCTTCTTCATACGTCGAAGGATCATCAATTTCATCAACCATGAAATTCATAACAGGGTTTCCGTACATCTCGGGAGCTGCACGCGTCCTGCTAGACCTACGAGGTTTGGTAGTACTCTCTTTTGGAGTTTCATGATCATTATCATTAGTTCCCTCTTCAACTGGTGAAGCCAACTCCAGAACGACTTCCGGTGCTGCGCTACTCGCCATACTTTGAAGAGAAGGTTCAATAACCTCTTCGAGTTCTACCTTCCGACTACTCACACCTTTCGCGAGAAACTCTTTCTCTAGAAAGGATCATTCTTGGCAACAAAAACCTTGCCCTCAGATCTGTGATAGAAGGAATACCCAATTGTTTCCTTAGGGTATCCTATGAAGACGCATTTTTCCACTTTGGGTTCGAGTTTATCCGGTTGAAGTTTCTTCACATAAACATCGCATCCCCAAACTTTAAGAAATGACAGCTTAGGTTTGTTTCCAAACCATAATTCATACGGTGTCTTTTGAATGGATTTAGATGGTGCCCAATTTAAAGTGAATGCAGCATTTTCTAGTGCATAACCCCAAAATGAAAACGACAAGTCCGTTAGAGACATCATAGATCGAACCATATCCAATAAAGTACGATTACAATGTTCCGACACACCATTTTGCTGTGGTGTTCTGGCAGGTGTGAGTTGTGAAACAATTCCACACTCTTTCATATGAGTGCTAAACTCGTAACTTAGATACTCTCCTCCATGGTCGGACCGTAGAAATTTGATCTTTCTATTACTATGATTTTCCAGTTCATTCTGAAATTCCTTGAACTTTTCAAAGGTTCCAGACTTGTGTTTCATCAAGTAGATATAACCGTATCTACTGAAATCATCCGTGAAAGTAACAAAATAACTATATTCACCTCACACCGACACACTCATTGGACCACATACATCAGAATGTATGATTTCCAATAAATCTGTCGCTCGTTCCATTGAACCGGAAAACGGTGTTCTAGTCATCTTGCCCATAAGGCATGGCTCACATGTATCAAATGATTCAAAATCAAGTGATTCCAAAAGTCCATCCGAATGGAGCTTCTTCATGCGTTTAACGCCAATATGACCTAGACAACAGTGCCACATATATGCGGATATATCATTGTTAAGTTTAATCCTTTTAGCATCAACATTATGAATATGTGTAACACTATTATCGAGATCCAACAGAAATAAACCATTCATCATCGGTGCATGACCATAAAAGATTTCATTCATATAAATAGAACAACCATTGTTCTCGGATTTAAATGAATAACCTCTTCGCATCAAACACGATCCAGATACAATGTTCATGCTTAGTGCAGGCACCAGATAACAATTATTCAAGTTTATTACTAATCCCGATGGTAAGTGGAGAGGTAGCGTTCTGATGGCGATCACATCAACATTTGATCCATTGCCGACACACATCTTGACCTCACCCCTTGCTAGCGGTCGCTTGTTCCGCAACCCCTGATTCGAGGTACAAATATTAGCAACTAAACTGGTATCAAATACCTAGGTGCTACTACGAGTACTAGTCAAGTACACATCAATAACATGTATATCATATATACCTTTGTTTGCCTTGCCGGCCTTCTTGTCTGTCAAATACTTGGGGCAGTTGTGCTTCTAGTGGCCAGTCCCCTTACAATAATAGCACTCAGTATTAGACTTAGGTCCAACTCGGGGTTTCTTTTCAGGCATGGCAACCGGCTTGCCTCCCTTACTTCCCTTCCGTTTTCCCTTCTTGTCTTTCTTGAAACCAGTGTTCTTATTGACCATCAACACTTGATGTTCTTTCTTGATCTCCACTTCTGTAGTTTTAAGCATTGACAGAAGCTCGGGGAGAGACTTCTTCATGCCTTGCATATTACAGTTCATCACGAAGCTCTTATATCTAGGTGGCAGAGACTGCAGAACGCGATGGATGCCTAAGATATTGGGAATCGATATTCCTAAGGACACAAGCTTATCAGCATAACCCGACATCTTGAGTACATGCTCACTTACGGAGATGTGCTCTTCCATCATGCAACTAAAGAACTTTTCTGAAGCATTGTAGCTCTCTATAGCAGCATGTGTGTCGAAAATCATTTTCAACTCACCCATTGTATCAAATGCATTGCCGTTTTCGAAACACTCTCGAATTTCTGGCTCTAGCCCATACAATATGCCGCAATGAACTAAGTTGTGTTCCTCCTGACGAGTCTGATAGACATTCTTCTCCTTGTAAGGGGCATCATCGAACGGTGGGGGGCCTAGCAGCGCTTCTAGCACATATTGCTTTTGTGCAGCAGAGAGGATAATCCTCAAATTCATTGCCCATTCGGTAAAGTTGCTACTGTTCGTTGCAAGTTTCTCTTTCTCCATGAACACATTGAAATTAAAAGAAGGTGGTGCCATCTACAACAAAATTTGTAAAGTTTAGACTAAGTTTATGATAGATTGAGTTCAACTAATCCACATTACGAATGAACTCCCACTAAAAAATGACACCCCTCGTGCCTTTTTGGTGATTACATGAACCAAATCCACTACACCAAGTCCGATCATCACGTGAGTCGGTGTAGCTTCAAAGGCGAGCATCAAATGGGCATCATATCTACCATATGACTCATGCTTAACCTTTCGGTCCGTCTTCCGAGGCCATGTCTGTACATGCTAGGCTCGCCAAGTAAGAAACTTAGTATTCGCGTGTGTAACTGTCTTACACCCGAAATATGGTCGTGGATCCAAGAACACCCGATCATCACGTGATGTCTTGGAGCGACGAAACATAATCGGTGCATACTTAAGGAAGAACACATTCTTATCTTGATATTTAAATGAGGGATCATCTTATTATGCTAATAAAACACCAAACAAGCAATATAAGATGCAATCAAATATCACATGTTTATAAGTGAAATGACATGGTTCCCGCATATGATCTCCATCATGTGCAGCGTGGTATGATCACTATCATACCTCTATGTGTAAGGCCAAGGTCTATGGAACTTACATTTTATGTGTGTTGTAAGAGTATCATCTCATACTTCTACTTACAACATCACCATATCATAACACTAGCCTAGCAACAATCTAAACTAGACGCCTCTAATTTATCCATTGCAAGTTTTACGTGGCTTAGGGCTTTCGAAGATAGAACCGTTCTTACCTACGAACATAAACCACAACGAGGATAACCAAATTATTGACAACTTGTTGCAAATTAGATATTGAATATAGTAGGAGAGACAGACACCTGCTAGCCAC
This sequence comes from Avena insularis, assembly GCA_023614405.1. Taxonomy (NCBI): domain Eukaryota; kingdom Viridiplantae; phylum Streptophyta; class Magnoliopsida; order Poales; family Poaceae; genus Avena; species Avena insularis. Next base: position 158,580,819 of record CM042695.1, on the reverse strand, counting down.
TTACGCAAACTAGTTGCATGTCAAGCCTGGAACAGGTATCATGTGCGAGGACATGTAAAGTTTGTCCGGGCCGCTTCATCCCACTATGCCACCAATATCCAAACTACAACCAAGAAGCAATAACATGATCATCATCGCCCACATACTCATATGTGTACTACCCATGTAAAGCATCTTCGCATAGATCTGGCTCTGATACCACTGTAGGGTTCGCAGCATAGAAAACAAAAAATCCTACGATGGGAACAACTATGTACCAAGATCTATCTACTAGATACAAACAACGAGCGGATGTATATCCATAGAGAACATACCCTTGAAGTCCGACAAAGCTTAACGAGTCAAACTCATGGTTAATGTAGACGATCTCTTGATGATCTCAAGATCGAGAGGAATTCCTTAGCACCGCAACTTAGTAGTGCATCCGTGCTCGCACACACGTTCGAGGCATCGAGCAACCTCCGCCTCCTCGCTCCAGTGATGCAGCGGAAGCACAACTCTTTCTTGCCGAATAGCCACCGGGAACATGTATCTCGCTAGTTCGAGACCATGGGGGATAAATACTAGAGGGGGAGAGAGATCCTTCACGAGGAGGTGTGAGTGAGAAGTGAGGAGGGGTTCCTTTTATAGGAGAGGGGGGACCCCAAGGGGGTGTCCGGCGCATGGGGCTGCCCCCTTGCCCTCCCCTCATTCATGTGGGTGGACACTCCACTCACAAAAATCCTTTCAATTCACTCCACTCAAAATCGCACTCAAATTCCCATTAAATTTCCACCAAATTTAATGCAAACTCTCATTAAATAAAAATCCTTTTGTTTATTCAGAATTTTGTCAATTACTTTAATGACAAACATTCACATGTAACCCCTTGCGAGTATTTCATTTCACATGCAAAAACACTTTCTGCAATTTCACCCGAAAACCTGTTTCGGTATCTAGTGAAATAAATTCCTGCGCTTGTTATTCTTTGTGGCATGAAACTTTTTCTCCAAATGGATGTCGGTGTCTCTTAAGTGTGCCACTCTACGGTTCACGAATAATGCGGACATGATCGAGACCCTTCTCCGATCAATAATCAGAAGCGGGATCTGGAGACCCATACTGACTCCCACACATTCAACGATGACTTTCTTGTGATCGTCGAAATCTTTTACGCTAGTATCTTAACCCTTTTGTTTCGCGATATATTACATGTCTGAGATTCGATGGTCGGTATCTCCATACCTAGTTTGATCTTGTTACTAACATGCACTCTTTTATCGTTCCCGTGATATAACATTCTAGTGATCAAATCACTTGCTTGCAAGCTAACCAATGTGATATCACCGAGAGGGCCCAAAGCATATCTATCTATCATTGGGATGAAAAAATTACACTCTCGATCCATGGGCCTCAACATAACACTTTAGTAGTTCTTAACCCATCTTTATAAACACCCAGTTATGGTGTGACGTTTGATGTTATCAAGAAACTCTTCCGGTGTTAGTGATTGACATGATCTCATGGTCTAAGGATTAGGATCACTTCGTAAGTTGTTATAGCAATATAAACTCAATGACTTTTGATCGTAATGCTATACTTCAGATGAATGTTCATCACACCATTACACTAATGTTGTGACCTTGTTATTAACAACATCCAATGTCTATGATCAGCAAACCTTGATCATCTTGTTAATCAACGAGCTAGTTTATGAGAGAGGCATAACTAGGAACTTTCTGTTTGTTTATTAAACACACATGTATTAACGTTTCCGTATTAATACAATTATAGCATGCAAAATAAACATCTATCATATACTTGGAATACACATAATAAACACTTTATTATTTCCTCTCAGGGCATATTCCCTTCAAATAGAACTACTTCCCCCCCTTTGGCATCGAAACGCCAAAAAGGAAGAAGAGTGATGCTAGCGCCCCAAAGGATCACTCCTCCTCGTCCTTGTCCTTGTCCTCGTCGTAGTCATCCCCGTCCCCTTCCTCGTCATCATACTCATCATCATCAACTGGAGGAGTAGGCGCCCTAAGCGGTGGAGGAAACAGGTGACTCTCGAGCTCTCCATAGTTGATCCCTGAGGTGTTCCAATGAGCATACGGTTCCGGAGGTGTAGGAGGTGGTGGATGGCCAGTCGCCCTAGACAGATGGTGGAGAATGAGCTGCTGGGTGTGGGACATCTTATGGCTCCTCCTGTACGCATCATACTGGCCCTTGTGAGTGTCAATGCCCATGCATAGGATGTGCCGCTAAAACCAGTTGAGCTGCTTGACCTCACGTGCCATTGGGGACACCGCGGGCCTACGGCCACTAGCCCTTGCATCACGCATGAAGGACTCGGGGGCAGTGTAAGGGTGAGAGGTATTCTGAGCCTTGTTGTAGATCTACTTGGGATTGTGAACTCCATCCAAACCAGTACCAAAATCCTCATGTGGCAGCATGTGCTTGATGAGCATCATAATGTAAGGAGAATACGGGATGGAGAGCCGGTTGAACATAGCATCAGTCATCTCATGATAGATATAATCCATAACATCCAACTTCTAACCTGTAGAAGAACCAACATTGGTGGCACACTCATGTGCAAAAGCAAGCAACGGAACCAGGTGACCACGGATCTTATTATTGTTGTCCCCACTTGGAGAGATGCTGTCCCGAAACAAGCCAACAAGAGCAGCATACAAAGGAGAAAGACCAGCAAAGGTACCATCAATACCATCAGACGATAGGCACGGAGCAAGAATAGTGTCCTTGGATGGCTTGAGTGGAGAAATGATGCGGTGGCCAGAAGCTGTGTCATGCCCATGAAAGGCATACCCAAGGACCTGACCAAAAATACAGAAGTCTGGCTGAATCATAGTGGTCATGTTCATCCACTTCATGGTTCGAAGCTCATCTCCGCAGATCACAAGTGTAGAGAAAAGTTGCTTCACCACAGAGGAGTCATAGTGGCACTAAAGTGTCATAAGGTGATGCAACCCCACATTATTAGTCACATCCAAGGCCTCACGAAGTCTTGCCTTGCTTTGCGCCTCAGTGATATTCAGAGGATGCATAGGGTGAATCTTGAGAGTAGCATAAACATCATCATGAATGGACCGAAAGTGAGAGCACCAAAACATGGGGTCCTATGGAGGACCATCACTGTCAGCCTCGGCATAATAATCAATGTGGCTAATGGAGGAGTATTCAACGCTATCCATGGCCTTGTAGTTGGGTCGGGACTGCTTTTCCTTGCCCTTGCCCTTGCGAGATGCAACCCTCTTGGCTTTCCTTGCTACCTCAGCCATCCGTTCATACTCTCTTGCCAACCTGCGAACTTCAGTTTTGTCAACAAGCTTACCCTCTACGTTGGGCCTGAGATAACGGGCACGGGGACGACGCTTGTAGGTCTTAGGAGCACTGGAACCACCTGTGAAAAGCATGGGAGAGGTAGCATGGGGATAAGCACACACACAAGTCCAAGAGGAATATTAGAAACAGTAGGAAAACAATCCACGGTCCAAAGATGTGCATTGTGAAAATATGATACAAACAGAACAGGCAGTGAACCTCCAGGCCGGATTATCTGGCCCTGGCAGGGGCGGATAATCCGCCCCCTAAAAAATTCTCTGGTTTGGCCCAGATTTACCAAGGCAACATAGATCGGGCACTAGGGTTGCAATACTATTGAATCTAACAAGCAAGGGAAACACATAGTATCTTCTACAACGAGATTTCCACCAAAACAATGAATTCCATACAAAGGAGATGGATGAGGGAGTTACCCTCAGTCATTGGAGGAAAATCTCAGAGGAGAAGGTACTCGGAGGTGTGGGGAAGATCCGGGGAGAGCCCAGAGAATCCGGTGGTTGAATCAACTCTGGAGAGGGGCGGAGGCTTCGGCGGCGGCTTGGGGGAGGACTGTCTGCTCTGTTTGAGCCCTTCCTCCTCGAGCCCTGCCCTTAAAGGGCAGATTCGCCTAGGGCGGATTATCCGTCCCCTACTTGGGGCGGATAGTCCGCCCCCCTCTGAATTTATGTAAACACAGATTCAGGCCGGAGCTCTCCTTGCAAAACCCCTTGAAAGTGTATAAAGGACTTGTGTGCAAGAATAGATGGTTCAAGGAGGGAAAAAGGCTTGGGTTTAGAGCAACAAACTGAGATGGTACTACACACCCAAAATTGCAAGAACAAATCAACTAAAAGCCAAAATTGGGTGTGTTTTCCATAAGAACAAGAGATATGCAAGAATATCCAAAGAGAGCCAATAGAAACCAACTCTTCTCAAATCAGAGGGCGGTGGCCGAAGCCACAATGTTGGAGCGCATGGCATGACACCGCGAATATGTATCTTGAGTTCAAAACCAATGCTCACTGATAACCCACATATCACAAAATGATATTAAGGGAAATGATTTTTCTTGCTTTCAGCATTATGGGGGGAGGGTTAGCCCAATCAATTAGGACCACACTCCCCCTATGTCTATGCCCGCATCTAAACCAAATACATGAAGAAGTGTAAGTGAGTTTGGAAGGTAGTCAAGCCAAGCTTCTTGAATCTATGATATTTAACTCATTCCTCAAATAACTAAATCTTGCTTCATCAAGAGGCTTCGTGAATATATCAGCAAGTTGGTTCTTCGTGCTCACAAAAGAGAGTGCAATATCTCCATGAGCAACATGATCCCGAATGAAATGATTGAGAATCTCAATATGTTTTGTTCTTGTATGCTGCATCGGATTGTAAGCAATTTTAATAGAACTTTCATTGCCACATAAAAGAGGCACTTTGTCACAATTGACACCATATTCCTTTAAAGTTTGCCTCATCCATAATAATTGTGTACAAGCACTTGCAGCAGCAACATATTCAGCTTCGGCGGTTGAGAGTGATATGCAATTTTGTTTCTTCGAAGACCAACACACTAGAGACCTGCCCAAGAATTGACATGCACTAGAAGTTGATTTTCGATCATCCTTGTCACCAGCCCAATCTGAATCAGTGTAACCACATAGAGAGAAAGTAGAACCTTTGGGATACCATAAACCAAAATTTGGGGAATGAACCAAATATCTGAAGATTCTCTTGACCGCCACTAAGTGGCTTTCTTTAGGAGCGACTTGGTACCTTGCACACACTCCTACACTCAACACGATATCGGGCCTATATGCGCAAAGGTAAAGGAGAGAGCCGATCATGGATCGGTATACCTTTTGGTCCACGTCTTTACCCTTTGGATTAAGCTCAAGATGACATTTAGTTTTCATTGGAGTAGCAACGCCATTGAGATCCGTCATCTTGAATCTCTTGAGCATGTCTTGGATGTATTTAGCTTGATTAATGAAGGTTCCTTCTCTAAGTTGCTTGATCTTGAATCCAAGAAAGAACCTTAACTCTCCCATCATAGACATCTCAAACCTGTCAGTCATAAGCTTTGAAAATTCATCATTAAAAGCTTGGTTAGTAGAGCCAAAAATAATGTCGTCTACATATAGTTGGCATAAAAAAAGCTCCCCATTAACCTTCTTAGTAAAAAGAGTGGGATCGATTTGCCCAACTTCGAATCCACGGTCTAACAAAAGCTCTTTAAGGTGCTCATACCACGCACGTTGGGCTTGTTTAAGGCCATAAAGCGCCTTATCAAGTTTGTAGACATGGTTCGGAAATTTAGGATCCTAAAATCCTAGGGGTTGCTTGACGTATACCAACTCATGTAGTGGACCATTAAGAAAAACACTCTTAACATCCATTTGCTGTAATTTAAAATTATGATGAGTGGCATAAGCAAGAAGGATACATATGGACTCAAGGCGAGCCACATGCGCATAGGTTTCGCTGAAATCAATGCCTTCCACTTGAGAAAATCCTTGAGCCACTAGCCTTGCTTTATTCCTTACAACAATGCCATTTTCATCTTGTTTGTTCTTGAAAATCCAGTTGGTGCCGATAACATTGCGACATTCTTTGGGTTTCTCTACAAGCTTCCAAACCTTGCTGCGCTCGAAGTTATTGAGTTCTTCGTGCATTGCAACCACCCAATCAGGATCTTCAAGAGCATCAAAGACCTTCTTTGGTTCAACCATTATGTGTGCTTGATGATCACAGAAGCTAGCAAGTTCTCTTCTAGTAGACACTCTTCTTCTTAGATCACCTACAACCTTATCAAGAGTGTGGCCCCTTAACTCAAGGTTCCGATCAGCGCGAGCTTTGAGATGAGCCTCAATTTCCTTATTGTTTCTTGATGGAGTTGATTCAACATTTGGATCCTTGTCTTGGCCACTACCTTGCCCTTGATCTTGATCTGAGCTGATAACAGGAGACTATTGCTGAACTGGTTCTTCAGGGCCGGACAATCCACCCCTGGGTGGGGCCGGACTATCGGGCCTGGGAGATGCGGCTGCATTTTCTTCTTCCTGAATGTCCCTGGCATAAATTGGAGTACCAGGGACGGATAATCCGCCCCTTGGGGCCGGAGAATCCGGCCTGGGATTTTCAGTACTTGTTTGCTCTTCATGATGTCCCCTAGAGCGAGTTGGAGTGCCAGGGGCGGACTGTCCGCCCCTTGGAGGGGGCGGATAGTCCGGCCTGGGACTACCATTTTGCCCAGAAGACAAGTGATCTTCAGGAGGTTGTGGTGTTGGTGCAGAGGTTTCTCCAGCAGTAGGGGCTTGTTGATCTTGTGTAGATGAGGGCTCCACTTGAGTGGAGCATTGTCCTTTCTGATCCGCCACAAGGTGTTCCTCAATGGGGAGGAAAAATCCCACGCCCATTCTTCTTATGGCATCTTGGGGTATTTCAACTTCTGCATCACAAACATCAACTTGCCCCACATGGGAGCCATCATTTTCATCGAATTCCACACTACAATATTCTACAAAAATTCTGGAGAGCTCGTTGTAGACTCTATAAGTGTGGGATTCGGTACCGTAACCAACAAAAATACCTTCTAAAGACTTAGACTCAAATTTAGACAAGCGAACTCCTTTGATGAGAAAGAAACACTTACAACCGAATACCCGGAAGTACGAAATGTTGGGCTTGTTACCGGTAAGTATTTCATACGGTGTTTTGTCCAAGATCTTGCTGAGATAGAGCTGATTTGATGAATGACAAGCGGTAGATATGGCTTCAGCCCAAAAGTTGTATGGAGACTTGAATTCAGCCAACATTTATCTAGCCATATCCATCAAAGTGTGGTTCTTCCTGTCGGCTACACCATTTTGTTGAGGAGTGTATGCAGCGGAATATTGATGTCTTATCCCCTCTTCACTTAGAAATTCATTTAATGTGTACTTCTTGAACTCGGAGCCGTTTTCACTTCTTATTGCCAATATGGGGACGTTGTGTTGATGCTGAACTTCATTGGCGAAATCAATGACAATTTGTTGAGTCTCGCTCTTTAGATTGAAGAAATATACCCAAGTGTATCTTGAGTAATCATTGACTATCACCAAGCAATATTTCTTCCCACCGAGGCTAGCATGAGATGGAGGGCCAAATAAGTCCACATGAAGTAACTCCAAGATCCTTGTCACATCCCAAAATTTTCCAAATTTTGAAATGTGAAAAATAAATAAACAAAAGAAATAATTATTGAAATTTAGGGTGAAAAGAAAATTTTTGTTTCATAAATGTAATCACCAAAACCCATCTTGAACAAACGTTGATTAAAAGGAATCCAGCAAATTTCAATAAAATGAAATACATTCATCAATAATTTATCTTGAAATTTAAACACTTGGAAAAGTTAAACCAAAACCCTAAAACCCTAAAACCCTAATGGAAGAAAATCATTTCCAAGATCTCTCTAAGACTATGGATTTGATCCATATAAAAATTTGTCAATAAACATTTATAGATGATCAAGAATGATAAATAAAAATATTATAAAACCATAGAAATTGATTTCATTCAATTTGGAACCATGGATAAAAACTTATGAATTTAATAAGATGAAAGGAAATAATTTCCAAAGCTAATAAAGCTCCTATCTAAAATCCATACCAAATTGTGATCAATTAATCCTAAAAGGATAAACAAATATTAAATAAAATTCTACAAATTGGAATCACCAACTTTGGATCTATAAATAAAAAGATATGGATTTTGTGAGAAAAAGAAAGAAAATAAATAGGGAATATTTAAAAGCCAAATTAAATCTTGGCCAAATGCATAAGCAAATGAAATAAATATAATCCAAATGAAATAAAGGGATAAGAAATATTCAAATAAAATAATATGGCCTTAACCAAATTCTATTCCATTTGAATAAAGATAAAATCCCTAATAGAAATGAGTAATTAAATCATGGGAAAATAATCAAGTGGAATTTCCCAAGTGGAATAAAAGTTACTTAATTAATTTAAATGGAATAAAAGAATCATTTAAATAAAATTTATATGGAATCAAACGATATTTGGTTTTATTTTGATAAAGACAATTGCCCAATCTAAATGATTAATAAATCATATTTTAAATAATTCAAAATGAATTATTTAACACACTTTGGAATAAATAAAACCTACTAAAAGGGTTTGATAAACATTTGAATTTAAAACAGAAGGATAAATCATTTGAATAAATGATATGGATTAGAACCATATTTAAAATCCTATTTAAATAAAGGCAAGTGCCCATTTTAAATAAAATATAAACCATAAATGAATAAAATAATTATTCTAAAATGGTCTTTAAAATAAATGTTTGAACAAAATAAAAAATTGCTGAAGGTTTGGTAAATATCTAAATCCAAATGGTGTTTGAAATCATTTGAACAAATTCAAAATAGAATAAAAGAAACAGAAAAAGAAAAAGAAACAGGAGAAAAAATGAATGAAACGAGCCAACCCAGCCCAGCAAAGCCCCAGGCCCAACTAGCCAGCCCACCTTCCTCCCCCGCACGAAGCGTTTTCCACTCTAACTCAAACCCGCGCAGACACCGACGCCTGGACCCCATCGTGTAACTCTCTCCTTGCTGACAACGCAACCCCACCTGTTAGTCTTCGTCTTCACCCACTGCGACCTGTTCTTTCCCTCTCATTGCTGTTTCTGCCGAGTGAATGCTCGTGTTAATTCCCGTTGATACCACGCATAACTCGCCCAGTGATCACGCCCTCAAAATCGCCCCGTCCTCCTCTTCCTTTCCCCCAGACATCACTCCACCGGAGCACCTAGGCTGCCCGAATTGCGACCACAACCTCCCTCTGCTCCGACGAGCGTCTCCACCAATTCCGGTTAGCCCAGCTACCCTTTTGCCCCCTCGACCACATGAGCTTGCTCCCCACCCTCTTATGCACCCTCCAGTATCCTCATCTTGCCTGCACATGCCCCGTAGCCTCGGCAACATCATCGACAGAACACCTCCGCCGTCTGCCTCGACTCCTGCGACTCCACACGGTGAGACCCGACCGTCCCCTCCTCTCTGGTTGTTAGTCGCATGTTCAGAATTCTTGTGCGCATCTAACAACATCACTCATTTGCCTTAGCACGCACCATAGCCTCGCCAACAACGTCGCCAAGCTCGCCCCTCGACAGAGACAACTCCGGCGAACGATTCAGATCAACACCGTGTGCCCCTTCGACGATGACGACCACCTTGAGCTTCAGCACGACACGGCAAACTCAGTAAGCATCTTCCCCCTCTCCCGCGCTTCCTGTACTCTCCGTACCACCACTGGCAGAGCCACGCCGCCGCACAGCCGCCGTTAGCGCCACCCATCCTTGGTCATAGGGTTGTGAACCGTTGGATTTAGATCCAAGAGACACGATAGAATCTTAAGTGAAGGGGTATGATCGCTTCTGTGCTGCACGATCTGCTTTTAATCCAACACACCACACCGCTCGATCCAGCCGAACCGGTATGCTCCAATTAGATCAAGACACGTGGCTCAAACTTTGATTTAAAAACAGAAACATTTCTATTAGATATGTGATTTGAAAAATTCATAACTTTTAATCTACATGTCCAAATTTTACAAAATTTATATCATTGGAATCAGGAAAAAGAGTACTTTCCAACCATGCCATTTGTTTAATGAATTACTTCTGAAAAATTGGTTGTTTTTGCAAAAACATGTGTAGGCATATTTTGTGTATACAATTTATTCTAAAAATGTTTTTAGGATAAAATCTTTTGTGAATGGATAGTTTTGAACCTACTGACCATAGAAACCAACTTTTGGATTTAAAATATATTTTGTGACACTTAGGAATTATTCCTTTGAATTAAGGCATATCTAGTTAAATAAAAATATTCATTATGTTTTAAAAATGCTTTTTGAGTAAAACCTTTGGAAAATGATTTGATTTAAACTCTCTGACCCTAAACACCAAGTTTTGGGATTTAAAAATGTATTTGGTGAACCCTATAAAATTATTACTTTGTTTAAAGGAATTTCCAACAAAATAAACTATTACTTTGATTTAAAAATGGTTTATAAGTAAAACCTTTTCAAATGGTTTTAATATTAAACACTTGACCTTAAAACACTAACATTTGTGTTTAAAAATATATTTGTCAAACACTAGAAATTATTACCTTGATTTAAATCATTTCTAGCAAAAAAAAATGATTTAAAATGGCCATTTTCACTAATTTGTTATCAAATGGTTTGCCACTTTTATAAATGACCAATAGGTGTTTTAAAATGTTTATAACCTATTAGAAACCACTTTTCCAAATAAAACAATCTTTGACATGCTTGCATGCATTGCTTTGTTTTTATTATTCTATGTGATGAATTGCTTGAATGGTAGATTGAATTTGTGCCTTGATTGAGTTGTTGTGAACTTTTAAGAGTGTGACTATTGCAAGATCAAGGAGTGAACTTATATTCCCTACGAAAAAGGCAAGTGGTGCTTCATACTTTTGTCCCATTATTTTCACTATGCATTAGTGATATTTCTAAGTAGGACTTGCATGGAATTTTACCAAGTATGCTATGCCATGGGAAATCCTAGTAGATGATGCCTTAGTGGAATTTTCCCTAAGTTAAGATCCATACTACTATCATGCTTAGCATAGCTAGTAGAAAACATGGGCGGATTATATTCATGCTATGAAATATTTCTAAGTCAATGACTTGTGTTTTTTTAATAAAGCAACTATGTGAATGAAACACCTGGGTGGAATGGTGAGAATGGATTTATGTTGAGTGGTTACACAAGGCCAAGGGACTGGTGAACCTTGTGTATCACACTTGTGGAAAGCCACCCAGGAACAAAGAGATTTGAGATGTCAAATGTTGAGAAGCTTCAAGTATAGCCACTTGGCATTATGGGCTCTTCCTGGATCATATAGGTTGCAATAACTTAGCCAAATGGACAGTTAGTGGTAGGGGTTGATAGGTTTGGAGCGTGTCCATTTTGGTCTAAGGGAAGGCTCCTGAAAGATCTTGTCTCGATGCATGTCGAGTCTTATGGGGAAAGTGCACCACCTCTCTCGAGAGTAAAATCTAAGTACTTAGCCGTGTCCCCGGCAATGGACAATTTGAGAATCAAGAGATGGAAGCTGTCAACACCCGGATTTTTAATCCCAGATGCCTGTTATGCCATACATCGCAATCCCAGGATTACCATTTTTGCGAGACATAACAGAATTGGATACCACAGTACATCATCCATTACAAACCATACATAAAGTCTTACAGAAATAAGGATCTCATGATCCAGTTCTTAATACAACTCAAGCAGCGGAAATACGTAATAATAAAGGTGGCATAGGCGAAGCTCCATCTTCGGGGTCACATGCAATGCTGACGATGGGAGATGATCCTAGTTGTCGTAACCTTCCTGGGGTCCATCATCCTGGTACTCCTCTTCATAGTCTGGCCACGGGAATAGCCAGGGACAAAGCCATGAGTACTCTTTAAGTACCCGCAAATTAATACTAACAAGTGAGAGGGGTTTTTGTAGTAGGACACTAAGCTCTAGGGTTGTTTTGCAAAAAGCCAGATTTACCTCTACTATGTTCTAGAGCAAAGAATGCTAGTTGAAGATTTTATATCACCTAAGTGGGAACTTGTATCTCATGTCACAACCCTGTTGTGGTCAAGTCAAATTCTCCATTCATTTCACAAGTCATTTTGAAAACATCTGACGGGGGAACAGTATGGCCACTCCAATTGTCCATAACCGCAGACGCGGCTATTCGAATAGTTTGTCACTCTGCAGAGATTGTACACTTTCACCACAACATTCGATACATCCGTCAGGAACAAATCCTGAATTCACCATACTCAGTATGCGTATAATCAATCCTAACCTTTCAATTACACACCCTAGTATAAGCACCTCTCCTGTGAGTTTGGCCTCCCAACCATGACCAACTGTCATCTTGGGTACTGCACAGGTGGACAATCTTCACATGGTAGCCTCAGTTCAGACCTTGGCCGTGAGGGAACCCCCTACTAAGGTATATAAGTTTCCAGTCAAGCCCTACCCAATTTTCGGGTATTGTGGTTGTACGGTAAAATTGGAATGGTATTGCATCCAGACAACCATCAGTTTTATAAAGGGCTAAGGCCCATGCCTCAACATTTTCATCACCAAAATCATCTGGTGTTTGGAAACACATGTCAAAACATCTCAGTAGAATGATCCATCATTCCAAGGTTTTCATAACCATTTTTCCACCAAGTATTCCCATCTGAAGTTGATCAAGTTTTATGCTTAGCACTAGCATCTACAAGTGGGGTTGAGTACTAATGAGGGGTGATAAACTAGTGGAGTTTTCACTAAGTTCAGTCTCATGCCTTAGGATGACATCAAGATTATCTAGGTTAGGCCAAATTTTATGCTCTTTATGCAACCTTCAATTATCTTCCTAGAATCTAGAAGTCACTTAAGTAAACTTTAAGAACAAGCTTTGAGAAAGAAATCAAGTAGAAAGCTTGCAAGTAAAACTAGGATTGGGTTATCAAGTGGGTATGAGCACATATACTTAAGGCATATGGTTGGCATGGTAACAAGAAAATATTAGCTTGCATAAGTCAACTTGATTAGTAAGGCTTGCAAGTATTGGCTTGCCTTGTGCAGAGCAGTGGTTGAAGTTCTCCTTGGCTTCTTCTTCGTAGTATCCTCCTTCCTCCTCGTATCCCTGGTCGGTACTAGCGTCTATACATAAATACGAGGTACACAATCACCAAACAATACTTAACTACTTTCAATCATCACACAAAGGGGTTCTATAGATGATCTAGCATCATCACTAACATTACAAGACTAAAGCATTTGTCTTATTGATTTTATTTTTAGAAAAGTAATTTCTACTCATTGAAAAACTACTTAAGATTTAGTATTCTCCAAACCAAACATGGGATCATGTTGACACATGTCATCACCACATATTTCAGTACATGGGAATGTGATTTAAAGTGGTGTCACAATTTAATAAGGTTTAACCTTTTTAATTTAAATAAATAAAGTGACTAGAAATGCCTATGTGGCATTCTTTTATTACTTGGAAATTATTTCTGTAAGTAAACCCATATATTTTTATATATTCTGAAAGGTATGATTAAATGTGATTTTTGAGAGTTGTAATCAACTCAAAAGCTATTATGGTTTAAATTTGAAAAATGTTTGAATGCAGAAAAGCTTCTGCCTTGTTATTTTTACCCAGGGTGATCTACAGATCCAAATGATTTTAATCCAACGGGCTTGGATTAAGCATTTCAAGACCTTTCTAACAAAATTGGTTTCATTCAATTTGGTGCATTGAATCGAGGTGGGTTGATTTTTTAAACTAGGTACAGAACTAGGTTTGAATGAAAATAGAAAAATCTAAATTAAAACGAGTGGGCTGCGCGGGAAGGGGAAATGGGCCGGCCCGGTGTCACTCCGCGGCGCAGGACGCAACTGACAGGGGGGGTTCCACCAGTCAGTGGCTCTTTAAACGCGAAGTGGTACGGGGCGATATCGGCCGCATGATCTAAGTCTAATCGAACGGCTACTGCTCATCGTCCATGTCGGGCAGCGCCGGCGCGAAAGAACCCTAACGCGGCAGGTGGGGGTCATGGGAGGCTCACCGGGGCTTAGGCGAAGGTCGGCGATGCGGGCGAACGACGAAGTCGACGACGACGAACCTCTTGGTACCGGCAGCTCCTCCTGGGGCGGCTCCAATCGATGGCTTCCTTCTTCCCCAGTAGCGGCAAGCTCGAGCCAAATTCCGGCGATGCGCTGCTCGCCTTGCTCCGGGAATGGGGTGGGGTGGTTCTGGGTGAGAGGGGAGTGGAATGGTGTGAAGTATTCGAGCGGGGGAGGCCTCTATTTATAGTGGCGAGAGGGGACCGATGGGCGCAAGCTGAGATCGTTGTGGTAGACAGCATAGAGGGCTATCGGCGTGGGCGACGGTAGGGGGCGGTGCTGTGCTCCCTGGCGAAGCTCAACGGTGTGGTGGCGAGGCGTGGGGCAGTGCTAATCGGTCGGAACGCTGCGGTGCTCTGCGCGTGCCCGACGGAAGTTTTAATGGCGCACAACGCGCGTGGTCTGCGCGGCGGCGAACGGGCGTGTCTGTGGGGTTGCTGGGACGGTGGTGATCACGCGTGCACGCGGCGAGGGCGGCGTGTGGTCTATGGGTGCTGGTCGAGCGTGGCGCACGGGGCGCGCTCTCAGCATGCTCGCATAGCAGCTTGGCATGTCTCAGGCGTGTGGTCCAGTGGCTGGCATTGCTCGTGGCTGGGACAGGGAGTGGCAGTGGAGTGCTAGCTTTCTCCCAGACAAGGTTGGCGAGGCTAGTGCTGCTCGTAGCTTGCTGTCCACACTGGGGTGACATGGTGCTCTCGGCCTGTTCACCATTAATGACAATGGCCAGCTTAGAGTGGTGCTAGTGATTAGTTAGGGTTGTTGGATGATCTACTAAGGCTAGTGGTGTCCAGAGAGGGAACAAGTTAGGCCAGAATCACTACACACTATAGTGTTTAGGATTTGTTTGATTTGCATCTGCAAGGTGTTTGATGAAATGGCCGCATGAACTCAAGTTTTGAATTTTGAAAAGATTTTTGGTGGGTGTGCTAGGCATGTGCTGGTGAGTCTGTGGATGCTTGGGTTTTGAAAGTTGAGCTTGTTTGAGTGGTTTTTGAAAAAGTGGGATCTTACCATGTGAAATAGATTCAATTTTAAACTGTCATTTAAACTATGCATTCAAATGTTTTTGGATGATCACAAAGTGGGCCTTGGTACCTTGTTATGAGTACTATCAAGGGGTGCAAAGATCCAAACAAGTTTCTGTTAAGTTTTTAAAGTTAGGGATAGACAAAGTAGGCATGGGAGTTAAATTGGCCAAAGTGACCATTCACTTATTTTGTTTGTTTTGATTTGTTTGTCTTTGGGAAAAGTGTGGGCATTGTTTAGATGATGTTTATTTCACCTAAGAATTATTTTACAATCAAAGAAACACACAAGCATGGCAATTCAAAAGAATCCAAATTGTAATGCTTACACATATGCATGCTTTCATATTTTTAATTTGAAAAGTTTTTGTTAACCCTAATTTTGATGATCCAATTTTAATATTTTTGGGATGTTACAGAAGCTATCAAGAATCTCCTCATCCCAATTTCTAAGTTAAAAACTTGTGGTTAAACAAGGGTTAAAGGATCACCACTGTCTATTGGTAGATGCCTTGGGTGATTTTGACAAACAAAAACTTAGTGTTTCCAAATGATAAGGAAAATCTATTTTGAGCAAAGCAAGCCTAAGCTCCACTTAGCCAAATTGCATATAGATGATAGATACCACTACTCTACCATAGTATCACTTGCCAATACAATTCAAATGTATTGATCCTTGTGGCTGTAACTTATTATGTTGCAGGTTTGTTTAATGTTAGTGAAGTTTGTTGATTAGGATTACAAGTCTACAACCAACATGACTGCCCGTGGCACTTTGAAGATGAAGGACTCCATGCTACATAGTTATTTCTGCTGCATTGTAATGAGATAGCCAAATGAGCTATGTAAGATGTAATGAATTATTTTATTCCTGGATATAAAGTTGTATTATGACCTTTGTTTCTTGATATTACATCTTAAACTGTGGACGCTAGCTATTGATCCAGGGACTAACATTGTCAACATAGGGATCTCTACCTTATTAAAGGTTGGGACCTCTACAGATGGTATCAGAGCACTGTGTTGCCTGTAGGATTGTAACCCTAGGATTGGACAAAACCCCTTAGAAAAATCGGAGTTGTATTTGTTCAAAATTATTTACAAACAATCTTGTAAACTCTTCCCTCGACCTTTTTGGCTTTAATTCTACATCTCTTCTATTTCAACTTGATGGATAAAACCTCAACCATGAGCAAAGACTTCAACATGAGCAAAGGACTTCACCAACTCAAATGACTTCAACTTCAACATCATCAAAGATTTCAACTTTAGTTTTCACCAAGGACTTCAACTTGGAAATCACTAAGGACTACAAGTGAGACAAGAAATGTTACTCAAGACTTGAAGACTAAGGAAACATAACTTAGAAGGAACCATCATCAACTTTGAAGTTTTGTGACCAAGATGCAAGAATTTTTCCAAGGAAGCCATGATCTTGTTCAAGAAGAAACAACTAAGAATGGAATGATCCCAAGTGAACCATATAGTTGGACCACCATACTAATGATTAGTTTAAACCCACCAACTTATGTGGTGTAGCAAAAATAATCTGTTGCCTAAAAATGTGCTTGAACTTGTTGTTTGAGTGGAATGTTGTTTGTGATTGCTTGCACATTGCTTGTGTGAATTGTTGTGTGTTATAGACTTCTTCCTTAGAAATCTTTTGCCTATTCTAATCCCAATCCAACCCAAACAGATGACTTCTCCAAGAGACTCCAACATCAAGAATGGTGAACAACAACAACCAAGAGATGCTTCTAGCAACTCAAGCCCAGTTGAATCAAGTGACACCTTAGTTTTTAGCCAACAACAATGAGTTAGACCCAACCATGCAAAAGTTTTTGGAAACCCAATCGCAATTGTTGTAAAGGATGACCAATCAAATGATCAACATGATAAGCAACTCTTCCCAAGGAGATTGTGACAACAATGATATCAAGGATGACATTATAGAAGGAACTCAAGCTTGCAATATTTGTGGAGACATGGAACACACTTCCAAAGAGCATGAGGATCAATGCCCTAATTGTGAAGAGAAACATCCAACTAAACAATGCCCCACATCCCAAGTGACTTGTTTCATATGTGAAGGAAATAATCATGTCCCTATCCAATGCCCCATCTATCCTATAGTTCAACAAATGAAACAAGATGGAATGCATCAAATGTTTGGAAATCTACATAAGGGAACAACTTCTACCAAGAAGGATGAAGGAAAAGTCAGAACCATGCCTCATAAGGCCAAATCCAAAGTGACCACAAAGTGTTGCTACTCTTGTGAAGAAGAAGGTCATATCTCTAGGAACTACCCCAAGAAGAGAGAAAGATTTCCTACCTTTGAGATGCGATATGAAGAGCATGAACTAGAAGAACTCCTAGCTTTGGAGAGACCCAAGAAGAAGAAATGCCCTAATTCCAACAAGAAGGACAATAGCCAAGTGCAATGTTACAATTGCAAAGAGATGGGACACTATGCATCACATTGTCCAGAAAAGAAGAAAGATATTAGCCAACAGATGTGTTTCAAATGCAAAGAGCTAGGCCATTATGCCAACAAGTGCCCAGAGAAGCTACATCAAGATCCCAAGTAAGCCAAGATGTAATCTAGTTGAAAACCTTTTAAGGGTGGTAGTACCCTAGTTGCCTTGAAGCCAACTTGTAACCCCTAACCTTCCCAAATCTCGGGACGAGATTTCTTTTAAGGGAGGTAGCCTGTCACATCCCAAAATTTTCCAAATTTTTAAATGTGAAAAATAAATAAACAAAAGAAATAATTGTTGAAATTTAGGGTGAAAAGAAACTTTTTGTTTCATAAATGTAATCACCAAAACCCATCTTGAACAAACTTTGAATAAAAGGAATCCAACAAATTTCAATCAAATGAAATACATTCATCAATAATGTATCTTGCAATTTAAACACTTGGAAAAGTTAAACCAAAACCCTAAAACCCTAATGGAAGAAAATCATTTCCAAGATCTCTCTAAGACTATGGATTTGATCCATATAAAAATTTGTCAACAAACATTTATAGATGATCAAGTATGATAAATAAAAATATTATAAAACCATAGAAATTGATTTCATTCAATTTGGAACCATGGATAAAAACTTATGAATTTAATAAGATGAAAGGAAATAATTTCCAAAGCTAATAAAGCTCCTATCTAAAATCCATACCGAATTGTGAGCAATTAATCCTAAAAGGATATAAAAGGATTAAAAAATATTAAATAAAATTCTACAAATTGGAATCACCAACTTTGGATCTACAAATAAAAAGATATGGATTTTATGAGAAAAAGAAAGAAAGAAAATAAACAGGGAATAATTAAAAGCCAAATTAAATCTTGGCCAAATCCATAAGCAAATGAAATAAAGATAATCCAAATGAAATAAAGGGATAAGGAATATGCAAATAAAATAATATAGCCTTAACCAAATTCTATTCCATTTGAATAAAGACAAAATCCCTAATAGAAATGATTAATTAAATCATGGGAAAATAATAAAGTGGAATTTCCCAAGTGGAATAAAAGTTACTTAATTAACATAAATGGAATAAAAGAATCATTTAAATAAAATTTATATGGAATCACAACCATATTTGGTTTTATTTTGATAAAGACAATTGCCCAATCTAAATGATTAATAAATCATATTTTAAATAATTCAAAACGAATTATTTAACATACTTTGGAATAAATAAAACCTACTGAAAGGGTTTGATAAACATTTGAATTTAAAACAGAAGGATAAATCATTTGAATAAATAATATGGATTAGAACCATATTTAAAATCCTATTTAAATAAAGGCAAGTGCCAATTTTAAATAAAATATAAACCATAAATGAATAAAATACTTATTTTAAAATGGTCTTTAAAATACATGTTTGAACAGAATAGAAAATTACTAAAGGTTTGGTAAAAATCTAAATCCAAATGGTGTTTGAAATCATTTGAACAAATTCAAAACAGAATAAAAGAAACCAAAAAAGAAAAAGAAACAGGAAGAAAAAAATGAATGAAACGAGCCAGTCCAGCCCAGCAAAGCCCCAGGCCTGTCGTGGTATTGCCGACGAGTACGCCATGGAGGGGTCCTCACAGTGCGTGTTTAGAGACGTGGGGTAAGGCGGACGGTTGACGGGTACGAGGTAACACAGCTTACCCAGGTTCAGATCCCACAACGGTGGCGGAATCCTACTCCTGCTATAAATCACTATAATGGCAATATGCCAAGTTACAGAGATTAGGTTCGCTGCGCGAGGTGACTAGAAAGTCTAAGTTATCGTGCCCTAAAGGATCCCATAGGCCCGGCTTATATAGTCGTCAGGTCCTAGGGTTACAGGAAAGAGTCCTAGCCGGACAGGTTACAGAGTTCTACACCGTCTATTACTAGTCTTGTGTATCTTGAACTCCAAGGCTCCGGGTACGCTGGTGACTCCACCGTAGCCTTCCTTTATCCGGCATGGGCCTCCCTTCTGGATCCACCTAACTGGGCTGCCCAGCAGGCCATAGGCCATGCTACCAACTATGGGCCACCCGGGTTAGTCGGATAAGAGACATGCTATGAGGATACCCATATAGCATATCCCCAACAGTAGCCCCCGGAGAACTCCGAGATCTTGCGCCGTCTTGCCTCTTTCCCGTGGAATGCTCTGCCTAGATGGATGTCGGCAAATCGTCAAGCAATATCTTGTAGTCCTCCCAAAGAACCCTGCAAGGTTTTCTCCGTCTTCTATGAGTAAGTCGGAGAAATGCTGAATCTTCCATCGCACGCTCCCGTTGTCAGATTAAATCCGTCCATGCCGGAATCTTCGATGGGATGGCTCATCTACCAGTCAGTTATGACGATGTAGGCTGTAGGTCAGCGATGCCTCGTAACTCACACATGCAGAGAACGTAATCATAGCCGATTTCCCGCGCGAGCGATACGAACCGTTGGCGGCGACGGTTGGAGACGTGGCGAAATTACCGCGCATGTTCACGAACACGTCGTCTACGCGGCAACCGTCCGATTAGCTGCACGAATCTTGACGCAGAGTAAGATAAATAGCGGCCGTGGAACACTTTCTACTTTTTCACCTCATTCCCTCACGTCATCGTCTTCTTCCTTCAGCCGCACGCCTCCTCGAGCTCTCCGCGAAAACCTCGAGAAACCCTAGCCCTGCTTCCTGCACCAGTCGCATCCTTTTCCTTCCTCCATGGCCAGCAGCGGTTCATCCCCTTCAATGGCGGCGTCGAGCAAAGCAGCGGCGAAGCCGGCGAGCTCCATCGTCGTGCCCCTAGAGGGGCTGGTCATCCCCGCATCAGCGGTGATAGAAACCACCGGCGGTGACCATAACTTGGCGGCGCTGGAGTCCTTGGAAGAGGAGCTAGACTCGCACAAAGGTGATTGACGCGGGTCGGATATCACCACACGCGACATCCAGGAGATGGTCGCCGAAGGTCACCTCCCTGCGACGGAGGGGCTCGCCTGGCGGGCGGCGCCGGCCGGCGAGGTGACCTCTTCTCCCTAAGTCGGAGAGAAGGTATACCTCAAGGAGCAACTGGTACGCGACATTTCTTTGCCCATCTCCCACTTCTTCCTGTCCGTCATGAACCACTTCCAGGTCCAACCCCACAACCTCTCCCCCAATAGCATCCTAGTGCTTAGCAACTTCGCGGCGCTTAGCGAGGGTTACCTAGGGATCAGGCCTAGGTTAGATCTGTTTGTCTACCTCTTCACCGTTAAACGTGAAGCCGGACATAGCAAGGAGGAGCTTAGAAACTGCGGCACCATAAGCTTCAAGATCTGACCTGGCCGGCGGTTCCCCAACATTGTCGGCCACGAGTCGTGTAAGAACTGGCAGCAGACGTACTTCTACGGCCCCGACATTCCTTTGTCGGGCCGAGAAGCAACGTACCCGGACTTCGTGGATGGAGCCACCGCTGAAGTCTCCACATGGCGGTCCCATGCCTCCCTTCCTTCCGACCTCAACGCTTCTCGCGCAATAAGGCGGATTGAATGGTTTGTAGATACGGGTCTGACCGGCTTGGACCTAGCCATGTGCTGGTTCATCAGGCGGATCCAACCTCTGCAGCACCGTACGAAGGTCATGCACGAGTACACCGGCGACCGAAGGGATACCCTCCGGATCTCCGAGGACAACTTCTTGAGCGACTCCGTCAAGTTCCGTCTTAAGGACATCGTCAAGGTGAAGGACAAGAAGCGTGGCTTCACCCTTACCTACGACATGTTCGTAAACGGAAAGTGCCCAAAGGTAGGTATTTATTTTCCGTGTATGACATTGCTCCAGTTTTTCCGTCTTGCTAATATCATCTTGTCTAACACGGTGATTTCTCACTTAACAGCTTAGCGATCTAGAGGAGGGCAACCTGGCCGCCCAAATCTACGATCCCAAGATGAAGGAAATCATGGTCGTGTCCGACGATGACGCCCCGTTGGCGCGAAAGCGGAAGAGATCCACCTCTGACGCTGCCGACAGAGGCAAGAAAAAGAAGACGGAGGGTGGAGCCTGCAAAAAGAGTACTGCCTCCCTGGAGGCGAAAAAGAAGAAAGCCACTAGTATGTTTGCCAAAACGCCCCCCCTAGTGTAAGCTTCTCATTCTCCGACATTGTCTTGTTTATTTGTCTTATTCCTGTACTTATGCATTTTGCACGTTTCAGGAAGAAAGCCACAACCAGCCTCAAGAAGTCCTCCAAGACTCTTGGGGCTTCTAGAAATATTAAAGATATGCTGCACCGCGACTCTTCCCCCGCCATCGCCCCTGCTACTCCTGCCGTCAAGCCCTCTTCCGCTCCGAGAAGCTCCCAAGCCCAGGAGGCACCAGGCCCTTCCGCCATGGAATTGGATTCTGGCGCCTCTACCGAACTCGCAGTTGTCGGCGAGCAGGCGACGCAGGAGAGCGCTGCTCTTCAAATAGCTGAAGCTCCGGCTAAGGATGCCATCGGTAGCGGCAAGGCGGTGGCGGTTGCTGGTACATCCGTCGAAGGCGGCGCCTCTGCTCCCCAGAAACCCTTAGAACTGCCAAAGATCATCTTCCCGGTGCTTACGCCGGGTAGCACAACTACGGTTCCTGGAGGAGTGCCGTCATCTCCGACGTGCAGTCTTGAGGATCTACTCCGACAAGCAGACATCTTGCAAAGCAACAGTGTCTCCTTTGGCAAGCTGCTGGCCGAGAGTGCTACAAACCTCAAGATCATCGCACTTGTAAGTTTTACTTTACCTTTTGCATTTCATATGAGTATCCCACTGTAGCCCCCGAGGATGTAGACGGAAAACCATTGGTTTTGCATCTATATGCTCTAAGATTGACTAAGTTAGAAAAAACTCTCACTGTAGCCCCCAAGCATTTAGATGGAATTAATTATTCCGACTAGATGCTTTAAGAGTAGCATACACAGTGTTCATAATTTTAAGTGATGTAGCCCCCAAGTTTCTAGTTGTAACTGAATCAGTTCCGACTAGATACTTAAAGAAAAGCTAAGCATTTTCCGAGTTAAAACTTCATACTGTAGCCCCCAAGCTTCTAGTTGAGAACTGAATCATCTCCGACTAGATGCTTAAAGAAAAAGTTAAGCATATTGCTAAGTTTAAAACTCTCGCTGTAGCCCCCGAGCACCTAAATGGAAAATCTCCGACTAGGGGCTCCAAGTAGACTGAACAACGATTTTACCTTGTATTTGTTTCCATAGAACGAGAATGCTCGGAGGGGCATGGCCAATGATAAGTACCAGAAGATGCGCGCAGACCTTGAAGCTGAAAAGGGTAAAACCGCCATCTTGAAGGAACAGATCATCAAAAACAAGAGTCTGTTTTTTCTTTTGCATTGCCTTACTTTTGTGCCTTCCTTCTTCGAGTACTCACGGTGTACTGTGTTTTCTCCGACTTGCAGAGCATGTTACCAAGGCTAAGGATATTGTCGAGCAGTCCAAGCACATCCAGCAGCTGGACAACGAGAACAAGATCCTTAAAAAGGAGAGGGAACAAATGCTGAAGATGCATGAGGATTCCATGAAAGCCCTGCAGGACTCCGCCTCCGCTGAGATCAATCGCTTGAAGGAGGAGCTTGCGATCCTAAAGGATCAGAAGCAAGCTGCCGATGAGCAAAACCTTCACCATAGCGAGGCGTTTAAGCTCCTCCAACAAGAGAAAGAATCTTTGGCGGACGTCGTCTGGCAGGCTAAGGCCAGCATCTTCAGTAAGTATCCTCGCCTTGTAGCTCTGTAATCTGGATACTTAGAATTTTTGAACTCATGCAATCGTTGTCGAAATTTTCAGCGCCCATGGGTTTAACCCACTCACCTCCTTCGGACAAGGAATGCATGATTCTTGCCGGCAACTTCATCAATACCTCCATCACCCAGGCCAAGGAGATCGCCACACCCCTGCAGATTTACATCAAGGCCTCGGACTCCATGGTGAAGTACTCGGAAATTCTGCGTCGAGCCCCCGAGCGTGTCGCAAGATGGAAAGCTTCATGTGCACGGGCTGGTGCAAGGATGGCGTTGTCCATGGTGAAGGCACACTATGAAGGTGCCGACATCGACACGGTAACATCTGGTATCCCTGACGTGGATGATGACGGCAAGGAGATTGATCACGAAGCCATCCTGTCATCACTCGCGGGCTATGACACCAGGGTTGCCGAGTTGGTGGAAGTCGACGTCTTCGTGCCCAGGAACTTTCTTGATAACGCCGAGCCTGAATCTTCCAAGTATCCTCACAGTGGTGACGCTGAGGGTGAATCTCCGGCTGGTGATGATGCGGCCTCCAAGTCCCCTGCGCCCAAGGAGTGAAAAACACTTTGTAATTCTTGTTTCACCTTTGGAGTGTGCATTGAAAAAACTTGGTGATGTAATCTTAAGGCGGAAAACAATGGTTGTCGTATCCTGCTACTTAAGAATTAATGCCCAGTATGTATATATTTTTTAAGCAAGTGCTGGCTTATCCATTACTCTGGTTTTTATGCTTGACATTTCATGAGTCGGAAGACTCGTTGTCGGAACCATGCGCTTAGGCGATGATACCCAATGGCACCGTCAATAACCTTAGCACAAAATCGCCGACAATAAGTGCCAAAAGTCACTACTCCAGAATCCACATAAAAACAACAAAGAACGTGTAGACCAGAAAACTTAAGCTAACGCCCGTAGGCGGAATTTTCACAAGTGCAATCGCAAAGCTTGTGCATAAAGGTTTATATGATCCAAAAATGAACACTAAAGGAGGTAAAAGACTCAACAATATGAGTGAACCAAAGAGCTTTATTTCACTGATCATATAAGAGGTACACGATTAGATAAAAAATGCTAAGTGTAGAAAGGACGTAGCTGTGCTATGTTCCATGGCCGATCAAGCTCCGGGTAGTCATCATCCGGGTCACGTCGCTTACGCTTATGATCCTCGTGGGGTCTATCCTTGAGTTCACGATTGTCGACAAGGTAGTAAGACCCATTGATCAGCGCCTTGCTTATGATGAACGGTCCTTCCCATGGCGGGGATAATTTGTGTGACTTCTTCTGCTTAAGTCGGAGCACCAAATCCCCCTCTTTAAACAAGTGATGCCGGACGCGACGACTATGGTAGCTGCATAGCTTCTGCTGGTAGATGGCGGATCTTTGGCATGCCAAAACGCGCTCCTCCTCGAGAAGGTCCACATCTAGGCGTCTGGATTCTTCAGCGTAATCTTCGTCGTACGCGGCAACTCTTGGTGCATCGTGGAGGATGTCGGAAGGTAGAATGGCTTCTGCTCCATATACCATGAAATAAGGGGTGTAGCCAGTGGATCTGTTGGGTGTAGTTCGTAAACTCCACATCACAGATGGCAATTCTTCCTTGAGCTCGGCTGCTCTATGTAGCGGTGCCTCAAGACGTGGCTTGATTCCCTGCAGAATTAATCCATTGGCTCGCTCAACTTGACCATTGGATTGTGGGTGTGCCACAGATGCAAGGTCAAGTCGGATTCCTTTGTCCCAGCAATAGGCCTCCACTTCTTCGAGTGACAAGTTGCTTCCATTGTCGGTGATGATGCTATGTGGGAGACCAAATCTCACCACCAGATCCCGGACAAACCTGAGGGCAGTTGCCCCGTCAAGCTTTCTAATGGGTTTAGCTTCTATCCACTTGGTGAATTTGTCAACTGCTACAAGCAGATGCGTGAATCCACATGGTGCCGTTTGTAACGACCCCACCATGTCTAGCCCCCAGACTGCAAACGGCCAAGTTATTGGTATTGTTTGCAATTCTTTAGCAGGAACATGTGGTTGTCGGGCATAATACTGGCATCCTGTACATGTCTCAACCAGCTTGTCGGCGTCCTCCTTCGCGGTCAGCCAGTAGAATCCTTGCCGGAAGGCTTTCGCGACCAACAATCGAGGAGCGACGTGATGCCCGCAATGTCCGAGATGGATTTCGCGTAGGATTTCCATACCTTCTAGCTGGGAAACACATTTTAGGTATACACCAGTAGTGCTCCTTTTGTAGAGTTACCCATTGATTATGGTATAACCCTTTGCTCGTCGTACTATCTGCCGTCGTTCGACCTCGTCGTCGGGCAAAGTTCTGTGTTCGAGATATTCCATGAACGGTTTAGTCCAAGCCGGAGGGGTCTTTGTCACCATGTTGACGAAAGATTCAGTTCTATCCGGGTTGTCGACGTCGGCACCCTTCACGGATGGTGTGCGTAGATGCTCTAGGAAAACTCCTGGCGGAATTTGCTTGCGCCCTGATCCAAGTTTAGACAATAGATCAGCCGCCTCGTTTTGCTCCCTAGGTACATACTTGACTTCGTAGCCCAAGAAGCTCTTGGCTATCTCGTACACTTCGTCTGAATATGCCGCCATCATAGGGTTCCGCGCATTCGGTGCCGACCACTGTTTGGGCAACCAAGTCGGAATCTCCACAGCAAACTATGCGCTTGATGCCAATCTCCTTGGCTACACGCAGTCCGTGAATGAGTGCTTCGTACTCCGCCATGTTGTTTGTAGCCTCGAAGTGGATCTGCAGAACGTAGTGTAGCTTGTATCCTTTTGGTGACTGCAGCAATACACCAGCCCCCGAGCCGTTGAGCAACTTTGATCCGTCAAAGTGCATCACCCAGTACTCTAGTTCTGGCAACGGAGTGGCATCCGGCATCTCCGTCCAATCTGCAATAAAATCCGCCAAGGCTTGTGACTTGATAGCGTCGCGTCTCTTGTAGGTGATCTCGAAGGCGGCAAGTTTAATGCCCCACTTCGCGACCCTTCCTGTAGCGTTGCTGTTATTGATGATGTCGGACAGTGGAGTCTTGCTCACCACTGTGATTGGGTGCTCCTGAAAGTAATGCCTCAGCTTCCGAGAAGCAAGGAATACTCCGTAAGCTATCTTTTGGTAGTGCGGGTAACGCTGCTTGGACTCCGTCAAGACCTCGCTTACATAGTAAACTGGTCGTTGAACTCCGTGCTCATAGCCTGGTTCCTTCCGCTTTACCACGATGACGATGCTGATAACCCGGTTGGTTGCCGCCATGTAAATCAACAGGGGCTCGCCAGGTTCGGGTGCTGCAAGGATGGGCGCTAAGGAAAGAATCTCCTTGAGCTGCTTCAATGCTGCATCTGCTTCGTCTGTCCACGTGAATTTGTCCGCCTTCTTCAGCAACTTGTACAGCGGCAAAGCCTTCTCTCCAAGTCGGCTGATGAACCGACTAACTGCTGCAACACAACCTGTTAGTCGTTGGATGTCTTTTAGACATGTCGGACGTTTTATGTTTAAGATGGCCTTGATTTTCTCCGGGTTGACCTCGATTCCACGCTGGGAAACGATGAAGCCCAACAATTTGCCGGCTGGAACCCCGAAGACGCACTTCTTGGGGTTGAGCATCATGTTGTATTTCCGGAGATTATCAAAGGTTTCTTTTAAGTCGGAGATTAAGTCATTTGACTTTTTAGACATCACCGCGATATCGTCCACATAGGCGTGAACGTTCCGACCAATTTGGTCGTGAAGGCAACGTTGCATTGTCCGCTGGTAGGTAGCACTTGCGTTTTTCAGCCCAAAGGGCATCGTGACATAGTAAAACATGCCGTAAGGGGTAGTGAACGAAGTGGCCAATTGGTCCGACTTCCTCATCTTGATCTGGTGGTATCCTGAGTATGCATCGAGAAAACACAAAAGTTCCGAGCCAGCCGTCGAGTCAATGACTTGGTCAATGCGAGGCAAAGCAAATGGATCTTTGGGACATGCTTTGTTCAAGCCGGTGTAATCAACGCACGTTCTTAATTCATTGGTTCCCTTTTTGGGGACAAGTACAGGATTGGCCACCCATCGGGTGTGAAGGACTTCTCGGATAAACTCAGCCTTAAGTAACCTAGCTATCTCTTTGCCAATGGCGCGTCTCTTCTCATCTCCGAAGCGTCGTAGAGGTTGTTTCACTGGTTTACATTTTGGATCTATGTTTAAGCTGTGCTCGGCAAGTTCCCTAGGTACACCTTTCATGTCGGCAGGTTGCCAGGCAAAGATGTCCCTATTCTCACGGAGGAACTCAACGAGCGCGCTTTCCTATTTGGGATCCAGGTTCGTCCCAATGGCGGTGACCTTGGAGGCATCGCCTACCACAAGTTCCACCGGCTTGGTCTCGATGGCGGCCTTGAACGCAGGAGCGGAGTCGGAGATTTGCTTCTTCGACGCGGGCATCTCTGGGTCATTGACCTTGCTATGGATCTCCTTGAATTCTTCGCTGTAGAGGACAGCTTCTGCAACGGCTGCTTCATTGATCTCGCAGTCCCTTGCTTTGGTAAAGCTTCCGGATACGGTGATGACACCGTTTGGTCCGGGTATCTTGAGCTTGTTGTAGACGAAGCATGGCTTGGCCATGAACGTGTGGAATATGTCGCGGCCGAATATGACGTGGTACACGCTCTTGAAGGGGACCACCTCAACGGTCATGCGCTCTTGGCGGTAATTATTAACTTCGCCAAAGGCTACCTGAAGTGTAATGCACCCAAGGGACTGAGCCTCCCGTCCAGGAACTACGCCATGGAACACAGTGTTAGTCCGCCTTAGGTTTGCCTCCGTCAAGTTCATCTTGTGCAGTGTATCCAGGTACATAATGTTGATGCTGCTTCCACTATCCACCATGCACTTGGTGAACTCCACGCCGTCAATCAATGGGTTGATGACCATGGCGTACTGGTTCTCCGTGGGCACAAGGTCTGGGTGGTCCGTCCTGTCCCAAGTAATTGGAACCTCCGACCAGCGCAGGTACTGGGGAACTAGGGGGAGAGTGGGCATCAGAATCCTTAAAGAGGTCTTCTGTTGTCGGACGGTGGGGGTGCCAAGGAAAGTGTGGTAGACTGGGGCCTTCTTTGCGAAGGGATTCTGGCCTTTGTCGTGCTCCATGTCACTTGAATCCTTGGACTCCTCCTCCTTCTTCTTCCCCTTGCCCTTGCCTCGCGGTCTGTTCTTCCGACTTTGCTTATAGCCGGACTCCGGGTCTTCCTTGAGGTCATTGACAAACTTGCAGTGTCGATTGGTATGGGTGGCCTTGCCGTTGGCGTCGAGGTGTACGAGGCACGACATATCGCGGTACTCTTCGTATGTTTGGGGAACACGGAGCGGCACCGAGTTGCTTTCACTTCCTCGCTGCTGCCCACGGCCTGCTCCCCTTCCTCGGTGACGCTGTCCGCCTTCTCCTCGTCCTGCAAAAGTCATGGCAACCATGTCGGTAGATTGCTTTTCTTCTGGAGCGGTTTTCCGTTTTGTACTGCTATTCCTCCGAGCTTGAGTTGGAACGGCCGTTGCCGGCAAAGAACCACGAGCATCGTCGTCGGCAGCTGCGAACTCACTAGCTAACGGAATCATCTGATTCAAGTCAAGTTGATGATTGTCCTGCAAGCGCTTCAGCTTATGTCGGAGTAACGTGCCTCTTTCCAACCCATCGATGAAGGCGGCCATGGTGGTCTGGGCGTGCACTCCTGCGCAGGAATTCTTCATATCCAGCCAGCGGGAGAGGTAGGCGCGAGATGTCTCGTCTTTCTCTTGCACGCACCGCTGTAGATCGCCCATGGTGCAGGGACGCTTGTATGTACCCTCAAAGTTTTTGGTGAACGCTTCTTTCATGTCCAACCAGTTGTAGATAGATTTCTCCGGCAAGTCATCGAACCATTGACGGGCCGTGCCCGCCAACATTAACGGGAGGTACTTGACGGCGACGTTGGGGTTGCCTCCGGAAATCTCCACCGCGTTGCCGCAGTCCTACAACCATGTGGCAGGCTTGGCGGTGCCATCATAGGGCTTGATGGTCTTGTCGATCCGGAAACCTTTGGGGTAAGTTGCGGACCGTATCCCAGGTCCAAAGCAACGTGGTCCCAGGTATGGTCCTTCCCGGGCCTCGTGGATCTTATCGATCCGTGAACGTGCGTCGTATGGCTCCGGGTTCTTCTTCTTTTTGTCAACATGAGATGGGCTGCGTGAACGACGCGGACCTCCTCTGCCGTGGTGACTGCTTGGCGGCGACGGAGGTGGAGGTGGCGCTGGGTTAGCCTTCTTGCTGTTACCCTCCTGCGACGCCTCACGCCTGTCGCGGTTGCTTATTGGACGTGGAGGGTCATGGCGCGACCTTCTCTTATGTCCTTCATTGTGCTTTTCGTCGTGACGGGTCTGCTCCGCGTTGTCGCGGATGACGATGCCGCACTGCTTTGGTGGGGGCATATCCGTATGATGGTAAGCTTTATAGTCATCGTGACGTCGGGGGGATCGGGGCGGTGGTGATGGGCGGCGAGGTTGGGCTCTTTCTCCGTGGTCGGAGGATATGGGGATAGCATCCTTCCTGTTGCGCGCATCCCTCCGTCTTTGTTCTGATGAACCCATCCGTGATCCGACATCCTGAGGAGATCTGTCCCTTGGCGGTTTGTACTGGCTAGATCGGCAGAGCGCTGGGTCGGACTCAAGCCTCTGAGAGGTGGCCTTTTCCTGCTGCTTTACCGCCTTGGCCACTAGGTCATAGACCTGTTCCACTGCCTCAGGCGATCTATCCTGCTCCAGAAGGGTCTTGGCGACGGCGAGGTTGAGGAGTGGGGTGGGCATCACCTGCTTGCCTTCACTGTCAATGTATGGCTTGGCCTGTGCCGGCTTTGAGGGAGCCCATCCTAGGTTGCGCTGTACACCAGGATCGTTGATAACGCGAGCCGGAGCTTTCTTAGCTTTCTGCTGCTGCAGCAGAGTCTTATACTCGGCCTCCATTGCTCTTGCTTTCTCTATGGACTTCTGCGCGTTGACCAGATCTCGATCTAGTTTAGCGCCTTGCTCCGCGATGGCTTGCGCTTTCTCCAGTAGTTGCTGGCGCTTCTCGTTAAGCTGAGTCACGTTCTAGATATGATCAACAGTTAGTGGCTCAACGAGGAGGTTGCCATACATCACCCTATCCACTGGGGTAACATGTGCTGCTGCCAACGTAGATGCTGGAGGCGGCAAGTTTGCGGTGTTGTTGTTGCTCGGACCGGTGCCGAGTTCCTGCGGCTGCTGCACTAGTTTAGGCGGAGGAGGCATGACTCTTGCGCGATCATCGTCGGCAGCAATAAGTGGCCCCTTCCCCTTATCCAGCACTATAGGCGGAGCTTGCCCGGGTTGGTCTTCATCCATCGCTGTCCCAATGGTGACGAACACCCCTCGGGACATGACGGTGTTATTGGCTTGTTCGTAGTGCGAGTACTCCTCCTCCATCTCCTGCATAGCGGAGTCTAGCTCTTTTGGACTGAAGTCTATTTCCTCGGAATCTGCACTGAAATCAGCATAAAGTGCGTCAATGACAGAGTCGGAGGGTTCCAGGACTTCCTCGATGACGGGCGGTGGAGGTGCAACGGCCTCGACGATGACTGGAGGTGGTGGCGCTGCTGCGACAATGGCGGCCGGGGGCGATGGTGGTGGCTGAATCGGAGGTGCTCCGTCAATGGCGCCAAGCCTCGAGCCGCTTCAGCCTCCGCGAAGTTGTTGACGGTGTTCACCATGCCTTCGAAGGTGAGGCGTCCTAACGCCTGTTGCCGTCTTAGAGAATTTCGGAGAAGCGTGCCATGGTCCAGTCCTTCCACAAAGTGATAGATGGCATCATCATTGGGGTAATTGGCCAGGTTGGCCCGTATGTGGAGCCACCTGGCGAGGTAATCGTGGGGGTTTTCGCCCTCTCTCTGAACACAGCGCGCCAGATCGAAGATGGTAACCACGCCGACGAACTTGGATCTCTGCTGTCCAGACGCACGGGCGAAGCGGCGTGGTTGCGATCTTCCACCTTTATATCCTGCACAGGGGCGGTTTGGGTGGGCCTTGAATTTTTCCGATCTCTGCCGGCAAACTCCGAGGAGAGGTCCGACATCGATCCTTCCGTGAACGTATCCTGCCCATAGGCGGTCCGTGCAGGTCTTGATGCTTTCCGATCTTTGCCGGCAAATTCCGAGGAAAGGTCCGACATCGATCCTTCCGCGAACGTATCCTGCCCGTAGGCGGTCCATGCGGGTCTTGATGCTCCTCCGACTCCCAGGGAACTAGTGCCCGAGTCGGTTTCGCCGATGAAGAGGTGGATGTCTCCGATATTAACGATCGAACACCGCGTAGGGTTCATCTTCGCCGAATCTAAAACTCGTCGGGTGGGATGATCGGAACGTTGCCGGAGAAGAGAACACGACCGATGGCTACAGTTTTGCCGATTCCCGCGAAGATCTTGGTCCTCGCCCGCTGAAGAGCCTGAAGCGCCTCTTGCCCCACGGTGGGCGCCAACTGTCGTGGTATTGCGACGAGTACGCCATGGAGGGGTCCTCACAGTGCGTGTTTAGAGACGTGGGGTAAGGTGGACGGTTGACGGGTACGAGGTAACACAGCTTACCTAGGTTCAGATTCCACAACGGTGGCGGAATCCTACTCCTGCTATAAATCACTATAATGGCAATACGCCGAGTTACAGAGATTAGGTTCGCTGCGCGAGGTGACTAGAAAGTCTAAGTTATCGTGCCCTAAAGGCTCCCATAGGCCCGGCTTATATAGTCGTCAGGTCCTAGGGTTACAGGGAAGAGTCCTAGCCGGACAGGTTACAGAGTTCTACATCGTCTATTACTAGTCTTGTGTATCTTGCACTCCAAGGCTCCGGGTACGCTGGTGACTCCACCGTAGCCTTCCTTTATCCGGCATGGGCCTCCCTTCTGGATCCACCTAACTGGCAGGCCATGCTACCGACTATGGGCCACCCGGGTTAGTCGGATAAGAGACATGCTATGAGGATACCCATATAGCATATCCCCAACAAGGCCCGACTAGCCAGCCCACCTTCCTCCCCCACACGAAGCGTTTTTCCACTCTAACTCAAACCCGCGCAGAAGCTGATGCCTGGACCCCACCGTGTAACTCTCTCCTTGCTGACAATGCAACCCTGCCTGTCAGTCTTCGTCTTCACCCACCACGACCTATTCTTTCCCTCTTACTGATGTTTCTGTCGAGTGAATGCTCGAGTTAATTCCCGTTGATGCCGCACATAACTCGCCCAGTAATCATGCCCTCATAATCGCCCCGTTCTCCTCTTCATTTCCCCCCAGACATCACTCCACCGGAGCACCTAGGCCGCCCGAATTGCGACCACAACCTCCCTCTGCTCCGATGAGCGTCTCCACCAATTCCGCGAGCCCAGCTACCCTTTTTCCATCTCGACCACACGAGCTTGCTCCCCACCCTCTTACGCACCCTCCAGTATCCTCAGCTCGCCCGCGCATGCCCCGTAGCCTCGGCAACATCATCGACAGAACACCTCCACCGTCTGCCTCGACTCCGGCGACTCCGCACGGTGAGACCCGACCATCCCCTCCTCTCTAGTTGTTAGTCGCATGTTCAGAATTCTTGTGCACATCTAACAACATCACTCATTTGGCTTAGCATGCACCACAACCTCGCCAACAACGTCGCCAAGCTCGCCCGTCGATAGAGACAACTCCGGTGAACGATTCAGATCAACACCGTGCGCCCCTTCGATGATGACGACCACCTTGAGCTTCAGCACGACACGACGAACTCAGTAAGCATCTTCCCCCTCTCCCGTGCTTTCTGTACTCACCGTACCACCATTGGCGAGTGCGCACAACAAGACATTACCGCTTCGCGCTACCATCCTTAGTCATAGGGTTGTGAACCGTTGGATTTAGATCCAAGAGACATGACAAAATCTTAAGCGAAGGGGTATGATCGCTTTTGTTCCGCACGATCTGCTTTTAATCCAATGCACCACACCACTCGATCCAGCCGAACCGGTACGCTCCAATTAGATCAAGACACGTGGCTCAGACTTTGATTTAAAAATAGAAACATTTCTATTAGATATGTGATTTGAAAAATTCATAACTTTTAATCTACTCGTCCAAATTTTACAAACTTTATATCATTGGAATCAGGAAAAAGATTACTTTACAACCATACAATTTTTTTTAATGAATTACTTCTGAAAAATTGGTTGTTTTTGCAGAAACATGTGTAGGCACATTTTGTGTATAAAATTTATGTAAAAATGTTTTTAGGATAAAATCTTTTGTGAATGGATATTTATGAACCTATTGACCATAGAAACCAACTTTTGGATTTAAAAATATATTTTGTGACACTTAGGAATTATTCCTTTGAATTAAAGCATTTCTAGTTAAATAAAAATATTGATTATGTTTTAAAAATGCTTTTTGAGTAAAACCTTTAGAAAATGATTTGATTTAAACTCTCTGACCATAAACACCAAGGTTTGGGATTTAAAAATATTTTTGGTGAACCCTATAAAATTATTACTTTGTTTAAAGGCATTTCCAACAAAATAAAATATTACTTTGCTTTAAAAATGGTTTATAAGTAAAACCTATTGCAAATGGTTTTAATATTAAACACTTGACCTTAAAACACTAACATTTGTGTTTAAAAATATATTTGTCAAACACTAGAAATTATTACCTTTATTTAAATCATTTCTAGCAAAACAAAATGATTTAAAATGGCCATTTTCACTAACTTGTTATCAAATGGTTTTGCCACTTTTATAAATGACCAATAGGTGTTTTAAAATGTTTATAACCTATTAGAAACCACTTTTCCCAATAAAACAATCTTTCGCATTCTTGCATGCATTGCGTTGTTTTTATTATTCTATGTGATGAATTGCTTGAATGGTACATTGAATTTGTGCCTTGATTGAATTGTAGTAAACTTTGAAGAGTGTGACTATTGCAAGATCAAGGAGTGAACTTATATTCTCTACCAAAAAGGCAAGTGGTGCTTCATACTTTTGTCCCATTATTTTCACTATGCAGTAGTGATATTTCTAAGTAGGACTTGCATGGAATTTTACCAAGTATGCTATGCCATGGGAAATCCTAGTAGATGATGCCTTAGTGGAATTTTCCCTAAGTTAAGATCCATACTACTATCATGCTTAGCCTAGCTAGTAGAAAACAAGGGTGGATTATATTCATGCTATGAAATATTTCTAAGTCAATGACTTGTGTTTTGTTTAATAAAACAACTATGTGAATGAAACACCTGGGTGGAATGGTGAGAATGGATTTATGTTGAGTGGTTACACAAGGCCAGGGGACTGGTGAACCTTGTGTATCACACTTGTGGAAAGCCACCCAGGAACAAAGAGATTTGAGATGTCAAATGTTGAGAAGCTTCAAGTGTAGCCACTTGGCATTATGGGCTCTGCCTGGATCATATAGGTTGCAATAACTTAGCCAAATGGATAGTTAGTGGTAGGGGTTGATATGTTTGGAGCGCGTCCATTTTGGTCTAAGGGAAGGCTCCTGAAAGATCTTGTCTCGATGCATGTCGAGTCTTGTGGGGAAAGTGCACCACCTCTCAAGAGAGTAAAATCTAAGTACTTAGCCGTGTCCCCGGCAATGGACAATTTGAGCATCAATACATGGAAGCTATCAAGAATCTCCTCATCCCAATTTCTAAGTTAAAAACTTGTGGTTGAACAAGGGTTAAAGGATCACCAATGTCTATTGGTAGATGCCTTGGGTGATTTTGACAAACAAAAAATTAGTGTTTTCAAATGATAAGGAAAATCTATTTTGAGCAAAGAAATCCTAAGCTCCACTTAGCCAAATTGCATATAGATGATAGATACCACTACTCTACCATAGTATCACTTGCCAATACAATTCAAATGTATTGATCCTTGTGGCTGTAACTTATTATGTTGCAGGTTTGTTTGATGTTAGTGAAGTGTGTTGATTAGGATTACAAGTCTACAACCAACATGACTGCTTGCGGCACTTTGAAGATGAAGGACTCCATGCTACATAGTTATTTCTGCTGCATTGTAATGAGATAGCTAAATGAGCTATGTAAGATGTAATGAATTATTTTATTGCTGGATATAAAGTTGTATTATGACCTTTGTTTCTTGATATTACATCTTAAACTGTGGATGCTAGCTATTGATCCAGGGACTAGCATTGTAAACACAGGGATCTCTACCTTATTAAAGGTTGGGACCTCTACAATCCTCTTTGAGGAAACAATAGTTTTCCTCTTGTGGGGAGAGTCATGCATCTTGCCTTCAACACAAGCCCTGCAAACATGATCTTTGGCAAAGGAAACCTTGTCTTTTAGTCCAAGGATGTGGCCACCCTTGTGAAGACTTTGGAAAGTTCTCATGTTGACATGGGCTAAACGGCGATGCCATAGCCAGCCCACGTCGGCCTTTCCGAATAAGCACATCGAACCCGAAGTGGTTTTCCCCGAAAAGTCCACCACATACTGGTCATTTTCGACGTACCCAACAAAAGAGACCTTTAGAGACTTGCACCACAAGAGTACCACTAAATCACCATCAATGAAAATAGCAAAGCCCATATTACCAAGGGCATGAACAAAAAGTAAATTGTAATCGAGGGTCTTAACAAGCATGACGTCCACAACCTTGCCAAGACCCAATACCTCAGATTTAGACTTATCACCATAGGAGACTGTAATATGATCATGATTGGGACGCATCTCCGTGATGATCTCTTTGCTACCGGTCATATGACTAGTGCACCCACTATCCAGCACCCATTTAGACCCACCGGAAGCATAGACCTGCAAGAGAATTACTTCTTGGTTTTAGGTACCCATTTTTCAATGGGCCCTCTCATGTTAGTAACAAGGGTCTTTGGAACCCAAATAGACCAAGCAATATATTCATCAAAAGTACCAACATAATAAGCATAAAAATCACCCTAATAATCACAAAAAAGTTCATAATTTGGAATGTGAGACCTTGTAAAACCAATATGGTCAGTTTTGTCCTTTGTGACATTCTTATCAACTGTGTTTGTCTTTTCTTGTTCTCTCTTGGTCTTCTTCTTGTTCTTGTTCTTCTTGGACTTGGTGACATATCCAAGTCCCTCTTTTCCAAGATTTGATCTTTGCTTGCCAAGAATATCATCAAGTACACCTTTACCATTGGGAGTGATGTCATTGACAAGCTCATCTTCCACCCTAGCATTTTCCTTGTGAATATATGTTGATTTAGATGTGCTAGGAAAATCATGCTTGGTCAATCGAATTTGGAGCTGATCATGCGACTCATTGAGAATGAAAAATTCACTTTTCAAAGCCTTGTGAGCAATGCCAAGTTTCTCCAATTCCTCGGAGAGTCTAGCACGAGCAGCCCCAAAGTCAACCTTTTATTTCTTTAGCTTCTTTGCTTTTTCTACTGCATTGTCACGTTCCTTAACAAGCTTTGTCCCCATTTCTTCATGTGACTCCTCAATAGACTCAAGTCTCTCTTCAAGAGAAACCCGAGACTCTTCTTCTTCTAGAGCATTTTTTAAGGATGCAATTTCCATTGCATCCTCCCTTTCAATCCTGCCCTTTTCTTCAAGAAGCACTTCATCTTGGTCCACCTGGTCCATAAGATCCTCAAAATGTATTTTGTGCTCACCTTGAAAGTTAGTGAAGAAATAGTCCAAAGCAATAATTTCTTCTTTAACCTTAAGACTAGTAGGATCATCCATGTCAATCATAGCCTTAGGAAAGGAAGTGTTAGAAGATGATACCTCGGAACCTCTTGGCATGATACAAGTAGCATTCTTGTTGATGACGTTTTTGTTCGGAGAGTCGAAGAGAGATGTTGGTGTAGATGTGGTGACTATAGCAGCCACCTATCGAGAGATATCATCCCCGTCTTCATCTTCACTTCCTGAAGTATATTCTTCTTGATCCACTAGAACAATCTTTGGTTGCTTCTTGAAAGGAGCATTCTTCTTCACAAATTGTTTCTTTCGTGGAGCCTTTGACTTTTCCTTGAGAGTGAGTCTTCCTCCATTATCTTCCCTACTTTGATAAGGACAATCGGCTACAAAGTGCAGCCGATCTCCACAGTTGAAACAAGTTCTTAGCTTGGGACCGTTTTCCCTTCTTCCATTTGCTCCACTCTTGCATTCTAGTTCAGACTTGGCTTTGTCTGGATCCTTCCAAAAGTTTCTAGCATAGAAGGCCATGTATTGTCCATGAGATCTTTTTACATCCTAGGGATAGTCCATATCTTCTATGTCATCTTCATCATGACCAACCACACTTGCCTTCAAGGCCATGTTGACCCCCTTTTGCATCCCAATGGCTCGTGCATGAGCATCTTCGGCATTCTTGGCAGCCACTTTGAAAGCTGCCATCTCTTGCATTACCTCATTGGATGTCATTAGGTGGTAGTTATGCCTTCCTTGGCGACTCTTCAAATCTATGGGCTCAAATGGCATAAGAGCACTGACATAGTTGCTCTTGATCCAAGCATCATCAACATGAGAGGCACCATGATTTCTGAAAGTGGTGGCTATTGACTTGAGCCTCCTATACATGTCCTCGTGGTCTTCTCCATCCAACATATAGAATCCTTCAGCTTCATTACTCAAAGCATCATATCTATTTCTTCTCATGCTTTGATTTCCAATGAAGAGCTCGGTGAGGGCATCCCAAGCTTCCTTAGCTGTGTTGAGATGCACAATGTGTTGCATGTCTTTAGTACCCACACCAAGCTGAATCATCTGTAGAGCTGATACGTCTAAAACATATCTACTTTCCTAAAAACTTTTGCTATTGTTTCTCCTCTAAACTTGTGTGGTTTGGATAAAAATAACACAGACTGGCGCTGTTTTCAGCAGAATTACCTTGGTGTCTAGTTTTTGTGTAGAAAATCAACTATCACAAAAAATCCCGGAAAATATGCCAAAAATCCTATTTCACCACAAGACTCACGGAGCCAGAATACGAGACGGAGTGGAGGCCTGAGGGGCCCACACCCCCTGCCGCGTGGGTGGGCCCAGGCCACGCTTGGAGGGGGTGTGGCTGCCCCAGGCACCCCCTCGGCCTCCCTCTTCGCCTATAAGTTGCCTCTTAACCTAAAAACCGAGGGGGGTTCGACGTTTTTCCAGAAAGAGTTCCGATGCGCCGCAACCACCAAAAACCATGATTTGGAACCAGAAACGCCGTTCTGGCACCCTGCCGGGACGGGGAATTTGGAGAGGATCATCGCCATCATCATCAACAACGCCTCTCCATCAACCATCCATGTTTCCCTCATCCACGAGTGAGTAATTCCCCGCTGTAGGCTATGGGGATGGTAGGGATTGGATGGGTTCTATCATGTAATCGAATAAGATTGTTAGGGCATGGTGCTTAGTATCTCTATTAGTGCTATTTGACTTTGTTGCAACTTGTTGTGCTTAATGCTTGTCACTAGGGCCCGAGTGCCATGATCTCAGATCTGAACTTATTACTGATTCATTATGATAGTATTGTTTGTGATCTTATCTGCAAGTTGTGTACACATATCATTGTCCGGATCCAAAGGCCCTAAAGTGACAGAAATTGGGACAACTGGAGGGGATGGCTGTGATGTGAGGATCATGTGTGTTCATGGAATGTTAATGCTTTGCTTCGGTGCTCTATTAAAAGGAGCACCTTAATTGCTAGTAGTTCCCTTGAGGCCCCGCTGCAACGGGCTGGCAGGACAAAAGATGTTGAGCAAGTTATCATTCCGAGCACGCATGACTATTTATGGAGCACATGCCTATGATTTCTTAGTACTTGGATTCCAGGCCCGAGCCCATGGGAGTGCGGCCCGTGCGGCCGCACAGGGCCCATAATTTTGGGGGGCCCAAAATTTCATGCCCGCATTAGAGAGTCTATACTTCAAATGTTTATCAGGAAATCATCTCAGCCTAACTGGTAGTGTGTCTCAATTGATGTGCTTAGAATGTTGTCGGGGGTCCGAAGTTCGAGTCCTACAGTCAGTTGAAATACTACTTTTTCTTACTCTCTTTTATTTTTTTGCTATAAAGATTGTCGTCTCTTAAAAACTAAAATAATCTCTAGTTTAGGTGTTTTTTTCTGGTCGGTCCTATATGGTTTTTAAACTACGTGCTTCCTTTTAAACGATTTTCTAAGATTATTTTACCACGAGTTAAGAATCTAAAGGCGTCTAGAGTAATTATTATGTTAGAAATCTATCTAAGACATGTGTATAACAAACTCTTTTTTTCTCTTGTCTTTTGCTATTCCAACGGTAGCTCTTAAAAAACCAATATAAGCTCTAGTTTGTATTTTCTGGTATTGTTGCCACTTATAAAAACAAAAATAACATCTAGTTTAGATTTATTCTGGTCGGTCATGTCTAGTTTTTAAACTACGTATTTTCTCTTATCTAAGACGATTTTACCATGAGTTTGGAATCTACAAGCGCCGTCGTTCTTCTAATGAAAAGTCCAACTAATTAAGACATGTACATACCCAACCGTGCTCTATATCTTCCTTATTGCGTGGTTGTCAATTTGTAGCTCTCATTTGATCAAAATTTTTCTTATCCAGTTGATTCATGAGACCGATTATGAAGATAGCATTGACGATTTCATTCCATAGAAAATTAAAGGAATGAATTTGTTTAAATAAATATTATGTAATTAGGAGTTGAATAGACATAATATTTTAATATATCTAGCTATTTTTTAAATTATTATACCATATAAATTATAATTTTTATTAGTTATTTTTTAATAAAATAGGGGCCCAATTTAAAGTTTCGCACAGGGCCTCGGATTTTTCTGGCTCGGCCCTGTTGGATTCTTTATCTTATTTATCTGCAATTTCTCTAGATCTTGAAGTTACATGTTTAGACTTGTCCATGCAACGCCCGTCCATCCATCCCTATGCCTACCGCACTCATATCCTACTGTTTGCTACATCTACATTATTGCTCTTGTTTTATCTGTCATTACTTTTCTATTGCTACTACGAAACTTTTGCTACTGATAAACTTCTGTGAGCAAGAACTATTTCCAGGTGCAGCTGAATTGACAACTCAGTTGTTAAGGCTTGCAAGTATTCTTTGACTTCCCTTGTGTCGAATCAATAAATTGGGTAATACTACCCTCGAAGACTGTTGCGATCCCCTATACTTGTGGGTCATCAAGACTACTTTATAGCGCTGTTGCCGGGGAGCATAGCTTTATTTGCAAGTTCACTTGGATCTATTATTGTTCATTGCTATTCCTTTCATCATGGGGAAGTATCGTGATGGAAAGTTTCCTATTTTACCATCCACTACAAGAAGAGGTACAGTCCTAAACACCTCTGCTGCTCTTGATTCTCCGTCTGTTATAAGTAAGCTTGTTACACCACCACCACATACACATGCTATACACACTGCTTCTACTGCTGAATCTGAAACTGCTTTTGATACTCATGATGTTACTTCCACTGTGCTTGATGTGAGTGGTTCATTAGGTCCTTTCCTAGATGCTACTATGGCTAGTCTAGGAAATACTGAAACTCCTAGTGAAGACACTATTACACCTGTTAGTTCACCTGAGTCTAGAGAGAGATATGATATTAATGATGGTTACATTGAGTTGACTGATAAATTTATTAAAGAGTGCCAAAACACACATGGTGCTAGTGCTATTAAGAGTCTCCTTGAGAGACGTACCATTATTCCTAAATTGTGTTCTGATCCTAAGTTTGCCACTTCTCCCATAGATATTAAAGATGAAGATTATGATTTCTCTCTTGATCTATCCTATTTAGACATTGTTGAGAAAGAACCTTTTTGTGGGACTACGAGTGAGAGTGTTGTGGCACATATGAATGAGCTTTACACTATGAGTGCTTTATTCTCTGATGATTTTAAGATGCGCAAGTACTTTGTTACTAAGATATTCCCCTTTTCACTAAAAGGAGAAGCTAAAGCTTGGTTTAATAGATTACCTCCTGGATCCATTGATAGTCCTGATTGTTTGATTGCTTCTTTCTTCTAGAAATATTTTCCTCCTAGTTCTAGACATGCTGCTTTGCAAAAACTTTTTGATTTTAAATAGGGAGAAGAAGAGAAATTGCCTGAGTCATGGACAAGATTCTGTGCCTTTATTCATGCACATCCTGGATGATCATTACCTAAAAATGAGATACTTGATATTTATTATAATGGACTAACTAATGATTCTAGGACATAACTAAATAGTTTTGCTGATTGTGTTTTCAGGAAAAGAACTCCTACAGATGCCAAAGAATTAATGGAAAAAATAAGCAAGAATTATGTTGATTGGACTTCAACTGAGCTAAATACACCTGGGCCTATTACTCCTGAACCAATTGTGCCTGAACCAGATCCAACGCTAACACCAAAGAAGAGGGGAGTTATTGCATTAAATGATGAAGTGATGAAAGAAGCTAAGAAATTTCTTAAGGAGAAAGGTATTAGAGCTGAAGATGTGAAGAATCTACCTCCTATTGAAGAATTATGTAAGCCAATTACCCACTCATCTACTATTGAGGTACACTCTCTCCACTTTGATGAAGGTGATATTCCCTATGGTAAGCCTCCTGATCAATGCTTAGAGGAACTTGACACATTTATTGTTAAACAAGGTAATTTTAATAAACAAGTTCAGAATCATTTATTGGAATACTCTAGAGCTATTAATGAGTTGAAAGATATTGTGGAAAGAACTGATAATGATGTTAAAAT
The DNA here is from genome assembly GCA_023614405.1 of Avena insularis. Taxonomy (NCBI): domain Eukaryota; kingdom Viridiplantae; phylum Streptophyta; class Magnoliopsida; order Poales; family Poaceae; genus Avena; species Avena insularis. Next base: position 158,538,726 of record CM042695.1, on the reverse strand, counting down.
GCTTTGTAAACACTTTCAAATGGTTCGAACCCAAATTGATCAACTTGCTAAGGTACAAAAAGATATGCTAGTTAATGCCTCAGGAGATAAACATGCTTATGGAATTAGAACTAGGAGTGGTATAGCTACTCAAGATCCTTTATATCCTGAAGGACACCCTAAAAGAATTGAGAATGATTCTCAACAAGGTGAAAGTAGTGGTAGCCCTCGTAAGAGAAATAAAAATAAACATAAAATAGTTGAGAAACCCTCTGAACCTGTTGTAGATCCTAATAGTATATCTGTCTCTGATGCTGAAACTGAAAGTGATGATAAAAATGATGCTCCTGACAAGGAGGAAGTTCAGGAAGAACCTGCGAAGCACACTAAGAACACTAGGTACACTAAGGTATATTTTGTAGCTAATAAACATGGTAGTGAGAGAGAACCTTGGGTGCAGAAACATATGCCTTTTCCTAATAAGAAACATAAGTCAAAGGAGGAAGAACACTATAACAAGTTTTGTGAGTGGATGAAACCTTTATTTTTGCAAATTCCTTTTATTGATGCTATTAAGTTGCCTCCTTATTCAAAGTATATGAAGGATATTGTCTCTAATAAAAGGAAGATTCCTAATGAGGAAAATTCTACTTTGCTTGCTAATTATTCCTTCAATGGTAAGGTTCCAAAGAAACTTGGTGGTCCAGGTATACCAACTATTCCTTGCTCTATTAAGAATAATTATGTTAGAACTGCTTTATGTGATTCCGGAGCTGTAGTTATTGTTATGCCTTTTTCTCTCTACAAGAGACTCTAGCTAGAAAAGTTGATACCAACTGATATATCTTTGCAAATGGCTGATAAGTCAACTACTATTCCTGTTGGTATATGTGAGGATGTTCCTGTTCAAGTGGCTCATAATTGCTTGGTTTTAACTGATTTTGTTGTGCTTGAGATGCTTGAAGATGATAATATGTCTATTATTCTTTGGATACCTTTTCTTAATACTGCAGGTGCTGTCATCAATTGTAATCAAGGAAAAGTAACTTTTAATATTAATGATAAAGAGCATACTATCTATTTCCCCAAGAAGATTCATAAGAGCTATTGCCTGAATTCCATTGAAAATATTGAGAGCATCAAAGTTGGAGAAATATATTGCCCCATTCCACAAGAAAGTTTTGAAACTATTATGATTGGGACCATTGCTATCAAGTTTAAGGTAACATAATCACTTTGTGAATGCAAAATTTTGTTTCATATAAGATTGTTTGGTGACAAGACTTGATCAACCTTGTTAACAAAAGGATTTTAATGAACAAAACAATGCTTTCACAGTGGTTATATTTGCTCACTTTTATTCTTCTCCTTCCTAGTCTTTGCTCTTTCTCTTGTTTGCTTTAGTTTTGCTAGTTGTTTGCTTGTTAAAGTGTCTTAGAACTTCTATAGTTTTTGTTCTTGTTTGCTTTTTTGCTTCTTCTAAAAAATATTTTCTGCGAGAAAATCAATTTTCATACCCTCAAAATTGGCCAAAAATAAACTTTCCCAAAAAATTCCAGAAAATTCATATTAATTTTTTCCTCGAAAAAGGGGCAGAGGGACACCTGGAGTGGCCCAGGGGGACCCACCAGGCTAGCACACCCCCTGGTGGCGCGGCCAGCCCCCAGAGCGTGCCTGGCCTGGGTGGGGCCCACCTGTGGCCTTCCAAGTTGCCTCCTTACAGCCACTTCTTTCTCTCCCGAAAAACACCGGAAACATTTCTCAAGCTCGAGTTCCTGCTGTTTTTGCTCCCGACATTTGATCTCCTTGCTCAACCCATCTTTGCTGCTGATTTTTGGAGGGATTTCTCCTTGGTATGTGCCTCCTCCACTTGTCCAATTAGATTTGTGATTGGTAGATTGTATCTTGAGTATTTTGCTGCTATAGGTGTCAGGTTGTGCGATCTTGCATGCTTGTTCTATGCTTAGAGATTTCATTTTGATGGATGTTTAGCCCTCTAGCAAGTTCCTATAGTAGTTTCTCATCATTTATCAACTTGGAAATCACTTGGTTTGATTTTTGTCTAAAAATTTCAAAAAGGAAGATGAGTGCATACCCACTGAATCAATATGATTTGATGGTACCTGGGCCAATGAAAGTCCATCGTGAGGAAGGAGTCTTCCCTTCCATATATCCATGCCCTGAATTTATGAGAGCCGCGGGAATCTTCCAGGATTTCCAAACTATGATTACTAATGCAAGGTTGGAACACTTTATTGAAGAAGAACCATATCAGTATGTTAAGCTAACCATGTATGTGGTGCAAGACTTCCAGTTTACTTGGTCCTCGTCTAATCCCATGGTCCATTATAAAATCTACAATCTAGCTGTCGACTTGCCTTTTGTTGATTTCTGTGCAGCTATTAGAGTGGCTCATTGGGGATCTTGTGAGAAGATCAAGGAGAGGCCTAAGTCACTTATAGATTTATATGCTGAAATTTGCCAAGGTTACGACTTCTCGAAGGAAAGTGGTAAAATTCGGAACATTCAGTTCCCATCTATTAGATATTTTGCCTATTTCATTACCAAGTGTGTTCTTGCTAGAAAGATTGCTAGAAAGTTATCTTCTTTTGATATAGCTTTTATCTCAGCTGCTTTGAATAGGGATAGATCTTATAACCTGGATACTTTGATAGCTTACCGTCTTACCACTAACCACGAGAAGGGTGGAATTTGTGGAGGTCCATTGCCTCTAGGTTGCTAGCTTTCCATGGTTTAGAGCCTCACCATTTAGATTTTCGGTTCCCCATAGAGAGTCTTGATCTTGATTCCATGGTTTAGCATAATTTTGTTTCTTCTTGGGCTACTATGAGAAGTCTACCGTATGAATTATCCTTTGTTAAGCGTGGTTGGAGAGGGGGTAGGACTGAGAAAGTAGTCTATTTGCCTGCACCTGCTTTGTTTAATTTTGATAGCAGGCAAGGATGGTCGCTCACGGAGGAGGAGTTTGATACTCACGTGGCGGAGCTCTCCCAGTAAGAGGAGAATGTTGGAGAGGATGTCGAAGATGATTCGGTTTAGCCCTCCAACATGGGGGAGTATTCATACAAGCAGCCCTCCTATGATTGGCGCACGTCTTCTTCTTCATCGCGAGGGCCTGATTATGATCATTCCTATGATGACCCACCAGCTTAGGGTTACTATCGTGCTATTGATCCCCACTTAGGCCAAAAGCCTAAGCTTGTGGTGGTGGTGGTGGGGGGGGGGTATACCGACATCACACTCATCTATATATCATGTCTCGTCGGTTCTTTGTATATCCATTGTTTCGCTTTCTTTTTGGTTTTTGTTTCTGCTTTCTCAACACACAAAAAGACCAAAAATATTTTCATTGTTGCTCTTGGTTTGTTTCTTTGCTTTTTAGCTTTGGTTTGCCTTAAAGAAAAATCCAAAAAGATTTTGCTTTGTTTGGTTTTTCTTTGTGTGCTTGCTTTAAAAAAATCGAAAACACCAAAAATATTTGTTGTTCTTCTTTGGTTTTGTGAAGTTATTTGCAGGGTTCAGTAGTCCTCAGTGGATTTTGGTTTCATGTTATTATTCAAGTCACACAAGTGAAGGACAATAATGAAGATTAAGACAACTTGAGGTGTGGTAAGAGGCTGGTAACGAACTCTATTTGTTTTCATTTTTGTACATATACTCATCATGATGAGCATGCTTCGTATGTTCATGTAAGGTGTATGTTATTTATGGATGCTTAGTAGTTCTTGCTCTCTTATGATTAGCTCCAGCTTGCTAATAGTTTGTAGCATGTCATATGAAAGTTTGCTTGCATTGTTCTATTCATAACTTGGTATGACATTGTGGTATCCTCCTCTGAATGTTTCATGTGAATCGACTTGGCACATGCTCACGCATTCATATGACTAAACAATAGTCAGTAAGCCTCGATGATTTATTTTGCCTCAAAGTTCTTGTATCATTTTCATTGCATAATTAGTCATGTTTTGCTACAATCATGATTATGACAGTTATTGCTCTCTTGTTTGTCGCTCCCTCTCTATTCCTAGCCTTCACTTGCACTGAGTATGAGCTCTACTTGTGCATCCAACTCCTCAAAACCAATATTGCCAACAGTGTCCACCATACCTACCTACTAGCATCATTTGATATTCAGTGCATATTCATTATGTCTTGTTTTCTTCCAAATAAAATGTTTGACTGTTTTGAGAAAGTTAGTTAGTAAAGCTCTCACAAACTTGATGGCACACTTTATTTCTTGCACTTCATAAACCTGGACCATTGTGACTGTCCATGAAAGTTATATACTTGCAAATTATAGGCTGGGAGTTAGCAGAACCGTGCTGTCACGGGGAACGCTTTCAACACTTATGGATATATATCCAGTTGATATCATGCTCTTTTGTTTGCGGATGTCGTCGGTGTGAAATAAAAGGGGAGCTTGTGAGTTCATGGAGTTATATATATGTGTTAGAGAAACGCCTAGGCCGCTAGCCTAAGCCATGCCTAATCATGGTGGAAACTTGCAGCCTAACCATAATGAGCAATCTGTGAAGCATCCTCAATAAAAACCTATGCAAATAGCAAATAAAAAGATCGCTAAGATGCTCATTGTCTGCTTGCCTTGTCATTTTGAAGATGGGATAGCTCCTATATGATGTGAAAGAGGTACCCTATTGGCGGTTCTCTATGATACGCATGTATTTACGATGATAAGAACTTACAGGTAACTAAAGTTGAGTAGCATGAGGAGCGGCCCTCGTACTCAAGGGACATGAGATTTCCAGTTTATGGTCTGTCAAGCATATAACTCATATTGGACCTCACTTTCACCTTAATCATCTAAAGATGCTTATGATAGGGTCAATGAGAGCTCAAAGCTAATGAGTACCTTACTTTCAGCATTTGGAAGCCTTTCAAACCTTTCAAAACCTTTTTCACTTCCTTGTTGAGTCACCTCTTATTCTATGAGAACCTTCTTGAGAGCATAGTTGTCATTCTTAGTGTAATGTGCTTGTCTTGAAACTTGGTTAATTATGTCATGACTTTGATGCTTGTATCTCTAATATCTTTACTTCTAGTCTTCACTTGAACTTCAGAGGTGCCTTGGCATTCTTGTTTTGCTCCACCATCAAAGGCAAGCGAGATACCACTCTATCATACCTTCTTATGAGCATTACAATGTTGCTTATGTTTATGTTTCATGATACTTATTATTATTCAGTTGGAATCTCTTCATAGCTTGCAATGACTATTGAGTAGACTTAGTTGCATACTCCTTATTATGAATTGTCTAAGTATCTACTCCCGTGCTGAGAATATATATATATCAGATGAAGCAAATGTGTTCGTGAAAGTTCTTTTATCGCACTCAGTTTTCAACTTAATTGCTTGAGGACAAGCAATATGATAAGCTTGGGGGGAGTTGATACATCCAAAACGTATCTACTTTCCCGAACACTTTTGCTACTGTTTCTCCTCTAAACTTGTGTGATTTGGATACAACTAACACGAACTGACGCTGTTTTTAGCAGAATTACCTTGGTGTCTAGTTTTTTTGCAAAAAATCAACTATCAGGAAAAATCCCAGAAAATATGCCAAAAATCCTATTTCACCAGAAGACTCATGGAGCCAGAATACGAGATGAAGTGGAGGCCTGAGGGGCCCACACCGCCTGCCATGCGGGTGAGCCCAGGTCGCGCCTAGAGGGGGTGTGGCTGCCCTAGGCACCCCCTCGGCCTCCCTCTTCGCCTATAAGTTGCCTCGTGACCTAAAAACCGGGGGGGGGGGGGGGCTCGACGTTTTTCTAGAAAGAGTTCCGCTGTGCCGCCACCACCAAAAACCATGATTCAGAACCAGATACTCCATTCTGGCACCCTGCCGGGACGGGGAATTTGGAGAGGATCATCGCCATCATCATCAACAATGCCTCTCCATTAATCATCCATGTTTACCTCATTCATGAGTGAGTAATCCCCCGCTGTAGGCTATGGGGATGGTAGGGATTGGATGAGTTCTATCATGTAATCGAATAAGATTGTTAGGGCATGGTGCCTAGTATCTCTATTAGTGCTATTTGACTTTGTTGAAACTTGTTGTGCTTAATGCTTGTCACTAGGGCCCGAGTGCCATGATCTCAGATCTGAACTTATTATTGATTCATTATGATAGTATTGTTTGTGATCTTATCTGCAAGTTGTGTACACATATCATTATACGGATCCAAAGGCCCCGAAGTGACAGAAATTGGGACAACCGTAGGGGATGGCTGTGATGTGAGGATCACGTGTGTTCATGGAGTGTTAATGCTTTTCTCTGGTGCTCTATTTAAAGGAGCACCTTAATTGCCAGTAGTTCCCTTGAGGCCCTGCTGCAACGGGCTGGCTGGACAAAATATGTTGTGCAAGTTCTCATTGCGAGCACGGATGACTATTGATGGAGAACATGCCTATGATTGCTTAGTACTTGGATGCTTTATCTTATTTATCTGCAATTGCCCTAGATCTTGAAGTTGCATGTTTAGACTTGTCCATGCAACGTCCATCCATCCATCCCTATGCCTACCGCGCTCATATCCTACTTTTTGCTACTACTACTATTACTATTGCTCTTGTTTTACTGCTGCTGTTACTTTGCTATTGCCACTACAAAACTTTTGCTACTGATAAACTTCTATGAGCAAGAACTATTTCTAGGTTCACCTGAATTGACAACTCAGTTGTTAAGGCTTGCAAGTATTCTTTGGATCCCCTTGTGTCGAATCAATAAATTGGGTAATACTACCCTCAAAGACTGTTGCGATCCCCTATACTTGTGGGTCATCAAGAGCTTTGCATTGAGTTAACTGTCCACAAACTCTCTTCTTGTTAGGTTGTTGGGATATCCAACATGAAGACCATTCTCTATGATTTTCCACAGCTCAATGGAGGAGCTGCACACATGAGACTTCATAAAAAATGCCATTGATTAAAAGAAGATGATGAAAGTTTGGGTGGATCACCCCTATTAAGTATATGAGGGTGTGGGATAGGTGGATCAGGCGAATACACATGGGAATCCTCATTGTATCCTTCCTTACCACTATCCTTTTTCGAGGAGGAGCTCTTGCTAGTGCCATCACCAACCCCTTCGTTCTCTTTGGAATCGGTTTTACCCGTTTCCTTGGATTGCAGAGTGGTAGCCTCAGAGGCAGATGGAGCTGATGCTGCGGATGGGGAGAGCCGCATTATCATTTTATGCATATCTGCCATCTTAGCCTCTATAGAATTAATCAAGGTTGTTTCCAACGTCTTGAGATCCTTCATCGTGACTACCTCCGAAGCATCACTCCCATCTCCCTTGGAACCCATACTTCTCTTAGGCGGTTAATCCCGAATTAAGAGTCGGGGCTCTGATACCAATTGAAATGGATCGTATGGGCACCTAGAGGGGGGGGGGTGAATAGGTGATACTCAATTTTTTAGTTCTTTTTCAATTTTAGGCTTGGCACAAAGTAAATTCTCTAGATATGCAACTACGAGAATTTCCCTATATGCAAACCTAGCTACTAAGCACGTAAAGAGAGGAGCGAGGAAACCATAGTGGAGCACGCGGAGACACAGGGATTTGTTTTACCGCACTTCCTTCCTTGTTAAGGGAAGTACATCTGCGTTGGAGGGTGGGCGGTTCTAAGAACACCATGCCAATAGGCCTCACCCTATTCTCCGATGGATCTCGCCACGAAAGGCCTGATCCACCTTCTCCACTATTGGTACCCTTCGAGGCGGGAACCGGTGCCTTTACAACTCTAGCGGGGCACACATGCACAACCTAATTTGAGGCTCCCGTAATGACAACAAGCTGTCACAAGAACAAGGATTATCAATATAATCAACACACGGATTTGGATATTTGCAAGAAATACTAGATCGAAGATTCTCCAAATGAATGGAGAGGAGATGAAGCGCTTGATTGCAGTTGGTGAAGATCGAGCCCTCCTCCTTCGACTCCTCGAGGAACGGGGCCTTTGGGTGGATGAAGGTGGAGCTCTCTTGGATGAAACTTGAAGAACAGATCTTGTCTTTTTCGAATGAACCAAGAGTTCTGGCAGGAGGGAGATGGCTGGTTTAAATACCCCCTGCATAGATCTGGCCATTGGTGAAGTTTGGGGGCGGATTATCCGCCCCCACTAGGGGCGGACTATCCTCCCTAGGGGAAAAATCTTCCCCCTGGACGGAAAGTCCAGGGGAATATCCGCCCCCCACACAGTAGGTCACGCCGAGCTTGACTTGGTGAAAATCCTCGAGGGGGCGGATTATCCGCCCCCCTCAAGGGGCGGACTATCCACCCCTGGGGAAATCCTCCCTAGAGACTGAAAGTCAAGGGGAAACTCCGCCCCCTCTCTGAGTGATGCGCCATAGCAACCTTTGAGGCAGATCCTGGGGGCGGACTATCCGGCCCCTGGAGGGGCGGATTATCTGGCCTGGGTAAAAACTCCGGCCTTGGCCAAAAAATCGATGGGATATTCCGCCCCCCATTCTGAGGGTTGCGCCCTTGCGCCCTTCTGAAATAGGGGAGGGGCGGATTATCCGCCCCCAAAACCACTTTCAAGCTCCTTTTCAAGTTAAGATCTGTAGCACTTCAACACACATTAAAATATCCTTGGTATTGTTATCTAACACACAAAACACTAGGGATCATGAAATGTTCTTTCACCTATAGTGGGGGATTACTCACTCATGGATGGAGGAAACTTGGATGGTTGATGGAGAGGCGTCGGTGATGATGATGGCGATGATCTCCTCCAATTCCCCGTCCCGGCAGGGTGCCAGAACGGATTTTCTGGTTTTGAATCATGGTATCTGGTGGTGGCGGCGTAGCGGAACTCTTTCTGGAAAAACGTCGAACCCCCCGGAGTTTTTAGGTCAGGAGCCTTTATGTAGGCGAAGAGGGAGACCGAGGGGGTGCCCGATGTGGCCACACCCCCTCAAGGCGCAGGCCCAGCCTGCGCGGCCAGGGGGTGTGGGCCCCTCGTGGCCCACCTCTGCCTCATCTTCTGGCTCTGTGAGTCTTTTGGTAAAATAGGTTTTTTGGCATATTTTCCGGGATTTTTCCTGAAAGTTGATTTCCTACACAAAAACTAGACAACAAAGCAATTCTGCTGAAAACAGCGTCAGTCTGTGTTAGTTGTATTCAAATCACACAAGTTTAGAGAAGAAATAATAGGAAAGTGTTTGGGAAAGTAGATACGTTTTGGACGTATCAACTCCCCCAAGCTTACTTATTGCTTGTCCTCAAGCAATTCAGATGAAAATTGAGTGTAATAAAATAAACTTTCACAAACACATTTGCTTCATGTGATGTATATATTATCAACATATGCCCAGTACTTAGACAATTCATAATAAGGAGTATGCAGCTAAGTCTACTCAATAGTCATTGCAAGCTATGAAGAGATTCCAACACAATAATAATAAGTAGCATGAAACATAAACATAAGCAACATTGCAATTCTCATAAGAAGGTATGATAGAGTGGTCTCTCGTTTGCCTTTGATTGTGGAGCAAAACATAAATTCCAAGGCACCTTTGAAGTTCAAGTGAAGACTAGAAGTAAAGATATCAGAGATACAAGCATCAAAGTTATGACATAATTAACCAAGTTTTGAGACAAGCACATTACACTAAGAATGACAACTATGCTCTCAAGAATGTGCTCATAGAATAAGTGGTGACTCAACACGGAAGTAAAAAGGTTTTGAAAAGTTTGAAAGGCTTCCAAATGCTGAAAGTATGGTACTCATTAGCTTTGAGCTCTCATTGCCCCTGCATAGGCATCTTTAAATGGTTAAGGTGAAAGTGAGGTCCAATATGATTTATATGCTTGACATACCCTAAACTGAAAATCTCATGTCCCTTGAGTACGAGGGCCGCTCCTCATGCTACTCAACTTTAGTTACCGATAAGTTCTTGTCATCGTAAATACATGCGTATCATAGAGAACCGCCAACAGGGTACCCCTTGCCCCATGATGCAGGAGCTATCCCATATCAAAATGACAAGGCAAGCAAACAATGAGCAACTCAGCGATCTTTTTATTTTCTATTTTCATAGGTTTTTATTGAGGATGCTTCACAGATTGCTCATTATGGTTATGCTGCAAGTTTCCACCATGATTAGGCATGGCTTATGCTAGTGGCCCAGGCGTTTCTCTAACACATATACATAACTCCATGGACTTACAAGCTCCCCTTTTATTTCACACCGACGACGTCCGTAAACAAAAGAGCATGATATCAACTGGGTAATGATTACATGTGTTGAAAGCATTCCCCGTGACAGCATGGTTCTGCTAACTCCCAGCCTATAATTTGCAAGCATATAACTTTCATGGACAATCACAATGATTCATTTTTATTAAGTGCAAGAAATAAAGTGTTCCATCAAGTTTGTGAGAGCTTTACTAACTAAATTTCCCATAACAAGAAAATATTTTATTTGGAAGAAAATGAGGCACAATGAATATTCACAGAATAGCAATGATGCTAATAGGTAGGTATGGTGGACACTTTTGACAATATTGGTTTTGGGGAGTTGGAGCACGAGTAGAGCTCATACTCAGTGCAAGTGAAGGCTAGCAATAGAAAGGGAGCGACAAACGAGAGAGCAATAACTGTCATAATCATGCTTGCAACAAAACATAATTAATTATGGCATAAAAGTGATACAAGATCTTTGAGGCAAAATAAATCATCGAGGCTTAACTGACTTTGGTTCAGTCATAGGCATGCGTGAGCATGTGCCAAGTCGATTCAAATGAAACATTCAGAGGAGGATACCACAATGTCATACCAATTTATGAATGGAACAATGCAAGCAAACATTCATATGACATGCTACAAACTATTATCAAGTTGGAGCTAATCATAAGAGAGGAAGAACTACTAAGCATCCAATAAATACATAGACCTTACATGAACAGACTACGCATGCTCACAATGCTGAGTATATGTACAAAAATAAAGGCAAATAGAGTTCCTTACCAGCCTCTTACCACACCTCGAGTTGTCATTAATCTTCATTATTGCCCTTCACTTGTGTGGCTTGAATAATAACATGAAACCATAATGCACTGAGGACCGCCAAACCCTGCAACGAGCTTCACAAAACCAAAGAAGAACAACAAATATTTTTGGTGTTTTTGATTTTTAAAGCAAGCACTCAAAGCAAAAGAAAACAAAGCAAAATCTTTTTGGATTTTTCTTGAGGCAAACCAAAGCAAAAAGGCAAAGAAACAAACCAAGTGAAACAACAAAAATATTGTTGGTCTTTTTCTGTTTTGGGAAAACAGAAACAAAAACCAAAAAGAAAGCGAAACATGGATATACAAAGTATCGACGAAACATGATATGTAGATGAGTGTGGTGTCAGTATACCTCCCCCCAAGCTTAGGCTTTTGGACTAAGTGGATCTCAATAGCGCGGGTAATAACCCCAAACTGGTGGATCATCGTAGGAATGATCACTCCTCGTGATGAAGAAGAAGCGCTCCAATCATAGGAGGGCTGCTTGTATGAAGACTCCCCCATGTTAGAGGGCTGAACCGAATCACCTTCGGCATCCTCTCCAACATTCTCCTCTTGCTGGGAGAGCTCCACCAAGTATGTGTCAAATTCTTCCTCCGTGAGTGACCATCCTTGCCTGTTATCAAAATAAAACAAAGAAGGTGCAGGCAAAGAGACTACTTTCTCAGACCTACCCCCTCTCCAACCATGCTTGACAAAGGTTATTTCATACGATAGCTCACTCAAAGTAGCCCAAGAAGAAACAAATTTATGCTGAACCATGGAATTGAGATCAAGTCTTTCTATGGGGAACTGGAAGTCTGAATGATGAGGCTCTAAACCATGGAAAACTAGCAAACGAGAGGAAATGAGACCTCCACAAATTCCACCTTTCTCGCGGATAGTAGCAAGACAGAAAGCTATCAAAGCACCCAAGTTATAAGTTCTATCCCTATTCAAAGCAGCTAAGATAAAAGCTAGATGAAATTAAGATAATTTTCTAGCAGTCTTCCAAGCAAGAACACATTTTTCAATGAAATAGGCAAAATATCTAATGGATGGGAAATGAATATTCCGAATTTTACCACTTTCCTTTGAGAAGTCGCAACCCTGGCAAATTTCAGCATATATACCATGAGTGGCTTAGGCCTCTCTCTAATCTTCTCGCAAGAACCCCACTGTGGCACTCTGATAGCTGCACAAAAATCAACAAAAGGAAGGTCGACAGCTATATTATAAATTTTGTAGTGGACCATGGGATTATTCAAGGACCAACTAAACCGAAAGTCTTGCACCACAGACATGGTTAGCTTAACATATTGGTAAGGCTCTTCCCTAACAAAATGTTCTAACCCTACATTAGAAATCATAGTTTGGAAATCCTGAAAGATCCCCGCAGCTCTCATAAATTCGGGTCATGGATATATGGAAGATAAAACCTCCTCCTCACGATGAACTTTCATTGGCTCAGGTTCCATCAATTCATGTCGATTCAGTTGATATGCACTCATCTTCTTTTCTAAAATTTTTGGACAAACATCAAACAAAGTGATTTCCAAGTTGATAAATGATGAGGAACTACTATAGGAACTTGCTAGAGGGCTAAACATGCATCAAAATGAAATCTCTAAGCATAGAACAATCATTAAGCTCACACAACCTGTCACCTATAGTAGCAAAATACTCAAGATATAATCCACTAATCAAAAATCTAATTCGACAAACGGAGGAGGCACATACCAAAGAGCAATCCCTCCAAAAATCAGCAGCAAAGATGGGCTGAGCAAGGAGATCGAAATTTAGGAGCAAAAACAGCAGGAAATCAAGCTTGAGAAAGTTTTCTGGTGTTTTTCGGGAGAGAGAAAGAAGTGCCTGAAAGGAAGTCAAAGGGGTTCCATGAATATGAACAAGGAACCTTATGGTATGGAAAACGTATATGCATTCCACAAGATCCCGAACTAAGGAAATTGATCCTGCAAGAAGCACATAATTCAACATATTCTATTCATCCGGGCAACACCAAGATGTACATGGATGTGAAGGAAAGATTTTGGTGGAACAATCTAAAGAAGGGTATCGCAGAGCACATTGCTTTGTGCGACGTGTGTAGTAGAGTAAAGGCAGAACATCAGAAACCGGCAGGGTTATTACAACCACTACCAATACCTGATTGGAAGTGGGATACAATTGGTTTGGATTTTATCACAGGATTACCAAGGACTAGATCTAGATACGATTCTATATGGGTTGTGGTGGATCGCTTAACAAAAGTAGTCATTTCATACCCGTAAATACCACCTATACAAGTGCTAAATTGGCCAAGATCTATATGAACAGGATTGTGTGTCTGCATGGAGTACGTAAGAGCATTGTGTCTGATAGAGGAACTTAGTGCACTTCGCATTTTTGGAAACAACTGCATGAGTCATTGGGAACAAGACTAGAATTCAGCACTGCATTTCATCCTCAGACTGATGGACAGACAGAAAGGACCAAACATATTTTTGAAGATATGTTGAGAGCTTGTGCGCTAGACTATGGATCTAGTTGGGATGAAAGTCTGCCATATGCAGAATTTTCTTACAATAAAAACTATCAATCGAACATATAGATGGCTCCGTTTGAATTTCTTTATGGAAGGAAGTGTACTTGTAAGGTTCCCAACCTTTAATAAGGTAGAGATCCCTGTGTTTACAATGCTAGTCCCTGGATCAATAGCTAGCATCCATAGTTAAGATGTAATATCAAGAAACAAAGGTCATAATACAACTTTATAACCAGGAATAAAATAATTCATTACATCTTACATAGCTCATTTGGCTATCACATTACAATGCAACAGAATATCTATAAAGCATGGAGTCCTTCATCTTCAAAGTGCCACAAGAAATCATGTTGGTTGTAGACTTGTAATCCTATTCAACACGCTTCACTAACATCAAACAAACCTGCAACATAATAAGTTGCAGCCACAAGGGTCAATACATTTGAATTGTATTGGCAAGTTTCACTACTATGTAGAAATAAGTGGATCCTATCATTACATGCATATTTGGCTAAGTAGGGTTTAGGCTCTTTTGCAGAAAGCAATATAGTTTTATCCTATCTTTTCAAAATAGTTTTGATCTTTGTCAAATCTTTCTAAACTCCTTAGAAAACTCCAAGTGCTTCAAATCCCTGGTTGTCACCATCGAGTTTTACTTTGAGAAATTGGAATGTCGAGATCTCCATAGCTTCAGGCCTTAGTTGCTCAGTATTGTCCATAACCGGGGACACGACTAAGTACTTAGAATTTTTTTTTGATCTTCTGCAGAAGTTGTACACTTTACCCACATGACACAATCTCGTCTTGATGCCACCAGTGGCCGCTGGATAATTACTCACCAAAATGGAGTACTGGCAGATCGAGAATGTGACAAAGTCTTTCCATAGAAGTCCTCCCAATACACAATGCTAGCTTGTCAACCAGGCACCAATGTAGGGATATATTTCCCTTACACAATTCTAGTTAACCTGAAGATGCCAATGCATGGGTCTTCCACTATGTAGTTGACTAAGCCAGAGCCCATTTAGCATGTGGCTGTACACGGAAGCCACTGTACGAGAAACATGTTCAATCTCTAAGTCCCTGGGTGGTTTTATTCTAGTGCACATACAAAAGATAGCCATATAAACATGGTTCCCTTTGTTGCCACTTTGTCCAAAATTGAGTATCCTTGTCCACCTAGGCGGTTCACTGAGTACTTGTTTTATTATATAAAACATATATCTTTCCAACACTTCATATAATCATAACATGTATCCCATCCCAAATATATAGCAGGGCTAAGCATACTACAACTACAATGTTTTCACTAAGGGAGATATAAGGGTATCCTATTAGGATTTAGCATAGCATAAAATATAGTAATCCTTATCATGCATGTTACAAAAATCCACTAAGAGTGATGAAAATAGTAGGACATGGATGATAGTGTCACTTGCATTTTTAGTAGAGAATGTTGGTTCACTTCTTGATCTTGCAAATATCACACTCTTCTAACTTCACTACAATTCAATCAAGCAAACACAAATTCAACTAGCATTCAAACCATTTCTCACACATAAAATAACAAAAACAAGGTCATGCATGCAAGCATGCAAAAGATAGTTTTATTTATAAAAGTGGTTTCTACTAGGCTCTAAACATTTTCAAGCTCACATTGGTCATTTACAAAAGTGTTAAAACCATTTGCAAAAGGTTTTATCTCATAAACCATATAATATGCTAAGGTGTTATTTTATGTAGTTGAAAATATCTTTTAGCAAATTAATAACTTCATATGGTTCATCAAATATATTTTAATTCTCAAAACATGGTGTTTAGGGTCAGAGAGTTTAATTAAAATCATTTCCCAAAGATTTTACTCAAAATTCATTTCTAAACCATAAACAATATTTTTACTTGACTAGAAATGAGCTAACTCAAATACTTATTCCTTAACTTCACAAAATACATTTTTAAATACATAAGTTGGTTCCTATGGTCAGTAGGTTCAAAACAATCCATTTTGCAAAGATTTCATCTTAAATTATATCTAGAATAAATTTTATATTCAAAATAAGCCTACACAAGCTTCTGTAAATTCAACCAATTTTCCAGAAGCAAAACATTAAACAAAGTGCATGGTTGCAAAGTACTTGTCCTGCTAATTCCATTGATATAAAATTTGCAAAATTTGGACGTGTAGAACTAAAGTTATGAATTTTACAAGTTTGCAAATCCAATAGATCAAATTTCTAATTTAAATCCTAAGTCTGGCCACGTGTCTTTTTCTGATAGGCTGGTACCGCTTCGGTTGGATCAGCCTCTCTGGTGCGTTAGATCTAAATGAAATCGTGCGGCTCTGGTTTAACCTTACCCCTTCGTTAAGTCATCTGTTTCTACGCGTCTGATCTAAATCGAACGGTGCAGATTCACTCGACCACAAAGTGGCGGCGCTGCAACGGCGACAGGCGGCAGCATGCTCAGACGAGGGTGGCGCCGGCAATGCAGGAAGCGAGGGAGAGGAAGTAGTAGCTCACCGTGCTCGTGGGAGTGTGGAGAAGCTCTAGGTGTGGTCGGCTTGGCGAGGGCCTGTTTCAGGGGATTTCGCGGTTGGCGTCGGGCTCGCTCAGTCGATGTTGTAGACGAGGCTTCAGAGCATGCCAGAGAAAAAGGAAAGCATGGTTAGATGCGCGGGAGAGTGGCGAGTGCACGCGTGTGAAGGAGGAGAAGAGGGGCGGTCAGAATATTACCAGGGGAGTCGCCGGAGAAGAGGCAGACGGTGGCGGAGTTCGGTCGAGGTGGTTGCCAACGTTCTGGGTCAAGCGCGGGCAAGCCGAGGGTGCAGAGAGAAGCGCCTGGGGATGGGGAGCATGCTAGTGTGGTCGAGGAGGCGAGGGGCGACGGGGTTTAGCCAGAATCGCTCGGGGAGCTCGTCGGAGGCTGCGGCGGTGCAAACGAAAATGACGATGGCCTGGGGGCGCTCTTGTAGTGGTTTCTGAGGGGAAAGGGAGGGAATAGGGAGGTGATTATGGGTGCGTGGTCTCTGGAGGAATTAAGCCTGTCATCAACGCGAATTGATCGCCGCAATCAAGGGCAGCAACAGCGAGGGGGACGTGGTCGCGGTGAAGACGATGACTGGCGATGTGGGCCCCGTTCATCAGCGAGAGAGAGAGGGGGCGTGGGGTCCAGTCGTCAGTGACTTCGCGTGTGAGAAACTGAGTGAAAAACGGTTCACCGCGGGGTGAGCAGGTGGGCTGCGCTGCTGGGCTTGCTGGGCCTTGGCAGTGGGCTGTTTCGTTTCACTTTTTTATACAGAATGCTTTTTCTTTTTCTATTTGGAATTTCTGTTTTGATTTTATTTCAAACAAATCAAACTCCAATTCAATTCAAACCACCACCAAACGTTGTGTTGCTTTTAATTCTGTTTAACAACATATTCCAAAGTCCAAAATAAAATAATTCTTTTATTCTTTTAGGACCTATTAATAATTAAATAAATAGACCCTAGTCTTTATTTCAAATAGGATTTAATTTAATTTTAAAACTCTATTTGAAATTTAAACAATACCAAAACCTTTTCAGTAGGTTTTATTTGAAAATATAAAACACTTGGAATTTTTATTTAAAATACTTTAACAAGTTTTAGTGTTTATTTAAAAAGGAAAAAGCCTTTACTTAAATAAAATTGGAAATTAATAAATCCTTATTATTTTATTTAAATAAACCTTTACTCTATTTTTTCAAATAGAAATATTTTATTTTAAATGCTTGGCCAAGATTTAATTTTGCTCTTTAAAAATAGTCCTTATTTATAATTCTTTCTTATAAAAACCATATCCTTTTATTAAAAGATCCAAAAATGGTGATTCCAACTTTTATAACTTTATTATTTATTTGTTTATCTTTTTAAATCACTTTAGGATTTTATTTGATCAGAATAGGTTTTGATGTTTCCAATTGGAATCAAAAGTTTCTTCTCACCCTAAATTTCAACAAAATTTTATTTTGTTTATTTATTTTTCACATTTCAAAATTTGGAAAATTTTGGGATGTGACAGGCTACCACCCTTAAAAGAAATCTCGTCCCGAGATTTGGAAGGCTAGGGTTACAAGTTGGCTTCAAGGCAACTAGGGTACTACCACCCTTAAAAGAAAATCTCATAGGGTTACATTGATGGTTCACTTGACTATGGGTTCAACACTTAATATCCATACAATGAATCCTTATTTGACTCTTCTGAGTTAACTAGTTCCTGACATCCACTTCTTCTATCTCTTCAAAGTCCCCATCCATGTCAATGTGGTTCACATGTCCTTTCTGGGTCACATTGGAGTCATTTCCATTGGCTCTTCTTGCATCCTTTTTCTTTTTCTTCTTAGGACAGTCTGATGCATAGTGTCCAAGTTCCTTACAATTATAGCATTGCAACTGGCTAATATATTTCTTCTTGAAAGTGTCATGTTGGTTCTGACCAAGGTCATCTCCATTGTCAGTATCATTTCCATTATTATCACTTTCATTGTTGTTGTGGTGATACTGATGTGGTTCAGAATCTTCATTGCTCTTTTTGAATGAACGCTTCTTTTGTGATGATCCTGAGTGATACTTGAGTTTATGCTTCCTCTTTCTATTCTCAACTTGATTCATCTTGTTTTCCAAAATGGTGGCTTTGGCACAGAGTGATTGATAAGTTGAGACATAGGCAACAGCTAGCTGCAGGTTCAACTCATCATTAAGTCCTCCAAGAAATTTCTCCTTTCTCTTAGCATCTGTGTCAACTTCATCTGGTGCATAGCGTGCCAGATTGTTGAATTCTTCAATATACTCAGCCACACTGAGGTGACGCTGTTTTAGATTGTGGAATTACTTTTTCTTCAAGTGCATCACTCCAGATGAGATGTGAGCTGTACGGAAACCATCCTCAAAAATAGCCCAAGTCACATCCTCAAGGGGAGTGGTGATCTGAAAGTTGTCCCACCATGTTGCTGCTGGTCCTTCAAGTAGAAATGCTGCAAACCTAACTTTTTCTTCATCGGTGCAGCCAATAGTCACTAAGTCCTTATTCACCGAACGTAACCAGTCATTGGCTTCCATTGGATTAGTTGTTCTAGAGAACCTTGCAGGCCTAAGTTTCATAAACCTGGTGAGCATATCATGTGCTGGAGGATTATTCTGATTGTTGTTGTTGTTGTTGTTGTTGTTGTTCTGATTCTGTATGAACATGGTTATCATCTGCATCAGCTGTGTCTGAGCTGTCATCATCTGCTGCATCTCAGGGGTGATATTGTTGTTTTGGTTGGGGTTGGCACGTCGGGGAGGCATCTGTTGGTTTGATAGGGATGAGTAATGATGGATAGGTCTAAAGAAGTTCTAACACACAACTCAAAACAACCAAGTTCAATCAAACAATCAACAAGCAACTATTCACTTAACAACTTATGAGCTTAACTCATGAGTTTAAGGAAACAACAAGTTTTCTTGAAAGAATTAACTTGGTATGGTCATACCTCGTAGGTCAATATGATCCATACACTAACTTGATATTAATGTCTTTGGTAGGCAATCTAATGTCTCTTGGTTTTCACTTGTAGTCCTTAGTGATGTCTAAGTTGAAGTCCTTGGTGAAACTAAAGTTGAAGTCATTGGTCATGGTGAAGGCTTTGTCCATCAAGTTGAAAAGGAAGAGGTGTAGAATCAAAACCAAAAGGTTGAGGAAAGAGTTTACAAGATTGTTTGAAAATAAGTTTTGGAACAAATACAACTCCTATTTTTCTAAGGGGTTTTGTACAATCCTAGGGTTACAATCTACAGGCAACACAGTGCTCTGATACCATATGTAAGGTTCCCAACCTTTAATAAGGTAGAGATCCCTGTGTTTACAATGCTAGTCCCTGTATCAATAGCTAGCATCCATAGTTAAGATGTAATATCAAGAAACAAAGGTCATAATACAACTTTATAACCAGGAATAAAATAATTCATTACATCTTACATAGCTCATTTGGCTATCACATTACAATGCAGCAGAATATCTATAAAGCATGGAGTCCTTCATCTTCAAAGTGCCACAGGCAATCATGTTGGTTGTAGACTTGTAATCCTATTCAACACGCTTCACTAACATCAAAGAAACCTGCAACATAATAAGTTGCAGCCACAAGGGTCAATACATTTGAATTGTATTGGCAAGTTTCACTACTATGTAGAAATAAGTGGATCCTATCATTACATGCATATTTGGCTAAGTAGGGTTTAGGCTCTTTTGCAGAAAGCAATATAGTTTTATCCTATCTTTTCAAAATAGTTTTGATCTTTGTCAAATCTTTCTGAACTCCTTGGAAAACTCCAAGTGCTTCAAATCCCTGGTTGTCACCATCAAGTTTTACTTTGAGAAATTGGAATGTCGAGATCTCCATAGCTTCATGCCTTAGTTGCTCAGTATTGTACATAACCGGGGACACGACTAAGTACTTAGAATTTTTTTATCTTCTGCAGAAGTTGTACACTTTACCCACATGACACAATCTCGTCTTGATGCCACCAGTGGCCGCTGGATAAGTACTCACCAAAATGGAGTACTGGCAGATCAAGAATGTGACAAAGTCTTTCCATAGAAGTCCTCCCAATACACAATGCTAGCTTGTCAACTAGGCACCAATGTAGGGATATATTTCCCTTACACAATTCTAGTTAACCTGAAGATGCCAATGCATGGGTCTTCCACTATGTAGTTGACTAAGCCAGAGCCCATTTAGCATGTGGCTGTACACGGAAGCCACTGTACGAGAAACATGTTCAATCTCTAAGTCCCTGGGTGGTTTTATTCTAGTGCACATACAAAAAGATAGCCATATAAACATGGTTCCCTTTGTTGCCAATTTGTCCAAAATTGAGTATCCTTGTCCACCCAGGTGGTTCATTGAGGTACTTGTTTTATTATATAAAACATATATCTTTCCAACACTTCATATAATCCTAACATGTATCCCATCCCAAATATATAGCAGGGCTAAGCATACTACAACTACAATGTTTTCACTAAGGAAGATATAAGGGTATCCTATTAGGATTTAGCATAGCATAAAATATTGTAATCCTTATCATGCATGTTACAAAAATCCACTAAGAGTGATGAAAATAGTAGGACATGGATGATAGTGTCACTTGCATTTTTAGTAGAGAATGTTGGTTCACTTCTTGATCTTGCAAATATCACACTCTTCTAACTTCACTACAATTCAATCAAGCAAACACAAATTCAACTAGCATTCAAACCATTTCTCACACATAAAATAACAAAAACAAGGTCATGCATGCAAGCATGCAAAAGATAGTTTTATTTAGAAAAGTGGTTTCTACTAGGCTCTAAACATTTTCAAGCTCACATTGGTCATTTACAAAAGTGTTAAAACCATTTGCAAAAGGTTTTATCTCATAAACCATATAATATGCTAAGGTGTTATTTTATGTAGTTGAAAATATCTTTTAGCAAAGTAATAACTTCATATGGTTCATCAAATATATTTTAATTCTCAAAACTTGGTGTTTAGAGTCAAAGAGTTTAATTAAAATCATTTCCCAAAGATTTTACTCAAAATTCATTTCTAAACCATAAACAATATTTTTACTTGACTAGAAATGAGCTAACTCAAATACTTATTCCTTAACTTGACAAAATACATTTTTAAATCCATAAGTTGGTTCCTATGGTCAGTAGGTTCACAACAATCCATTTTGCAAAGATTTCATCTTAAAATTATATCTAGAATAAATTTTATATTCAAAATAAGCCTACACAAGTTTCTGTAAATTCAACCAATTTTCCAGAAGCAAAACATTAAACAAAGTGCATGGTTGCAAAGTACTTGTCCTACTGATTCCATTGATATAACATTTCCAAAATTTGGACGTGTAGAACTAAAGTTATGAATTTTACAAGTTTGCAAATCTAATAGATCAAATTTCTATTTTAAATCCTGAGTCTGGCCACGTGTCTTGTTCTGATAGGCTGGTACCGCTTCGGTTGGATCAGCCTCTCCGGTGCGTTAGATCTAAATAAAATCGTGCGGCTATGGTTCAACCTTACCCTTTGTTAAGTCGTCTGTTTCTACGCGTCTGATCTAAATCGAATGGTGCAGATTCACTCGACCACAAAGTGGCGGCGCTGCGACGGCGACAGGCGGTGGCGCGCTCAGACGAGGGTGGCGCCGGCGATGCTGGAAGCGAGGGAGAGGAAGTAGTAGCTCACCGTGCTCGTGGGAGTGTGGAGAAGCTCGAGGTGTGGTCGGCTTGGCGAGGGGCGCTCTGGTTCCAGGGGGATTTCTCGCCGGAGTCGGTGGCGGCGTCGGGCTCGCTCAGACGATGTTGTAGACGAGGCTTCAGAGCATGCCAGAGAAAAATTAAAGCATGGTTAGATGTGCGGGAGAGTGGCGAGTGCACGCGTGTGAAGGAGGAGAAGAGGGGCGTTCAGAATATTACCAGGGGAGTCGTCGGAGAAGAGGCAGACGGTGGCGGAGTTCGGTCGAGGTGGTTGCCAACGTTCTGGGTCAAGCGCGGGCAAGCCGAGGGTGCAGAGAGAAGGGCCTGGGGATGGGGAGCATGCTAGTGTGGTCGAGGAGGTGAGGGGCGACGGGGTTTGGCCGGAATCGCTTGGGGAGCTCGTCGGAGGCTGCGGCGGCACAAACGAAAATAACGGCCTGGGGGCGCTCTTGCAGTGGTTTCTGAGGGGAAAGGGAGGGAATAGGGAGGTGTTTATGGGTGCGTGGTCTCTGGAGGAATTAAGCCTATCATCAACGCGAATTGATCGCCGCAATCAAGGGCAGCAACGGCGAGGGGGGCGTGGTCGCGGTGAAGACGATGACTGGTGATGTGGGTCCCGTTAAATCGAGAGAGAGGCGTGGGGTCAGTCGTCGGTGACTTGGCGTGAGAAACGAGTGAAAACGGTTCACCATGAGGGTGAGCGGTGGCTGCTGGGCTTGCTGGGCCTTGGCAGTGGGCTGTTTCGTTTCACTTTTTTTTATACAGAATGCTTTTTCTTTTTCTATTTGGAATTTCTGTTTTGATTTTATTTCAAAGAATTCAAACTCCAATTCAATTTAAACCACCACCAAACGTTGTGTTGAATTTAATTCTGTTTAACAACATATTCCAAAGTCCAAAATAAAATAATTCTTTTATTCTTTTAGGACCTATTAATAATTAAATAAATAGACCCTAGTATTTATTTCAAATAGGATTTAATTTAATTTTAAAACTCTATTTGAAATTTAAACAATACCAAAACCTTTTCAGTAGGTTTTATTTAAAATATAAAACACTTGGAATTTTTATTTAAAATACTTTAACAAGTTTTAGTGTTTATTTAAAAAGGAAAAAGCCTTTACTTAAATAAAATTGGATATTAAAAATCCTTATTATTTTATTTAAATAAACCTTTACTCTATTTTTTCCAATAGAAATATTTTATTTTAAATGCTTGGCCAAGATTTAATTTTGCTCTTTAAAAATAGTCCTTATTTATAATTCTTTCTTATAAAAACCATATCCTTTTATTAAAAGATCCAAAAATGGTGATTCCAACTTTTATAACTTTATTATTTATTTGTTTATCTTTTTAAATCCCTTTAGGATTTTATTTGATTAAAATAGGTTTTGATGTTTCCAATTGGAATCAAAAGTTTCTTCTCACCCTAAATTTCAACAAAATTTTATTTTGTTTATTTATTTTTCACATTTCAAAATTTGAAAATTTTGTACCTTTTAAAAAATCTCCAGATTTGGGAAGGCTAGGTTACAAGTCGGCTTTAAGGCAACTAGGTACTACCACCCTTAAAAGAAAGTCTCATAGGATTACATTGATGATTCACTTGACTATGGGTTCAACACTTAATATCCAGACAAGGAATCCTTATTTGACTCCTCTAAGTTAACTAGTTCCTGACATCCACTTCTTCTATATCTTCAAAGTTTCCATCCACGTCAATGTGGTTCATATGTCCTTCTGGGTCACATTGGAGTCCTTTCCATTGGCTCTTCTAGCATCCTTTTTCTTTTTTCCTTCTCGTGAATACCGATGCATAGTGTCCAAGTTCCTTACATATTATAGTAATCGGCTAATGTCTTTCTTCCTGAAGTGTCATGTTGGTTCGACCAAGGTCATCTCCATTGTCAGCATCATTTCCATTATTATCACTTCCATTGTTGTTGTGGTTATAATTATGGTTGAGAATCTTCATTGCTCTTTTGAATGAATGCTTCTTTTGTGATGATCCCGAAAGTGATACTTGAGTTTATGCTTTCTCTCTATTCTCAACTTGATTCATCTTGCTTTCCAAATGGTGGCTTTCACAGTGATTGATAAGTTGGGACATAGGCAACAACTAGTCAGCATGAGTTCAACTCATCATTAAGTCCTTCGAAGGAATTTCTCCTTTCTCTTAGCATCCAGATCAACTTCATCCTGCATAGCGTACGATTGTTGAATTCTTCAATGTACTCACCGAGGTGACGCTGTTTCAGATTGTGGAATTCCTTTTCTTCAAGTGCATCACTCGAGATGAGATGTGAGTTGTACGGAAACCATCCTCAAAATAGCCCAAGTCACATCTTCAAGGGGAGTGGTGATCGAGTTTTCCCCACCATGTTACCGGTCCTTCAAGCGTAAATGCTGCAAACCTAACTTTTTCTTCATCGGTGCACCAAATCACTAAGTCCTTATTCAACGTATCCAATCATTGGCTTCCATTGGATCGGTTGTTCGAGAACCTTGCAGCCTTAGTTTTAGAAACCTGGTGAGCATGTCATGAGTCGGAGGATTATTCTCGATTGTTGTTGTTGTTGTTGTTCTGATTTCAGATGAGCGTGGTCATCATCATCACGCTTGAGTTTGGCATGTCATCAACTATTGCATCTCAGGAGTGATGTTGTTGTTGTTTTGGTTGCTAGCGCGATGGGGAACATCTGGTTGATGATAGATAAGTAATGATGGATAGGTTTTAAGTAGTTCTAACACACAACTCAAAACATCCAAGTTCAATCAAACAATCAATCAATCAACAAGCAACTATCCACTTAACAACTTATGAGCTTAACTCATGAGTTGAAGGAGACAAACAAGTTTTCTTGAAATAATCAACCTAGTATAGTCATACCTCATAGTCAATATGATCCATACTCTAACTTGATATCAATGTCTTGGTAGGCAATCTAATGTCTCTTGGTTTTCACTTGGTCCTTAGTGATGTCTAAGTTGAAGTCCTTTGTGATACTAAGGTTGAAGTCATGGGTCATGGTGAAGGCTTTGTCCTTCAAGTTGAAAAGGAAGAGGTGTAGAATTCAAAAACCAAAGGTTGAGGAAAAATTTTCAAGATTGTTTGTAAATAAGTTTTGGAACAAATCAACTCCTATTTTTCTAAGGGTTTTGTCCAATCCTTAGGGTTACAATCCTACAGGAAACATGGTTGCTTTCGATACCATCCGTAAGGTTCCTAACCTTTAATAAGGTAGAGATCCCTATGTTTTACAATGTTAGTCCTCGATCAATAGCTAGCATCCACAGTTAAGATAATATCAAGAAACAAAGGTCATAATATAACTTTATAACCAGGAGTAAATAATTTATTACATCTTACATAGCTCATTTGTTCATCTCATTACAATGCAAGAGAATATAACAATAGCATGGGGTCCTTCATCTTCAAAGTGCCACAGTAATCTGTTGTTGTAGACTTGTAATCCTATTCAACACACAATTTCACTAACATCAAACAAACCGCAACATAATAAGTTGCAGCCACAAGGGTCAATAGATTTGAATTGTATTGGCAAGTTTCACTACTATGTAGAAATAAGTGGATCCTATCATTACATGCATATTTGGCTAAGTGAGGTTTAGGCTCATTTGCAAAGCAATATAGTTTTATCCTATCTTTTCAAAATAGCTTTTGATCTTTTGTCAAATCTTTCGAACTTCTTGGAAAACTCCAAGTGCTTCTAATCCCTTGTTGTCACCATCAAGTTTTACTTTGAGAAATTGGAATGTCGAGATCTTCCATAGCTTGTGCCTTAGTTGCTCAGAGTTGCATGTGCAAGGGGACACGGCTAAGTACTTAGAATTTGGATCTTCTCTGAAGTTGTACACTTTACCCGCATGACACAATCTCGTCCTTGACGCCACCATGGTGGCACTGGATAAGTACTCACCAAAATGGAGTACCGTGACGAGAATGTGACAAGTCTTTCCATAGGAAGTCCTCCCAATACACAATAGCTTGTCAACTGTGCACCAATGTAGGATAAATTTCCCTTACACAATTCTAGTTAACTGAAGATGCTAATGCATGGGTCTTCCACTATTATGTAGATTAAGCCAGAGCCCATTTAGCATGTGGCTATACACGGAAGCCACATCTGACAAAAACATGTTCAATCTCTAAGTCCTCGGTGGTTTTCTAGTGCACATACAAAAGATAGCCATATAAACATGGTTCCTTTGTTTGCTACCTTGTCCAAAACTTGAGTATCCTTGTCCACCCAGGTGGTTCATTGAGTACACTTGTTTATTATATAAAACATATATCTTTTCAACACTTCATATAATTATAATATGTATCCCATCCCAAATATAAAGGGGGGCTAAGCTTACTACATCTACAATGTTTTCACTAAGGGAGATATAAGAGGTATCCTATTAGGATTTAGCATAGCATAAATATATAGTAATCCTTATCATGCATGTTACAAAAATCCACTAAGTGTAATGAAAATAGTAGGACATGGATGATAGTGTCACTTGCCTTTTAGTAGAGAATGTTGGTTCACTTCGATCTTGCAAATAACACACTCTTCTAACTTCACTACAATTCAATCAAGCAAACACATTTTCAAACCAACATTCAAACAATTTATCACACATAAAATATTAGAAACAAGCAATGTACATGCATGCATGCAAGATGGTTTTATTTAGAAAAGTGGTTTCTATTAGGCTCTAAACATTTTAAAGTACAAAGTGGTCATTTACTAAAGTGGTAAAACCATTTGCAAAAGCTTTTATCTCATAAACCAAATATTATGCTAAGGTGATATTTTATGTAGTTGAAAATATCTTTTAGCAAAGTAATATTCTCATAGGGTTCATCAAATATATTTTAATTCTCAAAACTTGGTGTTTAGGGTCGAGAGTTTAATTAAAATCATTTCCCAAAGATTTTTACTAAAAATTCATTTCTAAACCATAAACAACATTTTTATTTGACTAGAAATGCTCTAATTCAAATATTTATTCCTTAACCTCATAAAATACATTTTTAAATTCATAAATTGGTTCCTATGGTCAGGTTCACAACAATCCATTTTGCAAAAGATTTCATATTAAAAAATATATCTAGAACAATTTTTGTATTCAAATTATGCCTACACATGTTTCTGCAATTTCAACCAATTTTACAGAAGCAAAACATTAAACAAAGTGCATGGTTGCAAGCATGCTGAATCCATTGATATAAAATTTGCACAATTTGGACGTGAATAAAGAGACTTAAAGTTATAGCAATATAAACTCAATGACTTTTGATCGTAATACTATAATTTAGATGAATGTTAATCACACCATTACACTAATGTTGTGACCTCGTTATTAACAACATCCAATGTCTATGATCAGGAAACCTTGATCATCTTGTTAATCAACATGCTAGTTTATGAGAGAGGCATAACTGGGAACTTTCTGTTTGTTTATTAAACACACATGTATTAACGTTTCCATATTAATACAATTATAGCATGCAAAATAAACATCTTCATATACTTGGAATACATATAATAAACACTTTATTATAGCCTCTCAGGACATATTCCCTTCAGTCTCCCACTTGCCCTAGAGACAATAATCTAGTTACATAGTGATGAATCTAACACCCATGGAGTTCTGGTGTTGATCATGTTTTTCTCTAGGGAGAGTTTTAGTCAACGGATCTGCTACATTTATATCCATATGTACTTTACAAATCTTTATATCTCCATCCTTGACATGTTCATGGATGGAGTGAAACCGACGCTTAATATGCTTGGAATACTTGTGAGACCTTGGTTCTTTGGCATTGGCAATGGCACCATTGTTGTCACAATAGATCACCATTGGGTCCAACGCGCTTGCAACCACACCTAGTTCGGATATGAACTCCTTCATCCAAACCGTTTCATGAGCCTCTTCCGAAACAGCAACATATTCGGCCTCCGTTGTTGATCCCGCCACCACGGGTTGTTTGGAACTCCTCCAACTAACCGCTCCGCCATTCATGAGAAATACGTATCCGGATTAAGACTTAGAGTCATCCATATTGGTGTCAAAGCTAGCGTCGACATAACACTTAGCGACGAGCTCTTCTTCACCTCCGTACACAAGAAACATATCCTTAGTTCTTTGCAAGTACTTAAGGATATTCTTGACCGCTATCCAGTGTTCCGAACCTGGATCCGATTGGTACCTACTAGTCAAACTAATAGCATGTTCCACATCCGGCCTTGTACATAGCATGGTTTACATTATAGAGCGTATGGCTGAAGCATAGGGGACTTTGTCCATTATCTCTCTTTCTTCCACAGAGTAATGGGATTCTTTGAGTCTTACTCAATGTCTTGCCTTGCAACATAGGTAAGAACCCCTTCTTAATTTCGTCCAATTTAAACTTCTTTAAAATCTTATCAAGGTATGTACTTTGCGATATCCCTATTAGGTGCCTAGATCTATCTCTATAGATCTTTATGCCTAATATGTATGACGCTTCACCTAGGTCCTTCATTGAAAATTTGTTGTTTAGATAACTTTTAACATTGTTTAAAAGATATATATCATTTCCAATCAATAATATTTCATCCACATATAATATCAGAAATGCCACATTTCTCCCACTCACTTTCTTGTAAATACAAGCATCTCCATAAGTTTGGACAAATCCAAACTCTTTGATCACCTCATCAAAGCGGAGATTCCAACTTCGTGATGCTTGCTTTAGTCCATAGATGGATCACTGAAGCTTGCACACCTTGTTAGCATCCTTAGGTTCGACAAAACCCTTTGGTTGTATCATATACAACTCTTCTTCAATATTACCATTGAGGAACACGGCTTTGACATCCATCTACCATATCTCATAATCAAAATATGCAGCAATTGCTAACATAATCCTAACTGACTTTAGCATCGCTACGGAAGAGAATGTCTCATCGTAGTCAACTCCTTGAATTTTTCGAAACCCATTTGCGACAAGTCGAACTTTATAGACGGT
Organism: Avena insularis; assembly: GCA_023614405.1. Taxonomy (NCBI): domain Eukaryota; kingdom Viridiplantae; phylum Streptophyta; class Magnoliopsida; order Poales; family Poaceae; genus Avena; species Avena insularis. The sequence goes on along the minus strand of CM042695.1, from coordinate 158,509,891 downwards.
CACATTACCATCAGCATCGGTTTTCCTTTTGAAAATCCATTTATTCTCCACGGCCTTCCAGTCGTGAGGTAAGTCCACCAAGTTCCAAACTTGATTTTCATACATGGATTCCATCTTGGATTTCATGTCTTCTAACCATTTGTTGGAATCCATGCTCATCATCGCTTCTTCATACGTCGCAGGATCATCAATTTCATCAACCATGAAATTCATAACAGGGTTTCCGTACAGCTCGGGAGTTGCACGCGTCCTGCTAGACCTGCGAGGTTTGGTAGTACTCTCTTTCGGAGTTTCATGATCATTATCATTAGTTCCCTCTTCAACTGGTGAAGCCAACTCCGGAACGACTTCCGGTGTTGTGCTACTTGCCATACTTTGAAGAGAAGGTTCAATAACCTCTTTGAGTTCTACCTTCCGACTACTCACACCATTCGCGATAAACTCTTTCTCTAGAAAGGATCCATTCTTGGCAACAAAAACCTTGCCCTCGGATCTGTGATAGAAGGAATAACCAATTGTTTCCTTAGGGTATCCTATGAAGACGCATTTTTCCGCTTTAGGTTCGAGTTTATCCGGTTGAAGTTTCTTCACATAAACATTGCATCCCTAAACTTTAAGAAATGACAGCTTAGGTTTGTTTCCAAACCACAATTCATACGGTGTCTTTTCAATGGATTTAGATGGTTCCCGATTTAAAGTGAATGCAACAGTTTCTAGTGCATAACCCCAAAATGACAATGGCAAGTCCGTCAGAGACATCATAGATCGAACCATATGCAATAAAATACGATTACGACGTTCCGACACACCATTTCGCTGTGGTGCTCCGGCATGTGTGAGTTGTGAAACAATTCCACACTCTTTCATATGAATGCTAAACTCGTAACTTAGATACTCTCCTCCACGGTCGGACCATAGAAATTTGATCTTTCTATTATGATGATTTTCCACTTCATTCTGAAATTCCTTGAACTTTTCAAAGGTTTTAGACTTGTGTTCCATCAAGTAGATATAACCGTATCTACTCAAATCATCCGTGAAAGTAACAAAATAACGATATCCACCTCACGCCGACACATTCATTGGACCACATACATCAGAATGTATGGTTTCCAATAAATTTGTCGCCCGTTCCATTGAACCGGAAAATGGCGTTCTAGTCATCTTGCCCATAAGGCATGGCTCACATGTATCAAATGATTCAAAATCAAGTGATTATAAAAGTCCATCCGAATGGAGCTTCTTCATGCGTTTAACGCCAATTTGACCTAGACGGCAGTGCCACATATATGCGGATATATCATCATTAAGTTTAATCCTTTTAGCATCAACATTATGAATATGTGTACCACTATTATCGAGATCCAACAGAAATAAACCATTCATCATTGGTGCATGACCATAAAAGATGTCATTCATATAATTAGAACAACCATTGTTCTCGGATTTAAATGAATAACCACTTCGCATCAAACACGATCCAGATACAATGTTCATGCTTAGTGCAGGCACCAGATAACAATTATTCAAGTTTATTACTAATCCCGATGGTAAGTTGAGAGGTAGCGTTCCGACGGCGATCACATAAACACTTGATCCATTGCCGACACGCATCTTGACCTCACCCCTTGCTAGCGGTCGCTTGTTCTGCAGCCCCTGATTCGAGTTACAAATATTAGCAACTGAACCGGTATCAAATACCTAGGTGCTACTGTGAGTACTAGTCAAGTACACATCAATAACATGTATATCATGTATACCTTTGTTTGCCTTGCCGGCCTTCTTGTCTGCCAAATACTTGGGGAAGTTGCGCTTTCAGTGGCCAGTCCCCTTACAATAATAGCACTCGGTATCAAACTTAGGTACAACTTGGGGTTTCTTTTCAGGCACGGTAACTGGCTTGCCGCCCTTACTTCCCTGCAGTTTTCCCTTCTTGTCTTTCTTGAAACCAGTGTTCTTATTGATCATCAACACTTGATATTGTTTCTTGATTTCCACTTCTGCAGTTTTAAGCATTAACAGAAGCTCGGGGAGAGACTTCGTCATGCCTTGCATATTATAGTTCATCACGAAGCTCTTATAGCTAGGTGGCAGAGACTGCAGAACACGATGGATGCCTAAGTCAATGGGAATCGATATTCCCAAGGACACAAGCTTATCGGCGTAACCCGGCACCTTGAGTACATGCTCACTTACGGAGCTGTGCTCTTCCATCATGCAGCTAAAGAACTTTTTGAAGCATTGTAGCTCTCTACAACAGCATGTGTGTCGAAAATCATTTTCAACTCACCCATTGTATCAAATGCATTGTCGTTTTCGAAACGCTTTCGAAGTTCTGGCTCTAGCCCATACAATATGTCGCAATGAACTAAGTTGTGGTCCTCCTGACGAGTCTGATAGACATTCTTCTCCTTTTTAGGGGCATCATCAAACGGTGGGGGCCTAGCGGCACTTCTAGCACATATTGCTTTTGTGCAGCAGAGAGGATAATCCTCAAATTCATGGCCCATTCGGTAAAGTCGCTACCGTTCGTTGCAAGTTTCTCTTTCGCCATGAACACATTGAAATTAAAAGCAGGTGGTGCCATCTACAACAGAATTTGTAAAGTTTAGACTAAGTTTATGATAGATTGAGTTCAACTAATCCATATTACGAATGAACTCCCACTCAAAAACAACATCCCTCGTGCCTTTTTGGTGATTACACGAATCAAATCCACTACACCAAGTCCGATCATCACGTGAGTCGGTGTAGCTTCAAAGGCGAGCATCAAATGGGCATCATATCTACCATATGACTCATGCTTAACCTTTCGGTCCGTGTTCCGAGGCCATGTCTGTACATGCTAGGATCGTCAAGTAAGAACCTTAGTATTACTGTCTTTCACCCGAAATATGGTCATGGAGCGAAGAACACCCGATCATCACGTGATGTCTTGGAGCGACGAAACATAATCGGTGCATACTTAAGGAAAAACACATTCTTATCTTGATATTCAAACAAGGGATCATCTTATTATGCTAATAAAACGCCAAACAAGCAATATAACATGCAATCAAACATCACATGTTTATAATTGAAATGATATGGTTCCCGCATATGATATCCATCATGTGCACCGTGGTATGGCCAAGGTCTATGGAACTTACACGTTATGTGTGTTGTAAGTGTATCATTTCATACTTCTACTTACAACATCACCATATCATAACACTAGCCCAGCAACAATCTAAACTAGACGCCTCTAATTTATCCATTGCAAGTTTTACGTGGCTTAGGGCTTTCAAAGATAGAACCGTTCATACCTACGAACATGAACCACAATGAGGATAACCAAATTGTTGACAACTCATTGCAAATTAGATATTGACTATAGTAGGAGAGACAGACACCCGCTAGCCACTTATGCAAACTAGTTGCATGTCAAGCGTGGAACATGTCTCATGTGCGAGGACATGTAAAGTTTGTCCGGGCCGCTTCATCCCACTATGCCATCAATATCCAAAATACAACTAAGAAGCAATAACATGATCATCATCGCCCACATACTCATATGTGTACTACCCGTGTAAATCATCTACGCATAGATCCGGCTCTGATACCACTGTAGGGTTCGCAGCATAGAAAACAAAAAAATTCCTACAATGGGAACAACTATGTACCAAGATCTATCGACTAGATAAAAACAACGTGTGGATGTATATCCGTAGAAAACATACCCTTGAAGACCGACAAAGCTTAACGAGTCAAACTCGTGGTTGATATAGACAATCTCTTGCCAAATCTCAAGATCGAGAGGAAGTCCTTAGCACCGCAACTTAGCAGTGCATCCATGCTTGCACACACGTTCGAGGCACCGAGCAACCTCCGCCTCCTCGCTCCAGTGATGCAGCGGAAGCACAACTCTTTCTTGCCGAATATCCACCGGGAACATGTATCTCACTAGTCCGAGACCATGGGAGATAAATACTAGAGGGGGAGAGAGATCCTTCACGAGGAGGTGTGAGTGAGAAGTGAGGAGGGGGTGCCTTTTATAGGAGAGGGGGGAACCCCAAGGGGGTGGCCGACGCATGGGGGCTGCCCCCTTGCCCTCCCCTCATTCATGTTGGTGGACACTCCACTCACAAAATCCTTTCAATTCCCTCCACTCAAAATCCCACTCAAATTCCCATTAAATTTCCACCAAATTTAATGCAAACTCTCATTAAATAAAACTCCTTTTATTTATTCAGAATTTTTTCAATTACTTTAATGACAAACATTCACATATAACCCTTTGATAGTATTTCATTTCACATGCAAAAACACTTTCTGCAATTTCACCCGAAAACTTGTTTCGGTATCTCGTGAAATAAATTCCTGCGCTTGTTATTCTTTCCGGCATGAAACTTTTGCTCCAAATGGATGTGGGTGTCTCTTAAGTGTGCCACCCTACGGTTCGCGAATAATGCGGACATGATCGAGACCCTTCCCCGATCAATAATTAGAAGCATTTGGATACCCATACTGACTCCCACACATTCAGCGATGACTTTCTTGTGATCGTCGGAACCTTTTACGCTAGTATCTTAATCCTTTTGTTTCGCGATATATTACATTGTCCGAGATTCGGTCATCGGTATCTCCATACCTAGTTTGATCTCGTTACTGACATGCACTCTTTTCTTGTTCCCGTGATATAACATTCTAGTGATCAAATCACTTGCTTGCAAGCTAACCAATGTGATATCACCGAGAGGGCCCAGAGCATATCTATCCGTCATTGGGATGAACAAATTCCACTCTAGATCCATGGGCCTCAACATAACACTTTAGTAGTTATGAACCCATATTTATAATCACCCAGTTACGGTGGGACGTTTGATGTTATCAAGAAACTCTTCCGGTGTTAGTGATTGACATGATCTCATGGTCTAAGGATTAGGATCACTTCGAAAATTGTTATAGCAATATAAACTCAATGACTTTTGATCGTAATGCTATACTTCGGATGAATGTTCATCACACCATTACACTAATGTTGTGACCTCGTTATTAACAACATCCAATGTCTATGATCAGGAAACCTTGATCATCTTGTTAATCAACGAGCTAGTTTATGAGAGAGGCATAACTAGGAACTTTCTGTTTGTTTATTAAACACACATGTATTAACGTTTCCGTATTAATAAAATTATAGCATGCAAAATAAACATTTATCATATACTTGTAATACACATAATAAACACTTTATTATTGCCTCTCTGGGCATATTCCCTTCAAGTGCACCACCTCTCGAGAGGGTAAAACCTAAGTACTTAGCCGTGTCCCCGGTTATGGACATTTTGAGCATCAAATACATTGAAATGGTCAAGAATCTCCTCATCCCAGTTTATCTAAGTTAAAATTTGTGGGTGAACAAGGGTAGAGGTTCACCAATGTCTATTGGTGGTTCCTTAGTGTTTTGTAAAGAAAAACTTAGTATTTTCAAACTAGTAGGATAAACCTTATTTGAGAAAATCCAGCATGAACCACACTTAGCCAAATTCATATAGTTGATAGTCTCTACTATATAACTATGATATCACTTGCCAATACAATTCCAACTATATTGACCCCTTGTGGTTGTAACTTATTATGTTGCAGGTTACTCTGATGGTGAGTAGGGTTATCTGTCTACACTCAACATGTTTGCCTGTGGCACATGAAGATGAATACTTTATTTATATGCTATGTAATGAGAATTCATTATATGTTAGCCTTGGGCTAGTGAGTTGTAAGAACTATTGTACTCCTGGAATTTTGATGTAATAATGAACTTTGTATCTGTGTACTTCATCTTAAATTGTGGGTGCTAGAAATTCGATCCAGGGACTAGCACTGCAATCACAGGGATCTTTACCTTAATGGGTGAGATCTTACATTTGTTGAATCTTGTGATGAAAGAGCAATTTTCTGGTGCTAGTTCTGATGCTGCTGCTGCCCACCTCAGTAACTTTGTTGAAATTTGTGAGATGCAAAACTATAAGGATGTAGATGGAGATATTATTATGCTCAAGTTGTTCCCTTTCTCCTTGAGAGGAAAATCTAAAGAATGGTTGCTATCCTTGCCTAGAAATAATATTGATTCTTGGATTAAGTGTAAAGATGCTTTTATTGGAAAATACTATCCTCCTACTAAGATTATATCTATGAGAAGTGAAACAATGAAATTTAAACAACTTGATAATGAACATGTTGCTCAGGCTTGGGAAAGAATGAAATCTTTGGTTAAGAATTGTCCCACTCATGGACTTACTGCTTGGATGATTATCCAGATTTTTTATGCAGGTTTAAACTTCTCCTCAAGAAACCTGTTGGATTCAGCTACTAGAGGTACCTTTATGACCATTACCTTGGGTGCTGCAACAATGCTCCTTGATAATATGATGGTTAATTATTCTGAATGGCACACTGAGAGAGCTCCACATCGTAAGAAGGTAATTCTGTTGAAGAAACCTCCTCTTTGAGTGATAAGATTAATGTTATCATGGCTACGATTAATAATGTAAAAGCTCATATTGATACAAATAATGCCCCTTATCCTCTTTGGTTTCTCAACAAGAGCAAGTTGATGTGAACTTCATTAGAAACAACAATTTCAACAACAATGCCTATAGTAATAATTTTGGTAGTAACAACAATTATAGGCCTTATCCTCCTAATAATGACAATACCTTTGGAAACTCCTACAACAATACTAGAAGTGCTCCCTCTGAACTTGAAGTCATGCTCAAAGAGTTTATTAGTAAACAAACCACTTTCAACAAAACTGTGGAGGAAAAGCTTTTGAATGTTGAGAAAAATATTTCGTCTTTGTCTGAAGCATAGTCCTCTTTGATTAATAAAATGCTGCTAAACCTGAAACTTTGGAAAGTACCTTTGCTGCTACTCATGCTATACAAGTTACTATTGATGAAAATGTTAGACTGTTAGCCCAACTACATGCTAAGTGGGAATGAGAAGCTGAAATTGCTAGAAACAATAGTGTGTGCACTAGCACCACCACCAATATGGATACCACCAAACCACAAGAAGTCCCTATTCCTCCTACCACAACGCCTAAACTCAATGAGTCTACTACTAGTGATGCTAAGTTTGAATTTGATCTTGATGGTTGCAATATTTCTAAAGTGATTTTGTTCCTACAAAAGCTTGCTAGAAGTCCTGATGCTAGTGATATGAATGTGGCTTTCACCAAACACATTACGGATGCTCTTATTAAAATTAAGGAAGAAAAGTTGAAACACAAAGTCTCTATTCCTAGGAAAGTAGAAGATAGTTGGGAACCCATCATTAATATGCAAGTGAATGACTTTGATCTCCAAGCTTCATCTGACCTTGGTTCTAGTGTCTCTATTATGCCTAGAAAGATTTATGAAATGCTTGATTTGCCACCTTTGGAAGATTGCTATTTGGATGTCCCACTTGATGATAATGCTAAAAAGAAACTCATGCAGAGTGTTCATGATGTTCTTATTATAGTTAATAATGCCTATGTCCCTATTGATTTCTATGTTTTGGATGTTGAATACAATGCTTCTTGTCCTATTACTTTGGGGAGACCTTTTTTAGAACTTTTGGTGCCATCATTGATATGAAAGAAGGCACCATTAAATATAAACTTCCATTCAAAAAAGGTATTGAACACTTCCCTATGAGGAGAGAGAAGTTGCTTTTTGCTCCTCCTTTGAAAGCAAGGTTTGATATTAATGCTTCTTGATTTGAAAATACTTGATTCTTGATTCTTGTGTCTAACTTAAAGGCGTTAAAGAAAAGTACTCCTTGGGAGGTAACCCAATAGTTTTCTTGAGTCTTGGAAGTTATTACTTCTGTAATGACTGCTCCTTATCCTTTTTATTTGTTTTTTGTGCCAAGAATAACCTCTAATGAGAGGGAAGTAAGATTTAGGGAGTTGTTGTCCCGAAACAGATTTTTGTGCTCTAATGTAAAAATTTGTGTAAAATCTCTATAAGTCAGATTGAGCTGTAATTTTCTGAATAAATCCCTCAGGTTGTTAGATAACTTTCCTTAGTTCAACACTTGTTGATTTTAGCAATAGAAGGGCATTGAAAAAATCGGTTTCTACCTGCTGGTCTGTTTTGACAGATTTCTGCCATTATTTGCATTTGCTTCTTATTGATTCCTTTTTGGGTTCTTTTGGGAAATTGAGCCTTTTGAGGTAATTGCTACAGTAGCTTGTGTTTTTAGTGGAAGTTTTGATGTTTTGAAACTAAACCCAAGGTCTATTATCTTTTGAATACACTAATGTTGCTAATAAAGATTGTGTGAAGTTTTGTATGAAGGAAAATTTTCAGGTGTAGAGGAAGAATGATGTAATGAGATGAAGAATGGAAAAAAGCTCAAACTTGGGGATGTCACCCCGTGTCACCCCAAGAAATATTCAAGAGGTACAAGCGTCAAAGCTTGGGGATGCCCAAAGCATCCCCTTCTTCATCAATAAAAATCTCAGGTCTTTCTAGACACCTCGTTTTTATTGTTTGGACCCCCGTTCTCGCTATGTTGTTTCAAATAAGTTGATTGGTGTTGGAGAGGAGTAGAAAGTTCTTGCTTTAATAGTACAAGAGGATCTTGTTGTGACTGTGACTTAGACTTTATCATGTCATGCTAGATGTTGTTTTGACCTTATGCTTAGTGATTATTGTTGTAGCATGACTTGTTCCAAACAATTAGGATTGCTTAATGTTCCTGGAAGGGATCATTCATTATTTTAGCAAACAAAAGCATAGTATTGTGGTATTCTCCTTTGATGATTTGTTTGGGTTGACTTGGCACATGCTCACACCATGTTATGACTATGAACCAGTCACCATATCCTCTATGATAATTTAGTTTTTGACTTGTGGTACCATTTTATGCTTTGATTAGTAATGTTTTGTCACTCTGCATGATTATGGACATTATTGCTCTCTTAGTTGGTCGCTCCGAGTCTTTTGCTAGCCTCCACTTGTATGAGTAAGCTCTACTCATGCATCCAACTCCCAAGAAACCAAGTTATTCCAAAGTGTCCACTATAAATTCCTATGCATGGTGTGTTACACCATTCCAAGTATATTCTTGTTTTATCTATCTTCCAATTTAAAAGTTATTTTATTATGTGAAACTTAGTGATTAAAGCTCTCACAAACTTGATGACACACTTTATTTTTCTTTCCCCTAAATAAACTTGCACCATTGTGTCATCTATGTTGTATATGCTTGCACTTATACGTTGGAATTAGCAGAACCATGCTGTCATGGGGAACGCTTTCAACATTGCACTTGTACATTGTACATAGTTGATATCATGCTCTTTTGTTTATCGATGTCGTCAGTGTGAAATAAAAGGGGAGCTTGTAAGTCCATGGAGTTATATATGTGTTTCATAGAAACGCCTGGACCGCTAGCCTAAGCCATGCCTAATCATGGTGGAAAGTTGCAGCATAAACATAGTGAGAAATCTATGAAGCTTTCTTCTTATAAAAAAAGAGACATATTGAAAATAGGAAAGAGACAAAAAACACCATTTTCCCATGGTAAATAAGAAGATTGCTGAGATGCTCATTGTCTTCTTGACTTGTCATTTTGATTATGGGATAGCTCCTGTATCATGTGTAAGGGGTAGCCCGTTGGCGGTTCTCTATGATACACATGTAATTACTATGACAAGAACTTACAGGTGACTAAAGTTGAGTAGCATGAGGAGCGGCCCTCGTATTCAAGGGACATGAGATTGCCAACTTATACTTTGTCAAGCATATACTCCATAGTTTGTTCACTTTAACCTTAATCACTTCAATATGCTTATGATAGGGGACAATGAGAGCTGAAAGATAACAAGTACCATAATTTTTGGAAGCTCTTTATGAGACTTGAAATCCCTGATTCCCTTTTATGAAGGGCCTTTCTTCCACCATTATATTGAGTCTCCACCTTCTATCCTTAGGCGCCAATTAAGAGAGCATAGTTGTCATTCTTAGTTCTATGTGCATTGTCCCAAAACTTATTGATTGATTCATATTATTGATATTTCTTTCTCATGAACTATTTATATCTAGTCACTCTTATGAACTTTGAAGGTGTCCTATGCATTTATTTGCTACTCCATGAGGGACAGGATGAATGCTACTATGCTATGTTTTGTATATGTGAAATAAACAAACATCTTTCAATGCATTGTTATTCATGATCTTTGTTTGTAACCTTTTATGTTGCATGCATAGTCACTTTGTCTTATTATTAGAACTTCTTCTTTCATGCTCATGTTTAGAGTTCTTTGATCCCAGCTTTCAATGCTTGCAAATGGTTTGATCTTGATTTTGATGGTGCATGTCATCTCAAAAAAAAATTATCACTTACCTACTCGAGGACGAGCATGAGTTAAGCTTGTGGATGCTTGATACATCGTAAACGTATCTATAATTTTTGATGTTCCATGCTTGTTTAGTATCTACTTTGCTTTGCTTAGTCTACACTTTGAGGTATTTTTATATGTTTTCTAGGACTAACCTATTAACAAGATGACACAGTGGCAGTTGCCTGTTTTCTTCTGTTTTTGGTTCTAGAAAAGGCAGAAAATCAATATTCTCAGAATTGGACAGGACAAAAGCCAAATTCAATATTTTACCATGGGGAACACAGAGCGAGAAGAAGAGATAGAGAAGAGCCACCAGGGGGCCACACCCCTGGCCATGCGGCCAGGCCTGGCCTGTGCCTGGGGGGGTGCGGCCAACCCGGGTGCCCCTGCCTCGCCTCTTCGCCTATAAGAAGCCCCCAATACCAAAACCCTAAGTACCCGATCAATCTTCCACGAAATAGTCCATAGCCGCCACCACCATCGACTAGATAGGGGGATCTGAAGTTCTTCCCGGCACACTGCCGGAGGGGAGATCATCCCGGAGGCCTTCTTCATCATCATGACAGCCTCCGGTCTGAAGCATGAGTAGTTCCACCTTGGACTACGGGTCCATGTAGTAGCTAGCTGGTTGTCTCTCCTCTTTTGTGCTACCATGTTTAGATCTTGTGAGCTCCGTTCATGATCAAGATCATCTATTTGTAATCATGCATGTTGTGTTTGTGGGGATTCGATGGATATTGATATTACTATGTCAGATCGATTAATGGTTTTGTCTTATTGATTCTATCATGTCTGTGTTGTTTGTGATCTTGAATGCTCTTCGTTTCTAGTAGCTATCTTGGCCAAGTAGATGCTAGTGACTCCAAGAGGGAGTATTTATGCTCGATAGTGGGTTCATGCCTCTATTTAATCTGGGGAAGTGACAGAAATCTCTAAGGTTGTAGATGTGATGTTGCTACTAGGGGGAAAACAACGGTCTCTTGTTCATGGAACAAGTGGATTGTTTACCTTACACAGTTTGCTTAAAGCAGTTATTCGTTGCTTGCAACTTAATACTAGAGGGGGTTAGGATGATAACCTTAAGGTGGATTACTTGTCATAGATGCAATTGGATGGCGGTCTATGTATCTTGTTGTATTGCCCAATCAAATCTCATAGGATCATGAATGTCTAGTATTGCATTATTATGCCTTGCTCTGTCCTGTCAATTGCCCTGCTGTAATTTGTTTACCCAGCATGCCATGTTTGTTTATCTTAAAGAGAACACCTCTAGTGAACTATGGACCCTGGTCCAATCTTTACCATTGATACATCTTCCACTGTTACTGTTTACTTTCTGCAAACCACCATTACCTTCCACACCATATAGTTAATCCTTTGTTTTCAGCAAACTGGTGAGATTGAAAACCTCACTGTTCGTTGGTGCAAAGTCTTGAGTTTGTGTTGTGCAGGTTTCCAAGTTGCTAAACAACACCTTTGGGTCATTTCCTTCCTCCTATTGGTTCGATAACCTTGGTTTCTTTCTGAGGGAATACTTGCTGATGTGCTCGTCATACCTTCCTCTTGGGGTCTCCTAACGAAGCTCTACATTGATCTGAGCGCATCAATAAGTCTCAGGCCTTCGCTGGGCCTGGCTTCTACCAAGGTTTCATTGACATAGCCATTAACAGCGTTCACCATGTGGCAGTTTGCATGACGTCAGCAGTAAATGCGGGTGGCAAGAAGATCTACGACAGTATGACTTTTCATGGATGAAGGGTGCGATTCGCCACGGTAAAAAAACGTGGTAGATTCATTTTTGACGGGGCTTCTACCATGCAGGGCATCCGTTGTAGAAGGCTTTTCAACCTCGAAAAATAGGCCTTCAACCATGAAAATTTGTCTGTTGTAAAAGGATATTTTTCTTGTAGTGTCTAGTGATAACGATGACAGAAAATCAACATACAGTGCATGCAAATTTCTAGGAAGATCGTTGGTATGTTGGTCTTCTAAGAAGAAAAATTGCATATCTCTCTCCACCGCTGAAGCTGAATATGTGGTTGTTGCAAGTGCTTGCACTCAATTGTTATGGATGAGGAAAACTTTAAAATAATACGGTGTCACTTATGACAAAGTTCCTCTTTTATGTGACAATGAAAGTGCTATCAAGATTGCCTACAATACGGTGAAACATACAAGAACAAAGAACATTGAGATTCATAATCACTTTATTATGGATAATTTTTCTCGTGGAGATATTGATCTACTTTATGTGAGTACGAAGGATCAACTTGCTGATATTTTCACAAAGCCTCTTGATGAAGCAAGGTTTTTCTATTTGATGAATGAGCTAAATATCGTAGATTCAAGGAGCTTGACTTGAACATATTGCATACACATTTATGTCTTCACATTTATTTGGTTTAGATGCGGGCATGGAAAGAGGGGGAGTGTGGTCCTAATTAATTGGGATAACCCTCCCCCATAATGCTGATAGAAAGACAAATCATTTCTCTTAATATCATTTTGTGATATGTGAGCTTATTGATGAGTATTGGTCATGAACCCAAGATATATCTTCGCGGTGTCATGCCATACACTCCTACATGATGGCTTCGGCCACCGCACTCTTATGAGTGAAGAGTTTGTTCTTTGTGGTTCTTTTTAGCTTTTAATTCCTATCTTTTGTTCTTATGGAAAACACACCCAATATTGGCTTTTCATTGTTTTATGGTTCTTGCAATTTTGGGTATGTAGTACCATCTTAGTTTGGTTACCTAAACCTAAGCCTAATCCCACCTCAAGACATCTATCTCTCTTTCACACAAGTCCATTTGTCACCTTGTGAGGTTGTTTGAGAATGTGCTGGCCTGAGTTCTGTGTAAACATGAAAATTCAGAGATGGCCGGATTATCTGCCCCTAGTGGGGGCCGGATTATCTGGCCCAGGCAGTTTTTTATTTTAGGGCAGGGGTTGGGGGAGAGGCTCAAATAGAGAATATCTCTCCTTCCCAACTCCCTCCCAACCCCTAGCAGCCGCTGGCCATCTCCCTCCTCCCTGGAGCTCCCCCAGTTGCCGGTTTCCTCGGTCCTCGATCAGATCTGCTCCTCCTCCACCCCGGGTACCTTATCCTCCAGGTAGCTCCTCCGATGAGTTAGGGTAACTCCCACATTATTTGTTTTTTGTGGAATTTAATTTATGTTGTTGAAACTTGGAGTAGAGGCCACCCATTGGTTCATATGCTTGTTATTTTAGTAGACTATCAACCATTTTTGCCAATCTATGCGTATGCCTCAAATCTGGGTCGAAAAGCAAAAAAATCGCCAGGGTCGGATTATCTGCCCCTAGCTAGGCCAGATTATCCGGCCTGGAAGGGCCAGACCTGCTGCTTTTGATTCATTTTTATCCATATTGTATTTGCATCATGGTTTCTTTGCTACTGTTTTTAGCACTTCCTCCTGGACTTGTGTGTTCTTATCTTTTTCTATCTCCCTCACTCTATTCACAGGTAGTTCTCGTGGTGCTTCTAAGACCTATCAAAGGAGACCTCGTGCTCGGTATCTAGTTCCCAACAAAGAAGGTGTTCTTGTGGACGAGGTTGAATTGAGGAGACAAGCAAGAGAGGCTACACGGATGGCTAAACAAGCAAAGATGGACAAGTGGTCTCGGGCTGCTTCGAAGAGAAGGGGCAAGCAAACACGGGTCAACTATAAGATCATGGACAACATTGTGTATTCCACTCTCCGGAAACGTGATTGGTTTGAGGATGCCCCGCACGATGCGGATCTTGATGACCCCAAATTTTGGTGTGCTCATCAGATGTACATATTTTAGGACATCTACTCTACCTAGAAGATCCGACCCATGCCCCATGGATTGACCTATACAAAGAGCAAGCCACATTTCGCTGATGCTCTTGCTATGACTGGGGAGATGGGGCTGTACCATCTTATGGAGATCCAATGTGACTATGACACGCAGTTGGTTTAACAGTTTTTCTCCATGATCGTGATTTGTGGGGATGAGGCTTGCACTATGAATTGGATGACATGTACCCAGTTCTGTTCGGCTGATTTCTACACCTTTGCTCAGTTGCTTTCCTACCCCTTCCGGGGCCGTGATCGTTCTTGTGGGCATCGCATCTGTAGCCCTAATCACCCGAGTAAGGACACATTGCTCTAAGCTTGCTATGGATCCAACGGTGTGGTTGTCAAGGTTGATGGTCTTCTTCCACTCTATGCTCAGCTAGTTCTCATGTTCCATGATTACATCATTCCTAGTGGAGGTAACAATGATCGCATTCGTGGCCATCTAGTCAACTTACTTGGCTTTCCTTATGAATGTGTCAATATTTAAGAACCTTCTATGGATTATACCTTGGATGTTATGGACTTCATTTATCATGAAATGGCTGACGCAATGATCAACAAACATTCTATTCCCTATGCTCCTTACATTATGAAGCTCATAAAGGCCATACTTCCCCATGAGGATTTCAGTGGACCACTCGATGGGGTTCACACGGTCAAGAAGCCATATATCAATAAAAACAAGACCGCCTCTGCTCCTGCAGCGTCCGATGCTTTTATGGGACATGCCCGGGCTAGTGGTAGAACTCCTAGAAGGAAGCCCCCGGTCCTGACCATTGCTAGATAGGTCAAGCAACTCAACTGGTTTCAGCGCAACATCCTTTGCATGGGTGTGGATACTCACAAGAGACGGTACGAGTCCTACCGTCGGCGCCATGACATGGATCATACCTAGAAGCTCATTCTTCACCATGTCTCTGGGGAATTCGGAAATCCTCCATAGCAGTCTGTCCCCACTCCATATGCTCAATGGAACACCTATGGCATCAATTATGGTGAGATGGAGCGGCACTTGTTCCCTACCCCAGCGAGGGCACCTACACCTCCTCCGGCTGCTGATGATGAGGACGACGATGAGGAGTATGGGGATGAGGACGAGTACGAGGACGCGGATGCAGACGAGGATAAGTGATCTCTTGGGCCATTAGAATCACTCTTTTACTTTTTTTGGCTTTTCGATGCCAAAGGGGGAAGTAGTTCTATTAGGTTGTCGAGGGGATTTGCATGGGTCGGGTACAAGCACATTTGCCTCTTTTCGTGATCTTTCTATCCTTGCTTGTACCATTTAGCGTTGAACTTTTCTTGCTATTTGGTTTGTATTGTTGAGACTATGTCAAGTGATTGTGATACTATTGTTATCGTCATGGATTTATCTATGGAACTCTGGTTATGGACTAATCTTCGAAGTTATCACTATGAATTTATTGAGATGGCATTATCATCAGAATTATCAATACAAATTTATTGAAATGGTATTGCCTATATATGATTGAGAACTTCATTATGGTTGGTATGATAAATCTCCCACAAAATCATCATTCGTTCTTAGTTTCTAATCCATAAAAGGACTTGAACCTATATGTGTGCATTTGTATTCAAATCCAAACTACTTATATGCACACATTTAGGGAGAGTTTCTTTATCCTTTGGAATGGTGATGTTTATTAGGTCTTTATTGCAAATCCTAGTATTGCTATCTACCACCAAAAATGGGAGATTGAAAGAGCATTTCATGATCCTTAGAGTTTTGTGTGTTAGATAACAATACCAAGGATACTTTAATTATGATTTGAGTATCCCCAAAAGAACCCCTAGTCAAATGAAGCAAAACAAAGAATTTGAGGGCGGATTATCCATCCTGTCTAGGGTCGGATTATCCACCCCTGGCTAGATCGACTAAGGACCAGGGGCACGACACACGGTGAGGGGGGATGATTATTTGTCGGATATTTGGTGATGGTTTGGATTTTTGCCCACAGCCGGATTCTCCAGCCCTAGCTCCGCAGGATTATCTACCCCTCCCAAGATCAATGAAGGAGCAATTGGCGCGATGATCAGTAGGGGGGTGGAGATTTCACCCGGATATTCTGGAAAGGGACAGAGTTTTTGCATTGGCCGGATAATCCGCCTCCCCCCTTGGGCCGGATTATCCGCCCCTAGGTATTTTTGGCTAAGGGCCATAGGAGCGACGCTCGAAGGGGCGGAGTTTTGGCACCGGGCCAGACCTTTGCCCCCGGCCGGATTATCTACCCACACCATGGCTCCTTTCTAGGAGGGGTATAAAATCCCCTTCTCGTCTGCAACCTGGAGTCTCTTGAATCTGACGAAAATAGCTCTACACTGTCGACCCTCAGATTCCACAAGATCTCCATTTCCAACCATCCGAAGGCCTTTTCCTTTGGATGATTAAAGATGGAGGCCTTGATCTTCATCATCACCAAGCAATCTTCAATTTCCCCTCATTCACCTGAGGGCCCCTGTGATCTAGAGTTTCTCTTGAATATCTAGATCTTTGTTCATGTGTTTTGATAAACTTGTTTCTTGTGGAAGATTGTTGTCATATCGAGAGCCTCCAATTCAGTTGTGGATGCGTGCACCGATCTCGTTGTAAAGGCACCAATTCCCGCCTCGAAGGGTACCATATAGTGGAAAGGTGGATCAGGCTAGTTGTGGCGAGATCCATCAGAGAACAGGGTGAGGCCTATTGTGGTGTGGTGGCCTTAGTGCCACCCACCTCTTCAACGCAGATGTATTTCCCTTAACAAGGAAGGAACTGCGGTAAAACAAATCCTGTGTCTCCGTGTGCTCCACTTCGGTTACCCTGTTCCTCTCACCGCCTTTACTCGCTTAGTAGCTAGGTTGGCATATAGGAAAATTCACCATAGTTGCATATCTAGAGAATTTACCTTTGTGTCAAGCCTAAATTGGAAAGAGTATTAAAACTTGGAGTAGCACCTATTCACCCCCCTCTAGGTGCCCATACGATATATTTCACATACCACTAACCGAGATAGTATTGCACTATGGTGATCATCAAATCTCTCAGTGGGAAATAGTATGGCGTCCCAAGTGTTGACCCCTGATTTATTCCATAGTACCTGGAGCTACTCCTTAAATATCTAGAGATACACGTCAAAATATTTTTGGGTTGTTTTGGCCCTTGAATTAGCATAACCTTGTGTATGTACTTCTGCTCCATGCATAGCCAGGGTGGTAGGTTGTACATCCATACAAATACGGACCAAGTGTTCTATGTGCTACTCTGGTTTCCAAATGAATTTATTCCATTTGCACTCATACCCAACCTCAAGTTTTTTGCATTAGTAGCAAATCTTGGGAATGAAATCTCAAGTACTTTCCACTAGTTACCATGTGCAGGGTGTCTTAGTACGTCATCTTCTACATTTGCATGAGATCTTTATTTGTGCCAACGCATGAGCTTTGCTTCCTTCGAGTCTATAAAGTATTGTTGCAGAAGGGGAATGAGCAAAAAGTACCAAACAACCTTGTGAGGAGATTTCCTTCCTCATCTATATCAGGATGTCCCGCACACTGTACACTCTTCCAACTTTGCATACTCATTCTGACAAATGACACAATTGTAGAGGTATGCATGGTATTTTTCTAGAGGAAAATTTATAGGGTGCGCGGTTTTTTTGGCCTCATTGATACAAGTAGGCAATGTGTTTCCATCAGTAAGAAACTAGTGTAGATACTCTAGTTGCACATCAAAAAATGTGTCATTGCATTTGAATTTTGCCTTCAGATATAGAAGATTGAGCATTACATCTAAACGAGTGTGTTCCTTCTTACAACCAATATACAATAGAGTTTTCACATCTTTCTCCAGTTGCACAAACTTGGTTATCTCTCTAAATGCAACCCTTTTGGTAGTCTTCTTCTTCTGAAACTACTAGTTATAATGAGGTTTGCCTAAAATTGAAGCCAACGTCGACGAATCCTGCATGATTGGCGCCTCTTCTTCATGGTCATCCTCATATCTTTGTTCCCTCCTTCATAACCTCCATTGTTTCCTCCTTGTTTCGGATATTCGCTGTTGTTTCCCCCTCTTCGATGTCAGCAACACCCTCCTCATCACCATGATGTATCCAGCGTGTGTAACCAGGCATGAAACTATGTAAAATCAAGTGTGCCAACACATAGCCTCTATAAGAGTCGTACATAACATTGTTCTTTGTTTATTACACAGACATAATATATCTGTAGCACGCTTTTGATGCATATCTGTCGCAAACGCCAAGAAGCCATGTTGGCTTCGTACCATGGGAATCAATGCCTACAAGTTATAAGAAAATGAATTAGAGAATATTCAATGGGTTCATAGAAAATTTCTACATGACCTTCGCTAAATATTAGGCATATATGAGTGCCAAAATTTGATAGAATGGAAATGAATCAACATTTCACCAAAACATTGGCACTCATGTACCTACAATAAGAAACAAAAACCGCAAAATGGTTTGCGATAACCACACAATGTCATATCGACACCATGATGGTCACTGAGACAACACACAAGACACCTATGCATATACAACAATTTGAATCTGCCACCGAAAATAGCTAGTCCTCGGCTTGAAACAAAGAAGATCCACCGAGGTATCGAACCAACATGTGGTGAAGAAGGGAAAGTGGAGGGAAAAAAGTGTGAATTCTTAGGATTAATAAATGAGGAGAGAGAGGTATATTTAATGCATGGGAGAGTGAGCTAACTAGCTAGTGAGGAGAAGGAGAGTGGTATAAGAGAGAGTCTCCATAAGTAGCTAGATCTAGCTAGTTTAAGGAGAGTAAGGAGACGAGGAAGTGTGAGAATGGGGGAAGAATAAGAGAGGCAAAGCTTGAGGAGGAAGTAAGTGAGATAGGAAGAGGATAAAGTGGCATGCCACATGGGAATAGCGAGTTGTGATGCCACTAATGACGTTCATAGGACTCCAAACGCCACCATTATGTAATGGACTAGTGATGTTCAGATAGATACGGACGTCATCATTAAGTTGGGTCCAAGAGATGGGACCGGACAAAATTTCTAGTGGCATTTGCCCTTTCCAAACGCCAATAATAACCACACTACTAGTAGTGTTGGGCACACCCAAACACCACTACTTCCAGAAGTTCGGTCAAACATGTGGGCCTATGGGGTTGGTGGCGTTGGCACAATGCTGAATGCCACCAATAGCTATTTAGTGGTGGTGTTCGAGTTATTTCGGATGCCGCTGGTATTTTGCACCATAGCCATGACATGTTTATATTGATGCACACCACTAACATAATGTTTGCAATAAAGGTTTTCCTACTAGTGTTAAGATAAGCCTATCTCTGTGTGAGAGAAAATTCCTTACCATCAACCAAGCTTTCCTTCAAATCGATCCTCTACTGGCTTCCATTCCCTATTTAGGAGTTCTCTATAAAGAATACAGATACATAAGTATCTAAAAGGCAGAGTCCCACGTTCAACATCCTAAAATCTACATATGATGATTCTCTTCCTCTTTTGCCTTTCCAAAATATAAGAGCTCATTTTTATAAAAGAAAATAATCTTAAGTCGAGACAGTTGTTCAAATATGCATAAGATCAGTTCATGTTAACAACTTTCTCGAAGTCATGTTCCATGAGCAGAATTATATCACCTGCATATTATAAAATGGATACTCCCCCTCAACTAGATCCGCATGTCCTCCTTTGCCCTTGCAATAAGAATAGCTAACATGTTCGCCACAATACTAAAAAGAATTAGAGATAAGGGTTGCCTTGTCTCAATCTTTTTTAGTCTAGAAATAATGGTCAATATCGTCATTGACCCTTATCCGTACACTACCACCTTGAACAAAACGTGTAATCATCTCACACATTCTTTCAAATCCTTTCATTCGTATCACTTGCTACAGAAATGACCATTTGACCTTATCGTATGCATTTTCAATATCTATTTTGAATAGAACCCATCCATCTTCTTCCTATAAAGCTCATAGATGGTTTCATGTAGCGTGACAACACCTTCTAGGATATGACACCCACACATAAAGGCAGTTTGAGTAGGTTTAATGATTTTGTGAGCAATAATGGTAACCTGATTGGTTCTAACTTTTGTAAAAAAAAAGTAAAATTCACACTAAGTAAGCAATTGGGTCTATATTGTTGCATTTGCACCGCATTTTCCTTTTTTTAAGAATCGGTGTTATTACTCTGAACTTCAGTTGGTACAACAAGAGGTCGCCTCCTCTAAGTTTCCCATACAACGTCATGAGATCATACTTAATAAGTTTCTTCAAAGTTTGATAAATCTCAGCAGAAAACCCGTCCTGTCCCGAAGCTTTATTACATTCCATTTGTAAAATAGTATCATGAACTTCCTTCTTTGTAAACTCAGTTGTTAGAATACCATTCTCTTCATGATATAATTGTGGTATGTCTTGTATACGGTTCTCATCTAAAGAAAAATTGTTTGAGACGATTCCCCAAACAAACTCTTATAATATTCTGTTATATATACTTATGAATTTTTATCTCCTACAATAGTTTCCTTGTCTTGTTCTAACTGAAAAATCTCCTGCGATAAGATTTGTGACCACGTGGGTTTCTGCGATAAGATCTTTCCGTCATCCACATGCCTTGTTTTCAACTTGAAAACAAAAGAGTGAATTCTATTTTTTACCCTCTATTTATGCATTTGAGACACTAATTACCCCATTTAGTAGAAGTTGTACTCAAATGTCCCATTTAAGAAAATTCTGAGCATGATTTTGCCCCGTTTTAGCATTTAACACATGTTCATGGATAAAGCCGACATGTTATGAAGATGTGCCACAATAAAATATGTCATGATTAGAGGACATCGTTGCCGATCATATCTACCCTTCTCTGCACCAAATGTTCTATTCTTTATTGCCATCTCGATAATTTCGAGATTCAATTTTCACCTCTCACCTTGCCCAATAGATATGCATCACAAAAATAAGAGTTTAAAGTTTCCGAATATGATAATTTAGATGAATTTTCACTACATAGGGTAATTAGTGTCATAGATGCACAAGTAGAGGATAAAAAGTGGAATTCACTCAAAACAAAAACTTACGAAACAAAAATCAGGCCTTGCATGGGGCATGCCTTGTTTTCTCTCTCTTTGAACGAGAACTTACGAAACAAAAATTAAGCCTTGGCTAAATATGCGAGAATTTGTCCTGAAAATTTAAAAAGAGCATTACAAGTTGCATCCCACGAGATTCAAAATTTCACCAGTTCCAAACGACCTAGCCGAAGTAACAAAAGTAAAGTTGGCGCGTAGTGTTCCTTCGGAGGATCGATCGATCCATCGTTCGAACATTTCGACAATACAGTAGATCGAGAGAGCTCTCGGCTCTCGCCGCAAACGATACATCAAGCCGATCGAGCAGTATGGATGTGGATGCTGCTGGACGAAGCCAGCTATGGTACAAGCAAGGACGATATCAGTGATGGTGCTGAGGGTTAGGCCCCCCAGGGCTGAGCCTCTTCGAGCCCTCGTAGATCGTCCCTGTGACCGTGTCTTGCCGTGGCCGTACTGCTGCCGCGGTGCGCGCGCCCGCCGCAGGTAAGCTGCCGACGTCCTCGTTGAGCTGGCCAGGGTGGTGCGGGGGGCAGTGGTTGGGGAGGGCATCAGTGGGGGAGACGACGAGGAGGATGACGGTGCAGATGCAGAAACACAGGATTAGCCTCATCGTTAAGCACGCTCTAGGCTTGATTAGGTGAGTTTGCAAATGGTAGCTACGTTGTGTGCATCTGCACGTTAGCGAGAGGCTACATGTATTTATAGGCTATAAACTGCAGGCGCGGTGCCGGGCTTCTAAAAAATATACTAGTACTCCCTCCGTTTAGAAATATAAGATGTTTTATGTTTGTGAAGGAGATATATTCAGACATGTTTTAGTGAGGGAGTACTTCGTAACACTTTTTCCTTAAAGAATTGTATCGTTGATCTGGTGCATTATCTTATCGGTTTGATGGGATCGGCTCCTATAACATGAGCTACCTGACACGCTCCACTGATGCACTAGCTGAACTTTTGCTATTGACCAAGCATTTTCGATTTGAAATTAGCATAGATATGTGCTTTTCTGCATCATAGTGTTTGACAACGTGAAAGGTCAAAGCGATAGCATGCACTTTTATTTCCATTTCTCCCCGATCGATTTCTTTAGGACAACATGCCATTTCGGTGGAGCCGGCCATGCATAAATTCATTTTCATGGTCTTTTAATTCAATATTTATTCGCGGACTAACCAATATCTTGATTATGTGCTTTTTCATCAAACAAGTGTGATGGGAAAGTACCACTAGCAAGCAGCCATTTTTTGGCGAAAAAGGACCTAAGTCCATATATCATCTGAAATTAGCCCTTATATGAACATCCTTATAAGAAAAAGAAATGACACACAAGTCCTTCAAAAGTTCAGCGTCATCTTTCTTATGCATCCCTCGACGGCGCTCCGTGAGGAAAGCTCGATAACAACTCTGTACCTCAGGCGTAACAAAGCTTGTATCGAAGAAAAATTGAAAAACCCAAACGCATGTAGAAGTACCGACCAGAAAATCGTCAATGTAGACCAAAAGATGTCGTCGACCATGAACTTAAGAGATCACCCGAAGAATCTAGTATCGTGGAGGTCCGAGAGAAAATCCCAGCTCTAGCTAGACAGAGATGGGTATATAGAACTCACAACTTTCCTGGTGAAGCCGTACCTGGCTAAGATGCATCAAGCATAGGTAAAACTTATGACACCAATAATAGCTACGACCTCATCCCCACCACGGGCCGCTGCCGCTATAGGTAGATTCTTACCATAACAGATCTAATGTCCAACGATTGACTCCAGACTCAGAGCCTAAGAATAGGGAAATCATAATTGCATTCTACCTTTAGTTAGAGCTCGGATTGATCAAGTACTCCCTCTGTTTCATATTTTTTATCGTCATTCTATTTTAGATAAAACTAAAACCATGACAAGAATTGTGGAACAAAGGATACATGCTAAGAAAGATGTAATTCACTTGATTTGACTGAGACGACGGTGATGGCACTGCTTGATCGAGAGTCAAGAGTGACATATACCTGCCAAGATTGACGTTGAACCTAACACCCGGCCAATGTTGGGGCCATGCCCCCATGGATGATCACATGATTCACTTATATTCAAGTGATCTTTGGAGGTAAGCAGGTACGTCACTTATAATGCTACTCTAGTGAGAATGCACCTAGCGTTTCAGTTGCGCAGCTGCGTGTCATTCTGCATTAGTATTTGTCTTACCTTGAGAATGGAAATATTATAAGCTTGCCGGCGTCGATCCTTGGTGGATTTGAGGTACTGTCCAGTTTAGTTTAGTAGGTACTCCCTTTGCTCCGGTTTATTAGGCATGCATATAGTTTAAGAATAATTTTAACTATTAATTTTAGTCAGTAAATTTTATATAATATATCATAAAAATTATATCATTGGATTTATATTTAAAAGTAGTTTTCAATTGTATATTTTTTGAGACATATATTACATATTTCATTAGTCAAAATTGATGGTAAGACTTTATAAAACTAAGTACGTGTCTAAGGCTAGTCATAGTCAGAGTAACTAAGGTTAAAACATGCATTCACATGTAATGCCAACTATGCATTTTGATGATGTAGCATGTCATTAAATGATAAAAGAGAGGTTCGTGGTAACTAGCCATGTTATCATAAAATTGCACACTTTAAGACAAGATGAGTCTATAAACTAATAAATAAGACCTTGCATGTTACTAAACATAAGTTACTATCCACTATGAAAGTGATAACTTGAACTAGTGTCATATGACTAGACCGGAGGGAGTACGTAGATAGTTTAAGAATAACTTTAATCATTAATTTTGGTTAACAAATTTTACATAATATGTCATAAAAATTATACCATCGGATTCATCTTTAAAAAGGTTTTTAATGGTATATTTTTTTAATTTTATTGATCAAAATTGATGGTCAAATTTTTTATTAAACTACATGCGTGTTTAATAAACTGAATAAAAACTGAATCGGAGGAAGTACAACCATCACACTAGCTAGCTCCACAACCAATGGATGTTTCTCAGCTGGTCGGGGTTTTGTTATTGGCCATACTATTTTTTTCCATAATACCCAATTATCTGTTGAGGAGCTATCTCATGGTGTTCTTCTAGTTTCTATCTAGTTTTTTTTTAAGGGTTCGACTACACTCTACTGATTAAAAGACAAGTTTACAGGAATATACAAACCATCAGGTGGCTGAAGCAGCCAGAGCTGACGTCCTACTGCTAATCTAGTAGAACTACGTGCAAGTCGATGAGCTCTGATGACCACAGCATACTCTCCATAATATGGCTGTTTCAGGTTGTTTACCACTTCCAGACAGTCTGATGCTACACAAATATGTTGGAGGTTTAAGTCCTGTGCCAAGGCGAGGGCTTCCCGGCATGCCATTGCTTCCAGCGTCGCTGGTGAGAAAGCTCCCTTCAGTGTTAGAGCCGAAGCTCCCATAAACACACCTGCTTCACTGCGGCAAACAACAGCCACATCACCTCCCTCTCCCGACCTTGCAACAGCTGCATCCGTATTAATCTTGGAATATCCTGGGGGAGGCGCGATCCACCGTGGTGTCGGCACTGCATCAACAACCTTCCCCTTCTTGGGCCCAATCAGAATCTGACCAAGATCATCAAGAAAATGTCTGACGAATAAGTGCGTAGACATCGGACTCTGATGTTCACCCTCATGAATAAGTTTCCTGCGAGCAAACCAAATCGCCCACAATGTAGTTGCCATCTCCACAAAAGCAGATTGATCGAGGGTATCCATCATCAGGAAGAGCCACTGCTTGGCAGATGGCTCATCGGACATGCACATGTGTTGGGTTGTTTCTTCATTGGCCAAAGCCCAAACACAGCGCGACATTGTACAGTTGATCAAAGAATGTCTCCATGAGTCGTCCTCACCACAAATAGAGCAGCTGCTCGTTTCTGCCATATGACGTTGCTGACGAACATCGCCTGTAGGTAGCGAGTGGTGTGCAAGCCGCCAAAGGAATAGACGCAGCTTCGACGGTACCTGAGTCTTCCACAATTTCTGCCATGATTTCTCTTCAGCTTGATGGTTAGACCCCGCTGCTCTCTCTTCGATCCAATCCCCACGTCGCTGTCTAGTGCGAACCAGCATGCGGTAGACAGATCGAACAGATAGAATACCGGAGCGCTCATAGTGCCACACCCATGTATCCTCATGTCTGCGAGTGCTCAAAGGGATCTGATAAATCTTCTCTGCATCCATAGGAATAAAAAACTCCTCTATAACTTCTCTTTTCCATGTCATTGTGGTACTATCAATCAAGTCACTGACCCGCATCGGAGGATCCCGTTTTAGGCACGCAATAGGGCCTAGCATATGGTCACGGGGAATCCAATTTTGGTTCCATGCATGAGTGGCATCTCCAGTCCCTATTCGCCTTACCAGTCCCTGCTTCATGGCGTCCCTCCCCTCGATAAGAGCTCGCCACACTTGTGATGGGTGTGCACCAACAACAGCCCCAAGAAGATCTGAATTAGGGAAATAAATCGCCTTGAGTATTCTCGCACTCAAAGAATCAGGATTCTGAATAAGCCGCCAAGCTTGCTTGGCTAGCAAAGCAATGTTAAAAAGCTCGATATCTCGGAACCCAAGACCTCCTGCAAACTTCGGAAGACACATAACCTCCCAGGAGACCCAATGTGTCTTCCTCTTTCCATCCTAGCATCCCCACCAAAAGTTTCTGATCATTGCATTGATGTGGTGACACAAACCCTGCGGTAGCTTGAAACACGACATAGAGAATGTTGGGATAGCCTGAGCTACTGCTTTGATTAAGACTTCCTTACCTTCTACAGATAAGAGTTGTTCCAACCAACCTTGCACTCTTTTCCATACCCGGTCTTTTAGGTACTTGAAAGCACCGTTGAGTGAACTACCCACGTTGGAAGGCATACCAAGGTACTTGTCATTCAGAGTTTCGTTTGGCACTTGTAGAATCTGCTTAACAGATAGACGTGTGGCCACTGGGCATCCTTTACTGAAAAAAACTGAGGACTTATCCAGGTTTATGCGCTGCCCCGAAGCTTCACAATATTTGTGCAACAAATCCTTCACATCCCTTGCTCCCGCTGGACTCGCTCTGACAAACAGCAGTCTGTCATCTGCAAAAAGGAGGTGGTTTACAGCCGGAGCTGTTGGAGCCACTTGGATACCTTTGAGGTGCAGAGACTGACGACTTTGTTTTAAGAGGCCTGAGAGGCCCTCTGCTGCTATCAAGAACAAGTATGGTGAGATCGGATCGCCCTGGCGAATCCCTCGAGATGGTCGGAAAGGTTGAAGCGGTGTACCATTGAAGAGCACCGAGAAAGAAACCGATGAGATCATGTTCATAATCATCTGAACCCATCGTTCTTGGAACCCCATGCGAAGCATAATAGCCCGTAAATAATTCCACTCAACTCTATCATATGCCTTCCGCATGTCCAATTTTAGCGCACAATGCTGATGTTTTTTAGCTCCATTCCTCTTCATGAAGTGCAAACATTCGTACGCCGTGATGATATTATCTGTGATCAACCTACCAGGGACAAAGGCAGATTGCTCCTCCGAGATAATCTCCGGTAAAATCACCTTTAGCCTGTTCGCCAAAACCTTCGAAGCTATCTTGTATATAACATTGCACAAACTAATGGGGTGGAACTGACCCAAATCTTCTGGTTGTGCAACTTTGGGAATGAGCACTATGAATGTTTTATTTATAGCCTCTGGACTGTCTTCTTCGCGCAATATCCTCAGTACATCCCGCGTAACCTCCTCGCCACAAAGATCCCAGTGACGCTGGAAAAAATGTGCAGGGAAACCATCTGGACCCAGCGACTTCGTCGGGTACATCTGAAAGAGAGTTGTTTTGACCTCTTTCTCCTCGAAGGGAGCTAGCAGCATTGCATTCATCTCCGCTGTGACTGAAACAGGAACAGCCGATAACACTTCCTCCATGCCACTAGTACCCTCCGACGTATACAACCCACTGTAGAAATCCCTCGAGAGCTCCTAGAGTTCATGCGAGTCCTCCGTAGTAGTGCCATCCGGACGTGCCAAGCGCACAACCTTATTCCTCTTCTTGCGACGACTAGCTCTCTGGTGAAAGAAATGAGAACTTTTATCCCCTTGAGACAGCCATTGCACACGTGATCTCTGCCTCCACATAATTTCCTCGCGATACTGGAGTTCGTTCAGCCATATCACCACCTTGGTTTCCTCATACGAAGGCCCCACACGAGTTGGATCAGCACGCATCCTTTCAAGTTCAGCCTTGATCACCTTGATTTCCTTTCTAACGTGGCCAAAAGTGCCCCTGCCCCATAAGGTTAGAGAACCAGAAACAGTAGATAATTTATCTTGGAGCTGTTGCATTGAATTACAAACATCTCCCGACTTCCAAACCTGTGCCAGCATAGGATCAAAATCATGGTGAGTTTCCCACATAGTTTCATATCTGAACACAGTAGAAGAGCGTCTCCCCCGCTCTTGACTCGGCTCCAACTTCAAAAGGATGGGAATATGATCCGATGTTGACGTTGCCGATAAATGATGCACCTCAGCTAGTGGGTATCTATCACTTCAACTAGTCGATGCCAAAGCTCTGTCCAAACGTACACGGCAAAAGGAGTCTCCTGCTACCTTCTTCTCAAAGGTCCATGGAATGCCCATGTACCCAAGACCAGAGAAGCCACATACATCCACAGTTTCACGAAAAGCCATAATCTGCGCATAACTCCGTTCAATGACTCCTCTATGCTCTTCGCGTGAAAGTACCTCGTTGAAATCACCAATGCACAACCAGGGGTGCGGATATGCTGATCTCAAAAATTTCAGCAAGTCCCACGTCTTGTGGCGCTCGCTGACCTGGGCCTCTCCATACACACATGTTAATCTCCATGGCTCCATTGAAGAAGCAGAAACAATAGCATCAATGTGGTACCAAGAGTAAGGCAAAATCTCTAATTTATTTCATTATTTCAGAAAATACCTATTCCGCCACTCCGGCCAGAACTGCTTACAGCAAAGGAATTATCAAATCCTAGAGTACGTGCTAGGCCCTCTACCCTGGTTTTATGAAGTTGAGTCTCGAGGAGGAATTATCAAATCCTAGTTTCTATCTAGTTAGCTTTCACAATCCTGAGTCACCCTGTAATTATACACGGGCTGCCCACGACACCGCCGGCCCAAACCCATTTAAACGGCTACAGAAACAAAAGATAACAGGCTGAAGTAGTTTAACTTATAAACCAACAGTGTCTAACTTAAAACAGTACCTCAACTACAGAAACTTTTGAGCTACTTCATTAATCCTATCGAGGACATGTTTGACATTGTGATAATCCTATTTCCCCAACCATTCGTTTCCTATTTCACCACTTGGGCTAATAATCCTTTACATGCGGCTATTTTTAACAGATTTTAAAAGGTAAGTTAACTCATCACAATAACGGAAAAATGAGCATGACTACACCTCGAGACATATAAAAGGAAAAAATGAGAAAGCATTAAAACACATGATGTGTACCAAGCACCAAATCTTAGTTATTGTACAATAAGGGTTGATACTTTCATTTAAATATAGATGAAATCATACGAAAACAATGATTCTAAAGCTAGAAATGTTTTATACCATGTGAGTAATTAAATACAAGGATATATTTAATACCTACAGCAGCATATGTTAGAGATAGATGTGTTATGTTTGTATACGTGTTGTGCACGTATCCGTACCGTGTACGTGTTGTACGACCAACCAGAGATCGTTTTATGATCCGGCTTGTGCCCCAAGTTGATCATCTATTATATAAAGAGAGGAGATCCCCAATGTGGAGATCACGGCAAATATTGTTTTTGACTTGGTATCAGAGCACGCGTTCCCGATCTAGGGTTCTGTCGCCATGATGTCCTCCTCCTCCGCGATGCAGCTCTCCACCACCATCGGCGCCGCCTCCCCTTCCCTCACCTCATGTCTCGCCGCCGGCGCCCATGGCCTCACCTCCTCTCTTCCAACCACCGCTCCCACGCAGTACACCAACACCATCACCGTGCGCCTTGATCGCACGAATTACGTGTTGTGGAGGACACAGGTTGTCCCCAACATCGCCAGCTAGGGCTGGCTCGGCTTCCTCGACAGGTCCTGCAAGGCGCCACCGCCGACGATCACTACCAGTACCGGCGCAGCCGCCATGACCTAGGCGAACCCGGACTACGCCATCTGGTGGTATACAGATCAGCGGGTCATGAGCATCTTGATTGGCTCAATGGCCAAGGACATCATCGCCTAGATGGTGGGGCGCACCACCACCGCCGCCGTTTGGAGCACCGTCACCGCCATGTTCTCCGCCCAAAATCGGGCAGGTGTCCGTTAGATCCGGCGTCAGCTGACGACGCTGAAGAAGCATGACATGACCGCCACTGACTTCTTCAACAAGATGAAAGGGTTCTCCGATGCTCTGGCTATGGTTGGCGGCCCCGCCCCCGAGGACGAGCTGATCGACTACATGGTGGTCGGTCTCGGTCGCAGTTTGAAGGTCTTCAGCAATCGCTCACCGTCCTCAACAACACCGGCCAGTCCATCTCCGTTTCCGAGTTCTACTCGATGCTGCTCTCTTGCGAGTCCATCCGCGAGCAGAATCTTCAGGCCGGTGACTTCTCTTCGTCAGCAAACTCTGCCGCTCGACGCGGCGATCAGGGGCGCGGTGGTGGTCGTCCGTTAACGCTCCTAGCTACGGCCGTTTCAACGGCAACGGCAGTCGCCCCAATGGTGGCCAGCCGCAACAGCAGCAACCTGCTGGAGGAGGTGGTGGTGGCGGCAACCACTACAACGATGGCTATGGAGGTGGCTACCAAGACAACCGTGGCAACCGCGATGGCGGCGGTGCCAACGGCTACAACATGCAGGGCAACGGAGGGCGTGGACGTGGCAACGGCGTCCGTGGTCGCTACCGCCCCCAGTGTCAGATCTGCGGCATATGGGGGCATGATGCCCTAGCATGCCGCAACCGCTTCAACCAGGGGTATCAATCCGATGCCCCCCGCTCAAGCAACACCGCCTCCACCTCCACTTTTCACGAGGGAAGTCCATGGATCATGGACTCCGACGCTACCGACCACTACACCAACGACATCAAACGTCTCCACGCACACGAGCGCTATCACGGCAAGGATCAGGTTCAGGTCGCCAATGGCATAGGTTTGTCTATTGCTCATGTTGGTCATTCTCGTTTAACTGGTTCTGTGCGATCTCTTGCCTTGACTAATGTTCTCCATGTTCCTGATATTAGCAAAAAATTGCTTTCTAGTTATCGCCTCGTTTGTGACAATGACATTTTCATTGAGTTTCATAAATACTTCTTTCTTGTTAAGGACAAAGCAATGCGGAGAATCCTCCTGCGAGGTAGAAGTCGTGGTGGTCTCTACCCTCTTCCGTTTTATCGATCCTCCGTTCATGGTCGTCATGCTTCTTCCGGTGCCAGGATCACGCCCTCCCAATGGCACCATCGTCTAGGACATCCATCAAATAAAGTAGTTCAAAACATTGTTAGGTCCAATGATTTGCCTTGTTCTTCAGATTCTGAGTCTTTTGTTTGTGACGCGTGTCAACGCGTCAAGAGTCATCAATTACCATATAATAATTACTCACTCTCCTATTGAGCTTGTGCACACTAATGTTTGGGGGCCTGCCTTACCCTCTTCTGGGGGTTTTAAGTATTACGTGAGTTTTATCGATGATTACATTCGCTATTGCTGGATTTATCTCATCAAGAATAAGTCTGATGTTGAGGATATTTTCTATGTTTTTCGGAATCATGTGGAGCGTCTTCTCAACACCAAAATTTGCGCCGTTCAGTCCGATTAGGGAGGGGAGTATCATCGCCTTCACGCTTATTTTTAGCGCACAGGCATCTCTCACTGTGTTTCCTGTCCACAAACATCCTAGCAGAACGGGATTGTTGAGCGCAAACACCGTCATCTCGTAGAGACAGGACTTGCTTTACTTGCTCACTCCTCTCTTCCTCTTCGTTATTGGGACGAAGCTTTTCTCACGGCGTGTTACCTCATAAATCGTATGCCATCTCATGTCCTTAAGAACACCACTCCTATCTCACCTATTCTTTAGGTTGCCCCTGACTACTCTTTCTTGCGCACTTTCGGGTGTGCCTGTTGGCCTAGCTTGTAAAAGTATAATTCTCGTCAGCTTGAATTCCGATCCAAGATGTGTGTCTTCTTGGGATATAGCTCTATGCATAAAGGCTATAAGTGTCTAGATCGCAGCACCAGTAGGATATATGTCTCTCGCGATGTGATTTTTGACGAGAAAGTCTTCCCCTATGCCACACCGGGTATCACTGTTGATGTGTCACAATTGCTTCATGTCGCATTTCCTTAGCATGAGCTAGTTATTCAGAATACCAACACGTGTATTTATGACACTTCCTTGTTGCCAGTTGACCCTCCTGGTGTTTCCTCTGTTGTTCCTGTGCAGGTACCGATCGACGTACACGCCAGCGCCCCTCCGATCGTCGTGCAAGGCATGCATGCCTCGTCGCCCGCGCCAGCAACGTCACCTGCGGCCTCCCCCGCGTATGCGCCTGGTGGTGGCCAGTCCAGCCAGCCGCAAGCTGGGCCTCTGCTTCTTGGGCCGGTCCACCCTGAGGCACCATCCTCGCCCCCCTCTACTCCATGCTCCGGGGCGACGGTTTCCGCTGGGACATCTCCGCGCTCGTCCGCTGGGTCGCTGTCGTCGCCCAGTCCGCCTTCCTCACCAGAATCGCCGATGTCTCCTGACCCAGCGCCAACTCAACACTCCATGGTCACTCGTCGTCGCCTTGGCGTTCATCGGCCTAAGGAGTACACGGACGGTATGGTCCGTTATGATCCTCATCGGCGTGGTGCTTTTTTGGCTACTCCCGCATCGCATCGTACTGCGTTAACAGAATTGGCCTGGAGATCTGCTATGGAAGCAGAGTTTGATGCACTCATCACCAATCAGACTTGGACGTTGGTCCCACGACCCCCTGGCACGAACATTGTCGGCAGTAAGTGGATTTTTAAGACGAAGTTTCGTCCTGATGGTTCCTTGGATAAGCACAAGGCTAAATTGGTGGACCGTGGTTTTACACAGCAAGAAGGCATAGACTATCATGATACTTTTAGTCCGGTGGTTAAACCGGTTACAGTCTGGCTGGTACTCTCTTTGGCTGTGTCTCGTGGCTGGTGTCTTCGTCAGATTAACGTCAGCAATGCCTTTCTTCATGGATTTCTTGATGAAGATGTGTATATGCAACATCCTCCTGGTTTTGAGGACTCTCGTTTTCCCAACCATGTTTGCAAGCTTCAGCGGGCGTTGTATGGGCTCAAGCAGTCCCCTCGCGCATGGTATGCTCGACTCAGCGATTGCCTTCTTCAGCTGGGTTTCCTGTCTAGTAAAGCCGACACCTCCTTGTTCATTTATGCTCAGCATGGAGTTCAGATCTATATGCTTATGTACGTTGATGACATTGTCATTGCTGGCTCTTCTCAGTCTGCTGTGGACCGCGTGGTTGCTACTCTTTCTAGCACGTTTCCTATCAAGGATCTTGGCCACCTTGATTACTTCCTTGGGATTGAGGTCTCGTACAAGTCTCAAGGGATGGTTCTCACTCAGCATAAATATTCTCTTGATTTGCTTCATCGTGCCAATATGGAGCACTGTCGTGCGGTCACTACTCCTTTGTCATCTACGGATAAGATCTCTCGTGATACTGGTGATCCTCTCGGTCCTGCTGATGTTTTTAGCTACCGAAGTTTGGTTAGTGGTCTTCAGTATCTCACGCTCACTCGGCTGGATTTGTCTTTTGCTGTGAATAAAGTCTGCCAGTTCTTGTCTCAACCCACGACTGTTCATTATGAGGCAGTCAAGAGGATTCTTCGGTACGTGAAGGGCACCATCTCTACTGGTCTTCATATTCAGCGTATGACCTCCACGGTGTTGGACATCTACACCGATGCTGACTGGGCAGGATGTCCAGATGATCGTCGCTCTACAGGAGGTTTTGCTATTTTTCTTGGAGGTAACTTGGTCTCTTGGAGCTCTCGCAAACAGCCTACGGTTTCTCGTTCCAGCACTGAAGCCGAGTACAAGGCCCTAGCGAATGGTACTGCTGAAGCTGTCTAGATTCAGTCTGTGCTCATCGAGCTTGGTGTTCATCAGTCTTGCCCTCCTGTTCTATGGTGCGATAATCTTGGTGCTACCTATCTCTCAGCTAATCCGGTGTTTTATGCTTGAACAAAGCATATCAAGATAGATTTTCATTTTGTTCGAGAGAGGGTTGCAATGGGAGATCTTCATGTTCGGTTTATTGCCTCTGCCGATCAGATTGCAGGCGTGTTTACTAAACCTGCCACTCAGCTCACACTTCGTAAATTTAGGTCCAATCTCAACCTTGTACACGACGGTTTAGATTGAGGGGGAGTGTTAGAGATAGATGTGTTATGTTTGTATACGTGTTGTGCACGTGTCCGTACCGTGTACGTGTTGTATGACCAGCCAGAGATCGTTTTGTGATCCGGCTTGTGTCCCAAGTTGATCATCTATTATATAAAGAGAGGAGATCCCTAATGTGGAGATCACGCAAATATTGTTTTTGACTGCCTCCAGGTGTGAAGTTATATATCATAAAAAATCAAATATGAATTCAGTACTAGTTGTCCTTTTTGGCTCTTAATTTGGGAGTATATATCCCTCCAAAAACTAAAAACATCACGTGGTAGAAATTGAGTTAATTAATATTGAAAGGGAATCTATCTCTACGAAAATACTGATGTTTTCCCTAAATACACACGTGTGCGTCACGATGCCAATGTCTAGGAAACACCAATGAATTTAATTATCTCAGTTTGCTATGCATCATGGACGGAGCTGGCTTCCCTCAAGGGCAAAATTAATTACACAAAAGACGACTCAACTTTTTAAAACATAACAATATGGATTAACACCCACTTCACCTAGACATCCAAGAACTATTTGCACTTGATCGTCCACAGTTTCTACCGAATTTAGTGTTTTCTGGGGTACAATACTAATATGCGCCTCTTCATCTCATGTTAGATGGCCAGGTAGATATGTAGTGTGTCGATTAGTTCCTACGTCAAAAGTATGAGTCATATTTTGATCAGTTTCAAATTTTACATGGAGAGACTGATAGTGTCAGTTTCAAATTTTGTACGGATGGGCTAACAATATACTCCATACATCCAAAATAGAAATCATACCATCTCAGTGTTTGTCTCCTAGGGAACTGCCTCTAACTAATTTTGATTTTTTTATGTTATTATAAAAATATTGATATTTCGGTGCACATAATATTATGCTTACTTTTTTTTGTGCCATATCCGGATAAGTCAACGTATCTGAGAATAAATTTTCTCTTGTAAGAGCATCTACACTGGGGCCCTAAAGCCCCCCTCCCCCTCCCTCCCCTAAACGTCTATCGGGGGCACCAGTGGCCGAATTCACGCCCAGCTCACCCCCAAAATTTTATTTGGAGACGGAGCGGCCAGTTTTATTATCCGGCGCCCCCAGGCCGAACCCAACCCACGGGTACACGGGGGGGGGGGGGGGGGAGGGGGGAAGGGTAAACAGGAACGCGAGATGTCGTGTTTTTGGTGGGTAGGAGCGGAGAAGAAGGCGCACAAAAGGGCTGGTCATCGTGGGCCACCCCTGTCAGCCTCAGCGGCTGACGCATTCGGTCCGCATTCGGTCCGTCTTCCTGTTCGCCTATCACGCCCCAGTAATGGCGCTGCTGCCTGCCGATCAGCCTTTTGCAGGCGAGCAACCGATGCATCCCGTCCTCCACGCCTCCCTCCTCACCTACCGTGCCCCCGTGCATTCAATGGTCATCTCCCTTGCTTGGGTGTTAAAAACCCTTCTCCCCTGCTCCTTCGACGCATTCCATCCCCGCAGCCTCTTCTCCCGCCTTTCCCAACCACCAACCCGCCGTCCATGGAGAGGTTTCCCGGAGATGGCGCCACCATGAACGGTTTCGGGCAGCGCTCGCTGCACGTCCACGAGACATCGACGTTGTGGGAGGCGTTCTACCCAACGCCGCCAGATCACATGCGGTTCCCTCACCACTGGTTCCTCAGCGCCAGCGGCATACCCGTCCCACCGGTACCCCATGGCCAGACCCGCTCGGAGGAGATCTACTGTCACTACTGGGATGTCCTCACGCTGGAGGAGCGAAACGATCCCACTTGGGATCCCGACAATTTCGCGACATGGGACGCGTTCTTCGGGGACCAGCGCCAGGCCCACCCTGAATCCTACGAAGGCAAAGATAGCCCATCGGAGGACAATGACATCTAAGGGCGGATTCGGTGGTGGAGCACCTCCAGGCAGGACGCTCGCCTGGGTCCTAGACTACATCGCCGCTGACGATGCCTTCGCGGCAGCAGCAGTGCTACCTGTACCAGCGGTGGGCGCCAGGCCATGCCATGTCGCTCGCTCTTCCTCGATGTTGATAACCCCCAAGTGCAGGGAATCACTGTAGTACAATTGGATAAGTATTTGAGTGTCAAACCCATGAGGAGCTGAAGGTAAACTATTTATTCTTTAAAGCCCAATAACGCAGTTATATGACCTTCTATGCAAATCTAGGAATTATAGTATGTGTGTGGTTGTTTTTGGTACTAACTAGAAAACAGTAAAAAAAATTGGAAGCAAATATTATAGGTAAAGTAGTGCAAGTAAAATGAAGCTACTGAAGTGGAGGTGGATAACCTAAGAGAGCAGGTGCTTATGAAAATTGCTATTTCATTTGGTTGGTTGTCACAATTAGTGAAGCACAAATATAGTATTTATTTTTATTTTCTAAGGAGGAGCCATGAATAGGTGCAGCCATATACATGAGAAAATACACCCCTAGTGATTGATTCCAATATCAATTAAGAGAAAACAAGGGAATTATTAAGACATAAAGTCCAAACACCGCATTTTTATCTAAGGTCCCCATGATAATACCTCCGTTGATTAACCATGAATTAATACAACATGTATGTCTATGATTTGGGATTCAGTTTCTGTCAAACTCCAGATATCCCTCATCCTATCAATATACAATGGTGACAACCTTGTGCATCCTCCAACATATGTGTGCACTCATATGTTAGTACAACAAGATCATCATAGAAGATAACATATACTTGTATGCAACCAACAAAAAACTATATCACAATTGCCATAAACAAGTCACTACTCAAACACCAACATAGAGATACAATAGATCATGGGAAAACTGAAAGGAATATGCTCGAGAGGCAATAATAAAGTGATTATTATGCTATTCCAGGTTTACAATAGATGTTTATTTATCATGCTAGAATTGTATTAATAGGAAACATTAATACATGTGTGATTTATAAACAGATAAGGTTCCTAGTAAAGCCTCTCTTTATACTATCTTGTTGATTAACGGAGAATCAAAGGTTTCCTAATCATAACATTGGATGTTGTTAATAACAGGGTCATATTATTAGAGAATGATATGATGAACAGTCACCCGTAATAGATGTAGCAATACGATCATGTCATCAAGTTTATATTGCTATCACATTCGTAGTAACTCAATGTCCTTAGACCATGAGATCACGTCAATCACTTTCACCTGAAGAGTACTTTGATTACATCAAACGTCACACCATAACAGAGTGATTATAAAGGTGTCGTCGGGTATTTCGAAAGTGTTAGTTGAGGCTCGTGGATAAAGAGTAGGATTTGTCCATTCAGATGATGGAGAGATATAATCAGGGCCCTCTCGGTGATATCACATTGACATAGCTTGCAAGCAAGTGATTTGATCACTAGAATGTCATATCAAAGAAACGAGAGAAAGAGTACTTGTCAGGAATGAGATTAACCAAGGTATGGTTGATCGATCGGATCTGGGACAAGTAAAATATCGCGAGACAAAAGGAATTTGATTACAACAAAATAGGTTCGGACGAACATGAGATCTTCGAGGAACTAGTGGGAGTCATTATGGATCTCGAGGTCCCGCTAATGATTATTGATCAGAGAAAGTCTTGATCATGTATACATAGTTCCTGAACCCATAGGGAGACACACTTAAGGTAAACCAACACATTTGAGCGAATAGGGAACACATGGTAAGTTCAATGGACATCGCAGAAAATTGTTCTGCCGGATCTGCCAAAATAGTTTCGGGGTATCAAAACAAAGCAAGGGATCAAAATGTTAATGTTTTTATTAAATGAAGTGTTCATTAAATTGTGTTGCATTAAAACAAAGGAATTAAAGTGCTTTAATGGAAAGACCTTCGGTTTTTGAGTGGAGAATAAATGGAAGAAAGTGGAGAGGGAAATTATGTGAGTGGAGAGAGCACTCACATGAAGGGATGAGAGGGGGAACCCTCTTGGCCGCCGGCCAAGTGAGGGGCTTGCCCCTCCTCCCCCTATAAAATGAGGTGTATTCCTCCTCCTTTCCACACACTCTCCCATATCCTCTCTCATATGCCCTTTGGTTGGCATCTTCTCCCCTTACTTGCCTTGTCCATTGCCACTAGAAAATATGATCGGCGAAGCCCTGCTCTAAACTATACCGTCCACCACCACTACCATGGCCTAGCGCTATTGGAGTTCTCGGGGATACCTACTTCTCCTGCCCGGCTGGAAGCGAGGGTTCGGGAGTCGTTGGCGCACCGTACGTGTGACTGATTGCGGAGGAGCAGCCCGTTTGTGGCGCTGATCGTCTGCACGTCCTTGAGGATGGCCATGTACATCTACATCAACCACGTTTGTTTGCGGTAACATTTTCTCGCTTATGGTCTACGAGGGTGAGTCCATTTGTAACCGTTACAAGTATCCTCTAGATATGATCTTGGCAGTTGTAACTGTAAGAATTTTTTGTTTTTTATGCAATGATCCCTTTCAAAAACAATATATTGCATCATACATCATGGTTGACAAGAGATTATAGTGGGGGGTTATGGAGAGTTCTTGTAGATGGTGATGGAGATGAGCCTCTATAGGGGTTCGTAGCATGGAAAACAAAAATATTCTATCGCATGAACACACACAAGCCAAGATCTAATCTACGAGATCAGTGCAATGAGTTGATAGCATACTAACCCTCGTAGATCCAAAGCATTTAACGAGATCGGATTATCGTGGTTGATGTAGTCGTTCACTTGCCGATCTCAAGATCGTGAATACGATCCTTCTGGTGTCGCGTTCCAGCAGTGCTCCCGCAGTCGGTCACACATACGGTACTCGATGAAGACCTTCCTCTCCCTTGTTCCAGCAGGCAGCAGAGGTTGTAGATCTCCTCTCGATTCCAGCAGCACGACAACATGGTGGTGAAACGGAGGACAAGATCCCGTAGGGCTTCGCCTAAGCTGGAGCGAGTATGGTGGAGTAGAGAGGCCTCGACAACTAGGGTTTCGAAGCCGAGGGGTGGAGGTAGTCGATGGCTAGGGCAAGGCTAGGCAGTGGCGGGTTAGAGGAGGCTCTAGGGCGGCGGAGGATTAGAGGTGGCAGTCAGCCAAGGGTTTTGGGGTGAGGCCAAAGGGGCGCCTCACCCCCTCCTTTTATAGGTGGGAGGGGGGATAGGGAGAAGGAGTCCTTCCCCAACTCCCCTTGTATGGCCAGCGGCAAGGGATGGAGGGGAAACCTTCCTGCTCTAGGTTTCCTCCTCTCCCTCCACTTGGTTTGACTATCAATGTTGGGATTTGACTTTTCAAATTGGATTTTGACTATTCAAACTAGAATTTGATTATTTCACTTCCCATTGCCCAGCCAAGTGGCTTAGGACATGATGCAACCATTCCACATTGGTATGGCACATTCATGTACCCTTCCCTCTCCGGAGTGGTGGACTTTCTAGACCCTTCTAGAAGCTTCCGGTGAAAACACCGAAAACATTTCCAAACCCTGGAATTTGACTTTACTTATATGAATCTTATTCTCTGGACCATTCCGGATCTCCTCGTGATCTTCTGGATCCAATCCGAGACTCCAAACAACATTCGGTCTCCAACTCACATTTCATATCTACTAAACAACATCGAATCCTTCAGTGTGTCTCCCTATCGTTCGTAAATTATGCAGACATGATCAAGACACTTCTTCGATCAATAACCAATAGAGGAATCTAGAAATTCATATGTCTCCCACATATTTCTACGATTACTTTGTGATTGAATGAAGCATTTACATACGATACCAATTTCCCTTTGTCTCGCGATACTTTACTTATCCGAGGTTTGATCGTCGGTATCTCTGCATACCTAGTTCAACCTCGTTACGGATAAGTACTCTTTACTCGTTCCGTGATATGTGATCCCTTGTGATATAGTCACATGCTTGCAAGCCAATTGGATGACATTCCACCGAGAGGGACCAGAGTATATCTATCCATCATATGGATGGACAAATCCCACTCTTCATCCATGTGCCTCAACACATACTTTTAGAATACTCAATGCCACCTTTATAACCACCCAATTATGAAGTGGTGTTTGATGACATTAAAGTATCCATCTAGTGATGGTGATTAACATGATCTCATCGTCGAAGGATTTAGGTAACTATGTATTTGAAAGCTTATAGAAAACGAACTATTGAATGACTTGATCTTATGCTACGCTTAACTATAGGAGTGTGTCCATCACATCATTCTCCTAATGATATGACCTTGTTATTAATAACATCCAACGTACATGATCAGGAAACCATGATCATCTAATAATCAACAAGCTAGTCTAACAAGAGGCTTTACTAGGGACTCTTTTATGTTTACAAAACACACAAGTATTAATGTTTCTGGTTAATACAACTATAGCATGGGATGTAAAAATTTATCATAAACATAAAGATATGATAATAAACTATTTATTATTTCATCTTGGGTATATCTCTAACGGTCTCCCACTTGCACTAGAGTCAATAATCTAGTTTTTAAAAAAACTTGTGCATTGAACATCTATGGCTTTCCGGTGTTGTATTTACATGATTGCTAGTGGTCAACTGATATTCGGATCCGACACCTTCAGGTCTGTGTGTAATTGCATGTCTTTGCGTCTTTACGCGTCACTCATTCTCTAATGAGATGACATTGTATAAATTTGCTCCTTTGGTGAGACCTTTAGTTCCTTTGGGATTAAACCATGTCGATACAATTGTTATACAATATATATTCATAGTAATATCCCACTGTGAACCACACCTAGTTTGATAACAAACTACTTGACACAAATATCCTCTTTTGCTGCTACAATAACAGTCATATACTTAGCCTTTTGTTGTAGTATCTGTCATAATGTCTTAATTTTGTAACTCATCCAAATCCGTCATGGAACTTCCTTTCCATTACATTGTGCCACCAATAGTTTAAATTGAGAGAAACTTAATTTGAATCTTGTGACAAAACTAGTATCAATGTAACACTTTACAATGAACTATTCTTAGTTCTTCTGAAGATCATAAGAATATCCTTACTATCATCTAGTGATCATCTTATGAGTCATTCTGGTATATACTCATAACATTTAGAGTATAGGACATATCTGGATGTGTACATATCATAGTATGATTGATCAAAATTACTCTTTGTGATTTCATTCACCAAGTATCAAAATACTTGAATCTTTGTTTCACTTAATAAGTGTCAATACACTTGAATCTTGATTCAATCCTTTCTATGCGACAAGAACCTTTCTTGTAGTTTCTATATTGAACTATTTCAATATCTCATCTATCTACTCTCGGCATAACCATATTAGCATCTCAATCTATTCATATAGATATCGAAGCCAAATATTTGGGTCTTGCCTAAGTCTTTCATCGAGATGAAATTTCTTAACTTGTGTCAAAAAAATATACATCATCTCCAATCAACAATATGTCTTTCACATAATGTATTAGAAATATGTCTCGGTGCTCCCACTTAATTTCTTGAAAATGCAAGCATCTTCATCGTCTTTGATGAAATTAAACCTTTTTTAACATTTTCATCATGGTGAAGATTCCAACTCCGCGATGCTTCCTTCAACCATTGAAATTTGCATTGCTCTTTTAGCATCCTTTGAATTAACAAAACCCTTTGGATTGTGGCATGTACACATCCTAAGTAACCATTCTATTAGAAGAACTTGTTTTGTTTGTTCAACTACCATATAAAAAAATTATGTGTAGTGGTTGCTACATTAATCTGTTCAGACTAAATATCGTTATAAAAGATCAAATCTTGTCATCATCAACTGCTTGAACATTGTCGTGAACTATTTTCCAAAATGTTGACTATTTCATAGATGTAAAACATCCATCTCTATTTCTTTATAGATCCATATATGACTGTAAGGTCTTACACCTTTCTAGAGGGTCTTTCAAGTTCAAAAACTTAATTTCTCGTGTATGGAACTATCATGAATTCTATGGCTTCAAGCCATTTGATAGAGTCAGGGCCCATCATTGCTTATTTGCATACAGTCGGTTCATCATTGTCAAACAACAATGATTTACTCTCAAATCCTAGTATTTTATTATTTACCCGACCTACTTGGTTCAATAGGAACTTAGACTTCTGTGATCACAACCTTTGAGGCACGTGAGCCATGAGCATTATTGCTCCCTCCAGGACACTTTCTGGCGCTATGCAACTCAGCACATATTAGATAAAGTTCAATAACCTTGTCAAAGTTCTACTGTCCTTCCACTTAGCTTTTCACGAAAAAATCCCTTCTCAAGAAACTCGACGTTCTAAGCGACAAACACTTTTGTCTTTGGTGTTATGGAGGAATACCCGACGGTTATTCGAAATAACATACAAAGACATGCTCATCTGAATTTGGTTGTAAACATCTTACTTATGCCTAGCATACCAAAGTTTAAGAAAGGACAACTTAGGTTTTATCCCAGACCACAACTTTATATGGTGTCATTTCAACGGATCACGATGGATCTCTTTTCAGTGTAAAAGCGGTACTCACTAAAGCTCTAATCTTTAAAATACTACGGCAGTTTTATTACTAACTCCTTTGATCTCACCATGTCAAACAAGGTTTTATTACATATCTTGAACACTCCATACTCATATGGTGTTTCGAGAAATGCAAATCCATGGAACGATTCCTCAAATATTAGGTGTTTATGCTAAACTTGTAAATCAAATATCTTCCTTTATGATCTAGTCATAAATTCTTTATTTTCTTGTTACAATGATTTTCCACTTCATCTTGAAAGTCTTTGAACATTTTAAAATGTTTCATACTTCTTCCTTATTAAGAAAATATACACATATATTCACTCAAATTTTTGGAAAAAACATATGAAGTTTAAATCCAACGCTCGTGACTTCACATATTGGGCTACATACATCAATATGTATATCGTTCATTCTTCTTTGGCCATGAACAAAGTTTCAATTATATCTAGGAAAGTCTCACAAGCGTCATTTGATCAAAATAAAAAAGACTCCAAAATTCCATCAACGTGGAGTTTCTTCATGTTTTCTTTCCAATATAATTTAAACGGCGATGTCACTTCTTAAGTGATCTTTCAATCATTTGACTTTCGACATTTTTAGCATTAGTTTTATGGACATGATTTATCCAACGAGATTTGTAAATCATCCATCTTTTATGGATTACAGCAATTATTTGAACAACCCTTTTGTTCTCATAATACCTGATCAAAATAATAATTATTGAAACAAATCTTGAAGGTAAGCTTTGATGTTAACGAGCAACATAACAACATTTTGTTTGTTTTCGATGAACATCATCACCTATTCTCTTGCTAGTTACTTAGGCCATTGGAGTTTATGAATTGTGTTGTTTTATATGACATTTCATACCAACAAATTCGGTATTCAATACCCAAGAACCACATTGTTTAACAAGCAAAAGAATACAGCCATAACACGTATATCATCTATATACTTATGCTGGACAATTCCAACATTTTATCTTTATGTCACATATTTCAAAGATTCTCTTTCAGCATTTCTTTTTCTTTTCAAAAGAATCTATCAACATTAACAGTGGCTCCATACACATGACACATAGTCCAAAGCATGTATAGTAAAATACTAATGTCTTTGGACTTGCACTTTGAAGTTGATCAGCATCATCAAATGTTTGGTGTTCTTTCAAAATCCATTGTTTAGTAAAACTTTTAGTGTAGTAAACATTTTACCTACATCTTATATTCATCCTTATCATGGAAATTTTCATGATCAAGCTACTTTAGCTTATGACGATGAATCGAGAGTATAATGTTGCTCTCCAAAACCTTTCGAAGAATTAGGACGACTAGCGTCTCCAACCTTTTGAAAATTCTCATCAAATATGAGAACGTAAATTTTGCCAAATTATACTCTATCATGTTTCAACCAAACATTGTTTTAGATACCGCAATATCTTCCACATATGATGATTTCTTAAATAATTCTTTCAGCTCCTAGATAACCTTGATATTAAAACAATCTTTTGAATATCAAGAATCATGGAGGCAAACATGATACTTTTAGATACTAACACTAGAATTGTTACTCTTGATTTAATACTAATTATTAAACTTCATGGAGTAACCGGAGTTTGCTGAAAGTTTTCCATAGGACTTTTAATCTTTAGATTGACACTCAAAACAATACGATACTAGTTCGTAAAGTAACTATCCAGAATTCTGTAGTTCTATTATCTGAATTATATCTAAGCCTAAGGTGGTAAACGGATGTCAATTACTACAACAACTATGCAAATTCACTTTGATTTAATTTATGATAAATTGTGTTCAACTTTAATCATATTATTATTTGAACTCCCACTCAAAACAACATCCTTCACATTGTTTTAGTGATCACACGAACCAAATCCACTACATCAAGTCCGATCATCATGAGGGATGATGTAGTTTCAAAGGCGAGCAATCAACATGTTTATCATATCATCTATATGACTCATGCTTTACCTTTCGGTATTCCGTGTTCTGAGACCATGTTTGTACATGCTAGGCTCGTCAAGGTTAACCTTAGTATCCGCATGAGTAAATCTGGCTTGCTCCCATTGTATGCACACGTAGAATCTATTTCACCCGATCATCACGTGGTGCTTCGAAACGACGAGTCTTAGCAACAGTGCCTACTAAGGACGAACACTTTGATGGCTCGGTTTATGTAGAGCCTATTGGGAACCCTAAGAGCAAGGTATGATGAGCACATCAGCAAGTTTTCCCTCAGTTATGGAACCAAGGTTATCAAACCAGTAGGATAAAGAAACCAATTCCGAAGGTGTTGCTAGCAACGTGGAACCTGCACACAAGACAACCAAAATAATTTGCCCCAACTTATCAGTGAGGTTGTCAAGCTCGCTGGTTTTGCTGAAAACAAAGGATAAAATGTATAGTGTGAAAGAAAATAATTGCTTGTAGTAATTGCAGAAAGTAAATAGTAAATAGTAGGTGGGGTATCAATGGAAAGGAATGGACCAGGGTCCACAGTTCACTAGAGGTGTTTTCTCCATAAGATAAATAACATGTTGGGTGAACAA
The DNA here is from genome assembly GCA_023614405.1 of Avena insularis. NCBI lineage: Eukaryota > Viridiplantae > Streptophyta > Magnoliopsida > Poales > Poaceae > Avena > Avena insularis. Next base: position 158,465,018 of record CM042695.1, on the reverse strand, counting down.
ATTACAGCGGGGCAATTGACAAATAGGGAATGCATAACAACGCATGTACATTACATGATGATCACTATGAGATTCACTTGGGCATTACAACATGATACATAGATCGTAACCAAACTACATCTATGACAAATAATCCACCTCCGGGATATCATCCGAACAACCCTCGGGTATTAAGTTGCAAGCAATAGATAATTGCATTAAGCAAAGTGTGTAATGTAAACAATATAATTGCCCTTGGACAAAGGATTGTTGTTTGGTCCCTAGTAGCAACAACACATCTACAATCTTAGAAGTTTCTGTCACTCTCCCAGATTAGTAGAGGCATGAACCTACTATCGAGTATAAATACTCCCTCTTGGAGTCACAAGCAAATACTTGGCCAAAGTAACTACTAGCAACGGAGAGCATGCAATATCACAAATAACATAGACATGATAGAACAATAATAAATCTTACATAATATTCAATATTCATCGGATCCCCGCAAACACAACATGTAGCATTATAATAAGATGATCTTGATCATATTAGGCATCTCACAAGATCTAAACATGGTGGCACAAATAGGAGAAACAACCATCTAGCTGCTGCTATGGACCCATAGTCCAAGGATGAACTACTCACACATCACTCCGGAGGCAGGCATGGTGATGAAGAAGGCCTCCGGGATGATCTCCCCTCTCCGGCAGGGTGCCAGGAAGAGCTTCAGATCCCTCCCGGTCTAGGGACGACCGTGGTTGTGGCTATGGACTTTTTGGTGGAATTTGATGACCCACAAGTATAGGGGGTGTATCGTAGTACTTTCGATAAATAAGAGTGTCAAACCCAATGAGGAGCACAAGGTGTTTATAAGTGGTTTGGATCAGGAATTCTCTGTAAATACATACCAAACGGATTTTTAGGGGTTTTTGATAATACATATAAATAAAGTGCGAGTAAATAAAATACAATAATAATAATTGCAGCAAGTGGCCCAATCCTTCTTCATCAAAGGACAATCCAGTTGTATTACTTATGATGACCAAACGTTCTCGAGGACACATGGGAATACTGTCAAGTGCTTTTGCTTCACATAGTTGATTAATCTTCTTTGGTTGGATAAGTGTTGTGTGGGTGAACCTATGCTAATGTAACGACCTTAATTGGACTAATACATACTTGTGATTATACCCCTTGCAAGCATCCGCAACTACAAGAAAGTAATTAAGATAGAAACCTAACCACAGCCTTAAACTCTGAGATCCTACATTCCCTTGTGCAAAGGTTTCCTAACGGGGGTTTAGGCTTCTGTCACTCCGGCAACCCCACAATTAGTCGCCAAATACACAATGCATTCCCCTAGGCCCATAAAGGTGAAGTATCATGTAGTCAACGTTCACATGACACCACTAGAAGAATAACACCACAACTTAAATATCAAACTATTGAATATTTCTCGACACAATTCCACTACTAACAACATGACTTCTCCCATGTCCTCAAGAACTAAACGAACTACTCATGAGACATCATATGGATCAAGATCAGAGATGAAATAATGATAAGTAACAATCTGAACATGAACAATAATTCAATGGTTCCACTCAATAGCATCAACTACAAAAGTAATCAACACCGAGAAAGTTTCCCCTAAGAACTATGCAAGATTCAACCTAGTTGTTACAGCGGGATGGAGTGGTGGTGATGGTGCTGGTGGAGATGATGGTGAAGATGATGATGATGATGATGATGATCGCGATCAAGTCTAGATTGATGATGGTGTTTATGGCAACGATCTCCCCTCTCCAGGAAGGAATTTCCTCGATAGATTTCTGCCTGCCGAAGAGCTCTTTCTCTCTCTTTAGTTTCCTCTCCGAAGAGGTGGAGGAATCTTTCTGTGGTAGCTCCTCGAGTCTTAGGGTTTCGGGGGGATGATATAGGCGAAAGTGCGATGCCAGAGGTGGTCTAGGGTGGCCACACCACCTGGTGGCGCGGCCCGGGGGGCGCGCCAGGGGTGGTGTGGGCCCCCTGTGGCCCATCTCCACTTTCCCTTCTGGCTTCCTTCGTCTTCTGGAAAATAGGGATTTCCATATATTCTCTGGAATTTTCTGATCTTCGCGAATATTTCTGGAACTAAGCTATTGACAAGATTCCACCGTGCCAGTTGCATGTTTTCTTCTGTTTTTTGGTTCCAGAAAGGCAGAAAATCAATATTCTCGGAATTGGATGGGACAAAAGCCAAAGTCATTATTTTTTCCGGAGCAACACGGAACCACGAAGCAGAGCCAGAGGGGGAACACAGGGTGTATGCACCCCCTTGTAACATCCCAAAAATACTAAACTTGGATCATCAAACTCTAATCATCAAAATTAGGGTTAACAAAAACTTTTCTAAATAAAATTATGGAAGCATGCATGTGAGTATGCATTTCATTTTGAATTCTTTTGAACCACCTTGTTTGTGTGTTACTTTGCTTGTAAATGGATGCTTAAGTGAAATAAACATCATCTAAACATTTCTCACACTTTTCCCAAAGACAAGTAAATCAAAACAAATAAAATAAGGGAATGGTCATTTTGACCAATTTAACTCCCATGCCTACTTTGGCTGTCTCAAACTTTTAGAACCTAACAGAAACTTTTCTGGATCTTTGCACCCCTTGATTGTACTCATAACAAAGTATCAAGGCCCACTTTGTGATCATCTAGAAACTTTCAAATGCATAGTTTAAATGACAATTCAAAATTGAATCTTTATCATATGGGAAGATCCCACTTTTTCAAAAACCACTCAAACAAGATCAACTTTCAAAACCCAACCATCTGCAGACTCACCAGCACCAACCTAGCACACCCACCAAAAATCTTTTCAAAATTCAAAACTTGAGTTCTTGCGGCCATTTCATCAAACACTTGGCAGACACAAATCAAACAAAATCTAAACACTATTGTGAGCAGTGATTGAAGCCTAACTTGTTCCCTCTCTGGTTACAACTAGGTTCTAGTAGATCATCTAGCTCAATTGCACACCCTTAGCATCACTGCAAGCTAGCCATTGTCATCAATGGTGAGCAGGCCGAATGCACCCTAATCACCCCCATGTGGACAGCAAGCTAGGAGGAGAAACAAGCCTAGCCAGCATGTCTGGGAGCAAGCCAACACCTCACCACCACTCCCTGTCCAGTGCTCGAACCCTGCCAGCCACTGGACCACACGCACGAACCATGCCAAGCTCGCCAGCAACCATGCTGAGAGTGCGCCCCGTTGCCCAACGTCGACGATGACCCTCAGCCGTTGGATTAGAACCAGATCGAACGCCCCACATCGTCCCATACCGCTTCGCACCCCCTCGTCTCACTGACGCGTGGGGACAGCGACTTAAATAGCCCGTGGAAGCGCTGTGCTTAGCAGGCCGGCCCAGTATCGCTTCCCGCGCAGCCCAGTTATTTGAATTTAACCTTTTCCTTTTTATTTCAAACACACTTCTATACCCAGTTTCAAAAATCAACCCAGGTTGATTCGGTGAACCAAATTGCATTAAACCAATTTTGTTAGAAAGGTCTGGGAATGCTGAATCCAAGCCCGTTGGATTCAAGTCAATTGGATATGTAGATCATCCTTGGTAAAAATAACAAGGCAGAAGCTTTTCTGCATTCAAACATTTTTCAAATTAAAACCATAATAGCTTTTGAGTTGATTGCAACTCTCAAAAATCACATTTAATCATACCTTTCAGAATATATAAAAATATATAGGTTTACTTACAGAAATAATGACAAAGTAATAAAAGAATGCCACATAGGCATTTCTAGCCACTTTAATTAATTAAAATAAAAGGGTAAAACCTTATTAAATTGTGACAACACTTTAAATCACATTCCCATGGACTAAAATATGTGGTGATGACATGTGTCAACATGATCCCATGTTTGGTTTGGAGAATAGTAAATCTTAAGTAGTTTTCAATGAGTAGAAATTACTTTTCTAAAAATAAAAGGAATTAAACCAAGCTTTAATCTTGTAATGTTAGTGATGATGCTAGATCATCTATAGGACCCTTTTTGTGTGATGATTGCAAGTAGTTAAGTATTGTTTGGTGATTGTGTACATCGTATTTATTTATAGACGCTAGTACCGACCAAGGATACGAGGAGGAAGGAGGATTCTACGAAGAAGAAGCCGAGGAGAACTTCAACCACTGCTCTGCACAAGGAAAGCCTAATACTACTAGTTGAATGTGCAAGCTAACACTTGCAAGATACTCTACTTTAGCAAGCCTTACTAATCAAGTGACCCATGCAAGCTTATACTTGCAATTGTGCAAGCTAATACCTGCTTGTTATTATGCCAACTATATGCCTTAAGCATATGTGATCATACCCACTTGATAACCCAATCCTAGTTTTATTTGCAAGATTCTACTTTATTTCTTTATCAAAGCTTTAACCTAGAGTTGATTTTAAGTGACTTATAGATCCTAGAAAGATATATTTGAAGGTTGCATAAAGAGCATAAATTTTTGCCTAAGCTAGATAATCTTGATGTCACTCTAAGGCATGAGATTGAACTTAGTTAGAACACCCCTTGTTTACTACCCCTCATTAGTACTCACCCCCACTTGTAGATGCTAGTGCTAAGCATAAAACTTGATCAACATTAGATGGGAATACTTGGTGAAAATGGTTATGAAAACCTTAGAATGATGGATCATTCTACTGAGATGTTTTGACATGTGTTTCCGAACACCAGATGATTGTGGTGATGAAAATGTTGAGGCATGAGCCTTAGCCCTTTTATAAAACTGATGGTTGTCTGGATGCGATACCATTCCAATTTTATCATACAACCACAATACCCGAAGATTGGATAGGGCTTGACTAGAAACTTATATACCTTAGTATTAGTTCCCTCACGGCCAAGGTATGAGCTGAGGCTACCTTGTGAAGATTGTCCACCTGTGCAGTACCCAAGATGACAGTTGGTCATGGTTGGGAGGCCAAACTCACAGGAGAGGTGCTTATACTAGGGCGTGTAATTGAAAGTTTAGGATTGATTATCCACATACTGAGTATGGTGAATTCAGGATTTGTTCCTGACGGATGTATCGAATGTTGTGGTGAAAGTGTACAATCTCAGCAGAGTGTCAAACTATTCGAAGAGCGTCATGATTATGGACGATTGAGTGGCCATACTGTTTCCCCCGTCAGATGTTTTCAACATGACTTGTGAAATGAATTGAGACTTTGACTTGACCACAACAGGGTTGTGATATGATATACAAGTTCCCACTTAGGTGTTATAAAATTTCAACTATCTTTTCTTGCTTCTAAACTTAGTAGAGGTAAATCTGGCTTTTTGCAAAACAACCCTAGAGCTTAGTGTCCTTCTACAAAAACCCCTTTAACTTGTTAGTATTAGTTTGCGAGTACCTTAAGAGTACTCATGGCTTTGTCCCTGGCTATTCCCGTGGCCAGACTATGAAGAGGAGTACCTGGAGGATGGACCTCAGGAAGGTTACGACAACTAGGATCATCTCCCATCGTCAGCATTGCCTGTGACCCCGAAGATGGAGCTTCGCCTACGCTACCGTTATTATTACGTATTCCGCTGCTTGAAGTTGTATTAAGAACTGGATCATGAGATCCTTATTTGTGTAAGACCTTATGTATGGTTTGTAATGGATGATGTACTAGGGTATCCAATTATGTTATGTCTTGCAAAAATGGTAATCCTGGGATTGCGATGTATGGCATAATAGGCATCTGGGATTAAAAATCCGGGTGTTGACAAGTTGGTATCTGAGCCATCCTGACCATAGGAGACCCTAGTTAGACTGGACGTTTGAATCAAAAACTTAGTTTCAAAACCAAAGGAAGCAAATATTTACAAAAACGTATTCTCATTCTTATCCCTTTGATTCTTTCATGAAAATTCATGTTCCTCAAAAACTCTTGCAAAATACATAAAATTTTGACACACTTGATCACTCTATTAACTTACTTATCCTATATTCTTATAGATGGACGTGAAGTACAGTAAGTTTTACTAATTGGGGAATGGAGGAGATCTTATCTTTGAGAGGGATTTGGACCAGCTTTCGGAACTTCTGGAGCGTCCGCACCCCGAGTTCTTCGGAGCTCGGCTCAATGATCAAGGAGGAGAAGATCTGCAGTGGCTAATTGTTGCAAGTCTCCGAGGAAAGATTGAACCTCCCACTGCTGAGGGAATTCAGTTTACCTTGAGAGAGAACAACTAGCTCGATGGACTTGCCAGGGCCATGCAGGAAGCTCTTTCTCGTCAGTGTGGGCAGAGCATCAATCAGATCAAGGGAACCCGCTTTGAGTTTTGCCCAAGGCGTGATGCAAATGGACAACCACTGGAAGCCCCATACCACCCCGAGCTAAAGACTCAATTGGACCACCTGAGCTTCATGATGTATGATCGTCAGCAGGAGTTGGATAACTGTCGTGACTACTCCAACCACAAGTCTGCCATCATCAAGTCGAAGGATCAAACCATCGCCATGCTAGCAAAGGATCGTAAGTCTCGCCGCCGTCAGCTCGACAAGAAGGAGCGCATCATTGCCCGTCTCCTCCACCGCATCTCATCTTTGGAGGAGACCATCCACGAGAGAGACATGCAGTTGGAAGAAAGGGAGAATGCCGAAGAGGATCTTCGTGGAGACCCTTACTCCTATCTCAGCGATGATGATGATTTTCTGGAGGATCAGGCTATGGACTTCTTCACCGATGAGGATGATTTCGCCTTCATTGATGATGAAGATTGAAAGGATCGTATGGGAACCTAGAGGGGGGGTGAATAGGTGCTACTTCAAATTTTCTTCTTTTTCAAATTAAGGTTTGACAATAAGGTAAATTCTCTAGATAGTGCAACTATGGTGAATTTACCTATATGAAAAATATGCAAGAACTACCACAACACAAAGTAGTAACAAGTAAGTAAGGTGCGGTAAAGGATAGAGGTAACCGAAAAGTGGACGCGGAGACACAAGGATTTGTTTCCCATAGTTCCTTCCTTTTGAGGGGAAGTACGTCTATGTTTGGAGAGGGGGTGGTTTCAAACCACCAACGCCACGAAAGGCCTCCCTTGTTCTCCGATGAATCTCACCCCAACGGGATCGATTCACCTTCCACTATATCGGCAACCTTCAAGGTGGAAGCCGGCACCGTTACAAGTTTGGGGCACACATCCACAACTTAATCGGAGGCTCCCAAATACAAGCAAGCTGTCAAAGCAAACAAAGACAAGCTTGTAAGAACAAAAAACAAGAGCTAGGGTTTCCAACAAAACACTAGAGCAAAGGGGCCCTCAATGAAATGAGGGGGAAATGAAAATCTCTTTTGGTGAAGTAGTAGATCGGGGCCTCCTCCTTCGATTCCCCAAAGATCAAGGACTTTGGGTGGTTGGATGATGAGATCTTGAGAATTGAGTGGCTCCAATGGACTCCAATGGTGGGCAATGACTTTAATGAGCTGAGCACTTTGTCCCAAGGTAGGTGGAGGGGTATTTATACCCCTCCACGAAATATGTGGCCGTTGGAGCATTTAATGACCGGTAGTACCGAATTCAAGCTGATAGTACCGCTTGCGCATACTACCGTCCAGATCGACCAAGTGCAGTGGTGACCTTGTTCTTGAAATCTTGAGTCTTGGGCGGTACCCTTCGGATTACCCCCAAGCGGTAATACCGAGGTGGTAAGCGTACTACCGGTTTGGGTAATCTGGGTCCCAAAGTGCTCTTGACCAAAACGGAGAGGGAGGTGCTAGTCAAGATGCAGCGGTAATGAGCCAGACGACCGCCTCAAGCGGTAGTACGCAGCCAAGCGGTACTATCGGTTGGGCGGTAGTGCCGCCGCGTGGTCTTGGTGGGTCTTGACTAGTATGCACCCTTCTCCTTTTTATCGATGCCAACCGCATCGAACCGTAGTACCGATGTCAAGCGGTAGTACCGGTTGCAGGTCCGGTACTACCGGTTGACACAGAAGTTTCTGCAAGGGGAAAATGCTATGCCATGACTTGTGCCCTCTTTTATCAATCCTTTGATAAACTTAGTACACGGTTAAATCGATAAGTGTATTATTATCAAACATCAAAATCAGAGGGATAGAAAAATGCTCTTTCAATCTCCCCCTTTTTGGTGTTTGATGACAATACACTTTTGCAGGATGATTTTAACAATAGGCAAATGAGATTTGTAAAATAGAGAAGAGACTCCCGCTAGATGTGTAGAGACAAATCTCCCCCTCTATTTTACAAACCCAACATGGGTGCACAAGTATGGAAACTAGCATTTGAGGACATACCTTTGCACAAAACATGTGATGAGGAATATATAGACAATAGATATTTCATAACATCACAAGATGGATCCACAGAAATAAACCACATAGTCGCATAAGATGGATCCAACCACATAGTTTCACACGACATAAACCACATATTAGTCTCACACATAGAATAGAGAGAAATCGAAGTTCACAAGCAATAAAAGGATCAAAGAGAAGAGCGAGCTTGTGACTTCCCATGCAACACCCGTGCCTAAAGTGCAACTTCTCCCCCTTTGGCATCAAGACGCCAAAAAGGGACAAGTGCAAAGCTACCGCCCCAACGGTCAATCATCATACTCCTCCTCCTCATCCTCATCCTCAAGATCCTCCTCATCCTCATACGTAGGTGGGGCACGGTGCGAGGAAGAGACATCATCGTCCCAACGGCTGTGCTGAGAAATCCACTGATCCTCTGGAGTGATATTGTTCTCGGATCCCTCGGAGATGGTCAACCCTTGAGCAGACATGAGTTCCTTCTGACGAGCACAGGCTTTCTTTGCATACACGTGCGCCTCATACATACGCTTCTGGTTGTCAACCTGGAAGCAGATGATCTTCTTGAGCTTGACCTCCATCCGTTTGGCCCAAGAGGGCTTGGCGTTCTTGCGGTGAGAGACCTCATAGTCAGTGTCATGACCACTGTCAGCATGCTCAGAGTCATCCTCATCCTCATCCTCCTCACCTGGCGCAGCGCGAGGTTTAGCATGTACCTTGATCTTGAGAGCCTTTGGCTTGTGCACAACAAGAGAGCGAGTGGAGAGCGTCCTAGCAACGACGGGGCACTTGGACACAATGAGGTCCATAATGTACGGAGCAAAGGGTGGAACCCTCCGAGTGTGTGCGGCAGCAACCATCTCATTCCAAATGAAGTCCACCACATCAAGAGGTTGGCCTGACTCTCTGTTGAGGAAGGTGTTGAACAGCAAGTCAACGGAGAACCCATGTATCTCGTCCTTGTTGCCCGCACGAGGAGCAACAGTCTCACGGAAAATGCGATGCAGAATGTCATATGTGGGGAGGAGGTCCTTGATCTTGCCAGCAATCCCACGGCCTCGAATATACAAGGGTCTGAGAACATCCTTTTTGGAGGGATGCTCCCGCATGTGACAGCGGAAACCACAAGGAACGCCGGCCGCAAGGTCCTCATACCCCAATATGGCAGCAACTCCGCGGCGTGGCTTCCTTGATGCCCCTTGAGTCATCCGTAATCTTGATTGCGCCATTGTGGAAGTGTGCGTGGCATAAACCGGCAGATGAGTAGAGGATCATAGTCATGCTGAAACTCCATAATGGGGAGCATGCCAAGGTTTGAGCAGATTTCCTTAGCTTCACCAAAGTAGCCAGAGGTCTTGTCAATGTGTCCCATGTCAATCCACTGCTGAGGCACCACCAGCTGGGTATTGGTCATAAGAACCTCATGATACACACGCTCTTGGAAGTCATCATAGAAAAGGCATGCGCCTTTGACGCGCGCTCTGCTGTGGGAGTATGCATTGTCCACTGAGAGCCCTAAATTCTGCCTCGGAGATGTCGAGAGTGTCTTTGGCCCAGATGGCTGGCTGAGACTCTTAGTACGCCCAAGGAAGGGGGCGAGGGGAGGGGCTCACACGCCCGGTGGCGCTTGGTATCCCCTTGACCCCCACGACCACCTCGAGTGGTAGGCAACTTGGAACGGCGTCTTGGCTGTGGCATAACTTCTTCCTCAGACTCAGTCTCTTCCTCAACAATCTCACGGTCAGACTTGGAGCGCTTCCATGCACCCCGAGAACCACCTGCATCTGTGAAAGCACGAGGGAGGACAGCAAGGAGATAAGGGCACAAGAATCAAGAAGGAAATAACCAAGATAATCTACAATTTTGGGCAGAACATAGTGGTCAGAGTGGACCGGTACTAGGACGACAGCGGTAGTATCATAGAAGCGGTAGTACGAAAAGTTCCGGTACTACCGGTTGAGCGGCACACAGGTTGTCAGATCTGATGGGAACGGCCCAAATTGACGATATAAACTGCTAAATTGAAGATTCCATGCGGTAACAAGGAATAATATGGCAGTACAACCTTGCAAGTAGTCAATTGCTCCACAGATCTAAGCCAAAACCTAGATCTAATGGGGAAATCAAACAAGAAGAGGAGGGGCGGTTGTACCGGGATCCATGGCGGTGGAAAGGAGAGGGAGCCTGCCCAGAGGCTGAATCCAAGGAGAATCCGGAGGGAGGAGGGCGTGGCAGGGCTCCGGGGCCTTCAAGATCTCCGGTGGCGGCGCAGGTTAGAGTGGGGGATGTGGGAAATAATGAGGCACTGAGGGGTGCCTCTCCCCACGCGTCCATTATATACTGAACTGGCCAACCGGTAGTACCGGTTGTTGGAGCGGTACTACCGCTTGGAAGCGGTAGTACCGGTTCTACGACCGGTAGTACCGGTTACCGATAGGACCGGACATGAGGGCGGTAGTACCGTTCCTGGAGCAGTTTTGCCAGGAGACGACCTGGGAACTTCCCAGGTGCGGTAGTACCGCTCTCACATCCGGTAGTACGGTCCCAACAGAGTCCAAAGCCAGGGATCAAGGATGATTCTTGTGCGGGAAGAGAGAGGGTTTTCATGAGGGAGTACGGAGGCTTGGGTTAAGACAAGTGAGCTGAGAAGCACATGCACTCTAAAAACAATGGAAGAAACAAATGAAAACCAAACTAGAGTGCATGAGACTAAGAACGATGAAGACACTTCAAATAGATGACAACCATGAGTGAAGACCAATTCAACTAGGTGACAAACATGAGTACGCACATCAACCTCTCGATTGAGAGGGGCGGTGGCCTAGGCCACCATATTTGAGTATACTCGGCTTGGTACCACGAAGATATATCTTGGGTCCATTACCGAAACTCATCATTGAGCTCACATATCACAAAATGATATTAAGAGGAATGATTTTTGTTTAATTTGCGCATAATGGGGGGAGGGATAGTCCAATCAATTAGGACCGCACTCCCCCTATGTCCATGCCTACACCTAAACCAAACATGGGTCGAGTATTAGGTGAGAGTGCAAGATAATCAAGTCAAACTTCTAGAATCTACGATATTTAGTTCATTCCTCAAGTAGCAAAACCTTGCTTCATCAAGTAACCGTGAAGATATCGGCAAGTTGATCTTTGGTTGATACATAGGATAGATCAATATCACCTCTAGCAACATGATCTCTAATAAAGTGATGTCGAATCTCAATATGCTTTGTCCTTGTGTGATCCACCGGGTTGTATGCAATCTTGATGGCACTTTCATTGTCACATAGAAGAGTCACTTTGTCACAATGGACACCGTATTCCTTTAAAGTTTGCCTCATCCATAAAAATTGGGTGCATGCACTAGCGACAACATACCTTGGCCCGGTGGAGAGATATACAATTTTGCTTCTTAGAAGACCAACATACCAAGGACCTACCAAGGAATTGGCAAGCCCTGGATGTTGATTTTCTATCATCCTTATCTCCCGCCCAATCCGAGTCCGTGTATCCACAAAGAGCGAATGTTGAGCCTTGAGGGTACCAAAGACCATAAAATGGGGTATGAACTAAATATCGAAAGATTCTCTTGACCGCCATTAAATGGCTTTCCTTAGGAGCCGCTTGATATCTTGCACACACACCTACACTCAACACAATATCGGGTCTAGATGCACAAAGGTAAAGCAAAGAACCAATCATAGACCGGTATACCTTTTGATCCACATCTTTACCATTTGGATTTTGTTCAAGATGAGTCTTTGTTGCCATGGGAGTTGGGGCTCCATTCAAATCTTGCATTTTAAATCTCTTGAGCATATCTTGAGTATACTTGGCTTGATTGAAGAAAGTTCCTCCTCTTACTTGCTTGATCTCAGAGCCAAGGAATACTTTCAACTCCCCCATCAAGGACATCCGGAACCTACTAGTCATAAGCTTTGAGAATTCATCATTAAAAGCTTTGTTAGAAGAGCCAAAGATAATATCATCAACATAGATTTGGCATACAAAAAGCTCCCCATTAACCCTCTTAGTAAAAAGAGTGGGATCGATTTTCCCAACCTCAAAGCCACGGTCAAACAATAACTATCTAAGGTGCTCATACCACGTGCGTGGGGATTGCTTGAGCCCATAGAGTGCCTTATCAAGTTTGTAGACATGGTTTGGGAAGTTGGGATCCTCGAAACCCGGGGGTTGCTTAACATATACCAATTCATTTAAGGGACCATAAAGGAATGCACTTTCAACATCCATTTGTTGCAACTTCAAGTTATGATGTGCCGCATAAGCAAGAAGGATACGGATGGACTCAAGGCGAGCCACGGGTGCATAAGTCTCTCCATAATCAATGCCTTCAATTTGGGAATAGCCTTGTGCAACCAATCTAGCCTTGTTCCTTACAATGATCCCATGCTCATCTTGCTTGTTCTTGAATATCCACTTTGTACCAATAACATTGCGGCAATCTTTAGGCTTCTCAACTAACTTCCACACTTTGTTTCTCTCAAAGTTGTTGACTTCTTTGTGCATAGCTTCTAACCAATCCGAATCTTCAAGGGCTTCCCACACTTTCTTTGGTTCAATCATGGAGATGTGGGCTTGGTGTTCACTGAACCTCTTCAATTGAGATCTTGTGGAAATTCCTTTCCTTAGATCTCCAACCACATTTTGGAGGGTGTGGTCTCTTAATTCCAACATTCTTTCTTTTCTAGCTTCGCGACGAGCGTGGATCTCCTCATTGTTTCTTGGGGGAACCTCTTCATCATTTTGATCCTCGTCTTGACCATCAACTTGACCTTGATCATCATTGGAGTCTTCCTCTGCATTGGGAGGCACGGATTGACCTTGGTCTTGATCAAGTGCTCTTCTAGCCTCAGTTTGAGCTCGTCTCAAGACAGTTTGGATGGATCTTCCTTGACAAATTGACTTGGCACCACTTGACAACCCATCGAAAGGACCAAGCTCCCTTTGATTAGAGTTCACACATTGATCACTATGTTGAGGGTTCACATCTTGTCTTTGGCTTGAGTCAATGTCCTCATCGGTAGATGGAGCATGTTGAGGTTGTGTAGATGAGGGCTCCACTTGAGTGGAGCATAGTTCTTCTCGATCCACCATAAGGGGTTCCTCAACGGGGCGGATATAACCCACACCCATTCTTCCTATGGCATCCTGAGGCATTTCATCATCTGCATCACAAGCATCAACACGCCCCCCTTGGGGACCATCATATTCTTCGAAGGTCACACTACAAGATTCTATGACGGCTCCGGAGAGCTTGTCATAGATTCTATAAGTGTGAGATTCGAGACCATAGCCAACAAAAATACCCTCTAATGCTTTTGATTCGAATTTAGACAAACGAACACCTTTGATGAGATAGAAACACTTACAACCGAACATGCGGAAATAAGATATGTTGGGCTTGTTACCGATAAGTATCTCATATGGAGTCTTGTTGATTTTCTTGCGGAGGTAGAGCCGGTTTGAAGCATGGCAAGCAGTGGAGACGGCTTCGGCCCAGAAGTTGTATGGAGATTTAAACTCCGCCAACATGGTCCTAGCCATCTCAATAAGAGTCCGGTTCTTTCTTTCGGCCACACCATTTTGTTGAGGGGTGTATGCCGCGGAATATTGATGTTTAATCCCCTCATCACTAAGAAAGTCATTCAAGGTGTAGTTCTTGAACTCGGTGCCATTGTCACTTCTTATAATCAACACGGGAACATTGTGTTGCCGTTGAACCAAGTTGATGAAGTCGATAAAAGTCCTTTGAGTTTCACTCTTCAACTTGAAGAAATAAACCCAAGAGTATCTTGAGAAGTCGTCAACAATCACCAAACAATATTTCTTCCCACCAAGACTTGCATGAGATGGAGGACCAAATAGGTCCACATGAAGGAGTTCCAAGATCTTGTTAGACTTGATTTGGTTCGTGGGCTTATGAGGAGAGTCATGCATCTTCCCTAGAACACATGCCCTGCAAACACGATCTTTGGCAAAGGAAACATTTTCTTTTAGTCCAACAATATGGCCCTCTTTATGGAGACTTTGCAAAGTTCTCATATTGACATGGGCTAGTCGGCGGTGCCATAGCCAACCCACATCGGCCTTTCCGTATAAGCACATCGGACCTGCAGTGGCTTGCCCCGAAAAGTCCACCACATACAAGTCATTTTCGATTACTTAAAGCGACCTTGAGCGACTTGCTCCACATGAGGACCACAATATCATTATCAATAAAGACGGCAAAACCCATCTTTCCAAGAGCACGGACAGAAAGTAAGTTGTAACCAAGGGTTTCAACAAGCATGACATTCACGAGTGTAATGTCGTGAGCCACCACAACCTTGCCAAAACCCATTACCGTAGATTTTGACTTGTCGGCGTATGTGACGGTGATTTGATCTTCATTTGGCACCAAGTCCTTGACAATAGACGAGCTTCCGGTCATATGACTAGTGCAACCACTATCGATCACCCATTTTGAACCTCCGGAAGCATAGGTCTCCGTTCCTCTTGCCATAAGGCAAGTGACGTTCTTGGTGGAAGAGTTCTCATTTGGAGAATCGAAGAGTGAGAGTGTTGGAGTAGAGGTGGTGGCTAGAGTAGCCACACCATGCGAAGTTTCATCTTCATCATCTTCATTGTCGGAGGAGTATTCTTCATGAGTGATCAACACAATTTCTCCCGGCTTCTTGTTGACGGGATTCTTCTTGATGAAGGGTTTCTTGTAAGGTGCCTTGAGAGTCTTTTTCAACACAAGCTTACCACCGTAATCCTCTCTCTTCTCATAGGGACAGCTTGCCACAAAGTGATAGCGGTCACCATTAAAAGCAAGTTCTCAACCTAGTGGTATTCTCTCTTTTCCCATTTGGATTGCTTCTTCGTTGCATTTCCATCTTGGCCTTGGCGGGGTTCTTCCAAAAGTTCTTTGCATAGAAAGCCATGTATTGACTATGAGAAATCTTGACGTCATCGGGATGGTCCAAGGGGAGACCTTCATCACTATCATCTTCGTCTTCAAAGTCCACAACTTTGGCCTTCAAAGCAACATTGACCACATTGCTCATACCGAGGGCACAGCCTTGGGCATCTTTGGCATTCTTGGCGGCGACCTTGAAAGCGGCCATCTCTTGCATAACTTCATTTGAGGTCATGAGATGATAGTTGTGTCTACCTTGTAAGCTCTTCAAGTCGGTGGGCTCAAAAGGCATGAGTGCACTCACATATTTCCTTTTTATCCATGCATCATCCACATGTGAGGCACCCACATTTCTAAAAGCGGTGGCGGTGGTCTTGAGCCTTCGATACATGTCTTCGTGATCTTCACCTTCTTTCATGTAGAAACCTTCGGCTTCATTGCTTAGAGCATCATATCTGTTCCTCCTCATACTCTCATTTCCAACAAACAACACAGTGAGAGCATCCCAAGCTTCCTTGGCAATGCTAAAATGCTCAATGTGAGGATAATCCTTTGTTCCCAATCCTTGTTGAATCATATGCAAAGCAGTGGCATTGAGTTGACTATTGACAACCTCTCTTCTTGTCAAGTTGTTTGGATCCCCAATAAAGAGTCCATGCTCGATGATGTTCCATAGTTCAATGCATGAGCTGTGCATATGAGTTCTCATTAGTGATTGCCATTGAGCAAAAGTAGAAAACTCTTCTAGCTTAGGTGGGTCACCTCTATTGTACACATGAGGGTGAGGGATGGGAGGATCGGGAGAGTACCAAGAATCACGGTTCTTGCCTTTCCCCCCATCAAGTCGTGTGGAGGAATTAGCATTGTCTAGTTTATCCCCTACCACCATACCTTCGGGGGATACCGGAGTATTCCCTTTAGGTATGGATGGTAGTTCCTCTTGATGGGATGGGGGTGATGAGCCATCTTTGTCTTTAAGAAGTTGCTCAAGCATCTTCTTGACTTCGTTGACCAAGGAAGAGCTCAATCTTGTTTCCAAGTTTTTGAGATCTTCCATGGTCACCGGGGTTGACTCACTACCACCATCCCCATCATGGCTACCCATATTCTCTTAGGCGGTAAAGCCCGAATAAAGAGCCGAGGCTCTGATACCAATTGAAAGGATCGTATGGGCACCTAGAGGGGGGGTGAATAGGTGCTACTTCAAATTTTCTTCTTTTTCAAATTAAGGTTTGACAATAAGGTAAATTCTCTAGATAGTGCAACTATGGTGAATTTACCTATATGACAAATATGCAAGAACTACCACAACACAAAGTAGTAACAAGTAAGTAAGGTGCGGTAAAGGATAGAGGTAACCAAAAAGTGGATGCGGAGACACAAGGATTTGTTTCCCGTAGTTCCTTCCTTTTGAGAGGAAGTACGTCTATGTTTGGAGAGGGGGTGGTTTCAAACCACCAACGCCACGAAAGGCCTCCCTTGTTCTCCGATGAATCTCACCCCAACGGGATCGATTCACCTTCCACTATATCGGCAACCTTCAAGGTGGAAGCCGGCACCGTTACAAGTTTGGGGCACACATCCACAACTTAATCGGAGGCTCCCAAATACAAGCAAGCTGTCAAATCAAACAAAGACAAGCTTGTAAGAACAAAAAACAAGAGCTAGGGTTTCCAACAAAACACTAGAGCAAAGGGGCCCTCAATGAAATGAGGGGGAAATGAAAATCTCTTTTGGTGAAGTAGTAGATCGGGGCCTCCTCCTTCGATTCCCCAAAGATCAAGGACTTTGGGTGGTTGGATGATGAGATCTTGAGAATTGAGTGGCTCCAATGGACTCCAATGGTGGGCAATGACTTTAATGAGCTGAGCACTTTGTCCCAAGGTAGGTGGAGGGGTATTTATATCCCTCCACGAAATATGTGGCCGTTGGAGCATTTAATGACCGGTAGTACCGGTACTCAAGCGGTAGTACCGCTTGCATGCGGTACTACCGGTCCAGTACCGGACCAAGTACCGGTGGTGACCTTGTTCTTCAGAAATCTTAGTCTTGGGCGGTACCCCCTTGCGGTACTACCCCCAAGCGGTAGTACCGGAGGTGGTAAGCGGTACTACCGGTTCGAGCGGTAGTACCGGTCCCAAGTACCGCTTGGTACTGACCAAAACGGAGAGGGGAGGGTGCTAGTCAGTATGGAGTGGTACCGACAAGCGGTACGACCGCCTCAAGCGGTAGTACCACTTGTACCAAGCGGTACTACCGGTTGGGTCGGTAGTGCCGCTTCGTGGTACCGGTGGGTACTGACTAGTACGCACCCTTCTCCCTTTTTATCAGTGCCAACCGGTACTGGAACCGGTAGTACCGATGTCAAGCGGTAGTACCGGTTGCAGGTCCGGTACTACCGGTTGACACAGAAGTTTCTGCAAGGGGAAAATGCTATGCCATGACTTGTGCCCTCTTTTATCAATCCTGTGATAAACTTAGTACACGGTTAAATCGATAAGTGTATTGTTATCAAACATCAAAATCAGAGGGATAGAAAAAATGCTCTTTCAAAGATGATGAAGCCACAGATTCCGAGGAGTAGTAGCACTTGAGCACTAGCGTAGTGAGTAGTATTCGGTCCCACCATATCGTAGTTTTCAGAATGGTTCTTAAAGCCATCTATTTTTCTTTGTTATGGTGTGTGTTGTATCATGTGCTATGAGTGAATGAATGAAAAGCAAGTTGCTAGAAAAATCTGAGTCAAACTTTAAAAACTTTTCAAAATCCTAGAACCTTAGAAATTTCCCTCTTTTCTCATGATCTATCTCAATCTTCAGATGCCACACGGAGGAAGTGGTTCATCCCCGGACCCGATGTTGCAGATTCTGCAAATGTTGACTTCTGACCGTGAAGCTAAAAGAGCGGAACGTCAAGCCAACCTAGCCACTCTGCAACAGATAGCTCAGCTATCCCACAACAACCAAGGCCACGGAAATCAAGATAACAATGGATCTAAGCTCAAGAATTTCCAGAATACCAACCCACTTGCTTTTACTAAGTCAGAAGAACCCCTAGACGCTGATGATTGGCTGCAAACCATGGAAAATAATCTAGAAGTCGCCGGAGTGGAAGCCAACGAGAAAGTTCTGTTCGCCACCCACTATCTAGCCAGAGATGCCAGGGCATGGTGGAACAGTGTTCGCGCAATGACCGGAGGCCAGCTGATGACCTGGGAGGAATTCAATGTCAAGTTCAGCAGAACCCATGTGCCACCGGGTTTGATCAAGAGGATGAGAGACGAGTTCAGAGAGCTGAAGCAAGGAAGGATGACTGTAGTGGAATACCGTGACAAATTTTTGTCATTAGCTAGGTATGCCCCGGATGAGATTGACACCGAAGCCAAGAAGAAAGAAAGATTCCTGAATGGTCTGCATGATGAGATGCAGACAGTGTTAGTCAATATCCCCTTTGCTGATATTGAAGCCCTTGTCGACTCTGCTATCCAGATGGAAGGAAAGATCAACCAAGCCAATGAGAACCGCAAGCATCGCATGATGCATCAGCCAGGAACCCATCAGACCCCAAAGTATCGCCCTAACCCATCTCCAGGATTTGCCCCAAGAAACAACAGACCCCCGATGAACCGTCCGACCTATCCCAACCATGGAAACCCTAGGCCTGGAGGAAATCACAACAACCCCGGCAACTCTAGCAATTTCAACCGTGCCCCACCCAAGTTCAACAACAACAATGCTGCCACCAACACCAACACTGCCCCTAGGACTGGAAGCAATGTTGTGCCTGTAGCAGCAAAGGACAAGTCGCAAGTGACTTGTTATGACTTTGGAAACAAGGGTCACTACTCCAACGAGTGCCCCAACAAGAAGAATGCCGCAGCCCCCAATACCAACGCCCCAGCTCAGCAGCAGCGTCGTGTTTAGCGAGGAAGAAGATTTGCCCCAGGGAATTCTCTCAACCGCAATGGCCGTCTTTTTCTCATGCATGCGGAAGAAGCTCAGGAAGCGCCAGACATCGTGTTGGGTATGTTTTCTGTTAATTCGGTACTTGCAAGAGTGTTGTTTGATTCTGGTGCATCGCATTCATTTGTCACCGAAGAATTTGCATGCACTAGTAAAATTCAACCAACCAAATTGAAGCATGTGATGATTGTTCAAATTCCCGGATCAACCACCAAGGCTAGGCAAATTTGCAAAGCCGTCCCTATCTGAATCCATGGCATAGATTTTTATGCTAATCTGATAGTACTCGGAACTAAAGGTTTGGAAGTAGTACTAGGAATGGATTGGATGTCCAAACATAAAGGATTGATTGACTGTGCCAAGAAAGCCATCACCATGACCAATACCGCCGGAATATCAGTCGAGCATATATCTAAAACCTTACCTCGCCAATTCAAATGCAACAAGAGTATAGCCCAACCTACCATTGACCAAGTCCGGATAGTCTGTGAATACCCCGATGTATTTCCAGATGTTTTGCCCGGTATGCCCCTAGATCGGGATATCGAGTTTATCATCGAACTAATCCCCGGAACTGGACCCGTAGCCCAGAGACCCTATAGTATGAACCCGTCGGAGCTAGCAGAATTGAAGAAGCAACTGGATGCCATGCTGGAAATTGGATTGATTCAACCAAGTGCGTCACCATGGAGATCACCTGTCTTGTTTGTGGACAAGAAGGATGGAGGTAACCGTTTGTGTACGGATTATCGGAAGTTGAATGATGTCACCATCAAGAACAAGTACCCCTTTCCCAAGATAGAAGATTTGTTTGATCAGTTGACCGGTGCCAAAGTGTTTTCTAAGATTGATCTTAGGACTGGCTATCATCAACTCAAAATTCATGCAGAGGATATTCCAAAGACTACCTTTACCACCAGATATGGATTATACGAGTATACACTCATGTCTTTTGGATTAACCAATGCCCTCGCTTATTTCATGAACCTCATGAATAAGATTTTTATGGACTTCCTGGATAAGTTTGTCGTTGTTTTCATCGACGACATTCGGATTTACTCCAGATCAGAAGAAGAACATGAGCTACACCTAAGGACCATTCTTGGAACCCTTAGAGAGCATCAGTTGTATGCCAAGTTTAGCAAATGTGAATTCTGGTTACAGGAGGTAGGATTCCTCGGTCACATTGTATCTGCCGGAGGAATTGCCGTTGACCCTGCTAAAGTGAAAGATGTAGAAGATTGGCAAGCCCCAACCACTCAAACCCAAGTTCGTGCATTTCTCGGATTGGCAGGATACTACCGCAAGTTCGTAGAAGGATTCTCGAGTATCGCCAGACCTATGACCCAATTGCTGAAGAAGGACAACAAGTTTGAATGGACTGACAAATGTGAAGCGAGTTTGCAAGAACTCAAGAGGAGATTGATTTCAGCCCCAATCTTGATCATGTCGGATATCACGAAGCCCTTCGATGTGTATTGTGACGCATCCAAGATCGGTCTCGGATGTGTGCTAATGCAAGAAGGCAAAGTTATATCTTATCTATCTCGACAACTGAAGCAACATGAGCAACATTACCCAACCCATGACCTCGAACTCGCAGCCGTAGTTCTAGCCCTGAAGACATGGAGGCATTACCTCATGGGAAACCGTTGTGAGATTTATTCGGATCACAAGAGCCTAAAGTATATATTCACTCAGAAGGAGCTGAATATGAGACAGAGAAGATGGATTGAGCTAATCAAGGATTATGACCTGGACATTCACTATCACCCTGGTAAAGCCAATGTGGTAGCTGATGCCCTTAGCCGATTGCCGTGTCGCTTGAACTCCATGATTTTGAAGTAGCAACCAAGCCTGCACAAGGAAATGGAAGATTTTCGAATAGAATTAGTGAGTGAAGGATTTTTGGCTAGCATAGAACTCCAGCCCACTTTGATCAGTCAGATCAAAGAGGCGCATGAGGGAAATGCTAGTATCGACGGAATCAAGCGTCGTCTTGGTACAGGCAAAGTACCCGGATTCCCGAAGACGAAGAAGGAGTTCTGTGGTACAAAGGACGCCTTTGTGTACCATCAGATTCTGAGTTAAAAGAAGTTATTCTGAAGGAAGCTCATGATACTCTTTATTCTATCCACCCCGGAGGAACTAAGATGTATCAAGATTTGAAAGAGCAACTTTGGTGGCATAAGATGAAGAGAGAAATCGGAAGCTATATCGCCAAGTGTGATAGATGTCAGCGAGTCAAGGCAGGACATCAAAGACCCGCTGGATTGTTGCAACCCTTGCAGATTCCGAAATGGAAATGGGATTCCGTTGGAATGGACTTTATCACCGGACTGCCTACTTCTAGTAGGGGAAATGACTCTATCTGGGTCATAGTGGACCGATTGTCCAAAGTCGCCTATTTCTTACCCGTCAAGACCACATACCAGAGTTCGAAGCTAGCAGAGTTGTACATCACTATAATAGTTAGTTTGCATGGAGTCCCCAAGAACATCGTATCGGATCGAGGAACTCAGTTTACCTCAAGATTTTGGAAGAAAGTCTAAGAAGGTTTAGGAACCCGCCTAGATTTCAGTATCGCGTATCACCCTTAGACAGATGGACGAACGGAGCGAGTGAATCAAATACTCGAAGATATGCTGAGAGCATGTGTGTTAGAATATGGATACAAGTGGGAAGTCTGTCTGCCGTTTGCAGAATTTTCATACAATAACAGTTATCAAGCCAGTTTGCAAATGTCCCCATTTGAATTTATGTACGGAAGGAAGTGTCGCACCCCTTTGAACTGGTCGGAAGTAGGAGAGAGTCAGATTCTCGGACCCTACATCCTACGAGAAGCAGAAGAGAAGGTTTACAAGATTCGTGAGCACCTCAAGACCGCCCAATCCAGACAGAAGAGTTACACCGACAAGACCTCGCCTTCAACATAGGAGATTTTGTTTATCTGAAAGTGTCGCCATTGAAGGGAATGCAGCGTTTCCAACTCAAAGGAAAGTTAGCCCCCAGATATATCGGACCTTTCTAGATTCGGAACAGTCGCGGAGAAGTATCGTATCAATTGGAACTACCCGAAGAGATGTTAGCAGTGCACAATGTGTTCCATATCTCGTTACTTTGCAAGTGTCTCAAAGTTCTAGAGAAGAAGGAAGTGTTCAAGAATATCGATCACTGGACCATAGAGATCAACGATGACCTAACCTATCCCGAAGTACCCATCCGTATTTTGGAAGAAGCTTTCAGAACTACCTGAACCCGAAGCATCAAGTTTCTCAAGATTCAGTGGAGCAACCACACAGAAGAGGAAGCTACCTGGGAGCACGAAGATCACATCAGGATGGAGTTTCCCGATCTCTTCAAATCCTAGGTAATCTTTTTCATCCTTTTTCAAATCTCGGGACGAGATTTTGTTTAAGGGGGGAAG
This sequence comes from Avena insularis, assembly GCA_023614405.1. NCBI lineage: Eukaryota > Viridiplantae > Streptophyta > Magnoliopsida > Poales > Poaceae > Avena > Avena insularis. Next base: position 158,442,376 of record CM042695.1, on the reverse strand, counting down.
GTTTGTAACATCCCAAAAATACTAAACTTGGATCATCAAACTCTAATCATCAAAATTAGGGTTAACAAAAACTTTTCTAAATAAAATTATGGAAGCATGCATGTGAGTATGCATTTCATTTTGAATTCTTTTGAACCACCTTGTTTGTGTGTTCCTTTGCCTGTAAATGGATGCTTAGGTGAAATAAACATCATCTAAACATTTCCCACACTTTTCCCAAAGACAAGTAAATCAAAACAAAAAAATAAGGGAATGGTCATTTTGACCAATTTAACTCCCATGCCTACTTTGGCTGTCTCAAACTTTCAGAACCTAACAGAAACTTTTCTGGATATTTGCACCCCTTGATTGTACTCATAACAAAGTATCAAGGCCCACTTTGTGATCATCCAGAAACTTTCAAATGCATAGTTTAAATGACAATTCAAAATTGAATCTTTATCATATGGGAAGATCCCACTTTTTCAAAAATCACTCAAACAAGCTCAACTTTCAAAACCCAAGCATCTGCAGACTCACCAGCACCAACCTAGCACACCCACCAAAAATCTTTTCAAAATTCAAAACTTGAGTTCTTGCGGCCATTTCATCAAACATTTGGCAGACACAAATCAAACAAAATCCAAACACTATTGTGAGCAGTGATTGAAGCCTAACTTGTTCCCTCTCTAGTTACAACTAGGTTCTAGTAGATCATGTAGCTCAATTGCACACCCTTAGCATCACTGTAAGCTAGCCATTGTCATCAATGGTGAGCAGGCCGAATGCACCCTTGTCACCCCCATGTGGACAGCAAGCTAGGAGGAGAAACAAGCCTAGCCAGCATGTCTAGGAGCAAGACAACACCTCACAGCCACTCCTTGTCTAGCGCTCGAACCCTGCCAGCCACTGGACCACACGCACAAACCATGCCAAGCTCGCCAGCAACCATGCCGATAGTGCGCCCCGTGCGCCACGCTCGACCGAAGCCCACAGACCACGCGCCGTCCTCGCCGCGTGCATACATGATCACCACCGTCCCAGCAACCCTGCAGACACGCTCATTCGCCGCGGCACGGACCACGCGCGCTGTGCGCCATTAAATTCTCCGCCGGGCACGCGCAGAGCACCGTCGTGTTCCGACCAAACCGCACCGCCCCACGTCTCGCCACCGTGTCATTGAGCATCGCCAGGGAGCACCGCAGCGCCCCCTACCGTCACCCATGCCGATAGCCGTCTGTACCGTCGACCAGGACGAGCTCACCGTGCGCCCCGTCGGTCCCCTCTCACCACTATAAATGGAGGCCACCCCAGCCGAATTGAGCACACCATCTCACTCCCCTCTCTTCACTGATCATTCCACCCTGTTCCTGGAGCAAGGCGAGCAGCGCAGCGCCGGAATTTCACCGAAGCCCGCCGCTGGTGGAGAAGAAGGGAGCCAGCGATTGGAGCCGCCCCAGGAGAAGTTGCCGGTACCAGGAGGTTCGCCGTCGTCGACATCGTCGTTCACCCGCCTCTCTGACCCTCGCCTGAACCCTGGTGAACCCCCAACGACCCCCACTGACCGCGCTAGGTTTCTGTCTCGCCGGCGTTGCCCAACGTCGACGATGACCCTCAGCCGTTGGATTAGAACCAGATCGAACGCCCCACATCGTCCCATACCGCTTCACACCCCCTCGTCTCACTGACGCGTGGGGACAGCAACTTAAACAGCCTGCGGAAGCACTGTGCTTAGCAGGCCGGCCCAGTATCGCTTCCCGCGCAGCCCAGTTATTTGAATTTAACCTTTTCCATTTTATTTCAAACACACTTCTCTACCCAGTTTCAAAAATCAACTCAGGTCGATTCGGTGAACCAAATTGAATCAAACCAATTTTGTTAGAAAGGTCTGGCAATGCTGAATCCAAGCCCATTGGATTCAAGTCAATTGGATCTGTAGATCATCCTTGGTAAAAATAACAAGGCAGAACCTTTTCTGCATTCAAACATTTTTCAAATTAAAACCATAATAGCTTTTGAGTTGATTCCAACTCTCAAAAATCACATTTAACCATACCTTTCAGAATATATAAAAATATATAGGTTTACTTACAGAAATAATGACGAAGTAATAAAAGAATGCCACATAGGCATTTCTAGCCACTTTAATTAATTAAAATAAAAGGGTAAAACCTTATTAAATTGTGACACCACTTTAAATCACATTCCCATGGACTAAAATATGTGGTGATGACATGTGTCAACATGATCCCATGTTTGGTTTGGAGAATATTAAATCTTAAGTAGTTTTTCAATGAGTAGAAATTACTTTTCTAAAAATAAAAGGAATTAAACCAAGCTTTAATCTTGTAATGTTAGTGATGATGCTAGATCATCTATAGGACCCTTTTTGTGTGATGATTGCAAGTAGTTAAGTATTGTTTGGTGATTGTGTACATCGTATTTATTTATAGACGCTAGTACCGACCAAGGATACGGAGGAAGGAGGATTTTACGAAGAAGAAGCCGAGGAGAACTTCAACCACTGCTCTGCACAAGGCAAGCCTAATACTACTAGTTGAATGTGCAATCTAACACTTGCAAGATACTCTACTTTAGCAAGCCTTACTAATCAAGTGACCCATGCAAGCTTATACTTGCAATTGTGCAAGCTAATACCTGCTTGTTATTATGCCAACTATATGCCTTAAGCATATGTGATCATACCCACTTGATAACCCAATCCTAGTTTTATTTGCAAGCTTCTATTTTATTTCTTTATCAAAACTTTAACCTAGAGTTGATTTTAAGTGACTTATAGATCCTAGAAAGATATATTTGAAGGTTGCATAAAGAGCATAAAATTTGGCCTAAGCTAGATAATCTTGATGTCACCCTAAGGCATGAGATTGAACTTAGTTAGAACACCCCTTGTTTACTACCCCTAATTAGTACTCACCCCCACTTGTAGATGCTAGTGCTAAGCATAAAACTTGATCAACATTAGATGGGAATACTTGGTGAAAATGGTTATGAAAACCTTAGAATGATGGATCATTCTACTGAGATATTTTGACATGTGTTTCTGAACACCAGATGATTGTGGTGATGAAAATGTTGAGGCATGAGCCTTAGCCCTTTTATAAAACTGATGGTTGTCTGGATGTGATACAATTCCAATTTTATCGTACAACCACAATACCCGAAGATTGGGTAGGGCTTGACTGGAAACTTATATACCTTAGTATTAGTTCCCTCACAGCCAAGGTATGAGCTGAGGCTACCTTGTGAAGATTGTCCACCTGTGCAGTACCCAAGATGACGGTTGGTCATGGTTGGGAGGCCAAACTCACAGGAGAGGTGCTTATACTAGGGCGTGTAATTGAAAAGTTAGGATTGATTATCCACATACTGAGTATGGTGAATTCAGGATTTGTTCCTAACGGATGTATCGAATGTTGTGGTGAAAGTGTACAATCTCTGTAGAGTGTCAAACTATTCGAATAGCCGTGTCCGCGGTTATGGACAGTTGGAGTGGCCATACTGTTTCCCCCGTCAGATGTTTTCAAAATGACTTGTGAAATGAATTGAGACTTTGACTTGACCACAACAGGGTTGTGATATGAGATACAAGTTCCCACTTAGGTGTTATAAACTTTCAACTATCTTTTCTTGCTTCTAAACTTAGTAGAGGTAAATCTGGCTTTTTACAAAACAACCCTAGAGCTTAGTGTCCTTCTACAAAAACCCCTTTAACTTGTTAGTATTAGTTTGCGAGTACCTTAAGAGTACTCATGGCTTTGTCCCTGGCTATTCCCGTGGCCAGACTATGAAGAGGAGTACCTGGAGGATGGACCTCAGGAAGGTTACGACAACTAGGATCATCTCCCATCGTCAGCATTGCCTATGACCCCGAAGATGGAGCTTCGCCTACGCTACCGTTATTATTACGTATTCCGCTGCTTGAAGTTATATTAAGAACTGGACCATTAGATCCTTATTTGTGTAAGACCTTATGTATGGTTTGTAATGGATGGTGTACTATGGTATCCAATTCTGTTATGTCTCGCAAAAATGGTAATCCTGGGATTGCGATGTATGGCATAACAGGCATCTTGGATTAAAAATCTGGGTGTTGACACCCAAGCCCTGGAGGCGCCCACAGGGGGTGTGGCCCCCCTGGACCCCCACTAACCTTGACTCCTGCGCCTATAAGAAGCCTCCAATCCAAAAACCCTAGGGCATCCAGAAGAAATCCACGAAAACCTCCATAGCACCACCGCCATTGAAAGGGAGATTTGGGGGACAGAAAGTCTTTGTTCCGGCACCCTGCCGGGACGGGGAAGTGCCCCTGGAGACATCTCCATCACCGCTACTGATTTCCATGGTGAGGAGGGAGTAGTTCTTCCTCGAGGCAAAGGGCTCTACCAGTAGCTATGTGTTCATCTCTCTCTATGCATGGTCCTATTGTAATCATGAGCTTTGTAATCAAGTAGATCTACCTTGATACTCAAGTGCTTCAATAGATCTCAAGCTCTCCCCATGTGTGTGAAAGTGACAGCGTGCACGCCATGGTGGCACTTAGGCTTGAGTCTACAGAAATACTCTTTGTGCTTTAGTAGATCTATGCTTTTCCCCACGTCTGTGAAAGTGATAGCGTGCATACCGTGTGTGGCACTTTGGCTAGATTGAATATTTGTTATGAGTTATATTTGGAGTTGGATGTCTCTATGAAATTGTGGTGTTTGTTGGAACCATCTAGCGCTCAAGGTGACAGTGTGGGGTTATCTAGATTGGGGAAGGTGGACTTTGAGGAGTGTTGTTATAGCCATACCGATGATTAGAGTGTCCAACCGGAGAGTAGTTAAGAGTAGTATAATAAGAAAATATATTTATATGAGAGAGTGTTCACTAGTGAAAGTATGATCCCTAGGCCTTGTTTCTAAACATTGAAACACTGTTTGCATCTAGATTTGTTGCATGTTTGCTTGCTTTAGTCTTTACCTCACTGTCAAGCTATTTTATGGCACTGTTACCACTTGTATTTCACTATCTCTTCGCCGAACTAGTGCACCTATACACCTAACAAGTGTATTGTCTGTGTTGGGGACATAAGAGACTTCTTGTATCTTGATTGCAGGATTGCTTGAGAGGGAATACCTTTGACCACTTCCTCCCTGAGTTCGATAAACCTTGGGTAATCCACTTAAGGGAAACTTGTTGTTGTTCTACAAACCTCTGCACTTGGAGTCCCAGTAACTATCTACAAGAATAGAAGTGCATAGACATCAAGCTCTTTTCTGGCGCCGTTGTCGGGGAGGAAAGGTAAAAGTCACTCACACACGTTACCCCACGGCAACAGCAAGCCAGAAAGCTCTTTTCTGGCGCCGTTGCCGGGGAGGTAAGGTAAAAGGTACTCACATCCTCCGGTGTGATTGCTCAAAGTTATTTCCTTTAGATTCTGCAGTTTTGTCTTTTTGTTTCTTGTTTTCACTAGTTAGGCTTAATGGAAAACAACAAAAAAGTTAGAGAGCTTTGTAGTGTTTATCTTGAGCTAGGACATGAAGTGTTTGAAGAGAAAATTAAAAAACCTATGGAGCTTTATTTGCATGCTAATGGCAATGTTATTAGTATGAATTCTTTGGACATCATTGTTTCTAATGCTATGGAAACGTCTAAGCTTGGGGAAGCTAGTTTTTATGAAAATGATCTTTTTAGTCCCCCAGCTTTGGAAGATAGATATTCTATTGCTTATGATGATACCAAACCTCCAATTTATGATGATTACAATGATGAGTATGATATTTTCAATCCACCTACTATTGAGGAGAAAATTAATTATGATTACAATATGCCTCCTATATTTGATGACTATGGTGATGAGAATAGTAATGATAGCTATTTTGTTGAATTTGCTCCCACTATAATTAATAAGAATGGCTATTCTTATGTGGAGAGTAATAATCATTTTATGCATGTGGCTCATGATAAGAATGTTTTATGTGATAGTTATATTGTTAATTTTATTCATGTTGCTACTGAAAGTTATTATGAGAGAGGAAAACATGGTTTTATGCATCTCAATAATATTAAGTTTCCCCTATTTATGTTGAAAGTCTTGAAGTTGCACTTGTTTTGCTTTCCTATGCTTGGTGATTTGTGCTTTCATGACTTGTTTATTTACAATATTCCTATGCATAGGAAGTGGGTTAGACTTAAATGTGTTTTGAATTTGCTTCTTGATGCTCTCTTTTACTTCAATTCATATTTCTTATGTGAGCATCTTCTCAAACTATTAAGCCTAACTTAAGGGCGTTAAAGAAAAGTACTTGTTGGGAGATAACCCAAGAGTTTTTTTATTAAGTCTTGGAAGTTATTACTTCTGTAATGATCTCTTCTTATCCTTTTTGTTTGCTTTTTATGCCAAGAATGACCTCTAGTGAGAGGGAAGTAAGATTTGGGGAGTTGCTGTCCCGAAACAGATTTCTGTCCTCCGCCATAAAAATTCGTGAGGAGTCTCTGTAACTCGGATTGATCTGAAAATTTACGAATAAATCCCCCAGTATGTCAGCTAACTTTCGTTAGTTCAAAACTTTTTGATTTGAGCAACATAAGATGTTCTAAAAAATCGGTTTTTACCTGCTGGTCTGTTTTGACAGATTTCTGCCATTATTTGCATTTGCTTCTTATTGATTCCTTTTTGAGTTCTCTTTTGGGGAATTGAGCTTTTTGAAGAAGTTGCTACAGTATCTTATATTTTTAGTGAAAATCCTTGCTGTTCCAAAGCTTTTCTAGAGGTCTAATATCTTTTGAATAAACTAATGTTGCTAATGAAGATTGTGTGAAGTTTTGTATGAAGGAAAATTTTCAGGTGTAGAGAGAGAATGATGCAATGAGATGAAGAATGGACAAAAGCTCAAGATTGGGGATGCCACCATGGTGTCACCCCAATAAATATCCAATAGGTACAAACGTCAAAGCTTGGGGATGCCCAAGGCATCTCCTTCTTCATCAATAAAAAGCTCAGGTCTGTCTAGACACTTCGTTTTTATTGTTTCATGCACAGTTGTGTTGTTCTTGGAGCGTCTTAGTTTTCGTTTGCTTTGCTTAGTTTGTTAATTTTGCTTGATTAAGTTGGTTGGTTACACAACACTTCTTTTGGAGAGAGACACACTCTGTTTCCATTGCCTAGAACACTCTAGATTTCACTCTTATTGTTTTTTTGTGAGTGTTCACTTTTGCTAGCACTGCGTTTAGCTTTAGTTTTCATGTGCTTTCGGCTTAGAACTTTTTAGTTCTTATTTGTGGATTTGTGAGACAAGCTCACTAATATTCATTGATTATTATCTTTGTGAGTTGTTTCAAATAAGTTGTTTGGTGTTGGAAAAGAGTAGGAAGATTCATGCTTAAGTGGTACAAAAGGGAGCTTGCATTGACTGTGAATTAGACTTTAGCATGACATGCTAGGTGTTTTTTTGACCTTATGCTTAGTGATTATTGTTGTATCATGTCTTGTTCCAAACAATTGGGATTGCTTAATGTGCCTTGAAGGAATCATGCGTTGTTTTAGCATACAAAAGCATAGTATTGTGGTATTCTCCTTTGATGCTTTGTTTGGGTTGACTTGGAACATGCTCACACCATGATATGACTATAAAAAAGTAATCATAGCCTCTATGCTCATTTAGTCTTTGACTTGTAGTACCACTCTATGCTTTGATTAGTAATGCTTTGTTGCTCTACATGATTATGGCCATTATGCTCTCTTAGTTGGATGCTCCCAGTATTTTGCTAGCCTCCACTTGTATGAGTAAGCTCTACTCATTCTTCCAACTCCCAAGAAACCAAGTTTTTCCAAAGTGTCCACTATAAACTCCTATGCATGGTGTGTTACACCATTCCAAGTATATTCTTGTTTTCAGCTATCTTCCAATTAAAAACTATTTTGTTATGTGAAAACTTAGTGATTAAAGCCCTCACAAACTTGATGGCACGCTTTATATTCTTTGCCCCTAATAAACTTGAACCATTGTGTCATCTATGTTGTATATGCTTGAACTTATACGTTGGAATTAGCAGAATCGTGCTGTCACGGGGAACATTTTCAACATTGCACTTGTACTTTGTACTCAGTTGATATCATGCTCTTTTGTATATGGATGTCACCGGTGTGAAAAAAAAGGGAACTTGTAAGTCCATGGAGTTTGTATCCTGTGTTAGAGAAACGCCTGGGCCGCTAGCCTAAGCCATGCCTAATCATGGTGGAAACTTGCAGCATCACCATAGTGACATCTATGAAGCATTCTTCTTATAAAAAAAGAGACATTGAGAAAAGAGGAAAGAGAGAAAAAGCACCATATTCCCATGGTAAATAAGAAGATTGCTGAGATGCTCATTGTCTGCTTGCCTTGTTATTTTGGTTATGGGATAGCTCTTGTACCATGTGCAAGGGGTACCTCGTTGGCGGTTCTCTATGATATACAAATACTTACAATGACAAGAACTTACAGGTGACTAAAGTTGAGTAGCATGAGGTGTGGCCCTCGTATTCAAGGGACTTGAGATTGCCAACTTATACTTCATCAAGCATATACTCCATCTTTGTTCACTTTAACCTTAATCACTTCAAGATGCTTATGATAGGGGCAATGAGGGCTGAAAGCTAACAGGTACCATAATTTTTGGAAGGTCTTTTTGAAACTTGAAATCCCTGCTTCCTTTATAAAAGGTTTTTCTTCCACTACTATTGAGTCTCCACCTTCTACCTTTAGGCACCATTAAGAGAGCATAGTTGTCATTCTATGTGCAGTGTTCCAAATCTTATTGATTGATGCATATTGTGATATTACGTGTTCTTGTGCTATTTGTTTCTAGTCACCCTTGTGAACTTTGAAGGTGTCACTATGCTATGTTTTATGTATGTGAAACAAACAAACGTTTTTCAATGCATGTTATTCATGATCTTTGTTTGTAGCCTTTTCATGTTGCATGCATAGTTACTATGTACTATTGTTAGAACTCCATCTTTCATGCACATGTTTAGAGTTCTTTGATCCCAACTTTCAATGCCTGCAAATGGTTTGATCTTGGTTTTGATGGTGCATGTCACCTCAAAAATTATTATTTTTATCACTTACCTACTCGAGGATGAGCAGGAGTTAAGCTTGGGGATGCTTGATACATCGGAAACGTATCTATAATTTTTGATGCTCCATGATTGTTTTGTATCATTTGTCTTATGTTTTGTCTACACTTTGAGGTATTTTTATACACTTTCTGGAACTAACCTATTGACAAGATGTCACAGTGCCAGTTGTCTGTTTTTGGTTCCAGAAAGGCAGAAAATCAAAATTCTCGGAATTGGACGGGACAAAAGCCAAAGTAATTATTTTCCCCGGAGCAACACGGAACCATAAAGCAGAGACGGAGGGGGGCCACAGGGTGGCCGCACCCTCCTAGGAACGGGCAAGCCCTGGAGGCGCCCACAGGGGGTGTGGGCCCCCTGGACCCCCACCAACCTTGACTCATGCGCCTATAACAAGCCTCTGACCCAAAAACCCTAGGGCATCCAGAAGAAATCCATGAAAACCTCTGTAGCGCCACCGACATCGAAAGGAGATTCGGGGGACATAAAGTCTTTATTCCGGCACCCTACCAGGACAGGGAAGTGCCCCCGGAGCCATCTCCATCGATCTCCATCACCATTTCCATCACCGTTGCTGATTCCCATGATGAGGAGGGAGTAGTTCTTCCTCGAGGCTAAAGGCTCTACCGATAGCTATGTGTTCATCTCTCTATGCATGGTCATATTGTGATCATGAGCTTTGTAATCAAGTAGATCTACCTTGCTACTCAAGTGCTTCAATAGATCTCTAGCTCTCCCCATGTGTGTGAAAGTGAAAACGTGCACGCCATGGTGGCACTTAGGCTTGAGTCTACATAAATACTCATTGTGCTTTAATAGATCTATGCTTTTCCCCACGTGTGTGAAAGTGACATCGTGCATATCGTGTGTGGCACTTTGGCTAGATTGAATATTTGTTATGAGTTATATTTGGAGTTGGATGTCTCTATGAAATTGTGGTGTTTGTTGGAACCATCTAGCGCTCAAGGTGACAGTGTGGGGTTATCTAGATTGGAGAAGGCGGACTTTGAGGAGTGTTGTTATAGCCCTACCAATCATTAGAGTGTCCAACCGGAGAGTAGTTAAGAGTAGTATCATTAAGATAAGATATTTATATGAGAGAGTGTTCACTAGTGAAAGTATGATCCCTAGGCCTTGTTTCTAAACATTGAAACACCGTTTGCATCTAGATTTGTTACATGTTTGCTTGCTTTAGTCTTTACCTCACTGTCAAGCTATTTTCTGGCACCATTACCACTTGTATTTCACTATCGCTTCGTCGAACTAGTGCACCTATACACCTGACAAGTGTATTGGGTGTGTTGGGGACACAAGAGACTTCTTGTATCTTGATTGCAGGATTGCTTGAGAGGGAATACCTTTGACCACTTCCTCCCTGATTTCGATAAACCTTGGGTAATCCACTTAAGGGAAACTTGCTGATGTTCTACAAACCTCTGCACTTGGAGGCCCAACAACTGTCTACAAGAATAGAAGTGCATAGACATCAGGTACTTAATAGCTTTGAGCTCTCATTACCCCTATCATAAGCATCTTGAAGTGATTAAGGTTAAAGTAAGGACAAATATGAGTTATATGCTTGAAAAATCACAAGTTGAAAATCTCACGCCCCTTGAGTATGAGTACCGATACCTCATGCTACTCAACTTTGGTCCCAGGAAAGTTCTTGTCATTGTAAGTATATTTGTATCATAGAGAACGGCCAATGGGGTACCCCTTGCCCCATGACACATGAGATATCCCATATCAAAATGACAAGGCAGTGACAGCGTGCATACCGTGTGTGGCACTTTGGCTAGATTGAATATTTGTTATGAGTTATATTTGGAGTTGGATGTCTCTATGAAATTGTGGTGTTTGTTGGAATCATCTAGCGCTCAAGGTGACAGTGTGGGGTTATCTAGATTGGGGAAGGCGGACTTTGAGGGGTGTTGTTATAGCCCTACCGATGATTATAGTGTCCAACCGGAGAGTAGTTAAGAGTAGTATCATTAAGAGAAGATATTTATATGAGAGAGTGTTCACTAGTGAAAGTATGATCCCTAGGCCTTGTTTCTAAACATTGAAACACTGTTTGCATCTAGATTTGTTGCATGTTTTCTTGCTTTAGTCCTTACCTCACTGTCAAGCTATTTTCTAGCACCGTTACCACTTGTATTTCACTATCTCTTTGCCGAACTAGTGCACCTATACACCTGACAAGTGTATTGGGTGTGTTGGGGACACAAGAGACTTCTTGTATCTTGATTGCAGGATTGCTTGAGAGGGAATACCTTTGACCACTTCCTCTCTGAGTTCGATAAACCTTGGGTAATCCACATAAGGGAAACTTGCTGATGTTCTACAAACCTCTGCACTTGGAGGCCCAACAACTGTCTACAAGAATAGAAGTGCGTAGACATTAGGTACTTATTAGCTTTGAGCTCTCATTACTCCTATCATAAGCATCTTGAAGTGATTAAGGTTAAAGTAAGGACAAATATGAGTTATATGCTTGAAAAATCACAAGTTTAAAATCTCACGCCCCTTGAGTACGAGTACCGAGACCTCATGCTACTCAACTTTGGTCCCAGGAAAGTTCTTGTCATTGTAAGTATATTTGTATCATAGAGAACTGCCAATGGGGTACCCCTTTCCCCATGACACATGAGATATCCCATATCAAAATGACAAGGTAACAGACAGTGAGCATCTCACCGATCTTTTTATTTGCTATTTGCATAGTTTTTTATTGAGGATGCTTCATAGAATGCCACTATGGTTTGATTAGACATGGCTTAGGCTAGCCGTCCAGGCATTTCTCTAACACACATACAAACTCCATGGACCTGCAAGCTCCCATCTTATTTCACACCGACGACATTCATAAACAAAAGAACATGATATCAACTGAATAAATAAGTGCAATGTTGAAAGCGTGCCCCATGACAACATGGTTTTGCTAATTCCCAACTTACAATTTGCAAGCATATAAGCATCATAAGATAGTCACAATGGTTCAGGTTTATAAGTACAAGAAATAAAATGTGCCTTCAAGTTCATGAGAGCTTTAATCACTAATTTTCACATAACAAAAATTTAATTTGGAAGATATATAAAAACATGAATATACTTGGAATGGTGTAACACACCATGCCTAGGAATTTATAGTGGACTCTTTGGAATAACTTGGTTTCTTGTGAGTTGGATGCACGAGTAGAGCTCATACTCAGTACAGGTGGAGGCTAGCAAAAGACTTGGAGCGACCAACTAAGAGAGCAATAATGGCCATAATCATGCAGAGCGACAAAACATCATTAATCAAAGCATAAAGTGATATCACAAGTCAAAAACTAAATGATCATAGAGGCTAAGGTGACTGGTTCATAGTCATAACATGGTGTAAGCATGTACCAAGTCAACCCAAATAAAGCATCAAAGGAGAATACCACAATATTATGCTTTTGTATGCTAAAACAACGCATGATTCTTTCATGGCACATTAAGCAATCTCAATTGTTTGAAACAAGTCATGCTACAACAATAATCACTAAGCATATGATCAAAGCAACATCTAACATGACATGATAAAGTCTAAGTCATAGTCAAAACAAGGTTCTTTTTGTACCACCATAAGCATGAAACTTTCTACTCTTTTCCAACACCAATCAACTTTTTGAAACAACTCACAAAGATAATAATCAATAAAAACAAAGAGCTTGTATCACCTAACAACAAAGAAGAACTAAAAAGTTCTAAGCAAAAATAAGAAGAAAACTAAAGCTAAACGCAGTGCTAGCAACTGAGAACACTAGCAGAACAATAAGAGTGAAAACTAGAGTGTTCTAAGCAATGAAAAATGGGGTGTGACTTCTCAAAAATAAGTGTGTTGGTATCCAGCCAACTTATTGCGGCAAACAAAGCAAAAGAAAACTAAAAACAAAAACAAAGACGATCCAAGAATAACACATAGTGTATGAAGCCATAAAAATGTAGTATCTTCAAAGAAGACCTGAGATTTTTGTTGATGAAGAAGGGGATGCCTTGGGAATCCCCAAGCTTTGATGCTTGTACCTATTGAATATTTCTTGGGGTGACACGGGTGGAATCCCCAAGCTTGAGATTTTTTCCATACTTCATCTCATCACATCATTCTCTCCCTACACTTGAAAACTCCCTTCATACAAAACTTCACACAATCTTCATTAGCAACATTAGCGTATACAAGATAATAAACATTTGGGTTCAGTTTAAACTCAAGTAAAACTTCCATTAAAACATAAGATACTGTATCAACTCCTTTTAAAAGCTCAAGTGATCAAAAGAACTCAAAAAGAAATCGATTAAGAGGCAAATGCAAATAATGGTAGAAATCTGTCAAAACAGACCTGCAGGTAAAGACTGATTTTTTCAAAAATATTCTTTTGTTCAAATAGAAAAGTGCAAAACTAACTAAAGTTGGGTAAATACTAGGTTCATGCACACAAAAAATTGCAGATCAATACGATGCTCTGGGATTTTTCACGATTGTTTATAGTGAAGCACATAAAACTGTTTCGGGACAGCAACTTCTCCAAATCTTACTTCCCTCTCATTAGAGGCTATTCTTTGCACAAAAACCAAAAAAATGATAAGGAGAGGTTATTACAGAGGCAATAACTTACAAGACTCAACAAAAGAGAAACTTACTGAAATAAAAATTGGGTTATCTCCCAAGAGTGCTTTTCTTTAACGCATTTTAGCTAGGCACAGAAAGCAAGAATCAAGTATTTTCAAATGAAGAAGCATCAACATCAAATATTGGTATAATAAGGGAATAAAAAGATAGCTTATTTATTTTTCAAGGGAAGTGTTCAATACCTTTCTTGAGTGGTAATTGATATTTGCCTTCCTTCATATCAATAATGGCACCAACAGTTCTAAGAAAAGGTCTTCCCAAAATAATAGGACAAGAAGAATTGCATTCAACATCAAAAACATAGAAATCAACGGGGCCAAAGGTATTGTTAACCATAATAAGAACATCATTAATTCTCCCCATAGGTTTATTTTTAGCATTATCAACAAGATGGACATCCAAATAACAACCTTCTAATTGTGGTAAATCAAGCATATCATAAATTTTTCTAGGCATAATAGAGACACTAGCACAAAGATCACATAAATGTTTGAAATCAAAATCATTCACTTTCATATTAATGATGGGCTCCCCACCATCTTCTAATTTCCTAGGAATAGAAGCTTCATGTTTCAATTTTTCTTCTTTAATTTTCATGAGAGAATTTGTAATATGTTTTGTAAAAGCCATATTCATAGCAGTAACATTAGGACTTCTAGCAATCTTTTGCAAGAACGTAATTACTTCAGAAATATTGCAACCATCAAGATCAAAATCAAAATTATTATTCAAGGTAGTAGAAATTTTGTCTCCCATATTTAAAAAAAATCAGCATTTTTATTGGAAAACGTTCTAGTGGGTTTAGGCAATGTTGCAAAAGGAATGGGGACTTTGTCTACACCAATTATTTTACCATTAATAGTAGGAGGTTTTCTAGCATCAACATCACCAGTGGTGGTAATGGTACAAATTTTAGTCATACTATTATTTCTAGCAGTTTCATCTTCTCTTTCCCACCTAGCATGCAATTCATCTAACATCCTAACATTTTTATCAATTCTAACTTGAATGGAATTCAATATCTTGCTTTCTTTAACATCATGAGGCATAACCTTTGATTTAAGAAGTTCCACATCAAGGACAAGGCTATAAACTTTAGAAGCAAGATCATCAATTTTTCCAAGCTTTTCCTCAGCAGTTTTATTGAAAGCAGTTTGTTTACTAATAAAATCCTTAAGAATGACTTCAAGTTCATAGGGTGCACTTCTATTGTTGTTGTAGGAATTTCCGTAAGAATTTCCATAAGCATTACCATTATTAGAAGGATATGGCCTATAATTATTATTACCATAAGCATTGTTGCTAAAATTATTACTTCTAATGAAGTTCACATCAACTTGATATTCTTGAGCAACCAAAGAGGCTAAAGGAACATTATTTGGATCAATATGAGTTTTTCCACTAACAAGAATAGACATAATAGTATCAATCTTATAACTCAAGGAGGAGGTTTCTTCAACAAAATTTACCTTCTTACCTTGTGGAGCTCTCTTAGTGTGCCATTTAGAATAACTAATCATCATATCATCCAGGAGCTTTGTTGCAGCACCCAAAGTGATGGACATAAAGGTACCTCCAGCAGCCGAATCCAACAAATTTCTTGAAGAAAAATTCAATCCTGCATAAAAGGTTTTGATAATCATCCAAGTAGTCAGTCCATGAGTGGGGCACTTCTTCACTAAAGATTTCATTCTTTTCCAAGCTTGATCAACATGTTCATTATAAAAAAAATTAAATTTCTTTATTTCACTTTCCAATGTATATAATCTTAGCAGGAGGATAATATTTTCCATTGAAAGATCTTTGCATTTAATCCAAGAATCAATACTATTTTTAGGCAAAGATAGCAACCAATCTTTAGCTCTTCCTCTTAATGAAAAAGGAAACGATTTAAGATTTATAATATCTCCATCTACATCCTTATATTTTTGCATCTCACAAAGTTAAACAAAATTATTAAGGTGAGAAGCAGCAGCATCAGTACTAACACCAGAAAATTGCTCTTTCATAACAAGATTTAGCAAAGCAGGTTTAATTTCATAGAAAGTAGCTTCAAGAACAGGTGGAGCAATAGGTGTGCAAATGAAATCATTATTGTTTGTGCTAGTGAAATCACACAACTTAGTGTTTTCAAGAGTAGTCATTTTTGCAACATTAAAGCAAGCCAACAAAAATAGCAACTTAAAGTAGGAACTATTTTTTCATGTTTTTGATAAAAAGAAGCAAACCAAACAAAGCAAAACAAAAACAAAGTAAGGAGATTGGTAGTGAGAGACTCCCCTTGCAGAAATCTTCTTCTCCCCGAAAACGGCGCCAGAAAAGCTTGTGATGGCTCAGTTGATGTAGAGCCTATTGGGGACCCCAAGAGAAAGGTATGATGACACAGCAGCAAGTTTTCCCTCAGTTATGGAACCAAGGTTATCGAACCATTAGGAGAAAGAAACCACTTCTGAAGGTGTTGCTAGCAACGTGGAACCTGCACACAACACAACCAAAATACTTTGCCCCAACTTATCAGTGAGGTTGTCAAGCTCACTGGTTTAGCTAAAAACAAAGGATTAAACGTATAGTGTGGAAGAAAATAATTGCTTGCAGTAATTGCAGAAAGTAAACAGAAAACAGTAGATGGAATATCAATGGAAAGGAATGGACTAGGGTCCACAGTTCACTAGAGGTGTTTTCTCCATAAGATAAATAACATGTTGGGTGAACAAATTACAGCGGAGCAATTGACAAATAGAGAATGCATAACAATACATGTACATGACATGATGATCACTATGAGATTCGCTTGGGCATTACAACATGATACATAGACCATAATCCAACTGCATCTATGACTAATAATCCACCTCCGGGATTGAAGGGATACGGGTAGGCTTCATTAGCGCAAATCAAAAATTTCTACCGCGTAAACTAGGATTATTGTTGTCATAGATCACGGGATTACCAATAGACGCACAGTTGTGGAACTTGATGAAGCGCGTCGAGGCAGTGTAGACATTCCACGTATCCTCCTTGTCCTCGTCTCACGATCAGCTCACCTTGCACGGCTCGTCCAAGTGCCACAGATGCAGCACCTCCGAGGTATCCACATGTGCGGGGTGGAAGCGTCGGACGCCGGACTGCTAGGTCCACGCGTGCAACACATCCGTGAGGAGTGGCGGCTGGGTAGAATGGTCTAACCCTGGTCAGCTTGCCCCGACCTCTCTTATATAGGCGTCCCTAGTGGGCTTCTACATTAGCAGCCCATTAGTAGCCTAATCCTGGTCTAATTCGGATCCAATCCTCATTAGGCTTCCAGCCCCTTAAGTGTGTGACCCTATAGGTTCATATACGTATAGACATGACACGAATACACTAATTCTGTCAATAGTTGATAGTAGCCTCTAACAAGACGTGCCAACTCCTAAACTCATACAAAGATCATATCGGACTAACCATCACAAGGTTTAGTACATGTCTTTCCATTTGCCTCATGATATTTGGTCTAGCTCCAAGCTGACCTCCCTTTCTCGATACTGTGATTGGAATCCCTTTACTAGGTTAACTCTTAACCTTATGTAGCACGGCCATGCATTTCTGGATCCGATCACTCGAGGGGCCCAGAGATATCTCTCTCGAGTAGAGAGGGGCAAATCCCATCTTGATTGACCATGCCTTGCAACATGCTTCAGGACAAACCCGAAAGCTACCTTTATAACTACCCAATTATGGATTAGCGTCTGATATCCCCAAAGTAGGTCGATCCACATCTCAAGCACATGCGACAATCTCAGGTCTAAGGATAAAACGTACATGATGTGTAGAGAGAGCTACAACTAATTGCCAGTCTCAAGTTGGGTCAATCCAACCCCATGTTCATAACATGTGTCCACATCATTGGTTTGACATCTCCATGTCTATGAATTATGAAACATAGTCATCAACCAATCGATGTGCTAGTCTAATATTCACGTGTGTCCTCACTTGAACTCTGACTAGGGACAACTATTAGATAACCATACAAGTATAGAGTTTCACAAACAATTCACATAATTGCCAATCAATACAAGTTGCCAAACAATTCAAGGAACATTACAATAACTCATGGATACATAAGAATATAATCATCTCTATGATTGCCTCTAGGGCATATTTCCTTCAGGGATATCATCCGAACAACTCTCGGGTATTAAGTTGCAAGCAACAGATAATTGCATTAAGAAAAGTGTGTAATGTAACCAATACAGTTGCCCTTGGACAAAGTATTGTTGTTTTCTCCCTAGTAGCAACAACACATCTATAATCTTAGAAGTTTCTGTCACTCTCCCAGATTACTAGAGGCATGAACCTACTATCGAGCATAAATACTCCCTCTTGGAGTTAGAAGCAAATACTTGGCCAAAGTAACTACTAGCAATAGAGAGCATGCAAGATCACAAATAACATATACATGATAGAACAATAATAAATCTGACATAATAATCAATATTCATCGGATCCCCGCAAACACAACATGTAGCATTACAATAAGATGATCTTGATCATGATAGGCATCTCACAAGATCTAAATATGGTGGCACAAATAGGAGAAACAACCATCTAGCTACTGCTATGGACCCGTAGTCCAAGGATGAACTACTCACACATCACTCCGGAGGCAGGAATGGTGATGAAGAAGGCCTCCGGGATGATATCCCCTCTCCGGCAGGGTGCCGGGAAGAGCTTCAGATCCCTCCCTATCTAGGGACGACGGTGGCGGCGGCTATGGACTTTTTCGTGGCATTCAGATCTGGTCCTTAGGGTTTTCGTCTCGGGGGATTATATAGGCGAAGAGGCAAGGTCGGTGGAGCGCCAGGGGCCCACATCCTAGGGCAGCGCACCCCCTGGCCCAGGTGTGACCGCCCTGGGTGCATCTCCCCTTCTCCTCCGGACTCCGTGTCGGGTCGGGAAAATAGGAACTTCGGCTTTTGTTTCGTCCAATTCCGAGAATATTTCTTTACTATTTTTTTCTAAAACCAAAAACAGAAGAAAACATGAAACTGGCTCTGTGGCACTTGTTAATATATTAGTTCGAGAAAATTCATAAAAATGCCACAAAGTGTAGACAAAACATAAGATAGTTGGTGCAAAATAAGCATGGAGCATAAAAAATTATAGATACGTTTGCAACATATCACACTTTATTACTTGATATTTAGTGAGAGGGATCATCTTATAATGCTACCATCGCGATCTAAGCAATACAAGATGCATAAAAGGATTAACATCACATGCAATTCATAATATGTGGTATGATATGGTCGTTCTTATTATACCTTCAATCTCCATCTCCAAGCATGAACATGATCTCCATCATCACCGGTGTGGCGTCAAGGTCAATGGCGCCGCTCCAAGGTTGTCGTCCACCAGCATCAACTATTACAACTACTTTGAATAATAGACATGCAGGTCTTAAACGGAATTTAAAGACAACCATAAGGCTCCTGCAAAACATTGCATACATCATATATAATAACAAATCATGCCATATCACATCACATCACACCCCTACAAAACAAAGTTAGACGCCTCTAATTTTCTTTGCATGTTTTACATGGTTTGGGGCTTTTGCATAAGAACCGTTCTAACTTACAAACATGAACCACAACATTGATACAAGTATTGTCAAGTGTCCGTTGTAAATTGAATCTTCACTATGGTGGAAGAGACAGACACCCGCAAAGCCACTTATGCAATGCAAGTTGCATGTTGAGCATGGATCAAGACACATGAACGATGTCATGTAAGGTTAGCCCAGGCCGCTTCATCCCACCATCCCGCAATATGCAAAGTACAAAAAAAATCAATCGACAACAAAAGCATCAACGCCCACAATAAGCATTGTGTTCTACTCGTGCAACAGATCTACGCATAGACACGGCTCTGATACCACTGTAGGCATTCGTAGCATGGAAAACAAAAAATTTCAATCGCATAAACACACACAAGCCAAGATCTAATCTACGAGATCAGTGCAACAAGTTGATAGAGTACTAACCCTCGTAGATCCAAAGCGTTTAACGAGATCATATTCTCGTGGTTGATGTAGTCGTTCACTTGCCGGTCTCAAGATCATGAATACGATCCTTCCGGCGCCGCGTTCCGGCAGTTCTCCCGCAGTCGGTCACACGTACGATACTCGATGAAGACCTTCCTCTCCCTTGTTCCAGCAGGCAACAGAGGTTGTAGATCTCCTCTCGATTCCAGCAGCACGACAACATGGTGGTGAAATGGAGGAATAGATCACGCAGGGCTTCGTCTATGCTAGAGCAAGTATGGTGGAGTAGAGAGGCCTCGACAACTAGGGTTTCTAAGCTGAGGGGTGTAGGTAGTCGATGGCTAGGGCAAGGCTAGGTAGAGGCGGTTTAGAGGAGGCTCTAGGGTGGCGGCGGATTAGAGGGGGCAGTCGTCCTAGGGTTTTGGGGCGAGGCCAAGGGGGCTCCCCACCCCCTCCTTTTATAGGTGGGAGGGGCGGCTAGGGGAGGAGGAGTCCTCCCCCAACTCCCCTTGTATGGCCGGAGGCAAGGGAGGGAGGGGAAACCTTCCTCCTCTAGGTTTCCTCCTCTCCCTCCACTTGGTTTGACTATCAATGTTGGGATTTGACTTTTCAAATTGGATTTTGACTATTCAAACTAGAATTTGATTATTTCACTTCCCATTGCCCAGCCAAGTGGCTTAGGACATGATGCAACCATTCCACATTGGTATGACACATTCATGTACCCTTCTCTCTCCGGAGTGGTGGACTTTCTAGACCCTTCTAGAAGCTTCCGGTGAAAACACCGAAAACATTTCCAAACCCTAGAATTTGACTTTCCTTATATGAATCTTATTCTCCGGACCATTCCGGATCTCCTCGTGATGTTCGGATCCAATCCGAGACTCCAAACAACATTCGGTCTCCAACTCACATTTCATATCTACTAAACAACATCGAATCCTTTAGTAATCCAGCATAAGTTTCCCACAACATCGAATACTTTAGTAATCATGTTACAAACTCTCGGAATCCTGAAATTGCTTATGTATCCTTTAGTAATCCAGGGCTAAAATTCGCACTCGTACTCTGATTGAGGAAAATTTTATGTCTAAGATCACCAGCATAAGTTTCCCACAACTTTCAAGTTTTGACTTTTTCCATTTTATGCCATCTTCAGGGGCTGTCGTGGCAATCTTTGAAAACTGTTCTGCAGGGACAGATTTCAGGAAACTTTGAATTTCACCATAATGACCGGTTTCCTTCCATATTCGCGTATTTCCTACAAAAAAGTACGAAACAAGAAATTGTGCACTTTTGCAACTATTAGTAGGTTAGTCCCAATAAATATAATAAAGTTGTAAGATAATGGGGATTTTGGCACAATAAACAACAAAGATCATGGATGCATTTACATGCATCAAACATGTCCAAGCTTAACCTATGCTTGTCCTCGAGCATAAAGGTGATAAAACTAACATGGGCTTTGGAGTTTGGTGCTTCTTTTCTCGAGTAAGAATCATAAAAAGTTAAATGGTTCATTTATTTAGATAATAACAATAAGAAAGTATAGCATAAAGTGATACTTCTTATAATATCATACTCGACAACACAATGTTTATATTAAATAACACAAATGCATATAGTACCATGAGGCAATAGTGCATTCTTCGCATAGAAAAAAAGTATATAGGAAGTGTAGAATAGTTATTCTTCACCCGTACTCTACCTTTAGAACCATACATTATTTTCACGTTATGTAAATTTTTTGTTACTCCGTGAGTCAAGAAGAACATAAGAAAGTTCAGAAATGACAAAATTATTTTACATGCCGTATAAAAATATGATATAAATACGTAATTTTTTGGTGTTTTTATACTATAATGACTCATAAACTCTATTTTTTGTTGTTTTTTTTGGTTGTGGTGAATATATGAACACAATTATTCGTATACAAAACATAATTATTTCAATCTAACAGCATATATATAGGTAAATTAAATGATGTACCATGGTACCCAGTCACCATACGTGATACATGTATTTTTGCTTAGACTACACATACCTAAGGATATACGTACATAATTTACACATACCTAGGATATAGTGACGGCCTATGGTCAGAATATTTGACAAAGGAGGTTGAAAAGAGTGTATAACTGGCAAGTAGGGAATATCATATGTGAGACATAAGATATCTTTCAAACACTATCCCTTAATTTTATGGTTGAATCATAGTTCATCATTAGTGTTCGGTTCCATTGCCCCTCATTATTTGATTCTTTTGCCATTCTTGTTTTTGGCATTTTTTGCTTCTTTTGGTGTCTTCCATTAATCTCAAGGATGCCATTGAGACTGATAGGTCTCATACAAACTGGACTGACTATCCAGAGCAAGAATAGCATGACATCACGATCATCTCTTTTTAAGATCAAGTGAAAACCTACTCTTATGACAGCATGAATTTGGATAACACTTCAATCCAATGTCATCCTCAATACCACAAAAATATTCAAACAACCAACCCATAATGTAGCATTTTTCACTTCCCTATATTTTTCTTTTTCACCTTTTGCTCATATTAGCGTTGGTACCCCTTCTTGGAGGGTTTTTGCCCTCGTCTTTTATCGTATGAGTAATCTTGTTCTTATTGGTAAGGGGTAATCTATGCCCAATGAGTTCGTGGTCACCCCACGACTAACTTCTGCATGTCACCTATACCCATAATATGGTGTTTGGAAGCTAAATAATGACTCACACATGATAGTATACTTTGGAATATAGCTTGAGCTATTTGGGTAGGTGTTTTCTATATAAATGCTAAGTTTATTGTGCTAAAAGAGGTTGCTTTAATATGGTGGGGTTAGCAATAGTAACGGTTTGACTTTCTATAAGAATGCAAAAGTGCCCATAATACTAGATCATTTCTAGAAGACAATATAATCATTGAGTAACATTTATGTTGAATATAAGAACTAGATATACTTGTGAGTTATCACTCTGTAAAGCATATGAACAATCCAACTAGAAGCAATAACACGCATAGCTTGTCCCCCCCCCCTTTCTATTTCAAGCAAGGCATTCAATCAAACATGTCATTCATTCATGGGATAGTTTTTTCAGTAGATATTTCCTAAGCATGCAAAATATCTATCATGTTGGTCTCATTTATTCTCAAGGCAACATGGAAAGCTAAACATAAAACTATACAAATACGCTCCAAGTTTTTACGATCATTCTATGTTTCTCAAAAAATAAAGTTTAGAGGTTTGCAAACCGAGAGTTTATAGGTCCAGTGGGGTTCCTTGAGCATCCCCAAGCTTATAATTTTCATTATTATTGGATAGCTCTTGGTGTGGTGTTCCTCCATTCCCTGTCAAAAAACTTTAACACAAAACTTTCTCCCATTTCTTTTTCTATGGGGTGACATTAGTGGTACAAGGATATGATAATAGCTGCCAAATAATTCATATACGAAATTATTCCTCAGTTGTCCATCAAGCATATAGTGGTCTACCCATTCCTAGAATATCAAAAGGCTCATGGCAAATCATTTTAAGACACAAAAGAATGGCTCAAACACTAGTGGGCAAAATCTGTCTAGATTTTTAGCAGCCGCAAATATAATTATTTCGACCACCTGGACATGTCAGGAATTTTGGCCATTTTTTTTGCATATAGAGGATGAAAAGTTGTAACTACAGTTCAAAGATGAGCGCAATCAGAGTTACAGAACAACCTAGGGAATGTTTCTAGTAAACAACGTTTGTGCAGGAATTTGCTACTACGCATATATGTTTTAACCTTAACATCCAAAATGGGTAAAACTTGGTACTTTATTTTTTGAAAATTTAAAGTTAATGTAAAAAACCTATTCTAACAGAGAATAAATTTTGTAAACTAAAAAGGCAAACAAAAGCACGGTTTCCACAAACATACCAAAGAGAACATGAGCATAAAGCTAAAACATGAGTTTGAAATGATATTACTTGAAAGAAGAGGGGGATGCATGGGCATCCTCAATCTTCTGTTCTTGCTATTTCTTGTTCTCTAGGTTTTCCTCATCATATAATGTTACTCATCTCAAAGAAATGTATATTTTCACCTTCATGATACTTCAATGCCTACAAAATGGTTAGTTCTCCAAATAAATGATATAATAGTTTCTGAAGATGATGCAAACTATAGTAATTATTGCAAAACCATTTTATTCAAGAATCTAATATATTACAAAAGAGACACTCTTTATATATTTTTACTATGGTATTTTTTTGTGATATAGGATTTGCAATTGTTCCATTGGCATGAACGACACATGCTCAAGGTTGATCCCAAATTCTCCATTAATCATCCTTCTCATTTACTTTTCCAAATTTTATTTTTTGCTGAAATCTTAAACTAACCTTGTTGTGATTAGAAGATGAGTAGCTATTCCGTTCTTCCTCCACTTGTTTCGTTTTCTCTTCTATCTTCTTTTCTTTGGGATACATGGGCATCCCCAAGCTTAGGATTTTGTCATCTTCTTCATTGGCACTTTCAACATGATTTCTTGCATTCAAAACATTAGTGCACAAGACAATATTCAAGCTTTAAAAATATCTGAGTAACATATCATACAAATGTTTGTGAGCCTTGCAAAAAGGTTATAGAACATCATACATTATCTAATTTTTTGGGGTTTTACTTTTATAAAAAGTAGTAAAAGTAAACTAGCAATGCAAGCAAGAATAGAAACCTAGCGCTATGCTCCCTGGAAACAGTATCAGAAAAGTATCTTGATAACCCCCAAGTGTAGGGAAACACCATAGTACAATTCGATAAGTATATGAATGTCAAACCCATGAGGAGATGAAGGTAAACTATCTATTCTCTAAATCCCTATAACCCAGTTATATGTTCTTCAGTGCAAAGCCAGGAACTATAGTGTGTGTGGTTATTTTTTGGTACTAACTACAAAACAATAATTTTTTTGGAAGCAAATACTATAGGTAAATAGTGCAAGTAAAAATAAGCTAGTGAAGTGGAGATGGAGCAAGTGCTTAGGCAAATTGCTATTTTATTTGGTTGGTTGTCTTTTATTGTTATTTTAAGGAGGAGCCATGAAAAGGTGTTGCCGTATACATGAGCAAATACACCCCAAGTGATTGATCCCAATGCCAATTAAGAGAAAACAAGGAAATTATTAAGACATAATTAATGTACAACCACCGCATTTAGATCTAAGGTTCCCATGATAATACCCCCGTTGGTAAACGTTGGATGGAAGTGCGTGTGGATACTTTGGTGCACCCCTGCGGTGTTAAATATTTTCGAAAAGTCATGTCCTCGGTTATGGATGAATTGGATCATAGTTTCTCGATCATAGATAACTTACACTAAAGAAGTACTATCATTTGACTGGGGTGTGACATGACTAGTAAGTTGGCAACTACCATGAAATTATTAATAAAACTGCCAATTATGTTAGTTTTTCTTGGAAGGATTTCCTCGTTTGGTCTCGAGGAGGAAATCCCAGAATGGGTTATGTTTAGTGTTAGTATCAGGTTGGGTTCCGAATAGGTCTCTCTTATCTCTTTCTAATAGCCCATTGAGTCTTAGGTTGTTTAGTGCATTCTTTGTTGTCGCTTCATCCACCATACCCCTGTAGGCAAGAGCCGCCGAATTCTAGGACTCTCTATGTACTGAACGTTCCCTTTTTCTTTGCCCTTTGTCGGCACCCATTTTTCTTTGGCAGGTATGAGTTCGACGACGTTAGCAAGGTTACTCTTCTGGCTTGGCCTGCAAATAGTTATGAACGCCATTGGTTATTTTTAGGACTCTTAGTCCAATTTGCATCTTATCCATGCTCGGATGTTGTATCATTTTTAATGTGTTTTGGATCTTTGTAATGTATGTATGTATTCTTGATTCGCTAAGTCGTTGCACACACACACACACACACACACACACACATATATATATATATATATATATATATATATATATATATATATATATATATATTCTTATGGGTTCTATCGTGAACTATTGTGTAATGGTATTAATTTGTTTTTCACAAGCACGCAAGTTCTTAGTGAGCATCATCGAATCGTTTAATCATTTATATGTGAATTTGATGGACATCGCTGAAATCTGCATAGGACCGATTCAAGGGTGTTACACTCACATCCTTCCACCGCCGAGACGGCAAGTAGAGGAAGAGGGGACCCGTCGGTTCCGGTCATAGACGACGAGAAGCATGCAGATGGTGGCGGGAGATAGGGTGGAAACCCTAGACCAACGCCTATGTTTCTTTGCGGGAGGAGACTACTTACTCTCCTGGAAAATATACCTCACACGTTAGGATTGTAAAAACATGAAAACATGAGTGCATGTACGAAGCATGCATTGTGTTGATTGAAGTGCATGTCCAGGTATTTGAAGCATATGCATCTACCCGCAATGAAAACCTCATGCATAGATGGACATCGGCGTTGCCCCGTATCGACTGGCCATGCTCCCTTCTCAGGCTATAGGTGGGAATGGGCTACCCACGGCGCCGCTAGCCCATCCCACCTATTTCCCTATAGCGGAGACCCATCAATGATCGATATTTTCTCACAGCCGCCCACGGCTCGTCTGCTACCGCCGTCACGCCGCGTCGCGATCCCCCTCCTTGGCGATGGGGTTGGGTGCGATGCCTAGGGAACCACCTCCCCGTCGCCGTTGCCTCCCCCTGCTCGCCCTCCTTCCCCTCGCATCCCTAGCCGAGCGGCCAACTCCGCGTCGCCCCAGATCCTACTACATCAGTCAACCTCCCCCATCGACGGCCCCATGACATCCATGCCTTTGACCACGGAGCAAGGAGGCCAGGCGGTCAGGGATTTGGGTCAGGATCCAGTGGGTGGAAACTCTGTAGGGAAGGAGACAACATGGCCTTCGTCCAAGAAGAAGATGAAGAAGGTAAATCGCTCTCTCCCTCTTGCCTGTGATCCGTGAGATGGGATCTTGTTGTTGGATGATCGTTCCAGAAGATGTGATCCGTGAGATGGGATCTTGATGGCGAAAATTGGTTTGCATGTGTGTCTTGGATGTTGATTTTTTCTGAATATATGGCATAACTGGATGTGGCATATGGTCTCTGAATTAAAGCCGCACTATCTCTTAAATTGGTCCCTGGTGTGCAGTTCTGATCTGTACATAAATTTTATCCTCCCCTGACCAATGCCGTGTTTATTTATTTACTTGTTGCCTTGAGAGTAGTTGTTGCATGCTACGTCTAAGACAGTAAGACTTAGGTAGTAAGCTGCTCCAACTGAGAAGGCACAACTGCAGTGAAGGAAATTCGAAGAAATATAAACACCAATGGTTCAGTGCCCATTGCTGTCAAATGGCAGCTGCGGTAGTGCAGTACAAGAAAAAGACAATTATAGTGTTCCAATCAGAAATTAACTATGTAAATATTACGCTTAAAGAAGATGTACTGGATCCAAAACGATTTTCCCAATAGTTCAGTAGTTATTACTGTCAAGCTCCAAAAACAGTAGTAGGGTACAAGAAGAAGAAAGATATAGTGTTCTGATTCAGAAATTAACTGCATATAGCCATAGAAATTAAATGTGTATGGTCGTAAGAAAAAAATATCCTCTGGATTGTTTATAGAAAGCCAGTATGTATGCTTATAGGATTATGCCCATGGCCGTATCTAATTAAAGCCGCAATATCCCTTGGAATTTCTGTTTCAGGACCATGATTGCTGAGTAGATGTTTTATTGAAACATCAGTAGTAGAAATTAATCCTTTTATACACACAATTCCTTCAGTCTGTCCATTGTATACTGAATTCTATCTTAGCATCTCCTTTCAGGAATTAGAGTACTTTCAGCATGCGGGCAGATAATAAAGATGCATACATTCAGCTGAGTGTTGATATAGTCAAGTATACACACATTAACATTCTTTGTACTGCACATTCTACTGATACATATATTCGAATACTTGAATTCATCCTGCTGAATATGGATCTTCAGTAGCATGTTGCTTCTTAGAATTGTCACATTGCACTAAGCAGTGGCTACACTGATGTTCCATTCATACTATTTACATGTTTGTTATCCGCAGGAGTCCGGCAAGGCCCGTGGAGAGGCGCAGCGGTCTGACATAATCCCTATAGTTTTACACAGCTTCACTACATGGATCAATGTCTGGACAGATGTGCGTGCGATGCCGTCAGGAACAGGAGCTTCATGGTGTGGGTTGAGGACAATGTCCAAGATGGCATAGACAAAATTGTCAGTTTGAAATTTAAATTTGAAACCGATAATCCTGTAATAATATTATGATGCTTGTACTGACGGCTTTGATGTGACGTCTGAAGCTGGTTGCTCTTTGTTACGTTCATGTGTATTTGCGTGAGGAACATGGCTGGCTATTTCTGTGAGGGAACCCGCCGGCCATGGCTGGCTATTTCCTGGAACCTCTGCTTCGCCGGTTTCAGAAATAGGAACATGGCTGACTATTTCCCGTTCCCTGGCTATTTTCGTGAGGAACATGGTTGGCTATTCCCTGTTTCATGTGACAGTAGCGAGGTTTCATGGCTGGTGGGTTTAGGTGGGCATGTGGACGCCGGCTACCATGAGCAGAATTAAAAAGACCGAATCTTCAATCCCCATTAAATTATAGGGCACTGGTGGGTAGATGGTGGGTAGCCGTGGGCAGGTTCACTTACAGGCTGACTCCCTTCAGCTCTTGTAGTATTTAGTTACATGCGCTGCGTGTGTTCGCATAGGTATGTCAAGTACGATCCTCGCCGACCGGCAGCAAGGCAACCACACGTCCACGCCGCACGAATGATCATGTCCAGTACCCATTAGTACTAACTAATAATCCACTACTGTAAAGACGTAAACAAGTCCAGCAGTTCCGGCCTGTCATAGCCCGCGACTAGTGGGAACACTAGTCCCGGTCCATGAGGGTTCTAACGGCTAGAAACGGCCGTAGTCACTAGTCTCGGGCCGGACCAGATCTTTAGTCCCGGTCCGTATTACAGACCGGTACTAATGACCTGGAGCAGGTCAGCTGATCTTTTCGTGAACTATTAGTCCCGAGTCGTATATTTGGGACTAGTTGTCCACCACTATATATTCTGCTTCCTGTCCTGCTGCCCTAAAGCATATGGCGGCCATTTTTCTCAAAGAAGCAAGAGAGTTTATGCAATTTTTTTCTCAAGATTTAGTTTGCAACACCTAAATCCAAAGTTTTAAAAGGTTAGAACTTCATTCTTTCATCTCTTATTGCTACTTTAGCTCTATAATACTCTAAAAGTATAGAGATATGGATCAATGCATGCATGCTCTAGAAGTAGCTAGAAGGATTTTGATATATATGTGTAACAAATTTTGATTAGGCACATAGTTACTGAAAATTGAAATGTGTAATTTTAGAGTTTCAGAGCTTAGAATGGAACGAGGTTTTCACTGATAGAACAATAATAAAAAACTCCACATTTATCATGTTGATTGTTTTCTCCAATTCACAAATTGGTGCATGTAAATTTTTCAAAATTCAAAATTAATGCTCTAGAAGCTCTCAATATAACTTGTAATAATTTTACCATGTTGTGTAATGGTTTTTGATATACTTTTACTATAATGCAGATGGTCCGGGAATGAATGTACGGTACTGACCGACGCTCTGGCGAGTTCATTAATGACGTGCATGAATTCATCTGTGTTGCTAATGCAAAAAAGCGCAATGGTTTTGTATTCTGTCCATATAATGGATGTAGGAATCAGAAGGATTACTCTGACTCAAAAACCCTTCACGGCCACCTGTTGAAGTCCGGCTTCATGCCCAGTTATAATTGTTGGACCAAGAACGGAGAGAGAGGGGTTATAATGGAAGACAATAAAGAAGAGGGGGAGGATGACAACTATCATGGTTTCCCTGAGTACGGAGATACTTCCATGGGGGATGCTGAAGGGGAGGATGAAGAAGAGACACATGATGAACCCGCTCATGATCTTGGTCGGACCATTGCCGATGCACGAAGAGATTGTGAAACTGAAAAGGATATGGAGAAGTTCAATCACATATTAGAGGATCACAAAAAGTTGTTGTACCCAAATTACGAAAATAGTCTGAAAAAGCTGGGCAGGACACTGGAATTGCTGTGATGGAAGGCTGAGTGTGCTATACCTGACTTCTTATTTAAAAAGTTGCTGAAAATGATGAAGAATATGCTTCCAAAAGATAACGCATTGTCCGCCAGTACGTACGAAGCAAAGAAGGTTGTCTGTCCTCTAGGTTTAGAGGTTCAGAAGATACATGTATGCCCTAATGACTGCATCCTCTACCGCGGTGAGGAGTATGAGAATTTGGATGCATGCCCGGTATGCACTTCACTTCGGTATAAGATTAGACGAGATGACTCTGGTGACGTTGAGGGCGAGCCCCCCCGGAAGAGGGTTCCTGCCAAGGTGATGTGGTATGCTCCTATAATACCACGGTTGAAACGCTTATTCAGAAACAAAGAGCACGCCAAGTTGTTGTGATGGCATAAAGAGGAACGTAAGTCAGACGGGATGTTGAGACACCCCGCTGATGGGTCGCAATGAAGAAAAATCGATAGAAAGTATCTAGACTTTGTAGATGACACAAGGAGTTTAAGTTTTGGTCTAAGTACAGATGGCATGAATCCCTTTGGGGAGCAGAGCTCCAGTCACAGCACCTGGTCCGTGACTCTATGCATCTATAACCTTCCTCCTTGGTTGTGCATGAAGCGGAAGTTCATTATGATGCCAGTGTTGATCCAAGGTCCGAAGCAACCCGGCAACGACATTGATGTGTACCTAAGGCCATTAGTGGAAGAACTTTTACAGTTGTGGCACGAACCCGGGATACGCGTGTGGGATGAGCACAAGTAGGAAGAATTTAACCTCCGAGCATTGCCTTTCGTAACAATCAATGATTGACCTGCTCTTAGTAACCTTTCAGGACAGTCAAACAAGGGATACAATGCATGCACACACTGTTTAGATGAGACTGAAAGTATATATTTGGAACATTGTAAGAAGAATATATACAATGAGCATCGTCGATTTATTTTGGCCAAGCATCCCTTAAGAAAGAAAGGCAAGCATTTCAACGGTAATCGTTGGCAATCTTGGAAGCTCGCCCCGCTACTGAGTAGCCTATACATACACCATGTCCGGCAGCGCATATCAGCTGCAAACGAAATTGATGGTTGTTACTTCGATTCGATGGATATTCATGGAACTGAGAGTGGCGGCAGACGATCAAGGTGGAGAGTGCATATGTCTGACGGTTATGTTTAAGTGGACCCACTAAGTTGATTATTGGATGTTTCTAATATTTTTAGGATTTTCTTTTATATTTTTTCTTTGGTGAGCCCATCATATTATTTTAATATATAATAGATATTTGAATCGTTTAACTGATTGTTTCCCTTTTTATAGTCCTGATCGTTTTTTAAACGGGCAAAAGTTTTACCTTAATCTATTAATTAAGGAGAAATTTTACAAGAACTAAAAGGTCTAATTTATGCAAACAAATTACTCTCGCGGCATGAATTCACCCAAGCGCTTAGCTCCTGTGTTAACCCATAAACAGGCTTCCCGTTTAATTTTATCTAAGACTATAAGAGGTGGCGCATGCTTTTTGTTGAAGATCCGGTTCATTCCAAATCTCCCAAGATGTGATAAGGGTAAGTGAAGCAATGGCTTTATGGTTTGGTATAGTCCATCCGTTGTTATCTTCCACCAATTCCTTTTAAAAAGTCCTGTCCATTAATATTGATCTAATTCGGCGATGTCAATCCACTTCTTTAAATAATATTATATAGTACTTTTTTGTGAAACGTTTGAATGCTCACTATTTAGAAACATATGCTAGCATAGTTTGCAAAGCTAGCATGCATAGCAGCAAGTATGCAAAGCTAGCATACCTGAACACAACGTAACCTGCACAAATTAAGTGAATTTAACCGTGGACACCGTGTAATTTAGACAGATCAAATGGGGGCAAACTGACACCGTAATTTTTCTGGACACAGCCGGCAAGCTGGTGGGCAGCTGTGGATGGAAAATCCTGGGCAGGAATGTTGTGAGGGCTGCCGCTAGGGAGAAAAGAGTCGCGTGTCGCGGCCGCTGCTTGGGCTCGAGACGCACGTTGTAGGGTGTGTTGCGGCGGCATTAGGCTCGGCGGTGGAGAAGACGTAATTAGCGGCCAGGAGCAGATCGGACGCGTTCTACCACTGAGCACGGCAATAATCTCTTGACCGGCAGTTATCTCCACGAGATTAACCCCGAATTTAAGGGGATATTATCTCCTCAGATCATGGGGCGCGTTACTTCAGAGCTTTTGCGATTTGCGGGCGTGGATGGAGAAGACGCCGTCCTCCGCAGTCCGTCCAGTTCGACTTCATTCCCTCATGACCAGCCTCCGCCGCCTCAAATCGCCGGCACCGGCGGCGCACCCGCTGGAGGACGACAACCTACTCCCCGAAATCCTCCTCCGCCTCCCCCCGCAGCCTTCCTCCCTCCCTCGCGCCTCCCTCGTCTGCAAGCGCTGGCTCGGCCTCGTCTCCGATACTGGCTTCCTCTGCCGCTTCCGCTCCCACCACCGCCGCAATCCCCCTCTACTTGGTCTCTTTTGCGAGGATGTCATCAGAATCTCCTTCATTCCTACTCTGGCGACCCCCAATCGTGTCCCAAGCGGGCGCCTCTCCTTCCAGTTCGACGAGGGCGACCAGTGCCGGTTCATGGGCTGCCGCCATGGGCTAGCACTTATCTTCAACGCGACGCGGCTCCAGGTTCAGTTGTGGCATCCCGTAACCGGCAAGCAGCTCCGCCTAGCCGTTCCCCGGGAGTTTGGCACCGCAGAGGGCATGCTCATCCAGAACGGGGCGGTGCTTCGTGCTGACGGATATGTCCACACCGGTCGCCGTTCCAGCCCGAGCCCGAGCCCGAGCACTCTCAAGGTGGTCTTGGTAGGCCAAGACGTCCGATATACTAGAGCGTTCGCTTGTGTTTACTCATTTGAGACACGCTTATGGAGCAATCTCATCTCAACGCCGCTTCCATCCAGGGATAATTCTATGGGCGTTCCTAATGTGATTCCAGGGAGGATTCCTTGTTTGATTTCAATGGACGATCCTGGTGTGCTGGTTGGGAATTCCCTGTACTGGAACCTTCTTGGGAATTCGCGTGCCATCCTTGAGCTTGATTTGGATAGGCAGAGCCTTTCAGTGATACCGATGCCAGTGGATACTTATGCTGATCACGGAGCCTCCTTTCGGGTTATGCCGGCCGAATGTGGTGGCCTTGGCCTCTTCTTTTTGTCAGACTTCAGCGCCCAACTATGGAATAGGAACACCAGCTCTGATGGTGTTTCTTCATGGGTAATGGGAAGAACTATTGAACTTGATAAGCTACTATCCCTCGATTCAGTGGTGTCCTTAAGTATTCAAGGGTTTGCTGAAGACAATAATGTGGTGTTCCTACAGACACCTATTGATCTCTTCATGGTCCAGCTGGAGTCTTTGCAGTTCAGGAAACTTTTCGAAACACGGCTATGGTGTATCTATCATCCATTTGCAAGTGTCTATACTTCAGGTAATAGCTGAGGGTCTTCTTAATTTTAGTGTCTATACTGCTGGTAACAACTATGCGGTTCAAGTACAGGTTTAGGGTCCGATATCTTAATAGTCATTATTAACCTTGTTTCTTTATTATTTTGATGAGTATGTTTTATCCTCCTAAAACGACGCAGGACAACCTTCAGTGCAATTCAAAGCAACTTCTCTCTCTCTCTCTGTTCACCATATAGTCTGAGTTTTCTTCTTCTTAGTTTTACCAGATTAATGGTCATACTATTGTCTCCTGTTGGAATATTCTTTGCGATTGACAGTAGATGCCGTCCTGTTTATCTATTTCTAATGTCTTGTCAAACTGCAAATTGGATTATTTTCTCTTCAGTAATTTCTGAGAGTTATTCTTAATATCTTGTTGATACCCGTCGTCTCTATTTGACTTACGTTGGAATGCAATTGTTGTTTGACTTCTTATTCTTGCAGAAACAGGCATTGGTGTTGGACGTGATGGAGCTGAACTGTCCCACAAGTCATAGGATGATTCTCTGGTTGAGCAGGTAATGTTGTAACCTTTTCTGAATGTAAATTGAGGATCTTAACTGTTATTTTATAAGAAAGTATTGTGCGTGTCCCTTTAATGTTTCTCAAGCCGAATTGCAAAAGAGTACTCCATCATTCTGTCTGCATCCTGTTATTCAGGTGTTGATCACTTGATCAGTAGTCACCTCCCATCATATGTTGTATGCAGGCTGCCTCCTGTATCTTTCCTCAACGCCTTACTTCCACCCCCTCTCTCCTGGATGCTCTCTTTTGCTTGACCTCCCTTCTAGTTAGTGCCCTTGCTGGCAGTTTGCCTCCTCCTTGGTAGTTCATGACTCCACGTTTCCTTCTCATAGCTCCAGGATGACTGATGAATTAGGTTCCTTCCCTTTCCCTATCTGTGCATGTGCTTGTGCTTGCTCATAGATTAAAGCTGTGCCATGCTTAGTAGCGGAATGAAATACTTCCTTTTGTATATCGTGCATACTAATCTGATTTAGTATTGCATGTTGCTACATTGCCGTTGATGGCTTTTTTGTGGTTATGAATTTGTTATCCTATTGTAATTTTCCCTCCCCTTTTGCGGAATCAATTGATAACTGAGGATACCTGGGCATTTGGCTTCGAACTTCATTTATGTATGTGGACAGGTTTATAGCTATTACTATTTCACATTACTGCTCATTTTGGATTGTTGTGATACGTAGTAAAGTAGTGATTGTCACAGTACTTGAAGACATGCTCTTCAAGTAATTGGTTTGACAGTGATTCCATTGTAATTGTTTCGCAGGTATCCAGAGTTATACTCCAGTTGCTGAGATGCATAAGATGACTTATCCTCTGTAGGTTCTTCCATTCTGTATGCAGTGTCCTCCAACGAATGAGATGGGTTCCACGTCAAACAAGATCCCCTATTTAGGAATTACTTGTGTAATTTCATTAGTCAATTGGCATTATGACAGACTTGCTTCAACTAATAATGCACTCTTGTTGAATCGTTGATTGGTACCCATTTGAGGTAACTTATTACCACTCGCCAGCTAACTGCTTGATGGTTGATGCACTCCTAATCCTGCTCGCAATCGTGGCTTGTGGCAGGGTAGTCTGCATATTTCCTTAAGCGTTTGTTTATGTCTGACGTTGTATCAGATTGAGATGTATGCATGTAGGAGTTTGTGCCTCTGTTACCAAGTGTTGAATCTGTATATCAGATTTTGGCTTATGAATGTTCAACTGCATGACTTGGCAGTGCCGCTGCAAATACTGCTATGTTGTCTACTGGGACACAACCCAACGAAATGCAGAAAAATTGCACGGAAGGAAGAACAATCTCATCAAGAGTTGGGATCAATGGATCCATTTTATTTCCCATTTCCAATCAGTGTGCTCTACTCCTACCTATAACAACAAGCCATGCCCTGAATCATCCAACGGGAAATTGGCTCAGGAACTGAAGGAGGAAAAAAAAGAACAAAAATGAATCTAGGAACTGCGCCTCGCTATCTGAATTCCTTCCTGAGAGAGCGCCTCCCCTTAACCGCGACCACGTCTGGAGCGCCGCTCCGCGCTGCCACCGGCAGCTGCGCCTGTCCCTCCCGCGACGACGCTAGCACAGCAGCTGAAGATGCTGCGGCAGAATGCGGCAGCGAAGCGAGGAAGAGGTCGGTGATGTCGCGGAGGGGCGCCCGCCTCCTCGCCATTCTGCGGGTCTTGACGGCGACGGCGTGCTGTGGCGGCACGTTCTCCTTATTGCTGCTGCTCCAGACAAGAATTGCTATTTAGTACGAGCTAGTCGCGAGGAGATGCTGTGGTCTGGAGCAGGAGATGGAGGGAATGGGATTGGGATTGGAGAGATGTGGCGCTGGTATTTGTAATGGGAGGTGGGCGGTAGCGTAGCGCGAGATCGGGACCCGAGGCTGGGCTCGAAATTTTCGGGGTTTGGGAAGAACGCGTGGGACTGGGAGGGGAAATTGTGGCGTGGAGTGGAATCCATGGGTTTTCAAGTTCTTTCGGGGAAATCTTGGTTTGGCGATAGCGGGGAGAGGAGGGAAGCCATTTTTTCGTTTTGGGACGGTTCTTTTGTTCCGCTGCCTGCCCCGCGGGCGCGGGCGGAGAAGAGAGCGCCTGTTTTTGCGCCTTCCGAATTTTTTCTCCGCGGGCCTTTCTTTCTGGCGCCGAAACTGGCCGCTGCCCCACGCCAGCAGCACGTGATGGTGATCATCCAGCGGTAGATCAGCACATGGCAACAGTTTTTTCCTTTTGCCTCGAGAGCACAGGTGTGCAAAAAATAAAACCGGCCAAACTAGCTAAACCGGCCGGTTAGACTCTAGTTCATTTTCTTTCATAAATAAAATTCAAACTTTAAAACTAGTACTCACTCCGACCCATATTAGTTAATTTGGACTTGGCTAGATTCGAATCCAATTATTATGGGTCGGAGGGAGTACTTCCTTCGTTTTAAAATAGATGTCTTAAGTTTGTCAAAATTTATATAGATCTAGACATTATTTAATATATAGATTTATCTAAATTTAAAAAACACAAGACATCTATTTTAAAATGAAGGAAGTATAAAAATTTGAACCAGTGAACTGGCCAAACCGGTTAAACCGGGTTTGCATAGTCTTACATGCTAATATGCCATCGTGCTGTGGTAGACCACGATTGTGGTGTTTATTTGTAGTTGGACTGAGGAAACCATTTTGCCACCAAATATGACTTATGATTCTCCTACTCCTTCCATCCTACAATAAGTAAGACTAATTTATTTAGACTGCGTCTAGGGACGGAACCAAGAATCATATACAAGGGGGGCAAGAAAACATATTTTTACTTAGAGGGGACCATATAAGTATATTTGGAGATTTTTCACATTTTTCTACATAATACCTAGGGGGATTTTGGAAAACAAATCCATCATTAGGAGGGGCCATGAGCCCTTATTTGCACCCCACTGCATCACCTACTTTGAGACCGAGAGAGAGAGTATTAAAAATGATCTCGAGTTTTCTAGTTTGTCCGTTTCCAGTAGTTTGATTGTATTTTCTTGATAGAGACTACAGAATAAAACACATCGCTTAGTTGGTTTATGAACCTGCTCGGGATGAGTTTAGTCACACAATTTGTGTAGAGTCTTAGAACATTTTTTTTGCGAAAAGACTACTGGCCTATTGATAATTATTAATAGTAGTACAAAAAAATTAAAAGTAATAAAAATTATATATAGGTTCTTCGAACATCTAGTGATAACTACAAACACTGAAGTGAGCCGAATGCGTGTGGCCGTCCTCACACCTACCTAACTGAAACCATGCAAAATTTGTTGTAATAGAACTTATTGTAATAGACAAATAAAAAATCATCATGCTAAGACTTTAAAGGACCAACACACGAGAGCAGCGACCATCGTCAATGATGCAAGTTGTAGATCGAAAGAGATAGACTAGTACCACACAACAAACATGAAAATCGACCGGATCTCTGAAGATCCTTCGGAGACATAACTCCACTCGCCCTCCACTAGACCATGGATACAACGAAGAGAACCTTATTCTGACTTCAAGATGTCGCTACCGCCTCACCATCCTAAATAAGACACTAAAACTTCCTAAAAGAAGAACAGAACCCTCCCGCCTACGAGGGTCGTGGTCTGCTGCATCTCAAGGCCACAAGGGCCACTGGCGAAAGACAAACCAACGGCTTCACCGATGAGGGGAACAGAAACACTAGATGGGTTCTAGATCGCCTCTTTCTCTCCTTGGCATGTACGATTATAACTTTTTCTTCAGTTTCAAAATGATTTAACTAAAATTTATGAGAAACTAGTGGAAAAGGTCTCGCGTTGGTAGGAATCAAGCAAAGAAAAGGAAGACGGAAGAGAGCTTACGAGTAGCTTTATTCTTAGGGCTATCAAATAAAATACAAACACCTGTTAAGGTGTCCCGGTGATGATTTCTGTTGTGATTCGCATAGAGAAAACCAATCATTGTATCGAAACCACCAAGATCCATCTATGAAGAACACATGATAGATTAGATGTAAAACTCACCAATGATGCATGAAAGATGTTTGATGATGGAGTTGATGCAAATGTCAATAGAGGATCAAATAGGTGATCCCTCTAAGGGTATCCACACGTATGGTGATCCCAATCCAGTAGAGTTTTGTCGTCTAGAGCTCAAAAACGCCAGCATGACCAAGCAACCTTTCAGCGTGTATGGGACGGAGAGGAGTATCCTACCCGAGCGTAAATGAATGCCTGGAGGGCTGCTCCTCACTCCCTTATATCGGATATGCTAGTTCTCAGGCGCCTGAGGACTTCGTAAGTCTTAGTCGCCTCTTTTACCGTTCGATTTACCTCAGGATTCGTGTAAAATGGAAGTTACACATGAGTTACAACTCGGGTGTAACTGAGAAATTAATGAGTTGCGACTAGGTTGTAACTGAGAATTAGTATAAATTTTATGAGTTGCAACTAGGTTGCAACTGAGAATTAATACAAATATTAGAATAACATCAGCGACCTAGACTTAAGTAGTTCTCAGGCGTCTGAGATCTAGACACTCCCCCTTTATATAGGAGGAGACGAGAGGGGATGGGGCGCCCTAGGGATTCCCCTGGGGTGGCCAACGGTCAGGGTGGTGCCTCCTCCGGATAATTAATTTCATAATAATGAAAATCCTACCCTTTCCTCTATGTGAGTAATGCAAGATATCTCCATATCTTAATTAGAAGATTTATTCCGAACTTTCTTAAATTAGCTCTAAGTAAAATAGGAATGTTTGGTGCAGACGCATATGATAGGCCAGGTGCTATACCATGGTGGGCCTTGGTGTCCCAAGCGCCACCCCCTACATGGGATGCACTTCCGGTCCTTTATCTTTTGAAACTATTTCGTATCCAGAATGACTTTGGGTTTTCTCTCTGAAACTCATTTCGATGATCCATAACTATTACGAAGTATTTATCTCGTACACATATTCTTAGTATAGTCTATAGATCAAAGATCCCTTAAGCATGTGAGCCCACATGTTTGATATTATGTAGACATGAGCACGAAAACTCCTTTTCGGACAATAGTAAATAACGGGTTTTGAACACTACTATTGACTCCCACATAATCACGAAGTAATCGAGCAAACCTATTGTATTCATACATGTTTTATTTTTCTTCGCCGTACATAACAACATACAAGGTGAGATGTATAGGTATCCCCGTGAAGCAACTCTTTGATCACTATACCATTTTAACTTTGTTAGTGGTTTGTTCTCTTTTCTCTTTTCTCGTTTTCGTATTTTGATATACCTGTAATTCACGTCACGTTGTGTCTGGCTAGATGATAATGAATATCATAATACCGAGAGGGCCAAGAATGTATCTCTTCGTCAGAGGAGAAAATCCCACTCTTGAATCACCGAGTTTTTGTACATACTTTTCAATAGTACCCATATGCCACCTTTATAGCCAGCCAGTTAACGTTTCATCAACAATCAAAGTAAATCTTCCGGTATGAAGGAAGAAGATGTTCTCATGGTCTGAGGAGACAAGTGTACAAAACAATATTATGACAAAATCAACAAATATGTGATGAAAAGATCTCTTAGTTTATCGTATGATTGGGTCGGTTCAACATCCTTATTCTGCCAACAATATGCTCCTACTCCTGTTGAAATCCCCATTAGAATTACTATGTCATGATCAAGGAAAACATGATCATCAATCGTCACATGAACCAATCCTAGAGGCGCCACTACGAACACATGGTTTTTATTTCTCTATACGTTCTTATGAGTTTTTTTTTGAATCTCATATTTAGTGTTTGTTTGTTCATGTATAAGTGTGTAGTAATGTTCTCAATGATACTATGCAAACATTGACTACATAGTATTTTCCCTACCGGAGCATGAAATAGGTTATCATTGAATTATACCTCTATAATTTGTTCTCAATAATTACATTCTTATTAATTATGATTTTGAATTACCCTTTTTATTAACTAACCATTACAAGTGGAGATAACTTCGTTGTTGTTATTCTCACATGAATTTTCATTTTATCGGAACCCAACTGACATAGAGTCTATCTAGTCTAGCCCAGTGGAAGGTCCGCGTAACGATCCGCTGTTGACAGTGAAGCCCATGATGATTCGGGTGAGGCCAAGTCCATAAAGGACACGATTCCTTGGCGGATATGACAAGACTAGATAGGAAACTTTAGGGTTTCACCCTCAAACTTGTAACCAACTCGGACATCTCCCGAGACCTGGCCTCCCCATATAAAGGCCAGGAGGGAGCGACGAGGAGGGTAATCAATATCTCCACATACACCCGCTAGATCCAATCTGCGCGCCATTACTATCTCGACGACCTTGTAAACCTTTGGCTCATCAATCAATCAAGAATAGATAAGTAGGAGTAGTGTTTTCTCTACGGGGGCCTGAACCTGGGTAAATCTCGTGTCCCCGTATGTTTTTCTATTAGCCAACGAAGTCTAGCGCGTCGCTCTTCCCTAAAACCCAAGTCCATCAAGTATGGGCATTGACGTGATCACTCCACGTCAATTGGCACCGTCTGTGGGAAGCCCACGTGCTGATGTTGCGACTTCGGCGGCCTCATCACCGATGATCTATAATTCATCGGCATCGGAGGGGCGGATCTACTTTGTCTCCTTTGACTTCACCGTCCACTCACCGACTACACGCCCAGCTTTCGACTTCCTTAATGATGGAGACAACATGACGATCGACGATCTCCTCTTCTAGATCGACACCCTTCGCCTTTCGGACCAGATCCGTTCGGTCCCGAAGCAGTCGACGCCACCGTCGGTTGCACCTGCCTCATGGATCCCACCACCACCTAGCACCCTCAACGAGCTCAACGCCTCTTCATAGATCTACAACTAGGATAGCAACAACAGTTGCAACTCCGATCTGAGCAATTCGCTTGAAGGAGACGACAATGTCGGATCCAACCAAGAGAGCCGCGGAAGCAACGCCTACACCAAACACTACATGTGTGCCATCATCAACGCCAACATCGGTGATGGCACTCGCACAAACCCTCGGGAAAGGAACGGCGCCAACCGCGGCAACCCCAACCACGAAAAACCCAGGTCCATCAATTATGGGTATTGACATGATCACTCCACGTCACCAACACCACGATGCATAGAAAAGGAAGTTTTGAACAAATTTCTATTGGAAGCGAAATCGATGGTGTTCTATACGAGAAGTGTTAGGAGTGTGTCCACTAGTATTGTATTGAGCGATACCTCTTCCAACACATCAGATGAGACAAGTTCCGTGATGCAACCCAGCACAACATAATAGATGCTCTAGTCAGAGTAAATACATGAGACACTAGTAAGAAGATCCATCCCATCCACTTCACAAATCAGAGAAAAAAATGCTTCACTTGACTATCTCGGATTGCTCATCCAAGTTGAAGATCCATCATAGTTATCAATCTATACCATAATAGGATAGACCTCCATAGATGAACTAGAGTTATAATCCCCAATCCAAACTTCATTTTAGTGATTGATACTTGGTTAATCATTCATATTATTCTGAATATTTACAACATTGGTAATATATTTCCCTTGTGTTTGTCTATATTGTCATGCATGCCTCCAATCTCATGCATGAGTAGTTCTTCACCTCTGCGTGAGAGATGTAGGGATTGGTAAGTTGTAGAATTTCTATAGCTTATCCATGGTTTAACCAAGGCGTGTTATCAATTTAACAGGCTAGAAAACATGATTTATTGAACTATTGAGGTTGCAGCCTTATGTACGAACTTTGGTATACAATTGCTTATCTCATCTTGCAACATAGAGGTAAGGTGACATATATGTTAATCAAGGAGATATGCCCTAGAGGCAAATAATAAAGTGTCTTTATTTGATGTATATCTTCTATGTTCATATTACGTTTCTTACCGTGCTATAACTGTGTTAATACGAAACATTAATACACGTGTGGTATGTAAACAAACCAAGTCTCTAGTTACCTCTAGTGAACTAGCTCATTGCTCAACTGATGATCTAAGGTTTTTAGATCATGGGTGATGCTGGCGTGTTGTTGACGTGGGAGATTCTTCTTCTTTAAGTCCCCGGCAATGGCGCCAGAAAACTTTTTGATGGCACCTGAGAGCGCTTCATCGGGAAACCCCAAGAGCAAGGTGTGATGCAGCAAGTCTTCCCTTAGTAACAAACCGAGGTTATCGAACCAGTACGAGGAAGCAAACGTATCAAAGGTGTTACAAGCAACTTGGATATCTGCACAACACAAACTCAAGACTTTGCCCCAACGAAAAGTGAGGTTGTCAATCTCACCGGTTGCTGTAATAAAAGATTGACTGTATGGTGTGGAAGATGATAGTGATTTGCAGAAAGTAAACAGTAGCAGTGGAAGATGTATCAATGGTAAATATTGGACCGGGGTCCATAGTTCACTAGAGGTGTTCTCCTTAGATCTATCCTCAATATCCTCGTGCCTCCAACATATGAACTAAAGAAACCGCAGCAATTTCATAATTAGGAGAAAGTTCTGCTATAGATCTATCCTCAATATCCTCGTGCTTGCTAACATGATTAAAGAATTCTTTAATATTTTCTTTCCCAATTATAGAGTCACTACCTATCGAAAGGTCCTTCAGGGTGAACTTGGGAAACAACATGGTGAGCTAGAGCAAGGTGGCAACTAGAGCAGGAACTAATTTTTTT
Source organism: Avena insularis (assembly GCA_023614405.1). Taxonomy (NCBI): domain Eukaryota; kingdom Viridiplantae; phylum Streptophyta; class Magnoliopsida; order Poales; family Poaceae; genus Avena; species Avena insularis. The sequence continues at coordinate 158,399,759 of CM042695.1, read as the reverse complement.
ATAAGAGAAAGCAAACCAAACTAAACTATTTTTTTTGGAGTTTTTGATAAAAAGAGGCAAATAAAACCAAGCAAAACAAAAAACAAAGTAAAGAGAAAGTTTGAGAAGGACTCCCCTTGTGAAGATGTCCTTAGCCTCCCCGGCAACGACACCAAAAAACTTGTGTTGGCATGTTGTTGACGTGGGAGCTTCTTCTTATTTAAGTCCCTGGCAACGGCGCAAAAAAACTTGTTGATGGCGCGTAAGAGCGCTTCGCCGGGAAACCCCAAGAGCAAGGTGTGATGCAGCACAACAGCAAGTCTTCCCTCAGTAAGAAACCGAGGTTATCGAACTAGTAGGAGGAAGGAAACGTCTCAAGGGTGTTGCAAGAAACTTGGAAACCTGCACAACACAAACTCAAGACTTTACCCCAACGAACAGCGAGGTTGTCAATCTCACCGGTTGCTGTAATAAAAGATTAACTGTATGGTGTGGAAGGTGATAGTGATTTGCAGAAAGTAAACAGTAACAGTGGAAGATGTATCAATGGTAAATATTGGACCGGGGTCCATAGTTCACTAGAGGTGTTCTCCTTAGATAAACAAACATGGCATGATGGGTAAACAAATTACAACATGGCAATTGACAGGACTGAGCAAGGCATAACAATGCAATACTAGACATCAAGATCCTATGAGATTCGATTGGGCAATACAACAAGATACATAGACTGCCATCCAACAACATCTATGACTAGAATTACACCTTTGGGCTATCATCCGAACCCCCTCCAGTATTAAGTTGCAAGCAACAGACAACTGCTTTAAGCAAAGTGTGTAAGGTAAACAATCCACTTGTTCCATGAACAAGAGACCGTTGTTTTTCCCTAGTGGCAACAACACATCTACAACCTTAGAGATTTCTATCACTTCCCTTAGATTAAACAGAGGCATGAATCCACTATCGAGCATAAATGCCCCCTCTTGGAGTCACTAGCAACTACTTGGCCAAGATAGCTACTAACAACGGAGAGCATGCAAGATCACAAACAACACAGACATGATAGAATCAATAATACAAAACCATTAATCAATCTAACATAGTAATCTCAATATCCATCGGATCCCCACAAACACAACATGCATGATTACAAATAGATGAAATCTTAATCATGAATGGAGCTCACAAGATCTAGACATGAAAGCACAAAGGAGGAGATACAACCATCTAGATACTACATGGACCCGTAGTCCAAGGTGGAACTACTCACGCTTCATACCGGAGGCTGGCATGATGAAGAAGAAGGCCTCCGGGATGATCTCCCCTCCAGCAGGGTGCTGGGAAGAGCTTCAAATCCCCTCGATCTAGGGACGATGGTGGCGGCGACTACAGACGGTTTCGTGGAATATTGATCGGGTACTTAGGGTTTAGGCATCGGGGGCTTCATATAGGCGAAGAGGCAAGGCAGGGAGGCGACCAGGGGGCCAACACCCTGCCCAGGTGCGGCCTAGGGTGGGCCCGCGCCTAGGGGGTGCGACCGCCCTGTGGCTCCCCTCCGTCTCTCCTCTGGACTCTGTGTTCTCCTCGGTGAAATATTAACTTTGGGCTTTTGTCCCGTCCAATTCCGAGAATATTTCCTTACTAGCTTTTCTGAAAACAAAACAGAAGAAAATAGGCAACTGGCACCGTGGCATCTTGTTAATAGGTTAGTACCAGAAAACATATAAAAACACCTCAAAGTGTAGACAAAGCAAAGCAAAGTAGATACTAAACAAGCATGGAATATCAAAAATTATAGATATGTTTCCGACGTATCAAGCATCCCCAAGCTTAACTCCTGGTCGTCCTCGAGTAGGTAAGTGATAAATGAATAATTTTTGAGGTGACATGCACCATCAACATCAAGATCAAACCATTTGCAAGCATTGAAAGCTGGGATCAAAGAACTCTAAACATGTGCATGAAATATGGAGTCCTAACAATAAGACAAAGTAACTAAGCATGCAACATGAAAGGCTACAAACAAAGATTATGAATAGCGTGCATTGAAAAACGTTTGTTTGTTTCATATACATAAAACATGGATAGTGGCAATCAGCTTGTCCCTCATGGAGTAGCAAATAGATGCATAGGACACCTTCAAAGTTCATAAGAGTGACTAGATACAAATAGCACAAGAACAAGCAATATCAACAATATGCATCAATCAATAAGTTTTGGGACAATGCACATAGAACTAAGAATGGCAACTATGCTCTCTTAACTGGTTCCTAAAGGTAGAAGGTGAAGACTCAATATAATAGTGGAAGAAAGGCCCTTTATAAAGGGAAGCAGGGATTTCAAATTTCAAAAAGAGCTTCCAAAAATTATGGTACTTGTTAGCTTTCAGCCCTCATTGCCCCTATCATAAGCATCTTGAAGTGATTAAGGTTAAAGTGAACAAACTATGGAGTATATGCTTGACAAAGTATAAGTTGGCAATCTCATGTCCCTTGAATACGAGGGCCACTCCTCATGATACTCAAGTTTAGTTACTTGCAAGTTCTTGTCATAGTAAGTACATGTGTATCATAGAGAACCGCCAATGGGGTAGCCCTTGCACATGGTACAAGAGCTATCCCATAACCAAAATGACAAGGTAAGCAGACAATGAGCATCTCATCATTCTTCATACTAACCATGGGAATATGGTGCTTTTTTCTCTCTTTCCTCTTTTCTCAATACGTCTCTTTTTATCAATCTCTTTTTTATAAGAAGAATGCTTCATAGATGTCACTATGGTGATGCTGCAAGTTTCCACCATGATTAGGCATGGCTTAGGCTAGCGGCCCAGGCGTTTATCTAACACACATACATAACTCCATGGACTTACAAGCTCCCCTTTCATTTCACACCGACGACATCCATAAACAAAAGAGCATGATATCAACTGTGTACAAAGTACAAGTGCAATGTTGAAAGCGTTCCCCATGACAACATGGTTCTGCTAATTCCAACTTATAAGTGCAAGCATATACAACGTAGATTATACAATGGTTCAAGTTTATTAGGGGAAAGAAATATAAAGTGTGTCATCAAGTTCGTGAGAGCTTTAATCACTAAGTTTTCACATAACAAAATACTTTTTAATTGGAAGATAGATGAAAACAAGAATATACTTGGAATGGTGTAACACACCATGCATAGGAATTTATAGTGGACACTTTGGAATAACTTGGTTTCTTGGGAGTTGTAATCATGAGTAGAGCTTACTCATACAAGTGGAGGATAGCAAAAGACTGGGAGCGACCAACTAAGAGAGCAATAATGACCATAATCATGCAGAGCGACAAAACATTACTAATCAAAGCATAGAGTGGTACTACAAGTCAAGGACTAAATAATCATATAGGCTATGGTGACTTGTTCATAGTCATAACATGGTGTGAGCATGTGCCAAGTCAACCCAAACAACGCATCAAAGGAGAATACCACAATACTATGCTTTTGTATGCTAAAACAACACATGATTCTTTCAAGGCATACTAAGCAATCCCAATTGTTTGGAACAAGTCATGCTACAACAATAATCACTAAGCATAAGGTCAAAACAACACCTAGCATGACATGCTAAAGTCTAAGTCACATTCAAAGCAAGCTCCTCTTGCACTACTTCAAGCAAGAACTTTCTACTCCTTTCCAACACCAATCAACTTATTTGAAACAACACAGCGAGAACGGGGGTCCAAACTACTTTATTCAAGCAAAAGCAAAGCAAATGAAAACTAAGACGCTCCAAGAACAACAAAACAGTGCATGAAACAATAAAAACGAAGTGTCTAGAAAGACCCGAGCTTTCTATTGATGAAGAAGGGGATGCCTTGGGCATCCCCAATCTTTGACGCTTGTAACTCTTGGATATTTCTTGTGGTGACATCGGGGTGGCATCCCCAAGCTTGAGATTTTGTCCATTCTTCATCTCATTACATCATTCTTTCTCTACACCTGAAAATTTTCCTTCATACAAAACTTCACACAATCTTCATTAGCAACATTAGTGTATTCAAAAGATAATAGACCCTTGGGTTTAGATTTAGAACAACAAAACTTTCACTAAAAACACAAGATACTGTAGCAATTAACTCAAAAAGCTCAATTTCCCCAAAAAAAACCAAAAAGGAATCAATAAGAAGCAAATGCAAATAATGGCAGAAATCTGTCAAAATAGACCAGCAGGTAGAAACCGATTGTTTCGAAGACCTTCTGTTGCTCAAATAAAAAAGTGTTGAACTAATGAAAGTTATCTAACATACCGGGGGATTTATTCGTAAATTATCAGCTCAATCTGACTTACAGAGATTCCTCACGAATTTTTATGGTGGAGCACAAAAATCTGTTTCGGGACAACAACTCCCCAAATCTTACTTTCCTCTCATTAGAGGTCATTCTTGGCACAAAAAGCAAACAAAAAGGATAAGGAGAGGTCATTACTAAAGTAGTAACTTCCAAGACTCAAGAAAACTCTTGGGTTATCTCCCAACAAGTACTTTTCTTTAATGTCTTTAAGTTAGGCACAAGAAGCAAGAATCAAGTATTTTCAAATGAAGAAGCATTAACATCAATACTTGCAAACTCTTCAACTATGAAGGGTAACTCATCCAAATGAGTTTTGGAGGATACTTTCTCGTCTCTCCTTGGTTTACTACTTTCATCAAAAGGATTTTCAGGAACAATCCAATCAAAATTCTTTTCAAAGGCTTCATGCATTCCAACAAGTTTAAAGGGTATGGGTATCTTAATTTCCTCTCTAGGTTTGGTTCTATATAAAGTACCCACAACATCTACACATGAGCCTAGCATATTAAAATGCTCAAAGACCTTTTTTGGCTTCCTTAGCAACATCATTGAACTCTTTTAGTAAAGTTTCAAGGATAAATTATCTCTTTTCAGCATTCTTTTCTTCTTTTAGTTTGAGAAACAAAATTTGCATCATGGGGTTAAGGTTAACAAACCTAGCCTCCAACATATGAACTAAAGAAACCGCAGAAATTTCGTAATTAGGAGAAAGTTCTGCTATAGATCTATCCTCAATATCCTCGTGCTTGCTAACATGATTAAAGAATTCTTTAATATTTTCTTTCCCAATTATAGAGCCACTACCTATCGAAAGGTCCTTCAGGGTGAACTTGGGAAACAACATGGTGAGCTAGAGCAAGGTGGCAACTAGAGCAGGAACTAATTTTTTTTATAAGAGAAAGCAAACCAAACTAAACTATTTTTTTGGAGTTTTTGATAAAAAGAGGCAAATAAAACCAAGCAAAACAAAAACAAAGTAAAGAGAAAGTTTGAGAAGGACTCCCCTTGTGAAGACGTCCTTAGCCTCCCCGGCAACGACACCAAAAAACTTGTGTTGGCATGTTGTTGACGTGGGAGCTTCTTCTTATTTAAGTCCCTGGCAACGGCGCCAGAAAACTTGTTGATGGCGCGTAAGAGCGCTTCGCCGGGAAACCCCAAGAGCAAGGTGTGATGCAGCACAATAGCAAGTCTTCCCTCAGTAAGAAACCGAGGTTATCGAACTAGTAGGAGGAAGGAAACGTCTCAAGGGTGTTGCAAGAAACTTGGAAACCTGCATAACACAAACTCAAGACTTTACCCCAACGAACAGTGAGGTTGTCAATCTCACTGGTTGCTGTAACAAAGGATTAACTGTATGGTGTGGAAGGTGATAGTGGTTTGCATAAAGTAAACAGTAACAGTGGAAGATGTATCAATGGTAAAGATTTGACCGGGTTTCATAGTTCACTAGAGGTGTTCTCCTTAGATAAACAAACATGGCATGCTGGATAAACAAATTACAGCAGGGCAATTGATAGGGATGAGCAAGGCATAACAATGCAATACTAGACATCAAGATCCTATGAGATTCGATTGGGCAATACAAAAAGATACATAGACCGTCATCCAACTGCATCGATGACTATAAGTCCACCTTTGGGTTATAATCCGAACCCCCTCTAGTATTAAGTTGCAAGCAACAGACAACTGCTTTAAGCAAAGTGTGTAAGGTAAACAATCCACTTGTTCCATGAACAAGAGACCGTTGTTTTACCCTAGTGGCAACAACACATCTACAACCTTAGAGATTTCTGTCACTTCCCTTGGATTAAATAGAGGCATGAACCCACTATCGAGCATAAATACCCCCTCTTGGAGTCACTAGCAACTACTTGGCCAAGATAGCTACTAACAACGGAGAGCATGCAAGATCACAAATGACACAAACATGATAGAATCAATAAGACAAAACCATTAATCAATATGACATAGTAATCTTAATATCCATCAGATTCCCACAAACACAACATGCATGATTACAAATAGATGAGATATTGATCATGAACGGAGCTCACAAGATCTAGACATGAAAGCACAAAGGAGGAGATACAACCATCTAGTTACTACATGGACCCGTAGTCCAAGGTGGAACTACTCATGCTTCATACCGGAGGCTGGCATGATGAAGAAGAAGGCCTTCGGGAGAATCTCCCCTCCGGCAGGGTACCGGGAAGAGCTTAAGAACCCGCCGATCTAGGGACAATGGTGGCAGCGGCTATAGGCAGTTTTGTGGAATATTGATTGGGTACTTAGGGTTTAGGCATCAGGGGCTTCTTATAGGCGAAGAGGCAAGGCAGGGAGGCGGCCATGGGGCCCACAACCTGTCCAGGAGCGGCCTAGGGTGGGGCCGCGCCTGGGTGGGGTGCGGCCGCCCTGTGGCTCCCCTCCGTCTCTCCTCTAGACTACGTGTTCTCCTCGGTGAAATATTAACTTTGGCTTTTGTCCCGTCCAATTTCGAGAATATTTCCTTACTAGCTTTTCTGAAACCAAAAACAGAAGAAAACAGGCAACTCACACTGTGGCATCTTGTTAATAGGTTAGTACCATAAAACATATAAAAACACCTCAAAGTGTAAACAAAGCAAAGCAAAGTAGATACTAAACAAGCATGGAACATCAAAAATGATAGATACGTTTCCGACGTATCAGGTGATAGTGCCAATTGAAAATGAGGTCATGTAATTAGTTGAATGATATATGATAGACATACACCCAAAGTAATATCACAATGAGATCTAGTTACTAAAACGTTCATCATTGATGATACCATAGAAACCTCATAACCTAATCATTTGACTATGAGATAATGCATAATCATCGTTACTAGAAGGAGACTTTGATGGTATCAAGTATCAAGCTGTGAAGGGTGATCATAAAGGTGCCATCAGGTTTCCCGAGGGAATGGGTTGAGGAATATTTATCAAGACCAGGATTTGCCAATCCAAGTAACGGATAGATACACGTGGCCAACTCGGTGATGTTGCATTAACAAAACTTGCAAGCATAAGACTAGGTCATGGAATGCAACAACACGGAAATGAGTAAACGAGTTCATCAGAAATGAGATTGAAAGGAGGTATGGAGATACCCGTTGAAAATATAAGCAAATCATTATAATATTTAATCCGAAATAAGCAATAATAAAACATGACTATAAGTGCAGGAATTAACCTAATCATGTATACTAGCAGAGTAGACGAACAGATCACATTCAACCAAAATAAGAAGATCGCATCTATTCCAAAAACTAGTACAAGAAACTGTAACAGAAACTGAACTAGATAGGAGCAGATTGCGTACGGTGCTGGAGGAGGAATCGGGTTGGCGTTGAGGTTCGCGTTGACACCTGTATCGTCAGACATGTCATTGATGTAGAGGTTGCTGATGTCCGGGAAGAATTCCTCGTCGAGGAAGGAGTGGTCGATCGACGTGATGCCGTTAGTAGTCGCGTAGACGCGCTCCCCAAAAACTGATCGCCCCTCACCCGTACAGGTTCACGAGAGGCGGTGGTTCCGGATGCCTACTGTCCCGTTGTCCGGTGCACGCCAGAAGAGGGGATGGAGAAGGTGTAGCAGCGGCGCAAGGTTCTATAGGTAAAGTGAAAGATGTGTGTAGCTCGTATTAGGGTTTACGCCTGAGCCATTTATATATAGCGCCGGTTATCCCCCACAAAGTCTCATAGGCACATATCATCACATCACATCAATCAGTTCCAGAACATTGTTTATATACCGGTGCGAGGTGGAGACTGTTAAGTTGAACTTGCACTTAGAACTTCATGCTACACTAGATTGCAACTTGAATAGTGGACTATGCCTTGAACTATAAGTTTGGTCCCGAATATCAGTATATCATCAACATACAAACATAAGATGACTCCCTCGCCCCCACCATGGCAATAGTACACACACTTGTCAGCTTCATTTACAATAAAGCCTTCATCAGTTAAAGTTCTTTCAAACTTCTCATGCCACTGCTTAGGTGCTTGCTTAAGACCATACAGAGACTTCAGTAACTTGCACACCTTGCCTTGTTGACCATCTATCACGAATCCATCTGTCTGATCCATATAAATTTCCTCATCTAACTCTGCATTTAGGAAAGCTGTCTTAACGTCCATTTTATGAACGAGAAGACCATGCGAGGCAGCCAAGGATATCAGTACTCGAATGGTGGTCAATCTAGCCACAGGTGAATAAGTATCAAAGAAGTCTTCGCCTTCTTTCTGGGTATAACCCTTGGCAACAAGGCGTGCCTTGTACTTCTCAATAGTACCATCAGGTCTAAGCTTCTTCTTGAACACCCACTTACATCCTACAGGTTTGCACCCATAAGGACGATCAGTAATTTCCCAAGTTCCATTTGCTATGATAGAATCCATCTCACTATGAACGACTTCTTTCCATTAGTTAGCATCTTGAGATGCATAAGCTTCTGAAATAGAAGTGGGAGTATCATCCACGAGGTATACAATGAAATCATCACCAAAGGACTTCATAGTCCTCTGTCTCTTACTTCTGATAGGAGCTTCATTGTTATCCTCCACAGTATTATCAGGATGTTCTATCGCAGTGGTGGGTTCAGGAATTGTAATTAATTCTTGACTAGATAAACTAGGCATCTCCTGATTTGATGAACTAGACGAATCTTTCATGTGAAAGATGTATTCAAAGAAAGTCGCATCATTCGACTCCATGATTGTACCAACATGCATGTCGGATACCTCAGATCTCACTATCAAAAATCTATAGCCAATTCTATGAAATGCATATCCCAGAAAGACATAATCCACGGTTTTTGGTCCAAGCTTGTGCTTCTTGGGTATCGACACATTCACTTTCGCCAAACAACCACAAGTCCGTAAGTAGGAGAGTTTTAGCCTTTTCATTTCCCATTCTTCAAATGGAGTAATGGTTTTGTTCTTTTTGGGAACACGATTTAGGACATGAGACACAGCCTTTATCGCCTCCCCTCACCATTCCTTTGATAGACCCGATGTATCTAACATGGCATTAACCAAATCAGTTAGAGTATGGTTATTTCTTTCGGCCACCCCATTTGACTGAGTTGAGTAGGGAGGCGTCCTCTGATACGTCGGAAATGTATCTATATATTTTGATGCTCAATGCTTGTTTAGTATCTACTTTGCTTTGCTTGTATACACTTTGAGGTGCTTTTTACATGTTTTCTGGTACTAACCTATTAACAGGTTGCCACAGTGCCAGATGCATGTTTTCTGTTCTTTTTTGGTTTTAGAAAAGCTAGTAAAGAAATATTCTCGAAATTGGACGGGACAAAAGCCAAAGTCAATTACTTTCCATGGGGAACACGAAGTCCAGAGGGGAGACGAGGACGCGTGCCAGGGCGGCCAAACCCCCTAGGCGCGGCCAGGGGTGGGTCTGCGCCTAGGTAGGGTTTGACCCCCCTGGTCGCCTCCTCGGCCTCCCCCTTCGCCTATAAGAATCCCCCGATGTAGAAACCCTAAGAACCCAATCAAATCTCCACAAAACCGTTTGTAGCCGTCGCCACCATCGTCCCTAGATCAGGGGTGGATCTGAAGTTTTTCCTGGCACCCTGCCGGAGGGGAGATCATCGCGGAGGCCTTCTCTCCAGTATGATGCGTGAGTAGTTCCACCTTGGACAATGGGTCCATGTAGTAGCTATATGGTTGTATCTCCTCCTTTGTGCTTTCATGTATAGATCTTGTGAGCTCCGTTCATGATCAAGATCTAATCTATTTGTAATCATGCATGTTGTGTTTGCGGGGATCCGATGGATATTGAGATTATTATGTTGGTTTGATTAATGGTTTTGTCTTTATGATTCTATCATGTCTGTGTTGTTTGTGATCTTGCATTCTCTCTGTTGTTAGTATCTATCTTGGCCAAGTAGTTGCTAGTGACTCCAAGAGGGAGTATTTATGCTCGATAGTGGGTTCATGCCTCTAGTTTCCAAGGGAAGTGACAGAAATCTCTTTGGTTGTAGATGTGTTGTTGCTACTAGGGAGAAAACAACGGTCTCTTGTTCATGGAACATGTGGACTGTTTACCTTACACACTTTGCTTAAAGCAGTTGTCTGTTGCTTGCAACTTAATCTTTGGAGGAGTTCGGATGATAACCTAAAGGTGGACTTCTAGTCATAGATGCAGTTGGATGGCGGTCTATGTATCTTGTTGTATTGCCCAATCGAATCTCATAGGATCTTTCTGACTAGTAATTGCATTGTTATGCCTTGCTTAGTTCCTGTGAATTGCCCTGCTGTAATTTGTTTACCCTTCATGCCATGTCGTTTATCTAAGGAGAGCACCTCTAGTGAACTATGGACCCCGGTCCAATATTTACCATTGATACATCTTCCACTGTTACTTGTTTACTTGCTGCAAACCATTACCTTCCACACCATACGTTTAATCCTTTGTTACAGCAAACCGGTGAGCTTGACAACCTCACTGATTCGTTGGGACAAAGTCTTGAGTTTGTGTTGTGCAGGTTTCCATGTTGCTTGCAACACCTTTGGGACATTTACTTCCTCCTTCAGGTTCGATAACCTCGGTCTCTACTGAGGGAAACTTGTTACTGTGCTCATCACACCTTGCTCTTGGGGTTCCAACAAAGTGTCCCACGTCAACACTGGGTGCACGCATCAAGATTTCTAACGCCGTTGTCGGGGAGGCTATGGACGTCTTCACTAGGGGAGTCCTTCACTTCCTTTCTCTTTACTTTGTTTTTAGTTTGCTTTGTTTCTTTTGCTTGGTTTTGTTTGCCTCTTTTCAAAAAAACCAAAAAATTTAGTTTAGTTTGGTTTGCTTTCTTTATTCAAAAATACAAAAAAATAGTCCCTACTCTAGTTGGTGGTCTGTCATTGCCTTGCTTGGTCATGCTTTTCATCAATGGATGGCTTCTTTGAAACTAGTGCTTATTGGCAAGGTGGGTTCACAGAAGAACAAAAGTATTATTATAAGGAACATCGTTTGTCACAAAAAGGGAAACACTTATGGGAACAAATTGATAAGTTGAATACTATTGCTAGAGACGTGTGCTCTACTTATAATCTAACTTATTGCTTTGATGAAGCTTGTTGTTGTAGGAGGTATAAACACCTCCCTTTTCAGTGTGAGTATAATGATAATGTTACCATATCCTCTTATGTCAAAGGAAATTATGAATTTTATGATGTGGAACAAATTGAAGAATTTATTGCTTTTAAGGGTGCATTTGAACTTGCTAGTTTGTTTGAAAATACTGATGATGCACCTTATGAACATGAGGTTTATGAGATACTTAAATTTTGCTTTGACAATTACAAGGAAACAAATGGCTACATTCTTGAATATTTTAATAGATGCTTTCCACACATGGAAGAGACTAATGCCTTGCAGGAGCCTATGGAAGAAGAAATTGTTAAAACTGGAAGCTCATTAGATGAAAAAGAGGAGGAGAGTGATGAACAAAAGGAGGAAGAATGGATCTACCCATGCCTACCTTCTAATGAGAGTAACTCTTTATACCTTATATTATTTGATTGTCCCTCATGCTTACCAAAGGAGGATGAATGTTATGTTCGTGTGGATCCTTTTGAAATATCTACTTTGGATAAAACCTGTGGAGGTTTTAATCCTACTGTTTTGAGCTTGATAGAAATTATGTGTTTGTAGATCATGAAAAAACATGCTTTATGTGATAGCTATATTGTTGATTTTATTCATGATGCTACTAAAAATTATTATTAGAGAGGAAAGTATGGTTGTAGAAGTTTTCATGGTACTCAAACACCTCTCTATGTGCTGAAAGTTTTGAAGTTGCTCTTGTTTCATCTTCCTATGCCTGTCACTTTGTTCTTTGTAAATTTATTTGAATACAATATTCCTATGCATAGGAAGTGGGTTATACTTAAATGTGTTTTGAATTTGCTTCTTGATGTTCTCTTTGACTTCAATTCATAATTCTTATGTGAGCATCTCTCAAGCTATCAAGCCTAACTTAAAGGTGTTAAAGAAAACTACTTGTTGGGAGATAACCCAAGAGTTTCCTTGTGTCTTGGAAGTTATTACTTCAGTAATAACCTCCCATTATCCTTTTTGTTTGCTTTTTGTGCCAAGAATAACCTCTAATGAGAGGGAAGTAAGATTTGGGGAGTTGCTGTCCCGAAACAGATTTCTGTCCTCCACAAAAAAAAATCGTGAGAAGTCTCTGTAACTCGTATTGAGCTCAAAATTTACGAATAAATCCCCCAGTATGTTATCTAACTTTATTTAGTTCAACACTTTTTTATTTGAGCAACATAATATGTTCAAAAAAATTGGTTTCTACCTGCTGGTCTGTTTTGACAGATTTCTGCCATTATTTGCATTTGCTCCTTATTGATTCCTTTTTGAGTTCTCTTTAGGTGAATTGAGCTTTTTGAAAGAGTTACTACAGTATATTGTGTTTTTAGTGAAAATCCTTGCTGTTCCAAAGCTTTGCCAGAGGTCTAATATCTTTTGAATAAACTAATGTTGTTAATGAAGATTGTGTGAAGTTTTGGATGAAGGAAAAAATTTCAGGTGTGAAGAGAGAATGATGCAATGAGATAAAGAATGGACAAAAGCTCAAGCTTGGAGATGCCACGACGGTGTCACCCCAAGAAATATCCAAGAGGTACAAGCGGCAAAGCTTAGGTATGCCCAAGGCATCCCCTTCTTCATCAATAAAAAGCTCATCTCTATCTAGACACTACGTTTTTATTGTTCATGCACAGTTGTGTTGTTCTTGGAGCGTCTTAGTTTTTGTTTGCTTTGCTTAGGTTGTTTAGTTTGCTTGAATAAAGTAGTTTGGACCCCCGTTCTTGTTGTGTTGTTTTGCAAATAAGTTGCTTGGTGTTGGAAATGAGTAGTAAGTTTTTGCTTGAAGTGCAAGAGGAGTTTGCATTGACTGTGACTTAGACTTTAGCATTACATGCTAGGTATTGTTTTGGCATTATGCTTAGTGATTATTGTTGTAGCATGTCTTGTTCCAAACAATTGAGATTGCTTAGTGTGCCTTGAAGAAATTATGCATTGTTTTAGCATGCAAAAGCATAGTATTGTGGTTGAAAGGATACGGATGTCGCCTAGAGGGGAGGGTGAATAGGCGATTAAAACTTTTCCTAGAGTGGCTCAACAAAGGCGGGATAAAACTAGTGTTTACTTTGTTAAGCACAACCTAGAACAACTAAGGTTCACCTATGTGCACCAACAACTTATGCTAAGCAATACAAGCAACAAAGTGATAGCAAGATATATATTACTTCAAGCACGAAGGCTATCACAATATAAAGTGCATAAGTAAAGAGCTCAGGTATAGAGATAACCGAGGCACGGGGGGACACCGATATTTTACCGACTTCCTCCCAACATGGAGTACGTCTCGTTTGGAGAGGGGGGTGGTATCGAACCACCAACGCCACAAAAGGCCTCCCTTATTCTCCGGTGAATCTCACCCCAATGGGATCGATCCACGCTTCCACTATCTGTGCACTTGTCGGTGGCAACCGGAACCTCTCACAAGGTTGGGGCACTTCTCCACAACTTGGAGGCTCCCAACAAACGCCACAAAAGGCCTCAACAAATGCCACCAAGGCCACAATGCCACCAAGGCCACAAAACCGTCTAGGGTTCCAAGAACCCAAGAGGGACAAGCTCTAATGAGTAACTCAAACCAAATCCTCCGAGGAGAACTCAAACCCATGCACCAAATGCAAATGGCAAGAACACCACAAAGGTGTTCAAATCCCTCACTCCCAAGTTCCAACAAAGCTACTAAAGCTATTAGGGGAACAAGATAGGAGGAATCAAAGAGAGACACAAAATCCCCCAAAATCTAGATCCCCAAAGATATACTCACAAAGAGATGAATCGGTTAGGTCAAAACGTGGGGCTAGATCTCCTCTCTCTTCCACTCAAATATGGGCAAGAATCATCGGAGGGAAAAGATTAGGCAAGCTTAAAGATCTAGAGCAAGTGTGGACAAAGTTTAGCTTAATAGATAAGAGAGGAGCAACTTAAACTAAAAAAGAACAAAGGGTATAAATAGAAGCCCAGAAAAACTAGCCGTATGGGCATTTTTCGGATTTTACCGGTAGTACCGCACTGGTCCAACCGAAGCAGAAGGAGCAAATCGAATCGGGGCAATGCGATTGGGAAAAGTAGCTGTGCAGCAGCGATGCGCGTGTAGCAAGCCAACTGCCAGCACGGGCCCCAGACTGACATGCATGCATGCATGCAACAGCGTAGCGGCGCATGTGGCGCAGCGGCGCTGAAAGCGGTAAGCCAGGACAATGCGGTATGAGGCGGGATCAGACGGCAGCGGCTCGCTGGCGAGGCAGCGATAACAGCGGATGGGCTAGACAGAAAACTGGCTGCGCGCGTTCCATACTGGGCCCGGTAGTACCGGACGGCCCAGAAAATATCTTTTAAAAAAAAAAATTAATAATAGCAAATGTTCAAACGTCAATAACTTTTGATTGGTAGCTCCGATTGATCCGATTCAAATTGCGTTGGATAGAGGACGACAAGGGCTTCCCAATAAAAAGTGGAAATATTGATTATCACCAAGAGAGAAAGTATCAAGTAGAATAATGTGAGATATCTCACTTGGTGAGAAACCGAAAAGCCGCATAAATCAAAATCGCAACAAGATACATATGGAAGATCCGATTTTGGTGAACAAGAGCTTGTTATGGAGATTACCACAAGATCTATATCCTCACATGGATAGGACCAAATAACAACCAAATATGATGGTGCAAGTATGCAAAGGTTTAAGCTCTCTCCGAACGATGTGACCGAATTACTCATATGAGAGCCCCTCTTGATAGTACGGTTATCTATCCTAAACCCGGTCTCCTACACACAACAAGAGACCGACAAAAGGGAAAACCTATCAAGATTATACCTTTGCCTTGATCATTCCTCTTGAGCTCGATGTAGACGGTCTTGCCCTTCACAAGATGGAACGCCTTTCTTAGTTCGTCATCATCGACCTCGCATATTGAGCTTGCACGACAAATCTTCTTTACATTTCATCGACCTTGAAGACAACACATGCTCCAAGCGATGCCAATGGACAAATCCTACAAGTATAACTTAATACACATATTAGTCCATAAAGATTGTCATTAATTACCAAAACCACACATGGGGGCCTAACATGTTCTTTCAGTGGTATTCTCCTTTGATGCTTTGCTTGGGTTGACTTGGCACATGCTCACACCATGTTATGACTATGACAAGTCACCATTGTCCTCTATGATCATTTAGTCCTTGACTTGTAGTACCACTCTATGATTTGATTAATATGCTTTGTTGCACTGCATGATTATGGCCATTATTGCTCTCTTAGTTGGTTGCTCCCAGTATTTTGCTAGCCTCCACTTGTATGAGTAAGTTTTACTCATGCTTCCAACTCCCAAGAAACCAAGTTATTCTAAAGTGTCCACTATAAACTCCTATGCATGGTGTGTTACACCATTCCAAGTATATTCTTGTTTTCATCTATCTTCCAATTAAAAACTATTTTGTTATGTGAAAACTTAGTGATTAAGGCCCTCACAAACTTGATTGCACACTTTATATTATTTTCCCCTAATAAACTTGAACCATTGTGACATCTATGTTGTATATGCTTGCACTTATACGTTGGAATTAACAGAACCGTGTTGTCACGGGGAACATTTTCAACATTCCACTTGTACTTTGTACTTAGTTGATATCATGCTCTTTTGTCTATGGATGTCACCGGTGTGAAATAAAAAGGGAACTTGTAAGTCCATGAAGTTTGTATCCTGTGTTAGAGAAACGCCTAGGCCGCTAGCCTAAGCCATGCCTAATCATGGTGGAAACTTTCAGCATCACCATAGTGAGCTATCTATGAAGCATCCTCAATAAAAAGCTATGCATATAGTAAATAAAAAGATTGCTGAGATGCTTATTGTCTGCTTTCCTTGTCATTTTGGTTATGGGAAAGCTCCTGTACCATGTGCAAGGGGTACCTCGTTGGCGGTTCTCAATGATATGCAAATACTTACAATGACAAGAACTTACCTGTGACTGAAGTTGAGTATGCATGAGGTGTGGCCCTCGTATTCAAGGGACTTGAGATTGCCAACTTATACTTCGTTAAGCATATACTCCATCTTTGTCACTTTAACCTTATTCACTTCAAGATGCTTATGATAGGGCAATGAGGGCTGAAAGCTAACAAGTACCATAATTTTTGGAAGCTCTTTTTGAAACTTGGAATCCCTGCTTCCTTTATAAAAGGCTTTTCTTCCACCACTATTGAGTCTGCACCTTCTACCTTTAGGCACCATTAAGAGAGCATAGTTGTCATTCCGTGGGCAGTGTTCCAAAGCTTATTGATTGATGAATATTGTGATATTACTAGTTCTTGTGCTATTTGTTTCTAGTCACCCTTGTGAACTTTGAAGGTGTCCTATGCATCTATTTGCTACTCTATGAGGGACAATCTGATTGCCACTATGCTATCTTTTCTGCATGTGAAACAAACAAACATTTTTCAATGCATATTATCCATGATCTTTGTTTGTAGCCTTTCATGTTGCATGCATAGTCACTTTGTCTTACTGGTAGAACTCCATCTTTCATGCACATGTTTAGAGTTCTTTGATCCCAGCTTTCAATGCTTGCAAATGGTTGGATCTTTATTGTGAGGGTGCATGTCACCTCAAAAATTATTCTTTTTATCACTTAACTACTCGAGGACGAGCAGGAGTTAAGCTTGGGGATGTTGATACGTTGGAAACGTATCTATAATTTTTTATGCTCCATGCTTGTTTAGTATCTACTTTGCTTTGCTTGTCTACACTTTGAGGTTCTTTTTACATGTTTTCTGGTACTAACCTATTAACAAGTTGCCATAGTGCCAGATGCCTGTTTTCTGCTGTTTTTGGTTTCAGAAAATCTAGTAAAGAAATATTCTCGGAATTGGACAGGACAAAAGCCATAGTCAATTACTTTCTATGGGGAACAAGAAGTCTAGAGGGCATCCAAACCCCCCTAGGCGCGGCCAGGGGTGGGCCCGCGCCTGGGTAGGGTTTGACCCCCCTGGTCGCCTCCTCGGCCTCCCCCTTCGCCTATAAGAAGCCCCCGATACAGAAACCCTAAGAACCCGATCAAATCTCCACGAAACCGTCTGTAGCCGCCGCCACCATCGTCCCTAGATCGGGGGGGGGGGGATCTGAAGTTCTTCCTGGCACCCTGTCTGTCACATCCCAAGATTTTCCAAATCTTGTAATGTGAAAAATAAATGATTAAAATAAAACTTTGTTGATTTTCAGGGTGAGAAGAAACTTTTTGAATCCAATTGGAAACCTTCAAACCAATTTGGATCAAATACACCCTTTAGGGATTTAAAAAAATAAACATTTAATAAAGGAAAATAAAAATATTTGGAATTACTATTTTTGGATCTTTAAATAAAAGATTTGGTTTTCAAAAGAAAAGTAGATTTATAAATAAGGATTATTTTATGGAACCAAAATAAACCTTGGTCAAGCATTTGAAATAAAACATTTTGTTTTAATAAAGATTGGTAAAGGTTTATTTAAAATAAATCAATAAAGATTTAATATTCAAGTTTATTAAAAATAAAGGTTTCACTATTTTAATTAAAGCATCAAACCTATTTATTTATTTTAAACAAGTTTTCCAAGTGTTTTTTATTTTCAAATAAAACCTACTGATTTGGTTTTGGTAATATTTTAGAATTCAAAATGGAGTTTTGAATAAATCAAAAACTATTGATTTAATAACAATGGTCTATTTATTTAATTAATAATGGACCCAAAAATGAAAATATTATTTTATTTTAGGAATTGGTTTATGTTGTTAAACAGAACCAAATTCAAATTACAAAGTGTGGTAAATGTTTGATTTGTTGTTTGAAATTCAAAACAGAAAATAGAAACAGAAAAAGAAAAAGCATTTGAAAGAAAAAAATGAAGTCAGCCACAGCCCAGCCGACTAAGCCCACTAAGCCTATTCGCAGCCCAGCTACACTTTCCCCTCTGCGAAACATTTTCTACCTAAAACCGCACCCGCTGAGACACCGATTGGTGGACCCTTTCTCCCTCTCACTCCCTCGCTGACGCCCGGACCCCACCCCTCCAGCTCATCTTCTACCTCGCGCAGACGACACCCGGCCATTGCAGTAGGTAATGCCGGCGATCAATTCGCGTAAATGGCCGCATTAATCCATCCCGCGACCACGTCCATTTAATCGCCTGCGCCTTCTCCTCCTTTCCCCTCAAACACCGCAGCACAAGAACCCCTAGGCTGCCTCAATTCGAGCTCACAACACCTCTGCTCCGACCACCGTCCCTCCTCGATTCTGGCCAAGCCTCGCCACCCCTTGCCTCCCCAAGCACACGGGAACATTCCCCACTCCCAGGCGCACCTGTCCATGCCCTCCGTTCAACCGCGGGCGCCCCAGAACGTCGTCTTCGACAAGCTCTGAGCGCCGCCGTGTCTGCCTTCTTCTTCGGCGAAATTCCCTGGTAAGAACAGACCACCCCGCGGCTTCTCGTTCACGCACGCGTCATCTCCTTGATCGTACGCGTCTAACCATGCTTCTTGTTTGCCCTCTCGTGACCCGTAGCACCGTCCTCGACCACGACCACGTGCAACCGTCGCCAGACCTAACTCCGGTGAGCGATTCCTCCTGTCCCCGTGCGCCCCTTGCCAAGGCGACTCCAAGTTGAGCTTCGGCGTCGCCCTACGATCATTGTAAGCATCTACCCACCTTCCATTCCTTCCTGTATCGCCGGAACCGCCACCATCTGACCGTCGCTGCCGCTAGCCACCGCCAGCGCCGCTGCGTTTTGGTCAAATGCGTAGGAGCCGTTAGATCTGAATTGGACGCATAAGATTAGAATCAAGTCGAAGGGGTACGAGTGAGCCTGCGCCGCTCGATCTAAGTTAGATCCTATGAACTGGTATCGCCCAACCAAAACGCGACGCGTGCCAGTTTCTGTTTAAAACAAAATTTGAAAACAGATTTGATTTGCAAATTGAAACCCTTGTAACTTTTGATCCACACGTCCAAAAATTACAAACTTTATATCGTTGGAATCAGTAGAACAAGACCTAGCCAACCATGCAATTTTTTTTAGTAAAAAGCCTCTAGTAGATTGTTTGTTTTTGCAGAAACATATGTATGCTTGTTTAGATTAGAAAAATTATTCCAAAATGTTTTCAAAGGATAAAAACTTTGCAAATTGATTTGTGATGAACTTACTGACCCTAGGAACCAACCCATAGTTTTAAAAATGAATTTGGTAAAGTTTAGGATGGATTAATTGATTTAGCCCATTTCTAGCCAAATAAAAATAATGGTTTTGTTATAAAAATGTTTTTGGAATAAAAACTTTGGGAAAAGGATTTGAATCAAACCTACTGACCCTAAACACCAAGTTTTGAGAATTAGCAACTTATTTGGGGAAAGACTTAAAGTTTTTGATTTGATAAAAACATTTTCCACCACATAAAATGATGAATGGATTTAAAACTGGTTTATAGACAAAACCCTTTTGCAAATGACTTTGCCACTTTAGAAAATGACCACTTTGAATCTTACAAAGTTTAGAAGCCTAGTGGAGACCATCTTTGCAAATAAAACTATCTCTTGCATGCTTGCATGCATGACTTAGATCCCATTGTTTTGTGTGTGTGTGTTTTGTTTGATTGATTTTGGTTGGAATGCTAGTTGATATTGTGTTTGCTTGATTGACTTGTAGTGAAGATTAGAAAAGTGTGAAACTAGCAAGATCAATAAGTGAACCACCATCCCAACCAAAAAGGCAAGTTACACTATCATCTAAAGTCCTACTATTTTCATTATACTTGGTGGATTTTTGAAACATGCATGAAAAGAGTTTCTATACTTATGCTATGCTAAATCCTAATAGGATACCCTATACACTCCTTAGTGAAAACAATGTAGTTGTTACATGCTTAGCCATGCTATGTTTTGAAAAGAGATACATGTTGAGATTTTATGAAGTTGTGAAAAGGACTTGTGATTTTACATAATAAAACAAGGACTCAATGAACCACCTGGGTGGGCAAGGATACTTTGAGTTTTGGAGAAGGTGGCAACAAAAGGAACCATGTCTATGGCAATCTCTTTGTGTTGTGCTCCAAAAGAAATCCACCCAGGAAACTTAGAGATTGAACATGTTTCTCCAATTGTGGCTTTCGTGTACAACCACATGCTATTTATGGCTCTGGCTTGGTCAACTACATTGGGAAGACCCATGCATTGTCTTTAGGTTACTGAAAATGAGGACCTGGAATCCTACATGGGTACTGAAGACAAGCTAGCAATGGTGTATGGGAGGACCCTCTGGAAAGACTTCGTCACATTCTCAATCTGCCAGTACTCCATCTTGGTGAGCACTAATTTAGTGGCCTCTGGTGGCAACAAGATGGGATTGTGACATGTGGGTAAAGTGTACTACTTCTGCAAAAGATAATAAAATTTAAGTACTTAGCCGTGTCCCCGGTTATGGACAATACTGAGCAACTAAAGCTTGAAGCTATGGGAAATCTCGACATTCCAATTTCTAAAAGAAAACTTTTAAGTGACAACAAAAGACTTGATGCACTTGGGGGTACCAAGGAGCTCAAGAGATGTTTATGAAAACTTGAACACTTGGGGTTACCAAGGAGCTCAAGAGATGTTTATGAAAACTTGAACACTTGGGGTTACCAAGGAGCTCAAGAGATTTTTATGAAAACTTGAACACTTGGGGTTACCAAGGAGCTCAAGAGATTTTGACAAAGGCACTTGGAGGATTCCAAGGAGGTGACAAAAGATCAAAACCCCTTTTGAAAAGATAGGATAAATTATTGCTTTCTGCAAATGAGCCTAAAACCCTACTTAGCCAAATATGCATGTAATGATAGGATCCACTTATATTCCACATAGTAGTGAAACTTGCCAATACAATTCAAATGTATTGACCCTTGTGGCTGTAACTTGTAATGTTGCAGGTTTGATTGTTTTAGAGAAGATTGATTCATTAGGATTACAAAGTCTACAACCAACATGTCTGCCTGTGGCACTTTGAAGATGAAGGACCCCATTCTTATAGTTATTCCGCTGCAATGTAATAGCCAAATGAGCTATGTAAGATGTAATAAAATTATGTTATTTCTGGTTATAAAGTTGTAATATGACCTTTGTTTCTTGATATTACATCTTAACTGTGGATGCTAGCTATTGATCCAGGGACTAGCATTGTAAACACAGGGGAATCCACCTTATATTATTTAAAGGTTGGGACACTCCCTCTACAGAGGGGAGATCATTCCGGAGGCCTTCTCTCCGGTATGATGCGTGAGTAGTTCCACCTTGGACTATGGGTCCATGTAGTAGCTAGATGGTTGTATCTCCTCCTTTGTGCTTTCATGTATAGATCTTGTGAGCTCCGTTCATGATCAAGATCTAATCTATTTGTAATCATGCATGTTGTGTTTGCGGGGATCCGATGGATATTGAGATTATTATATTGGTTTGATTAATGGTTTTGTCTTTATGATTCTATCATGTCTGTGTTGTTTGTGATCTTGCATGCTCTCCGTTGTTAGTAGCTATCTTGGCCAATTAGTTGCTAGTGACTCTAATAGGGAGTATTTATGCTCGATAGTGGGTTCATGCCTCTAGTTTCCAAGGGGAGTGATAGAAATCTCTTCGGTTGTAGATGTGTTGTTGATACTAGGGAGAAAACAACGGTCTCTTGTTCATGGAACATTTGGACTATTTACCTTACACACTCTGTTTAAAGAAGTTGTTTGTTGCTTGCAACTTAATACTGGAGGGGGTTCGGATGATAACCTAAAGGTGGACTTCTAGTCATAGATGCAGTTGGATGGCGGTCTATGTATCTTGTTGTATTGCCAAATCGAATCTCATAGGATCTTTCTGACTAGTAATTGCATTGTTATGCCTTGCTTAGTTCCTGTGAATTGCCCTGCTGTAATTTGTTTACCCTTCATGCCATGTCGTTTATCTAAGGAGAGCACCTCTAGTGAACTATGGACCCCGGTCCAATCTTTACCATTGATACATCTTCCACTGTTACTTGTTTACTTGCTGCAAACCATTACCTTCCACACCATACGTTTAATCCTTTTTTACAACAAACCGGTGAGCTTGACAACCTCACTGATTCATTGGGACAAAGTCTTGAGTTTGTGTTGTGCAGGTTTCCACATTGCTTGCAACACCTTTGGGATGTTTCCTTCCTCCTTCAGGTTCGATAACCTCGGTCTCTACTGAGGGAAACTTGCTGCTGTGATCATCACACCTTGCTCTTGGGGTTCCAACGAAGTGTCCCACATCAACACTGGGTGCACGCATCATCCTCTCATGGATAATACCATGCTCCACACAAAAAGAATCAAATTCGTTGTAAAATACTCTCCACCACGATCAGACCGAAACCGCTTAATCTTTCGATCAAGTTGGTTTTCTGATTCAGCTTTATAGATTTTGAAGTGATTAAAATCTTCATCTTTAGATTTTAGAAAGTACACATAACAATATCGAGTGGAATCATCAATTACAGTCATGAAATATCGTTTTGCACCTTTTGTCAACTCACCATTCATTTCACAAAGATCTGAATTTATTAGTTCAAGTGGTGCCAAATATTATACCCTAGCAGTCTTGTGAGACTTGCGAGGTTGCTTAGCTTGCATACACTTGACACTTGGAACTCTTGACAGTAGTAAATTTTGGAATTAAATTCATATCGGCAAGCTGCGCCATGCACCCAAAATTAATATGACAAAGTCATGAATGCCAAATATTGGATTCACTATCATTACAAACATGATTAATAACTTGAGTACATAAGTCTGACAAAGATAAGCGGAACAAGCCTCCGCACTCATAACCCTTTCCAACAAATTGTCCACACTTAGAAATTACAACTTTATTAGACTCAAAGACCAACTTAAAACCATCTCGACACAGAAGAGATCCGCTGACGAGATTTTTATTGATGGAGGGTACGTGCTGCACATTCTTCAGCTGTACGGTCTTTCCCGAAGTAAACTTCAGATCTACCGTACCAACACCTTGAACAGAAGCACGTGAGCCATTTCCCATCAGCATGGAGCCAGCCCATTCAACCTGATAAGAAGAGAACATAGAAATATCAGCACATACTTGTATATTTGCATCAGTGTCTATCCACCATTCAGGTGAATTACAAACTAAAAGAATAGTAGGAAATATACCGTACCCAACATCCTTCATCTCAGTATCACCAAGAACAACATTAGCGGACTTGCCACTGTTTCCATGTGAACGCTTGTCAAAGCGATTAGGATAGCTAGGAGCCCAATGATTAGGACCACAGACATGGCAGGATCATTTCTTCTTATACTCAGTCTTGTTCTTGAAGTTGGTAGTCTGCACGGCCTTGTTTTTGCCATCAATCTTTCCTTTGCCATCAGACATGTTCTTATTCTTGAACTTGTGGGACTGGAAGTTATTTTTCTACACTACATGTGCGCTAGAACTTCCGTCAAAACCTCGAGGACGTGTATCTTTTGCTCTCACCTTTTCTTCAACATGAAGAGATCCGATGAGATCCAAAACAGAAAACTCATGTCTCTTATGTTTCAGAGAGGTAGCAAAGTTCCTCTAGGAAGGAGGAAGCTTGGCAATAATGCCTCCGGCCATGAACTTGTCCGGTAAGGTACACTTGAACTGCTCGAGTTCTTTGGCAAGGGACTGTATCTCATGAGCCTAATCCACGATGGGACGGTCATCAATCATCTTGTAGTCATAGAATTGCTCCATGATATATAGTTTAGTGCCAGCATCCGAAACACCAAACTTGGCGTCGAGTGCATCCCACGCATCCTTGTCATTATCAAATGACACATAGGTGTCAACAATGTTGTCACCAAGAATGTTGAACAAAGCCCCCATAAACATGGTGTCGACTTTCTAAAACACTTCCTCCTGAACAGGAGAAAGGTCTCCCTCAGGTTTTCCAAGAGTGGCGCTATAGCAACCTAGGTTTTTCAACCATAGAACTTTGCTACCTTGTAGCCATGGCTAAACCAGTTGAATTAAGTTACCTATAATCAGGTTTTTGGATTGTTGAAAATATAAGCAAATCATCATAATATTTAATCCGAAATAAGCAATAATAAAACATGACTATAAGTGCAGGAATAACCTTATCATGTATACTAGCAAAATAGATGAACATATCACATTCAACCAGAATAAGCAGAT
This sequence comes from Avena insularis, assembly GCA_023614405.1. NCBI lineage: Eukaryota > Viridiplantae > Streptophyta > Magnoliopsida > Poales > Poaceae > Avena > Avena insularis. The sequence continues at coordinate 158,375,111 of CM042695.1, read as the reverse complement.
CGCATCTATTCCAAAAACTAGTACAAGAAACTGTAACAGAAACTGAACTAGATAGAAGCAGATTGCATACGGTGCTGGAGGAGGAATCGGGTTGCCGTTGAGGTTCGTGTTGACACCAGTATCATCAGACATGTCGTCGATGTAGAGGCTGCTCATGTCCGAGAAGAAGTCCTCGTCGGGGAAGGAGTGGTCGGTCGACGTGATGCCGTCAGTAGTCGCGCATACGTGCTACCTAAAAACTTGATCGCCTCTCACCCGTACAGGTTCACGAGAGGTGGTGGTTCCGGAGGACTACTGTCCCGTCGTCCGGTGCACGCCGGAAGAGGGGATGGAGAAGGTGTAATGGTGGCGCAAGGTTCTGGAGGCAAAGAAAAAGATGTGTGTAGCTCGTATAGGGTCTACACCTGATCCGTTTATATATAGCGCCGGTCGGGTAAGACGTGGGGCGCAGCCCACGTCCGAGTAGTAATAGCCCACGTTTTCGGAAAGACCGGAAATGGCTGACTGAAAATAACTCGCACAATAAATTTTCCCGAGCAGCAAAAAGATAAGATCGGCACCGAGACACAATTCCGCAAACCGCAGCGCGCGCGCTCATCATGGCGAGGCATGGCGAGGAAGGCGGACAAGGAGGAGGAGTGCGCATGTATTCCACTCCGCTTCACTCTCTTTAGGAGGTAGTGAAACACTCCACTATATATATTTGTCCAACTCCCTCCAAACTAGAAAGGTGGGACTAAACTTTGGTGCCATCCCTTGCTAGGCATGAATGGGCCATGAGAGGGTCTCGGTCATGTCCGGAGCATCTCCGAACCAAAGGGTAGCACACTTAAGGGTGGGGATGCTTAGGGACCGAACCGACACCGTAGGAGAAATGAGAGAGAGAAACCAGAAAGGTTACGGGTAACACCTAATGATGATCGGAGGGTTCTGGAGGTGTTCCGGAGTGAATAATAATATATATGTGTTTTATATTAATTACTTCCTTCGACCCATATTAGTTGACTTGGATTCGTTAAAATTTGGATGAACCTAAATACTAAATAGTGTCTAGATTCATTTAAATCTATACATTTGAGTCAACTAATATGGGTCAGAGGGAGTAGTTGAATTAATAATAAAATATAAATATTTATTTTATTTTGAGGCATCCATGCCTATTGGGCCTCCCTTGGAGGGAAGTCCCAAAGGGGCTAGGCGCCAAAGAAGAAAAAAAGGAGGGAGGGGGCATGCGCCAAACCCTAGGGGCTCCCTCCCGCGTGGGGGCTACCTAGGGCCGGAGGCCACACCCCCTGGCGGCGGATGTGGGGGTTATCCCCCCACACCAAACCCTAGGGTTGCCCCTCCCCTCCTCCTATAAATAGAGGGACCCTCCTCCCCTCTATTCACACAATTGTCTCTCCTCTCTCTCTATTCCCCTAGAGCTCTCTCTCCACCTAGATTGGAATTGACTCTTATGGGAATTTGTTCTCTACCTCTACACCACCATCATGAAAAGGACGGTTCGGCTTCTTTCATCTTCTGCTACTCGGCTAGATCGGAGCCCGGGAGACGTTGCCTACGCCAGACGTGTGCAGATCTTTGAGGCGCCACACTTGGGGCGCTTCTTCTCTTCATCAATATATGCCTACTTGCGTAAGGCATGCCTGTAGGGTTTCGTAGCATGGAAAACAAAAAATTTCTACCGCATACAAACAAATAAGCCAAGATCTATCTGCTAGATTGTAGCAACGAGTCGATGGAATAACTCACCCTCGAAGATTCCAAAGTGTTTAACGAGAGCGGATTCTCGTCGGTGATGTAGTCGTACTCTTCCCGATCTCAAGATCGCGTAGACGATCCTTCCGGCGCTGCGTTCCGGCAGCGCTACCTTGATCGGTCCTGCGTTCGACGTTGAAGACCTTCCTCTCCTTGTTCCATCAGGCGGTGGAGGTTGTAGCACTCTCCTCGCGATTTCGGCGACCTGGCGTGGTACCCAGGAAGTAGAGGGAGATCTCGAGGCCGCCTTAAGCCGGAGCGAGTATGGTGGACTATGAGAGAGCTCCTCGGCGATCTAGGGTTTAGACACACCAAGGAGGAGGTGCTAGGGCCGGCGTCTAGGGCTTGGAGGTGCCCAAATCGGCGGCTAGGGGAGAAACCCTAGGCGGCGGCTAGGGTTTAGGTTTAGAGGGGGCAATCTTGTGTCCTAGGAGGGGCAGCCCTGCCCCTCCCTTTATAGGTGGGAGGCTCCGGCCAAGGGGAGGGAGTCCCTCCCCAACTCGGATCCCTAGTGGGCCGGCGGTGGAGGAGGAACTCCTCCCCAACTCGGTTTCCCACTTCCCTCCACTTTCCAAAATAGCCGTTTGACTTTTCAAATTGGCGTTTGACTTTTCAAACTAGGATTTGATTAAACCCTCTATTTTGTTCAGAGATGACACCTAGTACATGATGCAATCATTCCAACTTGGTATGACACATTTATGTACCCTTCCCCTTCGGAGTGCCGGACCTTCCGGAAACTTCTAGAACATTCCCGATGAAAACACCGGAACCATTATCCAACTCCGAAACAGGACTTTCCTTATATGAATCTTATTCTCTGGACCATTCCGGATCTCCTCGTGATATCCCGGATCCCATCCGAGACTCTAAACAACATTCAGTCTCTTTCTCATCATTCCATAACTACTCAAACAAAGTCGAATCCTTAAGTGTGTCTCCCTATGGTTCGTGAATTATGCGAACATGATTGAGACACTTCTCCGAACAATAACCAATAGAGGAATCTGGAAATTCATATGGCTCCCACATATTTCTACGATTACTTTGCGATCGAATGAACCACTTACATACGATACCAATTTCCCTTTGTCTCACGATAGTTTACTTATCCGAGGTTATGATCGTCGGTATCTCTACATACCTAGTTCAACCTTGTTACTGATAAGTACTCTTTTCTCGTTCCCGTGATATGTGATCCCTTGTGAGACAGTCACATGCTTGCAAGCTAATTGGATGACATTTCACCGAGAGGGCCCAGAGTATATCTATCCGTCATATGGATGGACAAATCCCACTCTTGATCCATGTGTCTCAACCAATACTTTCCGAACACTCAATGCTACCTTTATAGCCACCCAGTTACGGTGTGGTGTTTGATGTCATCAAAGCATCCATCCGGTAAAGGTGATATGCATGATCTCATGGTCGAAGGAATTAGGTTACTATGTATCAGAAAGCATATAGCAATTGAACTATTAAAATGACTTGATCTTTATGCTACGCTTATCTATAGGAGTAAGTCCACCATATCATTCTCCTAACGATATGATCTTGTTGTTAATAACATCTCAATGTTCATGATAGGGAAACCACAATCATTTATTAACCAACAAGCTAGTATTATAAAGAGGCTTTACTAGGGACTCTATTTTAGTTTACAAATCACACAAGTATTAATGTTTCCTTGTTAATACTATTATAGCATGAATGTAAACATTTATCATAAACACAAAGATATAATAATAACTACATTTATTATTGCCTCTAGGGCATATCTCCAACAGTCTCCCACTTGCACTAGAGTCATCTAATCTAGATTACATGGTAATATACCGAACACCCATGGCAGTTTGGTGCTGGTCATGTTTTGCCCTCGGGAGAGGTTTAGTCAACGGATCCGCCACATTCAGATATGTGTGCACTTTGCAAATATTTATGTCCCCATCTTGGACATGTTCTCGAATAGCGTGAAAACGTAGCTTGATGTGCTTCAGCTTCTTGTGTGACCTTGGTTCTTGCGCATTGGCTATGGCGCCCATGTTATCACAGTAGATAGACATCTGGATCGGTGTTCCAACTAGCATCGGTGTAACCATTAACAACGAGTTGTTCATCACCTCCATAAGAAAGAACCATATCCTTAGTTCTTCTCAAGTACTGAAGGATGTTTTTGACCACTGTCCAATGATCCACTCCTGGATCACTTTGATATCTGCTAGTTAAACTAACAGCATATGCAATGTCGGGTCTAGTACATAGCATGGCATACATTAGAGATCCTATGCCTGAGGCATAGGGAGTCTTACTCATCCTTTCTCTATCTTCTGCCGTTGTCGGACTTTGAGTTTTACTCAAGGTCATATTGGGCAACATGGGCAAGAACCCTTTCTTGCTATCTTCCATTCCAAACCTCTTTAGAACTTTGTCCAAATATGTACTTTGTGACAATGATATTAGGCGTCTCGATCTATCTCTATAAATCTTTATGCCTAATATGTAAGCTGCTTCGCCAAGATCCTTCATTGAAAAACTATTATTCAAATATTCCTTGACACTATTAAGAAGGTCTACATCATTCCCAATCAACAATATGTCATCTACATATAGTATTAAGAATGCTACAGAGCTCCCACTCACTTTCTTGTAAATACAAGCTTCTCCATAAGTTTGTATAAAACCAAAACGTTTGATCACCTTATCAAAACGTTGATTCCAACTTCGGGATGCTTGCTTCAATCCATAGATGGACCGTTGAAGTTTGCATACCTTGTTAGCATCTTTAGGATCGACAAAACCTTTGGGTTGCATCATATACAACTCTTCATCAATGTCTCCATTGAGGAATGCTGTTTTGACATCCATCTGCCATATCTCATAATCATAATATGCAGCGATTGCTAACATAATCCTCACAGACTTTAGCTTCGCTACAGGTGAGAACGTCTCATCGTAGTCAACTCCTTGAATTTGTCAAAACCCTTTTGCGACAAGTCGAGCTTTATAGACAGTAACATTACCATCAGCATCTGTTTTCTTCTTGAAAATCCATTTGTTCTCGACAGCCTTCCGGCCATCCGGTAAGTCCACCAAAGTCCATACTTGGTTTTCGTACATGGATCCAATCTCGGATTTCATGGTTTCTTGCCATTTATTGGAATCCGGGTTCATCATCGCTTCCTCATATGTCGCAGGGTCATCGGTGTTGTCCACCAACATGACATTCATAACGGGATCATACCAATCAGGAGTGGTACGAGTTCTCGTTGACCTGCGAGGCTCTATGTCAACTACAACCGAAGTTTCATGATCATCATCATTAGCTTCCTCTCTTATTGGTGCAGGCACAACAAGAACTTCTTCCGGTGCTACGCTACTCGCAAGTTCGAGAGAAGGTTCGACAACCTCGTCGAGTTCTACTTTCCTTCCAGTCACTTCTTTCGAGAGAAATTCTTTCTCTAGAAAGGATCCATTCTTGGCAACGGAGATTTTGCCTTCGGATCTATGATAGAAGGTATACCCAATAGTTTCCTTCGGGTATCCTATGAAGACGCATTTTTCCGCTTTGGGTTCAAGCTTGTCCGGCTGTAACTTCTTTACATAGGCTTCGCAACCCCAAACTTTAAGGAACGACAATTTAGGTTTCTTCCCAAACCATAATTCATACGGTGTTGTTTCAACGGATTTAGATGGTGCCCTATTTAAAGTGAATGCAGCTGTTTCTAATGCATAACCCGAAAATGATAGCGGTGAATCTGTAAGTGACATCATAGAACAAACCATATCTAAGAGAGTTCGATTACGACGTTTGGACACACCATTACACTGTGGTGTTCCCGGCAGTGTCAATTGTGAAAGTATTCCGCATTTCTTCAAATGCTCGCCAAACTCGTAACTTAGATATTCACCTCCACGATCAGAACGTAGAAATTTAATCTTCTTGTTATGTTGATTCTCAACCTCACTTTGAAATTCCTTAAACTTCTCGAAAGTTTTGGACTTATGTTTCATGAAATAGATATACCCATATCTACTCAAGTCATCCGTGAAGGTAAGAACATAACGATAACCACCGTGCGATGCTACACTCATTGGACCACACACATCGGTATGTATGATTTCCAATAAGTCCGTAGCTTGCTCCATCATACCAGAAAATGGAGTCTTAGTCATTGTACCCATCAAACATGCTTCGCATCTTTCAAGTGATTCAAAATCAAGTGATTCAAGAAGTCCATCGGAATGGAGTTTCTTCATACGCTTCACTCCAATGTGACCAAGACGACAGTGTCACATATAGGTCGAGTTATCACTCGATTTCAAACGTTTAGCCTCAATGTTATTAATATGTGTATTTCCACTATCGATATTCAATAAGAATAGACCATCTATCAAAGGTGCATGTGCATAAAACATATTACTCATATAAATCGAACAACCATTATTCTCGGACTTAAACAAGTAACCGTCTCGCAATAAACAAGATCCCGATATAATGTTCATGCTTAACGCAGGCACCAAATAACAATTATTTAAGTATAAAACTAATCCCGATGGTAGATGAAGGGGTAGCGTGCCGACCGCGATCACATCAACCTTTGATCCGTTTCCCCCGCGCATCGTCACCTTGTTCTTTGCTAGCTTCCGTTTATTCTGCAACACCTATTTCGAGTTACAAATATGAGCAACCGAACCAGTATCAAATACCCAGGCACTACTACGAATACTAGTGAGATACACATCAATAACATGTATATCGGATATACGTTTCTTCTTGATGTTGCCGTTCTTCAAATCCGCCAAGTACTTTGGGCAATTCCGCCCAAAGGACCTTCTCCCTTGCAATAAAAGCACTCAGTATTAGGCTTAGGTCCAGCCTTGGTCTTCTTCGTCGGCGCGGTAACTTTCTTACCACCCTTCTTGAAGTGTCCCTTTTGCTTAGACTTTCCTTTCTTGAATTTGGTGGTTTTATTGACCATCAACACTTGGTGCTCTTTCTTGATCTCCACTTCTGCAGATTTTAACATAGCAAACAGTTCTGGCAACTGCTTGTTCATGTTTTGCATATTGTAGTTCATCACAAAGTTCTTGTAACTTGGTGGTAGTGATTGGAGGACACGGTAAATCCCCAAAGCATTAGGAATCACTATACCCAAGCTTTGAAGTTTGTTTGCGTGCCCAGACATCTTAAGCACATGCTCACTGACGGAGCTGCCCTCTTCCATCTTGCAGTTAAAGAACTTTTCAGAAGCCTCATAGCTCTCAATTGCCGCGTGAGTCTCAAAGATCAATTTGAGATCACGGACAATATCATGTGGGTCTGAATTCTCAAACCTTTTCTGAAGCTCCGATTCTAAACCATACAAGATAGCACACTGAACTGTGGAGTACTGAGTCTTCCGAGCGAGGTAAACATTCTTTACTTCATCGGTAGCAGTAGCTGCAGTTGGGTCACCAAGCTGTGAATCCAACACATAGGTCAAATTGCCAGATGTGAGGACAATCCTCAAATGGTGGAACCAATCCTTGAAGTTGATTCCTTTGTTTTTCAACTTTTCTTTCTCTAGGAACGCATTAAAATTGATGGTAGGGCCGCCATTGATCTACAACATATTTGCAATAGTTTAGACTAAGTTTATGACAAATTGAGTTCTAATTAATAGTTAAATTAATCTAGGTGAACTCCCACTCAAAACAATATCCCTCACATTGTTTTAGTGATCACACGAACCAAATCCACCACATCAACACCGATCATCACGAGAGTTGATATAGTTTCAATGGTGAACAATCGACATGTTCATCATATCTACTATATGATTCATGCTTTACCTTTCGGTGATCCGTGTTCCGAGACCATGTCTGTACATGCTAGGCTCGTCAAGATCAAACCTTAGCTTCCACATGAGCAAATCTGGCTTGCTCACGTTGTATACACTTGCAGAATCTAACACACCCGATCATCATGTGGTGCTTCGAAACAACAAGCTTTAGCAACGGTGCTAACTAAGGGTGAACACTTTATGACTTGAAATTCATGTGCATGAGGGATCATCTTATAATGCTACCGTTGTTAACTAAGCAATACAAGATGCATAAAGGATTAACATCACATGCAATTCATAATATGTGATATGGTATGGCCTTTCTTCTTTGTGCTTCCGATCTCCATCTTCAAGCACTAACATGATCTCCATCATCACCAGCATTGCATCAAGGTCAATGACGCTTCTCCATGGTTGTCGTCCACCGGCTTCAACTATTACAACTACTTTGAATAGACACGCGGGTCTTAACATAAATTAAAGACAACCATATGGATCCTGTCGGTTGCCAACTTACAATAAGGAACATTGCATACATCAAATATAATCACAATCATGGCCATATCACATCACTGCACACCCCTGCAAAACAAAGTTAGACGCCTCTACTTTCTTTGCATGTTTTACGTGGTTTGGGGCTTTCAATAAGTGACGTTCTAACTTACGAACAAGAACCACAACATTGATACTAGCATTGTTAATCACCCGTTGTAAATTGAATCTTAACTATGCTGGGAGAAACAGGCACCCGCAAAGCCACTTATGCAATACAAGTTGCATGTCAAGCGTGGAGCAAGTCTCATGAACGATGTCATGTAAGGTTAGCCCGGGCCGCTTCATCCCAACATCCCGCAAGATGCAAAGTACACAAGAAGCAATCGATAATAAAAGCATCAACGCCCACAATGACCATTGTGTTCTACTCGTGCAACAGATCTACATATAGACACGGCTCTGATACCACTGTAGGGTTTCGTAGCATGGATAACAAAAATTTCTACCGCATACAAACAAATAAGCCAAGATCTATCTACTAGATTGTAGCAACAAGTCGATGGAATAACTCACCCTCGAAGATTCCAAAGTGTTTAACGAGAGCGGATTCTCGTGGGTGATGTAGTCGTACTCTTCCCGATCTCAAGATCGCGTGAAGCGATCCTTCCGGCTGCGTTCAAGGCAGCCTCCCGCAATGGTCACATCGCTCGTTACTCGACGAAGACCTTCCTCTCCCTTGTTCCAGCAGGCAGCGGAGGTTGTAGCACTCTCCTCGCGATTCCAGCAGCACAACAGCGTGGTACCGGAAGTAGAGGGGAGATCTCGCAGGGCTTCGCCTTAAGCCGGAGCGAGTATGGTGGACTATGAGAGAGCTCCTCGGTGATCTAGGGTTTAGACACACCAAGGAGGAGGTGCTAGGGCCGGCGGCTAGGGCTTGGAGGTGCCCAAATCGGCGGCTAGGGGAGAAACCCTAGGCGGCGGCTATGGTGGGCGGCGGCTAGGGTTTAGGTTTAGAGGGGGCAATCTTGTGTCCTAGGAGGGGCAGCCCTGCCCCTCCCTTTATAGGTGGGAGGCGCCAAGGGAGGAGTCCTCCCCAACTCGGATCCCTAGTGGGCCGGCGGTGGAGGAGGAACTCCTCCCCAACTCGGTTTCCCACTTCCCTCCACTTTCCAAAATAGCCGTTTGACTTTTCAAATTGGCGTTTGACTTTTCAAACTAGGATTTGATTAAACCCTCTATTTTGTTCAGCGATGACACCTAGTACATGATGCGATCATTCCAACTTGGTATGATACATTCATGTACCCTTCCCTTCAGTCTTGGGACCTTCGGAACCTTCTAGAACATTCCCGATGAAAACACCGGAACCATTCTCCAACTCCGAAATAGGACTTTCCTTATATGAATCTTATTCTCCGGACCATTCCGGATCTCCTCGTGATATGCCGGATCCCATCCGAGACTCCGAACAATATTCGGTCTCTTTCTCATCATTCCATAACTACTCAAACAACGTCGAATCCTTAAGTGTGTCTCCCTACGGTTCGTGAATTATGCGGACATGATCGAGACACTTCTCCGAACAATAACCAATAGAGGAATCTGAAATTCATATGGCTCTACATATTTCTACGATTACTTTGCATCGAATGAACCACTTACATACGATACCAATTTCCCTTTGTCTCACGATAGTTTACTTATCCGAGGTTATGATCGGTATCTCTACATACCTAGTTCAACCTCCATCGATAAGTACTCTTTTCTCGTTCCGTGATATGTGATCCCTTGTGAGACACCACATGCTTGCAAGCTAATTGGATGACATTTCACCGAGAGGGCCTGAGTATATCTATCCGTCATATGGATGGACAAATCCCACTCTTGATCCATGTGTCTCAACCAATACTTTCCAACACTCAATGCTACCTTTATAGCCACCCCACGGTGTGGTGTTTGATGTCATCAAAGCATCCATCCGGTAAAGGTGATATGCATGATCTCATGGTCAAAGGAATTAGGTTACTATGTATCAGAAAGCATATAGCAATTGAACTATTAAAATGACTTGATCTTTATGCTACGCTTATCTATAGGAGTAAGTCCACCATATCATTCTCCTAACGATATGATCTTGTTGTTAATAACATCTCAATGTTCATGATAGGGAAACCACAATCATTTATTAACCAACAAGCTAGTATTATAAAGAGGCTTTACTAGGGACTCTATTTTAGTTTACAAATCACACAAGTATTAATGTTTCCTTGTTAATACTATTATAGCATGAATGTAAACATTTATCATAAACACAAAGATATAATAATAACTACATTTATTATTGCCTCTAGGGCATATCTCCAACAATACCACGGTCTTCAAGGGTATGAATATCGTCTCCCTCTCCATTACTTATGTCTCCATATAATAGATCTTGGTTATCGTGTTCGCGTAGCTAGAATTTTTTGTTTCCTGCTACGAACCATTCAGTGGTACCCCCCTGGCGACAACGGCTTGGGGGTCCCACCCCCTTGGCCCTAGGGTTTGCCCCTCCCCCACCTCCTATAAATAGAGGAGCCCCCTCCCCTCTATTGGCACAAGTTCTGTCCTCTCTCCCTCTATTCCCTAGAGCTCTCTCCACCTAGATTGGATCTAGCTCTTTGGGATTAGATCTTCACCTCTGCACTACCGTCGTGCATAGGATGGAGTCCGGGAGACGTCCCTACATCGGACGTGTGTAGAGATTCGAGGCGCAACACTTGGGGCGCTCGTCTTCATCGCTATACGCCTACCTGCATAAGGCGTGCCACGGTCTTCAAGGGTATGAAATCCGTCTCCCTCTCCGTTACTTATGTCTCCATAGAATAGATCTTGGTTATCGTGTTCGCGTAGCTAGATTTTTTTTGTTTCCTGCTGCGAACCCCTTCAGTTACAACTGCCAGTGATATCACATATTCATCCTATGGTGCATGTTTCCCAACTGAACAAGGCCATAAAACCTACCAGGTGAGTGATGAATTTTATGTAGCCTCATTGGACAATTTCTTCGTGTAGGCCTTGGCCATCTGCAATGATCGCTTAATCCCATGTAGGAACTAGCAAATACCACAAGTGCTGGTGCAATGATCTAGTTTACCGACCGACTGCTGGAGATAGGGACAATTTTACACCATTGCCAACATGTATCCCTCTTCACCGACCTAGGGACAAGTCTGTTCTCCAGGAAGTATTGTAACATCGACGAGCCATCTCCCACGTGCTCAACGTCAAGCTACACCCGAAAGCAAGGAAAATAATACAAGGTAGCGATGACTAACAAGAGGATCCACTATAAGGATCACAAACCTGTTAAGGCGTTGGAGAACTATAGCACTCGAGGCATCAGCCTCGTAGGACAGAGGGGATTGAGTTGTAATCTGAAACACAAGTTTCCCCTTGAGAAACTCCTCTCTTCTTCCTCCATAAGCATGCCTTCTTAGCTTCTCTCCATTCGGGGTGACACGAAGAAATTGTATCGTATCCTCATATACCGTGAGACTTATCCCGTGAGGGTGTGTACGAGACATGCTAGAGTTCAAGTTAGCCACATGCACATCCAAAGCGATCATATGACCATAATATGACATAAAGCAACCTGGTCTTTCTTGGGTTAAACCCTAATTTCCCGGTGCATATAAGTTTGCTACATGGCCATGGCAGTGTTGTACTCCATATATATTTTAGCAAATACTTTCTCCATCCCAAGACTTAAGGCATATAACTTTTTTGAAAAGTCAAGCCATGTAAAATTTGACCAAACTTTTAGAAAAATCTATCAAGAACTATTATATTATATAGATACCATGTAAAATTATGTTTCATAATGTATGAAAGGGTATGGATTACGTATTGTAAATATTAATATTTTTCCTAAAAACTTGGTCAAACTTTAGGTGATTTGACTATTAAAAAGGTTATATGGCTTAAGCCTTGGGATGGAGGTAGTACTAAGCAGCTGTCCCAACCATAACCAAGTAGCCCGGCCTAGGTTGGGCCGCATGCTCCACCATTGGTCACAAGCTTCTCCTGCTTCAAGAGGATTATTGCCATATTTGTAGCATGATTTGACTTTTTCATTTCTGGAGTTGTGGGCTGAATTTGATTTTTTTTGCAAACAATGGGATATTTACATTGTACAGTATCTATGTGCTCAGTTATTGTCAGATTTCTCGGTCACTTTAGATTGTATTTTATTCTCAGGTGCACCAGTAGCACCAAAACGGTCGGTGCACTGGATGTGTTCTCGGTGCGCAGAGCGAGTCGAGGTCACCGGTGCAATATTTTCTAAGTGACTACCTAAAGCCTTCCTAGCACTAACAAAATGTATACAAACTCAGGGAAAAGAGGTTGATGGTTGATGACTTGCTTCTAACCTTTTACCCTTTTTCAAGTGGAGGCAATCAATCGGCGATTCCGATACTAAAAGGGCGTCATTAGGTCCATGTCTACATACATGAGATAGCTACGATTGAAACAGCACATAAGTGGTGCAGCAACATTTCAATGAGCACTAAGAGAAAATTATTAAATTTAACAGGGGAGGTAAACCTTTTTTACTTTGAAAGATGGTCTTTGTTTTACCCACAAAAAAGAAAAATGGACTTTGTTTGACTAGTTATAGAATCTACAAATAACCATGGCCTAACATATAACTGAATAATTAATGGCTAGCAAACGAACACTTCGGTTTTTAAACGTGTTAAACGGTGGAGTTGCATCGGAGAATGGCTGGTTTTCGTTCAAGTTACATCAATTAGATCCAGAGCTACCTATGACACTCGAAGCGAGGTTAGTGATTTGATGCCATCTTACTAGATTGGACTGCATGCCCCACTATACACTTGGGCAGTCACTTCCATTAGCATCGTGGCATCTCGATAGCCGGACTTAATTACCATAATCACCTGTTCCCCAATATGGATTACTGTATTATTAAGATTTATGATCAAACTCGGGTACACTATCAGAGAAAATAGTCTATGCTTATCGGCTTCCACTGACGGGTGCTAGCTAGCCTGGGTGCTTATCCTGAGACATTTATATATATACTCCCTGTTAAAGAAATGTTCTTTGCCCAAAGGTTACTTTTTTGCGCACATAGTATTACAGTAGTAGAATGAAGTATTCCGTGGGCTCGGGGAAAACATGTGTTGTCGTTGTTGTAGTGCATCCTCAATCTCATCGGTATCTGACCACTTTTGAAAGGGATTAATAAAATATGGTATATCAACCAAAGAAATTCTAACGTCCTTTTCAACGGTGCATACGAGTCACCTATCCACAATTCCCTCACCTGAATGGCCAAAATGCAACGAGCCGGTTGCTTAATTACTGGTTAGCCATTGAGTACTTAATTAATAGTCTTAATCTATGCATGAAACACCAAATTGCATAAACCACACCTTCATTTAAAGACCGCATATACATAATCCAACAGATAAGCACAGAAAATCATCTCCTTTCTGGTCGCATGTAACAATTTGTGTCGACATTGGTATTCCTCAAACTAGGAAAAAGGGGGACAATATCATACCGGTGCATTAGATACAAACATATTTACAAAGTGATTTGGAGAACTTCTTCACTGATCACCAATGCACAAGTCAAGGTTAACTACAGAGCAGGATTACAGTTTAGAAGCCATGGCACGAAATTATTCGTCCCAATCGAACACAAAAATATTACTACTCAATGGCGGAGCAACTAAGCAAGCAGCTGTAACCGTCGTCACATCCAAGAAGGAAGGCAAGACGATGAAGCAACACCGTATGCAGCAGCAGCAGCAGCAGCAGCCCTGATCTGAGGAAACAGCCTCATACCGACAGACGACCGTGGCAGGTCCCGGCCGGCGTACGGTACGCATGCTATACCTGGCTCTCCAGGTCTGGCTCCCGTCCGTCGGGCTGATCCGTCGCCTTTCCACCAGCCTTGGACGGCGGCGGTAGAGCAGGGCGCGCGCGGCAGACGGGGCAGGTGGCGTGCGTGCAGAGCCAGACGTCGACGCACCCGACGTGGAACGCGTGCCTGCACCCGGGCAGCGCGCGCACGGCGTCGCCGTCCTGCATGGCGCCCAGGCACACCGCGCACTCCTCCTGCCCCGCCCCCTCGTTCGCCTTGAACCTGAACACCGGCATGGCGGCCAGCGCCGCCTTGTCCAGCCCCTCTCCCCCCGCCCTCTTTCCCGCCGCGCCGGATCCCGTCGCCCGGTGCACGCCGTCCCGCCCGCCGCTCCACCGCACGTAGAGGTAGTTGAGGTACAGGATCACCCCGTACAGCGCCAGGCACACCGCCGTGAACGCCGCCACGAGCTCCAGCGTCCCGCCGGAGCTGCAGCACCCTCCGCCGCCGCCTCCTCCGCTGGCGGGCGGCTGCTGCTGCGACGCCGCAGTCGACATGCCGATGGATCGCTCCAGGCAGGCAGTGCACTGCTGTCTGCTGTTGGCAGCAGAGTGTCGTGGCGTGCGGGTCTCGTTCGCCTAGCTCAGCAGTCTCTGCCGGGTTGGTGCGAGCTGTGATGGTTTTGTTGGTGTGACGGCCGGTAGTGCTGGAGCCTGGTGGAAGGCTGGGGACTACTGCTAGTGGCCGGGAATGGCCGGGCGGTCGCCGTGGGCTGCTTTGTAGTAGTATGTGTAGGCAAGGGATTAGTGATAATTAATTAGGCGATATAGGTTTGCGATTTCTTGCGCTGGCAGGGTGTGCTTTTCTTTCCACAAATGGTCCGGTTGGGTTGGAAACGCGCTGCTACAAACTTCGGGTATGGTGAAGATTGGAGTGTGAGCAGGTGTAAAAAAGATTGTGGCATGTGGCCCACGTGATTTCGACGCAGAGCACAATTCGGTGGGCGGGTTGATGGAACTTAAATACTCCTTCAGTCATTAATGTAGGATCTTTATTTATTCTAAAATAGAGTAGTTACGCTTCAAAATGAGTAACACGCTAAACTTGTCTACATACATGTGTTATAGAAAATGCTAAAATATCTTATATTAATGAGTGAAGGGAGTACAATTAAGATAAATCAATTCGTTATTATCAGAAATGTTATTTTTTAACCGGGAAATGGCCCCGAAGGGCTAAAAGCGTCTGAAAAATGCATTAATCAAGCGATACTAACAGAATTACAATGAGGACCCTAAAGAAAGTAAAAAATTATAGTCTATTCCTCACGCTTTGCAAACAGGACCTCAAACAAAATTAGGAAAAAGCAATCGAGTATGTTTTCTTCGCCACAGCTCGTTGGAGACCTCAAGGCGCAGGCACCAGCGAAACCACCAGGGACTCTACCACTTAGAGTGGAGCCGTTTGGGAACCTCACATTGAGATTGAATATCCTCCGAATCGGCATAGCAGCCTCGAGGAAGAAAAGACACGTAAATATCAACCTAGGATGGACTATTCATGTTATCAAAAATGTGAGGAGACACATGGGACCGAGACGCTTGGTTCATGTTGTACTATTCTCTTAGCAACAGACAAATACCAATCACTACATTAAGCCATCACAACGCCTTGTCTATATGAGCCTTCCCACCACCTCCTATCAACCTGGAAAAACATCAAAATTTGACTTCAAGGTGGTGAGATTGCATAAATACAAAAAATTGCTCACCTCCCATGATGCTCTCGAATGATACCGTAGACATAAAACCTTAGCTTCTCGGATCTCCCTATCGACTCCTCCATGTTGTTGTCGCCTCCGTCGGCTATGGATCTGTCACCCATCCCCGAGATCATGGCCTTCGTCCTCTCCTAGTTTCTCACACCCATATGTCTTCATTGTCACCCTAGTCCTTGTTTGCTAGCATCTGCGAATTTGGCGGTCTTGTGGTGACATGGGTATGCCTTAATGGTACCCAATATTAGCCTACCGGGTCCAGACCAACAGGAGCCCACATGATGATCTGCACCTGATGACGAAGCCCAAGAAGGATTCGGGTGGCATAGGCCCATGAAGGAGGCGATTTCTTGGAGGATACGGCTAGCTCTAGATAGAAAGTTTAAAGGGTAAACCCTAATCTGTAACCGGCTCGACTTTATCCAGAGACCGGGCCTCCCCATATAAAGGCCAGGAGGGAACAACAAGGAGGATCACGAAAAAACCTAGCACATACCTGCCAGATCTCATCTGCGTACCCCTTGTAATCATCGGTTTCACCGTCAATCAAGAGGAGACAAGCAGGAGTAGGGTTTTTTCTTCCGAGGGCCTGAACCTGGGTAAATCTTGTGTCCTGCATTACTTGTCTGTTAGCCGAACGCGATCTCCAGTGCACCCCCTTTTTTCTCAAACCCAAGTCCATAACAATGGGCATTGATGAGTTGAACCCTCGTCAGGTGACCACCGAAGGTATCCTAGTGTGTTGATCTCATCTTCACGATGATTGGTCCCTGCTCGAGTGCGGGGACATTTTCTTGGATCTCTTGTGTGTTTTCATTGATGATCTAGATCTCTAGGTCCAGATCTATCATGGTGGCTCCCTACTTAGTGTCAGGGGATCTACTTAGTTATTTTGTGGACATATCACCGCTTGCTCATCTGGGTTCTTCAATCATGGCTTGTTTGTGTGGGCACGGTCTGGTGTGTTGTTGTCACCAGAGTGGGTTTAGGGTGTGAAGCTGGGTGTGTTCTTGTCAGGTATTTGGTGGTCGAATCTGAGATGTGTGGTTCTTGAAGACCACACGTGGACCTCTTTGGATCGGATAGCCGACAATGCTTGGGATTGTTTTTAGTGGTAGTCAGCTTGGTACTTCCTCGTTGTCCCCTTTGGTCGTGTTGGCGTGGCTAGGTGGAAATAACTCCGACGAAAGCCTTGCATCTATGTGTACATTATCGATGATGAATAATCCTTTGATGTCACCTCCTTGGAGGCGTCGCCTTTCTGATTTCCTTCTCCTATCAGTGTGTAGATAGTGGAGATAGTGGCCTCCTTGTGTAGTCCTACCCTCTGAATCGACTAGAGGGGGGGGGGGTGAATAGGCGACTACCAATTTGTAATTTGTTACTCAATTTTAGGCTTGGCAAGAAGATAAGTTCTCTATATATGAAACTAGGTGAACAACCTATATGCTAGAGAACTAATTACAAGCACAAGAGCTGTAAAGAGCAAGTAGTAAAGGTAAGGAACAAGATAACCGGAGCAGAGACACGAAGATGTAATTCCTGCAGTTCACTTCCAAGGAATCTACGTCTATGTTGGAGAGGTGTCGGGGCCACACAAGGTCACCCGAGCGCCACAAAGGCCTCACCTTCTTCTCTGGTGAGCTCCCACCACAAAGGAGGCCTGACAATCCACTAACCATAAGAAGAATGGGTGTGGGTTTCCACCTCCCCATTGAGGATCCCCTTGTGGCCGAAGGAGAAGGACCAAGATCTACTCAAGTGGAGCCCTCACTCTCACAAGATCATCTTGCCCCTCAAGGACCCACTATATTGGCACAAGCTCCCTCAAGCTCTTCCGAGGTTCCTCATGCTCATGACTCTTCAAGCCCCGATACTCAAGCTCTTCATCAACAACATCTACCTCCCCAAGATGGGGCTCCTTCTCATGACATCTCCCAAGCTCAAGCTCGTCAAGAACAAGGTCAAGCTAGTCAAGAACAAGGGAAAGTTAATGGTGATCAAGGCTCTACTCCTTCCTCCACAAATGATGACTCCCCGGAGGTGGAGATTGATGAAGATGATCCTCGTGTCTGTGCTTATAGTCAAGGTGGGGACTCAAATGGTGTCAATGACCAAGTGGTTTCTCAAGAATCTCGTGTTGATGCTCAAGCCCGCCGTCAAGCCTATAGTATTGCCAAGCTCATCCGACATGGCCATGTCCTTGATATGTTTATGGAGGTTTCAATAGAGGTTCCACTACTAGGAGGCAATTAGCCTCTTTTAGTTCTCACCATGATTTTATCTCTCATGTGGAACCACAAAAAGTCTTCGGGGCTCTTGAAGATGATGATTGGCTTGACGCTATGAATGAAGAACTTCACAACTTCAAGAGGAACAAAGTATGGACTTTGGTTGAGAGGACTAAGGATTGCCAAAACGTCATCGGAACCAAGTGGGTCTTCAAGAACAAGTGTGCTGCAAATGGGATAGTCATGCGCAACAAGGCAAGGTTAGTTTCCCAAGGATACTCACAAGTTGAGGGCATCGACTATGCTGAGACTTATGCCCCCGTTGCTCGCCTTGAATCAATTCGTATGCTTCTTGCTTTTTCTACTCATCATAACTTCAAGTTGCATCAAATGGATGTTAAAAGTGCTTTCCTTCATGGTCCTTTGAAAGATTGGTATACGTCAAGCAACCTCCGGGCTTTGAGGATCCACTTTTCCTGAACCATGTCTACAAGCTCAATAAGGCACTCTATGGCCTCAAACAAGCCCCACATGCATGGTATGATTGCCTTAGAGAGCTCTTGTTAGACCGCGGTTTCTAAGTGGGCCTCATTGATCCCACTCTTTTTACTAAGAGAGTAGGAGGCCACTTGTTCATTTGCCAAATCTATGTTGATGACATTATCTTTGGGTCTATTAACAAAGCTTTTAATGAGGATTTTTCCAAGCTCATGACTGACCGCTTCGAGATGTCTATGATGTGAGAGTTGGAGTTCTTCCTTGGATTTGAAGTCAAGCAATTGAGGAAGGGGACCTTCATCAACCAAGCCAAATACATTCAAGACATGCTCAAGAAGTTCAAGTTTGATCAAGTCAAAGGTGCCAAGACTCCCATGCCAACTAAGGTTAATCTTGATCTCGATCCTAAGGGTAAGGATGTGGATCAAAAACTTTATCATTCTATGATTGGTTCTTTGCTCTATCTTTGTGCATCCCGACCAGATATTATGTTGAGTGTGGGTATGTGTGCAAGATTCCAAGCCGCACCAAAAGAAGGCCACATGGTGGTGGTCAAGAGAATCTTTCAATATTTGTTTCATACCCCAAACTTTGGGCCGTGGTACCCCAAGGGAGCCAGCTTTGACCTCATTGGATACATGGACTAGGATTGGGATGGAGACAAAGTGGGAAGGAAGTCAACCTCCGAGGCTTGTCAATTTCTTGGAAGATCCTTGGTATGTTGGTCCTCGAAGAAGCAAAACTGTGTGTCTATGTCTACTGCGGAAGCTGAGTACATCTCCGCTGCAAGTTATTATGCTCAATTGCTATGGATGAAGCAAACCTTGAAGGATCTTGGACTTTCTTTTGACAAGGTTCCTCTTCTCTGTGACAATGAGAGTGCTATTGCCATTGCTCACAACCCGTGCAACACAACCGAACCAAGCATATTGAGATTCGTCATCATTTCATTTGGGACCATGTTGTAAGAGGAGACATTTATTTGGAGTATGTTCCCACCAAGGCAAATCTTGCGAATCTTTTCACGAAGCTTCTAGATGAAGCAAGGTTCCGAGAGTTAAGGCATGAGCTAAATATCATAGATTCGAGCAATGTGGCTTGAGTACCTTGCACACCTACCCGTGTCTCAATGTGTATCCTTGTTTGGATGTAGTCATGGACTTAGGGGGAGTGTAGTTCCTCTTATGAACAAACACTATCCCTATTATGCGCACATTAAAGTTTTCATACTCTATAGTCTCTTAAGGAGACCATTTGAGATTCATGATGATTGTTGGTAATGAACCCAAGATATATCTTCGCGGTGTCAAGCCATTTACTCTTATATAAGGTGGCCTCGTCCACCGACCCTTTTGTGTTTCTTGTTTGGTTTTCCTTGTGTTTTTGTGCTTGGTTGTTCTTGTGTTTTCTTGGTGTCTTTTGTTGTCTTGTTTCTTCACAGTTTGAGATCTCTATCCCAAGCCTTTTCTTTCCCCAAACCCCTTCTATTCCCTGCACAAGTTCTTCCTTGTTTTCTTCCAATCCTGGGAAAGTGTTTCTGGCGTCACCGGAACTTCCGGCCAGCTGCCAGAAGTACCGGTCAGTGCAGAGTTCTCCGGAACTTCTCTCTGACCTGGCTACTTACGCTTGTGCTCGGAACTTCCGGTCATTCACCGGAACTTCCGGTGAGGCTCATCGACCTATATAATGTGGGCCCTGGGAAAAACGGGGTCTTCTCCTAGTTTTCCCCAAGAACCATGTTCTATTTGGAGCAGACGCCAGCGAAAACTACTCCGCGGAGGTGCTCTTGACCCTCCGTCTCTGGCCAACCTTTTCCAGATCTGTTCTATGGGAACCTTCCCCACCTCGATCTCCTGCCATGGACTCCGGTATTTGCCCTCAACTCCCTCCATTAATGGAGATCTTGCTCACTCCATTGCTAGGCTAGTTCTTTGGCTAGAACTTGTTGGGAGGTCTTGGTAGGCCTAGGAAACCTTGCTAGGGTAGATTGAACCAATACATTTGTGTGAATTTGTACATATGCACCCTAGATCTTGTATCCTTGTAGTTTTCCAGTTGAACCGTTGTGTTCGTGGCCTCACCGGAACTTCTGTTGAGTCACGAACGGAACTTCCGGTGGTGACTTTTTCACCGGAAGTTCCGATGGTTCACCAGAAATTCCAGTGCACTATATTTGATTCACTGCATGTATTTTTTCAATCTCTCTTTGTTTCTTCTTTCGAACTTGTGCACTTACCCCACCATCCCTTCCTATTCTTTGTTTTCTTCTCAGGGCAAGGTGGTTCCCATAGAGGCAAGCACAACCGTATTCCTTCCGGTCCTCCTCCCGAGATTGATGAAGAAGATCATGAGGTTCTGCGACCTCCCACTCAGATAGGGGTGGACACAGAGCTCGAGGCTCGAGGTTTGGCTCGGGCTCGACAAGGCTTGGCTCGGGCTTGGCTCGGCTCGAAGGTTGGACAAGCCAAGCCTAAACCTAGTTATTCAGGCTCGAGGCTCGACAAGCCAGCTCGATGAAGCTCGCAAGCCGGCTCGAAGGCTCGGTAAAATTAGTAGATTCAACATGAACTTTGATAAAAGTGTGCAAATTCAGAGTTATAAACAATAATTGTGAACGAATAAATCCTTTACATGGTCAAACAAGTCCCGTCGGCATCCATCACATGTTCACAACACAAATACATGCACCTAGTTCAATAGTGAGTGCCATTTATCACAAACATATACACTTACTTCCACAAATAGAACATGAGCTCTACCCAATCAAAAGGCAACTCTTAACATGAAGTTCAACACATGTGAACTCTAAGTTCTATAAATATATGAAGTTAAAGAAAATTTCCTTCAAAATATATAACGTCAAGTGTGACTCATAGGTTTTTGTAATACTCCAAAAATAATTCCTTCTAAATCTGTAACTTTAAGTGTGACTTATAGGTTTTGTAATACTCCAAATAGGTTTTGTAATACTCCAAATGAGTACATTTTCTTAGGAGTAGTTGAATCGTAAAGGTAAAATTTATCTAAATAAAATAATTGGATCAATTACTAGTAACGTGTTTGGATTACCTCAGCTTTGCCATTTTTTTCCCAAACAAAACGTGACTTGTTCTTAACCTTGGTACGAGAGCTCTACTACTACAGGCCAGCCGGGAAATTAAGATGTGATTCAGTAGTACGCTTCGTTCGAATCTAGCAGAGGCAGAGCAGACCATGCGGATGCAGGGCAGCTGTGGGGAAGAGACGAAGAGAAGAATGCAAACACCCTGCTGCCTGCTGCACACGGACGGCAGGCGGCGGAGGGCCAGCAGCCCGGCGCTAATCATAGCCATGCGCATCTTAGAGGACTGGAAAGAGCAGGTGGTAGCGGATTGGTGGCGGCCAGCTTCGGTGGTGGTAGCGAAGGCTGGTGGCGGCCGGCGGCCCTATCGAGGAGAGAGAAAACATGAATAGGAATTAGAACAGAAGGGGATCGATAGGAACACGGAGGTGTTGACTGTTGGGGGCTCTAGCGATCGGCTCGCGAGCCGTACGAGCCGAGCCTCGAGCCCACCGAGCCGAGCCACGAGCCTGTTTTGCATACAATTTATAGCACCGAGCCGAGCCAGGCTTGGCTCGAGTTTTAACGAGCCTGGTCGAGCCGAGCCTCAAGCCGGCTCGGCTCGGCTCGATTTCACCCCTATCACTCAGACTACCCGTCAGAGGTCTGCTGCTGCTCGTCATGCTGGTACTGCTGAAGGGAAGCGGCATGTCCTTGCTTCTCAAAAGGCCACTGCTGCTGGGCCTAATTCCTCCAAAGTCAAGTGGTCTCAGAAGGCTTATGCATCGTTTCGCCAGGTGGATCCCTATCTTGTTCCACGTGATCCTCTTTGCTTGGATCCCCTCTTCCACAATCGTCGCCAAGAGAATTTTTTTGCCAAGATTTATGCCACCAAGTCCAAGTTTGTTGTAGCTCCTTAGAAATTCATCAATGTGGCTCATATGGAAAGCAAGCTGGAGTACTTTGGGGAAGCTCTCGAGATATGCAGAAAGTTTGGGCCGGTTCCTATCATGGAGCACCGTCAGAACTTTGATGAGACCTCTATTGCTCAGTTCTTCTCCAGTCTTCACATGGAGACGGATCCTATCAATGGCACCTTGAAGTGGATGACTAAGAATCAGCTGTTAACTGCCACATGGTTTGAGTTTGGTGCTCTTCTTGGCTATCCCCTTGTGCCTGGAAAGGGTGCTAATGGATGGCGCGTTCATGGCCTCAGGGCTTATGCACCTGAGGTTCTGGAGCCTCTCTATATTGAGGGTTGGGATGTATGTGGTCACGTGAATTATCTCTTACCAGTGTATGACATCATGCGCAGGGTCTTCTTAAACACCATCTCTCCAAAGGCAGGGAACTTTGATCAGTTTCATGCTTATCAGATTGACCTTATGTTTCAGACTCACCGTCACCGCGATTATGACCAAAATATGGATGTTATGCACTTTCTGTTCAATGAGATCTGTCTTGCTATGATTGACAAGCGCTCATGCCACTTTGCTCCATACATTCAGACTATTATCAACGCCAAGTGGTTGGAAGCAACTGATACCCGCTACCCTCAGGACTGCATCACTATTCATGAGGAGAAGAAGCTGTGTGTGGGTAAGCATGAGAAGCCTAGGACCCAAGCTGAAAAGGAAGAAGCCATATGGAAGTCTGGGGTTGCTACTGGTACCACTTCTGCTCGTGCTGGTTCTAGTGATGGTGGTCCCACTCTTGAGAGGCAGCCATCTTGGGCCAAAAACTGCTGAAGAAGGTGAAGAAGACGTTTTGTTTCTTGTAGGACCGTGAGTATCAGTCTTATGTTGATCAGTGGCACAATGCTTAGTGACAGAAGGCTATCTTGACATCGCTCGGTTCTCCTTGCTCTCCAGAGACCAGCTCCTTCACCGCGCCCAAAGATGAGTGCATCTGTGACAACTGCAAGTGGTCTGACTTTGAGGATGAAGTCACCGGTCCCCCGCCTGTGTGGAACAATGCCTCTTGGTATCCTGAGCCTTCTCCTCCTCCTTTCCATGGTTGGGGAAATTAGAGTGGTCTCTTCTCCCTTTTTGGTGTAATGATGCCAAAGGGGGAGAAAGCTATCTATTAGGTTGTTCTCACAGGATTTGCATGGGTTGAGTCACGAGCTCGTTTTCTCTTTGATCCTTTCTTGCTCGTGAACTCTCTAGTTTATGTGTGTGCTTGTGGACCTTGTTATTTGTGGACCTTGTTATTTGTGCGTCTTATTTATGTATGATACTATGTGATATGGTATGCATGTTGTTGGCTTATGGCTGTTTGTATATGGTGGTGGAGTCTATATTGATATTATTTCATCTATTGTCTCATACCACATATGTTTGGTGCAACGGTATGTCCCCTATCTTTTTCTTCTTTGCCCATGTGCTGTTTTTGCAATGGAAAGGGGGAGCCCCCTTATATGTGTGCTAGTTTGTCCTTAGAGCTTTCTCTCTACCTTGCACACACGTACGGGGAGCTTGTTCCGTTCATTGCAAAATCTGCTCTTTCTTATGCAAATATTATGGGATTGTCATCAAACACCAAAAAGGGGGGGGGGAGATTGAAAGGACTATGTTTTCCCTTGCTATTTTGGTGATGATGACAATCCCACTTGTGATCTAACCGTGTGCTTGAGTTTCAGGTTAATTGTTTATTGATGGAGCTTATGGAGTGTGTGGATGCCATTCTTGGATTCTTGTGAAGACGGCGGTCTTTCATTTTTCTCTTTCTCTCATTTTATTGTTTTAGATCACCATACTATCAAGAGGGGTTCCACCTAGGAAGGCTGTGGGGAATCATCTGTTCTTGCACAAACCATATTTGAACCGCCATAGCCATCCTATTCATCAGCGAGAGAGTGAGTTTCTGATCTGTTGGTGCTGTTTTTGTCTGATCGGAACTTCCGGCCAGGAGCTGGAAGTTCCCCTCAGGGTTATCTGTGGAATGGATCTGGGTATATTTCCAGTCCAACTTCCGGCGGAAGTTCCGGCCACAGTTCAGAACCTACTGTATTGTAGTGTTCTATTTGACGGAACTTCCACCAGATGTAGCACCGGAAGTTCCGATCGCAGGAACTTCCTTTGCTATTTCCGCCGAGACTCTGTGCGGAAATTCTACCCAGGCATCGGAACTTCCGGTCAGGCATTTTGCGACCCAGTTGTTCCGCCCCAAGTTCCGCTCCAAGTTCCGCTCACGTTCAGTATACTTATGCATGGAAGTTTTCTATTTGACGGAACTTCGCCCGGAACTTGCTCCGAAAGTTCCACCGGAACTTCCGGTCATGTCTGACCGGAACTTCTGGTCGAGCTTTGGAGTGTGCGTCAATGGCCTTTGAGCCATTGAAGCTTCGCTGGGCAGAACTTCCGGCCCCTCACTGGAACTTCCGGTGATGTTGCAAACTGTCCAACGG
Source organism: Avena insularis (assembly GCA_023614405.1). Taxonomy (NCBI): domain Eukaryota; kingdom Viridiplantae; phylum Streptophyta; class Magnoliopsida; order Poales; family Poaceae; genus Avena; species Avena insularis. The sequence goes on along the minus strand of CM042695.1, from coordinate 158,350,201 downwards.
TTCAGTTTGGAGGGGGCCTATTTAAGGCGCCCTCCTTCTTCGTCCTACCTAACTCTTAAATTTTCTCTCTCCTCCATTAATACTAGAGCTTCACCTCACTAGGTATCTCTCCCTTTCCACTCAAACCACTCGATCTTTTGAGTGGTGGGAGAGGTGACCTAGATCTACACTTCCACCAAAGAAGATTTGATTCCCCCCACCTATCCTTTGTGGATCTTGTTACTCTTGGGTTTCTTGGAACCCTAGACAGTGTAGGGCATCCTCAGAGCTAAGGGCATGTGTTGTAAAGCTCCGTGGTGTCGTTGAGGTTCTCAAATTGAGTTGTGGAGATTCCCTCGCAACCTTGTTGTAAAGGTTTCGGTTGGTGCCTTCAAGGTCACCGGTTAGTGGATTGTGAGGCCTCCTTTGTGGGGGAGCTCACTAGAGAAGAAGGTGAGGCCTTTGTGGCGCTCGGGTGACCTTGTGTGGCCCCGACACTTCTCCAACATAGACGTAGCTTCCTTGGAAGTAAACTACGGGAATTACATCTCCATGTCCCTGCTCCGGTTATCATGTTCCTTACCTTTACTACTTGCTCTTTACCGCTCTTGTGCTTGTAATTAGTTCTCTAGCATATAGGTTGTTCACCTAGTTTCATATCTAGAGAACTTATCTTCTTGCCAAGCCTAAAATTGAGTAACAAATTAAAAATTGATAGTTGCCTATTCACCCCCTCTAGTCGATTCAAAGTCGGTACTTTCACCCTCTTTTGTGGCAATATCTATAGGGCTATACATCCTCACCTCGAGTATTCCTCCTTCCTACCTCATTTTCTATACACATGACATCATATATATGGTGAATTCCTTGCTTCATGCGGCTAACCATAAACCTAGGGTGGTTTTATTAGTATGTGGCATGCCACGGGATCCTATGATGTTTCCTTCTCATGTCTCCGTTGCTTGATTTTATAGGTCAGTGCCGATGTCCATTGGGCAGAGGATGGAGAAACGCAAAGACTTTGCAAGAGCTTGTTCATTGTTGGTGGTATCGACACCTGTGTTGTTCCCTCATTGGAGGAACCACCATGAGTCCCCTCCTTCCTTAAAGCATCATGGTTTCTATTGGATAATTATCCAATATTTTTCACGGTTGATTTCAGAATATGAATCATGACATAACAATTACCAAGTGGTAGAACACACTTCCTTCTAAGGTGGTGCAACTCTCTCGCAACTCTCCATGTAGGACTAAACCTAGATCTCACTCCTCTTGCCACACACATGTAGGATACCACACATATGGACTTCCATACACATGGGGATTAAGTTTAGGGTAAATCTAAAATCTTACATGTGCCAAAGGATTCAGCCCATTATTTCTAGCAGTTTCTTCAGGAGTCGGAATGTGGTGACCGTGGTGCTACGTCAGTGGCGTTTTGTTGACTTTTATTTGGGCCTAAAGGCATTATACATTTGAAGTCGCAAGCACATCTTCTCCACGGTGCATATAGCTTTGGATTCATGGCCTCTATTTATCTAGGGTGTGTTTAGTTGCTCGTAGCCTTTTTTGGTATTTGTGGATATCAATCATATGTGGATTAAGGCCTGTAATTATCACTATTTAGGCCTTATCCTACTTTTTTTGTCCATGACAACCTCAACATCCGTGAGTTGGAGGCCCATATCTAGGTGCTCTGACACAACCTGACATGTCATGCTACAAAAGGACTTCCTGAAGGATCCCGCAGACCAGACATACATTAAAAGAAGATCAAGGTTAAACTTTACGTACAAGACAAGATGAAGATCCAACAATACCTGCTTCGGCTATATATATATTAAAGACGATTCGACTGAAGAGGGGACATGATATCTATACCCATGCCGTAGCTTTAGTGACTAGTCTTAAACCCAGAATTCATATACTCTCGTCGGGTGCCTCTGTAAATCCGTCAAGATCCATCTTGCAAACACTTGTACGTTCTTTTGATCATACCGTGAATATAGTATGAGGAACTCCATTATGATAACCCTTGTCTCTTTGATCCATACATGTTGACTCCAGCCATTTGTAAAAAAAATAAACTTGCTTTGGATATTCAAAAGTGAGACTGCCGGTGAGATCATGAATCCTTCGCTAGTGGAGATCTTATCCATGAAGCCAGTAGAAACTTGGCTGGGGTCTGCTTTTGCAATTTTTCTACTTTCCAACATTAATTTTTTTGGCATTGAGAGAGAAACACAACCTCGCTGTTTGGTTGACTGTGTGCAGTCATCTGATGCAACATTTGGTTGCGGTAATTAGGGATGATTTCTCGCCTCTAATATAGATAGTAAACTAAGCTTATCAATTGCAAGTATCAGCCGTTGAGGCTCTAGCAGCACCATTCCTACCGGTCGTCCATTTTGCAGTCCCGATCATTGGGTCCAAGCTGCCGCCTATGCTCCTCCTAGGGCAATGAATAATTTCTGATCATAGTTTCTGAATTTCTAAATGATTTCTTGAATAACACCATGAAATCAAGGCTTCAAGGTCACTTTGCCTTTCGTTGTCCTCAAGGTATGTGATCTTAAACTCAAAGGTCTGGTTTAAATCTCTTCTAGATCTCTTGCAATAATAATACAGTCATGTTTACATCTCACAGTCTTGTTGAGTGTCTCATATGCAGATCCCAATGGATGAAGAATTGCCTACATAGGCGATGCATATAAATGCATACATGAACTTTGTAGTTTATTGTCATATATCATATCATATTCCAACATATTATCAAATTATTTACTATTTCAACATGTATTGCACTAATTTATGGGGATTTACCAATGATCCCCTTTATTTGGTTTATAACACTGTAGGGCAGAAAACCTTGTTTTTCGTATTTTTATGTTTCAGGGCCCGATACGAAGTCAAATTGGACTAGGATTTTTTCTGAAGCATTATTTTATCGAAAGAGAAGGCCCTGTGCTTTTTGGAGAAGCAGACGGGAGCCACGAGGGTGTGGCACGGTCCTACCCGCACCACCATGTTCATCTCGGGCCTCGAGCATCCGCAGTCATCCATCTTCATCTCAGGATCTATGTCTTAACCTAAAACTTCCTTTAAAATACCCCCGAGGTGTTCTTGGAGGAGGAGGCGGCGAAAACACAGAAACCACGAAACAAAGTCAAAACCAGTGAATATTGGAGAGGGAACAGTGCCGTAACCAATCTATGCTTGCATCTCCACCCTCTTTAACCTCTCCACCAACGCCTCCATGATGAGAAGGGAGTAGTCCACCCCCATACTACGGTTTATGAGAGTAGCTTGATCTACATCTCTCTCTCTCTCGTGCTATGATTGTATTAGATCCATGTGAGCTACATAACATGATCATGGACATCTATGTGTAATTTCTATGTGGTGGATCTAGATCTTATGATATGATATTTGAGATTGCAATTCTTATTCTGAGTTTGATGTATGAGTAGATGCATATTACTATCCCGTTCTTAATTACATGTCTTGATAATACTTGTATGAGAGAGTGTGTGTGGGAGAACGTGTGCATTAGATGGAGTAACATGGAAGTGGTGATTGATGTAATTTCAAAGTGCCTTGATGTGCTTAGTTACTGTAGAGCCCGTTGGGAAACCCCAATAGGAAGGTACGATGAGCACAACAGTAAGTTTTCCCTCAGTTATGAAACCAAGGTTATCGAACCAGTAGGAGAAAGAAAACAACTCCCAAGGTGTTGCTAACAACGTGTAACCTGCACAACACAACCAAAATACTTTGCCCCAACTTACAATGAGGTTTTCAAGCGCACCGATTTGCTGAAAACAAAGGATTAAACATGTAGTGTGGAAGAAAGTAATTGCTTGTAGTAATTACAGAAAGTAAACAGTAGGCAGTAGATTGAATATCAGTGGGAAGGAAAGGACCGGGGTCCACAGTTCACTAGAGGTGTCTCTCCATAAGATAAATAGCATGCTGGGTGAATAAATTACAGTTGGGCGATTGACAGATTGAAAATGCATAATAATGCATGTACATGTCATGATGATTTCTATGAGATTCGTTTGGGCATTACAACATAATACATAGACCGTAATCCAACTGCATCTATGACTAATAATCCACCTTCAGGTTATCATCCGAACCCCTTCCAGTATTAAGTTGCAAGCAACAGATAATTGCATTAAACAAAGTGTGTAAAGTAAAAAATACAATTGCCCTTGGACAAAGGATTGTTGTTTTCTCCCTAGTAGCAACAACACATCTACAATCTTAGAGGTTCCTGTCACTCCCCCAGATTACTAGAGACATGAACCTACTATCGAGCATAAATACTCCCTCTTGGAGTCACAAGCAACTACTTGGCCAGAGTAACCACTAGCAACTGAGAGCATGGAAGATCACAAATAACATAGACATGATAGAATCAATAATCAATTTTGACGTAGTACTCAATGCCCATCGGATCCCAACAAACACAACATGTAGGATTACAAATAGATGATCGTGATCATGATATGCATCTCACAAGATCTAAACATGATAGCACAAAGGAGGTGAAACAACCATCTAGCTAGTGCTATGGACCCATAGTCCAAGGATGAACTACTCACGCATCACTCCAGAGGCTGGCATGGTGATGAAGAAGGCCTCTAGGGTGATCTTCCCTCTCCGACAGGGTGCCGGGAAGAGCTTCAATCCCTCCAGATTTAGGGATGATGGTGGCGGCGGCTATAGACTTTTTCGTGGATTTCTGATCGGGTACTTAGGGTTTTCTCCTCGGGTTGTTTATATAGGCGAAGGGGCAAGGTCGGTTGAGGTGCCCTGGCGCGGCCTAGGGTGGACCCGCACCATGGGGTGGTGTGGACGCCCTATGGAGCCTCTTCGTCCCCCCTCTGGACTCCGTCTTTGTTACGGTAAAATATTGACTTCGGCTTTTGTTCTGTCCAATTCCGAGAATATTTCCTTACTAGATTTTATGAAACCAAAAACACCAGAAAACAGGAACTGCCACTACGGCATCTTGTAATAGGTTAGTTCCAGAAAATGTATAAAAATACCTCAAAGTGTAGACAAAACATAAGATAGTTAGTACAAAACAAGCATGGAGCATCAAAAATTATAGATATGTTTACGACGTATCATGCCTAAAGCTATATTCTTGTAATTAAATCAAGATAAAATGGAGTTTTCCCTTTCTAGAGGAGTATAAGTAAGATGTGTTGCATCATATTTAAATTAGGACGCGATGCCTATATAAATATGAATCAAACACTATAAATTTCCAGTCACATCTATATCATTATGCGAGTCATTTCAAGTTGGCCATATTCTTTGAGAGAGTGGACAAGTGAAACTATGAACCGGTTCTATTTTAATCATAAGAAGCAACTTTTTACTTGCTTTTACTTGCGTTGGTTAAATTCGAAAATACAAAAATATTTATTTCTTGCAAATCATACAAAAAACCCAAACACATCTTTCCTTTAATTGTTTTTTAATTTCCTTGTTTATTTTTTTATTTCTTTCAATAATTAGATCTACATTCCTTTTTTTACTTTCTTAATTCTAGGTTTATTTTACTTACACTAAACCTTGTGTTTGACAACCACACGGTGAGCTGGGGACACAAGGCATTTGCTTTTGCTTTATATATTGCTTGAAGAGGATAAGAAGAACTATGAGTAGACCCCCGAGAGTTCGATATAAACGCCGAATCACCCTTATGGGGAAGACACGCTTGCTACATCACTTTGTACTTGGAGTCCCAACGAGTTGGCATACATGTAGATTGGTGTCATTAAGACTATTTTATGGTGCAGTTTCCGGGACCTAAGGAGTTCATCACAATTCATGCCATCTCCACTATGCACAAGAAGACTATTTTCTAGCTCCATTGCTAGAGTGGTCAATCACCCAAGCTTGGGAAGGTTGCTTAAATTTGTGAGTTTTTCTTGTCCTCTTGATTTTTAAAGCAATTTACTTTTGTCTTATTCTTTGTTTTTTATGGAACTTCCTCCATTTTTTCTCCTCCCTCTTTCTTTTTTACTTTCAATTATTTGTTTTTACCTTTTTAGATACACCAAAAACACATAAACATTAGTGTAGATTTATTTTCTTGTAAGCATGGGAGACGCCAAGGAAAGTGTTGCACCATTGTCCATGGTGCCAACCTTAGGGGACTCTATTCGCATGAATATAACCACTTTTAAGAAAAAATATGGAGAAACTTTAAAAGATGCATGGTTTACAATTAACGAAGATCCTAACCTATGTGGTTTACAATTAACGCCAAGGAAAATTTATAACAAACATCCTAACCTATGTGGGGAGGAAAAATTGCATCTTTACTATTATTATGGTTTAGAACCTTGGTATAAAAATATTCTAGATTTTGTATCAGGGGGTAGCTTTGTTTGTCATCACCTAGAAATTTCTCTCCGGTCATTAAAAATCTCTTTGGGACTGATATTGGTAGAATTTACTTGCTTCTGTTAAAGGTAGAATTGAAAATTTTGCTACAAGATTACGCGATAAAATAAACTTAGATCATTTGGATCTCTTTAGTAAATACATCATACCAGAGATGGAAGAAAAGATGTCATTTATCATAAAAAATTAGATTCTCTTGAAAAAAATTAAAAAGGAAGATAAAAACTGGTAGGAGCTCAAAATAGGATGTTTAGTCTTAGTCATTTTCTTAGACTTTCTACTTCTTTTAATGAAATTTATAAAGAAAACCTAAGAATCAAGCTCTCAAAATTCATAGATAAAAAGGAGTTAAAGAAGTATGGGTGGTTAAAGAGAAATAATCTAGCAATTTGAAAAATAAAGAATCACAATATGAAGAAGTTAAGATGCTCAATGATATTATTTTTGAACCTTTATGTGATCTTGATAAGTGTAGCTTGCATGAACTTATTAATCTATTACAAAAATTTGCTAATGATTCTTCTATTAAAGCAGGATTTGGATCTCTAATTGATAATCATGTTCTCATAGAGAACATTGATAGATATAATAGAGAAGCCATGATTCCACTAAATCTTTTGGATTTTATGGATCCCAAAAGTGCAAGTAACAGTTGGAAAATAAACTTGGCACGCTATACTAGATTTAGGATCTAGTGTTTCTATTTAAAGATTATGACGCTTAAAATTAAACCAATGGAAAATGGAGTATAGATCTATTACTTGTTGATGATTCTAAAATGCTTTAGGAATTTCATATTTTGTTATGGTAGAATTACATATGACTATTGTTCCCGTTGAATTTTTTATAATGTATAGGGGATAAAAGCAATAATCCAATAATTTTGGGAATACCTTTTCTAAGAACCATGGGGCAATAATTGATTGATAAGAGGATAATGTTAAGTTTCAGTTCCCTCATAACAAATGCATGGAATAATTCTCTATGAGAAAGGATGTGTCACTAAAACAGAAGTGTCCACATGATCACTTTAAAATTTGAATAATTTTACTTCCTTCCGTTAAAGGTAGAATTGAAAATTTTGCTAAGATATTACCCGATAAAAGAAACTTAGATCATTTGGAACTCTTTAGTAAATACATAATATTGGATATGGAAGATAAGATGTCATTTATCATATGAAAATTAGATTCTCCTGAAAAAATTGAAAAGGAAGAAAAAACTGGTATGAGCTTAAAAGAGGATATTTAGTCTTAGTCATTTGCTTAGGCTTGTTGCTTCTTTTAATGAAATGCCTAAGGAAAAACCTAAGAAGCAAGGTCTCAAAATTTGTAAGGATAAAAAGGAAATTAAAGAAGTATGGGTGGTTAAAGAGAAAGAATCTAGCAATTCTAAAAATAAAGAAGCACAATATGAATAAGTTAAGATGCTCAATGATATAATGTCTAAACCTTTATGTGATCTTGATAAGTGTAACTTGCATGAACTTATCAATCCATTACAAAAATTTGCTAATGATTCTTCTAGTAATGTCCATCAAGCGGGATTTGAATCTTTAATTACTAATCATGTGCTCAAAGAGAACATTGATAGATATAATAGAGAATCCATGATACCACCAAAGCTTGTGGATTTATGTATCCCAAAATTGCATCTAAAAACTGGAAAAGAAAATTGGCATACTATACTAGATTTAGGATCTAGTGTTTTGTTTTACCAAAAGATCTATATGATGTTCTTAAAATTAAACCCATGAAAAAATGTAGTATAGATCTATTACTTGCTAATGATTCTATGAAACATGCTTTAGGAATTGCATATTATGTTATGGTAGAATTACATATGACTTTTGTTCCTGTTGATTTTGTTATAATGGATATGTGGGATAAAAGCAATAATCCAATAATTTTGGGAAGACCTTTTCTAAGAACCACATGGGTTGATTCCAAAGAGGATAATGTTAAGTTTCAATTCCCTCATAAGAAATGCCTGGAATACTTCTCTAGAAGAAAGGACGTGGCACTAAAACACAATTATCCGCATGATCACTTTAAAATTTGAATGAAAAGCCTATCTATATGACTATAAAGAAAGCGCTTTATGAGAGGCAACCCTGTTGTTTTTATTTTTATTGTTCTTTTATAGTAATAAAGTGTCCTTTGAGTTCTCTTATAGTAAATTCAATAAAGTACCAACTTCTACTTATCTTGAAACATCCTTGTAACTCTGATTGCGCTAATTTTTGATCTGGAGTTACAACTTTCGTACTGAACATGCCCAAACATTTTTAGATTTTTTTGACATGTTTAAGAAGGCGAAAAACTTCATTTTGTTGCAACTGTTTTTCTGGACAGATTATGTCTTTGTTGCAGAGAGTGGCTTCTTTGAGATTTAACTTGATTCTTTTTGAGACTTTTAATTTTTGGTTAATGTTATACACTTAAAAAACTCTTTGGAAATAAAAAACAAAAATTTATTTGGAGTTTTTGTAGTAGATTAGCATGCTTATATTTTTGTCAGTAATGATACCTCTCTATAAGAGATGGGAAGAAAGTTTTGTGGTGAAGTTTTTTCATAGGGAAGGAAGGAATATCAAACAAGGAACCATATTAATATGGTTAAAATCATAAGCTTGGGTATTCCCATGGAACCCCATTGGATATAGTAAGATCTTGTTGCAAACCTTTTAGCTTTGTTTTCTGGGCGTCATACTATTTTCGCTTGAATTTGGCGCGACTTTATCTAGTTTTTATATTTTCCATGCAATTTTACTTTTGAATAAATATACCACCACTTGTAGATGAACTTTGAGAGTATCAATAAGCTACTTGAATAAAAATAAGTTAAAAGTGGAATGCTAAAAAAATAGGGGGAAAAGGAGAAATAGCTACAGAAAAAGTTATGCATGCTGTTACACTTTGTATCGTGTCTTGAATTTCGACACCGGGGATGGGGATGCCCTTTGTTAGTTAGGCCAGGGGAACAATGTCCAGCGAGCTCGATAGCAAGATAGACAAACACACAAATAAACACATGGTGTTTTTACCCAGGTTTACGTCCGTGATATGCGGATCCCTACGTCTCGCAACTATCGACTATCTGCTGGATGATCACACTTATAATGGTTTCTTCCCCGGGAAGTCTCTAGATAAAAATCTCCTCCCTCTTGATCGACCTGGGCCTCCTTTTATAAGGGAAAGGGAACACCACAAGGGTCAGTGAACACGCGGCGGTTTCTTTGCGCCATGCGGTTGGGCGTGGTATGCATGGCCTTTACGTGGCACACTGAAGTCGTGCCCTACAAACATAGGGTTGTGCCAACAACAGACGTATCTTGTCGCACATATCAGGCATCGCTGGTCAGCCATCTGTCCCATCCCGTGTTCCTCTCCTCGGGGTGTCTGGCCCGGGGGATGGGCGGGCATACTTCCCCTGGTGTGTGTCCGAGTCTCTTGTCGGGGTGTCCGGGGTGCGGGGGTGGGTCCGCGTGGTGTCTCCGTGGTGACCCCCTTTCTCCACGGGACCGACACTTTGCTATATTGTTTATGGTTGAAATCAATGGTAGTGTAAGTGGTATGCATAGTTCTAGATCTCATTTATATCATGAAGGTTTACTTTAATTTTATTTTTCATCTTAGTAAATGAGTAGTACTATGGACATTTTGTATGATTTTTCTTAGTGGTCAACTTCCTCCCTCATGTTAGCCTTTCACAAATCAAGCAAATGCTTGTATTTCAAATCCCTTTAGCCAAAGTTTATTTATATCTATGTCCACCATATCTACCCATTACAAGTGTATAATCATGTTAAATTTATTTAGATTCTAAATTTTGTTGCTTTTGTCTATGCTTGGCATGGAGAAGTGAGATATGGGGAGTTTCCAAGAACTTGAAGGCAAAACCACCCTTGTAGGTTAGAATAAAACATTTCACACAAAAGATGAGGGCACAAACCCTCCAAAACAAGGGCCGAAGAAAAAAAACTAAGTAGTGAGAAAATTGCAATGATAAAGTTTCAAAAGTTCCAAAGTTCAAAAGTGAAAAGAAAAGAAAGATGAGGGCACAAACCCTCGAATGTTCCAAAGTAAAAGATGCTTATGATAGGGGTAATGGAACCCATTCTTATGATGTTATATGATCTAAAGCATGCCCTTAAGTGATGAAGATTAGAATAGATACTTATACATGTTTGATATGCTTATCTATCACTTCCTTGTGAGTCAAAACTCTATTCTAAAGACCATACTTAGGAAAAATTCCTTTTTGCATAAGCTTTCTTATGTTACACATACACACCTTGCACATGCACTCAAGTTTGCTTAATTGTCCATAGTACTTTATGCATTTATTACTTTGATAGATTTACTTATTGCTTTACATTCTTGAAGTAAATGTCATTGAAAAATTATGATATGATTACTTTCTATTATTGTTTTAATTATGTACAATGTAACTTAGTGAAGAAATGATCATTATTTTTATATGTATCTACAAACAACAAACTCCAAAGTCCATGTTTAGTTTTATCACTTATTCTCTAGGATGAGGATAAGTTGATGCATGAAAAATGCATACATGAACTTTGTAGTTTATTGTCACATATCACACCATATTCCAACATATTATCATGTTATTTACTATTATAAACATGTATTGCATTGATTTATGGGGATTTACCAATGATCCCCTTTATTTGGTTTATAGCACTGTAGGCCAGAAACACCATTTTTTCATCTTTTTATGTTTCAGGGCCCGATACATATTCAAATTGGACTAGGGTTTTGTCTGAAGCATTTTTATCGAAGGAGAAGACCCTAGAAGTTTTGAGAAGTAGAGGGGATCCACGAGGGACAAGATGGCCCAGGTGGCACGGTCCCACCCCTGGACGCTCCAGCAGGTCCATCTCGGGCCTCGAGTGTCCGCATCTGTTTGTATTTATTCAGGATCTCCGTCTTGACCTATAAAAATGCCCCCAAGGCATTCTCGGAGGAGGAGGCGGCGGCGAAAACAGAGAAACCACAAAACAGATCCAGAACCAACAAATATTATAGAGGGAGCACCGCCAAAACCAATCTCTGGTTGCATCTCCACCCGCTCTAATATCTCCACTAGCGCATCCATGATGAGAAGGGAGTAGTCCACCCCCGTACTATGGGTGTATGGGAGTAGCTTGATCTACATCTCTCTCTCATGCTAATATTGTATTAGGTCCATGTGAGCTGTGTAACATGATCATGGACATCCATGTGTAATTTCTATATGGTGGATCTAAATCTTATGATATGATATTTAAGATTGCAATTCTTATTCTGAGTTTGATATATGAGTAGATGCATATTACTATCCCATTCTTAATTACTTATCTTAGTCATACTTGTATGCGAGAGTGTGTGTGAAAAAACGTGTGCAATAGATGGAGTAAGAGCATCTCCATTCACGTTCCAGAACGCCGATCCCAAGGCGAAAATTAGGTCCGGGCGCCGAATTTCGGCCCAGTCGCGTTCTTAGGAACCTGTTTTCGTCCGCATTTTGGCCAAGTTTGGTCCGGACTTCCCAGGATATTCCCAGGATCCCAGGAACGCCCTGGGAACGCTGGACGAAGCAAATTCGGTGAAAAAAGGAAGCGGGGTGTGGACCCTCCCATTTAGCGGCGGAAGCCGAGTCGTCGTCATCCTAGGAACCCCGCGAAGACCGCCAAACAATAACTGCCCATCGCGCCGGCCACGCGTCACTGCAATGCCGCTCCACCGCCGCCGGCTCGGCTCCCGTGACAGACCGGCGGGCAATAACTTCTCGCCGTTTCCGCTCTTCCCGCCCTCGCCGCTACACCCCTCCCGCCCTCACCGCCCGTCTCGGCCTATAAAAGTCGTACTCTCGCTAGACTCTCCACACTCTCTCACAGCTCCCTCCCAATTCTAGCGACCTCCATACTCCGATGAAGTCCAAGCTCCCCTTCCCCACCATGGGCGAAAGGTACCCTGGATACCCAACGACAGCGAACGGCTTTGGCCGCTCCACCCTCCAGCCTATATGGCATGTTGTACGATGCGGGCTATATGGCACCGTCGAACATCCGCCTCCCAACATGCTGGAAGCTCAGCGCCAGCGGCATCCTGATTCCGCTGCCACCAAAGCCCGAGGAGCTCAACGACGAGATCCAGGCGGCCATCGACACCATGGAAGACCCGGACATCGCCTCCATGGAGGACCCGAACATCGCCGAGGATACAGGCAATCGGGTCTTCTGGGAGCAGCACCTCGCCCACCGGCGGCAGTAGGAGCTCGCTCGCCACGAGGGGCCGCCAGGCTCTCCGCCGAAGAGGAACAACGCGGATGGGCGCCGCCGCTGGTGGAGCGCTCCCGGGCGAACCCTCGCCGCCGTGCTGGAGCACATCCACGCCGACAACGAGCCACGCCCTGGCTTCTCCCGCAACCCCACGCCATCGTCAAGGGCGAGGCGCCACCCTCCCGCCAACTGGCTGCCGAGGAGGATGGCCAGCCTCTCCTCTTCCTCCTCCGCCTTGGAGCCCCCTCCTCCGGGTCCATGCCGGTGACTTCGCTGCCGCTCCGGCCGGTTAAGAGAGAGCCGGAGATGCCTGCCCGGTCGCTGCCAAGGACCAGGTCACGCGGAATCGTCATCAACGAACCGCGTGCTCCGTTGCCGCCCATCGGCCGTCTCCGCCTTCGCCAGCCGAAGCCGCAGGACTGGGCGGTGCCCGTCGACGAGGATGCCTTCACTGTCAAGATGGCGGTGGGCGGTCCCTTCGGGAGTTGACGTCGTAGCCACCCGTGGAGCCGTCCTCGCCGAACATCCTCGCCTGGTCCAGGGTGGACTGGGAGGAGACGGAGTGGTGGCATGTCCATCGCTTGCAGCAGAAGGCCGAACGCCAGGCCTAGACTGACCGCGTGCTCACCTACCAGGGCGCGCCGCTCGTCATCCTCGACGACGACGAGGCCGGCCCCTCCTACCAGCCCTGGAGGTGCGATGACGCCGGACAGGGGAGATCCCGCCCGCCACAGCCACCGATCAACAATGACGATGACTGCGAAGACGATGGCATGGACGATCCCGCCTACACGTCCTTCTATGGCAACCTCGGCATGTAGAAGTGGCGACGGCATCGGCGAAGGCGACAACGGCGACCTTTTTTAGTTTATTATCTAGTAATGTAGTTTAAATTCGATGTGATCCGCCTATATTCTCCCATGTTTAATGAAATCCTCCTAAATTTGCCAAATTCGTCTGAATTTTAGCCAAACATGGGAACTCCTCCTGGGAACACGAGTGGAAAACTCGGCGTTCCTAGTCCGAAATCAAGTTTCGTCCGACCCAAAGTTGGTCCCGATTTCGGCCTGGGATCGCCCAACAAGTGGGGATGCTCTAACATGGTAGTAGTGATTGGGTAGTGATAGCAAGTCTGAGATCCACAGTGGTTTTTACCTTTCTTTTGTTACCTTACTAGGGAAAAGTATATACATGTGCTAAAATCATCTAGTGGCAGCAATAAATGATTATTGTCTGTTCAAGGTAACATATTTCATATCTAAACATCATGTCAAAGTGCCTAAAGCTATACTCTTGTAATTAAACATAGATAGCATGGAGTTTTCTCTTTCTAGAGGAATATAAGTGAGATGTGTTGTATTATCTTTAAATTAGGACGTGATTCCCATATAAATGCGAATCAAACACTATATACATTTCCAATCACATCTATATCATTACATAAGTCATTTTATGTCCACCATAATCTATGAGAGAGTAGACAATTGAAACTATGAACCCCAGTTCATTTTTAATCATAAGAAACACCTTTTACTTGCTTTTACAAATTTTACCTTAATTAAGTTCGAAATAAAAAAAAATATTTCTTGCAAATCATACCAAAAACATCTTTTGTTTATTTTTTTACTTTCCTTGTTTATTTTAGATTGCTTTCCATAATTACATCTACTTTCCTTTTTACTTTATTAATTATAGTTTTATTTTACTTACACTAAACCTTGTGCTTGACAACCACACGGTGAGTTGGTGACACAAGGCATTTGTTTTTTGCTTTATAGATTGCTTGAAGAGGATAAGGAAAAGAACTACAAGTAGATTCCCGAGAGTTTGATATAAACCCCGAGTCACTCTTGTGGGAACATATCCTTTCTACGTCGCACTACACTTGGAGTCCCAACGAGTTGACTCACACGTAGATTTGTGTCATCAACAGGTAAATCCAACATACACTAGTACACAGGTCTTCACACACATCTGAAATCACCTGCCACACATGACTATTCTAACCATCACTATCCATGGGCGGGCGATCCTCTACATCGCACACGGTTATATAACCATGTTTTGTTTCCCTAGCCATTTATGATAGGGAGAGCCTTCAGACATGATATGTTTTGCTCTACCATTAGCGGATTTGAAGATCTCAAACCATCATCGTTAAACTAGACGTATGTGGTCAACTCATATGGCACATGTTTGTTTTAGCCAACTGTATGCTTACTGCAAGCATCGCACACGGTTTAGCTATGCAATAAAAGGAAGTACCGATAGAAGAATGTAGCATATGTATACCCAACTGCACCCATCAATCCATAACTTAAATATCTTATGCAAACACATTAGCAAAACTCAATTCTATTTGATGTTACATTTCATACACCACACATGTACATACACACCAAGATAGATTCAATTAATAGCTATGAAAATGAGAGATATGAAGAAATAATTATTGTATACGTCGTTGTTGCGATGATAGGTTCTACTGGCACGATCTTCCATGCAACATCTGATAATAGCCCAATTGTCCAGAACCTCCAATTTAATCTTCTTGTCACCTTTGTGATATTCTGGTAGCACTGCATAAATCACTCTTAATTAAGAAATGTTCTAAGTTGTGCTATAGAACATCATAATAGCTTAGGTTGGAGGCACAACCCAAGTATTAGAATGCTTCTCAAATGTTAGTACATAGAAATAGGGAAGTGGATCAGTGAGATGCTTAAATAAAAATAGATCAATTTTAGTGTCTAACCATAGATACTTGCTAGTATCCCTAGAGTTGTTGAATCATACAAAATATTATTGACTCTATTGGCCCTAATCTAGATGTGGTGTTGCTTCATGAAGTGCATGCACAACATGAGACAACTGTACAAATATATTTCTGAAGTTAGAACATAAATATAGAAAAGATGACAATAAATAAATACAAGTTAAAATGATTTATATTCTTAACCAGAAGTGTTGTTGCAAGGCTAAATAAGTAAAATTCCTATGTAGTGTCACCAAAATATCATCCCTTTTATAAGTAATGATATCTAGAGGTAAATATGTGAAACATATAGAAAACCTAGTAACATATAGATCAAATCAAGCTATACACAATAACATATAGATCTAACAATCAAATCAATATAACATACAAATGTAGCTAGATTACACAAAATAACATATAAATCTAACAATCATATCATGCCAAACAATATAACATATATATCTAGCTAGGTTAAATATAAGATATAGACTAATAATCAAATCATGTAAAAAACATAACATATTTATCTAGCTAGCTTAGACAATATAACATATACAGATATAACAACCAAAACTTTTAAAGTAATATAACCTATAGATATCGCTAGATTGCACAATATAACACCCACCCTTAACAATATTCTAATGAATCCAAGCTTCCTAACTATGCTAAAATTAAAATGCATGGTAATAACATACACCTCTGGGCAGGCGACGCGTGCGCACGCTGGAATGGTGGGGACGACCTGGCTTGATCGAAGTTATCGCCGGCACCTCCATCCTTTGACCGTGCGGGTTGGCTCATGTACAGGGCGAAGAAGCCGCTGAGGAGGTCATATGCATTCCAGCGTTGCTAGCTTCTGCCTCACCGACCAAGTGATTTTCCTAGGGAGCAAGGTGTACTGCATGGTCGTAAAGAGGGTGGCATCTTTCGAGTAGAATGAGAACGCATAGGATCCTTGTGGTCCTTAAATATATGATAAATATGGTAGGGTTTTGGCTTCTGGGCCCTAATGGTCCCAAGATCACACACAATTTGTACCACAAAATCCATGTGTGATAGTGGCATCGCACATGTTTTGCAGCTCAGGAATCTTGTGTGATAGTTGGCATCATAGAAATTTTAGCAATATGTAACCATGTGTTATTACAATACATGCACACACAACCACACATACTCTATTAAATCAATGTTCTTGTCGTCATCATCTACACTAATTTGTGCATGGAAGGATGCAACTTCAAGGATGCACGCAGCCGATCCTCGCGAGAGTCTTGAAGGATTCCTGCACCGCACCATGCATTTCTATTTTGTCACGTCGTGCCGATGCAATGGGATCCTCCACCATCATATTCTCTTGCAAGTCCTCTTCATGCATCCCATCAACTAGCTCATCCGCTAAGACGAAACCTACCAACTCCTCCGACGTCACTATATGAGCCTGCTCCTGCTCTTCCCCCGAATCATCCCCCATGAGGTCAACGTCCCTCAGCACTATGCCATGAGGAATGATCCTCCTCCCCATTATTCGGCACAAGGTTGATGTAACCGAGAGTGGAATCGTAAGGAGGCATTGTGAAAATGTGAGAGATAGCCAGCGGAAATATTATGTGAGGCATTTTATAGGCATGGGGAAAGGACGCGAAT
Source organism: Avena insularis (assembly GCA_023614405.1). NCBI lineage: Eukaryota > Viridiplantae > Streptophyta > Magnoliopsida > Poales > Poaceae > Avena > Avena insularis. The sequence continues at coordinate 158,333,102 of CM042695.1, read as the reverse complement.
AATATGAGAGTTTGTAAGTTGAATGAAATTGTAAAGTTGTGGGAAGATATGATGACCCAATGATTTGCAAATGACTTTTCCAAATCAATCAATTGCGATGAATATAGAAAAACATATGCGATGAGTATCATCCCAAATGGTCTTTGTGTAGAAAAAGTGAGCACCATAAAATGAACCATCTTCTCTATAGTTATTAGTTTTCTTGACAAAAACCGTGGTCACTACAAAAAGATCTTATTTCCATAAGTAAAACATAAAGAAAAATATAGTTACTACATCTCCTCATCGCTGGAGGAGATGTGGATGATATCCTCATTGACGGTGGACGAGGTTGGCACTACACTCGAGGCAGAGGCCACTGGTATAAAACAGGCCTCTAGTCCCGGTTTGTAAGGGGCTTTAGTCCCGCATTGCAATCCGGGACTAATGTATCGGGACTAAAGGGTTAAGCCTCTAGTCCCAGTTTGTTACGAACCGGGACTAAATTATCTCCACATGGCCCCGCTGGGCGCGCTGGGATGGAGGATCTTTAGTCCCGGTTCGTAACACAAACCGAGACTATAGTTGTTCTGCCGCGGCAGCGTTTTGCGCCAACCTGCTGCCGCGGCAGGAGATAAGGTTTTAGGGTTTTCTTTTTTTTCTTTTTTGTGTTCAATTATTTTTCGTTTTGTGTTTTTATTTCAAACAAGTTTTCATATACATATTATTTTACACTACTACATACTGTATATGTTGATGCATATATAATATCATTTTTCTCAAGATTACATACAAACATATATACACAACTTGGTAGACGAGTGCCAACCGAGACTAGAGCTCGTCTATTTGATTTACACGAAGATCATTATATTACATGGATACTTTAAGGTCTATTCACATTGTACTGTCCTTTTGTGTTTATGACATCCCTGAGAAAAAATCCCGACAACTACTCTTGAATTGCTAGTAGGGGTTCATGTGGTAGGAGCTTATCCCGCATCGCATCCAACTATATATAAAGAAGTTGATCATTATGAATGGAACTCAACAAAAATTATGATATAAAATAAATTGTGAATATATTGTTTACATACTCGAATAGAGTATGTGCCCTGCTCCATACACCCACGAATGAACGCGCATACATAATATCCACATAAATTAGTCCCCTAGGGCTGTGTCGCACGCTGTTTAGAATATAATTCAATAAAATAATAATCAAATATGATAATTATATGGAGACTAGAATTGAAGAGATGTGAGGACCTAGCTCTCGTACTACTTACCGGAATCAGGCAAAAAGTCAGCTCCTTATGCCATTCACCCTGAACCTCCTTCGTGAACCTTTTCCAAACCTTGTCCGGCAAAAAAGAAATGAATGAGTTATTAATTACTTGACATCTCAGAGAATGAACGAAAGAGACAGATATAGTGCAATAATGATTGAAATTACCTTAGGAGCATATCAAGTATGATGCGGTAGTCTTCCATCGGCTTCTTTAACGAGTCCGATATTTCAACTTTTGCACGGTCAACGCCAATGTTTAGAAGAATCCAGTGAAAGCTACGCACGTTTATATACACTTAACATCGAGTAAACAAAAAGTGAATATGTACAAGACAGTAAGACTCTCACTCGTAGTTGTAAGGAAATAGTATTTGCGTCTTGTAATGTTGCACTATTTAAAACATTAGCAAGTTATCCTCCGTTTCCTCAGGCTTATTTATTAGCGTATGTCCATTAACTCTGTTTGGGTCAACAAACATAATGCTGCAAATTGACTTTATTCTACATTCCTGAATCTTCATTCTGCATATATAATGGCATATAGAAGGAGATATAGTAAGGATAACTACAGGCAATGAATTGAACAAGCTGAGTTAGACACTTAATTACTTATAAACAATAGCAGCTGGGGAGGGACTTGCCGAGGGCGTCTAGGTTGAATAACTGAAATAGTTCGCAAAGTTCAATAGAGATCATGTCTGGACGGAAGTACTTCTCTCAAAAATTACATAGGATAAATTGTCGCTCTTCCTTTGTGACTTTCAAGTACCAGGCATGCAAAAGTCTCATATGTGTTGGCAGATCATCGAATACCTCATCGTTGACCAGAGGCTCCCCGTAGACAAATTTCCATGCTATTGGTACCTTGGCGACATCTCAGCCGTCTAGAATTAGTTCGACAGGCACGTTACACTCCTTGGATAATTTAATAGCTTCTTCCATATCTACTGCACCTTGAGCGGGCTGGGGTAACACCTTGAGTGGGGTGATGTATTGTTTTGCCTGTTTGCCGAGCTGGGAAACTTCTTTTGATCTTCTCCCGCTTGTAGTACTGCTTGGTGACTTCTCTTTTAGTGTCTTCGTAAGACAGTGTGTATAGTCATCTTTCCTATTTTACACATGTTGGGGTGGTTGTGCAAGAAATGCCTTGAAGCGCTTCTTGACTTTTGGATCAATTTGCACCTGTGGCTCGGGTTGTTTTGGTGCAAAATGGGCCTTCACTTCGGCTTGGGAGATGGTCATGCTTTCCTCATCAGTCTGGTGATAAGCTAACTTGGGAGGAGACGACGGTACTCTTGGGAGGGGATCTTGTCGTTTTTGGCGTCGGTTATCCCTTGACGTAGCGGTGCTATTCTTCCCCTTGGTTCAGTGGGTGGAGGCAAAGGCGCCGGAGATGGAGATGCACTCGCGCTGATGTCCCTCTCAGGGAGGGATGGGCTATTGTTTCTCGGTGGAGACGGTGGCCTCGGAGGTGATGGATTGCTTCTCAGAGGAGAAGATTGCCTTGGCGCCCAGCCTGGAAACACGATGTGCTGCTTTTTCCAAAGAATGATCCCACCCTCCACTTCTTCCAGTGTTTTCTCCCCTTCACCTGCAGGGATGTCAAGCTCCAGTGATCGATATGTTGGTTCAACTTCATCCACACCGACACGAGCATAGCCAGCTGGAATCTGACTTCCATGGTAGGTCTCTTCTAGTGGACAAGGTAAAGCAAAGCCGAGCGCCACCTTCATAGAAATGGTCTTCACTGTCACATGTAGCTCACAAGCTGTCCTTGCCTCGACTTGATCCACGGGGTAGGGAACCATCATTGCACCGACCATATCATCTACCACTGGTGCATTATTCTCCATTAGACGTAGATTATTAGCTGGTACCTCCGTGGAAGCCACGCTGCTTCTCCGCTAAGATGGGCCCACCGTACTGTCGAATGCAGGATCTTGCTGTCGGGCTAGTACTCTAAGTTCATAAACCTGGTCCTACTACAGCTTGAACATGGCTTGAAATTCGTCGTTCCTTTTTTCAACCGCCTCCAACCGCGCTGCCTCCTCCGCCTTCTGCCGGTTCATTTTTCTGGATCAGCTTCTTTAAGTGTCAATGTCCTGGGGAAACCTAGTCTTCCATGGAACAGATGGTCCAAAGCCTCGTGTTCGTCCGAATTTTTCAGGATACCTGAGGTCATATGTCAGCTCATCGTTCTCTCTGTCGGGAACGAACTTTCCATCTTGTCTCTCTTTTAGCACTTTAACAAGTTCATCTTTGGGTTTAATAATGGTCTTCTTTGTAACAATAATTTCCCTGGTTTCAGTGTCATACGATCCCCCATGTCCAAGTAACCATTTTTTTGACCTCATGGGCCACTGATTTGTAGCTGGAATGACCCCTTTACCACACATTTCTTTCTCGGTTTTTGCCCACTTAGGCATGGCCGTCTTGTAGCCACATGTCCTCGTAGTATGGTGATATTTCGTTTTGGCCGCATTTTCCCGATTCTTTGCCGACCTTGCCTTAGCTTCTTCTGAGCCCTTGTATGCCACAACTGCGGCCTAGTTATCCCGCTGCTTCTCCAGTGGGCCAGTGAATGGCGAAGTCAGCTTCTTCTTGACAAAGTTGTTGTACAATCTTTTCTTCCAGTCCTTGAATTGTTCGCCCATCTTCTTAAGGGCCCACTTTCTGACTGTCAACCTCAATGCCTCATTGAGTTTAGGAGTGTCCAATTCAGGTAGAGAGAAGTGTGTCATGAGCGAATTCCAAAGACACTCTTTGGCTCTGTCATCGAGAAAACTTGCTCCAACTTGATCGCTTTTCTTTCCTGGCTTATTCCACTTTTGAGTGGTGATCGGGATGGTGTCCCTGACTATCACTCTGAATTGATATACAAATACACTTGCGGACTTTGTCGGCTCCAAAGGTTCGCCCAGCTCAGAAACTACATCAATAGTGAAATGCGCACCATCGGCCAACTTTTTTGTCGGGCCTCGTTTCCTTGCAGAAGATTGGCCCGATGCGGAGGTCTAAGAAAAGAAATAGTCGCTAGTATATATATATATATGAATCAACTAATGCATCTACTAGCTCATGATCAGCAAAGGCTTTATATACCTCGCTGGACTTTGCTATGGTGTCTCCACCGTTGTCTCCACAGTCGTCTCCATCGTCGTCTCCACCAAAGAATTCATCATAGTTGTCTCTAACATCGGCTTCATCCAAGTTGAGGTATTGGGAGCCATCATCATCTCCATCATCGTCTACTCCATCGTAATGGTAACCTCCTGTACCCACATCTATCATCTTGTACATGCACTCTTCGTCGTCTCTACCGTCCATAACTTAACTAATATAGAAGAAAGATAAATCCATTTTGATTAATGCGATAAATAAAGGAAGATAAAGTAATTCAGATTAATATACCATATTACACATTAAAGTACCAATTAAACAATGTGATGAAGAAAGATAAAGTACCAATTAAACAACAATACATCTCGAATAATCCAGCTAGTACAACAATAATAAAAGATAGTATCCTATTACACATCTAGATCAACCAAGACGTCGAGCCCTGGCTACTGAGCCGTGGGAGGTGTGCACCCAAAGAGTAGGAACCATCACCGAATAATATCTCGGGTAAGGTGCCTAAAGAACCTGCCAGGTATTAGCGACCCGGACTTCCAAAATGTACATGTAACATCGGACGTGCTCGTCCTCCTCCCTAACACGACGCTGCACCACCTTGTCGGGGGCCGGCTCCCTATGCACCGCGCCTGGACCACTGGGCCGCCACCACAGAAGATCCGGGTCGACGACGACACCTGGATTCCTCACCAAACAAGGTCTCCCGACTGGTAGCACCTCCTAGTGCCAGCCCGGCGGAGCCCAGTCCCATGTATGCCCGACGACAGAGTCTAGTAGTCCTCCATTGTTCCCGCCGAGTGAACGAGTATCAGGACGCGGCATAATCCTAAACACTAAATTAAACCTATACACTTTAAACATGACAACAATAAATAGTATCAACTAAAATAAACTATATTAGACACTAACTAAATTCAACTAAAATCAACTAACTATATTAAACACTAACTAAAATCAACTAAAATATCTAACTAAAATCTCTAAACAAAATTACACTAAACTTCAAACTAACTAAATTATAACTAACTAACTATATTAACCCTAAACTTCGAACTAACTACCTAATTAACCCTAAATCCTAAAATAACCCTAAAATTACTAACTAACTAATTAACCCTAAAATACACTTACAAAATTACACTAATTAACACTAATAAAATTACAACTATTAGTGCAACCGGAGAGCTCACCTGCGGGGAGGCGGTGCAGGCGGGGCGACGCGGTTGGCGGGTCGCCGGGGCGGCTGATGGTGGCGCGGGGGAGGGGCGGCACGGGCGCGGGCGGCACACGGGTGCGGGCGACGCACGGACACTGTGGTGGACATCGCTGGGGTGGGGATGGCGCTGGGGCGGTGGACGACGCTGGGGAGGAAGACGACTAGGTGCTCCGGTTCGGTGCTCGAACCGAGGCAAACAGGGTGGATATTTATACCCACCCCCTTTACCCCCAGTTTGTAACACCAACCGGGACTAAAGGGTAACCTTTAGTCCAGGTTTGTGTTACTAACCGGGACTAAAGGATTTTCGAGGCTCACTGTTTCGCGCGCAGGGCCGCACCCCTTTAGTCCCGGTTTGTAATATCAACCGGGACTAAAGGTTTATTTTTGGACCTTTTTTGAAAAAAATTAGCAATTAAGAAAATTAATTATTATATATGAGAATTTGCAGAAATAAAAGATCTATAATTTAAAGCTATTATCCTACTCTGTTATATATATGTAAATAAAATAATTGTTTCCATTTTTGAATTTACATTGTTCCAACCTTTTTCGAATATTTCCTGTTTCGAACTAAGGTCAAAACGGCGTGCGTGAAGATAGGGTATGAGCCTGTTAGAACTTGCATTGAATCTCAACATATTGTGAGTTAAAAAATGATTGTTTGAAAAAATCACGGGCGTTAGATCATGTACATGTAGTTCAAACCGGACCCACTTCCTATCGATTCGACACACATTTGTCTTTTTCATCCGAGAAGGACATAAAGGTTTAAGATCCCTCGGTTGGGAGATAGTTAATGTAAGGTGGTATAGTATTTTAGAACAATGGGATGGTAGCATTTTGTAACTGTATTTTGGTGGCTGCTTCACAAAACGACCCGTATTTTTGCGATCGGGAAATAGAAAATGGCTTTTCCGTACGATGAAAAGGAAAACCTCCGCCTGCAACATTGTTCGCCATACTAATATCCACATGCATGCATAATATGGGTACAGTATCACAAACTATGCCGCGATTCAGAACATAACACCGGTCTCTTGGACCGAAAGCCATAAAACCTCGAACATGATAGGTCATTTTGTGAAGGTTTTTTCGAGACATAATCAATATACCAAGTTTAATATTTTTTGTTGCAACTATGTCACATAATATGACAACACACGAAGGATTTACATTGTTCGGACCTTTTTTGAATTTTTTATGCCCATTTTGATTTTTTCTTGTTTCGAACTAAGGTCAAAACGGCGTGCGTGAAGACACTACAAGAAATCTGGTGATACATGACCCTCCATATTGGTCACTGAAAGGTCATAGTTTTTCATTTATGACCTTTTTTTGACCAAATACAGATGGTAAAAAGTTGAGCGTCAGTAGTTCAACACCACGGCCTTTTCTCTGTCTATGACCAATATAGATGGTGACGGATTCTATGACCAACTGTATTGGTCACAGACTGTCTGCCCTGTCCACATAGGATCCTACGTGGCCCATTCTACGTGGAAAATCTGTGACCAATTGAAAAGGTCATTGACCAGATTTAGCCCAGTCCAGTTAGGTGTTTTATATGGGCCAAGCCCAAAAATTCAGCCTGTTTTCATGCTTATTAATGTCAACTCTGGTCCATTAAATGGGCCAAGCCCAACATTTTAGCCTTTTTATTTTAGGCCATAGCCTATTTTGTCTAATATTTTCAATTTCCTATTTTCGAATTTCAATGCTGGTCCCACTAGTCAGATGGGTCAATTAGGTCCCACCTATCAGGTAAATTATTTGGCAAGCGGTCGGTCCCACTGGTTATTTATTTTATTTCTTTCCATTGAAAAGCATATCAATTTTCTATTTGTGCAATAACTAGTAATTCAATTCAGCTAAAAAAGGCAGATTACAATCATGCACAATACAGATTAGGCAATCAAAATTGAACAGAATATCGAAATAATAGATTCAAACAAAGCCAATAAACTCATAATAATTCATATAACAACCAAAAAGGCAGATTACAATCATGTACAGTATAGATCAGGTATTCGGCTATCAAAGTTGAATAGAATATCGAAATAACCAGCTCAAGTGAGCTGGTTCTTTGGGATTCATCATGCTGGAGCTCCTTTACAAGATTTGGATGAAAGAAGGAAGGCATCTGCAGGTTACAAATCATAAGTTTGGAACGCAGATATACATAAATTTCTAGGCATCCAGTGTACATAAATAACAGTAGAACAACCATATGACCATTATGTTAGGAAAGTATCAGCATGTGCCCAATACATGAATCAATTAGCCCCTGAATAGATACCATTATGCAAAATAGAGAAGCAACTAATTATAACTACAAACAAGAGACGATAAGAAATGGATGATGCAACCAAACATATAAAGAAGCAAGAATGGTACTCAATGATGGTGAAGTGGGGGAGCATAAGTCTACCATGTGATGTGCGTAGTAGTACCTGCTGGGAAGACGAGGACGACGACAGCGTCAAAGACGAACAGACCGGCACGCCCTCCTAGCATCCAGGAACCCTGAACCCTCGCCCTCGACTTATCCAGCTCCAAGCAACTTCATGCACATCAGCAGTAGCCACTCAAACATGCACAAAACAAAAGAAGGCGATAAATTAATACTTTCACTATTAATTACTTGTAGATACTCTTCTAATTACTTGGAGGAGCAACAACAATTTATGATACATTCATTATAGTTTTCAATAGGTAGCAAGCAAAGCCAATAGTCATCCCATTGAAGTTACATTCTGTAGAAACAACAATGTAAAAGTCATATTTTCTAACTGAACTATGATGGCCACAGCACCTTCCTGAATTCTATAGTGAATGCAAATGAGGTCCATTAGCATTAAATGATAGAAGTTCCTAGATAAAATTCCAGTGAAAATACAACATATGACATATGGCCATGTTGTCTAACAAAAACTGGAGCATGCAATGTGCAGCATTCGGGTACTATTGGTTTGCCCACATCAATAGAAAAACAAACATAACACTGACATCATCCAGTCATGGAATTAGCGCACATCATAAGCTTGTACACATGCAACAAATGTTAATGTAGGAATGAGTTGTAAACATACTAACAAGCTAGCGTATATGCAAGAGACTTTCTTCATATAATTCTCTCATCAGTCACGCATTGAATTCATAAAAGGCTACAAATTCATTTCTTGACAATCATAAGGACAATTACACTGTATTACTGATGCTGGTGGAGTATTCATTACATAACAGAGATTTAAGATTACAAGTGTTGTTTGCTAATCTCATAATAAACGAGGAATATGTAGAATGTATAGCATGACAAATACAACGCCAGTCTTATAAGATAACACCCAGATAATATTTGTTATTTACTGAGATATGCTTACTGAAAGTATGTAAGGTCGATTCTAAAATCACATAAGCTAGTGAGCAAACATTAGGATACCTTACTCGTTGTAGGTAAATAAACTCGGCATTCAAAAAACAACCAAGTAGACAAAAACTTAAGCAAGGATGGAACACATATTCATCAATGTAATATGGAGTATATTGCATTAGTGTATGAAGGAGGTAAACTGAAAGTAGTCAAGTAAACATGATGTTCTACATGATAATCCAGCTCCGAAGAAATGTGTAAACTCCAACCATACAAGAACAAAGGAAGTGGCAAACCCAAATATTACACTACATAGATGAAATAATTCACATCATCTTTCTCGCTGGACAGTTCAAAACCTTTGCCTCCTCTTTCCTGTGCACCATCAGGAACACCATCTTAAACACATTGGTTCCTACAACCCGCAAAACAGTAAAAGGAAACGAATCAGCAAACCCGCAAAACACATTGTCTACAGAACAAGTCAAAATTGCAAACATAGTACTTCCTAGAGAACAGTTATAGCATGACACTTGTTAACAATACCATATTAAAATAAGGCATATTTATTTGCTACCCAGGGAACTATTAGCTATACATGACATCAGCTATACATGACATATTATGATTCACTGATATACCATAATAAAGGAAATTTTGTTTCAATATCAGCATGTAAATAGGAGCAATGATAACCTCCTTACTGAGTTCAGAACCTAGGCCGCGGATTAGGTGTCGTCAGGCGCGACCTTGGTGTCCGCGAGCAGGACCTCCACCTACTCTTCGCTATTTGCGTGGCCAGCGTCCTGGAGGATAGAGAGGTGGACGTCCTGATTGTAAAGGCGCTATATATGTTTGTTGATTTGATGCTTTGGTTCCTTTTTTTGCAAGTCAAATGTATTAGTGCTACATAAAAGATGAACCACCACATTTAGTCTCACTGGAGGGAATATCTATCTACTAAGAAAACAAAACATTTAGGAACAAATGTCCTATGCTACATGACAAGTATCAGAACAGTGTGTGAATCAGTATTATGCTACATGCCATCCTTCCTTCCTTGAACCTCAACCGGCTGCCTCATATAAGGTTAGCTGACATAAAGAATTCATACGGATATGAACAACAGTCATATATGCATCATTCATCATATAAATCAATTGTGCATTTGGTGAGAACCAAGCAAACTGATTACCAGATTAACACTTAGCCACTACCAGGTTATCACTTAGCAAATGCCAGGATATTAGTAAGCAATGGCCAATCTAAGCACATGTCAAGGTTAATTATCTTACTAACAACTACAAGATAACCATCAGGTTATTACTTAGAAACTGCCAATCGAAGCATACAAATGTCCATGATAACTGAATCTGTCAACACAGAAATAGCAAATACTGCAATCACCTGCGAATTACAAGGAAATAGTGTGTCTAACTGCAAGACTCCGGTACGGGGCAACTGAATTGGTGCGGATCAGCTACAAAATAAACCAGCAATAGCACGTTGCTGCCGATGGGAGGATATTTATACCTAGAAGCGAAGCAGCAAAGGACGAGGCCTGTCGTGGAATAGCTACCACCGGAAGGGAACACCGATGTCAGTGAAGGACGGTCGTATCTGTCCCGCGAGGCGAAGCCGGTCGCCGATCCTGGTCGCCACCACCCGCTGCAAGGGCGCCACCATCGCCATGGTCGTATAGAGAGAGAGGGAAGGAGGGGGGGGGGTCTAGAGAGATGGTTGGCCGGGCAGGGGTTGCCGGAGTTGGTCGGGATCTAGGCCGGATTTGATCGATGGGGTTGGGGATAGACGTGGATGCGGGAGTGGACTGGGGGCGGAGCCGCTCGAGGGAGGACTAGAGCAGCCATGTCGCCGCCGGATCTTGCATTTACCGGCGAGTGGGAGGAGGGTCTAGGGCGGGGTGCATCGATCTGGCAGATGGATGGATGGCGGCGCATGAGGCGAGGTGGTGGTTGGGTGGGTGCGGGCTAGCGACCGGCGAGGTGGGGGTTGGCGGTGAGGCGAGGTGGGGGTTGGCGGCGAGGTGGGTGCGGCCGCATGAGGCGAGGTGGGGAGGTGGCTCAGGGTCGGGGAGAGGGGAGGTGGTAGTCGCAACAGAGGCGCGGGGGCGGAGGGGCGTCGCAGTATTAGGGTTTGGGTGTGCAGATTTTACGCAAATGCCCTAACCAATATTCTCTGGTGGAAGACTATGAACCGTAGGGCCTTTCCGCCATTTTAATTCTGAAGTGTGGGGAATGGGAGGCGGGAAAAACTAGCGCTATCTGTGCAAGCCAAATTCTGAATTTATATGAAAGTCTTGTGTACAACCAAGATCTGCTTGATAGGGTAATCCGTGGACAATCTCATCCTTTATTCTGATTGGCCAGCTGTGTTTTAAAGGTTAAAACGGGTAATAATAAATTCAAAAACGGTCCAAACAAGGTAAATCATTCGCATGGTGTCTTGTTGTGTGACATATTTGCAAGGAAAAATAGCAAAATTGGTATATTGCAAGTGTCTCGAAAAAACCTTCTCAGAAATGACCTATCATGTTCGAGGTTTCATGGCTTTTGGGCCAAACGACCAATGTTATGGCAATAATCCTGGCATAGTTTGTAATAATGTTTCTATATTATGCACGCATGTGCATCTTGGGATGGCGAACAATCTTGCAGGAGGAAGTTTTCCTTTTCGTCGCACAGAAAATGTATTTTCTATTTTTTGAATGCCGAAAAACCGGGCGTTTTGTAAAACAACCACCAAATGAGAGTTTCAAAATAGTTCCACCATATTTTTCAAAAATATTAGACCATGTTACATGGACAATGTTCGAATCGGCGCATCTCAAACCTTTCGGTCCATCCCTCGTGAAAAAGACAAATGTCTGCCGAATCGGTAGAAAGCGGGTCCGATTTGAACTACATATACATGATTTAATGCTCATGATTTTTTTGCAAAAATCATTTTTTGGTTCACAATATGATGTTTTATCAGAGATCTAATGAAATTTTAGTGAGGCTCGTCCCCTAGCTAGGAACCTTCGTGCCGTCCGTTTTGACCATAGTTTGAAACAGGCATAATAAATTCAAAAACGGTCCAAACAAGGTAAATCCTTCGCGTGGTGTCTTGTTATATGACATATTTGTAAGAAAAAAATACAAAACTTGGTATATTACAAGTGTCTCGAAAAAACCTTCTCAGAAATGACCTATCATGTTCATGGTTTCATGACTTTCATTCCAAACGACCAATGTTATGGCCAAAATCGTGGAATATTTTGTGATAATATGCCCATATTGTGCACGCATGTGCATCTTGGGATAGAGAACAATGTTGCAGGAGGAAGTTTTCCTTTTCGTCGCACAGAAAATGCATTTTCTATTTTTTGAATGCCGAAAAACGGGGTGTTTTGTAAAGCAACCACCAAATGAGAGTTTCAAAATGCCACCACCACATTTTTAAAAAATATTAGACCATGTTACATGGATAATGTACAAACCGGGGTATCTCAAACCTTTCGGTCCATCTCTCGTGAAAAAGACAAATGTCCACCGAATCGGTAGCGGGTCCGATTTAAACTACATGTACATGATTGAACACTCATGATTTTTTGCAAAAATCATTTTTAGGTTCATAATATGATGTTTTATCAGAGATCTAACAAAAGTTTAGCGAAGATCGTCCCCTAGCTAGGAACCTTCATGCCCTCTGTTTTGACCATAGTTTGAAACAGGCATAATAAATTAAAAAACGGTCCAAATGAGGTAAATCCTTTAGATTGTATAGTTTTATATGCAAGAAAGTTATGCACCTTGTAAAGATGAACCAAATTGATTTTTATATCATTTCAATCCAAAGTCATATGAAAAGATTATAGGGAAATTAAGTTTTTATATTTTCTGAAAAAATTTAAACTCCCTCCACTCGTGTGGGCTAAAACTTCACAAGAGCCCATAGTTTTTAGTAAAATTGACTTGCTAATGTCTATTGGGCTGTTGGCCCGGCCGGTAGTATATTCAGGAAAAAAAAGACCATTTTCGTCAGGGGCCTAGACCTAACATTGTTTCGTTATGTACAAAAGGTTTTCGCATGTTATGTCAACATAAAAGTTAGGTTGGTCTACTGGTGTTGTTCCCTTCGCGTTGGGCAGTGGTCATGGGTTCGACCCCCCGCTGCTCCCTTTTTTGCCTTTATTATTATAGTGGGTTCGGTATGTACAAAAGGGCATTGCATGGTTTGTTAACATGAAAGTTAGGTTGGTCTAGTGGTTAGGTTTGCTAGGCTAGGAGCTGGCGAGGGGTCGTGGTTTTGACCCCCACTGCTCCCTATTTTTGCCTTTATTATTTCTGGTAGGTTTGACATATTCTAGTGGTTTTAGTATGTCAAAAGGGCATCGTTTTGTTTGTTAACACAAAAGTCAGGTTAGTCCCATGGTTAGGTTTGTTAGGCTAGCGTTGGCGAGGGGTTGTGGGTTCGACCCCCACTGCTCCCTATTTTTGCCTTCATTATTTCTAGTAGGTTTGACATATTAAAAAAGATCATGTCGTTGTTTATTAACGTGAATACAGTGTTGTTCCAGTGGTATTGTTCCTTGAGAGAGATTAAGGTGTCGTGGGTTTGAGTCCTCATAGGCTCATTTTTTGCCATAATTTCTGTCGCACTAGTTTAATATCACAATGACAAATAGACCCCGTTAGTCAGTGATACTATAATAAAATACCAGATTCACTTGTAGGCCCCATATAAATGGACATGTCACATGACACATAGTCAAATTGATGATATGGCGGTCTAGTCACCCTCTTTATAGTTTAGAATATATTGGTCGTAGTCTCCCAGATAACTCGTTTTAGACCGGTTCTATCCATCTATGACCTTTCCGTGTTAGGATATCATGGCCTTCTTGACTAAATTGGTCATTATTTTTCAAGGTTTGGACCTTTCCAAATTCCCTAAAACCAATTGGTTAAGAATGGTCATAAATCCATGACAAAAAAACCCATGGTCGTTAAAAAAAGGGCACTAGTGAGCAGATTTATTGTAGTGAGATAGGGGATGAGGCTCGTTAGAACTTGCATTGGATCTCTGAAGAAACAACATATTGTGAGTCTAAAAATGATTTTTTAAAAAAATCACGGGCGTTAGATCATGTACATGTAGTTTAAACCGGACCCACTTCCTTTCGATTTGACACACATTTGTCTTTTTATCCGAGAAGGACATAAAGGTTTGAGATCCCCCGGTTGAGAGATAGTTAATATAAGGTGGTCTAGTATTTTAGAAAAAATGGGATGGTAGCATTCTGTAACTGCATTTTGGTGGCTGCTTCACAAAACGACCCGTCTTTTTGCACTCGGAAAATGGAAAATGGCTTTTCCATGCGACGAAAAGGAAAACTTCCTCCTGCAGCATTGTTCGCCATCCCAATATCCACATGCATGCACAATATGGGCATAGTATCACAAATTATGCCGCGATTCAGCATATAACATCGGTCACTTGGACCGAAAGCCATAAAACTCGAACATGATAGGTCATTTTGTGAAGGTTTTTTGAGACATAATCAATGTACCAAGTTTGATATTTTTTCTTGCAACTATGTCACATAATATAACACCACGTGAAGGATTTACATTGTTTGGACCTTTTAAAAAAAATTTATGCCCGTTTCGAACTAAGGTCAAAACTGCAAGCGTGAAGATAGGGGATGAGCCTTGTTACAACTTGCATTGGATCTCTGAAGAAACAACATATTGTGAGTCTAATTTTTTTTTCAAAAAATCACGGATGTTAGATCATGTACCTGTAGTTCAAACCGGACCCACTTCCTACCAATTCGGCAGACATTTGTCTTTTTCACCCGGAAAGGACAAAAAGGTTTGAGATCCCCTGGTTGGGAGATAGTTCATGTAAGGTGGTCTAGTATTTTATAAAAATGGGATGGTAGCATTCTGTAACTGCATTTTGGTGGCTGCTTCACAAAAGAACCCATCTTTTTGCGTTCAGAAAATGGAAAATATCTTTTCCGTGCTATGAAAAGGAAAACTTCCTCCTGCAACATTGTTCTCCATCCCAATATCCACATACATGCACAATATGGGCATACTATCACAAACTATGTCGCGATTTAGCATATAACATCAGTCACTTGGACCGAAAGCCATGAAACTCGAACATGATAGGTCATTTCGTGAAGGTTTTTTGAGACATAATCAATATACCAAGTTTGATATTTTTTCTTGCAACTATGTCATATAATATGACACCACACCAAGGATTTACATTGTTCGGACATTTTTTGAATTTTTTTTGCCCGTTTCGAACTAAGGTCAAAACTGCGGGCGTGAAGATAGAGGATGAGCCTTGTTAGAACTTGTATTGGATCTCTGAAGAAACAACATATTGTGAGTCTAAAAATGATTTTTTTTCAAAATATCACGGGCGTTAGATCATGTACATGTAGTTCAAACCGGACCCACTTCCTACCGATTCGGCAGACATTTGTCTTTTTCACCCGGGAAGGACAGAAAGGTTTGAGATCCCCTGGTTGGGAGATAGTTCATGTAAGGTGGTCTAGTATTTTAGAAAAATGGGATGATAGCATTCTATAATTACATTTTGGTGGCTGCTTCACAAAACAACCCGCCTTTTTGCGCTCAGAAAATGGAAAATGGCTTTTCCGTGCGACGAAAAGGAAAACTTCCTCTTGCAACATTGTTCGCCATCCCAATATCCACATGCATGGACAATATGGGCACAGTATCACAAACTATGTCGCAATTCAGCACATAACATCGGTCACTTGGACCGAAAGCCATGAAACCTCGAACATGATAGGTCATTTTGTGAAGGTTTTTTCGAGACATAAACAATATACCAAGTTTGATATTTTTTCCTTGTAACTATGTCACATAATATGACACCACGGGAAGGATTTACATTGTTCGGACCTTTTTTGAATTTTTATGCCCGTTTCGAACTAAGGTCAAAACGGCGTGCGTGAAGATAGGGGATGAGCCTCGTTAGAACTTGCATTGGATCTCTGAAGAAACAACATATTGTGAGTCTAAAAATTATTTTTGCAAAAAATCATGGGCGTCAGATCATGTACCTGTAGTTCAAACCGGACCCACTTCCTACCGATTCGGCAGACATTTGTCTTTTTCACCCGGGAAGGACATAAAGGTTTGAGATCCCTCGGTTGGGAGATAGTTCATGTAAGGTGTTCTAGTATTTTAGAAAAATGGGATGGTAGCATTCTGTAACTGCATTTTGGCGGCTGCTTCACAAAACCACCCGTCTTTGTGCGACAAAAAGGAAAATTTCCTCCTGCAACATTGTTCACCATCCCAATATCCACATGCATGCACAATATGGGCACAATATCACAAACTATGCCGTGATTCAGGACATAACATCGATCACTTGGACGGAAAGCCATGAAACCTCGAACATGATAGGTCTTTCCCTCTGAACGAAGCTTTTAGTCCCGGTTGTAGCCACTAACCAGGACTAAAGATATTTCCCGCCATTTCCCACCGCTTCCCGCCATGTTTTCCCGCCCTTTCCCTCTGAACGAAGCTTTTAGTCCCGATTGTAGCCACTAACCGGGACTAAAGATATTTCCCGCCATTTCCCACCATGTTTTCCTGCCCTTTCCCTCTAAACGGAGATTTTAGCCCCGGTTATAGCCACTAACCGGGACTAAAGATATTTCCCGCCATTTCCCACCACTTCCCTCTATATTTTCTCACCCTTTCCATCTATATATAGGCCGACCACGCCATGGCTATCCACACATCCACACCTTCCTCTCTCACAACAATGCAAAACGCCTACTAGGCCATTCTGACCCTCGAGGAGACTGAGGAGCTGTGTGCCTCCAGCTACCCTTGCCCGCCGGGCTACCGGCCGCCTGCCGTGATGGATGCTAAGCGCTGGAGGGGTTCCTGTCCCTCTTGTGCCTCAAGGTTCTGCCCGACAGACGGCCATCACGAACCACTTCTATCACGAGCTCATGCCAGAGCAGCGGATGGATCCCCATTGGGATCCCGAGAACTACAACACCTGTAATGCCTTCTTCGCTAACCAGCAGGAAAGGGAGCTCGCCAGGTACGAGGGTGACGGCCCGCCCTCGGTGAACCAGAATGAAGCCGGCCGCCGTTTGTGGTGGGTGAACCGTACTATCATCGGCGTGATGCTCTACATCGCCATGAGAGACCATCCTTGCCTACGGTGCCCACAAGTCCACCCGCCACAGAGCCACAAGAAGGCCCCTCCCCCGCTCGGCGGTAGCGGCATCGACTTCCAGGAGACCCCTCCCCCGCCCGCCGTGAATTCGAGGCCGGAGTGTAAGGTGTCCCCGGTATATGCCATGGCTGAGCTTAGGATCGAGCCACGTGCGCCTAGCCACAACGACGATGACGATGACAATGATGATGACGATGACGAAGAAGACCCTCAAGCTGCGTACTATAGGACTATGCATGATCTCCAACAGTGGTGTCATTCATGAGATGTGTCTGCAACCAACCGCCAAAAGTCTTCATGTGTTCATCTTTAATCAACCTATCAAACTGCCCCGGTTAGTTCGAGCGTACAATATTCTTGTGTACCTCGATATATGGAGCCACCAAGGTGGAACTTCACAGAATTGTATAGTGTGCTTTAGTGAAAGAATGTCCATCCATACATATCTTTGCTTTCTTTCCTAGCGTGCCTTTTCCACTAATTCTCCCCTCATACCGTGATTCAGGTACACCGGTCGGCTTAAGGTCAGGAATAAAGTCAACATAAAACTCAATGACCTCCTTTGTTCCATAGCCCTTGGAGGTGCTTCCTTCAGTCCTAGCACGGTTATGGACATATTTCTTTAAGACTCCCATGAATCTCTCAAAGGGGAACATATTGTGTAGAAATACAGGACCGAGAATGGTAATCTCTTCGACTAGATGAACTAGGAGGTGCGTCATTATGTTGAAGAAGGATGGTGGGAACACCAAATCAAAGCTGACAAGACACTGGACCACATCTTTCTGTAACCCTGGTAGACTTTCTGGATCGATTACCTTATAAGAAATTGCATTGAGGAACGCACATAGCTTCACAATGGGTACTCTAACATTTTCCGACAGAAGCCCCTGAAAGCAATCAGAAGCAACTGCGTCATAAGCACGTGACAGTCATGAGACTTCAGGTTCTAGAATTTTTTTCTCTGCCATATTTATTATTCCCTTTATATTGGACGAGAAGCCAGATGGGACCTTGATACTACTCAGGCATTCAAAAAAGATTTCCTTATCTTATTTGGTAAGAGCGTAGCTGGCAGTACCTTGAAACAACTCTGGATTCCTGCCGTCTCGGTCTTTCATACGTTGTTGGTCCTGTCGTGCTTCTGGTGTATCTTTATTCTTTCCATACACGCCCAAGAAGCCTAGTAGTATCACGCAAAGATTCTTCATCAGGTGCATCACGTCGATTGTAGAGCGGACCTCTAAGACTTTCCAATAGGGTAGCTCCCAAAATATAGATTTCTTCTTCCACATGGGTGCGTGTCCGCCAGCGTCCTTCGGAACGGACTGTCTGCCAGGACTCTTTCTAAAGATTACTTTTAAATCCTTCACCATATCAAATACATCATCACCAGTACGACAGATAGGCTTACTCCGGTGATTTGCTTCACCATTGAAATGCTTGCCTTTCTTTCTTAGGGAATGCGTGGGCAGAAGAAAACGACGATTCCCTAGGTACACATTCTTCATACACTTATCCAAATAAATACTTTCAGTGTCATCTAAACAGTGTGTGCATGCATTGTATCCCTTGTTTGTCTGTCCTGAAATGTTACTAAGAGCAGGCCAATCATTGATGGTTACAAACAACAATGCTCGTAGGTTAAATTCCTCACGTTTGTGCTCATCCCACACACGTACACCTTGTCCGTGCCACAACTGTAAAAGTTTTTTAACTAATGGCCTTAGGTGCACATCAATGTCGTTGCCGGGTTTCTTCGGGCCTTAGATGAGCACTGGCATCATAATGAACTTCCGCTTCATTCACAACCAAGGAGGAAGGTTATAGATACACAGAGTCACATGCCATGTGCTATGATTGCATCTCTGCTCCCCAAAAGGATTCATGCCATCTGTACTTAGACCAAACCATAAGTTCCTCGCATCACCTGCAAAGTCCAGGTAGTTTCTCTCAATTTTTCTCCACTGCGACCCATCAGCTGGGTGTCTCAACATCTCGTCTTTCTTACGGTCTTCTTTGTACCATCGCAACAACTTGGCATGCTCTTCATTTCTAAACAAACGTTTCAGCCGAGGTATTATAGGAGCATACCACATCACCTTGGCGGGAACCCTCTTCCTGGGGCGCTCCCCCTCAACATCACCAGGGTCATCTCGTCGGATCTTATAATGCAATGCAGTGCATACTGGGCATGCATCCAAATTCTCGTACTGCTCACCGTGGAAGAGGATGCAATCATTAATGCATGCATGTATCTTCTGTACCTCTAATCCTAGAGGGCGGATAACCTTCTTTGCTTCGTAAATACTGGCGGACAGTTCATTATCCTTTGGAAGCAGCTTCTTCATTATCTTCAACAACTTTTCAAATCCCTTGTCAGGCACACCGATCTCTGCTTTCCATTGCAGCAATTCCAGTGTGCTACCTAGATTTTTGTGGCCATCTTCGCAATTCGGGTACAACAATTTGTTGTGATCCTCTAACATCTGCTCAAATTTCAACCTCTCCCTTCCGCTATCACATTCTCCCTTTGCATCAGCAATGGCCTGACCAAGATCATCATCTGGCTCATATGATGCACGTCCTTCTGCTTCTTCTTCATCATTGTCTTCCATTGTAGTACCACCGTATTCCGGGGACATAGGATAATTGTCATCATTATCTTCATCTTTGTTGTCTTCCATCACAATCCCCCTTTCTCTGTGCTTGGTCTAACAATTATAACCAGACATGAAACCGAACCGACACTACTAGAGAAAAGACTATAGGAGACATGCTTATAGAAGGCACATTTAGACTATATGCGCCTCCTATAAAATAGGCAAGGCGCACTCCTTCTCCATGCGCCTCTAGTATAAAAATAGGCGAGGCGCATATAATAAGAATGTGCCTCCTATAATCCCTGTACGGACGAAATCAAGCAGCCCCAGATTATGCGAGGCGCATTCTAGTCATATGGGCCTCCTATATATCAGATATGCGAGACGCATATGGGCAGAATGCGCCTCGCATAATCTGTGTGGGCCTGGGTGTTGGTAGGTTCTCGAATATGCGAGGCACATATGGTCATATGCGTCTCCTATACTTGATAATATGCGAGGCGCATATGGTCATATGTGCCTCAAGTAACTCCTGCGGGTCTGGGTGGAGGTAGGTGGCCGCATAGGCGAGGCGCATATTGCTATATGAGCTTCCTATAGTTTGAATTATAGGAGGCTCGTATTGTGCAATATGCTCCTCCTATAACCCGACACCACATTTTTTCCAACTTTTGGCACATGCAGCCAACTACCACCCCACTCACTTGTCTAACTTCTTCCTCCTTCACCAAGACAAATCTGGTCGCCCCTCATGTTATGTCAAGAAGGGCAAGACGGCGACCATTTTTAAGAAACGCTAGCGCGCTCCGACCATTGTCAAGAACCATCGTATGTGTGTGGCCTACTATTATGTATCTAAACATTCATAATTACCATTTTTTTGTATGTTATAATATTACATTGAGAATATTATGTATCGACAAGACACATTCATAATACTCATTTTTGTTGTTTTGGCAATATTTGAATATTTAAAATATTTGCAGTATATTTTATAGTTTATATTGTGTTTGGACAATGTTTTTACAAGAAAAATGGCTTTTTAAAAAAATTCCAAAAACTTTGTTGCCACCAGGATTCGAACCTGGGTGGCCATTGTTCAGATTAGGACAAGGCATGTAACCAGTGGGCTACTGTGTATTTCTTGACAGAAAAGAGGGCACCGCTCTATTTGACTAGGTCTGCAGAATACGCGAGACGTATTATGGCCAGATGGGCCTCGCGTAATCTTATACGAGGCGCACTTTGCAATATACGCCTCGCATAAGCTGGTACTTCACATAATAAGGGCCGATGAGATTCCCCTTTCTCTCTCACGCACACGGTAACCTAACCTTTCTGCCGCGCCGCCGTCGTCTCCTTCATGCCGCCGTCCGCGCCTGCAGTAGCCCGCCGCCCGCCATCCGCGCCCGCAGCAGCCCGTTGTCGAGGTGAGCCACAACCCCACTAGGTGAACCAGCTGCGGCGCCCCTCTCGGTTGAAATCGCCCATCACCAGTGGTCGTCGTCCCCCTAGACTTGGCCCAGTGTCTTCACCCAGGAGGTAGCAGATAGGTTGGAGCGCTGCCTGCGACTCGATCTGGTATCCTTTCTCCCATGTTTTATGTTCCTTCCTAAGTTCAGTTAACTGGATATCAACAGCTTACCATTGAGCCATTTTTTTGGTTTGTTGCAGGTTTACTATTATAGTCCCACATCAGTACCGAACACATAAGAAAATTTGCTACACCGCTTCCGCTGTTCTTCAGGTCTTTCAGATCTTGCCACATAATTTTATCAGACAACCAAAGGAAATCTAGGTTCAGGGTGGAGCTGACCCACTCAGTACTGCATCATATCCATCTGGTAGATAGATGAGGTTGCTCCAGTTATAACTTCTTTAATTCTTTGAGAAATTCATCTTTTAATAATTGAGAAATTTCATCTTTTGTTAGTTATAACTTTGGCTTCATTTATGGAATTGAAATTATAGTAAATACAGATGGCATGTCAGAGCTACTGAGATTGCCAGAACTTGGCATCTACGGCTTTGTGCGCCGTCGCTGTCCTCATGGACTTATTCGTTGAACACTTCAAATCTGGTTGCATCGGGTATTATTCCTTTCAGTCCATTGTATTTCCTTGACGATGTGTTAATAGTCTCTAACTTCTCTGTTCTTTGGTTGTTTGTATTTCTCCAGCCTAAGATCCACGACTCTTTGGTTGTTGCCACTACTTTTTCTTGGTTGCCAATGTAACGCAGGGTACACCAGATCGTCCTCGGCTCGACTCCAATCGTTAAGTCAGAAAAGGTATTAGTAGTAACTTTAATCGCAGATAGATGGCGGTAGGTGTCAGTCACAAATATGAAAAGCTACACCACAAATATAAATCGGGTATGATTATTTTGTTATATTTGGAGCATCCTCATTCACATTGCCATATTCTGAATATGATATTGCTTTCATCCATAAACCTTCTTAGCTCTCCTGACATCAAATATGCTATGTAGGGTTTCATATTTGGTACTTTGAGGTTTCCTCAAGGGTTATTGATATTCCCATAAGTTCTTGTTGTAATTTTCTGCGAATTTGAGCATTGGAAGGATTGGTTGCTGCTGGAGACATACACAATTCAGTTGATTCAGTAATTTTAGTATTATATATTCACTTTTATTTAACAATTTTCATTTTCATTTAGGTTTATATATTAAAGTTTGCTTTGCACTGCCTAAGTACTTACAGTCTGATTTGTGGTTGTTTCTTGCATTAAATTTTGCAGATGCATTCTTTGCAATGAATTAACCATTAATGAGATCATATGCCTACAAAAATAAGGGAGTTTTGTGCTTAATAAAATGAGGGTATTATAGTTACTTGCAACACATATTATATTTTGTTTCCTTGATGCATGAAATCTCTATTCCTTGATGCATGAAATCTCTGTTTGGAGCAATGACTAGGCTAACTAGCGTTATCCCTCTAGGATAAATCAAGACTCCAAGAGACGAATCATTATGCAAAATGATAGGCACATCGTACTATACTGATTTTTGCTATCGTTGATGATTTATGACTCATTCTCTCAAAACTAACTGATGTATTTTATTTGGCACATCGTACTATACTTTGTTCTACCAATAGTGTGGACAATGCAATAAATAATATGGTTTTTGATAGAGTTCCTAGAGATGCAAGGGAGCTTGAAAGTTTTGATACTGTTTGCAAGATAATGTACCATGTGCCGTTGCAGATTTAGTGTATCCTTGATAATGTGGATCTTAGCAACTTCTCACATTGTAAGATCTCTCCGACGAGAAGAAGACAACCACGGACACAGCTGATGTAATAGAAGAAGTATAATCAAATCATTAGTATATTGAACTCGATGTAATATGTACCTTAGCGTATATTCATCTCTATGTGCTAGTACTAACATAGATTAGAATTCAGCTTCTTTGTCATGCAATATAATCCATGCATGTCTGGCTAAGCCCACAAAAATATGTATCGGCGTTTTCAGCAAAAACCACTATGTAATCCATTGTAAATATAGCTACTAGCTATTTTATACTTCCAGTACTGTTCCACACCTCTATATACACAAAAATGTCTAGTGATAAGATTATGGAGCGGGAGCAGCAACTGCACCAGGTGACCCTCGCTAGGCTCCCGACGATGGCGCTGGAGCAAAGGTTCTTAGTGTGTTGGATCTTGAAGAATTTTTGTCTTAGAAGAATTTGTATTGCCTATCTTGCTGTGAACTTGTACTCGGAGGTGTGAACTTGTGGCACAAACACTTGGTGTTGTGTGAAAACTTGGCACTTGTTGATTTTAGTTTATGTATAAACTCGTATGTCGTGATTGATATGTAATGTACTTGTATTCATGTTGGTTCTATTATGCTTTGGCCAATTGCAAGTTTCTGGAAAATTCTGTGCTATTTATACTGTATTCTGTACTGTATTGTATATTTGAATATCCGTATACTATTATTTATATTGATCTGTAAAACTTGAATTTCGAAAATATTATAGGAGGCGCATATAGGACACTATATGAGGCAGATATACTATAAATATACGAGGCACATTATGAAACATATGCGAGGCGCATATGATATGCGCCTCCTATACTTCATATATACGAGGCGCATATCGATATGCGCCTCCTATACGTATATAGGAGGCGCATATCGATATGCGCCTCGCATATGTGAAGTATAGGAGGCGCATATCATATGCGCCTCACATAATAAATAGACGAGGCTCAAAGCTAGAGGCGCATACGATATGCGTCTCGCATATGCTTTTAGGTGCGTTTCGCATAAGGTTTTCTCTAGTAGTGCGAAACAGATGGCCGTGAAGGACTCTTGAGGAAGAGTATTTCTTCTGATTCCGACACTCACCACATGGACAACACATAAAACCATTTCGCTTATTTGCCTCTGCCACAACGAGAAAAGAACACACGCCTTTAATAAACTCGCCAGAGATTCGGTCAGCGTATATTCATTGTCGTCTCATCTGCATTATATAAGTACATCAAACAAAATCACGATGCTAAGATTAGTACTAGTCTAAAAATAAAAGTACACAACATATACATCAAACAACTATGCACTTATTTAAAAATTTTCTACTCCATCTTCAGTCCCGGTTGGACACACCAACCAGGTCTAAAGGGGTTGTGGCAGGCTGGGGCCAATGTGAGCTCGTTTAGTCCAGGATGATGTCTCCAACCGGGACTAAAAGTAGGTGATGACACTATATGTCGTGAGTGGAGACACTATGCCAGTGAGTGGCACACTATTTCAGTGGGCGGAGACACTATGACAGGGGTGAGTATCGACATTATGTCATGAGTGTCGACACTAGGTTGTGCTGCTTAATCTATAAATAGGCTTCCTTGTGAAATATCAACTACAAGGAATATCGTGTGCGAGACCAGGGACACCACTATGGAGGAGCTTCTCGAAGATGTCTGAGGACTTCGAGGATCTCGCTGTAGAGGCACTCCCTAATATGTGAAATTAGTTAGCTCCACCAGCATATTGATCTAGCTAGAGAAGATATAAACTGAAAGATGGTGTGCGAGAGTAGGGACACCACTACAGCAAAGCTTCTCGAAGATGTCTTAGGATCCCGTCCTCAGACATCTTCGAGGAGCTTGCCATAGAGGCACCCCCTAATTTAATTTGGTAGCTCCCTGACGTGTTCATGTTTTTGGATCTTACTTGCTTAAACAGTCGATGATTAAAATGCTAGGGCGCCACTATATATATGTATGCCTTCATAGTTTTTGTTATTATTTTTGTTACAATGGATTTTGTGACGGCAGGTAGAAGAAGAAGGATATTTTGTTGCTCGACGGTGGCATGATGCATCTGTGAATCGTCTGAATTTCAAGACTATGTGCCAAACCAAGATATATAGATAGGATGAACTCATGTATATCTCTGTGCTTCGATGAATCAAATGAATTTCGAGGACTATATGTGCCAAATTAACCAGATATATAGAGATAGAATCCACACAAATCCCTCCATTTCTAGAGCATGAAATGTGCTAAAACTAGCAATGAAATACGAAAGGATGGAGTTGCTAACCTCTTAGGAACCTTAGATAGATGTGGAGCCAAAAAATCTTCACAAATCTTGAGAAAAATCGGCAAGAACTCGAGGTTGAGGGAAGAAATTTGAGTGAGATGCTTGTGTGAGCTTGAAACGGCTCGGGCAGGGAGAAGAAGAAGATATAGTTAGGCCCTTTAGTCCCGATTCGTTTAACAAACCGGGGCTAAAGGTCCACACATCCGCCCCTTTCCAGCGCCAGACCCTTTAGTCCCGGTTTGTTAAACGAACCGGGACAAAAGATCCCCTACGAATCAGGACTAATGTCTTCTGGGCTCTGGGTTGTTTCTAGCCGTTGGGACCAGGGCATTAGTCCCGGTTTGTACCAGAACCGGGACTAATACTCTGGATCAAAAGTCCGTTTTCTACTAGTGGGCCTCCACACTGTTGCCAACAACAACATTGTCGGAGTCCTTCACACGCTCTTTGTATTCCTTGCAAAGAGTTACAAAGGACTTCATGACACCTCCTACTCCTCGATCATCTATTCTCCTCCTCTCTCGCCTTCCATGCAGCCTCCTCCCAACATTCAGGCTGCAGTTAATCATCTCCCGATGTTGTAGTTGTCGTGTCCCCTTCGTCCTCCAAATTCCTTACATAGTCGTCGTCCGAGAAGGACCAGCCGGAGTATGAGGAGGGAGGAACCATCTTGGTGGTAAGGCATAGGGAGGAGCTGCTACTCCACCACCGGTGATGCATGCTCAACACGGTGAGGATACAACAACACGCACTATCAAACGCAAGAGAGGAGAGCAGTCTTCTTATTGTGATCCATATCAAAATCCATGTGTACTATAGAGCTGGTGTGTGCCAAGAGGGTGTCGATGCCGGGTTTCATGGAGTGCATCCAAGGAAGCTGCATCGACCCCAGCGCATTGAACGGAATACAAGGAAGAACCTCGGAAACAAATGACCATTTATTTCCCACCATCTGAGATGGTTCAAAGAAAAACAAATTGTGGAGATGAACAAAGCATCCTAAAATGTACTCCCTCCGATCCATATTACTTGTCACTAAAATGGATGTATCTAGACATGTTTTAGTGATAGATACATCCATTTCAATGATAAGTAATATGGATCAGAGGGAGTAGCTAATACGCTCCTTATTACTAAACGTGTGGGCTTACACACCACTACCTTGAGGATTTTTGGATGCAAAGTCATGTGTGATACCTTTGTTATGGTTATTGAATTAGCAGTTTGTGCGATTTTACCAAGAAGGACCTACCTAGGCCATATGCACATATTCAAATTTTAGGGACGTTAGTGATATTCCGTACCACACACGATAAGGTAAGGATCTTCTATGTGGAATGCGATACATTAAAAGGGTGACACCTGAGACATACAAAATCATGTACTCGTGCTTGGAGTCAATGGAACAACCTTGTGTCAGTGTGCAAACATGTACTCTACCCACATGCGGTCGAGAAACCTAGGGAGGAGTTGTGCCCACTCATGCGCAATTGAGGCGGTAACGATGGTGTTGAACCAGGGACGTCACTGCTCCGGAACTGCCACTAGTCAATGTGCAGTTGTGGAACCAGGGCAGTCCACATGTCGCTAGAACGGTCCTCCGTCTCCAGGCGGCCACAGTCGTCTTCTCGCCATCCCACTCCAACCACATCGAGACAAAGGCAACGCTCTTGAAATCTGCCTTGAAGGGGACTGCTCACTGCAGCCAACATGCGCGCCAACGACAAGGACCCGGGGCTCTGTTCCCTCCTCGAGCACACTTGACTTCTACTCCGACGAATGCAACCTTCATCGTCATCCTTCTATTCCAGCGACACAAGATATGTGACGATTGTCGGTGGTAGAGAATGACGGCTGCCTCGGCCAAGGATGATCAGTTGGCAACGATGACCATGTCCCCAACCACCACCGTCCTCATCCAGGTCAGCAGACGTGGGGGTTGGAGGGAAGGTAACAGTATTAGTCTAGGCGATTAAGGAATATTCTTGCATGCAAGGCCATGGACTTATACCGAGGGATAACCCATGTTCCCTTTTTTCCCCTTTTGTTCTCCCTGGAGCTTGTATGTACAAGAATTGTCGTTTTGGGTGTTTCCAAGGGGCTGTTTTTGGCTGCTTTCGGACTTATGTTGTGCATGCAATCTTTTTCTCCATGGGAAACCAAATGAGCGTTTCTCTTCCCGCTGGATGCAAGGAATGGCATCGCAAGTAACGAAACACGCCCCTGATCAAGCCATCCTTTGTTGGCAGAGATTAGCTTTGTTGCGCTTGTTCTCTTTATCTTTTATAGACCAACGCTTTTACCTATGTCTTTAGTTGTTTACCTCCTACTGTTGTGCCTATAGCCAGTATTTCTAGTTTTTCTGCTTAATGTGGCAGGCTGTTTGTAACTCCTGGTCGGTGGAGGGTCTTAATTTAAAGCCGAGCTTATGCGACTTTCAGTCTACAATGCTATCAGAAATTCGCTTCTAACATAGTTCTACAGGTTTCCAGGGCAACTATGCACGCATTAGTGAGCATTGGTATATATATACTATGGAAAACCCTTTCATGGTTTGGGTGTTTCTAGTGGTGATGGTTGTTTCCTACTGCCTTGAGTTGATGATTACTTTGAGGGTGTTTCCTATTGGTGATGGTTGTTTCTTACTGCCTTAAGTTGATGATTACTTTGACAGAGATTTTTTAATGTATTTTGGCCATGTGCATCTTTGATGTCTCTAATTCTCGCATTAAGTTATTACTGATATTGGGTATATGACATTTAATATATAACCTTTATCCGAAAAGATGGTAGAATGTAATTGGTACCCTCTTGATAATAACATATTTTTATCAAAAAAATATACCAGAAATTTGCTCCTAATATGACGTAAATCATAGTCTGCAGGATGCAACGCTGCGACTCTTTCAATTTCCAATCGCTGAATCTGTTGATAGCGGATATATCTATTATATACTAAAAGCAATATAAGAATGTTTTACGAAGACACTACGTTAGTCCACATCATCTAAATTATTTTGATAGTTAGATCTATAATGTATGGTCAAGATTTAATGAGATTAAAGTAACATAACCGTACATGTCCATGTTTGTGTACGTGTCAAATCAGGACGTGATAAAATCCCAGTACAGATTGAACGTTCGTATACCAAAAAGACTCTAGCTGTGTCCTTTAATAAAAAAACTACATACGCTAGGCTATCGTTTTTTTTTGCTGCACTAGGTCATCGTTGCAAGGCTGATGCCACACGAATGTTCAGCTTATCTCGGTGTTCTTTTTTGCTGCACTAGGCCATAGTTGCAAGGCTGATGCCACAAATGATGTTCAGCTTATCTCCAGGCTTGCCGGCCATCAATATGTTCCAGATGATGCCGACAAGCTGCTTGCAAATGAGCCGGCCACAATGGTGTCGTTCCAGCAATTATTCCACGACATCGGCTCCTATGATCTTCATGAGAGGATTCTTTAGTTGTGCTGTTTTTTACTTCTTAACTTTGGCTTATAAGCCATAAAAGCATCTAGAGTGGTATTTTTGGATTTGGCTTTCGTCTATTCGTTGGATATTGTTAGATGACGGTATAAACCAATGCAAAAGGTCAAAATCAAAAGTACTAATTATGTTTTTTTATGGTTTATAAACAAAAGTCGAAAGAAAAATAAACGAGGACCAAACAACCCCTAAAAACTTAAGCATTCCGGATGGCCGGGACAACGTATATGGAGGGAGAGGCTATTGTAGTTCTTTGCAAATGGAGACACCTACATCAAATAGTCAAGGCAACGCCAATGATCCATGAGGCTTGAGAGCGAGAAGGGAAGATTGGAGTAAGTATTGTTGGAGTTCTTTGTGAGGTAAATGAAAATGGCATGTGTGCTGAATTGTTGCGTTTAACCTGGGAAGAAATAACACGAGACTTTATGATTTGATTCTTGGGAAAACAGGATAGCACAATGCAATACCACATGTGTAACAAACTAAAATACTTTTGACCTGATTACTAAAAAAATACTGCATCTGGCCATAGGCACACCAAAAAAACTACCGAGCTATATGATCATAGAGCCTACCAAAATTAACTACGCTTTACAGTATATTTTACAAAGGAAGAAAATAGGATTCAGCTCCACAAATTACTTTTGGGAGCACCTGCCTCTGCATCAATAGATGTATACCGACTCTTATTATTTTAACTTTACTCCCTTAACTGATCTATGGCTCTAACTTGGAAGCTTGTAAACTTCCAATACATGTTGGCCGTAAACTTCCAATTCGACATTTACGGTTTGTATCTAATTATTTTACAACCATCAATCAATAACAGCCATAAACTTGTAAATTTGTACTCAGTGGATTGCTTTTAAAAAATTATGTGTCTAGCATGGATTGGTGGTATGCATGGTTCAACTTTGGACCAGGCCATATGTTAGAGTAGTGGGCTTAGATCAGCAACATAATATTCAAACACACAAGGCCTTGACAAAAATAACATGGTGTATTTATATCAAAAATATTATGTGTAGTATTTTATTTCGATCTCTATACTTTATTATCCCTAAAGATATATGGTGCGAGGTGCCAGGTGCCATTGTAGTCATCAACGTCTATATGTATGTTTCTAATCGTCTTTTGTTAACACATATAAATCTCGCAGATCTGACGAAAAGAAATCTGTGCTCAGATCCAATCAGGGATGCAGCGCCGACAGGTGGGGAGGGGCAGCAGGACGTGGAGGAGCAGTGATGCTGGCCTGCGTGGGGGAGCAGAGATGCAGGCCACCAGCAGGTGGCGGCAGGGCGTCGGCTGCAGTCCCGATGGCTGCAGTCCCGCGTGGCTACAGTCCCTGGCGCGGGCGTCGGGCGGGATGGGCTGTCCCGCGTGGAAGCGGTCAACGGCACATGGAGGCTGGCGTCTGGAGGCGTCCCTGGCAGGCGGGCGGGCGACAGGCAGTTGGAGGCCCTGGCGCGGGCGGGCGGGAGGCAGTTGGAGGATTATCCTGATGGAGGAGGAGTCCCGCGTCAGGTGGAGTCCCGCATGGAAGCGGTCAACGGCACGTGGAGGCTGGCGTCGGGAGGCGTCCCTGGCAGGCGGGCGACCGGAGGCTCCTCAGGAGCAGTCCCGCGTCAGGTGGAGTCCCGCGGGCGACCGGAGGCTCCTCGGGAGCAGTCCCGCGTCAGGTGGAGATCGATCCGGATCAAGAACGGATCTGAAGGAGAAGATCTGGATCGGCAACGAGCGAACCGGCGGCGACGACGGCGTCGGCTGCCGGCAATAGGGACGGTGGCGGCCGCAGCGACGAAGTTGCGAGTAGGAGGAGGCTAACCTAGCTCTGATACCATGTCAGGAATATGCAACTTGTATTCCTCTGGGGGCCAAAGGCCACAATATATAGTACAGGTACAGGTGCTAATATGCAGGAAGCCCCCTAACATATGGGGAAAATACAATCTACAATATACATCTAACAATAGCTATGCTACTAAAAGGGGAGTGTTGATGGCCGATTAGGGAAACACTTAGTAGTTGTATACCGGGTTGTAATTATGTCATTCATGAAGGACATAATTGATTACCTCTTAATGAAGATATCATGTATTTATGTTATATGACACATTGTAACTCATATGATAAAGAATGTTGAACGGCTAGATTGAAGAGTAGAAGATATAAGGTAGATGTTTTAAACAAAATTGATAAAAAAATGTCTTGCACGATTTAAGCGTAGACCATGATTTTGATAAATAGTAGAAGTTAAACAAAAAATTACATTGAAATGAAGTACATCAAAATTCTTGATTTTCATTTTAGTATTTATAACATGTTCATAAGAATGTAATCAAAGTTACATCTTATAGACAATGTCTATGTCTAAGACATCAGATACTCTAACACATGAGGAGATCATAGAGCATTTCACCAACCAATAAGTTAATAAGGTAGGCAACTGATTTGGAACAGTGCAAAAAGGTGCAATTTCCCTACCTATCAACACAAATCTTTAATTTAATTCACTAACTGATTTTTTAACACATATAAATCTCTTCAACCTTATCAATGACAAAAAGAACTAATACATAGTATCAACTCAACGTTATGTTCGGTCATTCGGTATTATAATAGAATGAGATAAATAGATCTTGGTAACTATATGACAATATTTAATTATTACATAGACAAAAACATTTTTTAACTACAAACAGTTCTTATGTTGGAGTATTACCGAATTATAATAATAGTTTAACCATCCACTGATGTAACATCCAGCGAAAACAGTATGCTAGCTTGCCATGTGAATTTTAGTTGTAAAGTTGATCTAATATCACCACATACAAATAGTACACCATGTTATTCATATGATTATTCAAATTCAAATTAAATTAGAACCAAGAGGACTCACGTGCATACAATGTTTCTAATTTGCAATATACATTTAATGAAACCTCTTTTTGAGGAGTGTTCCTGTGCTTTCCGTCTTTTTTTTGGCACTCTTTTCAAAGCAGCCTGACGGCTGAGATTAAGGGCGCTAATACACCAGGTTTGTCTAATAAAAACGAAACTGACGTCAGATCCCCGATCCAAACCTGAATCCAAGTAAGCCCGTTGGCCCGTCTCCAGCCCGGTCAGACTCACACAGGGACTCACGATCCCCTCACCTCGCCTTGCCGTTCCCCGCCTTGCCTCCTCCGACGCAGCCGCCGAGCCCAGTTCTGACTCCGCCGCTGCCCAGCACCTCGCGCGACCTTCTTCTCGAACGGCGTCCCACGACCTGCTGCTCGAACCTGCACCTCGGGCGACCTCCGCAACCCACCGCGCAACAGCGCTACGCGCGGTACCTCGAGCGCGTCCGCGCGGCCAGCTCCCGTCCGTCGTCTCCGCGACCGCCCGGGGTCTTCCTCCAGCGCTCCGCCGCACGGCCTCATCTTCGACACCGCCACCTCCAACACCGTCGTCCGGGTCTCTTTCCGTCGCTGCTCATCGCCCTCGCGTGACAGTGTACGGAACGCATCCCGGCGACCTGCTCCTCCAGGACTGCTCCAGCGCCCGAGCTGCTGCTCGTCCATGGCGTCAGAAAGGTATGCATCTCGAGGCTATAGCATCAACCACTCCAGTATAGCATCTGTTCTTAGCCTGTTTCTATGATTAGGAAGAGTTTAAATGTCTCTGCTATGATACTGAGGTGTTTCTCTATAAGGAGGTTCAGGTCATGGTCAGTACACGAGTAATGCATGTTTGAATCTTAACTTTTGTAGATTGTATCATCACACTGTAACAATCATGAATAGTCCATTCTTATCATGCTAAAACAGCAGCAGTTTACTATGCAGTTTAGTAATTAGATAGGAGTAGAGATTATTGCTATATTTTCAGTACAGACATTCACACAAGAGTTTAATAATTTATTTTCTGAATACCCAGAGGCTATGCTATTTGTTCAACTCTCTCACATTGGGTGGATACTTTGTTGTTTGAAGTATACTGTGGAGTGTATGTCATCTCATATCATGCTTATTGCTAACAGTGACGATGAGATGGATGAATGGCATGGTGATGCATTTGGATGCATTTTCTCTGACAGTGTGATAGAGGTAATATTTTTATGCTTTAAATTTGTTGTGCATGCCTGTACTAGAGATAGAAATCATCATGAACTGAACCTGATTAGGAAACTGTTTATATTGTTTATAGGAAAACAGCGATTTGATTGGGACTCATGATTGCGGAACCAGTGATGGTATGTTTAGCAATTTTGGACAAGAAAGTGAAGCGATAGATGAGTACTGGGAAATTGTCCAGATGACATTTGAAAGTGAAGAACAATGTTACAATTTCTATAATTCTTATGCTGAAAAGAAAGGGTTCAGCGTCAGGAAGGACATCGTGAGGCGTGAGAAAAAAGTAGGAGATATTTTCTATAGAAGATTTGTTTGCTCTAAGGAAGGCAGTCGTGATCCAGCAAAGAGAGACATCAAGGATCGAAAAAGAAGGGAAAGAGCTGAGACCCGAGAGCACTGTACAGCTGAGCTTAGTATTAGACTTGATAAGGACCGCGGAGTCTGGTTTGTGGACAACTTCATAGATGACCATAACCACATTTTAACAAATCCCGATGAAACTCGGTATCTTAGATCACATAGGAAAATGAAAGACTACCAGAAATTAGAAATAATGATGTATGAATCGAAGGGCTTCCGTAAGAATAAGATTATGGATATCTTTGAGTGCACACTTGGAGATAAAGTTGGTTTTATCAAGAAAGACATATATAATTTCTCGTCTAAGTACAAGAGGTCTAGAATTGAGGATGGTGATGCAAACGCTACACTAGCGGTCTTGAAGGATAGGCGAGATAAGGATCCAGAATTCTTTTTTGACTACCAAGTTGACAGCGAAGGTCGTCTCAAAAACCTGTTTTGGTGTGATGGGCAGTCCCGGATGGATTACCAGTCATTTGGTGATGTTGTCGATTTGTGATGCTTACCGGATGAATAGGTACAAGATGCCTTTTGTTCCATTTGTGGGACTTAACCACCATCGTCAAACTACTGTGTTTGCTTGTGGTATTGTGTCAGATGAGACTGCAGAGACATACAATTGGTTGCTATGCACCTTTTTGAGGGAAATGTGCCAGAAGAAACCAAAGTCTATTATAACAGATAGCGACAACGCAATGATAAAAGCGATCCGTCAGACACTCCCAGGAACAGATCATCGTGTATGTTCGTGGCACATTGAGAAGAACATGAAGAAACATCTTCACTTCTCATACCTCGAGTTATTTAGGTCATTTATATATGAGGTTTGCTCATGTAGTGTATTTGAGTCTAAGTGGAGCAGTTTTGTTCAGAAGTACCAAACCAATAGGAACAAGGAATGGTTGAACAGTATGTACAAAAAGAGGAGGTTGTGGGCTGCTGCATTTTTATGTGACAAATATTTCATGGGCATGAGAACCAACTAGCGAAGCGAGAGTTTAAATTCACGGCTGCATGTGCATCTCGATGGTTTCATGTCATTGTTTGATTTGCTACAACACTATGAGGTCTGTGTTTCGGACATGCGACGTAGAGAGTCCGAGTTGGATACTATAGCATCACAATCTTGGCCTGTAACTGTTACAAATAGTCGAGAAATTGAAAAGGCTGCTGCACATATCTTCACATTTGCAAATTTTAAGCTAGTTCAGGAACAGCTACATATGGTAAGTACTTTTGATATTGGTGAGGTGACTTTGGATGGCAACTGTACTAGGTACAGGCTGATTTCAAACGTCATACCTGGGAGAGAATTCTATGTGGAGTACACTTGTCTTGGATCTAATTCTGACATCAAATGCAGCTGTCGAAAGATCCAGCGTGATGGCATACCTTGCAAGCATATTTTCCTTGTGCTAAGCCAGGCTGGGGTGACAGAGATGCCCAAGTGTTGTGTGTTGCAGCGGATGTCCAAAAATGCGAAAGCTGGTCTTCCTTCAGTTAGAAAAAGTGATTTGCATGTTTGGACCAAGAGACAATCACGTTATCATGAGTTGAGATCACTAGGGTCCGAGCTGTTTGACTTAGTATCCGGTAGTGATGATCGTTTTGCGGAGGTGAAGGACTATCTTGTTGGTGAGATTAAGAGACAGAAAAGTTCTTCCAAACCAGCCAATGATGCCCCAGCGCCTGACAGGGGTGGCAGCGGATCTGCTCCAGAGCCTCGAGCTCATGTCCTAGATCCCAACGTTGTAGTCACCAAGGGTGCACCTAAAGGGAGAATTAAGTCATTTGATGAACCACCAAAACCGAGACTATGCAGCAGATGTCGCCAACCTGGCCATGATATTCGTACGTGTCCCGATGAACCAAAGTAAGTTGCTGCTACATGCTGAGTTAGATTGGCTAGGGATTTGCATCCATCTTTTTTGTAGAACATGAGTAATTTTTTTTATTTGCAGTTAATTGTCAATACAAGTTTGCTGATGTTCCTCAAGTCCACTTCAGAGGGCACCAATGGGATTACTTTGTTATGGTGATGATACTTGCTTTGGAACCACAGCAGCATTTTTTGTTCTGCATAGTATTAATTAAGTTGGTTTTAAAATGCAGTATGCGGTATGCTCGATCTTAATTTTTGGGATGCTTGTAATAATAATTCCTACACGTCATGTTTTCAGGTGACCAGTCGTTACTTCTATGTGCATCACTTGAATGGGAATGTCAATCCTCCAAATCAATATTGTGAACTAGGCCCTTATGCTGGCGACTTCTTCTTGCAGCTCGATGTCTGTGTGGTATTTGCCAGAAGGGAATCAGATGGGGCTGGGCTGGTGTTATCTATTTCTTTAGCACTGTGTTGTACTTCCCGCTTGACTTTTTGAAGTCTTCATCCATGCTGTGCTCAGTGGAAGGGCCCGGGACTAGATTAATCCATATATGTCTGACTTTCTTGTAGGTTAATATACATACATTGAGAATTGTAGCTCCTATAATGGTTAGGAGCTGAGACACATAGAAATGCTGGACACGTTGTGGTATATTCAGTTAAGGTGCAAAGTACTGTAGATGGATTTCAAGGATCTTGATTGTTGTGCAGATTATTTCTGAAATGAAGTTCTCTGTTCTCTTGATTTCTTGAGTGTATAAGGAAAAAAGGCTACATATGTTTAAATTGATTTTGGTTGATTCTCAGTTGCTTCAAATTCAGTAGCAATCAGTACTTGTTATTTGAAACTGACGAAAATGTCGTTGCTCTCACGTACTATTTTCGTGTCTAAGTAAATAGTGCAAGGGGTTCAAAAGTTTAGCACCCAAATGGTAGTATTAATCGATCACTTTTTGACATGCTAAGCTAAACGTAGATGGGCGTGGGGATTTGGATCACACGCCGGTAAAAAAAGGAGATTTGGATCGCACAGCACCAGAAAGTTGTTGAGACGTGCTAAGCTAACGGTAGGAGATAATTATCTCAATTTTTATAGGATAGAGCACAGAGTTGTGGAGACGACACAACGGAATCACAATCTTAATTTTTGATTCAAAGGTAACTTAATCAGAAAAACCTTACGTTTTATCGTGTACTGCGCAATACTGTTGGATACGTCAACAGTACCAATCCTTCCGGTAACAGAAAAAGCAGCCGATTTACACGAGATTCAAGCCAAATAAAAACCGCCTAAGCTACATTCACGGGAAGACGCAGCTTAAATCTCTCGCAACCAGTGTGCGCACCTTGTCCCAGCTCTTCACAACATTTTCCTCCGCCGACCTCGTCGCAGCAAAACTCCCACCTTCCCAATCCACGTTGTATATACTTGCTGATATCCGTCCTCCAAGATCTTTTTCATCCCTACAAATAATAAATCCAATTATCGTTGTAACTTTTGCAGGTCATTATGGATGCAAAAATTGATGCGATTCATGGTGCTAAAGGCTCTGAAGATCCAGTTCGTGAAATCCTCAAGGTGGTGCGGGAACTACAGGGAACTGTAAACGGTGTGTACAGAAAGCTCGACCAAGCATTGCAGCGCATCTCTGTTTTGGAGAGAACGATTAGATCGTATTCAAAGCATCAGGTACGATCACTTATTCCTATAACTACAAAATTGTTCCAGCTGAGTTGAAAGACAAAAGTATAGGAATATGCAGTCGCATAGTTCAATAAATTCTGTTCATCGGTTAACAATTAATCCCTTTGATTTCTAATTAGCATGTCAATAAGCCAATCTGGCCTTTTCTTATTCTTGTTAGCATAAACATTGATAGCAGCGCCCAAGAATAACTAGTCTTTGATTTATTTTCTCATTGATGCTTAAGTTACTGATATTGACATAATGTTTGAACTCAGATTTTAGTATCTAATAGCTTGCAACCAGCTCACATTGTGAATTCTCGTAAAATCTGTAGCAAATTTATTGAAATAACAGAGTAGAACAATCTGTTTTTCTAATTCTAACAAAAGAATAGGACAAAACAGGAAGGATAAAAGGGCAGTAATAATTTTATATGCTAACTTACTAGCTTTATGTTCTTCGACTAGTTGTGTCACTTCTTAACATTCTGTAGATGGCCTGCATCAATAGAGATGTTATCCACCCAGAACCAATTAAAAGAAAGCGATCAAATACATCAGCAAAGCTTTCACCTAGATCATTCCCTATAGTAATCTCAATCAGAAAAAATGTTATGAAGTTTTTATATATTGGGCTAATGATACAACATATCTATTTTCTATTGCAAAAGAGCATAATCTACACATATTGCACTGGTATTGACTTGTTGAAACTTTTCTGTTCTTAATTACCATCTATCTCAGGATCATGGTAGGAGACACTCGTCGCCAATGAAATCTATGCCCACCGAAGGAGATTCCAAAGAACCATGCTATCCGGCGGTGGAGGTGGAGGGAGATTCAAAATTTATTGATCTGACAAAGGGACAACCTGCGTCAACTGATAAACTTTCTTCACCCGGCAAAGATAATGCATCACATGATTCACAGGAAAACTCTTCTGATTGCCAAAGTATTGCACGCTCTACATTCGAGAAAAAGGAAACGAAAGGATCATCTTCTAATTTTGGTAGAGATGGGCTGGAGAATTCTTCCAATTGTCAAGAGATTGACCCATCCAAAGTAGCACACAGGTTTAGACCAAGGAAGGTTAACCGTAAATTAAGGTCACCAATAATGAAACTAAGAATAAACACACGTAAGCTAGAAAACAAAGGTAATTAATATCCGAAGATGTATGTACATCACATGTGTTACTTTAATTTAATCTAACATGACAGAACTTTAATACTTGCAGGACTCAGTAGAGAAGAAGCGGTTTGCGTACATTATGTGCAACAGTATTGCCATGCCAGTCCACGTACCATACTGGTGCACATTGGGGCTTACAATGTTTGGGTGACCGCAAAAGAATTAAAATGTTTGACCTATGATAAAAGCAAAGACGGCACTAGCAAGTGGCTGGACGATCACGTGGGTTATGGTTCTTGTTATGGTTAGCATATTGTACAGACCAAGTAGATGACTAATGTTATCTTAATGGTGCAGGTCATGGAAGCGTACTCAAAGTTGATAATGCACCAGTATGCTTCTAAAGTAAATGCCAAACAGTTTCTTGTTTGGAGCGTGCAAAACTGCAACATTATGGCAACTATCACGAGCCGTAACCTGCCAACGAATAGGGCAGAGATGGCTCTCTCACTAACGGAGAATGACCGGGTATGATGT
Source organism: Avena insularis (assembly GCA_023614405.1). Taxonomy (NCBI): domain Eukaryota; kingdom Viridiplantae; phylum Streptophyta; class Magnoliopsida; order Poales; family Poaceae; genus Avena; species Avena insularis. The sequence goes on along the minus strand of CM042695.1, from coordinate 158,294,456 downwards.
GATTTATTTATGTTTCATTACATATGCAAGTTTGATATACCGAAGAAACAAGAATACAATCTTAATAGAATTGTCTTCATGTAGGTGTACTTTCCCATGGTGGTGAAACGAGGGAGGGCAAAGCATTGGGTATTGCTTGTGAAGAACAACGATAGGAAAATGTTCCAAGTACTACACTCACTGTGGGAGCTTACCACGTATAGAGACCAGATTGATAAAATGGTGAGGCATTCTAATCGTGGTATGAAGTACTATTATTCGTGCATGATTTATGATGCTGAATATGTTAACGAGCTAATTGGGAACTTATTTAAGTACAGATTATGGGGATCAACGCTATCCTAGGTGAATCTACGACTAAGGACGATGTTTTGAGTTGGGATGTCATCCAGGAGGAAGACATCCCTAAACAACAAGATGGGTATGTTCTACGATATTTCATGGTCTAGTATTACCTGCACAAGGATTCATTTTCATTACCTACACTTCTATGTATTTTTCTAAAGGTGTTCGTGCGGGCTATATGTACTGAAATTCATTGAGTTTTGGAATGGATTTTATATGCCAGAAGGATTTGAAGAGGTAAGCAATTATAATATCAGTGGATCATTTTTTTTTCAATTTGATGTACTGTGCAAAATATTAATGCAGTTGTATAATTTTTTGCAGGAGGATATTCACTCCTTCCGGCTACGTGTTCTTGTTAAGTTGCTTCTAGCTGATCTCAACGACATCGATGACGTCAAAAGAGAAATCCGAAGTCTGAAGTGAAGCTGTCTGTCTTATAATATTCAGTGTTATTCTGTATTGATCCACAGAACAATCATTGTTGCGATACAAAAATCTGTTGCTACCTGTCAAATCTTATTTAGTCTGTATCTTGTCTGAACTACGTGGATGCTGTCAAAATTTCAAAGACTAAGAACTAGTCTGAAAACTCAGGACAAATCACTGATGTCTATTGCTTTACCGAGATAACAAGAAAATGTTTATTGAAATGGAGCACATCGGCTGCTGTTGAAGGTAATTTCAGCATAGAGGTTAACAGGAATCCACATGTAGTACCTTTCAGAAAATGGGTTTCTTCCCGCTCATGTAGTACCTGTACACTGCACTTATGCGGAGCTGTAGCTTCTTCTTTTCCTTCTAATCCTGTAACAGGTCGATTTCCCAAACCTGCATCTTCACGGCAGCACAAGCACTCAGTCAAATCTTCCCCGGCTGCTGACGAGATATGTGAAATTCGACCGCCAATTAGAACCAGGTAAAAACCGAACAGACGGACCAGACAGGAACTGGGTACACAGAGAGGGAGGGAGAGAGAGTACCGTGGGGAAGCAGATCTCAATGAAGTCGGTGCGGGGCAGGACATTGGGTATCCGCGCATCCCCTGCGCACCGCGCACATACCCTGTCCACCATGCCCTCCTCCACAAGCTCCTCCCCCCGCCATACATACTCCTTGTCCTTGTGTTGTGCGTAGTTGGGGCTGGACAGTGGGGCGGGTTGGCGGGAGCGTGAAGCGGTGAGGAAGAAGGCGGCGCTGCCACAACGGATTGCCGGGACGCGGAGTCGCCCGGGGACAGAGAGACAGAGGATGGGAGTTGGGGATGGAGACAGATGATGGGAGAGGGGAGTGGCCGAGTGGGGTGTGCGGCCGTTTCCATTTCATCGAGAGTAGACAACAATGGAACGTGCGGTCAAGCAGTCCTAGTCTTTTTTCAACTCTGGAAACCGTCCGATGTAATAATGTCTTTTCTTTTACTTTTCTCTTTTAACTATGAATAAATTTGGATGTTTCTAACATTGCAATTTCTTAAAATAAATTTGATTTTCTTGTGTACTATCAGTATGCTAGCATGTGTATTTTTTTTTGGCTAATTTGGTGTATGTCGGAAAAATTACGAACTTAGGGGCGGACCGTTTAGCTTGACTTCGAAGCTATAGTCTCTGAGAAGAGATATTTGAAATCTTTCACATATTCCATGTTTCATATTTTTCATGGATCCTAGGAAACAAACAAAGAAATAATGCGAAGGTTTTTAAATTTTTCGATTTTTTTTAAAAAAAAATTCTAGTGGCTCGGTCAAAATAAAGTTAAAATCGCGACATACGCCTTGGTTGCCTTGGGGCTGGATCTTGCTGGTCTGAGATTAGATCTATAAAGAAACATCACCTCCTCTACCTAAAAGTGATTTTTAAAAAAATCTACGAGACACATATCTAGTGGTTGTAGTTCAAATTTACCGAAGTCCGCTCAGCTTTGACCAAACTTTGACTAGAGGCAAAACCACATCCATCTAGTCTTTCACATTCCACCACCCGATGAAATGTGCCACTAGTGTGTCGTTCCACTCTCACAAGTTGGTGTTTCTAACACTTGGATCTAAATTCGTGTAGCTGCTTCACAAAAAAACGTCGTTTTCACGATTATAAAATGGGAAAACCATATTTTTCTCAAACAAATTGGAAATAATCTTGCCAAAACTGATTGGCATGCCAAGAAGCACATGTGTGCCAAATTTGGGGGCATTCCGATAATTTTTGAAATGGGCATGGTCATCACCAAGCTCATTTGGCTAATAAGCCATGAACCTTTCACTTCAAAGCTAGTCTCTGAGAAGAGATATTTGAAATCTTTCCCATGTTTCATATTTTTCATGGATCCTAGGAAACAAACAAAGAAATAATGCGAAGGTTTTTTAATTTTTCGATTTCTTTTTTAAATTTCTAGTGGCCCAGTCAAAATCGCGGCATACGCCTTGGTTGCCTTGGGGCTAGATCTTGCTAGTCTGAGATTAGATCTATAAAGAAACATCACCTCCTCTATCTAAAAGTGATTTTTAAAAAAAATCTACGAGGCACATATCTAGTGGTTGTAGTTCAAATTTACCGAAGTCCGCTCAGCTTTGACCAAACTTTGACTAGAGGCAAAACCACATCCATCTAGTCTTTCACATTCCACCACCCGGTGAAATGTGCAACCAGTGTGTCGTTCCACTCTCAAAAGTTGGTGTTTCTAACACTTGGATCTAAATTCGTGTAGCTGCTTCACAAAAAAACGTCGTTTTCACGATTATAAAATGAGAAAACCATATTTTTCTCAAACAAATTGGAAATAATCTTGCCAAAAATGATTGGCATGCCAAGAAGCACATGTGTGCCAAATTTGGGGGCATTCCAACAATTTTTGAAATGGGCATGGTCATCACCAAGCTCATTTGGCTAATAAGCCATGAACCTTTCACTTCGAAGCTAGTCTCTGAGAAGAGATATTTGAAATCTTTCCCATGTTTCATATTTTTCATGGATCCTAGGAAACAAACAAAGAAGTAATGCGAAGGTTTTTTAATTTTTCGTTTTTTTTTAAATTTCTAGTAGCCCAGTTAAAATCACGGCATACGCCTTGGCTGCCTTGGGGCTGGATCTTGCTGGTCTGAGATTAGATCTATAAAGAAACATCACCTCCTCTATCTAAAAGTGATTTTTAAAAAAGTTTGAAATGGGCACTTTTTATGCACTTTGAAATTAGAAATGATTTTTTTGTTCCAAAATATCAAGACCCACTTGGACATCATGGTACCTTATTTCCAAGAGGATTTTTTTTAGGGTAGTTGCAAAGTGTCCCTGATGTGCACGCAACGTGGCCAACACCGACACTCTTTAATATTTTGAAACAGATGGAGTATTAAAATAAGAAAATAATGGATGCTTGTCTTATCAGCTCATCTGCGAAATTTTACTGTTTCTTTTCACTTCGTGTTGCTGGTTTGATCCGTAGCTGTACGGCTGGTTTGTATACTAGACAAGATAGCCATTGCGACTGAATTTGCCAAATAGTAGGATCGATTAGTTAGTTAGTTAGCTAGCTTCTTGGGTACCGTTATATTTCTTTTTCAAACTCAGCACTACAACGGCTCAAAGTCAATTGTTTATATACAGCATCTGATCATACAAGCACGGCAGAACATACCGATCAATCTGGTCGTACAGGAACATACACACCAATTTTCATACAAGCAAGGCATGCTGTAACATAACTAAGAGGTAATGATCCGTGTTTCTTCTAGTTGATGCTTGTCTTATCAGCCCTTCTGGGAAATTTTCCTGTTTCTTTTCACTTCGTGGATTGTCCTCTGTTCCTCTCATTTTTCTACTACTGCAACTCACTGAAGCTTTAGTGCAGCCGAAAGTTTTAGACTTTTCTTCATATAGCAAGCATGCGACATTGATTCTTGGAAGATGACTGTACAAAAAAACAAAACAATAAATTCTTGATTTACCTGCCAGGACAAATCAGAACATAAAGAACAGTTAACGGAACAATGAATCAGAATCCAAGCCACTAGCATGTCTCTTTCATAGTGCTCTCATTCACTTCCTTTCTACAGATTTGACTATTATTGCAGAAAAAGGATATCATGTCCAGTCTACTAACGCACAGAGTGATCTTTTCTTCTAAATTAACCTACCATTACAATATATGCAATCTCACAAAGCCAACCTTTCACAGGGGATGAGAGATACAGGAATACCTTGCTCGCCGGAGAAGTGGTATGGCCTCATATCCATTTTAAATCGCATCCAGCGCAGCAAACTAGAAGAATGGGGAATAGGCTGTTACCTGAAAGCAAAAGGCATGAAGATGCGTCCAGGGCTATTAAAGTATATGATAACGGTATTTTGTCCTGCTAGAAAAGTGTTTACCATAGGAACAGAAGAAATTACACTTTCAGGAGAAGATGTTGAAGCTCTTACTGGGCTCCGTAACCGTGGTCAAGCTTTTAATCCAGCACATCTCGACACATCAAGGGATGTCCCGTCTAAATTTCTCAACCCCAAGACAAATACGATACTAATTGATGATCTCATCGCAGCCATTCAGAACGATGGCACCGATGATGATGACTTTATTAGAAGGGTCCTTTTAGTACTACTTGGCACAGTGCTAATGCCAGTATCAACTATGTATGTGCCAAGAGATTACTATGCACTTGTAGATGATCTACCCCGAACAAAGAAGATGAATTGGGTTTCTTTGACACTGCCATTTTTGATCTCCAATCTCATAAAGAAGAAAACAGAAAAAGGCCAAGCGAGCTGGCCATCTGGCAACTTAGCTCTTCTACAGGTATAACATAATGCTACTTCTGTTTGTCAGCCAAATATAAACAGGATATTTAGTAACAACTCTGCCACATTTTTAATCATGTAGTACTGTTATTGGGCAAAGATCCGTCCAACCATTGGTTCAGAAAAATTTAACTACTCTACATACCCACTAATGACAAACTGGGATGAAGCTGCTGCTTCAAATAGAGATGCTTGTGACGAGGGGTATGGCTATGGTCATGGCGAGGTAAAGTAACTTCTTATGTTGTTTTCAAACCCTAAGCGTTTTACATGATTTTTTGTGTCCATCTGATAACAGTACACTACTTCCTGCAGATTGTCAATGAAATCAGTGCACGACAAGACACACACGATGGTGTAGGTTCAAGTGCGGGTACAAAGAGGGACAATCCCAGCACAAAGAAAATCTGTAATGTCCTTGATGACATGCAGAAACAGATATGTGACATGCAGAAACAAGTCGCTCTCATACCTGACGTATTGAGATGCGTACAGGTATAAATCATGCCGACCTATTATTTTTCTTCACCATTTGATGAGATGATTTTTGATCAATTACTACTCTCCTTTAAGGATATCCTTAACCGTCTAGACAAAAAAGATTCCAATACACCGAGGGATGAAACAAATATCAAACAAGAGGATGAACATACAGGAAACAATCCAGATATGAATGGCTACAAAAATTCTGAAGAACAAGATGGTTGCGAACCTAATTCAGCCCGAAAGTCAGACTCCACCTCCGACACTACTAGTGGTAGCTCACCAGAAGTAGCTGTAGAGACCGTGGTTGATACTGTAGCGCAAAGAGTAAGAACATCCAAAAGAAAACGAAGGACACCCAAAAAGTTCAAGTCTCCGATTATAGAAAAGAAGCATTCAAGATTCACGAAAAAAGACCTCGGGAAAGCATCTAAATGCCCAAAAGGTCGGTCATGGAGTGGTAATTTTAGCTCTTACAATTATTTGGTGTTTACATTAACTGATTCTAGAAGCTGTTAGCCTAATGTATTCCTTCCTATGCAGTTTGTCTGTTCAATACTCCAAGTGCCATAACTTCAGCACACATAGATGCAGCCGTGGAGTATGTCGCCTCATTAGAGCCAGAAAACGTTGCGAAAGAAACAGTGGTGTTCGAGAGTGCACAAAATACTTTAACGGGACACGTTCTGAAATGTTTCACACCTAAAGACACTTCATTTATGTCTGGAACGGTAAATCATGATTAAAACCTTTGTCCATGACATACGATATATATATTTTCAACTAATTATTCACATAAGAATCATGTATTTATGCAGGTCATCAGTGCATACGCCGAACTCATGTCTACTCCCATAAGTCCCAACCAGCCAAGTCGCATCGGTCCTAATACACTTGTGTACTGCATAAACAGAACCGAGTGGCTGACAACAAATATGCAGCCTTGTCCCAACCCAAGTCCGACAGTAATTAAAAATAAGAAGGCCAATGTGAAAGAATATTTCGACTATGAACGGGTAATTATATTTTCAGATGTAAAATGGTATAATGCATTAACCTATACATCTCATGATTAAGCTTTTTGTTACATTTATACAACTCTGCAGGTGCATTTTGCCGTGAACATAAAAAAGATGCACTGGATCCTTGTTACTATGGATACAAATCAGCAGGACATTCAGATTCTCGATCCCCTATTAGCATTTCATGCAGCTAAGGATAAAATCATAAGCCTGGTATAATTTTCTTTCTATGTACATTAACACATAACCCATTTTTGCTATCTAGTGAGGCCAAACTAAATGCATCGATTCCGCACAAATATACAGCTTCAAGGGATAGAGGCAGAAGTCTCCGTTGTAAGAGAACATGGCAGTCCCTATTTACCCGATGTGACTAAGTGGCCAATCAGAGAAATACGAAACATTCCAAAGCAACAAGATGGGTGAGTCTATAGCATTATGTTTTATAAACGTTAACTTGCATCATAATTCTACTATATTTAAAAATATTTGTTCTATAACAGGTTCTCGTGTGGAAAATTTGTATTGTGGTACATGGAAAACTGGGAGACTACAAAAATGAAAACTGATTTTTCACAGGTTGATCAACACAAGTAAAACTTCATCTAGTTGTGACCTTTATTCAGTATGAAACAAATACATATTGGTTACAAGTTCTATGTGGACTGAACTATTGCCATTATCTCCTGCAGACGGATATATACAATTCTAATGGCAAGATGCTCGCCGAGTTAATTTTCTCCCACATAAACCAGAAGACGATAGTGAAGGAAGAAGTTTCCAAACTTATGCACAAGACTTAGCCAACTGGTTAAGTGCATAATTGATTCCAAGGGATACGGCAAATTTAATAGAATACCAACATATGGTTTTATTTACTTCCGGCTCTTTCTATATATATGGCATTTTTTAGGAAAAACAATCACACAACACACTGATTGTTTAGTTAAGCTGGAGAAGCGCCTGATCATAACTAAAGTTCTATCATCTAAGTGTGATCTTTGTACATGGCTGCTAATGTTATGCCATGAAAGCAGAATAGTATATGAAACTAGAGTGAGTACTCTGAACCAATTAACACTAGACAGGGAAACTGCATACTGCACTCCGCAAAATTCTTCAGCAAGGAAGTAACCAAGCAAATCAAGTTGGCAAGAGAGAGAGAGCTAGGCAAACTTGTTGATACCTTCTCAATCATGTATCTGAGTACAGCTTTGCTGTTGATTTTTCCCCTTGGATCTCGGCCTCCGAGACCATGGAGTCGGTGATGTCCGAGACGAGCAAAGGACAACCGTCAGAGGCGGCCGACTTGGCGGCCGAGATCATGCCGCCGCTGGTGTCACATATGGGTTGAGGGACGTACAGGGGCGGCGAAGAGCTAGGTTCTGCGTGCACCGGGGCGGCGAGTGAATCGGCGTGGAGATGGCGCAGGAGGTGCAGCTGCGCCACGAGCAACTCCTTCTAGAGCTGGCACAAGAGGTGCAGCGGCGCACCGAGCTACTCGGCCTGGAGCCGGAGCCGGAGCAGGAAGCGCAGAGCGCGCGGCTGTATGGTGGCACCGGGTCGTGCAACCGCTCCAAGCGGGAGCGTTGGACGAGGAACTCGCGCCGGAATAGACAAGGAGCTCGCGCGGGAACAGACTAGGGAGGGGAGGGGCATCCTCATCCTGGAGGAGACTCGGCAGCGGCGGGGGACATGAGGAGCACGCGGCGGCGCGAGTGGAACGGATGTGGTGTCGGGGGAGGCGAGCGCCGACCGGTAGATCGTGTGCACTCAAAGATATCCATAATCTTATTCTTACGGAAGCCCTTCGATTCATACATCATTATTTCTAATTTCTGGTAGTCTTTCATTTTCCTATGTGATCTAAGATACCGAGTTTCATCGGGATTTGTTAAAATGTGGTTATGGTCATCTATGAAGTTGTCCACAAACCAGACTCCGCGGTCCTTATCAAGTCTAATACTAAGCTCAGCTGTACAGTGCTCTCGGGTCTCAGCTCTTTCCCTTCTTTTTCGATCCTTGATGTCTCTCTTTGCTGGATCACGACTGCCTTCCTTAGAGCAAACAAATCTTCTATAGAAAATATCTCCTACTTTTTTCTCACGCCTCACGATGTCCTTCCTGACGCTGAACCCTTTCTTTTCAGCATAAGAATTATAGAAATTGTAACATTGTTCTTCACTTTCAAATGTCATCTGGACAATTTCCCAGTACTCATCTATCGCTTCACTTTCTTGTCCAAAATTGCTAAACATACCATCACTGGTTCCGCAATCATGAGTCCCAATCAAATCGCTGTTTTCCTATAAACAATATAAACAGTTTCCTAATCAGGTTCAGTTCATGATGATTTCTATCTCTAGTACAGGCATGCACAACAAATTTAAAGCATAAAAATATTACCTCTATACTGTCACTGTCAGAGAAAATGCATCCAAATGCATCACCATGCCATTCATCCATCTCATCGTCACTGTTAGCAATAAGCATGATATGAGATGACATACACTCCACAGTATACTTCAAACAACAAAGTATCCACCCAATGTGAGAGAGTTGAACAAATAGCATAGCCTCTGGGTATTCAGAAAATAAATTATTAAACTCTTGTGTGAATGTCTGTACTGAAAATATAGCAATAATCTCTACTCCTATCTAATTACTAAACTGCATAGTAAACTGCTGCTGTTTTAGCATGATAAAAATGGACTATTTATGATTGTTACAGTGTGATGATACAATCTACAAAAGTCAAGATTCAAACATGCATTACTCGTGTACTGACCATGACCTGAACCTCCTTATAGAGAAACACCTCAGTATCATAGCAGAGACATTTAAACTCTTCCTAATCATAGAAACAGGCTAAGAACAGATGCTATACTGGAGTGGTTGATGCTATAGCCTCGAGATGCATACCTTTCTGACGCCATGGACGAGCAGCAGCTCGGGCGCTGGAGCAGTCCTGGAGGAGCAGGTCGCCGGGATGCGTTCCGTACACTGTCACGCGAGGGCGATGAGCAGCGACGGAAAGAGACCCGGACGACGGTGTTGGAGGTGGCGGTGTCGAAGATGAGGCCGTGCGGCGGAGCGCTGGAGGAAGACCCCGGGCGGTCGCGGAGACGACGGACGGGAGCTGGCCGCGCGGACGCGCTCGAGGTACCGCGCGTAGCGCTGTTGCGCGGTGGGTTGCGGAGGTCGCCCGAGGTGCAGGTTCGAGCAGCAGGTCGTGGGACGCCGTTCGAGAAGAAGGTCGCGCGAGGTGCTGGGCAGCGGAGTCGAACTGGCTCGCGGCTGCGCGGAGAGGCAAGGCGAACGGGAAGGCAAAGGCGAGGTGAGGGGATCGTGAGTCCCTGTGTGAGTCTGACCGGGCTGGAGACGGGCCAACGGGCTTACTTGGATTCAGGTTTGGATCGGGGATCTGACGTCAGTTTCGTTTTTATTAGACAAACCTGGTGTATTAGCGCCCTTAATCTCAGCCGTCAGGCTGCTTTGAAAAGAGTGCCAAAAAAAGACGGAAAGCACAGGAGCACTCCTCTTTTTATGTGTTGCCCTCGTATTTGCGAGGGCCACCCCACTAGTTATGCATAATAAACATATCCCTGTGGTCTCCCAATTTCCATGCCAACTATACACGCTTTAGTAAACATTTGCATAACATGGATTATGAGAACTGTACCACGTAAAACGAATGACTACCTAGTCATTGAGAAACTTTAACATTTGCTCGCAAAAAAATGAGAAAACTGTCCAGCTCCGTGGTAATGTTTTCTTTCCTTGAACATTGAGAAAACTGCGGCGGCTCTGGATTTTACTTCTGGTTTGAAGTTGACAGGAGCTGCTGTATTGATCCGCTGAGGGCCGGATGACTGCGACAGCCGACAGGGGAATTAGGCGGAACTGGGCAATGGCCATACAAGTGGATAATAATGACTTGATGTCTATCCTCGAGGAACACCCCCCAAGGATCTTTCATTGTCAAGAACCAGTCTCTCTTGACTAGCTATGTTCGTCTTCGTCTGATGCATGGGGCATGGCGAGGTGAAAGTATACTGAAAACTAGTACTGGCCAACGTTGAAATATACCCCCTCCGTTTTAAAATATAAAATATTTTAATTTGTAAATAAAATATATCTAGACTTGTTTTAGTGTGTAGATTCACTCTAAACTTAAGTAAACCAAGATACTAAAAAAAGTCTAAATATATTTATAAAAATAAAACATTTTATATTTCAAAACGGAAGGATTACGTCTGCCCTGCACAGACGGACACACCAAAACGAAGAACTCAATTCTGTTATAAAGACTTTCTTTGAAACATGACGCAACTACACTACATTATCCGGCACATGATTGGGGCTTTTAATACATCCCATCCTGTTCTTGACTACAGCGTGGGTCGATCTCTGACACTATGATTGATCTAGGTGTGGTTTAAGAACTGACATGACTTTTGCTGGAAATAATACAGCTAGCTAGCTGCTCTGAACCGGCGTCTAGAGTGGGCCCATGAGTCGGAAGGACAAAATAAAAAAAATCTTTTCCAAAAGAATTTAAAAAGCTTTGTGTTTCGATTTATGGATAAAAAAAGTTTAATTTATAAGTGTCTGTTTGTTTAGGCTGTGGCTGGCTGGCTGTGCAGCTGTGCAGGGAAAGCTGCTGTGCAGGAAAAGCTCCCAGGTGTTAGATTATATTTACTTGCATATCAAATTAGGGTTTAGGCCGGGGCGCTGCACCTCCTCTTCCCCCTCTCCTATATAAACCATTGTATTCTCTCATTGTAAAATTATCAATTATTATTATTATCACAAATTTACATGGTATCAGATTAAGGTTAGATTCTAGGGCATGGCTCCCACGTCTCCCACCCTGCCGCCGCCGCCCCCTCCGGGGTTCTTCGAGTGGCGCGCCGCCATGGCCGCTGTCGCGGCTGCCAAACCATCCACCTCATCCGCCCCACCTCCTATCACCCCCACCATCAACTTCGCCGATACAATCTCCGACGTTACTCCATTGATTCCCATCACTTTAGATCTCCCCAAACACAACTACTACCATTGGAGGCATCTTTTTCAGGTGCATTTGGGCCGCTGCAACCTCCTGGCGCACGTCGACCCCAACATCCCGCCGTCTCCCTCGGATCCCCGCTGGGTCAAGGATGATCTCGCTGTGATACAGTGGATCTACCAGCGGGTGAGCACCGAGATTTTCAATCTCGTTTTCAGGGCTGCCACCAGCGCAGCCGCCCTTTGGGCAGCCCTCCGTCAGCTTTTTCAGGACAATGCCGACGCCCGTATCAACACGCTCAACACGGAGCTTCGGAACACCGCCCAGGGCGACTTGCCCGTGGGGGTATACTGCCAGCGCCTCCAGACCATCGCTGATGAACTCCATGAACTCGGTGATCCCGTTGAGGACAAACAGCTCATCAAGATCCTCCTCGTCGGCCTCAATCAGCGCTTCGACAAGCAGCAGTCCTTCATCCCCATGATACGGCCGTCTCCTTCCTTTGCAGAAGTCCGCTCCATGCTCTCCTGGGTGGACCGCGCCATGACCACTCAAGAGTCTCACCCTCAGGCCTATGCTGCTGCTCCACGGCCTCCTGCACCACCACCGCCTCCGGCGCCGCTTGCGCCTGTTCCACCGCCAGGTTGGCGCCCTAGCCCCAACTATAGGGGCACTCGGCCTATCTATCGGCCGCCTATACCACGGCCTCCTCCAACAGCACCGGCTCCTCCACCTGCCCCGGCACCACCGGCTCCACCTGCAGCACTAGCTTGGCGATCTTCTCAGGACCCTTGGACTGGCATGGTTCAGGCTTGGCCAATGCCACAGACCGCGCTTCTCTCTGGCGCGCCACCTGCCTACACTGGTTCGTGGCAGCCCGGCGTGCATCCTCATACAGGCTCACCTGGCCTCCTTGCACCACGGGTCCCTGCACAAGCTCATTACGCCGCTCCTTCACCGCCCATGTATGCTGCACCATTGCCAGCTCCCTATGCCTCGCCGATGCCCTTTGCTATGGGTCCTTATGGCCCTTCGGCACCGGTCACTTCTAATCCTGGAGGCTACTACTCGCCATACACCATGTACTCGACTCCTGCTGCACCGCCACCACCTGCGCCAGTCCCTGCTCCGTCAACTGCACCGACTCCCTCTCCTCCGAGCTGGGACCAAGCTGCGTTTCTACAGGCCATGAATAATTTTGCTGCTCAAGGTAACTCAGGTACTGATTGGATTTTCGATTCTGGTGCTTCTAGTCACATGTCTTCATCGAATACTATGCTGTCAACTTGTATACCATCTCATTTTTCATCCATTACATTTGGCGATGGTTCCTCCATACCAATTTCATGTGTCGGTCATACAAACCTTGCATCTTCCACTTCCAAACCACTCCTACTTAAAGATGTCTTAGTTGCACCAGCCCTCATTAAAAATTTAATCTCATTGCTTCACCAAAGACAACTATGTTTCCGTCGAATTTGACCCTTTTGGCTTGTCTGTGAAGGATTTCATGACCAAGGCGGAGATCGCTCGCTTCGATAGCTCTGGCGACCTCTACTCTGTTCATGGCACTCCTGCGGCCTCGTCTCCATCATCCATGCTTGCCTCCGTAGATCTATGGCATAAACACTTAGGCCATCCGAATAAAGCCACTTTATCCTCTCTCCTTAGTGATTTTTCGATCCCTTGTAATAAAGAGGTTCATAATTCCTCCGTTTGTGAGTTTTGTCAACAAGAAAAACATGTTCGTTTACCATTTGTGCATTCTACTTCTCATAGTACTTATCCCGTTGAACTTTTGCACTGTGATCTATGGACCTCTCCAACTGTGAGTCTCTCCGGTTTCAAATACTACTTAGTTATTTTAGATGATTTTACACACTTCGTTTGGACTTTTCCACTTCGCAACAAATCGGATGTCCACTCACTTTTTATCAACTTTAAAACCTATGTCAACACACACTTCTTTTTACCCATAAAATTTATCCAATGTGACAATGGAAAAGAATTTAACAACTTTGCAAACCGTAATTTCTTTCTCCAACATGGCATTCTCCTTCGTTTCTCTTGCCCTTACACTTCCCCACAAAATGGCAAGGCTGAGCGATCACTCCGCACCATCAATGACATAGTTCGCACACTCCTCATTCAATCATCTATGCCCTCCATGTTTTGGGCTGAAGCTCTTAGAACCGCAACCTATCTCCTCAATATTCGACCATCTAGCACTAACCAAAACACCACACCTTTCTACTCCCTTTTTCTCTCTCATCCAAACTACACTGAGCTTCGCGTTTTTGGTTGCCTTTGCTTTCCCAATGTCTATGCAACTTCCCCAAACAAACTCTCTCCACGTTCCCTTCCTTGTGTCTTCCTAGGTTATTCAGATGAACATAAAGGCTACCGGTGTTTTGATCTTGTGACCGGTCACATTAACATCTCTAGGCATGTCACTTTCGATGAAAACACCTTTCCTTTCGCCACTAGAACCCCTACATCTCCTCCCACCACATCCACCCCTCGCCCAGCCAATTCCATAAAACCTCACTTTTTCGTTCCTAACCTGCCCTACAACCCTGCCACGGCTGCCTCCTATCCTGCCTCGACCAATACCGCTCCCGATTCTCCTGCCACGGTAGTCCCCAACCCTGCCCCGGCCGACTCGGCTGTCCCGACAGCTCCATCAGCACCCGTGTCTCGACCACCCATAACCCAGGTTTACGCTCGTCGCCCCAAAACTCCTGCCCCCGACAATCAAACAACCCAATCCTCTGCCCCTCATGCTGTTGTGTCCTCCTCCTCCGCTGCGCCGGATGCAGCAGGTCCTCCTTCACATGCCGTTCCCATTATCGCACCTAACAACGACCATTCCATGCGCACACGTGCCAAGTCTGGTTTTCGACTTCCTAAAACGCGCCTCAATCTTCATGCTTCTCCAACTCTACAACAATTGGTTTCTGGAAAGTGGGTGTTCCGTCAAAAATTTCATTCTGATGGCACTCTCTCTCGGTATAAAGCGCGTTGGGTTTGTCGTGGGTTCTCTCAACAACACGGTGTCGATTACGACGAAACTTTCTCTCCCGTAGTTAAACCTAGCACCATCCGAACCATTCTTAGTCTTGTTGTTTCCTCTTCCTGGCCCATCCATCAACTCGATGTAAAAAATGCTTTCCTCCATGGTTCCTTAAACGAAGTCGTCTATTCTCAACAACCTTCCGGTTTCGAAGATTCTTCTTTTCCTGATCACGTTTGCCTTCTCCAAAAATCTCTCTATGGCCTCAAACAAGCACCCCGAGCCTGGTTTCAACGTTTTTCTACCTTTATTCAAACTATAGGATTCATTCCCTCTCGTTCTGACTACTCTCTTTTTGTTTACCACTCTAACACCCAGGTTGCATATCTCCTACTTTATGTTGATGATATAGTTCTCACTGCCTCCTCTACAACTTTTCTCACTCATATTATTTCTCTCCTACAAACTGAATTCTCTATGACTGATCTAGGTTCCCTTCATCACTTCTTAGGTATAGCTGTCACTCGTGATTCTTCCGTCTTTTTTCTCTCTCAACGCCAAGATCGCTGATCTCCTAACTAGGGCTGGAATGTTAGATTGTCAACCATCTCGTACACCTGTAGATACTTATTCTAAATTTTCCTCGAATGGTGATATTTTTCCTGATCCGACTCTATACCGTAGCTTAACTGGAGCCCTTCAGTATCTCACCATTACACGTCCAGAAATATCATATGCTGTCCAGCAAGCTTGTCTTTACATGCATGATCCAAGAGTCCCGCATTTTAACCATATCAAACGCATACTTAGATATCTCAAAGGTACATTAGATCATAGTTTGCATATCAACCACTCATCACCCACATCATTGATAGCATATTCCGATGCAGACTGGGCTGGTTGTCCAGACACTCGTCGATCCACTTCAGGATACTGTGTTTTTCTTGGCAATAATTTAATTTCTTGGTCTTCGAAGCATCAGCTTACGGTTTCTCGCTCGTCCGCAGAGGCTGAGTACCGTGCTGTTGCTCACGCAGTTGCTGAAACAGTTTGGTTGCGTCAGTTACTTGTTGAGTTACATCGACCTCTTGGTCAGGCCACAGTGGTATATTGTGATAACATTTCAGCTGTTTACATGTCTAGAAACCCAGTTCAGCATCGACGGACAAAGCATATCGATATTGACATCCATTTTGTTCGAGAGAAGTTCGCTTTGGGAGAAGTGCGTGTTCTTTATGTGCGTTGCAGATATTTTTACCAAAGGACTTGCTACTACACCATTTATAGAGATTCGTTTCAGTCTCAACATTGTCGAGCCCACGGTTGAGACTGCGAGGGATGTTAGATTATATTTACTTGCATATCAAGTTACGGTTTAGGCCGGGGCGCTGCACCTCCTCTCCCCCCTCTCCTATATAAACCATTGTATTCTCTCATTGTAAAATTATCAATTATTATTATTATCACAAATTTACACCAGGCAACAATGAAATTAATATAAAACGTAAATTTCACTATTGAAGTGCATAAACACATATGTTATTATTACATACCATATGTCACATATTGGTTTGTCCAAAATATATATCCAACCATTAAACAAATAAAGATAGTTGCATAATGAACATAGATACATCCACACCGATCATCTTCTTCTAGCATTGTATAATGCAGTAGCGATGCGATTACGCGTTGAGTTCATGTCTACTGTGTGTAGTCCACTAGGAGCAGTATCACTGACTGATGTTACTGATTGCCTTTGGACCTTAGGAAGATAGTCCTCATCTGCATCACACCGATCAAACTGATTGTCGCGTAAGTTGGAGTTTCTAATGAAATTGTGAAGCGCTATGCAAGCAAGAATAATTATTTTCTGAGTAACCAGACCGTAAGAAGGAATATACTTCAATATGCGCCACTTGTTTTTCAATATACCGAAGACACGCTCGATAGCATTCCGGAGCGATTAGTGTAGATAGTTGAAAATCTCTTCCCTATTTGTTGGTCTCCCTTCTCGACGAAAATCTGGTATGTGGTATGTGTTTTGCTTGTAAGGAGCTAAGAACCCATTTCTATTTGGATAACCAGAATCAACAAGGTAATATGTATATGCACATAAACGAATAAAAATCAAATATCAACGACAATGCATTTGTAAATATGTGTGTACCATGTTGACAAAGATATAGAATATTACCACCAGGAGGGGTCGGAAACACTATTGGATACTTCTCAATGGAGCGTTGTAGAATGCGTGTATCATGCCCTGAACCAGGCCATCCAGCAACAACAAAGGTGAATCTCAAATCGAAGTCACATATCGCTAGAATATTCTGTGATGTGTAACAATGCCTTCGTGTATGGTTAACCACCTCTTCTGCATGCACTTCAACTGGAATGTGTGAGCCATCTATGGCGCCAATGGCATCTTTGAAATGAGGCCAAAAGCGTGCATCTTGAAGTCTTGGATGCACATCCTTGAACTCTCAATCTACTGGCTTTATGTTATTCTTACCCAACTTGTACAAGCAATCCAAAACCATGTGAAACTTCCTATGAATTGTTTCATTTGAACGACAAAAATGGTTCTCAACTTGGCTAAATGACTGTGGTCCTCCAACCATCCATAGAAACATAACTAGGCATTCAACGGATGACATGTCTCTAGTTGACTTTAACCCATAGCTAGAAACTAGAAGGTTGTGCAATGCATGAAACACATCAGGGTACATTCTAAACATTTTGTAGCATCTTTTCCTATTTCCAAGTTCATTCACCCATTCAAGCCCAGTTTATTCCGGAACCCTCCTAGGTTCTCTATTCAAGTACTTCTGACTATAGAGATTACCATAATATCCCAACACGGCAAGGTCATGCACCATTCCGAGCAACTGCAGTGTCTTTTCTAGTTCATAGTCACGATCATCACCACCACCATCCATCTACAAAATAATTAGAACATGTCAAAATCAGCACATCACAAAATAATTACTATACATGCAACAATCAACAAATGCTTCACACAATAATGACTAGACATGCAACAATCATCAAATGTTTCACACAACAATCATAATGGTTGGCAAGTTTTACAATGATCACAAATAGTCTCGACAAAATAAATAAAGAATAATAATAACAAATAGTCTCTAATGGATACATAGTACACACAAGTTCTGAAATGACAACAAAGCAATTATACATCTACTTGTTCATCTCATCATGTGTCCTCTGGAGCCAATCGAGCCTGCCCGCAGTTGTTGCAAATGCTGCGAACACCTCTCTATGATCCCTGTTCATAGCTAGCTTGCCAACAGTGTACATGATAGCAGTTCCTTCACTCACTCCACAATCTCGAACCATTCCTAAAAACTCCTTCATAGTTGGGACCTGATCATCCTTGCTGCTAGAACTTCCTTCAGTGTGCCTTGATACAATTGTGTTCAGTGCATTATTGTAAGCCGAGAAAAAACCCTTCTCCCCATGCTTGCGTTTCCCTGTTCCCATTTTATTCTCTACATGCTTGCGTTTCGCTATTGCATTGTTGTAAGCCGAGGTATCATCATCAAGCATTACTGGAGCCTCATTGCCATTTCCTTCTTCCTGACCTGCAATGGCAGCTGATTGTCCAGTGACATGTTCCTTCCTAAACATAACATCTTGTTGTTCCAAGTTGGGAGGTGGCCCATTCCTAAATTTTGCATGGTCGGGCGAATCTGCAAATAAGAACATAATAGAGAAATCAGTCCGATGATCAAAATAACAAATACAAAGAAAGGGCAAGTATAGAAAATGGTAACTTACCGCTATGTGATTCTTCCACCAATCATCATCTGCATCCATAGTTTTTGTTATAGGATCCCAACCAAGCCCGGTCGCATTTTGCAGTTCCATCCACCCCGTGTAATCCTTCTTTAAAGCATCCCATTTGTTCTTGAATTGTTTCTGCATTAATATTTCCCCTGTTTTTTCGGCAAATTTATCTCCAAGATTCTTGTACTCCTTTCTACTCAAGCAACCCCCATCCCTATTGTTGCCGTTCACTTCCTCCATACAAATGTCACAGAAAAGTCTAGTGTGGTATGGATCCCAAACCATCTTCGACATTTCAGTAAGACCAACACGTAGCAATACTACAACAAGCAACATAATTGTAGCAAGACCAACACATTATTAGCAGCAAACATCATCAAATTGGTCATTTGGTTTCAAGTGACATCAAATTTTCAAACAACACAACATCAATAAATACATGTATGGAATTTTGTAGCAGTAAAACATCTAACAACATCAAATTTCGTAGCACTTGATTCTAGTACCACATCCCACATCAAGAAATTTCATACCAGTACAACATCTAGACTTTTCGGACGACAGTGGCCTCACCTATGAAATTTTATAGCAGTACAAATTCCGTAACAACATTAGCCTCACCTATGCAATCGGACGAGGGAGGCCTTCTTGGCAGCAGGGAGAAGGTGCATCGACAGTGGGGAACGGCAGGGAGAAGGCAGGGAGGATGGCGTCGGGGAGGAGGCAGGGAGGAGGGCGGCCGCTGGAGGAAGGGGATGGTGGCGGGAAGGAGGGAGGCCGCTGGTGGCTGGGAGAAGTGGTCGGCGGGGAGGAGGTTGGAGGGGAGGAGGCGGGGTGGAGAATGGAGGGGAGGATGCACGAAGGAGGGCGACGGGAAGGAGGGAGGCCACTGGCGGCAGGGAGGAGGGCGGCGAGCGGCGGGCGCGGCGGGGAGGAGGCAGGGAGCGTGGGGGGTGGCGGCGCTGGCGAGAAGAACCCTATCGCGTGAGGGAGGCCTCGCGTACGGTGCGCGGCGCTTGGGTCGTTCGCCTTTTTTTCCTAGGAAACGGGTCGTGATTAAGTTTGGGTGGCATTTTGTTGTAAATTAGGTGAACAACATGTCCAAATAAAAAAACGGTTCGCCCGCAGCTGCGGGTAGCTGCGGGAAGCACCCCCAGACGTGCTTTACCTGATAGGTCTGTTTTATAGAAGTACTTTAGCAAAAGCCCAACGCACAGATGCCCGTTTGTTTTGTTTTTCTGCCTTTTTCAGTGGAGAAGTGGTCAAAAGCCCAAACAAAGACCCCCTAAGTCTAAGAAAAGACCAAAACATTCATATTTACACACTAACACTCACAACAAGATTTATGACTAAACGTCAAAATCTGCCAAGCGCTTCTCCAAAACTCCACAGAATGAGCTCATCCGCTAAATATAACCCTTGCATGTGAAAGTCATGGAGCTTGTGCATCATTGATATTACCAAGAACTTGCCAGCCGCGACCAAGACATGTTCCACCTGAATCCTACAAGCCAACAGTGACTCAGTCGAGAGCATTGATTCTCTAGGCTCAGCCTAGATCCGAGATACGCCATCAGCACAGCGACTACCTCTCAGCAACCTCAATAGACTTGCAAGTGTGCAGTCTTCAGCAACCCACTATTAAGAACATAGGCAAACCCACCACCGCTTTCTCGCGCTATCCGAGGAAGATCCTCATCACGCAAACGAATGTGATACCACTCGAGAGGCCGACACGCCAACAACGCTGCAAGACGTCTCCTATATGGCGAACATCGAGATCCATGATGAAAAACTACGGCCCAAAAAAGAGAGCCAAGTCACAAAGACACCACCTCCATGGAGGGTACAACGTTAAAGACGTTGTCATCATCCGATCTGGCAAGCGAAATCCGTGGTTTTCACTCGGGACATGAGAACCTAGTGAGAGAGGTGCCTAAACTCCTCGATGATGCCTCAGAGGAAACGGCCCCCTTAAGCGTCTTCATCATCGTCCAAGAAAGTAAGGGATTTTACACGGATCATGGTAACTCGTCACCACATGGCCCTTTTCACTCAAAGCTCTAGCCTTGCCGGGGCACCCTGCCGGCTGCACGTACATCACGCCAAATTGGGGGCAGCCATGCCCAAAAAGGGACATGATGCTTGAGAGGGGCACCATCGAGCCACAAGCTGCACATGCGTCGCCATGTGAGGAGTCACATGCATGTTTGCACACAACCACCTCATATAAGCATCGCCGGCCATGCAGACCCTCCACCCTGTCGCTAGTGCCACGGACACCTCGAGCCGCCACGCTAAGATGATATTGGACTCAACTCAACCCGGCTAGAGCAGAAGCACCCCAGTGCTCTATATATTTGGCTTGTATTCATTTGTCATGTGATTAACTTAGGACTCTTTTGTTTCATAGAGTAGGAAAACTAAAGGAATAGGAAACTTAAAGGAATGGAATGTCCTGCCTATAGTCAGTTCCTATGGACAAAGGAGTTCTCATAGGAAATAGCAAAGAATTTTTTCTATCATGTTGGAGCTCATGTTATTTTTCTATGAAAACACATATCCGACTTCCTATAGGATTAGTTCCTACAGGTTTCAATCCCATGAATCAAACATGTTTGTAAGGAAAAAAAATCTATAGAAACTGAATCCTATACAAATCGTGAGAAAATTCTTTGAAGGAGGCCTTAGATGTGACACCTATTTCCGAATCTATATATTGGCGATGACAGTGAGAACCAAATTGCTAGTATTTATATTCGGATCCCTTAGATTGGCCCATTTGGAACGCATATAGAATGACTATTCAGCACCATGCGGAAATACAAAAAAATTGGGGCCGATGGTAGGAGGGCACGTCGCAAAGTGGATACCAGGGAGTCGTGCACGGGAGGTCCAATGCGTCAAACCACACCACCACGACCATGACACATACAACCGCCAACCACCAACTTATTGCTTGGCCCATCGTCTAACCGCTACGTCATCACCGATTTCCATGCGTCGGTATTGTGTTGGGTGAAGCCATGGACTCATAGGGTGTCTCTCTAAGAAAGATCAATAGTATAGTCAACGGCTGACTATAAGCAAGTGTTGTACCACCTATAGTAAGTCTTATAGTTAGCACGTGTAATAATTAACTGTCAAAATACTACTTTATCAATACATGGGCCACCATTCATTCTCACAAAGGCATATGAGCATGTGCTAGAGCTAACTCCTAACTTGGAGCCTACTTACCTTCTCTTATCTCTTCTCTCGCCTCTAACTCGACAAAAACTGTACTTCTTTAAAATCTTATAGCCAGCTGACTCACTCTATAAGACTTTATGTAAGAAAGATTACATAGCCAGCTTTTATAAGCGAGCTATAATACTTTATAATTTATTTTGGATGAAGTAGAGGAGATAGGAAAAGAGAGAAGAGAAGTGGGCCTCTTGCAAGAGCTAACTGCAACACATGCTCCTACAAGAGTGTAAGATGGGCCATACAAAGTAATACTTATTTATAACTAACTATTTTACTATATAGCATGGCGGTGGCTTATAGCCGGCAGCAGGATTTACTATTGAACTTGCTCTATCACCCGTCGGTGAAGAGTTGGATACCTAGGGAGGCCACGGATTATGCCATGAAACAAATTCTTGCATCCTCTTGTACGCTACACCCTAGCCTTGCTAGGGCACCCATCGGCTACACGTCTAGCACGCCATACTGGGGGCATCCATGCCCCCAAAAGGGATAGCCCCCCCAAGAGGGGCACCATTGAGCCGACAAGTGGCACAAGTGCCGCCATGGGAGGAGTCACCGGCATGTCTGCGCACAACCATCTCAGAGAAGCATCCCCAGCCACCCAAACCTTCCACCATGTCGCCAGCACCGTGGACGCCTCGAGCCACCAAGCCAAGATGGCTTTGAGCTCAGCTCAACCTGGCTAGAGCAACAACACCCATGCTCTCTATAGATTTGGCTCGTATCTATTTGTAACATCCCAAAAATACTAAACTTGGATCATCAAACTCTAATCATCAAATTTAGGGTCAACAAAAACTTTTCTAAATAAAAATATGAATGCATGCATGAGATTATGCATTTCATTTTGAATTCTTTTGAACCACCTTGTTTGTGTGTTTCTTTGCTTGTAAAATGTTTCTTAGGTGAAATAAACATCATCTAAACAATTCCCAAACTTTTCTCAAAGACAAGTAAATCAAAACAAATAAAATAAGGGAATGGTCATTTTGACCAATTTAACTCCCATGCCTACTTTGGCTGTCTCAAACTTTCAAAACCTAACAGAAACTTTTCTGGATCTTTGTACCCCTTGATTGTACTTATAACAAAGTATCAAGGACCACCTTGTGATCATCCAAAAACTTTCAAATGCATAGTTTTAATGACAATTCAAAATTGAATCTTTATCATATGGGAAGATTCCACTTTTTCAAAAACCACTCAAACAAGCTCAACTTTCAAAACCCAAGCATCTGCAAACTCACCAGCATTAACCTAGCACACACACCAAAAATCTTTTCAAAATTCAAAACTTGAATTCATGCGGCCATTTCATCAAACACTTGGCAGACATAAATTAAACAAAATCAAAACACTATAGTGTGCAGTGTTTTGAGCCTAACTGGTTCCCTATCTAGCTCACAACCAGCTCAATAGATCATCTAGCAAGATTAACCAAGCACTAGCACCACTGTGAGCTTGCCAAAACCATCAATGGTGAACAGCCGAAGCCACCCTTGCCACCCACATGTCGACAGCAAGCTAGGGAGGAAACTAGCCGTGCCAACCTTGTCTGGGAGATCACCCATGCTTCACCGCCCCCTCTCGACCAGCCCTGCGCCGAGCGCCACGCCGAGCCAGCCTGCGCGAAGCTCAGAGCGCCATCGCTACTTCTCGCCATGGCATACACGATCGCCACCATCCCAGGAACACGCCAGACATGCCCATTGCACCGCCCGTGCCCCGTAGCCACCGCTTGCCATCGAAGACGACGCCTCTGCCGCGCAGAGCGTTGCGTGTTCCAGACCAAACCGCACCGCCCCTACACGCGCATTAAAGCCGTAGAGCATCGCCAGGAGACCACCAAGCGATCGCCACCGCCGGCCATGCCTCTAGCAGCCCGTAGCCGTGTCGCCACCATCGCCTGCCCATGCCGTTCGGTCTCACTGTCGCGACTATAAATAGAGGCCTTCCCCGCTCGAATTCTTCACACCATTCCACTCCTCTCTCACCCAGAACCATCCCACCTCAGTCCCAGAGCAAGGCGAGCAGCACATCGCCGGAATTGCGCCGGAGCAGGCCGCCTCTGGAGGAGAAGGGCGCCGGCGATTTCGTCCACCCCAGGAGCTGCCGCGACCACCCCTGAGTTCGCCGTCGTCGACTTCATCGTTCGCCCACCTCGCCGACCCTCGCCCGAACCCCAGTGAGCACCCAGCAACCCCCACTGGCCGCGCTAGGTTTCTGTCTCGCCGACGTTGCTCAACGTCGACGATAACTCTCAGCCGTTGGATTAGAACCAGATCGAACGTCCCATATTGCCCCGTACCGCTTCGCGTTTAAAGAGCCACTGACTAGTGGAACCCCCTGTCAGCTGAGCCCCGCACCGCCGAGTGTCACTGGGCCGGCCCGTTAACCTTTCCCGCGCAGCCCAGTTATTTGAATTTAACCTTTTCCATTTTATTTCAAACACACTTCTGTACCCAATTTCAAAAATCAACCCAGGTCGATTCAGTGAACCAAATTTAATGAAACCAATTTTGTTAGAAAGGTCTGGGAATGATGAATCCAATACCGTTGAATTCAAGTCATTTGGATCTATAGATCATCCATGGTAAAAATAACAAGGCAGAAGCTTTTCTGCATTCAAACATTTTTCAAATTAAAACCATGATAGCTTTTGAGTTGATTCCAACTCTCAAAAATCACATTTAACCATACCTTTCAGAATATATAAAAATATATAGGTTTACTTACAGAAATAATGTTCAAGTAATAAAAGAATGCCCCATAGGCATTTCTAGCCACTTTAATTAATTAAAATAAAAGGGTAAAACCTTATTAAATTGTGACACCACTTTAAATCACATTCCCATGGACTAAAATATGTGGTGATGACATGTGTCAACATGATCCCATGTTTTGGTTTGGAGAATATTAAATCTTAAGTAGTTTTTCAATGAGTAGAAATTACTTTTCTAAAAATAATAGGAATTAAACCAAACTTAATCTTGTAATATTAGTAATGATGTTAGGTCATCTATAGGACCCTTTTGTGTGATGATTGCAAGTAGTTAAGTATTCTTTGGTGATTGTGTACCTCGTATTTATTTATAGACGCTAGTACCGACCAAGGATACAAGGAGGAAGGAGGATTCTACGAAGAAGAAGCCGAGGAGAACTTCAACCACTGCTCTGCACAAGGCAAGATTTATTAACTAAGTGGACCAATGCAAGATAACCCTTGCAAGATACCCTACTGATGCCACAAACCACTACTTGTTACTATGCCCACTATATGCCTTAAGCATATGTGATCATATCCACTTGATAAACCAATCCTAGTTTTACTTACAAGCTTGATTACTTTATTTCTTTATCAAAGCTAGTACTTAGAGATTTCTTAAGTAAATGGTAGATTTAGAAAGATAATTGAAGGTTGCATAAAGAGCATAAAACTTGGCCTAAGCTAGATAATCTTGATGTCATCCTAAGGCATAAGATTAAACTTAGTTAAACTCCACTAGTGTACCACCCCTCATTAGTGCTTACCCCCACTTGTAGATGCTAGTGCTAAGCATAAAACTTGATCAACTTTAGATGGGAATACTTGGTGGAAAAATGGTTATGAAAACCTTGGAATGATGGATCATTCTATTGAAATGTTTTGGACATGTGTTTCCGAACACTTGATGATTTTGGTGATAAAAATGATGAGGCATGAGCCTTAGCCCTTTATAAAACTGATGATTGTCTGGATGCGATACCATTCCAATTTTATCGTACAACCACAATACCCGAAGATTGGGTAGGGCTTGACTGGAAACTTATATACCTTAGTATTAGTTCCCTCACGGCCAAGGTCTGAGCTGAGGCTACCTTGTGAAGATTGTCCACCTGTGCAGTACCCAAGATGACAGTTGGTCATGGTTGGAAGGCCAAACCCATAGGAGAGGTGCTTATACTAGGGCGTGTAATTGAAAGGTTAGGATTGATTATCCGCATACTGAGTATGGTGAATTCAGGATTTGTTCCTGACGGATGTATCTAATGTTGTGGTGAAAGTGTACAATCTCTGCAGAGTGTCAAACTATTCGAATAGCCGCGTCCGCGGTTATGGACAGGTGGAGTGGTCATACTGTTCCCCCGTCAGATGTTTTCAAAAGACTTGTGAAATAAATTGAGACTTTGACTTGACCACAACAGGGTTGTGATATGAGATACAAGTTCCCGCTTAGGTGTTATAAAACCTTAACTAGCATTCGTTGCTTCTAAACTTAGTAGAGATAAATCTGGCTTTTGCAAAATAACCATAGAGCCTAGTGTCCGATTATCAAAAACCCCGTTCACTTGTTAGTATTAGTTTATGAGTACTTAAAGAGTACTCATGGCTTTGTCCCTGGCTATTTCCGTGGCTAGACTATGAAGAGGAATACCTGGAGGATGGACCCCAGGAAGGTTACGACAACTAGGATCATCTCCCATCGTCAGCATTGCCTGTGAACCCCGAAGATGGAGCTTCGCCTAAGCTACCGTTATTATTACGTATTCCGCTGCTTGAAGTTGTATTAAGAACTGGATCATGAGATCCCTATTTGTGTAAGAACTTATGTACGGTTTGTAATGGATGATGTACTGTGGTTTCCAATTCTGTTATGTCTCGCAAAAATGGTAATCCTGGGATTGCGATGTATGGCATAACAGATATCTGGGATTAAAAATCCTTGTGTTGACACTATTTTTCATGTGATTGACTTAACTGTGACACCCATTTCCGAGTCTGTATAGTAGCAGTGACAATGAGAACCAAGTAGTAGTATTTATATCCGGATTCCGCATATTGGCCCGTTCGGAACGCACATATAATGACTATTCAGCACCATTCGAAAATATGAAAAAAATAATTAAGGCTAGTGGTATGTGGGCATGTCGCGAGGTCCACGCCAGGGGCCCCCGCACGGGAGGGACGTGCACATGAAGAGAGCTGGAAATTCTTAGGTCCAATACGCCAAACGACCACGGCCATGACACGTATAGCTATCAACCGCCAACCTGTTGCTAGGCCCCTCATCTTCACACCGCTACATCGTCACTGATTGCCACATGGCGGTGTTGCATTGGGTGAAGCCATGGAGTCATCATGCCTCTCTAAGCAAGTTTAATAGTATAGCCAATTGGTAACTATAAGGAAGAGTCATGTAACCTATAGTCAGTTTTATAGTTAGCATGTATAATAACTAGCTATCAAAATATACTACTTTATCTGTATATAAGCCACCATTAATTCTCACGGAGTGTCTAGAAAGACATGCTAGAGACGACTCTTAACTTAAAGTCTACTTACCTTCTCTCATCTCTTCTCTCTCATCTAATTCAGACAAAAATATATTTCTTTAGCCGACTCACTCTATTATACTTTCTCTCTAAGAGCAAGTACATACAATAAACTTATTTAAGCAAACTATAGGACTTTAAATAATGATGAGATGGAGGAGAGAGAAAAAAGTGGACTCTTCTATAAGAGCTATTTGCAACACGTTCTCCTAGTCACTTTGCGAGTACTCCCTCCGTTTGAAATTATAAGATCCGTGTGGATAACTAGGTTGCCAGTTTGAATAACAAAATATAAATAATATAGCATAAAAATTATACCATTAAAAACTTTAGAGGTTATATTTCTAATAATATAACTTTGTGATATATAAGTTATATTTTGTTGGTCAAATTAACAATCTAACTATGCACGTAGGACCTATAATCCGGAAGAGAGTACCGAAGAGAGAGTACTTACTTATAACTATTTTATATATTAACGAATATAAATAATATAGCGTTAACTTATAGCTAGCAGCAAGCTCTACTGTTAAACTTGCTCTAACCCTGCCGGGTGAAGATTCCATTGGAATAAATTCTTGCATCCGCTTGTAGACTGCGCCCTCCGTTTTCAAAAGAATGTGTATAATTTTTGTCAACAGTCAAAATTTATACGCTAATTTCGGCTGTATTAACAGAGATTAGTTATGAAGAGATACAGAACAATCTTGGTTGTTGTTGTACTCCGTATTTAAAATTTATCGGATGTCCCCGAAGGGACCGTATTTAAAATTTAGATAGGCAAAGACTACCGAAGCAAAAGCGTTTCAAGGATACGAGAAACTCTCCCAAACTGAAACAGACAGATCTGTAAAATAAATATCGTTCGTTCGATGCGCACGTCACTCTCCTTGCTATCATCGTGCGGCTAAATTTCATGTGCTAAATGCTATCCACGTAGCTAGCTTGATGTTTGATAGGACCTTAAAACGGAATCGTTACCAATAATCTTACCAAGTGTGTTAAAAAAATCTTGCCAAGTTGCAGTCATGCAAGTTACGTTTTAATCTCAAAGCTACTTCCCCCGTCCGTCCGTCCGTCCATCCATCACATCTATCACGCTGTGCCAAGAAGGCACGAAAGAAGCCGTACCTACCATGTCTTCCATGTCTTCCTCCCACGCCGGCGTCCCCGACGTCGCCGGCAGCTACAGGGCGTGCGACACGGTCGTGCTCTTCTGCCTCGCCTTCGCGTGCGGCGTCCTCGTCCTCGCGTTGGCCGTCTGCTTCAGGCGCATCTTTGCGCAGCCCGGGTACGCCTCAGGCGGCCCGGCGGCGTTGTCGTCTGTGGCCGCCGGAAGAAGAAGCAGCCGGCGAGGAGGACTGGCGCCGTCCGAGCTCGCGGCCATCCCCAAGTCCACGTACCGAAGGGGCGCCGGCGCCGGCGGGTGGGCGCAGTGCGCGATCTGCCTCGCCGTGGTGCCAGACGGGGAGGTGGTGCGGCGGCTGCCGGCTTGCGGGCACATGTTCCACGTCGAGTGCATCGATCTGTGGCTCTACTCGCACCCGACGTGCCCGCTCTGCCGGTGCGACGTCGGTCACGTGGCCGCCGCGGCCGGTGACAAAGTTTGAGCAAGCACTCCTGGCCGGAGCATTGGATGACGAGAAGAAACATGTTCTAATTAGTATATTACCTCTTTTATACTACTAGGTATACTCAGGGTAGAGTTTCGTTTTGAGATTACAAGCAACCTGACTGTTTTAGTACTGTCGTTGACCTGTTCTTGAAGCCGTTTCGTTTTGCGATTATATATTGAAACCGTTTTAGATTTTTTTGGTGTAATTTTGCGTGCTATGTGTAAATTAAGTATTGATGAACATACATATATAGTGGAGAATAGGGACCTTTTGAAAGTAGCAAATGAAATATTTGGATCAGATTGAGCTGAATAAAATACGGGATGGCTCCATCTGGATAATGGTAGGGCCTAAGATCATCTCTACAGACACACCCAAATTGCGACCGGCAACAGCGTCGGGCAATGCCTTTGAGCCGTTCCGAACTGCCGGCAGTTTGGGGTGCCCTGCCCACACCGACGCTCCTCCTCAAGAGTCCCTGAAATCTGAACAAATCTGTAACAAACCGGTGAATTTCAAACCATTTAGGTTTTTGTAGAAAGTTTGAATGGAAATCTAAAGTAACGCAAACTACTAGCGGCGGTAGCGGCTAGGGTTCCATAGCACTGTTCCCGTTGTCACCATAGTCTTCACAAGGTTGGCATCGGCGTCGGCGTCTCAGCCGCGCCAGGTGATGAGGGTTAACCTCGTGGGGTGGCTCGATCTTCATGAATTTGGTTGGGGGGGGGGGATTCGAGGGGAAAGGCGATGAACTTGATGTACACGACGAATATAAGGTAAAGATACAAACCCAACGCACATACACGGTTATGTTTTTTCTTTTTTGCCTGAATCACGAACACGATAAAATCCACGTGAAAGAGAGCGCTAGGTAGAGATCCACGATGGAAATATCAACTCGAAGCGGATACAATCTTTTTGTGAAGAGATAGCAATTAATAGAGACTAAAAGGGAGATATCAACGCAATAGAGTGTACAAGACAGAAAGATTCGTTTCAAACGAGGAGGGTCTTGTACAACCTTTATCTAGATCTAGATCTAAAGAGAGGCTCTCCTATAGGAAAGTGGATGCTAAGCCAATTGAACTCAAATTTATTCTAATCTAGGTCTGAGCTAGGAGTGGTCTATTTATAGTGCTAGGGTGAAGGTACAAGTTGTGGCTAAGATTACATGGCTGAAGGGATATTTAGGACCGCAGCCCCGCATCAGCCGGTAGTATCGGTCAGGGTTTTGCCTCCCGTTTTGAGGCATCGTGGCGCCGGCTTCTTCTGCACGTTGCGAAGTGGTGGTAGTTTCGGTAGGGCAGAGGTTATACCGGTGAGGATGCGGTGGTAGTTCTGGTGCACTTTCGTCTCAGTTTTGGTAAAAGGGTGTCGTCATGCTGGATGTATACTAAAGGTTGACGCCCTTTTAGCGGCACCTTGGCCTGAACTTGGGTGGTAGTATCGGTGCAACTTTTGGGATTGATGGTAGTACCGGTGCACACTACTAGGAAAACAGCTATAGATAATCCACACAATCATGGCACACAGGGTAGGTAGTGCCCCACAGGTAAATAGCCATGGCGCACGACTGAAAAGTGCCCCATGGGTATGTCGCATACCGGTGGCGCACATGCCACAGGTGTGCCACCACTATGTATGGGCCAGGGCACAGGTGGTCGCAGGGCACAGGTGGTCGCAGACCACTTACCCGTAGGGCACCACATGTATGTTTCTACCCTTGGAACAACACTATGTGGTGCTGACATGGTTATGCCCTACATGTACCTGACGTTAGTCTACCTGGTCCAGCACAGTGGAGGCCCACACTAAGACCTGCTGCAAACGTGAATCCCAAGGAGACTTCGGATGGCCTAAGTTCGGAGAGAACTCGACTTCTTGAAGGACACGAGTAAGTGTAGATAGGATTTCAAAGGGGTTAACCCTAATCTGTAACCGAATCGACCTACCCGAGACTTGGCCTCTCCATATAAAGGCAAGGAGGGCATGGCGAGAAGGCTCTCTCAACTCTCATACCCTAGACACACCTAACGCCAGATTGCATCTGCGCACCCTTATAACCATCGGCATTGCCATCAATCAAGAACAGACAAGCAGGAGTAGGGTTTTCCCTCCAGGGACCTGAACCTGGGTAAACTTCGTGTCCCCTTGCTGTGAGTCTGTTAACCGTCCCGCGATCTCCAGCCTCCCTATCTTCTCTAAACCCAAGTCCATAACAATGGGCAATGACGAGTCGAACCCTCGTCAATTGGGGCCGTATGTGGGAACTAGGGACGCTGATCTTGCGATCGTGACGGTCCCATCCACCACCGTCTTCGAATCATCCGCGACGGAGAATCACCTCTTCTTTGGCGCCATCGAATTCACTGTCCACTCACCGGAAACTCATCGAAACTTCGATTCCGTGGGAGACGGAGTCAAACTGATGTTCGGGAGATTCTTCTTTCAGGTGGGACAAATCAGCACCCTATGCCTCCCTGAGCGAATACTGTCGTCGACAGTCGTACCCACTGCGTCGGTGCCACCAATCGGTATCCTGAGTGCACCGTCGCTGACAGGCGATTCGGATAACAGTAGCTGCTGGAACTCCGACCTCTGCGGCCCTCCTACGGAGGAAGGAACCTACGGTTCCGGAGCAGAGAGATGTGGGAGCAACGATATCCCCCATCACTACATGTGCGCGACCATCCACGATGGTCACGTCGACAATGTAGCCGATCCTACGGCTCCCCCTCCCAACCCGTAGGCTCCTAATTCGGACAACGGAGGAAACGGTCCACCCCCGGCCAATCCCAATGGGAACGGGGCACCCGAGGCTACCAACAGCGGCAATCGCAATCACCAAGATATCCGTCTCAATGACGCTCAGTGGGAGAGGGTCCGTGAAGATGTGCGAGGTACCGATCCTCTACCACTCGATGCTTCTCGCGACATGCTGATGGGCTA
Source organism: Avena insularis (assembly GCA_023614405.1). Lineage (NCBI taxonomy): Eukaryota > Viridiplantae > Streptophyta > Magnoliopsida > Poales > Poaceae > Avena > Avena insularis. The sequence goes on along the minus strand of CM042695.1, from coordinate 158,262,852 downwards.
TCACTGGCTCCTCATCAAGAAGCACAATCGCCAAATCACGCAGCAAAAGGAGCTCGAATAGCGCATGAGAGCAGCTGACGATTCAAGCGTGCGGCGAGCTGCGCTATCTTCCTCCGGCGGATCCTCCTCGAAAGGCTATGATGGCCACAAGCACCGCTCCCGCATGGAGCGCATGGACCCAAAGCTACACGATGCGAGGCCACCAAAGCACTCAACATGTCCTTCAGGTCGATGGACTAACAGGGCAACATAATGCCCAAGGCGCCGCAAGTCGCGGTCATGGCGGCCACCACCTACCTGGAAGAAAATCCACCACCGGCGGGGGATCCCCGATACGCAATCCATAAATCTGCGATTGCAGGTCTCGGGCTTGTCAGAGCCACGATGCACGGGGAGGCGACTCTAGAGCCGAAGAAAAAGGTTGCGGTAAAATTCACCAGAAGCCGCACACCTTCATCCTACGAGGAGGAGCATGACCTGCCGAGTCGTCGCCGCAGCCTACGGCGCAGGAGCCGCAACTACGACACCCGTGACGATTTCACACAGCGCAATATCGACAAATCACGCACAAAACGCGCGTGCTCCATGGAGTCCTAAGAGGAAGACACGGAGCTATGCGACGCCAGGTGCTTCAGCAGGGCCATACGATAAACGCGGATGCCTAAGGGCTTCAAGCTTCCTTCGGATAACCCGAAGTTCCACGACATACAGGAGCCAAAGATCTGGCTCGACGATCATATTTCGTTAGTCAAACTCCATGGCGGGAGCAAAAACACAGCCATGCAATGCCTTTAGCCACAGATGACAGGCGCGACCAGAGCCTGGCTCAACAACCTCCCCTCCGGATCCATCCGTAGCTGGGAAGAGCTGGTGTACTTCTTCATCTGTAACTTCAAAGGCACCGACAATAGACCATCTTCAATCGAGGAGCTACAAGCCTGTTGCCAATGGTCCAACGAGTCCATCCACTCGTACATACAGCGTTGGTCCATCATCAAGAATTCCGCCGAGAACATCTCGGAGGAAAGGGCAATTGACACCTTCAACGACGGCGTAAGATGCCGCGAATGCAGAGAAGAGCTCGGGCGTGTCAAGTCCAAAACCATCGATCACCTGATGGACATAACCAATCGTTGGGACGATGGTGAGGATGTCGTCAACCGAACACGCTCAGATGACAAAGACGACTTCAGCCGCAGACACGATCGCCGAGGAAAAAGAAGAGCGCGTGTCTATGACGAGCGTGAAGATGTCGATATGGTCACAGCTGGCTACGCTGATCGCCGCACGGGTATCACAGCGGCAACTACCACGATAGAGGAAAGACAACACAAACATGGAAGGGCTACAAACGCGATGATGAGCCATCCACACTCAACAAACTTTTGGGTCCCTGCACCATCCACTTCTACATCGACAAGTATAATGGAAAAAAGAAGGCCAGCACATGCTGAAGGATTGCAGGGATTTCCAAAAACTCCACGAAGGCTACACCCAGATTTGCCCCCGCCCTAGGAGCCATCGCACATGGAGCTCCACCTCCGCCACCCGGAGCACCAACATAGCCTACTGCCGCGCCGACCCAGAATAATGGAGCATATCCATAACCACGACCTTCGGGGGCTATGATGATACAAAAGGGACGTCCATCCAATAGGCTGCAGAAGAAGATCACCCGTCAGGTCAACCTGGCCGTCACCTCTCCGCCTGCCATACCTGAGTACCTTAGTGGCTTAGAGTCATGAATCACATTCAATCATTCCGATCACCCATGCCAAATACCTCGCCCAGGTCACTCTACCCTGGTGCTCGAGGCACAGATTGGAGGATTCGATATGAGTCACGTCTTCATGGATGGTGGCAGCGACATCAACCTGATGTTCGCCAACATAGTCGCGGCTATGTGGATCCCGCTATGCAGCCTGGAGGCATCGGACATGACCTTCCACGACATCGTCCCAGGGGAAGGAATATACCCCTCGGGCAGAATATGGCTCGACATCATCGTCGGCACCCCCAGGAACTTCAGGCGCGAGCGGCTCGAGTTTGAGGTGGTGGACTGGCCCTCACAGTACCACACCATCCTCGGGCACGTAGCATTCACAAGATTCATGGTAGTGCCATACTACGCATACCTTCTGCTGAAGATGCCAGGGCCCAACGGTGTCATCACCATCCCAGGTAGCTTCACCAAGTCAGACAGCTGTGACAGGCAGAATCTCCTAGTCATTTGGCATGCAGGAGGAGCTCGCAAGGCTGCAGGAGTCAACAGACAACAGCCTGCCTCCTGTCACCAGGAAAAACGCACCCGACATGTCGTTCGACTCCACAGTCAACACCAAGGTGGTGCAGGTTCACCCAACGGGCCCTACCAAGACGGCCCTGATTGCCAACCATCTGAGTTCCGCATAGGAACTCGCGCTCATTGAATTCCTCCGTGAATGTTGGGAAATCTTTGCCTGGTGTCCTGCGGACATGCCATGAGTTCCTTGGGAATTCGCCGAGCATGCACTCAACGTGTTTCCGGATGCAAAGCCGGTAAAGCAGTCTATGTGTCGACTATTCGAGAAGAAAGCTGAAGCAGTTGGCATTTAAATCAACAGGCTCCTCGATGCCAACTTCATAAGGGTGATAAAGGAAAGCACCTGGGTAGCTAACCCCGTGCTTGTCCCTAAGAAGGACACGGACATCCCGCGGATGTGTGTGGACTTCATGACGCTTAACAAGCATTGTCCTAAGGACGACTTCCCCTTACCACGGATCGATTAAATCATTAACTCCACTGCAGGATGCGAGATACTCTCTTTCCTTGATGCCTACTCAGGCTACAATCAAATTCTACTGAAGGTCAAAGATCAAGAGAAGACAACGTTATCACATTGTTCGGGGTGTTCTGCTACAACACAATGCCTTTCGGGCTCAAGAATGCAGTCACAACCTATCAAAGGTGCAGGCAGGTATGCCTGAAGAGCCAGATTGGTCGCAACGTCCAAGTCTATGTCGACGACATAGTAATCAAGACCAAGGAAAGCCGAACACTGATCGACAATCTCCGCGAGACATTCGACAACCTCGATCGCTACAGGATAGAGATAAACCCGGAAAAGTGCGCCTTCGGCGTCCCCTCCAGGAAACTACTCGGGTACTTCATCTCCGATAGAGGCATCAAGGCCAACCCAAAGAAAATCAGGGCTATACTAGCCATGGAGAAGCCGAAGAACGTCAAAGGAGTTCAGCAGCTAGCTGGGCGAATCGCGGCACTCAGCAGATTCATCAGCCACATGGGGGAAAGGCTCTACCCTTCTACTAGCTATTGTGTAAGTCCGAAAAGTTCGAGTGGACGGCCGAAGCCGATGAGGAATTCGAATACCTCAAGCGCTTACTCTCTACATCTCCTATATTGGTAACGCCAAAGGAGAGAGAGCCCATGCTGCTCTACATTGTCGCGACCCACCAGGTGGTTAGCACGGCCCTCGTGGTCGAACGACCCGAAGACGGCAAAACACATGGGGTACAACGTCCAGTATGCTACCTCAGCGAGGTACTGAAGCATATAAAGGAAAGGTACCCCCACTACCAAAAACTCGCCTACGGCGTATTCATGGCCGCGTGTCATTTGTGTTACTACTTCCAGGAGCATCAGATCGTGGTTGTCAATGACGCACCACTATCAAACATCCTAAACAACCCAGAAGCTACATGGCAAGTAGACTTATGGGGCATCGAGTTGTCCCCTCAGGACATCATCTACGAGCGTCGCACCGCTATCAAGTCTCAGGTGCTCCCTGACTTCTTCGTCCATTGGATGGAGCTCCAGCTACCAGACACTACGGACATGTCCCAGTCTTGGACAATGAACTTTGACGGCTCCAAGAACGAGGCCGGAGTAGGAGCCGGAGTAATCTTGACGTCCCCTCAAGGGGATAAGATGATATACGTACTGCGGATGAAGTTCCGTGCATCCAACAATAAGGTTGAGTACGAGGCACTCCTACACGACATGCAGATGGCCAAAGTATGCGGTGCCACATGCCTCATCATCTACGGTGACTCCAACCTTGTCGTTCAACAGACGATGAACGAGTGTGACGCCCTTAGCAGCAACATGATCGCACACCGTGCACTCTACAACTCACTCGAAGGAGACTTCGACGGTTGCGAACTCCGGCACGTCGGCAGGAAGATAAATGAGGAGGCCAACAAGCTCGCCAACATCAGCTCCACCTGCACCCCAGTGCCACCAGGTGTGTTCCTTGAGCAAATCTGCGTACCCTCCATCAAGCGAAAATTACTGAGGACACAACCGACGCCACGGGACACTCGGGGGCTACGCCACCCGAGGAAGCCGAGGCACCCGAAGATCTAGACATGGAGGTCGAACTGGTGAGTTTCATGCATGTCCTTGTAGTCGAGCAAACATGGACTCGGCCATACGTCAAGTACCTGTTGAGCAAACAACTGCCCGAGGACCCGATGGACGCCCGGAACATCGCTCGCTGATCAAAAGCCTTCACCATCATCAATGATGAACTTTACAAACGCAGCATTTCAGGAGTGCTCCAGCGATGTGTCACCAACAGAGATGGGAAGAGCATCCTCCTCGAACTCCATGAAGGCATCTGCGGCCACCACGCATGCAGCCGTGCCTCGTCGCCAAGGCTCTGTGTGTCGTGGTATTGCCAACGAGTACACCATGGAGGGGTCCTCATAGTGCGTGTTTAGAGACGTGGGGTAAGGCGGATGGTTGACGGGTACGAGGTAACACAACTTACCCAGGTTCAGATCCCACAACGGTGGCGGAATCCTACTCCTGCTATAAATCACTATAATGAAAATACGCCGAGTTACAGAGATAGGTTCGCTGTGCGAGGTGACTAGAAAGTCTAAGTTATCGTTGCCCTAAAGGCTCCCATAGGCCCGACTTATATAGTCGCCAGGTCCTAGGGTTACAGGGAAGAGTCCTAGCCGGACAGGTTACAGAGTTCTACATCGTCTATTACTAGTATTGTGTATCTTGCACTCCAAGGCTCCGGGTAAGCTGGTGACTTCACCGTAGCCTTCCTTTATCCGGCTTGGGCCTCCCTTCTGGATCCACCTAATTGGGTCGCCCAGCAGGCCATAGGCCATGCTACCGACTATGGGCCACCCGGGTTAGTCGGATAAGAGACATGCTATGAGGATACCCATATAGCATATCCCCAACAGTAGCCCCCGGAGAACTCTGAGATATTGCGCCGTCTTGCCTCTTCCCGTGGAATGCTCTGTCTAGATGGATGTCGGCAAATCGTCAAGCAACATCTTGTAGTCCTCTCAAAGAACCATGCAAAGGTTTTCTCCGTCTCCTATAAGTAAGTCGGAGAAACGCTGAATCTTCCATCGTACACTCCCGTTGTCGGATTAAATCCGTCCATGCCAGAATCTTCGACGGGACGGCTCATCTACCATATCAGTTATGACGACATAGGCTGTAGGTCAGCGACGCCTCGTAACTTACACATGCAGAGAACGTAATCATATCCATTTTTCCCGCGCGAGCGATACGAACCGTTGGCGGCAGCGGCTGGAGACGTGGCAAAATTACCGTGCACGTTCACGAACACGTCGTCTACACGGCAACCGTCCGATTAGCTGCACGAATCTTGACGCAGAGTAAGATAAATAGTAACCGTGGGACACTTGCCACTTTTTCACCCCATTCTCTCGCGTCATCGTCTTCTTCCTCCAGCCACGCGCCTCCTCGAGCTCTCCGCGAAAACCTCGAGAAACCCTAACCTCTTGCCTGCACCAGTCGCGTTCTTTCCTTCCTCCATGGCTAGCAGCAGCTCATCCCCGTCAATGGCGGCGTCGAGAGAAGCCGCGGCGAAGCCGGCGAGCTCCATCGTCATTCCCCCAGAGGGTCTGGTCATCCCCGCATCGGCGGTGATAGAAACCACCGGTGGCGACCACAATCTGGCGGCGCTGGAGCCCCTGGAAGAGGAGCCAGACTCGCACAAAGGCGACTGGCGCGGCTCGGACATCACCGGTCGCGACATCCAAGAGATGCTTGCTGAGGGTTACCTCCCCGCGACGGAGGGGCTCGCCTGGCGGGCGGTGCCGGCCGGCAAGGTGACCCCTTCTCCCCAAGCCAGAGAGAAAGTATACCTCAAGGCGCAATTGGTACGTGGCGTTTCCCTGCCCATCTCTCACTTCTTCCTGTCCGTCTTGAATCACTTCAAGGTCCAACCCCATAACCTCTCCCCCAATAGTATCTTAGTGCTTAGCAACTTCGCGGCACTTTGTGAGGGTTACCTAGGGATTATGCCTAGGTTAGATTTGTTTGTCTACTTCTTCACCATCAAACGTGAAGCCGGACACAGTAGGGAGGAGCTTCGAAACTGCGGCACCATAAGCTTCAAGATCCGTCCTAGCCGGCGGTTCCCCGACATCGTCGGCCATGAGTCATGCAAAAACTGGCAGAGGACGTACTTCTATGGCCCCGACATTCCTTTGGCGGGCCGAGAAGTAACGTATCCGGACTTCGTGGATGGAGCCGCCGCTGAAGTCCCCACATGGCGGTCCCATGCCTCCCTTCCCTCCGACCTCAACGCTTCTCGCGCAATAAGGCGGATCAAGTGGTTTGTAGAGACGGGTCTAACCGGCTTGGACCTAGCCATGTGCTGGTTCATCAGGCGGATCCAACCTCTGCAGCACCGTATGAAGCTTATGCACGAGTACACCGGCGACCGAAGGGATACCCTCCGGATCTCCGAGGACAACTTCTCGAGCGACTCCGTCAAGTTCCCCCTTAAGGACATCATCAAAGTGAAGGACAAGAAGCGTGGCTTCACCCTCACCTACGACATGTTCATAGACGGAAAGTGCCCAAAGGTAGGTATTTATTTTCCATGTATGACATTGCTCCAGTTTTTCCATCTTGCCAATATCATTTTGTTTAACACGATGATTTCTCACTTAACAGCTTAGCGATCTAGAGGAGGGCAACCTGGCCGCCCAAATCTACGATCCCAAGATGAAGGAAGTCACGGTCGTGTACGACGATGATGCCCCGTTGGCGCGAAAGCGGAAGAGCTCCACCTCTGACGCTGCCGACGGAGGCAAGAAGAAGAAGACGGAGGGTGGAGCCTCCAAAAGAAATCTTGCCACCGAAGGCGGAAAAGAAGAAAGCCACCGGGATGTTTGCCAAAGCGCCCCCTAGTGTAAGCTTCTTATTCTCTGACATTGTCTTATTTATCTGTCTTATTCCTATACTTATGCATTTTGCACGTTTCAGGAAGAAAGCCACAACCAGCCTCAAGAAGTCCTCCATGACTCTTGGGGCTTCTAGAAATATTAAAGATATGCTGCATCACGACTCTTCCCCCGCCATCGCCCCTGCTACTCCTTCCGTCAAGCCCTCCTCCGCTCCGACAAGCTCCCAGATCCAGGAGGCACCAGGCCCTTCCGCCATGGAAGTGGATTCTGGCGCCTCTACCGAATTCGCTGTTGTCGTGAGCAAAGCACGCAGAGAGCGCTGCTCTTCAAATGGCTGAAGCTCCGGATAAGGATGCCATCGGTAGCGGCAAGGCGGTGGTGGGAGGTGGTACCTCTGCCGAAGGCGGAGCCTCTACTCCCCAGAAACCCTTCGAGCTACCGAAGATTATCTACCCGGTGCTTACGCCGGGTAGCACAACTATGGTTCCTAGAGGAGTGCCGTCATCTCCGACGTGCGGTCTTGAGGAGCTACTCCATCAAGCAGACATCTTGCAAGGAAACAGCGTTTCCTTTGGCAAGCTGCTGGCCGAGAGTGCTACAAACCTCAAGATCATCGCACTTGTAAGTTTTACTTTACCTTTTGCATTTCATATGAGTATCCCACTGTAGCCCCCGAGGATGTAGACGGAAAACCATTGGCTTTGCATCTATATGCTCTAAGAGTGACTAAGTTAGAAAAAACTCTCACTGTAGCCCCCAAGCATTTAGATGGAATGAATTATTCCGACTAGATGCTTTAAGAGTAGCATACACAGTGTGCATAATTTTAAGTGCTGTAGCCCCCAAGCCTCTAGTTGTAACTGAATTAGTTCTGACTAGATACTTAAAGAAAAGCTAAGCATTTTCCGAGTTAAAACTTTATACTGTAGCCCCCAAGCTTCTAGTTGTGAACTGAATTAGCTCCGACTAGATGCTTAAAGAAAAGCTAAGCATATTGCTAAGTTAAAATCTCTCACTGTAGCCCCCAAGCATCTAAGTGGAAATTTCCGACTAGAGGCTCTAAGCGGACTAAACAACGACTTGACTTTGTGTTTGTTTCCATAGAACGAGAATGATCGGAGAGGTATGGCCAATGACAAGTATCAGAAGATGCGCGCGGACCTTGAAGCTGAAAAGGGTAAAACCGCCATCTTGAAGGAACAGATCATCAAAAACAAGAGTCTGTTTTCTTTTTTGCGCATTTCCGTCTTACTTTTGTGCCTTCCTTCTTCAAGTACTCACTGTGTACTTTGTTTTCTCCGACTTGCAGAGCATGTCGCCAAGGCCAAGGATATTGTCGAGCAGTCCAAGCACATCCAATAGCTGGACAGCGAGAACAAGATCCTTAAGAAGGAGAGGGAAGAAATGCTGAATATGCACGAGGATTCCATGAAAGCCCTACAGGACTCCACCTCCGGGGAGATCAATCGCTTGAAGGAGGAACTTGCGATCCTAAAGGATCAAAAGCAAGCTGCCGATGAGCAAAACCTTCGCCATAGCGAGGAGTTTAAGGTCCTCCAACAAGAGAAGGAATCTTTGGCGGACGTCGTCTGGCAGGCTAAGGCCAGCATCTTCAGTAAGTGTCCTCCGCCTTGTGGCTCTGTAGTCTACATACTTAGAATTTATTGAACACATGCAATTCTTGTCGGAATTTTTAGCGCCTATGGGCTTAACCCGATCGCCTCCTTCGGACAAGGAATGCATGATTCTTGCCGGCAACTTCATCAATACCGCCATCACCCAAGCCAAGGAGATTGCCAAGCCCCTCCAAATTTATATCAAGGCCTCCGACTCCATGGTGAAGTACTCGGAGATTCTGCGCCGAGCCCCCGAGCGTGTCGCGAGCTGGAAAGCTTCATGTGCACGGGCTGGCGCTAGGATGGCGTTGTCCATGGTGAAGGCACACTATAAAGGTGCCGACATCGACACGGTGACATCTGGTATCCCCGACGTGGATGATGAAGGCAAGGAGATCGATCACGAAGCCATCCTGCCATCACTCGCGGGCTATGACACCAGGGTTGCCGAGTTGGTGGACGTCGACGTCTTCGTGCCCAGGAACTTTCTTGACAACGCCAACCCTGAATCCTCCGAGTCTCCTCACAGTGGTGACGTTGAAGGTGAATCTCCGGCTGGTGATGATGCGGCCTCCAAGTCCCCTGCACCCAAGGAGTGAAAAACACTTTGTAATTCTTGTTTCACCTCTGGAGTGTGCATTGAAAAAACTTGGTGATGTAATCTTAAGGCGGAAAACAGTGGTTGTCGTATCCTTCTACTTAAGAATTAATGCCCAGTATGTATATATTGTTTAAGCAAGTGCTGGCTTATCCGTTACTCTGGTTATTATGCTTGAATTTTCGTGAGTCGGAAGACTCGTTGTCGGAACCATGCGCTTAGGTGATGATGCCCAATGGCACCGTCAATAACCTGAGCACAAAATCGCCGACAATAAGTGCCAAAAGTCACTACTCCAGAATCCACATAAAAACAACAAAGAACGTGTAGACCAGAAAACTTAAGCTAACGCCCGTAGGCGGAATTTTCACAAGTGCAATCACAAAGCTTGTGCATAAAGGTTTATATGATCCAAAAATGAACACTAAAGGAGGTAAAAGACTCAACAATATGAGTGAACCAAAGAGCTTTATTTCATTGATCATATAAGAGGTACACGATTAGATAAAAAATGCTAAGTGTAGAAAGGACGTAGCTGTGCTATGTTCCATGGCCGATCAAGCTCCGGGTAGTCATCATCCGGGTCACGTCGCTTACGCTTATGATCCTCGTTGGGTCTATCCTTGAGCTCACGATTGTCGACAAGGTAATAAGACCCATTGAGCAGCGCCTTGCTTATGATGAACGGTCCTTCCCATGGCGGGGATAATTTGTGTGACTTCTTCTGCTTAAGTCAGAGTACTAAATTCCCCTCTTTAAACGAGCGATGCTGGACGCGGCGACTATGTTAGCTGCATAGCTTCTACTGATAGATGGCGGATCTTTGGCATGCCAAAACGTGCTCCTCCTCGAGAAGGTCCACATCAAAGCGTCTGGATTCTTCAGCGTCATCTTCGTCGTAGGCGGCAACTCTTGGTGCATCGTGGAGGATGTCGGAGGGTAGGATGGCTTCTGCTCCATATACCATGAAGTAAGGGGTATAGCCGGTGGATCTGTTAGGTGTAGTTCGTAAACTCCACAGCACAAATGGCAATTCTTCCGCCCAGGCTCCAGCTGCTCTATGTAGCGGTGCCTCAAGACGTGGCTTGATTCCCTGCAGAATTAATCCATTGGCTCGCTCAACTTGACCATTGGATTGTGGGTGTGCCACAGACGCAAGGTCAAGTCGTATGCCTTTGTCCCAGCAGTAGGCCTCCACTTCTCCGAGTGACAAGTTGCTTCCGTTGTCGGTGATGATGCTATGTGGGAGACCAAATATCACCACCAGATCCCGGACAAACCTAAGGGCAGTTGCCCCATCAAGCTTTCTAATGGGTTTAGCTTCTATCCATTTGGTGAATTTGTCAACTGCTACAAGCAGATGCGTAAATCCACACGGTGCCGTTTGCAACGGTCCCACCATGTCTAGCCCAGCATCGCAAACGGCCAAGTTATTGGTATTGTTCGCAATTCTTCAGCAGGGACATGTGGTTGTCGGGCATAATACTGGCATCCTGTGCATGTTTCAACCAGCTTGTCAGCGTCCGCCTTCGCGGTCAGCCTGTAGAATCCTTGCCGGAAGGCTTTCGCGACCAACGATCGAGGAGCAGCGTGATGCCCGCAATCTCTGAGATGGATTTTGCATAGGATTTCCATACCTTCTAGCTGGGAAACACACTTTAGGTATACACCAGTAGTGCTCCTTTTGTAGAGTTGCCCATTGATTATGGTATAACCCTTTGCTTGTCGTACTATATGCCGTCTTTTGACCTTGTCGTCGGGCAAAGTTCCGTGTTCGAGATATTCCATGAACGGTTTTGTCAAAGCCGGAGGGATCTTTGTCACCATGTTGACGAAAGAATCAGCTCTATCCGGGTTGTCGATGTCGGCGCCCTTCACGGATGGTGTGCGTAGATGCTCTAGGAAAACTCCTGGCGGAATTTGCTTGCGCCCTGATCCAAGTTTAGACAATAGATCAGCCGCCTCGTTTTGCTCCCTAGGCACATACTTGACTTCGTAGCCCAAGAAGCTCTTGGCTATCTCGTCCACTTCGTCGCGATATGCCGCCATCATAGGGTTCCGTGCATTCCAGGTGCCAGCCACCTGCTGGGCAACCAAGTCAGAATCTCCACAGCAAACTATGCGCTTGATGCCAATATACTTGGCTACACGCAGTCCGTGAATGAGTGCTTCATACTCCACCATGTTGTTTGTAGCCTCGAAGTGGATCTGCAGAATGTAGTGTAGCTTGTCTCCTTTTGGTGACTGTAGCAATACACCAGCCCCCGAGCCATTGAGCAGCTTTGATCCGTCAAAGTGCATCACCCAGTATTCTGGTTCTAGCAACGGAGTGGCATCCGGCATCTCCGTCCAATCTGCAATAAAATCTGCCAAGGCTTGTGATTTGATAGCGTCGCGTCTTTTGTAGGTGATCTCGAAGGCGGCAAGTTTAATGCCCCACTTCGCGACCCTTCCTGTAGCGTCGCTGTTGTTGATAATGTCGGACAGTGGAGTCTTGATCACTACTGTGATTGGGTGCTCCTGAAAGTAATGCCTCAGCTTCCAAGAAGCAAGGAATACTCCATAGGCAATCTTTTGGTAGTGCGGATAACACTGCGTGGACTCCGTCAAAACCTCGCTTACATAGTAAACTGGTCGTTGAACTCCGTGCTCATAGCCTGGTTCCTTCCGCTCTACCACGACGACGATGCTGATAACCCGGTTGGTTGCCGCCATGTAAATTAACAGGGGCTCACCAGGCTCGGGTGCTGCAAGGATGGGCGCTGAGGAAAGAATCTCCTTGAGTTGCTTCAATGCTGCATCTCCCTCGTCCATCCATGTGAATTTGTCCACCTTCTTCAGCAACTTGTACAGCGGCAGAGCCTTCTCTCCAAGTCGGCTAATGAACCGACTAACTGCTGCAACACAACCTGTTAGTCGTTGGATGTCCTTTAGGCATGTCGGGCGGTTTATGTTTAAGATGGCCTTGATTTTCTCCGGGTTGACCTCGATTCCGCGCTGGGAATCGATGAAGCCCAATAGTTTGCCAGCTAGAACCCCGAAGATGCACTTCTTAGGGTTGATCATCATGTTGTATTTCCGGAGATTATCAAAGGTTTATTTTAAGTCGGAGATTAAGTCATTTGACTTTTTAGACATCACCGCGATATCGTCCACATAGGCGTGAACGTTCCGACCAATTTGGTCGTGAAGGTAACGTTGCATTGTCCGCTGGTAGGTAGCACTTGCGTTTTTCAACCCAAAGGGCATCGTGACATAGCAAAACGTGCCGTATGGGGTAGTGAACGAAGTGGCCAATTGGTCCGACTTCCTCATCTTGATCTGGTGGTATCCTGAGTATGCATCGAGAAAACACAAAAGTTCTGAGCCAGCCGTCGAGTCAATGACTTGGTCAATGCGAGGCAAAGCAAACGGATCTTTGGGACATGCTTTGTTCAAGCCGGTGTAATCAACGCACATTCTTAATTCATTGGTTCCCTTTTTGGGGACAGGTACAGGATTGGCCACCCATCGGGTGTGAAGGACTTCTCGGATAAACTCAGCCTTAAGTAACCTAGCTATCTCTTTGCCAATGGCGCGTCTCTTCTCATCTCCGAAGCGTCTTAGAGGTTGTTTCATTGGTTTACATTTGGATCTATGTTTAAGCTGTGCTCGGCAAGTTCCCTAGGTACACCTTTCATGTCGGCAGGTTGCCAGGCAAAGATGTCCCTATTCTCACGGAGGAACTCGACGAGCGCGCCTTCCTATTTGGGATCCAGGTTCGTCCCAATGGCGACGGTCTTGGAGGCATCGCCTACCACAAGTTCCACCGGCTTGGTCTCGATGGCGGCCTTGAACGCAGGAGCGGAGTCGGAGATCTGCTTCTTCGACGCGGGCATCTCTGAGTCATTGACCTTGCTCTGGATCTCCTTGAATTCTTCGCTGTAGAGGACAGCTTCTACAACGGCTGCTTCATTGATCTCGCAGTCCCTTGCCTTGGTAAAGCTTCCGGATATGATGATGACACCGTTTGGTCCGGGTATCTTGAGTTTGTTGTAGACGAAGCATGGCTTGACCATGAACGCGGGGAATATGTCGCGGCCGAATATGACGTGGTACACGCTCTTGAAGGGGACCACCTCAAAGGTCATGCGCTCTTGGAAGTAATTATTAACATCGCCAAAGGCTACCTGAAGTGTAATGCACCCAAGGGACCGAGCCTCCCGTCCAGGAACTACGCCATGGAACACGGTGTTGGTCCACCTTAGGTTTGCCTCCGTCAAGTTCATCTTCTTCAGTGTATCCAGGTACATGATGTTGATGCTGCTTCCACTATCCACCATGCACTTGGTGAACTCCACGCCGTCAATCAATGGGTTGATGACCATGGCGTATTGGTTCTCCGTGGGCACAAGGTCTGGGTGGTCTGTCCTGTCCCAAGTGATTGGAACCTTCGACCAGCGTAGGTATTGGGGGACTGGGGGGAGAGTGGCCATCAGGATCCTTAGAGAGGTCTTCTGTTGTCGGACGGTGGGGGTGCCAAGGAAAGTGTGGTAGACTGGGGCCTTCTTTGTGAAGGGGTTCTTACCCTTGTCGTCGCTCTTGGCGGCGTGCTTGGGGTCAACGTCCTCGTCCATGTCACTTGAATCCTTGGACTCCTCCTCCTTCTTCTTCCCCTTGCCCTTGCCTCGCGGTCTGTTCTTCCGACTTCGCTTGTAGCCGGACTCCGGGTCTTCCTTGAGGTCGTTGACGAACTTGCAGTGTCGATTGGTATGGGTGGCCTTGCCGTTGACATCGAGGTGTACGAGGCACGGCATATCGTGGTACTCTTCGTACGTTTGGGGGATGCGGAGCGCCGAGTTGGTTTCACTTCCTCGCTGCTGCCCACGGCCTGCTCCCCTTCCTCGGCCATGTTGTCCGCCTTCTCCTCGTCCTACAAAAGTCATGGCGACCATGTCGGTAGATTGCTTTTCTTCTGGAGCGGTTTTCCGCTTTGTACTGCTGTTCCTCCGAGCTTGGGTTGGAATAGCCGTTGCCGGCAAAGAGCCACGAGCATCGTCGTCGGCAGCTGCAAACTCACTAGCTAACTGAATCATCTGATTCAAGTCAAGCTGACGATTGTCCTGCAAGCGCTTTAGCTTATGTCGGAGTAACGTGCCCCTTTCCAATCCATCGATGAAGGCGGCCATGGCGGTCTGGGTGTGCACTCCTGCGCAGGAATTCTTCATGTCCAGCCAGCGGGAGAGGTAGGCGCGAGATGTCTCGTTTTCTTGCACGCATTGTAGATCGCCCACGCGCGGGGACTTGTATGTACCCTCAAAGTTTTTGGTGAACGCTTCTTGCATGTCCAACCAGTTGTAGATAGATTTCTCCGGCAAGTCGTCGATCCATTGACGGGCCGTGCCCACCAACATTAACGGGAGGTACTTGACGGCGACGTTGGGGTTGCCTCCAGCAATCTCCACCACGTTGCCGTAGTCCTGCAACCATGTGGCAGGCTTGGCGGTGCCATCATAGGGCTTGATGGTCTTGTCAATCCGGAAACCTTTGGGGTAAGTTGCGGACCGTATTGCAGGTCCAAAGCAACGTGGTCCCAGGTATGGTCCTTCCCGGGCCTCGTGGATCTTATCGATCCGTGAACGTGCATCGTATGGCTCCGGGTTCTTCTTCTTGTTGTCAACAGGGGATGGGCTGCGTGAACGACGCGGGCCTCTTCCGTCATGGTGACTGCTTGGCGGTGACGGAGGCGGAGGTGTCGGTGGGTTAGCCTTCTTGTTATTACCTCCTCGACGCCCACGCCTGTCACGGTTGCTTGCCGGACGCGGAGGGTCATGGTGTGACCTGCTCTTATGTCCTTGGTGGCGCTCTCCATCATGACGGGTCTGTGCCGCGTTGTCGCGGATGACGATGCCGCACTGCTTTGGAGGGGGCATATCCGTATGATGGTGAGTCTTGTAATCTTCCTAACATCGGGGGGATCGGGGCAGTGGTGATGGGCGGCAAGGTTGGGCTCTTTCTCCGTGGTCGGAGGATATGGGGATAGCATCCTTCCTGTTGCACGCATCCCTCCGTCTTCGTTCTGATGAACCCGTCCGCGATCCGACATCCTGAGGAGATCTGTCCCTTGGCGGTTTGTACTGGCTAGATCGGCAGAGCGCTGGGTCAGACTCAAGCCTCTGAGAGGTGGCCTTTTCCTGCTGCTTTACCTCCTTGGCCACTAGGTCATAGACCTTCTCTACTGCCTCAGGCGATCTATCCTGCTCCAGAAGGGTTTTGGCGACGGCGAGGTTAAGGAGTGGGGTGGGCATCACCTGCTTGCCTTCACTATCAATGTATGGCTTGGCCTGTGCCGGCTTCGAGGGAGCCCATCCTAGGTTTCGCCGTACACCAGGATCGTTGATGACGCGAGCTGGAGCTTTCTTAGCCTTCTGCTGCTGCAGCAGAGTCTTGTACTCGGCCTCCATTGCTCTTGCTTTCACTATGGACTTCTGCGCGTTGACCAGATCTCGATCTAGTTTAGCGCCTTGCTCCACGATGGCTTGCGCCTCCTCCAGCAGCTGCTGGCGCTTCTCGTCAAGCTGAGTCACGTTCCGGATATGATCAATAGTTAGTGGATCAACGAGGAGATTGCCGTACATTACTCTATCAGCTGGAGTAACATGGGCTGCTGCCGACGTGGATGCTGGAGGCGGCAAGTTCGCGGTGTTGTTGTTGCTCGGACCGGTGCCGAGTTCCTGCGGCTGCTGTACTGGGTTAGGCGGAGGTGGCATGACCTTTGCGCGATCAATGTCGTCAGCAATTAGTGGCCCCTTCCCCTTGTCCAGTGCCGTAGGCGGAGCTTGCCCGGGCTGGTCTTTGTCCATCGCTGTCCCAATGGTGACGAACACCCCTTGAGACATGACGGTGTTATTAGCTTGCTCATCGCGCGAGTACTCCTCCTCCTCCATCTCCTGCATAGCGGAGTCTAGCTCTTCTGGACTGAAGTCTATTTCCTCTGAATCTGCACTGAAATTAGTATAAAGCGCGTCAATGACAGAGTCGGAGGGTGCCAGGACTTCCTCGATGACGGGCGGTGGAGGTGCAACGGCCTCGACGATGACTGGAGGTGGTGGTGCTGCTGCGACGATGGCGGCCGGAGGCGGTGGTGGTGGTGGCTGAATTGGAGGGGCTCCGTCAATGAGCGCAATCGCTGTCTGAGCTGCCACTTCAGCCTCAGCGTAGTTGTTGACGGTGTTCACCATGCCTTCGAAGGTGAGGCGTCCTGACGCTTGTTGCCGTCTTAGAGAATGTCGGAGAAGCATGCCATGGTCCAGTCCTTCCACAAAGTGATAGATGGCATCATCATTGGGGTAGTGGGCCAGATCGGCTCGTATACGGAGCCACCTGGCCAGGTAATCGCGGGGGTTCTCACCCTCTCTCTGAACGCAGCGCGCCAGATCAAAGATGGTAACCACGCCGGCGAACTTGGATCTCTGCTGTCCAGATGCACGGACAAGGCCGGCGGATTTGCAGTGATCTTCCACCTTTATATCCTGCACAAGGGCAGTTTGGGTGGGTCTTGAATTTTTCCGATCTTTGCCGGCAAACTCCGAGGAGAGATCCGACATCGATCCTTCCGCGAACGTATCCTGCCCGTAGGTGGTCCGTGCGGGTCTTGAATTTTTCTGATCTTTGCCGGCAAAATCCGAGGAGAGATCCGACATCGATCCTTCTGCGAACGTGTCCTGCCCGTAGGCGGTCCGTGCGGGTCTTGATGCTCCTCCGACTCCCAGGGAACTAGTGCCCGAGTCGGTTTCGCCAATGAAGAGGTGGATGTCTCTGATAGGAACGACCGAACATCGCGTAGGGTTCGTCTTCGCCGGGATCCAGAACTCGTCGGGGGGGGGGGGGGGACGATCAGAACGTTGCCGGAGAAGAGACCGTGACTGATGGCCATGGTTTCGCCGATTCCCGTGAAGATCTTGGTCCTCGCCCGCTGAAGAGCCTGAAGCGCCTCTTGCCCCACGGTGGGCGCCAACTGTCGTGGTTTTGCCGACGAGTACGCCATGGAGGGGTCCTCACAGTGCGTGTTTAGAGACGTGGGGGTAAGGCGGACGGTTGACGGGTACGAGGTAACACAGCTTACCCAAGTTCAGATCCCACAACGGTGGCAGAATCCTACTCCTGCTATAAATCACTATAATGGCAATACTCCGAGTTACAGAGATAGGTTCGCTGTGCGAGGTGACTAGAAAGTCTAAGTTATAGTTGCCCTAAAGGCTCCCATATGCCCGACTTATATAGTCGCCAGGTCCTAGGGTTACAGGGAAGAGTCCTAGCCGGACAGGTTACAGAGTTCTACACCGTCTATTACTAGTCTTGTGTATCTTGCACTCCAAGGCTCCGGGTAAGCTGGTGACTCCACCGTAGCCTTCCTTTATCTGACATGGGCCTCCCTTCTGGATCCACCTAACTGGGCCGCCCAGCAGGCCATAGGCCATGCTACCGACTATGGGCCACCCGGGTTAGTCGGATAAAAGACATGCTATGAGGATACCCATATAGCATATCCCCAACACTGTGAGCTGGCTTCTACTGGCCAACCGTGATGCGTGACGCCAAGGAGATTGTCGAGAAGTGCAATGCCTGCCAAAGGTTCGTAGACAAGCCATACGCGCCAGGCTCAGAGCTATGACCCATACCATTGTCCTGGCTCTTTGATACGTCGTAAATGTATCTATAATTTTTGATGTTCCATGCTTGTTTAGTATCTACTTTGCTCTGCTTTTTCTACACTTTGAGGTGTTTTTATATGTTTTCTGGTAATAACCTATTAACAAGATGCCACAGTGCCAGTTGCCTGTTTTCTTCTTTTTTTGGTTCCAGAAAAAGCAGAAAATCTATATTCCCGGAATTGGACAGGACAAAAGCCAAAGTCAATATTTTACCGTGGGTAACACGAAGCCAGAGTACGAGACGGAGAACAGCCACCAGGGGCCACACCCCTGGCAACGCGGCTTGGGTGGGCCCGCGCCTGGGGGGTGCGACCACCCTAGGTGTCCCCCTGCCTCGCCTCTTCGCCTATAAAGAGCCCCCAATACAAAAACCCTAAGTACCTGATCAATCTTCCACGAAACAATCCGTAGCCGCCGCCACCACCATCGTACCTAGAGAGGGAGGGATCTGAAGCTCTTCCCGGCACCCTACCGGAGGGGAGATCATCCCGGAGGCCTTCTTCTTCATCATGCCAGCCTTCGGTATGAAGAGTGAGTAGTTCCACCTTGGACTACGGGTCCATGTAGTAGCTAGATGGTTGTATCTCCTCCTTTCTGCTACCATGTTTAGATCTTGTGAGCTCCGTTCATGATCAAGATCATCTATTTGTAATCATGCATGCTGTGCTTGCGGTGATTCGATGGATACTGAGATTACTATGTCAGATTGATTAATGGTTTTGTCTTATTGATTCTATCATGTCTTAATCAAAAACTCCAAAAAAATAAGTTTAGTTTGGTTTTCTTTCTCTTATCAAAAACACACAAAAAAAAATAGTTCCTGCTCTAGTTGCTGCTGCTGTTGGCTTGCTCCACTTTTGCCAAAATGAACTCGTCTGAGAACACCAAGTTGTGTGACTTCACTAGCACAAACAACAATAATTTCCTAAGTACACCTATTGATCCACCTGCTGCTGATGCTACCTTTTATGAAATTAAGCCTGCTTTGTTGAATCTTGTGATGAGAGAGCAATTTTCTAGTGCTAGTTCTGATGATGTTGCTGCCCACCTCAATAACTTTGTTGAACTTTGTGATATGAAAAAATATAAGGATGTAGATCGAGATATTATTAAGCTCAAGTTGTTTCCTTTCTCCTTGAGAGGAAAAGCTAAAGAATGGTTGCTATCCTTGCCTAGAAATAATATTGATTCTTGGATTAAGTGCAAAGATGCTTTTATTGCAAAATCCTATCCTCCTACTAAGATTATATCTATGATATGTGAAATAATGAAATTTAAACAACTTGATAATTAACATGTTGCTCAAGCTTGGGAAATAATGAAATCTTTGGTTAAGAATTGTCCCACTCATGGACTCACTGCTTGGATGATTATCCAGACTTTTTATGCAGGTTTAAACTTCTCCTCAAGAAACCTATTGGATTCAACTGCTGGAGGTACCTTTATGACCATTACCTTGGGTGCTGCAACAAAGCTCCTTGACAATATGATGGTTAACTATTCTGAATGGCACACTGAGATTGCTCCACATGGTAAGAAGGTAAATTCTGTTGAAGAAACCTCCTCTTTGAGTGATAAGATTGATGTTATCATGGCTATGCTTGTTAATGGAAAAGTTCCTATAGATCCTAATAATGTTCCCTTAGCCTATTTGGTTGCTCAAGAAGAGCAAGTTGATGTGAACTTCATTAGAAACAATAATTTCAACAACAATGCCTATAGGAATAATTTTGGTAGTAACAACAATTATAGGCCTTATCCTCCTAATAATGGCAATACCTATGGAAACTCCTACAACAATACTAGGAGTGAACTTGAAGTCATGCTCAAAGAATTTATTAGTAAACAAACCACTTTCAACAATACTGTGGAGGAAAAGCTTTTGAATGTTGAGAAAAATATTTCCTATTTTTCTGAAGCATAGTCCTCTTTGGTTATTAAAATGGCCGCTAAACCTGAAACTTTGGAAAGTACCTTTGCTTCTACTCATGCTATACAAGTTACTATTGATGAAAATGTTAGACTGTTAGCCCAACTACATGCTAAGTGGGAAAGAGAAGCTAAAATTTCTAGAAACAATAGTGTGTGCACTATCACCACCACCAATATGGATGCCACTAAACCACAAGAAGTCCCTATTCCTCCTACCACCATGCCTAAACCCAATGAGTCTACTACTAGTGATGCTAAGTTTGATTTTGATCTTGAGGGTTGCAATATTTCTGAAGTGATGATGTTCCTACAAAAGCTTGCTAGAAGTCCTGATGCTAGTGATATGAATGTAGCTTTCACCAAACACATTACAGATGCTCTTATTAAAATTAAGGAAGACAAGTTGAATCACAAAGCCTCTATTCCTAGGAAACTAGAAGATAGTTGGGAACCCATAATTAATATACAAGTGAATGACTTTTATAAGCTTCATGTGACCTTGGTTCTAGTGTCTCTATTGTGCCTAGAAAGATTTATAAAATGCTTGATTTGCCACCTTTGGAAGATTGATATTTGGATGTCCCACTTAATGATAATGCCAAAAAGAAACTCATGTGGAGTGTTAATGATGTTCTTATTATGGTGAACAATGCCTATGTCCCTGTTGATTTCTATGATTTGGATGTTGAATATAATGCTTCTTGTCCTATTACTTTGGGAAGACCTTTTCTTAGAAATGTTGGTGCCATCATTGATATGAAAGAAGGCACCATTAAATATCAATTTCAATTCAATAAAGGTATTGAACACTTCCCTATGAGGAGAGATAAGTTGCTTTTTGCTCCTCCTTTGATATCAAGGTTTTATGTTAATGCTTCTTCATTTGAAAATACTTGATTCTTGCTTCTTGTGCCTAACTTAAAGGCGTTAAAGAAAAGTACTTATTGGGAGATAACCTAAAAGTTTCCTTGAGTCTTGGAAGTTATTACCTCTGTAATGACCTATCCTTATCATTTTTATTTGCTTTTTGTACCAAGAATAACCTCTAATGAGATGGAAGTAAGATTTGGGGAGTTGCTGTCCGAAAACATATTTTTGTGCTCCACCGTAAAAATTCGTATAAAATCTCTGTAAGTCGAATTGAGTTGATATTTTCTGAATAAATCCCCCAGTATGTTAGATAACTTTCGTTAGTTCAACACTTTTTTATTTGATCAACATAAGGACTTCTAAAAAATCAGTTTCTACATGGTGGTCTGTTTTGACAGATTTCTGCCATTATTTGCATTTGCTTCTTATTAATTCCTTTTTGGGTTATTTTTGGGAAATTGAGCTTTTTGAGGGAATTTCTACGGTATATTGTGTTTTTAGTGAAAGTTTTGATGTTCCAAAACTAAAACCCAAGGGTCTATTATCTTTTGAATACACTAATGTTTCTAATGAAGATTGTGTGAAGTTTTGTATGAAGGAAAATTTTTAGGTGTAGAGAGAGAATGATGTAATGAGATGAAGAATGGACAAAAGCTCAAGCTTGGGGATGCCACCCCATGTCACCCCAAGAAATATTCAAGAGGTACAAGCGTCAAAGCTTGGGGATGCCCAGGCATCCCCTTCTTCATCAATAAAAAGCTTAGGTCTTTCTAGATACTTCGTTTTTATTGTTTCATGCACTGTTGTGTTGTTCTTGGAGCGTCTTAGTTTTCGTTTTAGTTTGCTTGAATAAAGTATTTTGGACCCCCGTTCTTGCTGTGTTGTTGCAAATAAGTTGATTGGTGTTGGAGAGGAGTAGAAAGTTCTTGCTTGACTAGTAAAAGAAGGAGCTTGCTTTGACTGTGACTTAGACTTTAGCATGTCATGCTATATGTTGTTTTGACCTTATGCTTAGTGATTATTGCTGTAGCATGACTTTTTCCAAACAATTGGGATTGCTTAATGTGCCTTGAATGAATCATGCGTTGTTTTAGCATACAAAATCATAGTATTGTGGTATTCTCCTTTGATGCTTTGTTTGGATTGACTTGGCACATGCTCACACCATGTTATGACTATGAAAAAGTTACCATAGCCTCTATGATCATTTAGTCCTTGACTTGTAGTACCACTTTATGCTTCGATTGGTAATGTTCTGTCTCTCTGCATGATTATGGCCATTATTGCTGTCTTAGTTGGTTGCTCCCAGTATTTTGCTAGCCTCCACTTGTATTGAGTAAGCTCTACTCATGCATCCAAGTCCCAAGAAACCAAGTTATTCCAAAGTGTCCACTATAAATTCCTATGCATGGTGTGTTACACCATTCCAAGTATATTCTTGTTTTATCTACCTTCCAGTTAAAAAGCCACTTTGTTATGTGAAAAATTCGTGATTAAAGCTCTCACAAACTTGATGTCACACTTTATTTTTCTTGCCCCTAATAAACTTGAACCATTATGTCATCTATGTTGTATATGCTTGCACTTATACGTTGGAATTAGCAGAACCATGCTGTCATGGGGAACTCTTTCAACATTGCACATGTACATTGTACACATTTGATATCATGCTCTTTTTTTTGCGGATGTCGTCGGTGTGAAATAAAAGGGGAGCTTATAAGTCCATGGAGTTATGTATGTGTGTTAGAGAAACGTCTGGGCCGCTAGCCTAAGCCATGCCTAATCATGGTGAAACTTGCAGCATCACCATAGTGAGCAATCTATGAAGCTTTATTCTTATAAAAAAATAGAGACATTGAAAAGAGGAAAGAGAGAAAAAAACACCATTTTCCCATGGTAAATAAGAAGATTGATGAGATGCTCATTGTCTACTTGCCTTGTCATTTTGATATGGGATAGCTCCTGTATCATGTGCAAGGGGTACCCCATTGGCTGTTCTCCATGATACACATGTACTTACTATGACAAGATCTTACCAATGACTAAAGTTGAGTAGCATGAGGAGCGGCCCTCGTACTCAAGGTACATGAGATTGCCAACTTATACTTTGTCAAGCATATACTCCATCTTTGTTCACTTTAACCTTAATCACTTCAAGATGCTTATGATGGGGACAATGAGAGGTTAAAGCTAACAATTACCATAATTTTTGGAAGCTCTTTATGAGACTTGAAATCCCTGCTTCCCTTTATGAAGGGCCTTTCTTCCACCATTATATTGAGTCTCCACCTTCTATCCTTAGGCACCAGTTAAGGGAACATAGTTGCCATTCTTAGTTCTATGTGCATTGTCCCAAAACTTATTGATTGATGCATACTATTGATATTGCTTGTTCTTGAACTATTTGTATCTAGTCACTCTTATGAACTTTGAAGGTGTCCTAAGCATCTATTTGCTACTCTATGAGGGACAGCTGAATGCCACTATGCTATGTTTTTTCTATATGTGAAACAAACAAACGTCTTTCAATGCATGTTATTCATGATCTTTGTATGTAACCTTTCATTTTTCATGCATATTTACTTTGTCTTACTGTTAGAACTCCATCTTTCATGCTCATGTTTAGAGTTCTTTGATCCCAGCTTTCAATGCTTGCAAATGGTTTGATATTGATTTAGATAGTGCATGTCACCTCAAAAATTATTCTTTTTATCACTTACCTACTCGAGGACGAGCGGGAGTTAGGCTTGGGTATGCTTGATATGTTGGAAACGTATCTATAATTTTTGATGTTCCATGTTTGTTTAGTATCTACTTTCCTTTGCTTTGTTTACACTTTGAGGTGTTTTTATATGTTTTCTGGTACTAACCTATTAACAAGATGCCACGGTGTCAGTTGCCTGTTTTCTTCTATATTTGGTTCCAGAAAACGCATACAATCAATATTCTCGGAATTGGACGGGACAAAAAGCCAAAGTCAATATTTTACCGTGGGGAACACGAAGCCAGAGTATGAGACAGAGAAGAGCCACCAGGGGGCCACACCCCCTAGCAGCACGGCTTGGGTGGGCCCGCGCCTGGGGGATGCAACAACCCTAGGTGCCCCCCTGCCTCGCCTCTTCGCCTATAAAGAGCCCTCGATACAAAAACGCCATCGTCCCTAGATCGGGAGGGATCTGAAGCTCTTCCCGGCACCCTGATGGAGGAGAGATCATCCCGGAGGCCTTCTTCTTCATCATGCCACCCTCCGGTATGAAGCGTGAGTAGTTCCACCTTAGACTACGGGTCCATGTAGTAGCTATATGGTTGTATCTCCTCCTTTGTGCTACCATGTTTAGATCTTGTGAGCTCCGTTCATGATCAAGATCATCTATTTGTAATCATGCATGTTGTGTTTGCGGGGATCCGATGGATATTGAGATTACTATGTTAGATTGATTAATGGTCTTGTCATATTGATTCTATCATGTCTGTGTTGTTTGTGATCTTGCATGCTCTCCGTTTCTAGTAGCTATCTTGGTCAAGTAGATGCTAGTGACTCCAAGAGGGGGTATTTATGCTCGATAGTGGGTTCATGCCTCTATTTAATCTAAGGGAAGTGACAGAAATCTCTAAGGTTGTAGATGTGTTGTTGCGACTAGGGAGAAAACAACAGTCTCTTGTTCATGGAACAAGTGGATTCTTTACCTTACACACTTTGCTTAAAGCAGTTATCCGTTGCTTGCAACTTAATATTGTAGGGGGTTCGGATGATAACCTGAAGGTGGATTACTAGTCATATATGCAGTTGGATGGTGGTCTATGTATCTTGTTGTATTGCCCAATCGAATCTCATAGGATCATGAATGTCTACTATTGCATTATTATGCCTTGCTCAGTCCTGTCAATTGCCCTGCTGTAATTTGTTTATCCAGCATGCCATGTTTGTTTATATTAAGGAGAACACCTCTAGTGAAGTATGCACCCAGGTCCAATCTTTACCATTGATACATATTTCACTGTTACTGTTTACTTTCTGAAAACCACCATTACCTTCCACACCATACAGTTAATCCTTTGTTTTCAGCAAACCGGTGAGATTGACAACCTCACTGGTCATTGGGGCAAAGTCTTGAGTTTGTGTTGTGCAGGTTTCCAGTTGCTTGCAACAACTTTGAGTCGTTTCCTTCCTCCTACTGGTTCGATAACCTTGGTTTCTTACTAAGGGAATAACTTGCTGTTGTGCTCATCATACCTTCCTCTTGGGGTCTCCCAACGAAGCTCAACAATCTGCTGAGCCAACATCATCCTTCGCCCAGTGGGTACTCGACATGGTTGGCAAGCTGCAGAAGTCCTCCCCCAGAGGACAGGTCTTCCTCCTATTGGCAGTCAAAAAATTCACAAAGTGGATTGATGAGGCCATGCCTGTCACTAACCAAACTGGCGCTACTGCCGTTAAATTATTCCAATCCATCGTATATTCGTTCGGAGTGCCTCACAACAACATAACTGACAACGACATGAAATTCACCTCGAAGGAGTTCCGAGACTTCTGCAAAGGACTCGACATCAACCTCACATACGCCTCTATGGCGCATCCGCAGACCAACGGTCAGGTCGAAAAGGCCAATGACCTCGTCTACAACGGAATCAAGAAGTGAATATTACGCCCACTCGAAAGGTTGGTAGGTGTAACATCCTAAAAATCATGATTTTTAAAGTTTGCATATCATTCTTGCATTCATAGCATTTGGTCTTTTTCAAACAAAATTTCAATATAAGAAACCATTTTATGCAAGTAAGGCAATGGTTTTATTTTTTACTTCTAAGGTATGAGAGTGCTTTGGATTGATCAGTAATTTTTTAAAGTTGAATGCAAGGCTTGCACAAAAATTCTCAAAACAAAATTCAAATAAAACCATTTATATGTCTTATATATATCAATAAAGGCATGGTTTATTTTATTTTTCAAAGGATCAAAGTGAATTTGACCATACAGCAAGGTTTTATACTCAATTAAGTGCAAAGGTTTCACTGCAAAAAGTGATTAGAATTCAAACTCATTTTCCCTTTCCTCCTCTCTCTCATGCGCGCATCTCTACCCATAGTCACTAACGCGTGGACCCCGCTGCCACCTCAACTCTTCTTCCCCAAATCACGCCCGCAGACCGCGTCGCCGCTACCGTTGCTGCCGATAATGGCACGACGTAATTGTCCATGAATTCGCAGGCGTTTCTTGTCGAGCTGCTGCGTACTTAAGCCCCTACACCCCACGGCCATTCCCCCCCACTCAGCACACTCTCTCCGCCACCAGGCTGTCGGTATTTCGCACTGCACCTCCGCTGCCCGACGCGCTCCGGCAAGCTATTCTGGTGAGTCCAGCGCGCCTCTTTGCCTCTCATTCACACGAGCATGCTTGCCAGGCCTTTGAGCATCTACTCACATCTTTTGTTTGTCCTAAACTGCCCAGGAACGTCATCTCCGTCGAGCTCCGCGAACGACAGGAGCACCGCCCAACTCCGGTGAAGAATCACGGTAAAATCAGACCACCCATTGACCCCTAAACCATACCACTATGTCCGCCGTGTCTCTGTGCATATCCTAATGCCTCTGGTTCATATTATTTCGCCATAGAACATCGCCTTTGTCATCGGCAGTAAGCATCAGACGCGGCCACGAACTTAGACGAGGTTTTCCGACCACCACAGCACGCCCCCTTCCACGCCGACGATACGTAGAGCTTCCTCGCAACCTTGCGACGCAGGTAAGAACCTCCACAACCCCCAGCCCCCTTGGTATTCGCTGGAACGTCGCCGTCAGAGCGTCGCTGCCCTGCAGTCACTGCTAGCGCCACCAAGATTTGGTCATTGAATCAATGCTGTTAGATTTGAATCGTAGGGATAAGATTAGATCGAGTATGAAGCAGAATCCTTTGATCTGGGCCACTTGGATCTGACTTATATCCAACACTCCATGTTGGCCGATCCGGGCGAAGCGGTACCGTCCAATCAGAGCACGCCACGTGTGAGTGCTTTGTTTAAATAAAATCCAGAAAAGGTTTTTGAATGTTTAAACTTGTAAAATTCATAAATTTTGATCTGTTTATCCAAAAAATGCAAATAATATATCAATGGATTCAAAAAAAAATCCTACACTTCTGTAAACTTAGTTTTGTATTTTGCTTCTGCAAAAAAATGGAATTTTATGCAGAGACAAATATAGGCTTATTTTGAGTATATAAATTATTTTGGAAATGTTTATAAGGCCAAATTAAGTTTATTTAGTCAATAAATGTTTAGTTTAGTGTTTAATACTGTTTACTTGTATTGTTTAGTTTAAGAAAAATCATCACATGACATTTTCATGCATTCATGTATTTTTTCTTGATTATTTTGAATGTAAATTTGGTGCTATCATTTTATGTGTAGATTTTGGTGCTAGTGGTGATTGTGAGGATTGTTGCTACTCCCCCAACTACCAAGGCAAGTGGTGCTTCATGTTTTTATCCCATTATTTTGACTATGCACTAGTGATATTTTGTATAGGGCTTGCATGAAATTTTGCTAAGTAACTATATGCTATGCTATGGGAAATCCTAGTAGTTGTAGTCTTGGTAGAATTTTATCTAAGTTAAGATACATGTTATATGGTCATGCTTAGCCTAGCTAGTATCAAACAAGGGTGGATTATATACATGCTATGGAAAATTTTGTTAAGTCTTTGACTTATGTTTTTGCTTAATAAAACAACTAAGTGAATGAATCACCTGGGTGGAATGGTATGTTTAGGTTATGTTGAGTGGTTACACAAGACCCATATATATGGTCTAACTTGTGTATCACACTTGTGGAAAGCCACCCAGGAACAAAGGGATTTGAGATACTTAGTGTTTAGAAGCTTCTAGTGCAACCACATAGCATATGGGCTCTGCCTTGATCATATATGTTGCAATAACTTAGCCAGATGGACAGATGGTGGTAGGGTGATAGGTTGGAACGCGTCCATTTGGTCTAAGGGAAGGCTTCTAAAAGGTCTCGTCTTGATGCATGTCTAGTCTTGTGGGGAAAGTGCACCACCTCTCGAGAAGGAAAAATCTAAGTACTTAGCCGTGTCCTCGGCAACTAACAATTTGAGCATCAAGACATTGAATCTATCAAGGATCTCCTCATCCCAATTTATAAGTTAAAAACTTGTGGTTGAACAAGGGTAAAGGTTCACCAATGTCTATTGGTGGTTCCTTGGGAGTTTTTGTCAAACAAAAACTTAGTTTTTTCAACTGATAGGAAAAACCTATTTTGAGCAAAGCAAGCCTAAGCTACACTTAGCCAAATTCATATAAAAGCTAGAGACTATTATTCTACTAAGGTATCACTTGCTAATACTATTCCAATGTATTGACCCACTGTGGCTCTAACTTGTGATGTTGTAGGTTACTCTGATGAGGATTAGGGTTATGAGTCTACACTCAACATGTTTGCCTGTGGCACATGAAGATGAAGACTTTACTTTATTTTTTTAAGTTGAACTCTTGTACTAGCCTATGGCTATGGAGTTGTAAAAGACTATGTTTTCTCTGGAATGACGATGTAATAAAGACCTTTGTATCTGTGTACTTCATCTTAAACTGTGGATGCTAGCATTTGATCCAGGGACTAGCATTGCAATTACAGGGACCTTTTACCTTTACAAAGAATGGGTCTTACAGATGGTATCAGAGCACTTTGTTTCCTGTAGGATTATGACCCTAGGTTGGATTAGACTAAGAAACCACTAAGGAAAACTACAACACTTTGTAAAATTCCACACTTGTGTTTTTCTTCTCGCAAACTTTTCTAATCTCTCTCTCATCTCTATTTGTATATGAACTCCATCAACGAAGCCGTCAATAAGGACCACTCATGACCATGACTTTGGAGTGTGAGACAGAGTTTCCCAAAGCACTCAAGAACCTCATGGTTACCATGGGGATACATGGTGCAGCTGTGTACAAGGGATTCCCTGTGATGGATGAAGGAGAAGAGTATTGGTGGGTGCAACTTCACTTGTACAAGAACAAGGAAGACAACCACAAAGAGTCGGTATTCGGCATGGTCACCAACTCTGAAATGCACACAACATTCTTTGATTCTGCAAGAAATGCAACTTGGAATGCCATCAAGGATCTTGGTGATAGGCTCAAGTGTAGAATGCTCAACACTCAAAATGACCTTATAGAAGAAAAGAAGCATACCCAAGACTTAGAGGCTACCAACCAACGTTTAAGAGAATACATTATAGACTTAGCATTAAAATCTTGTGAACAAGGTCGACAGATTTCCTGTAGGGATGCCCTGATAGCTATTTTACCAGTGAGTGAGAATTGTAACGCACTCCGTTAGTTGGACCACCACACTTGTCGTATTTTCCTAAAAAAAATTCTAAGTCATGTTGAACCTTAGTGCTGTGATAAATTTGTATGCCATGACTTATGTGTTTTATGGATGATGTATGCCTTGCTTTCATTTTACTGTCTTGTTTCTTCTACTTGTGTTATTCTAATATTTTTCTATCTTACCTTAGATGACTAGATTTGAGATCAGCACTGCCGAAGAGTTCAATGGAACTCGTTTTGGTTCACGTATCGTGCAGTTTACTAGTGTGCTCAACCTCCCACTTCCTAGTATCAAGTCCTTTCAGCTCACCAAGTTTGAGAGGAAGGATCTTTGGGGTTTTAGAGTCTCGCAGCCGGGACAACAGACGAAGCCACTCACGGAGGAGATTTCCTTCAAGCCGATGCACAATGACAAGGATAAGGGTCTAGATGCAGTCATGAAAGAGCTACTCGGACGCCTCTGCGGACGCCACTCCATTGAGCTTAGAGGCCTCTACTTCCACCCATTCGGGAGACGTGACGAGGAGTGAGAGGCATTGTTGTATGAGGGTGCTACTAGAGAGACGATTGAGCCAGTTCGTCTCTACCTCCAGGACCTAGAGGGCCTTATTAGACACCTTGACACCGATAGGACCAACGTCATGCTTAGGAATGACGAGCTCCAGGTTCAGTTGAGGGAGAAGGACAAGCTCTTCGCGGAGCAAGAAGAGATCGTTAAGGAGATGGAGGCCAGATTCGAGAGCCAGGACAAGAAGTTCAAGAATCAGGAGAAGAGGGTCTAGGACAGAAACAAGAAGATCAAGGACATGAAGGCTGAGATAGAGGCCAAGGACTTCGAGCTAGAGACCTAGCAGGGAGTGATTGAGAGGCTTCGCTCACAAAAGAGGGCCCTCAGGGCAAAGATCGAGGCCTTGACCACTAGTGTAGAGGAGTACAAGGACGCCATGGATAGTGCATGTCTTTCTCTTGTTGACGTGGAGGTAGACATGGAGGAGTAGTGTAGACTACTCGACTATCTTTTATCTATCATACTTTGATTATTGAGTCGCAATTACCATCCAACATGTGGATGGCTTGCTATGGTGTGTTTACCTTTCCAAAACTTGTTGTTTACTTTGTTGAA
The DNA here is from genome assembly GCA_023614405.1 of Avena insularis. Classification (NCBI taxonomy): domain Eukaryota; kingdom Viridiplantae; phylum Streptophyta; class Magnoliopsida; order Poales; family Poaceae; genus Avena; species Avena insularis. The sequence goes on along the minus strand of CM042695.1, from coordinate 158,232,479 downwards.
ACTCTACATTGTTTTTGAGCTTGGTTGTGATGATTATTACTTTATGATGTATTGTGCATGTTAAGCATCTATGGGTATCTCATTTCTTATCCTTATTGAAACCACATATGCCTCCCCATCGTGCCAACCCCAACCCAAACAACAACAATAAAGTCACTCCCGAGATGAAGCAGTTGATGACATATCAATATCAACTGATGCAGATGATGACATAGTTCATGTAAAATCAGAATCAGAACAACAATAACAATAACAACAATCAGAACAATCCTTCAGCATTTGACATGCTCACCAGATTTCTGAGACTGAGGCCTGCAAAGTTCTTGGGAACTACTGATCCAATGGTAGCCAATGACTGGTTACGTTCAGTGAACAAGGACTTAGTCACTGTTGGCTGCACCGACAAGGAAAAAGTCAGGTTTGCAGCACATCTGCTCGAAGGACCAGCAACAACCTGGTGGGACAACTTTCAGATCACCACTCCCCTTGAGGATGTGACTTGGGCTATTTTGAGGATGGTTTCCGTACATCTCACATCTCATCCGGAGTGATGAACTTGAAGAAAAAGGAATTCCACAACCTGAAGAAGCGTCACCGTAGTGTGGCTGAGTACATCGAGGAATTCAAAAATCTGGCGCACTATGCACCAGATGAAGTTGATACTGATGCTAAGAGGAAAGAGAAATTCCTCGAAGGACTTAATGATGAGTTGAACCTGAAGTTGTCTGTTGCCTATGTCCCAACCTATCAATCACTTTGTGACAAGGCCACCATCTTGGAAAACAAGATGAAACAGGTTGAGGGCAGGAAGAGGAAGCATAGCTTTGATAAGCACAACTTGGGATCGTCTCACAAGCGTTCCCATCATGATGATAGTGGAAGTTCTGGATTCCACAAACATGGAATGTACAACAGCCACCACAACCACAACCGTCATCATGAAAACAAGCATCATCGCACTCATGACAATGGCAAGTATAAGAACCACAAGAGTGGACACAAGAGCCACCACAGTGGAAGTGGAAATGGAAGTCATCCTGTAAAGAAAGATCTTAGTCAGGTTGAGTGTTTCAAGTGTAAGAAGATGGGGCACTATGCAAATGAGTGCCCAGAAAAGAAAGTTGAAGGTGCCAACAAGCCCAATCCCTTCCAAAAGGGACAAGTGAACCACATTAATGTGGAAGAAATATATGAAGAGTCTGATGCTGTGGCTGGTAAGTTCAAGCTCAATTCTTTTCCAGCACTTGTTCTTTTTGATACTGGCGCATCGCATTCATTCATATCAAGAGAATTTGTTGATAAAAATGGCCTTCCAACTAAAACTATTGGGTGTCCTATAAAAGTAAGCTCTCTCGGTGGAGAAATGATAGTGAACTTTGGATGTCATGATCTAGTGATAGAATTTGGGAAGTATAAGTTTCTCGTTAGTTTGATAATCCTAGATTCCCAAGGATTGGATGTGATTTTGGGAATGGATTGGATGACTAAGTATGAAGGAGTACTAGATTTTGCCAATCGTACTGTCACACTCACAACCCCGGATAAGAAACGGAATAGATTCAAGTCTAATTTTGAGTCTAAAGGAAGTAAGCTAAATTCTCGTAAGGGGGTTAGCATAGACAGCGTGCTAATTGTGAGAGAGTATCTGGATGTGTTTCCGGAGGAATTCCCTGGAATGCCACCAGATAGAGATGTTGAGTTCCTGATTGACTTACTGCCGGGATCAGGACCAATAGCAAAAAGACCCTATAAGATGTCAATTGATGAGTTGAAAGAACTCAAGACTTGGAGAACAGTTGCAATAAGGATTTATTCAACCAAGTTCTTCGTCTTGGGGTGCACCAGCTTTGTTTGTTGAAAAGATAGATAGAAGTCAAAGGTTATGCATAGATTACCGTTCACTCAATGAGGTAACTATCAAGATAAAGTATCCTTTGCCTACAATCAATGATCTGTTTGATCAGCTAGAAGGAGCCCGAGTGTTCTCAAAGATTGATCTCCGGTCAGGCTACTTTCAGCTAAAGATCAAGGAACAAGACATACCTAAGACTGCTTTCACCACTAGGTATGGTTTGTATGAGTACACCGTGATGCCATTTGGTTTGACAAATGAACCAGCCTACTTCATGAATATGATGAACAAAGTGTTCATGGAATTTCTTGACAAGTTTGTTGTCGTATTCATCAATGACATTTTGATCTACTCCAAGAGCAAAGAAGAGCATGCAGAGCATTTGCGTTTGATACTTGAGAGCTCAGGGAGGACAAATTGTATGCCAAGTTCAGTAAGTGTGAATTCTGGCTGAATGAAGTCGGATTTCTCGGACATATTGTGTCGGGAGATGGTGTCGCTGTCGATCCCGCAAAAGTGTCAGCTATAACTGAGTGGGAATCTCCTAAGTCAGTGAAATAAGTACGTAGTTTCCTCGGCTTGGCAGGATACTATAGAAGATTCATTGAGAATTTCTCAAAGGTAGCTAAGCCAATGACGAAATTACTTAAGAAAGACAAGAAATTTGATTGGACTGAAGGATGTGAACTCAGTTTCCAAGAATTGAAGAAAATACTAGTGACGGCACCAGTCTTATGTCTGCTAGATTTGGAGAAGGATTTCCAAGTCTATTGTGATGCATCTCACCAAGGACTAGGTGGAGTTTTGATGCAAGAAGGGAGTTGTAGCTTATGCCTCGAGACAACTCAAAACTCATGAAGTAAATTATCCTACTCACGACTTAGAGTTAGCCTCTATTGTCCATGCACTCAAAACATGGAGACATTATCTTTTGGGAAAACGATGTGAAGTGTTTACAGATCACAAAAGTTTGAAGTATATCTTCACTCAGAAAGAAATCAACATGAGACAAAGAACATGGCTAGAACTCATCAAGGACTATGACTTGAGTTTGCAATAACACCCCGGTAAAGAAAATGTTGTAGAGGATGCTTTAAGCCGTAAAGTTTATGTGAATGGCCTCACTAAGGGAGAATTGCTAGATGATCTGTGTGCCCAATTCAAAGATCTCAGATTGGAGATAGTGCCTGAGGGACATCTCATGTCATTGGATGTTCAACCCACCTTGTTGGACAAAATCAGGGAAGCCCAAAAGATGGACAATGAAATTGAAGAGATTAAAGGAAAAATTAGCAAAGGGAAAGCTAAAGGATTCCATGAAGATGAACATGGTACTTTATGGTATGGAAAACGTATCTGCATTCCGCAAGATCCGGAGATTCGAAAACTGATTTTACAAGAAGAACACAACTCACCATATTCCATTCATCCGGGTAAACCAAAATGTACATGGATGTGAAGGAAATAATTTGGTGGAATAATCTCAAGAAGGACATCACAAAACATATTGCTTTGTGTGATGTATGTAGTCGAGTGAAAGTGGAACATCAGAAACCAGCGGGATTGTTACAACCACTACCTATTCCTGATTGGAAGTGGGACAAGATTGGCATGAATTTCATCACTGGACTGCCAAGGACTAGATCAGGATATGATTCTATTTGGGTCGTGGTAGATCGCCTAACTAAAGTGGCTCATTTCATACCCGTGAAGACAACCTATACGGGTGCTAAGTTAGCCAAGATTTATATGAATAGGATTGTGTGTCTGCATGGAGTACCCAAGAGTATTGTGTCTGATAGAGGAACCCAATTCACCTCGCATTTCTGGCGACAACTGCATGAGTCATTGGGAACAAGATTAGAGTTCAGCACAACTTTTCACCCACAAACTGATGGACAGACAGAAAGGACCAACCAGATTCTAGAGGATATGTTGAGAGCTTGTTCCCTAGACTATGGTGCTAGTTGGGATGAAAGTCTGCCTTACACAGAATTCTCTTACAACAACAGCTATCAAGCCAGTATTGAGATGGCACCGTTTGAATTTCTCTATGGAAGAAAGTGTACTACACCATTGCTATGGAGTGGTGTCGGAGAAAGAAATTTGTTCGGGCCAGAACTAATCAAGGAAGCTGAAGAGAAAGTCAAGTTGGTAAAGGACAGATTGAAGATAGCACAGTCCCGATAGAAGAGCTACTCAGATCCAAAGCGTAGAGAATTCATCTATGAGGTAGGTGATAGAGCTTATCTTAGAGTCTCACCACTTCGTGGAGTGAAGAGATTTGGAATCAATGGAAAATTGGCTCCAAGATATATTGGACCATTCAAAGTCTTAAGTCACAAAGGAGAAGTGGCTTATGAGATTGAGTTGCCTGAATCACTGTCTGCTGTTCACAATGTGTTTCACGTTAGTCAGTTGAAGAAATGCCATCTGGAGATGGAGGAAACTTTGAAGAATAGTATACCTTTGGAAGAGGTTCAGTTGGAAAGTGATCTCACTTATGAAGAGAAACCTATCAAGATTCTTGAGACTGCACAAAGATTCACTCGTACTAAGACTATAAAGTTTTGCAAAGTTCAGTGGAATCATCATTCCGAAGAGGAAGCAACTTGGGAAAGAGAAGATGACCTTCAGAAAGATCACCCTCACGTATTTGCTAGCCAATCCGAATCCCGAGGGCAAGATTCATCTTCAGGGGGATAGATTTGTAACATCCCAAAAATCATGATTTGTAAAGTTTGCATATCATTCTTGCATTCATAGCATTTTTTGGTCTTTTTCAAACAAAATTTCAATATAAGAAACCATGTTATGCCTATTATTTTATGCAAGTAAGGCAATGGTTTTATTTTTTACTTCCCATGTATGAGAGTGCTTTGGATTGATCAGTAATGTTTTAAAGATGAATGCAAGGCTTGCACAAAAAATTTCAAAACAAAATTCAAATAAAAACATTTATATGCCTTATATATATCAATAAAGGCATGGTTTATTTTATTTTTCAAAGTGTAAAAGTGAATTTGACCATACAGCAAGGTTTTATACGCAATTAAGTGCAAAGGTTTCACTGCAAAAAATCCAAAAGTGATTAGAATTCAAACTCATTTGAATTTGATTTGAATTGCTTTCCTGAAAATCGAATTAGAAAAAGAAAAGGACAAAAGAATAGGAAAAGGGCCGGCGCCACTCTTTCAGCCCAATAGCAAAAGTAGCCCATGAATCCCACCCGGCCATTTTCCCTTCCCCCCTCTCTCTCATGCGCGCATCTCTCTGATCCACCACCTTGAACCGGCCAACCCGCCACCTTCTTCTTCTTCCCAAATCACGCCCTTGCGTCAGCTTGCTGCCGATAATGGCGCGACATAATTGACCATTAATTCACAGGCGTTTCTTGTCGAGCTACTTCCTACTTAAGCCCCTACACCCCACGGCCATTTCCCCCCACTCAGCACACTCTCTCCGCCACCAGGCTGCCGGTATTATGCACTGCACCTCCGCTGCCTGACGCGCTCCGGCGAGCTATTCCGGTGAGTCCAACGCATCCCTTTGCCTCTCATTCACACGAGCATGCTTGCCAGGCCTTTGCGCATCTGTTCATATCTTTTATTTGTCCTAAACCGCCCAGGAACATCGTCTCCGTCGAGCTCCGCGAACGACAGGAGCGCCGCCCAACTCCGGTGAAGAATCACGGTAAAATCAGACCACCCCTTGACCCCTAAACCATACCACTATGTCTGCCGTGTCTCTATGCATCTCCTAATGCCTCTGGTTCATATTATTTCACTGTAGAACATCGCCTTCATCTCCGGCAGTAAGCATCAGACGCGGGCACGAACTCCGACAAGGTTTTCCGACCACCACATCACGCCCAGTCCACACCGACGATACGTAGAGCTTCCTCGCAACCTTGCGACGTTGGTAAGAACCTCCACAACCGCCAGCCCCATTGGTATTCGCCGGAACGTCGCCATCAGAGCATCGGCGTCGCGCAGTCACCGCCAGCGCTGCCAAGCTTTGGTCATTGAATTAGCGCTGTTAGATTTGAATCGTAGGGATAAGATTAGATCGAGTACGAAGCGGTATCCTTTGATCTGGGCCACTGGATCTAACTTAGATCCAACGCTCAACGTTGGCCGATCCGCGCGATGCGGTACCGTCCAATCAGAGCATGCCACGTGTGAGTGCTTTGTTTAAATAAAATCTAGAAAAGGTTTTTGAATGTTTAAACTTGTAAAATTCATAACTTTTGATCTATTTATCCAAAAAATGCAAATAATATATCAATGGATTCACAAAAATAAATACTACACTTCTGTAAACATAGTTTTGTATTTTTCTTCTGTAAAAAATGGAATTTTATGCAGAGACAAATATAGGCTTATTTTGAGTATATAAATTATTTTTGAAATGTTTATAAGGCCAAATTAAGTTTATTTAGTCTATAAATGTTTAATTTAGTGTTTAGTACTGTTTACTTGTCTTGTTTAGTTTAATAAAAATCATCACATGGCATTTGCATGCATTCATGTATTTTTGCTTGATTATTTTGAATGTAAATTTGGTGCTATCATTTTATGTGTAGATTTTGGTGCTAGTGGTGATTGTGATTGTTGCTACTCCCCCAACTACCAAGGAAAGTGGTGCTTCATGTTTTTATCCCATTATTTTGACTATGCACTAGTGATATTTTGTATAGGGCTTGCATAAATTTTTGCTAAGTATCTTGTGGCATCCCGCAAAAACCACTACTAGAAAATCGCGTTGTTTTTGTGCATTGCATCATCATGACCGCATGCTCATGTCATCATGCCACATTGCATTTGAGCATCGTCATCATCTTGCATTTGCTTGCATAAAATTATTTTCGCAAAGCCCGTTTTGTTTTCTAAAACGCTCCATCTTTATTCAAACGCAAAGCCCGGTTCTCCGGATTAATTATTTTGGCCGCTATCGGTTTGCAAACGGCCCGTTTAAAACAAATAAAAAGTTTAATTGTTTTAGCGGGGGCAGTCGAACCGGCCGAATCGACCCGAACGACCACCCCCATTTTTAAATCGGTCCACCTAAACCGCTCTTCTAAGTCCTAAAGCTACCAAACTATCTACCCCAACCCAGCCTCCACATCACCCCACCCAATCGGCTCTCGCCACCTCACCCTATCTTCCCCTCTATCCTATCCCGTGCTGACACCTCATCCCCCTCTCTCCCCTCTCTCTCCCACCTCACAGCCGACCCCACCCAGCTCACCCTCCACACAACACACACACGCACACCCGCACGACCCACCACCGACACCCCATCCCTCAGCCCACGACGCCTTCCCGTCTCCTCAGTCACCGCCCGCGCCGCCTCCTCGCTCGACCCGCATCAGATCGGCGCCGCCCGACACCTCGCCCGCCTCTCGCCAGGCGGCCCGAGCCTCTGCCTGCCCCCCGCTCCCTCCGGCCGGCGCGCCTCTGCTCCTCCCCTTCTCCGGCCGCCGCGCGCCCGCCTTGCGTCCCCTCCCGCTCCGCTCGCCGCGCCCCACCCCGCTCGCCTGAGCTCTCCGTCGCCCCTGCCTCGCCCGCTGGAGCCCGAGCCGGCCGCGGCCTCTGTCTCTGCTCCGTCCCGCCTGCCTCGCCTCGCTCGCGTCTGCGTCGCCCAAGTCCCGCCTCGCCGCCAGCAGCTCGCCGACCCGCCTCGTCTGCGCCTCTTCGCCTCGAGCGCCGGCCGCCTCTCCTGTGCTGCGCCGACCTCGTGCCCCAAGCGCCGTCTTTTGTTTCGTGTGGTTTGGTTGCTGTTGGAGTTGGTGGGATGCCAGTACCAAACCCGCCGGCCAAGGCCACCCGTTTCATGAGTTCTGTCAAGAGCACGAACGCCAAGATCGACATCGACGGTAGACCGGACGACGGCATCCTCCGAAAGGTTAACGACCCTGCGTGCCGACAAGATCGATAGCGGCACCAACCACAAGAACCTTCTAGACTCGAAGGCCGGTCAAGATCGTCGAGGTTCCCCGCGCGGATGCCAATTCCCTGGATTCGAAGGCCGACCCCGCCGACACCAAGATCTTCAATCGGATCCGAGGACACCGACGCAGAACATCAAGATCTTCTTCCCCGCACGTCAAGACCGACCTGATACGCGGGTCCGACAAGAGCGACAGCGACCAGGGCGGATCCGATGCCCCGACGCCAGAACAAGTACTTCCTCCCGGAACGCCAAGAACTCCGCGTGAGACGTCAAGACCGACAACATGGCCGACCACCGCGGATGCGACAAGATCTACTTCTGTTGTCCGAGACTGATCCCGTCGAACCCTGAACCCTGTCGGACCCCGAAACCCCGGAACCCCAAGATCTTCCGAACCCTAATGTGTGACCCTTTTCCCGAGCCCCTATTTTATAAATGCTAAATATAAAACCTGTTGCATATTAATCATTCACCTCGCATGCATATTTGTGTGGTTTGGGGGCCTTATGCCGATTCACCTAATAATTAAATATGGGACCCATATGCGGACAAATCTAGCCTTATATTGGCCTCATTTAAATTTGTGCATCGAACCGTCGTCATCTTTTGCCTTGTTAAAACAACATCTAATTTGCGGGGTAGATAAATAACTTGAACCATCTAAGTAATTGCCGGGACCCCGGTTCCGCTTAATATTGACCTAATTGCATCGCACCTTTGCCATGTCATGCATCATACATGCATCATGCCGATCTTTTGCTGTAGTATTAAATATTGCATCCGGTGTTTATTCTAGTATTTTGCTTCTTCGCGGATAAGGCCGTTGAGTTGATGTGAGCTTCGCCCCGATCTTCGGTTGAACCTTCGACAATGTTTTCAGGCGAGCATCTCCCCCTTTCTACCTATCTTACTTTTATAGTATTTATTCCCTCCTGTTGATCTATTGCTATCGTGTTATGATGCTCTAGTTTTCGTGCAGATATCCCTTGCATTTATATTGCCTTGGACACCTCCTATTACCGTTGTTTGGTAGATAGTTGGACTTGCGGCGTAGTCGCTTGCTCAAGTGCTGTATGCGGTCGTCAAGTGCCACGATTGTTGGTGTATGGCCGCATGTTGATGTTGGAGATGATCATGGCTTTACTTATCGCTCACTTTAATTCCTGTTTAACAACTAAAATTGAAGTAAGTAAGCAGAGGCATCGGTGGGTGATAGATAATATTTGGTTTCTGACCGCCCACTTGTGTCCCGTAGGACCCCGAGTACTTGATACCTGTTCCTTGAATATTCGCTTATCCACATCCGGAGGCTTATGGACCCCGAGCGAGCTTGATTCATTCTTATTTCTTGGGGCCACAAACTAGTTTGAGGTTTTATTTACTATCCTGTACTTATGCCATGCTTTATCGCTTTATTTAAATTGTGGAGGTACCTTTACTGTCTTTATTAGGATCGTGGCCCGATTTTTTGTATCGACAAGCCCAGCCACTTTCGGTTCCCATCGTTACAGCCTCCATAACCTTAAGCCCGCTTTGAGCCGGCCGCTTCGCTATGATCTACTTAAAGGTGGCCCCTGAAATATTTCTGAATCCTGTAATTGCTTTGTCGTGATCTCGTTGGGTTTTGATTTGGTTTTTCCGAGGCATATCGAGTGTGTGTTGCTATTTGTGCACCCCGCCGGGTTAAACTTTCAAAGCCGTGTCCGCGTTATGGACGACTTGGAGCACGATTCTCGATCATAGACAACTATAACTAAAGTAGTGCTATAAATTTGACTTTATAATGACTAGTAATCAGCTTCACTATAATGGAATGGCTAAATAAAACTGCCAACAATTGCTTGTTTGGTGTCGCCATACCATTGTACTGACTAGTAAGTATTGCAACTACAACGGAATGGCTAAATAAAAGTACCAACAACTGGGTTTTGGGTTTAACTCATGCTATCTGACCTGATTAGTAATTGTTGCAACTATAACAGAATGGTTAACTAAAAGTGCCCATCGCTTATTTTATCGATGACTATCTACACCGACTAGTAATTGCTGCAACGATAATCGAATAAATAAAACTGCCAATCGTGTGAGTTCTCGGTTGACTTCCTCGTTGGTCTCGGGGGAATACTGTGATGGGATTGTTTGGTGTTAGTACCAGTTGGTTAATAGGTCTTTCTTATCCTCTCTCGATAGCCGACAGGTTGTATCGAGTCTCTATAGGTTGTTTAGTGCATGCCGCCTGGCCCACATACCTATGTAGGCGAGGACCGCCAATTCTAGTCTCGCTGCATCGGGCCTCGATCGACCGCTCTCTCTTTTTCCTTTGCCTTTGTCGGCACCCCTTTTGTTTAAGCAGGTTTTGAGATCGACGTTAGCAGGTGGTTACCCTTCCGGCTTGGCTGGGCAGGGTTATGGACGCCATTGGTTATTCTTCGTGGCTCTTAGCCCCATTTGCATCTTGTCCGTAGCCGGACGCCTATCATTTTCAAGGTGATTTGGATCTTTGTCCAGATATTCGTATTCTTGACTCATGGAGTCGTGTTGTATATATATCTGTTCTGTGGGTCCCATCGAGGGCTGTTGTGTAATGTTATTACTTCGTTTTCCACCCGCACGAAAGTGCCTGGTGGGCACCTTTGAATCGTTTCTATGCGGGTTTGGCGGGTTTCACTAAAACTTGCATAGGTCCGATTCTGAGGGTGTTACAGAGTGGTATCAGAGCTCAGCAGTTGCGATACCCCACAAGTCCAGCCTGTAGGATAACCTAGCTAACGGCCGAAGTAGAGTGTCAAAAACTATTTTTGCAAAATCGGTTGGATAGTTCTGATTAGGTCTGATTTTACTCCTTACCCCTCTGCTATTCTCCTCTTATCTCTACGTGTTCTGAATCCGCTCTCTTCTCTCTCTTCGAGTCCAGGATTTCTCGGGGTTGGGTTCCGTCGTACCTTCAGGGTTTTCGCTTCCTCTTTGGTAACGGTGTTGCTACATCTGGTCTTCATGCTATCCGAGGAATCCTTCGTCTGGTGGCCTTCTCTCTGTTCCTTCTCGTGCCTTCCGGTGTTTTCCGACGCGACGACCTCATCTACGCCGGGTCCGATGCAGAGTCTGCATCACTCCTTTGTTCAGAACCTCGCTTGTCGAGATCTCCAGTCTGATTCCGAGAATGGTTGCACGTCTTTCCACTGATTGTGCAGAGTAATAGATTGGGTGCGTGATGGATTGGCCCCCATGCCGACTACCCCTTCTATTCGCTTTTGTACATTGAAGTGGATGAGAATGCATCAATTCTATCTTTCTATCGAAGTTAGAGGTGGCTTTATTTGTGGATACCTTTACCTTCGTCCTTTGTTTCCGGAGTGTTCTCTCGACGATCACGGACAACGACCTCTTGTTAGTGGTGTCGAGAGGATCCACACGAAGCGAGAAGACGCAGATCGCCGACCTTCCTTCCGGTACCATGAGGCGGATCTCGAGGGCGAGATCCATTGTTAGTGGTGTCGAATTGTGGCATCCCGCAAAAACCACTACTAGAAAATCGCGTTGTTTTTGTGCATTGCATCATCATGACCGCATGCTCATGTCATCATGCCACATTGCATTTGAGCATCGTCATCATCTTGCATTTGCTTGCATAAAATTATTTTCGCAAAGCCCGTTTTGTTTTCTAAAACGCTCCATCTTTATTCAAACGCAAAGCCCGGTTCTCCGGATTAATTATTTTGGCCGCTATCGGTTTGCAAACGGCCCGTTTAAAACAAATAAAAAGTTTAATTGTTTTAGCGGGGCAATGAACCGCCGAATCAATTCAACGACCACCCCCATTTTTAAATCGGTCCACCTAAACCGCTCTTCTAAGTCCTAAAGCTACCAAACTATCTACCCCAACCCAGCCTCCACATCACCCCACCCAATCGGCTCTCGCCACCTCACCCTCTCTTCCCCTCTATCCTATCCCGTGCTGACACCTCATCCCCCCTCTCTCCCCTCTCTCTCCCACCTCACAGCCGACCCCACCCAGCTCACCCTCCACACAACACACACACGCACACAGACGCACGCCACACCCGATCCCCACCAACCACCGACACACCCCATCCCTCTAGCCCGCGACCCCGCCTGCCTCCTCCGTCCCTTCCTCGCCTCAAGGCTGCTTCCTCGGCCACAAGGCCTCTTCTCCCTTCTCCGGCCACACGCCGCTTTATGGCCCCCTCCCGCTGAAGCTTCCACCCAAGGCCTCGCTTTCCTGGCCTGGCGCGCTTCACCCCGCTTCGCTGAGCTTTCTCGCCGCTTCGCCTGCTTGAGCCTCGAGCTGCCGCTGCCTCTGCTTCGCCGCCTGCTGCCCGCTCGCCAAGGCTCTGCCGCTTAAGTCTCGCCGCCAAGCAGCCGCCGACTTCGCTCAAGGCTTTTCGCCGAGCGCCGCCGCCTCCCTGTGGCCGCCGACCTCGTGCCCCAAGCGCCTTTTTGTTTCGTGTGGTTTGGTTGTTGGAGTTGGTGGGATGCCAATTAAACCCGCCGCCAAGGCCACCTGCTTCATGAGTTCTCACAAGAGCACAAGAACGCTAAGATCGACATCGACCGGTAGACTGACGACGGCATCCCTCCGAAGTTGCCAACGACCTGCGGCCGACAAGATCGATAGCGGCACCAACCACAAGAACCTTCTAGACTCAAGGCCGGTCAAGATCGCCGAGGTTCCTCATGGATGCCAATTCCTCGATTCAAGGCCAATTCGCCGACACCAAGATCTTCAATCGGATCCGAGGACACCGACGCAGAACATCAAGATCTTCTTCCCGCGCGTCAAGACCGACCTGATACGCGGGTCCGACAAGAGCGACAATGACCAGGCGGATCCGATGCCCCGCCGAACAAGTACTTCCTCCAACGCCAAGAACTCCGCGTGAGACGTCAAGACCGACAACATGGCGACCATCATGGATGCGACAAGATCTACTTACATTGTCCGAGACTGATCGTCGAACCACGAACCTGCCGGACCTCAGAAACCCCGGAACCCCAAGATCTTCCGAACCCTAATGTGTGACCCTTTTCCCGAGCCCCTATTTTATAAATGCTAAATATAAAACCTGTTGCATATTAATCATTCACCTCGCATGCATATTTGTGTGGTTTGGGGGCCTTATGCCGATTCACCTAATAATTAAATATGGGACCCATATGCGGACAAATCTAGCCTTATATTGGCCTCATTTAAATTTGTGCATCGAACCGTCGTCATCTTTTGCCTTGTTAAAACAACATCTAATTTGCGGGGTAGATAAATAACTTGAACCATCTAAGTAATTGCCGGGACCCCGGTTCCGCTTAATATTGACCTAATTGCATCGCACCTTTGCCATGTCATGCATCATACATGCATCATGCCGATCTTCTGCCGTTGTATTAAATATTGCATCCGGTGTTTCTTCTAGTGTTTTGCTTCTTCGCGGATAAGGCCGTTGAGTTGATGTGAGCTTCGCCCGATCTTCGGTTGTACCTCCGGCAATGTTTTCAGGCGAGCATCTCTCCCTTTCTACCTATCTTACTTTTATAGTATTTATTCCCTCCTGTTGATCTATTGCTATCTGTGTTGCGATGCTCTAGTTTTCGTACCCGAGATATCCCTTGCCGCCTTATATTGCCTTGGACACCTCCTATTACCTGTTGTTTGGTAGATAGTTGGACTTGCGCGTCGTAGTCGCTTGCTCAAGTGCTGTTGCGTGTCGTCAAGTGCCACAGTTGTTGGTGTATGGCCGCATGTTGATGTTGGAGATGATCATGGTTTTACTTATCGTTCACTTTAATTCCTGTTTAACAACTAAAATTGAAGTAAGTAAGCAGAGGCATCGGTGGGTGATAGATAATATTTGGTTTCTGACCGCCCACTTGTGTCCCGTAGGACCCCGAGTACTTGATACCTGTTCCTTGAATATTCGCGCTATCCACATCCGGGAGGCTTATGGACCCCCCTGAGCCAGAGCTTGATTCATTCTTATTTCTTGGGGCCACAAACTAGTTTGAGGTTTTATTTACTATCCTGTACTTATGCCATGCTTTACTGCTTTATTTAAATTGTGCGAGGTAACTTTCTTGATCTTTAGGATCGTGGCCCGATTTCGCTGTCGACAAGCCCAGCCACACTTTGGGTTCCTGATCGTTTATACCGCCTCCACAACCTTAAGCTCGCTTGAGCCGGCCGGCTTGCTATGGGATCTACTTAAAGGGTGGCCCCAAATATTTCTGAATCCTGTAATTGCTTTGTCGTGATGTCTCGTTGGGTTTTGATTTGGTTTTTCCGAGGCATATCAGTGTGTGTTGCTATTTGTGCACCCCCGGGTTAAAACTTTCTCGAAAGCCGTGTCATGTTATGGACGACTTGGAGCACAGTATCTCGATCATAGACAACTATAACTAAAGTAGTGCTATAAATTTGACTTTATAATGACTAGTAATCAGCTTCACTATAATGGAATGGCTAAATAAAACTGCCAACAATTGCTTGTTTGGGTGTCGCTGCACCATTGTACTGACTAGTAAGTATTGCAACTACAACGGAATGGCTAAATAAAAGTGCCAACAACTGCAGGGTTTTGGGATTAACTCATGCTATCTGCACGATTAGTAAGTGTTGCAACTACAATGGAATGGTTAACTAAAAGTGCCCACTGCTTATTTTATCAGGATGACTATCTACACCTGACTAGTAATTGCTGCAACGATAACTGAATAAATAAAACTGCCAACTGTGTGAGTTCCTCGGTTGACTTCCTCGTTGGTCTCGAGGGGGAATACCAGGATGGGATTGTTTGGTGTTAGTACCAGGTTGGTTCCGAATAGGTCTTTCTTATCCCTCTCTGATAGCCGACAGTTGTATCGAGTCTCTATAGGTTGTTTAGTGCATGCTGCCGCTTCCGTCCACCATACCTATGTAGGCGAGGACCGCCGAATTCTAGTCTCGCTGCACTCGGCCTCGATCGACCGCTCTCTCTCTTTTTCCTTTGCCCTTTGTCGGCACCCCTTTTGTTTAAGCAGGTTTTGAGATCGACGTCGTTAGCAGGGTTACCCTTCCGGCTTGGCCTGGGCAGGGTTATGGACGCCATTGGTTATTCTTCAGGGCTCTTAGCCCCATTTGCATCTTGTCCGTAGTCGGACGCTCTATCATTTTCAAGGTGATTTGGATCTTTGTCTGTATATCTGTATTCTTGACTCATGGAGTCGTGTTGTATATATATCTATTCTGTGGGTCCCATCGAGGGCTGTTGTGTAATGTTATTACTTCGTTTTCCACCCGCACGAAAGTGCCTGGTGGGCACCTTTGAATCGTTTCTATGCGGGTTTGGCGGGTTTCGCTAAAACTTGCATAGGTCCGATTCTGAGGGTGTTACATATCTGTATGCTATGCTATGGGAAATCCTAATAGTTGTAGTCTTGGTAGAATTTTCTCTAAGTTAAGATACTTGTTATATTGTCATGCTTAGCCTAGATAGTAGCAAACAAGGGTGGATTAGATACATGCTATGGAAATTTTTGTTAAGTCTTTGACTTATGTTTTTGCTTAATAAAACAACTAAGTGAATGAATCACCTGGGTGGAATGGTATGTTTGGGCTATGTTGAGTGGTTACACAAGGACCATATCTATGGTCTACCTTGTGTATCACACTTGTGGAAAGCCACCCAGGAACAAAGGTATTTGAGATACTTAGTGTTTAGAATCTTCTAGTGCAACCACATGGCATATGGGCTCTGCCTTGATCATATAGGTTGCAATAACTTAGCCAGATGGTCAGATAGTGGTAGGTTGATAGGTTGGAATGCATCCATTTGGTATAAGGGAAGGCTTCTGAAAGGTCTTGTCTCGATGCATGTCGAGTCTTGTGGGGAAAGTGCACCACCTCTCGAGAAGGAAAAATCTAAGTACTTAGCTGTGTCCCCGTCAACGGACAATTTGAGCATCAAGACATTGAAGCTATCAAGGATCTCCTCATCCCAATTTCTAAGTTAAAAACTTGTGGTTGAACAAGGGTAAAGGTTCACCAATGTATATTGGTGGTTCCTTGGGAGTTTTTGTCAAACAAAAACTTAGTGTTTTCAACTGATACGAAAAACCTATTTTGAGCAAAGCAAGCCTAAGATAGACTTAGACAAATTCATATAGAAGCTAGAAACTATTATTGTACTAAGGTATCACTTGCCAATACTATTCCAATGTATTAACCCACTGTGGTTGTAACTTGTGATGTTGTAGGTTACTCTGATGAGGATTAGGGTTATGAGTCTACACTCAACATGTTTGCCTGTGGCACATGAAGATGAAGACTTTAATTTATTTTGTTAAGTTGAACTCTTGTACTAGCCTATGGCTATGGAGTTGTAAAAGACTATGTTATTTCTGGAATGACGATGTAATAAAGACCTTTGTATCTGTGTACTTCATCTTAAACTGTGGATGCTAGCATTTGATCCAGGGACTAGCATTGCAATCATAGGGACCTTTTACCTTTACAAAGGTGGGGTCTTGCAGTAGGAGCCTGGGCGGATGAACTACCCTCCATCCTCTGGAGCCTACGTACAACGCCAAACAGTGCCACTGTCTATACGCCCTTCTTCATGGTGCACGGATCCGAAGCAATGTTACTCGCCGAGGTACGCTACAAGGCCCCACGGGTCATCGCTTATAGCGAAGCCGAATCAACGACCGCACTCGAAGATGCCATCAATTCACTTGATGAAGCTCGTGACATCGCCACGGCCCATTCGATGGTGTATCAACAAAGCCTCCACATCTACCACAGTAGACGGCTATGCCTAAGGTCCTTCGCCGAAGGAGACCTCGTCCTGTGACTCAAGCAGAAAGGGCACCTGAAGCTAGAGTCACCCTGAGAAGGACCCTACATGGTCACTAAAGTAATCCCAGGTGGCGCCTACCGCCTAAAGGACGTCGAGTCCAGAGTAGCATACTCCAACCCTTGGAACGTCGCACAACTACAACGCTTCTACCCCTAGTTGTATTTTACTTTCAATAAGGCTACTCAGCCAAAAACTAAACCCTTACATTGTGATGAATAAAAGCTAAGTTCCTTGGCCCAAATATTTTCTCTCCTGTATACATTTACATCCTTAAATACGCTCGGGGGCTGCGCCTCACCTTTCGACTTTGTCGAGAGTCATAATAATGCATCACCCTAAGTAGATGACTACATGAGGCTAACGAAAAGGACATGCACATACCCAATGTTTACAAAGCACTGGGTGCAAATACATACTTAAAAAACTTTACAAGGGCACAAAGACCACTCGATCTTATATAGAATTTACATCATTATATTTACAATTGGCAGGATTCAACCACGTCGGAGCAGGACATTCGTCCGCTCGTCGAAGACGTCGACGATGTCTTCAGCATGTCTAGCCACCACGACATAGTGTGGGCGCATGTTCCATGCCAAACCAGCCGGAGGAACAGGTGGTCCCACCGCTATTTCTACCAGATCAACATCACACGACGCCATGAAGGAACTAGTCTCGCATAAATCCCATCATCGACAAAATAGAGGCCATGAGGACGAAGCAGAAGCGCAGCACTGACGAGAGCAGGATATGCCACAAATGCAGCCTCCTAGACACACCAGCCTTTAGGATGAGCCCCGTCGTATTGACGATAATGTCGGACGAAGAAACAATGAAGCCCGCTCCGGACCAAGACATCATAGCGACCAACGTCATGAAGATCCACCTCGGAGCCAGCATCATGAAGCTCCTGAAGGTAGCCGCCATTCGGCCGGAAATAACCCACCAGAACCACCGGCCCCACCTAGAAATGTCCACAACGATTCCCATCATAGCCATGGTAGCCGTCAAGGCGGAGAAGGTAAAGTGGAAAGAAGAAGTCAAAATCCGACACCAGTGCCCCACATGCACAACGAGCGGCCAAGGCGAGGATCACTCTTGCCAAACAATGCTAACCACCGCATTGAATCTAACATCTAAGAATGGTACTACGAGGAGGAATACGTATATGTCGGACGCAAATGCTTCGCTCCACACATCCACAAGACAAAGTTTCGGGTTGACTTTGGTATTGCAAAGAAAATTCACCCCTACAACGGTGTGGCCTGACCAGAAACTAGGCTTCAGGATTTCTTCCAGGTCTGCTGCATCGCCAAAGGAGGAAAGAACATGGTCGCAGTTCAATATCTCCCACTCATGTTGAGGAAGATGGCTCGTCATGGCTCACTGAGTTGCAATAGAACTCAATAAACAAATGGTACATACAAGAGGCCCTGCACAGTCGGAGACTTACAGAGTTGCACCCAAAAACTCGGAGAAACTTGCCGATATTATCTCAGACGATGGATCAACACGAAGAACTCCTATGAAGGAGTAAATGACCAAACCGTGATCAAAGCTTTCACCGTAGGACTCCTAGTCGGATTATTACGTCGTCGTCGCCTAAAGTGCGACAAAGTTACCAACTTGGGAGAAATGATATAGACGACAAACAAATATGCAGATGCCAACGATGATTCAGAGGGACTGCTTCATGTTCTGGCCGTACCATAGCGGTCAAGCATCCAAAACAACAGCAAAACTAGAAGTGCAAGAATACCTTGAAAGACAAAACCGATCTGGAAAATGGAGCAGTCAATGCTACTTTCAAATCTAGAGGACGAGGAGGGTGCGAAGGCAGCCTGGGAGGAGGCCGCGGAACTTCCCGGGTCCAGGGTAGAGGCGACCAGTAGCCCGAAAGACCTATTCCTGGGCCGACATTGCCAATAACCCTTGTGTGCATCACTTGGACGGGAACGGGGGTTCTTCCCACACCAATGCTGAGTGTCGCTTCAATGACGACATCAAGAGAGACGAACCCGTTGGCTATAGGGCCAGGCGACAAAAAGGAAAGAAAAAAATCCGAGAAAGGCAAGGAGGCCAAGGAATATTCCAACATGGAAGAAGCAGAATCCACATAACCCAAGTCGAATGGAAAGATAGATTATCCTACGAAGAAAGACACTTATGTCTGCTTCCTTTGAAATTATCCAGCTAAGGTAAAAAAGCAGTTCTCCATGAGCTTAGTGCCACGGTTCCGGATGTCCCCCAATTTTTGGATTGGTCGGAAGTAACCATCACCTTTGACCGAAGCGATCACCCGAAGAAAGCTCATCATCGGGGAAAGTACCCTCTGGTCATCAATCCTCTTATTGATGGCTATGAGTTCTCTAAAACTCTCATGGACAATGGAAGCAGCATCAATATTCTCTACATTGAGATGCTGCATCGCATGAAGATTCATGAAAGCCAGCTAGACCACAACAATGTGATTTCCATGCCATTGTACCAGGGAGACATGCAAATTCGCTGGGTGAGGTCACACTGGACGTAACATTCGGTACTCCACATAACTACTAGATTGAACCACTCTCCTTCGAGGTGCACCATTAAAAAGTGCATACCATGCCATCTTCAGGCGTTCGGCTTACTGGGCGTTCATGGCCTGCCCCTACTATATCTACAACATGACGAAACTTTTGGGTCCCAATGGCGTTATCACCATCCGGCGAAACCCGAAGAAAGTGCAAGGATGCGAAGAAGGATCTACTGCCTTTGCTAAAGTCGTGCTGCATGCCTGGGAGTACCAGGAGATCAAGAAAAACACCGACCCATCCGAGATGCCTTATATAAAGAACGAGGTGCTGAAGCCGTGTCTACAGTCCAAGGCATCAAAAGAGACAAAGACAACGCCACTGAAGGAAGATGATCCCTCCAAGACAACCAACATAGGGGTAGGTTTAGAACTCGCATAGGAATGCGCACTCGTCAAGTTCCTCAAAGCTAATAAAGATATCTTTGCATGGCAACCTTTTGACATGACTGGAGTACCTAGGGAACTTGCCGAGCACTTTATTAACGTGTATCCTGACGCTAGATCCATCAAATAGTCCTTAAGGATGTTTGGTGATGAAAAGTGCAAAGCTATAGCTAAAGAATTCGCCCGACTAGATTTAGCCAGATTTATCACAGAGGTAATCCACACTCATTAGGTGGCAAATATTGTACTCAACCCAAAAAGGATACGATTGATGTAAGTATGGGTGTTGATTATACTGCCTTGAACAGGGCTTGTCCCGAAGATCCGTTTCCTTTGCCAAGAATTGATCAAGTTATTGATTCCACAACAGGATTGGACCTACTATGTTTTCTCGATGCATATTCTGGATATCACCAAATACCATTGATTTTTTTTATCAAATTAAGACGTCTTTCGCCACTCCCTTCGAAACCTTCTGCTACAATGCAAAACTTTGTCATTCGGCTTAAAGAATGCAGGAGCAACATATCAACGCACTATGTAGCGCTGCCTCAATGACCAAATCAGACACAACGTCCATGTATACATGGATGACATAGCGATTATGTCCAAAAGAAGGAAACACTAATTTCTGACTTAGAGGAAACATTTGCTAATCTACGCAAATTCAACATGATGCTTAACCCAAATAAAAGCTTCTTCAGAATACCAGCCAGAAAATTGTTAGGTTTCATCGTGTCTGAAAGAGGCATAGAGGTGAACTGGGACAAAATTAAGGCTATACTCAACATTACCAGGCTGACTCGCCTAAAGGATGTCCAGCGATTCACTGGTTGCATTGCAGCAGTCAGTCGGTTCATCAACCGGCTTGAAAAAGAGCCACACCTTTATACAAACTCTTGAAGAAAACTGAATTTTTTTTCTAGACTGAAGAAGCCGATGCTTTCCTGCAAAGTCTGAAAGATTTACTTTCAACTCCACCGATTCTGGCTGCACCTAATCCACAAGAGCCTATGTTACTCTACATCACAGCAACAAGAAGAGTCGTAAGCATCGTAACATTAGTGGAGCACAAGGAAGAAAATCACGAATATCCAGTACAACGTCCAACTTATTATCTAAGTAAGGTCTTGACAGAGTCAAAGCAAAGCTATCTACATTACCAAAATCTAGCCTATGGGGTATACTTTGCTGCCAAAAATCTAAGACACTATTTTCAAGAGCACAATATCACAGTGGTCAGTACTGCTCCCCTGCGAGATATAATCAATAATGACGATGCCACAAGACGTGTCTCCAAGTGGGGAATAGAGCTAGAAGCTTTCGACGTTGAGTAGAAACCACAAACAACAATAAAATCCCAAGTACTTGCCGACTTTGTTGCTGATTGGATAGAGACGGAAGAAAACATAAGTCCTCTAGATTAGGAATTTTGGACTCTCCACTTTGATGGGTCAAAAGCACGAGGAGGCTCGGGAGCTGGCGTGGTGCTCAAATCACCCCAAGGAGATAAGATTTTCTATGTGCTACAGATCCACTTCACGACAACCAATAATATTGCCGAGTATGAAGCACTGTTGCATGGAATACGCATAGCCAAAGATATTTGTGTTAACCGAATCATGTGTTACGAAGACTCTGATTTAGTTACACATCACGTATCCGATATCTGCAATGCAAAAAAACACATGGCAGCATATAAGGCTATTGTGGAAGAACTATCCAAAATGTTCGAAGGGTTTGAGGTTCAACACATCCCTCGAACATAAAATGAGGAACTAGATGCTCTCTCAAGAATAGGCTCTGCGCGGAAACTAGTTCTGAATGGTTTTTTAGAGCACTTAAAAGTTTCCTCCATTACAAGAGTAAATGAGGACTATCTGAAGAAATCTGACTCACCTTTAGTAGCAGTTCTAGCTGTAATTCCCAGCTGAACAAAACCTTACCTGGATTTCCTAGTAGATGGAAAATTACCCGAATACGAAGTTCTGGCCAGCAGATAGTCTGACGAGCAAAAGCCTATACAATTGGAGAGCTCTATAAGAAGAGTGTTTCTAGGGTATTCCAGCGCTGTATTTCTCCAGAAGGAGTGGAAATATTATGAGAAATCCACGAAGGTGAATGCGGTCATCACGCTGCAGCCAAACGCTTAGTGGAAAAAGCTTTTCGACATGGAGTCTTTTGGCTTATAGCTAAGGCAGATGCTGAGAAAGTAGTCAAAATGTGCAAAGACTGCCAAAAGTACGCCCGTCAAGCACATGTTCCGGCTGATCATCTATGGACAATCCCGATAACATGGACATTTGCGGTCTGGGGGTTTAATATGGTAGGTTGATTCAAAGTGAAAAATTGTGGATTTACCCATCTCTTAGTGATGATGGATAAATTTACAAAATGGATTGAGGCCAAACCCGTAACAAATTGCAATGCGCCCACAACCAGAAAGTTCATCGAAGACATAATTATCTGATTCGGTTATCCACACATTATTATTACCAACAACGGGTGCAACTTTTCCATGGGAGAATTAGCCGAATTTTGCGAAGATTAGGGGATCCGACTCGATATTGCATCAGTTGCGCATCCACAAGCAATGGAAAAGTTGAAAGGGAATATAGAATCATTTTACAAGGCCTCCGACCTCATCTCGAAGCACCACTTCGTCGTGCTATAGGGGCTTGGGTGGAAGAATTACCGTCTATCATATGGAGTTTACGAACTACTCCTAATAGGTCAACCGGATACACTCCTTTCTTCTTGGTCTACGGTGTAGAGGAAGTCCTTCCGAGTGATTTAATCCATCAATCTCCATGAGTCAAGGAATATATCAAAGAGGATGCAGAAGTTTCTCGACAAGATGATCTCTATATTATCGAACAAGTTCGTGTCATTGCTGAGTAGAGATCTACAGCCTATCAGCGGAAGTTATGAAAGTATCATAGTCAAAGAGTACAAAATCGTTCTTTCAGAAAGGGTGACTTTATTCTTTGACCAATGCAAAAAAGAAAGCACAAACTTCACCGATTTGGGAAGGACCTTTTATGATCAGCTGAGTTATGCATAACAGGTCATTATTTAACCGATATGAGACCAATCGAGGAAAGACCTGACACTCGGAAGAGAAAGAGAGATGGAGATAGTACATACCCGGATGAACTAGATCGTCCATGGAATATTGCACAGCTACATCCCTTCTATCCTTAAGTTTCTTTTATTGTAATCGTATGTACATGTTCAAAGTGAAAGAAAGTATTAGTTACCTCATCATTTTTTGAGAATTTTTTTACCATCTTATTTCCAAAGGAGCATGTCAATTTCAAAAATCCTAGGATGCTTGAAAGTAATTTATGGTCATGTTCATTCTGGTTATGATTTTTTTAGCCTATAATAATGTTACCTTCGGGTGTAAATATAATTTTATGCTTATACTTTGGTTTTTTATCTAATTGCGCAGACACGGGTATTTTCCGAGTAATGAATTGTTGGTATTGGAAGCCAACTTTGTTTCCAAGTTTAAACTGGTTTAACAATTGAGATCCATTGCTCGACACATTTTTTGTGCTAAAGTTTTGTTGGCTCATGAAAGGGATGAGGCAGAAAGCCAGATAAAACAATAAGCATAAACACAAAGTGCTTAAGTAATTTTCAAGCACTGCAAAATATATTAAGTGCTAACAAGTAAAGCATAAGTTCTTACTGTTGGGATACGTAGAGATAAACAACTTTTTCCTCTAACCTGGTGATCCCAAGATCTAGCTGAGGTAAAAGGCCACGAGGTTTACCAGCAGACGCGCAGTTGCGGATTACTGATGAAGTGCGTCAGTTGAATGCAGTGCAGTCCTTTGTGATCCGATTCGATCGTCCTGGTGTTGATCGTACATCACCTCTGCTGGTATCCACACGTACAAGGAGGAGCACCGGCGGTGAACTGCTAGGTTCGTTACGACGGCAGGACTGCTTTGGAGCTAGGGTTTCCAACACATGGAATGACCTAACCGATCAACGATTAACCCTTCTGGGTTACTGTGCTCCACTACATATAGGGAGTGAACATGGGCTCAACTCTAGCGGCCCATTCACTAAAGCCTATATAATATTAGTCCCTGTGAGTCCGACTCAATGACTCAGTCCAAATCCGGCTCGGGTCCAACCCAAGCAGAGTTCCGGTTCAGATCCAATCCGAACTTGCTCCCGCTCTTAAGTGTGTGACCACACATGCTCATGGCAACTTGGACATGATTGGAGTACGAGTCTCAGTCGATCAGTCGGTAGCGGCTCCTAGCAGAACATGCCGACTCCCAAGTACCAAAGAGTCATGGCGACTTGCCTTTCCAATGCGACTTGCGTCCGAGTTCCTTTTGCCTCACGATATACCTTCTCAGACTATAGGGTAATAATTGTCATCCCTTAAATAGTCTGACTCTCTTCTCGATCCGAGATAAGTGATTCACCCGACTAACTCTTAATCGATTTCCTTGTTTAACACTTAACCGAGTCGTGCATGGCCATGCTTTCCGAATCATATCATCCGAGAGGGCCCAGAGAATATCTCTCCAAGTGGAGGGGAAAAATCCCATCTTGGTTATTCACATCATGCAGCTTGATTCTCGATCAATTCAACTCGCTTTTATAACTGCCCAGTCACGGATCAGCATTTTACAGAACCTAAGTCGGTGATCCTCAACTCGGACTGTGCAAAAACCTCAGGTCTAAGGATTACATTATTTGCCTAGAAATAATATTGCGTCATGGGTGGAATGTACTTCTTTATTTATGACTAAATGTTTTCCACCTGCAAAGACTATGCAACTAAGATCTAATATTACTGGTTTCAGACAGAAAGAGCGTGAGCCACTAGCACTTGCATGGAAGAGAATGAATGAATGCATGAGGAACTGTCCCTGCCATGGGATGGAAGATTGGTTATGTCATGGTATTGCCGACGAGTACGCCATGGAGGGTTCCTCACAACACGTGTTTAGAGACGTGGGGTAAGGCGGACGGTTGACGGGTACGAGGTAACACATCTTACCCAGGTTCAGATCCCACAACGGTGGCGGAATCCTACTCCTACTATAAATCACTATAATGGCAATACTCCGAGTTACAAGGATCGGTTCGCTGTGCGAGATATGAGTTATATTATTCCCTAAAGGTTCCCATAGGCCCAACTTATATACGCCAGGTGCTAGGGTTACAAGGAAAGTCCTAGCCGGATAGGTTACAGAGTCCTACACAGTATACAATCAGTCTAACGTGTCTTGTACTCCAAGACTCCGGGTACATCGGTGACTCCTCCGTAACCTTCCTTTATCGCATGGGCCTCCCTTCTTGATTCATCTAACTAGGCCGCCCTGCAAGCCATGGGCCATGCTACCAACTGTGGGACACCCAGGTTATCCGGATAAGAGACATGATATGAGGATACCCATATAGCATATCCACAACAGTAGCCCCTGGAGAACTCCAAGATCTTGCGTCATCTTGCCTCTTCAGGTTGAATGCTCCGTCTAGATGGATGTTGGCAAATCGTCAAGCAATATCTTGTAGTCCTCCCAAGAACCCTGCAATTTTCTCCATCTTCAACTTGCAAGTCGGAGAAACACCGAATCTTCCATCGTACTCTTCTCGAAGCCGGACTGGATCCATCCATGCCAGAATATTCCGATGTGATGGTTCACCTTCTAGTGACAGCTAGGACGATGTAGACATAGGTCAACGACGCCTCGTAACTCACACATGCAGAGAACACAATCATGTCCGTTTTTCCCGCACGAAGGATACGAACCGTTGGCGGCAGCGGTTGGGAACGTGGCAAAATTTCTGCGCACACGTCGCCCACACGCCGATCATTCGATCACTTTGCACGAATCTTGATGCCAGAGGTTATAAATTTTAACTGCGGTGGGCTATTTACTTTTCACCTCATTCTCCTCCTACATCATCATTTTCCTCCTGCGAGCACCTCCTCGAGCCCTCCGCGCGCACGTGAAAAACCCTAGCCTCCCAATCTTCCCAGTCATCTCCTCCTCTAATTCAATGGCGAGTGGCAACACTAGCGCATCTATGGCAGCGTCGGGCGATGCCGCGATGAAGCCGGCGGGCTCCGTCCATGTGCTCCCAGAGGGTCTACTGCTGCCCAAGTCCGCGGTGGTCGAATCCACAGGCGGCGACCAAATTCCAGTGGCGCTAGAGCTACTGGAGGAAGAAGGCGATTACCACAAAGGGGATTGGCGTGGCTCAGATATCACGGACAGTGATATCAAGGAGCTGGTCGTCAAAGGCTATCTCCCCTCAATAGAGGGACTGGTCTGGCGGGTGGCGCCGGTCGGCAAGGTCACCCCTTCTCCCCAAGCCGGAGAGAAGGTGTACCTCAAAGCGCAATTGGTACGCGGCGTTTCCCTGCGCATCTCCAATTTCTTCCTAGCTGTCATCAACCATTACCGGGTTCAACCTCAGAACCTTTCCCCCAATAGTATTCTTGCGCTTAGCAACTACGCGGCACTTTGCGAGGGTTACTTAGGGATTAAGCCTAGGTTAGACCTATTTATATACTTTTTCACCGTCAAGAGGGAAGCCGGAGCCAGCAAGGATGAGCTTAGGAACTATGGCACAATTAGTTTTAAGATCTGGCCTGGCCGGCGGTTCCCCGACATTGTCAACCACGAGTCCTGCAAGAACTGGTAACGGACGTACTTCTACGGCCCAGATATCCCTCTGGCTGGCCGAGAAGCAACATATCCGGACTTCGTCGATGGAGCTGCCGCCGAAGCTCCGACATGGAGATCCTAGGCCTCCCTCCCCTCCGATAACAACGCTTCCCGTACTATAAGGCAGATAGAGTGGTTCATAGAGACGGGTCTGACCGGATTGGACCTGGCCATGTGCTGGTTCGTCAGGCGGATCCAGCCTCTGTAGCACCGCTCAAAGCTGATGCATGAATACACCAAGGAGAGGAAGGATAGCCTCCGCATCTTCGAGGATAACTTCTCTAGTGACTCCATCAAGCTCCGGCTCTAGGACATCATCAAGGTGAAGGATAGGAAGCATGGCTTCACTATCACCTACGACATGTTTGAGGAGGGCAAGTGCCCAGAGGTACCTGTTTATTTTCCGTGTATGACATTTCATCCAGTTCTTCCGTCTTTCCCTTGTCATCTTATCTAACACCTTATGATTTCACTCAACAGCTTAAGAGTCTAAAGGATGACGACATGGCTGTCCAAATTTATGACCCAAAGATGAAGGAAGTCACTGTCGTTCTGACGATGATGTCCCGTTGGCGCGAAAGAGGAAGGGATCCACCTCTGATGCTGCCGACGGAGGTAAGAAGAAGACGGAGGGTGGAGCCTCCAAGAAGTCCACTGCCTCCCTATAGGCGAAGAAAATAAAGATTACCGGGATCCCTTTTACCAAAGCACCCACTATCGTGTAAGCTTCTTTTACTCCGACATTGTCCATTGTTCGTCCTCTTCCTGTACTTATACTATTGCACGTTTCAGGAAGAAAGATGGCTTGAGTTTGAAGAAGACCTCAAAAACATCGGGAGCTTCTAAAAACATCAAGGATATGTTGCAGCGAGATGTGCCACACCAAGCATCTCCCGCCATCGCCCCTGTCACTCCCAGCGTCCAGCCCACATCTGCTCCGACAAGCTCTCCGGCTAAGGATGCATCTGGCCCTTCCGCCATGGAAATGGACTCAGCTGCCTCCGTGGATCTCGGCGTTGCCGGCGAACAGGCGACGCAAGAAAGTACCGCAACCATAATGGCTGAAGCTCCGGCTAAGGATGCCATCAGTAGCGGTAAGGCGGTGGTGGTGGGTGGAACATCAATCGAAGGCGGCGCCTCTGCACCCAGGATAACCACAGAGCTCCTGAAGATAGTCTACCCGACGCTTACACCGAGTAGCTCCACTCTAGTTCCTGGTGCAGCACCGACATCTCCAACCTGCGGTCTTGAGGAGCTTCTTCGACAAGCAGATATTTTTCGAGGAAACAACCTTTCCTTTAGCCAGTTGTTTGCCGAGAGCGCTACCAACCTCAAGATCATCGCACTTGTAAGTTTTATTTGCCTTTTGCGTTTCATATGCGTATCCCACTGTAGCCCCTAAGGATTTAGACGAAAAACCATAGGTCTTTGCATCTGAATGCTTAAGAGTGACTAAGCTAGAAAACTTCTCACTATAGCCCCCAAGTATTTAGTTTGAATGAATTATTCGGACTAGATACTTTTAGAGTAGCATACGCAATGTTTGTAAATTTCGATACTATAGCCCCCAAGCTTCTAGTTGAAAACTGAATTAGTTCCGACTACATGCTTTAAAGAAAGACTAAGCATATGACTGAGTTAAAAAAACTTTATACTGTAGCCCCCAAGATTCTAGTTGAAAACTTAATTAGTTCTGACTAGATTCTTAAAGAAAGACTAAAGCATATTGCCAAGTTTAAAACTCTCACTGTAGCCCTCAAGCCTCTAGGTGGATAGTTATCTAGCTAAATGCTCCGAGTAGACTAAACAGATTTAAATATTCTATCCACAGAATGAGAATGCGCAGAGAGGTGTCGCCAATGAGACGTTCCAAAAGATGCGTGCGGAGTTGGAAGCTGAAAAGGGTAAAACTGCCTTCTTGAAGGAACAAATCACCAAGAGAAAGAGTCTGTTTTTTTCCTTTCGTTTTCATACTCCGACTTGGTCTTGTCCCAAAACTCTCCGAGTACTCACTGTGTATTGTCATTTCTCCGACTTGCAGAAACCACTGCCGAGGCCAAGGATATTTTTGAGCAATCCAAGCACATTGAGTTGCTGGATAGCAAAAACAAGATCCTTAAGCAGGAGAGAAAAGATATGCTGAAGATGCACGAAGACTCCATGAAGGTCCTGGAGGAGTCCGCCAACACGGAGATGAACCGCTTGAAGGAGGAGATTGCGATACTGAAAGAGCAGAAGAAGACTGCCGATGAGCAAAATCAGCGCAATCTTGAAGCATGCATGATCCTCCGACAAGAACGGGACTCCATGGTGGAAACACTCCAACAGGATGAGGCGAGCATCTTTGGTAAGTAATTCTCCGTCTTGTACTTCTGTAAGTCAGGTACTTTGAATTTTTGTGTTATTGAACTCATGCGTTCCCTTGTCAGAATTGCAGCTCCTATTGGATTAACCCAATCGCCTCCTCCGCCTAAGGAATGCATGGTCCTCGCTGGGAACTTTATCAGCACTGCCATCAGGCAAGCCAAGGAGATAGCCAAGCCCCTACAGATTAATATCAAAGCGGTGGATTCTGTGATGGAAGTTCTCGGAGATCTTGCGTCAAGCCCCCGAGCGTATTCTAAGATGGAAAGCTTCATGTACACGGGATGGTGCAAGGATGGCACTGTCGATGGTCAAGGCGCACTATGAAGATTCCGACATCAACGTGGTAACCTCAGGTCTTCCCGACGTAGATGATGATGGCCAGAAAATTGACCATAAGTCTATATGGGCATCTCTCGTGGGCTATGACACAAGGGTTACCGAGTTGGTCGACCACAATGTCTTCGTGCTGCTCGAGGTCATTGACGATGATCACCAAGGCTCCTCCGAGTCCCGTAAGACCACCGACTTCGAAGAGGATGGCTCTCCTGCCGCTGATGACCCTGCTTCCAAGTCTCCTGCGCCAGAGGAATGAAAAAACATGATGTAATATTTGTTTCCTCTAGTTTGATGTATGCGGAAAAACTACTAAGTTATCTTAAGGCGGAAAAACAATAGGTGTAATTTCCTGCTACTTAAGAACTGGTTCCAACATGTAATTATTTTTTAAGCAAGTGCGGGCTTATCCATTACTCTGGTTTTTATGCTTGACCTTTCGTGAGTCGGAAGACTCGTAGTCGGAACCATGCACTCAGGTGATGATTCCCAATGGCACCATAAAAAACCTAAGCACAAAATCGACGAAACAAGTACCAAAAGTCACTACTCCAGAATCCACATAAAAACAACAAAGAATGTGTAGACCAGAAAACTTAAGCTAACGCCCGTAGGCCGAATTTTCACAAGTGCAAATGCAAACTTGCGCATAAAAGTTTTATAAGATCCAAAAATGAACACTAAAGGAGGTAAAAGACTCAGAAATATGAGTGAACTAGATAGCTTTATTTCATTGATCATATAAGAGGTACACAGTAGATAAAAAATATGCTAAGTGTAAAAAGGATGTAGCTGTGTTATATTCCATGGCCGATCAAGCTCCGGATAGTCATCATTCTGGTCACGTCGCTTATGCTTATGATCTTTGCTGGTTCTATCCTTAAGTTCACGATTGTCAACAAGGTAGTAAGACCCATTGAGTAGCACCTTGCTTATGATGAACGGTCCTTCCCATGGCGGGAATAATTTGTGTGACTTCTTCTGCTTAAGTCGGAGCACCAGATCCCCCTCTTTAAACGAGCGATGCCAAATGCGGCGACTATGGTAGCTACGTAGCTTCTGCTGGTAGATGGCGGATCTTTGGCATGCCAAAAAGAGCTCCTCCTCGAGAAGGTCCACATCTAGGCGTCGAGATTTTTCAGCGTCATCTTCGTCGTAGGCGTCAACTCTTGGTGCATCGTGAAGGATGTCGGAAGACAGGATGGCTTCTGCTTCATATACCATGAAGTAAGGGGTGTAGCCGGTGGATCTGTTGGGTGTAGTTCGTAAACTCCACAACACAGATGGCAATTCCTCGGCCCAGGCTCCAGCTTCTCTATGTAGCGGTTCTTCTAGACGTGGCTTGATTCCCTACAGAATTAATCCATTGGCTCGCTCAACTTGGCCATTGGACTGTGGATGTGCCACATATGCAAGGTCAAGTCGGATGCCCTTGTCCCAACAATAAGCTTCTACTTATCCGAGTGACAAGTTGCTGCCATTGTCGGTGATAATGCTATGTGGGAGACCAAATCTCACCACTAGATCCCGGACAAACCTAAGGGCAGTTGCCTCATCAAGCTTTCTAATGGGTTTAGCTTCTATCCATTTGGTGAATTTATCAACTGCTACTAGCAGATGCATAAACCCACATGGTGTCGTCTGTAATGGACCAACCATGTATAGCCCCCAGACTGCAAACAACCAAGTTATTGGTATTGTTCGCAATTCTTCGGCTGGAAATGGGGTTGTTGGGCATAATACTGGCATCCCATTCATGTCTCAACCAGCTTGTCGGCGTCCACCTTCGCGGTCAGCCAGTAGAATCCTTGCCGGAAGGCTTTGGCAACCAAGGATCAAGGAGCGGCATGATGTCCGCAATATCCGAGATGGATCTCATGTAGGATTTCAATACCTTCTTGCTAGGAAACACACTTAAGGTATACACCAGTGGTGCTTCTTTTGTAGAGCTGTCCATTGATTATGGTATAGCCCTTTGCTCGACGTAATATTTGTCGTCTTTCGACTTTGTCGTCAGGCAAAGTTCCGTGTACGAGATATTCCATGAACGGTTGTGTCCAAGCCGGAGGGACCTTTGTCACTGTGTAAACGAAAGAGTCAACTCTATCCGGGTTGTCGATGTCTGCTCCCTACATGGATGGTGTCCATAGATGCTCCAAAAAAATGCCAGGCAGAATTCGTTTGCACCCTGATCCAAGCTTAGATAGTAGATCAGCCGCTTCGTTTTGCTCCCTAGGTACATACTTGACTTTGCAGCCCAAGAAGCTCTTGGCTATCTCGTCCACTTCGTCTCGATATGCCGCCATCATAGGGTTCATTCCGTGTGACAACCACTGGGCAACCAAGTCAGAATCTCCACAGCAAACTATGCTCTTGATTCCAATATCCTTGGCTACGTGTGGTCCGTGAATGAGTGCTTCATACTCCGCCATGTTGTTCGTAGCCTCGAAGTGGATCTGCAGAACGTAGTGTAGCTTTTCCCCGGTTGGTGACTGTAATAGTACACCAGCCCCCGAGCCGTTGAGTAGCTTTGATCCGTTAAAGTTCATCACCCAGTATTCTGGCTCCGACATTGGGATAGAATCTGGAATCTCCTTCCGATCTACGATAAAATCTGCCAAGGCTTGTGACTTGATAGTGTCGTGTCTCTTGTAGGTGATCTCGAAGGCAGCAAGTTCAATGCCCCACTTTGCGACCCTTCCTGTAGCGTCGCTGTTGTTGATGATGTTAGACAGTGGAGCCTTGCTCACCACTGTGATAGGGTGCTCCTGGAAGTAGTGCCTTACTTTCGAGAAGCAAGGAACACTCCATAAGCTATGTTCTGGTAGTGCGGGTAACGCTGCTTGGACTCCGTCAAGACCTCTCTTACATAGTAAACTGGCAGTTGAACTCGGTACTCATAGCCTGGTTCCTTCTGCTCTACCACGACGATGATGCTGATTACCCGGTTGGTGGCCGCCATGTAGATTAACATAGGATCCCCAGGCTCGGGTGTTGCAAGGATAGGCGCCGAGGATAATGTCTCCTTTAGCTGCTTCAGTGCTACATCTGCCTCGTCCGTCCATGTAAACGTGTCTGCCTTCTTCAACAACTTGTATAGCGGCAGAGCCTTCTCTCCAAGTCGGCTAACGGATCGACTAACCGCTGCCATGCAACCTGTTAGCCGTTGTATGTCCTTCAAGCATGTCAGACAGTTTATGTTTAAGATGTCCTTGATTTTCTCCGGGTTCACCTCGATTCCACGCTGGGAAACGATGAAGCCCAAAAATTTGTCGGCTGGAACCCCCAAGACGCATTTCTTAGGGTTAAGCATCATGTTGTATTTCCAGAGATTATCAAAGGTTTATTTTAAGTCGGATATTAAGTCATTTGAATTTTTAGACATCACCGCTATATCGTCCACATAGGCGTGAACGTTCCGACCAATTTGATCATGTAGGAAATGCTGCATTGTCCACTGGTACGTAGCACCTGCGTTTTTCAGCCCAAAGGGCATTATGACATAGAAGAACGTGTCGTAAGGTGTGGTGAACGAAGTGGCCAATTGGTCCGACATCATCATCTTAATTTGGTGGTATCTTGAGTATGAATCGAGAAAACACAAAAATTCTGAGCCAGCCGTCGAGTCAATGGCTTGGTCAATGCGAGGCAAAGCAAACGGATCTTTGGGACACGCTTTGTTCAAGCCGGTGTAATCAACGCACATTCTTAATTCTTTGGTTCCCTTTTTGGGGACAAGTACAGGATTGGCCGCCCATCGGGTGTGAAGGACTTCTCGGATAAAACTAGCCTTAAGTAACCTAGCTATCTCTTTGCCTATGGCGTGTCTCTTCTCGTCTCCAAAGCATCATAGAGGTTGTTTCACCGGTTTGCATTTTGGATCAATATTCAAGCTGTGCTCGGCAAGTTCCCTAGGTACACCTTTCATGTCGGTAGGTTGCCAGGCAAAGATTTCCATATTCTCACGGAGGAACTCGAAGAGTGCGCTTTCCTATTTGGGATCCAGGTTCATTCCAATGGCAGTGGTCTTGGAGGCATTGCCTACCACAAGTTCCACTGGCTTGGTTTCGTTGGAGGCCTTGAAAGCTGGGGAGGAGTCATAAATCTGCTTCTTCGACACCAGCATCTCTGAGGCATCGACCTTGCTCTAGATCTCCTTGAATTCTTCGTTGTAGAGAATATCTTCCGTAAAGGCTGCTTATCCAATCTCGCAGTCCCTTGCTTTGGTAAAGCTTCCGGATACGGTGATGACACCGTTTGGTCCGGGTGTCTTGAGCTTGTTGTAGACGAAGCATGGCTTGGCCATGAAGGCGTGGAAGATGTCACAACCGAATATGACATGGTACATGCTCTTGAAGGCGACCACCTCAAAGGACATGCGTTCTTGGCTGTAATTATTAACATCGCCAAAAGCGACCTGAAGCGTGATGCACCCAAGGGACCGAGCCTCCCAACCAGGAACTACACCGTGGAAGATGGTGCTGGTCTGCCTTAGGTTAGCCTCCGTCAAGTTCCTCTTGTGTAGTGTATCCAAGTACATGATGTTGATGCTGCTTCCACTAACCACCATACATTTGGTGAACTCATTGTCGTCAATCAGGAGGTTGATGACCATGGCGTACTGGTTCTCCGTAGGGATGAGGTCTGGCTGATCCTTCCTGTCCCAAGTAATTGGAATCTCCGACCAGCATAGGTACTGGGGAACTGGGGGTAGAGTGGCCATCAGTATCTTCATAGAGGTCTTCTGTTGTCGGACGGTGGGGGTGCCAAGGAAAGTGTGGAAAATGGTTGCCTTCTTCTCGAAGGAGTTCTTGCCCTTGCCATCTCTCTTGGCGGTGTGCTTGGGGTCAACATCCTCATCCATGTCACTTGAATCCTTGGACTCCTCTTCCTTCTTCTTCCCCTTGCCCTTTCCTCACGGTCTGTTCTTTCGACTTTGCTTGTAGCCGGACTCAGGGTCCTCCTTGAGATCATTGACGAACTTGCAATGGCGATTGGTGTGAGTAGCTTTGCCGTTGGCATCAAGGTGTATGAGGAACGACATATCACGGTACTCTTCGTAGGTTTGGGGAACGTGTAGCGCTTCTGAGGTAGTTTCATTGTCTTGCTGCTGCCCACGACCAGCTCCCCATCCTCGGCCACGCTGGCCGCCATCACCTCGTCCTACAAATGTCATAGCGGCCATATTGGAGGTTTGCTTTTCTTAGGGAGGGGTCTTCCGCTTGGTGCTGCTGTTCCTCCGAGCTTGAGTTGGAATGGCCGTTGCTGGAAGGGAGCCACAAGCATCGTCGTCGGTATCCGCGATCTCACTGGCCAACTGAATCATCTGGTTGAGATCTAGCTGGTGATTGTCCTTCATGCGCTTCAACTTATGTCGGAGCAATGTGCCCCTTTCCAACCCGTAAATGAAGGCGGCCATGGCGGTCTGAGCGTGCACTCCTGCGCAAGAATTCTTCATATCCAACCAGCGAGAGAGGTAGGCGCGAGATGTCTCGTATTTCTCCTGCACGCACCGCTGTAGATCGCCAACAGTACAGGGACATTTATACGTACCCTCGAAGTTCTTGGTGAACGCTTCTTGCATGTACAACCAATTGCAGATGGATCTCTCTGGCAAGTCATTAATCCATTGTCGGGCCGTGCCCGCCAACATTAGTGGGAGGTACTTGACAGTGACGTTGGGGTTACCCCCGGTGATCTCCACCGCGTTGCCATAATCCTGCAACCATGTGGCTGGCTTGGCAGTGCCGTCATAGGGCTTGATGGTCTTGTCAATCCAGAAACTTTTGGGGTAAGTTGCGGACCGTATCATAGGTCCAAAGCAATGTGGTCCCAGGTATGGTTCTTCCCGGGCCTCGTGGATCTTGTCCAGACGTGAACATGCATCGTATGGCTCCGGGCTTATTTTCTTCTTCTTGCCATCAGGGGATCGGCTGCTTGAACGACACGGGCCTCCTCTGCCATGGTGGCTGCTAGGTGGTGATGGAGGCGGAGGTGGAGGTGGGTTAGACTTCTTGCTGTTACCCTCCTGCGACGCCTCACGCATGTCGCGGTTTCTTGTCGGACGCGGAGGGTCATGGCGCGACCTGCTCTTGTGTCCTTGGTTGCGCTCTCCATCATGATGGGTCTGCTCTGCGTTGTCGCGGATGACAATGCCGCTTTGCCTTTCCGGAGGCATATCCATATGATGGTGAGCCTTGGCATCTTCGCGATGTCGGGGAGAGCGGGGCGGCGGAGATGGGCGACGAGGTTGAGCCTTGCCTCCATGGTTGGAGGATATGGGGATAACGTCCTTCCTGTTGCGCGCATCCCTCCTTCTTCGTTTTGACGAACCCGTCTGCGACCCGACATCATGAGGAGATCTGTCCCTTGGCGTCTTATGCTGGCTAGACTGGCAGAACGCTGGGTCAGACTCAAGCCTCTGAGAGGTGGCCTTTTCCTGCTGCTTCACCGCCTTGGCCACTAGGTCATAGACCTGATCCACAGCTGCGGGTGATCTATCCTGTTCCAGAAGGGTCTTGGCGACGGCGAGGTTGAGAAGAGGAGTGGGCATCACCTGCCTGCCTTCACTGTTAATGTATGGCTTGGCCTGTGCCGGCTTCAAGGGAGCCCATCCTAGGTTTTGCCGTACACCAGGGTCATTGATGACATGAGCCGGAGCTTTCTTAGCCTTCTGCTGCTGTAGCAGAGTCTTGTACTCGGCCTCCATTGCTCTAGCTTTCTCTATTGACTTCTGCGCATTGGCCAGATCTCAATCTAGCTTAGCGCCTTGATCCGAGATGGCATGTGCTTCCTCCAACAGCTGCTGGCGCTTCTCGTCAAGCTGGACTACATTGTGAATATGAGCCACGGTCATGGGCTCGACGAAGAGATTGCCGTACATCACTCTATCAGCTGGAGTGATTTGGGAAGCAGCAGACATAGATGCCGGAGGCGGCGGGTTTCCGGTGTTGTTATTACTTGGACCGGTGCCGAGTTCCTGCGGCTGCTACGCTAGGTTAGGCGGAGGGGGCATGACCTTTGTGCGATCATTGTCGGCAGAAACAGGTGGTCCCTTCCCTTTGTCCAGCGCTGTAGGCGGAGCTCGTCCGGGTTGATCTTCATCCATCGTCGTCCCAATGGCGACGAACACTTCTCGAGACGTGATGGCGTTGTTGGCCTGCTCGTCGCGCTTGTAATCCTGCTCCATCTCTTGCATGGCAGAGTCTAGCTCCTCCGGACTGAAGTATATCTCCTCCGAGTCAGTGCCGATGTTGGCGTAGAGCGTGTCAAGCATGGAGTCGGAGGGTGTCGGGGATTCTTCGATGAAGGGTGAGGCAGAGCTGGTGGTGGCGCAGCTGCAATAGTAGCAACGATGACTCGAGGTGGTGGCACAGCTGCGGCGACGACAACCGGAGGAGGTGGTGGCGGTGGCTGAGGTGGAGGGGCTCCGCCAATGAGCGCAAGTTCTGTCTGAGCTTCCTCCTCAGCCGCTTAGCTATTGACGGTGTTCACCATACTTCCGAAAGTGAGGCGTCCTGAAGTCTGCTGTCGCCTTAGCGTATGCCGGAGAAGCGTACCTTGGTCCAGCCCTTCCACAAAGTGATACATAGCATCATCATTGGGGTAATGAGCCAGATCGGCCCGTATACGGAGCCACCAGGCAAGGTAGTCGCGGGGGGTTTTCTCCCTCTCTCTGGATGCAATGCGCCAGATCGAAGATGGTCACCACTCCGACGAACTTGGATATCTGCTGTCTAGACACGCGGTCAAAGCCGGCAGACTTGCAGCGATCTTCCACCGTTATATCCTGCACAGGGGCGGTTTGGGTGGGCCTTGAATTTTTCCGATCTTTGCCGGCAAACTCCAAAGAGAGATCCGACATTGATCCTTCCGCGAACGTATCCTGCCCGTAGGAGGTCCGTGCGGATCTTGATGCTCCTCCGACTCCCAGGGAACTAGTGCCCAAGTCGGTTTCGCCGATGAAGAGGTGGATATCTCTGATGGGGACAATTGAGCACCGTGTAAGGTTCGTCTTCATCGGGATCCAGAACTCGTCGAGAGGGACGATCGGAACATTTCCAAAGAAGAGAATGGTTTCGCCAATTCCCGCGAAGATTTTGGACCCCGCCCGCTATAGAGCCTGAAGCGCCTCTTGCCCCATGGTTGGCGCCAACTGTCGTGGTATTGCCGACGAGTAAGCCATGGAGGGGTCCTCACAGTGCGTGTTTAGAGACGTGGGGTAAGGCGGACAGTTGACGGGTACGAGTTAACACAGCTTACCCAGGTTCAGATCCCACAACAGTGGCAGAATCCTACTCCTGCTATAAATCACTATAATGGCAATACGCTGAGTTACAGGGATCGGTTCGCTGTGCGAGATATGAGTTATCTTATGCCCTAAAGGCTCCCATAGGCCCGACTTATATAGTCGCCAGGTCCTAGGGTTACAGGGAAAGTCCTAGCCAGACAGGTTACAGAGTCCTACACAGTATACAATCGGTCTAACGTGTCTTGTATTCCAAGACTCCGAGTACGTTGGTGACTCCTCCGTAGCCTTCCTTTATCTGTCATGGGCCTCCCTTCTAGATCCATCTAATTGGGTCGCCCAGCAGGCCATGGGCCATGCTACCAACTATGGGCAACCTGGGTTATCCGGATAAGAGACATGCTATGAGGATACCCATATAGCATACCCCCAACAGGTTAATTATCCATTTATTTTATAATGATCTTAACCATGTTTCTAAGTCTATGCTTGATACTGCAGCTGGAGGAACATTCATGCAAGTCAACCATGCCCAATGGCATGTGGAAAGATCAAACACGAAGAAGGTGAAAGCCGTCACACCTCAAGAAAATGAAGAACTCAATGCTAAACTAGATGAGCTCATATTAGCCATCAAAGGTTAGGAAACCCCGGTTAGATCTATCCCAGAACCAAATATTGAAGAAATAGACTTCATAGCTCGTAATGATTATAATCCTACTTAGAAGAACTATAATCGAAATTTTCAGAAACACTATTCTAGTCCTACAGGTAACTCTAATAATAATATGGCATCATGTAATGGTAGTCTCCAAGAAACTCTTAAGTCTTTTATGGATTCTCAAAATGAGCAAAATAATATACTTGTTAAAATAACGGAGAACTATGCTTAGTAAATTATCTAACCAAGCTGTTAGTTTGAGGAATGATTTGCAGGCCCTCCAAGAAAGGACAATGATTGTTGAGGCACAGCTAGGTAAGATAACCGAGAGTCAAACTCTCATTCTAGCTAAATTTGCAGGTAAACATGAGCCCAATACAGTTGAAGACCTTAAGATGATAAGAATCCAAAGGGAGGAGCCTGAAGAACTTGACTATAGCAATGCTCCTTCACCAAATTACATGGTTGAAGAACTTGTGAAAAGGATCAATATCAACATTCCGGTAAGTTAAGGAAATGATTAAGCCATGTATCAACACTTCGTTAATCAGGTAGCAATTAAGGTACGTGATCTTGAGGAAGAGTATAATAAAATTGTTGAAAAATTACCTATTAAGCTTGATGATATATTTGATCCTACTAATAATATTAAAATTGGGACTAATGAAATAGCTGCACTTTGTGATTTAGGTGCAAGTGTTTCAAAAATTCCAAAGAGTATTTTTAATAAGATAAATCTTGGCTCATTTGAAATCACCGAGTTAAAATTACATCTAGCAGATTCTTCCTATAAACAAGAAGTAGAAATTAAGGAGAATACTTTAGTATACATTAAAGGCTATCCTGCTCTTATTTTTTTTATTGTTGACATGCCTGAAGATGCTACTACTCCAATCATATTAGGTCATCCTTTCTTAAGAACTATTAAGTCTTTGATTAATTTGCATGAAGGGAACGTGAAGCTTCAATTGCCTTCATGGGATCCTATTGTTATTCATTTTCCTAGGAAGAAGAAAGCCAAGCATGATGAGAAGGAGGCCATCACTTTAAAGGCCAACTATTTTGGAGTGGGTGTTCCACTCATCTGGCCTAAGTGAGAAACATCAAGGTCAAGATATTGACCATAAAAGAGCGCTGTATGGGAGGTAACCCATGAGAAATAAAGGTTTGAGTAAACTTTTTAAGTTTTAGTTTAAGTTTCTTGTTGAATAAAGAATGCTAGAAAACTCCAGTTGAGGAGGAGAAGTTTGGTAGTACTAAAAATCCTATTTTATACATGTTGTTGTTGGTCGACAATATAGACTGTCATTTTTCTGTCCAAACATGGTGTTTCTCTAAGTTTCAGTTTAAGAAAGAATTCTCGAAGAAACGGAAAAATTTTGGCGAGTACAGACGGTTTAACGACCAACTATACGGCGGGAATAAAAATTCCAGCGGTATAGTTGCGGCCGTATAGTAATCAATGTCATCGACAAAAATTTCTTCCCAGGTACAGAAGTTTTAATGACCAACTATACGGCAGGAATAAAAATTCCGGCCATATAGTTGCGGCCGTATAAATATCGAGGCCTTTTTCGATTTTCTTTTGAAAGGTACAGTAAGCTTGACGACCAACTATACAGTGGGGATGAAAAATCCCGGCCGTATAGTTTGGCCGTATAGTTGTGCCTCTAGGTAAAAACCCTAGAAACCCTAAACTTTTGACGTCAGACCAACTATACGGCGGGAACAAAATTTTCCAGCCCTATAGTTTAGTCCAACCACAAAATCACCATGGGATGGCACGCCCAACACCAAAACTACAATCCTTTTTCTCTCTTCTACCTCCAAACTCTCTCAAAACCTCAAGAGATCTTTATCTCTACTCAATTTCGTTCGATTTCCTCGCACACAAGTGATCTATGGTATGTTTCTCCTCCGATCATCCAATTACTTTTTGCAAATTCATCTATGATCTATTGTCATTATCAATCTAGGGTGAGACTTACTATGAACTAATTGCCATGATTTTCTTGCCTAGATTGTTATTTTGAGGAGATTCTTTAGTGTGCTATGATGAGGAATATGTTATGCTTATTACTATTGGATCAAAAAGTTTTATTTTTGTCTTTTCTTATTATTTTAGATGATGAACACAAGGAGACAAACTCGTGCTCGTGATGCCGCTAGTTCTTCTCAGGCTGCAGCTCAGGAACACATGGGGATACGATTCAAGAATGAGTCCCACCGTGATCGCTTCGACATGATCAAGAACCAAGAAGTGAAGGCAACCAAGTGGGATTGCCCCATTATATTGAATCAACTCGATATTTCTGATGACTTCAATCTACTTTGCAATAGAGTTAGCCTACAAAACTTTGTATTTCATGATGTGCCTACCTATCGCTGGTTAACTATTGATTTTTTAAGTTCTTTTAAAAGCATCGTTAAAACATGGCGTGGAGAGGATATTGTTTCTTTCCGACTTATGAATAACAATTATTCGTTATCACTTGATGAAGGGTGCAATTGTTTTGATTTAACAAACAATGATTCTAATGATTTACGTCCATCTTAAACTGTCATAGACCCTTCCCTGGAACTCTATTATAATAGAATGAGTTTCACATCTAGAGTCAGCAAGGGAAAAAATATTCAGCATCCTGCACTTCATTATTTGTTCTATGTCATTGCTAACACCTTGCAGGAACAAAATGAGTTCACATGACTCAATGAGGAGGACATTTTGGTCATTGCAAAAGTTGCTTTCCACAACAACAACTTGTCCCTCCACTTGGGCACAATTCTTGTGCGCTACTTGGAGCACCAATCCTCCCAAAGCCAAGGACTAATCACAGGTGGAGGCGTCATCACCGTTCTTGCCACTTCTTTGGGCATCGACCTAAGTGAGGTGCAACCATTTCTAGGTGAGCGACGTGTTGGTTTATCTACTTTAAAGCCTTGTGGAATGCTCACTAGAAGAGGTGGTGTTTATTACCTGCATAGTGCTCGAGCTGGGTGTCTCTACCCCGCTCCTTTGCCTAATGGTCTTTTCTCTATCGAGGAAGGACGTTTGCTATATGACTTGCAGGTTGAGCAACACCAACCCGAGGAGGAGATTCCCGATGAGGATGAAGACCAAGAAGAGGAGCAAGAAGTTCCTTATCAAGAGGAGCAGCCACTAAACCGGTTCTCTATATATCAAGATTTTCAAGAACTTGGAGGAACTATGGAGGGGATGCATAATCTCACCCTGAACCTCCAAGAAACCACTAGTAACTAATCAACTCAATTTGCAAACTAGAATTTCAACTTTTTTACGCCACCACAATGATTTTAAGGGCTTGCAAAGGCCTAAGCTTGGGGAAGTTTCCTCATTATCTTTATTTGGCATTCATTTATTTTTGAAGTAATGCTTTTAGTTTGACTTTATAAGCACTCGTGTTGGTTTCCCCTACACTTTCTCTTTAGTTATTTTTATTTGTTTTCAAGATTTTCTAGTCGATATTTTCTGCCAATTTTCTATTCTTTAATTTCCTCTCTTAAAAACAACAAAAATATTTTTCCATTTATCTTTATTTTCCCTCTTTCTTATACTCTCCTCGAGGTTATCGTATATTTTCTGAAGAGTGATTGACTTCGAGTTTCCAAGAAAAAAATCAAAAGGGAAGAGAGAAGTGGAACCAATCATGAGAGGTATGCCTTATGACTCCCCACTTTTGAAGTTTGAGAAACCCGTGCTAGTTAGTAGTAAATGTTAAGATGTTATATTGGTGGAGTGAGTCTTTATATTGGAGTAAAATTTTGTTTGCATGGGTATTTATTTGAGTACATTTTTGTTCCAGCTCTTGTAGTTATCCAAGTCTTGCCTAAAAAGTTTCCAAACAATTATAATAAGAAAAAGTCTCACAATTGAAGACTTGGGTGTTGTAGTGTTTAGTCTTGAAAGCCTATTTCTATAGACATTTGACACCATAGAAAATAATGATTGACTTGATAGCTCTCTTTGAAAAGATTTGTTCAATTGAATTAATGTTTAGCGGTTTTTGTGAGCATGCCAAATTTTGACTTGTGAATCATAAGAATGATATAGCTTCATGCGTGTCAAACTTGATGGGATGCCAACAACTCCGCTAGCCTACGAACGATCTTCATGGAGGAAACTCCTAGATTTCGGCTATGAGTTGATTAAACATTTGTAGCAACAATGATATAATGGGTAAGATTCTTGGCACTCCCAGGTAGCTATATAACATGATGGAATCACTCCTCTGGATGATATGAGTAATCATTATTCAAAAGGAAAAAAACCTTAGTGATGCCACGAGTGTCCATCACAGCCCGATAAACTAAATAAATTTTTTGGCATGCTCTCAATTACTTAAGAACTAAAATTCTTGAAGTACAATGAATATAAAATTAGTGCTTGCAAAGTCTTGACTTATCGATGTGGGATGATTGAGATACTTTAGTGTATATGATTTTCATGGCAAACTCTCACACTCTCAATTTTACATGATTATATTTCATTGTTCAAAGGCAAGCTTATGAGTTGATTACATGACATGGAATAGAGTTTACTCATTTGAATCATCGATGCTTACAATAATTTTGTTGCACTATAAGGATTCATTAAAACCCGTATTATATGATTGCCATTACTCTATCTATGCTAAAGTATTCCAGTTTAAAAAACTGAAGGAAACATTAGACTTCCAATCATGAGTAAGATCATCATCTCGTTATTTCAGTTTAAATGCTGAGTTCCCTTTTGATTTTGGTTTTATTGCTCGAAGACGATCAAGTTTAAGCTTGGGGATGTTGATGGCTGTGAAATATAGCCATCCACACTCACATTTAAACTGGATATTATTCATATATTTTATGAAATATCTCTCTAAACCCTGCCACTAATGCCTAATGATCAAAGGGGTATGCAATCATGTCTTGTTATTTTTCCCTACACAGATAATGACGTTTGATGATGGGAATCACAACATTAAAGTCAACGATACAAGATTTCCAACACGTCAAAGAAACCAGGAGTTTTGAAGTGGATCCAGAATCTTTAACGACCAACTATATGGGAGGAATAAAATTTCGGCCGTATAGTTTCCATCGACACCACTAGGTTAAATAGAAAAACTTTTGTGAAGGGACCCCTATATAAAGAGGCCTCGGGCGATGAGAAAATAGCTCCTCGATCTCTCGCTTCGCCACTGATGACACCCAGCCATCAGAAACCACACCGCTGGAGGAATATATCTAGATCTAATCTCCAAACCCTTCTCCACCGCCATAGCCATATTCCACCACTTGTAATAGTAGATCTCTTCTCCAATTGGCAACATTGTAAGACTATTTGCTATCATTCTTATGATCTCTATTACAATGTTTATGATTGTCAATTTCATCTCTATGTGTGAGTAATTCTCCTTGGGCTAAAGGCTTCGGCCTAGCCATGTAGTATGTTCATGTTATTTATCATAGATGGGATCATGTATTAGTTTGTATGGCATGATGATTATTGTACCCTCTCTTTCCTCAATCTAAGGACTTGTCAGGTACCCAATGTAGGGTTCGCAGCATAGAAAACACATTTTTCCTACGATGGGAACAACTATGTACCAAGATGTATCTACTAGATACAAGAAACGAGCGGATGTACATACGTAGAGAACATACCCTTGAAGACCGACAAAGCTTAACGAGGTTGAACTCGTGGTTGATGTAGACAATCTCTTGCCGATCTCAAGATCGAGAGGAAGTCCTAGCGTCGCAAATCAGCGGCGCATCCGTGCTCGCACACACATCCGGGACACCGAGCAACCTTCGCCTCCTCGCTCTAGTGATGCAGTGGAAGCACAACTCTTTCTTGCCAAATAGACACCGGGAAAACATGTATCTCGCTAGTCCGAGACCATGGGGGATAAATACTAGAGGAGAGAGATCCTTCACAAGGAGGTGTGAGTGAGAGAGAGGGAGGGGGCTCCTTTTATAGGAGGAGGGGGAACCCCAAGTGGGTGGCCGGCGCATGGGGCTGCCCCTTTCCCTCCCTCCATTGATGTGGGTGGACACCCCACTCACAAAAATGCCTTTCAATTTCCTCCACTCAAAAACCCACTCAAATTCCCATTAAATTTCCACCAAATTTAATGCAAACGCTCATTAAATAAAACTCCTTTTATTTATTTAGAATTTTGTCAATTACTTTAATGACCAACATTCACATTAACCCCTTGCTAGTATTTCATTTCACATGCAAAAATACTTTCTGCAATTTCACCTGAAAACCCGTTTTGGTATCTAGTGAAATAAATTCC
Organism: Avena insularis; assembly: GCA_023614405.1. Classification (NCBI taxonomy): domain Eukaryota; kingdom Viridiplantae; phylum Streptophyta; class Magnoliopsida; order Poales; family Poaceae; genus Avena; species Avena insularis. The sequence continues at coordinate 158,188,246 of CM042695.1, read as the reverse complement.
TATGCTTGTTATTCTTTCCGACATGAAACTGTTGCTCCAAATGGATGTCGGTGTCTCTTAAGTGTGTCACCATATGGTTAGCAAATAATGCGGACATGATCGAGACCCCTCTCAGATCAATAATCAGAAGCGGAACCTAGAGATCCATACTGACTCCCACACATTCAACGATGACTTTCTTGTGATCGCGAGAACCTTTTATGCTAGTATCTTAATCCTTTTGTTTCACGATATATTACATGTCCGAGATTCGATCATCGGTATCTCCATACCTAGTTTGATCTCGTTACTGACATGTACTCTTTTCTTGTTCCCGTGATATAACATTCTAGTGATCAAATCACTTGCTTGCAAGCTAATCAATGTGATATCACCGAGAGGGCCTAGAGCATATGTATCCGTCATCGGGATGAACAAATTCCACTCTCGATCCATGGGCCTCAACATAACACTTTAGTACTACTGAACCCATCTTTATAATCACCCTGTTACGGTGTGACGTTTGATGTTATCAAGATACTCTTCCGGTGTTAATGATTGACATGATCTCATGGTCTAAGGATTAGGATCATTTCATATGTTGTTATAGCAATATAAACTCAATGACTTTTATCGTAATGCTATACTTCAGATGAATGTTCATCACACCATTACACTAATGTTGTGACCTTGTTATTAACAACATCCAATGTCCATGATCAGGAAACCTTGATCATCTTGTTAATCAACGAGCTTGTTTATGAGAGAGGCATAACTAGGAACTTTCTGTTTGTTTATTAAACACACATGTATTAATGTTTCCGTATTAATACAATTATAGCATGCAAAATAAACGTCTATCATATACTTGGAATATACATAATAACCACTTTATTATTGCCTCTCAGGGCATATTCCCTTCAGTCTCCCACTTGAAGTAGAGACAATAATCTAGTTACATAGTGATAAATCTAACACCCATGGAGTTCTGGTGTTGATCATGTTTTGCTCTAGGGAGAGTTTTCGTCAACGGATCTGCTACATTGAGATCCGTGTGTACTTTACAAATCTTTATATCTCCATCCTTGAAATGCTCGCGGATGGAGTGAAACCGGCTCTTAATATGCTTGGAATTCTTGTGAAACCTTGGTTCTTTGGCATTGGTTATGGCACCATTGTTGTCACAATAGATCACCATTGGTTCCAACGCACTTGCAACCACACCTAGTTCGGATATGAACTCCTTCATCCAAACCGCTTCCTGATCCGCTTCCGAAGCAGCAACATATTTGGCCTCTGTTGTTGATCCTGCCACCACAGGTTGTTTGGAACTCCTCCAACTAACCGCTCCACCATTCATGAGAAATACGTATCCGGATTGAGACTTAGATTCATCCGGATCAGTGTTAAATCTTGGATTGACATAACACTTAGCGACGAGCTCTTCTTCACCTCCGTACACAAGAAACATATCCTTAGTTCTTCGTAAGTACTTAAGGATATTCTTGACCGCTATCCGGTGTTTTGAACCTGGATCTGATTGGTACCTACTAGTCAAACTAATAGCATGTGCCACATCCAGTCTTTAACATAGCATGGCGTACATTATAGAGCATATGGCTAAAGAATAGGGACTTTGTCCATTATCTCTCTTTCTTCCGCCGTAGCCGGACTTTGAGTCTTACTCGATGTCTTGCCTTGCAACATAGGTAAGAACCCCTTCTTACTTCCGTCCATTTTAAACTTCTTTAAAATCTTATCAAGGTATGTACTTTGCGATAGCCCTATTAGGTGCCTAGATCTATCTCTATAGATCTTTATGCCTAATATGTATGACGCTTCACCTAGGTCCTTCATTGAAAATTTGCTGTTTAGATAACTTTTAACACTGTTTAAAATATCTACATCATTTCCGATCAATAATATGTCATCCACATATAATATCAGAAATGCCACATTGCTCCCACTCACTTTCTTGTAAATACAAGCCTCTCCATAAGTTTGAACAAATCCAAACTCTATGATCACCTCATCAAAGCGGAGATTCCAACTCCGGGATGCTTGCTTCAGTCCATAGATGGATCGTTGAAGCTTCCATACCTTGTCAGCATCCTTAGGATCGACAAAACCCTTTGGTTGTATCATATACAACTCTTTTTCTATATTTCCATTGAGGAACGCGGTTTTTACATCCATCTGCCATATCTCATAATCGAAATATGCAGCAATTGCTAACATAATCCTAACTGACTTTAGCATCGCTACGGGAGAGAATGTCTTATCGTATTCAACTCCTTGAATTTTTCGAAACCCCTTTGCGACAAGTCGAGCTTTATAAACGGTCACATTACCATCAACATCAGTTTTCCATTTGAAAATCCATTTATTCTCCACGGCCTTTCGGTCGTGAGGTAAGTCCACCAAGTTCCAAACTTGGTTTTCGTACATGGATTCCATCTCGGATTTCATGGTTTCTAACCATTTGTTGGAATCCGGGCTCATCATCGCTTCTTCATACGTCGCAGGGTCATCAATTTCATCAACCATGAAATTCATAATAGAATTTCCGTACAGCTCGAGAGCTGCACGCGTCCTGCTAGACCTGCGAGGTTTGGTAGTATTCTCTTTCGGAGCTTCATGATCATTATCATTAGCTCCCTCTTCAATTGGTGAATCCAACTCCGGAACGACTTCTGGCCCTGCGCTACTCGCCATACTATGAAGATAAGGTTCTACAACCTCTTCGAGTTCTACCTTCCGACTACTCACACCTTTCGTGAGAAACTCTTTCTCTAGAATGGATCCATTCTTGGCAACAAAAACCTTGCCCTCGGATCTGTGATAGAAGGAATACCCAATAGTTTCCTTAGGGTATCCTATGAAGATGCATTTTTCGGCTTTGGGTTCGAGTTTATCCGGTTGAAGTTTCTTCACATAAACATCGCATCCCCAAACTTTAAGAAATGACAGCTTAGGTTTGTTTCCAAACCACAATTCATACGGTGTCTTTTCAACGGATTTAGATTGTGCCTGATTTAAAGTGAATGCAACAGTTTCTAGTGCATAACTCCAAAATGACAGTGGCAAGTCTATCCGAGACATCATAGATCGAACCATATCCAATAAAGTACGATTACGACATTCCGACACACCATTTCGCTGTGGTGTTCCGGCAGGTGTGAGTTGTGAAATAATTCCACAATCTTTCATATGAGTGATAAACTCGTAACTTAGATACTCACTGCCACCGTCGGACTGTAGAAATTTGATCTTTCTATTATGATGATTTTCCACTTCATTCTGAAATTCCTTGAACTTTTCAAAGGTTTCAGACTTGTGTTTCATGAAGTAGATATAACCGTATCTACTCAAATCATCCGTGAAAGTTACAAAATAATGATATCCACCTCGCGCCGACACACTCATTGAACCACATACATCAGAATGTATGATTTCCAATAAATTTGTCGCCCGTTCTATTGAACCGGAAAACGGCGTTCTAGTCATCTTGTCCATAGGGCATGGCTCACATGTATCAAATGATTCAAAATCAAGTGATTCCAAAAGTCCATCCGAATGGAGCTTCTTCATGCGTTTAACGCCAATATGACCTAAACAACAGTGCCACATATATGCAAATATATCAGTATTAAGTTTAGTCCTTTTAGCATCAACATTATGAATATGTGTAACATTATTATCGAGATCCAACAGAAATAAACCATTCATCATCGGTCCATGACCATAAAAGATTTCATTCATATAATGTCACATCCCAAGATTTTCCAAATCTTGTTATGTCAAAAATAAATGAATAAAATAAAACTTTGTTGATTTTCAGGGTGAGAAGAAACTTTTTGATTCCAATTGGAAGCTTTCAAAACCTATTTGGATCAAATAGAATCCTAAAGGGATTTAAAAAGATAAATAAACAATAAAGTTAAAAATATTTGGAAGTCTATTTTGGATCATTTAATAAAAGATTCGGTTTTCAAATGATAAGGTTGAATTATAAATAAGGATTATTTATAGAGCCAAATTAAAACTTGGTCAAGCATTTGAAATAAAATGTTTGCTTTGATTAAAAGAGCAAAGGTTTATCTAAATAAAATAATGAGAGTTTATTAATACAATTTTATTAAAGTAAAGACTTTTCCCATTTTAACTAAACACTAAAAACTTATTAATTTATTTAAATAAGATTTTTCAAGTACTCTATAATTTCAAATAAAACCTACTGATTTGGTTTTGATAATATTTAGATTAAAAATGGAGTTTTAAATAAATCAAATCCTATTTGATTTAATAACTAAAGGACTATTTTATATAATTAATAAATGGTTCCTAAAAAGAATAGAAATATTATTGTTTTGGACCTTGATTTGTGTTGTTAAACATAACTAAACAAAATACAAAGTTTGGTGGAAGTTTGATTTGTTTTGGTTGTTTGAATTGTTGTTTGAAATTCAAAACAGAAAATCAAATAGGAAAAGAAAAAGGTTACTGAATAAAAAAATGAATCCAACCTGATCCAACCCACCTGGCCCAGCAAGCCCACCAGTATAGCCCAACTTCTTTCCCCACGCGCGAATCGTTTTCCACTCAGAAACGCACCCGCGCAGACACAGACGAGTGGACCCCTCCCCTCTCTTTCTCTTTCGCTGACGCCCAGACCCCACCACCACCTCAGCATCGTCTTCAACCCCCAAACCAAGCCCTGCCGTTGCAGCCAGTAATGCCGGCGATCAATTCGTGTTAACTGCGACCATAACTCCCCTGCGACCACGCGTGTATAAACGCCTCCCTCCCCTCTCGAATTTCCCCCAGACAGCTCCCCCTATCTGCCTCTAGGCTGCCCCAATTCGAGCCCGCACCCCCACTGCTCCGACGAGGTTTTTCCACCGATTCTGGACACACCTTGCCGCCCCTCTCCTTTCTCTGCACGTGAGCTTGCTTACCACCTCCTGGCGCATCTCCCCGTGCCACCTCCTGGTGCCCTAGAACGTCGACTTCGTCTTCACCTGAGCGCCGCCGCACCTACCATTTCCTCCGGCGAGACTTCCTGGTAAGCTCAGACCGTCTCGAAGCCATTCATTGATGCTCACATGTTCCCTGGTACCGTGCGCGTCTAACGCACCCCTTATTTCGATTTGGCACGCCTTGTAGCCCCGCTCCCGTCGACGACCGTACGAACCCGAGGCGCAACTCCACTCCGGCGAGCGATTCCGATCACCTCCGTGCGCCCCTTCGCCAGCCAGTACCACCTCGAGCTTCAGCAAGTCTCTGCGAGTCTGGTAAGCCTCGCCAACCTCTTCCTCGCTTCCTCTAGCACCAGCTCCACCGTAGCCAGACACGCCACCGCCGCCAGCCGCCGTCAGCGCCGCTCGAGTTTGGTCAATCAGATTTACACCGTTAGATCTTGATCCTATGGCTAATATTAGAACCTGAGGGAAAGGGTATGAGCACGTCTGGGCCGCACGATCTGTTTAGATCCAACGCCTCACAGAGGCCGATCCGTGCGAACCGGTACCGCCCAATGGTATTGCGCCGCGTGGCACTGAATCTGTTTAAAACAGATTTTAGAATCTGATTATAGATGCAAATTTGTAAACCTCATAACTTTTGATCCACATGTCCAAAATTTGCAAATTTTATATCAATGGAATCAGTGGAACAAGCCCTATCCAACCATGCACTTTGTTTAGTAAAAAGCTTCTAGTAAAATGTTTGTTTTTGCAGAAACTTGTGTATGCTTGTTTAGGATATAAATTTTTTTTCAAAATAATTTTAGGGTTGAAATCTTTGCAAATTGGTTTGTTGTGAACATACTATTTTTAGGAACCAACTTATGTATTTAAAAATGTATTTTGTGAAGTTTAGGAGTAAATACTTGAATTAACACATTTCTAGTCAAATAAAAATGTTGATTTTGATATGGAAATGATTTTTGAGTAAAACCTTTTGGAAAATGATTTGATTCAAACCTACTGACCCTAAACACCAAGTTTTGAGAATTAACAACTTATTTGGTGAACAAAATAAAATTGTTGCTTTGCTAAAAACATTTTTCACCACATGAAATAATGATTTGATTTCAAAAAAAGGTTTATAGATAAAACCCTTTTGCAAATGGTTTTGCCACTTAAGAAAATGACCACTTTGAACCTTGCAATGGTTAGAGCCTATTAGAAACCACCTTTGCAAATAAAACTATCTTTTGCATGCTTGCATGCATGACTTAGTTTCTATTATTTTATGTGTGTTAAATTGTTTGGAATGCTCGTTGAATCTATGTTTGCTTGATTGATTTGTAGTGGAGTTACAAGAGTGTGATTTTAGCAAGATCAAGAAGTGAACCAACATCCTCTACCAAAAAGGCAAGTGACACTATCATCCAAGTCCTAATATTTTCATTACACTTAGTGGATTTTGAAATATGCATGATAAAGACTACTATATTTTGCTATGCTAAATCCTAATAGGATACCCTTATATATTCCTTAGTGAAAACAATGTAGTTGTGAAAAGCTTAGCCCTGCTATATATTTTGAGATGAGATACATGTTGAGATTTATGAAGTTGAGAAAAGACTTATGTTTTATATAATAAAACAAGTACTTAATGAACCACCTGGGTGGAAAAAGATACTCAAGTTTTGGACAAGGTGGCAACGGGAGGAACCATGTTTATATGGCAATCTCTTTTGTTGTGCACTAGAAGGAAACCACCCAGGGACTTAGAGATTGAACATGTTTCTCGTACAGTGGCTTCCGTGTACAGCCACATGCTAAATGGGCACTGGCTTAGTCAACTACATTGGGAAGACCCATGCATTGGCCTCTTCAGGTTAACTGGAAATGAGGGAACTAGGAACCCTACATTGGTGCCTGAAGACAAGCTAGCATTGTGTATGGGAGGACCCTATGGAAAGACTTCGTCACATTCTCAATCTGCTAGTACTCCATCTTGGTGAGTACTTATCCAGCGGCCACTGGTGGCAACAAGATGAGAGTGTGTCATGTGGGTAAAGTGTACAACTTCTGCAGAAGATAAAATTCTAAGTACTTAGCCGTGTCCCCGGTTATGGACAATACTGAGCAACTAAGGCCTGAAGCTATGGGAAATCTCGACATTCCAATTTCTAAAAGCAAAACTTTAAAGTGACAACAAAAGACTTGAAGCACTTGGGGTGTACCAAGGAGCTCAAAAGATTTTGACAAAGACTTGAAGCACTTGGGGTGTACCAAGGAGCTCAAGAGATTTTGACAAAGACCTGAAGCACTTGGGGTGTACCAAGGAGCTCAGAAAGATTTTGACAAAAGATCAAAACTGTTTTGAAAATATAGGATAAATTATTGCTTTCTGCAAATAAGCCTAAAACCCTACTTAGCCAAATATGCATGTAATGGTAGGATCCACTTATTTCTACATAGTAGTGAAACTTGCCAATACAATTCAAATGTATTGACCCTTGTGGCTGTAACTTGTTATGTTGCAGGTTTGTTTGATATTAGTAAAGTTGATTGATTAGGATTACAAGTCTACAACCAACATGTTTGCCTGTGGCACTTTGAAGATGAAGGACCCCATGCTTATAGATATTCTGCTGCAATGTAATGTATTAGCCAAGTGAGCTATGTAAGATGTAATAAAATTATGTTATTCCTGGTTATAAAGTTGTATTATGACCTTTGTTTCTTGATATTACATCTTAACTATGGATGCTAGCTATTGATCCAGGGACTAGCATTGTAAACACAGGGATCTCTACCTTATTAAAGGTTGGGACCACTTACAGATGGTATCAGAGCATTGTGTTGCCTGTAGGATTTGTAAACCTAGGATTGGACAAAAACCCTTAGAGAAATAGGAGTTGTATTTGTTCCAAAACTTATTTACAAACAATCTTGTAATACTCTTTCCTCAACCATTTTGGTTTTTGACTCTAAATCTCTTCTATTTCAACTTGATGGAAAAACCTACCCCATGGCCAAAGACTTCATCATGTGCAAAGGACTCCTTCAACTCCAATGACTTCAACATCTTCAACTCTAATGACTTCAACATCTTCAACTCTAATGACTTCAACATCTTCAGCATTTTTCACCAAGGACTTCAACCTTGGACATCACTAAGGACAAGTGAGACAAGAAATCTTGCTCAAGATTTGGATATTAAGGAAACACAACTTAGAAAAAGCCAACATCACCTTTGAAGTTTTGTGACCTAAAGTTTTTCTCTAAGAAACCATGAGCTCATGCAAGAAGAATCAACCAAGAAAGATGGAAAGATCTCAAGTGAATCATATAGATGGACCACCATATTTAGCTTAAGTCAAACCCACCAACTTATGGGGTGTAACAAAAATATTTTGTTGCCTAAAAATGTGCTTGAACTTTGTTGTTTGAGTGAAATGTTTGTTGTGATTGCTTGCACATTGCTTGTGTAAATTGTGATGTGTGTGATTAGAATCCTTACTTAGAAATCTTTTGCCTATTCTAATCTCAATTCAACCCAAACAGATGACTACTCCAAGAGACTCCCACATCAAGGTTGATGACAACAACAACCAAGAGGACAACATGAGAGAACTTATAGCAACCCAAAACCAGTTGAACCAAATGATAGATCAATTCATAGCCAACACCAGTGGGGAAGATCCAACCCTGCAAGGATTTCTGGAAAACCAAGCCCAAATGTTGCATAAGGTGACAGATCAAATGCTCAACATGGAAAGCAACTTTTCCAAACGAGTTTGTGACAACAAAGATGACAAGGATGTTATTCTAGAAGGAACCAAAGCTTGCAATATTTGTGGAGACAAGGATCACACTTCCAAGGAGCATGGAGATCAATGCCCCAATTGTGAAGAGAAACACCCAGTTGGCCAATGTCCCACCTCTCAAGCTACTTGTTACCTTTGTGAAGGAAATAATCATGTCCCTATCCAATGCCCCATCAATTCCATAGTTGAACAAAGGAAACAAGGTGGAGTGCAACAAATAATTGCAAACTATCAAGAAGGAGCTAAGTCTACCAATAAGAATGAGGACAAAGGAAAATCTCCACTTATACCTCCATGCAATACAACCCAATTTAAAGGACCAAAGAAGAGGCATATGAATTATCCAAGGAGAAATAGAAGGTCAAAGAAACCAGTAGACATTCCTACCTATAAGATAACATATGAAGAACATGAACTAGAGGCACTCCTAGCTTTGGAGAAACCCAACAAAAAGAAGGACAAAAGCCATGTGCAATGTCATCATTGTAAAGAAATGGGACACTATTCCAGTGAATGCCCAGAGAAACAGAAGTATAAGGAGATTGGCCAAGTATGGTGCAACAACTGCAAAGAGCTAGGCCATTATGCAGCAACCTGTCCACAAGAGATACGTGAAGAACTCAAACTTATCACATGTTTCAGTTGTGGTAACCAAGGACATTATGCAAGCAACTGTCCAGAAAAGATGAAGCACAAGATAAACAAGCCTATGAAAGATCTTAGCCTTGTCACATGTTTCAAGTGTGGAAACAAGGGACACTATGCAGATGTTTGCCCAGAGAAGTTTCCCCAAGATCCCAAGCAAGCCAATATGTAATCTAGTTGGAAATTTTTTAAGGGTGGTAGTACCCTAGATGCTTTGAGCCAACTTGTAACCCTAGCCTTCCCAAATCTCGGGACGAGATTTATTTTAAGGGTAGTAGCCTGTCACATCCCAAGATTTTCCAAATCTTGTTATGTGAAAAATAAATGAATAAAATAAAACTTTGTTGATTTTCAGGGTGAGAAGAAACTTTTTGATTCCAATTGGAAGCTTTCAAAACCTATTTGGATCAAATAGAATCCTAAAGGGATTTAAAAAGATAAATAAACAATAAAGTTAAAAATATTTGGAAGTCTATTTTGGATCATTTAATAAAAGATTTGGTTTTCAAATGATAAGGTTGAATTATAAATAAGGATTATTTATAGAGCGAAATTAAAACTTGGTCAAGCTTTTGAAATAAAATGTTTGCATTGATTAAAAGAGTAAAGGTTTATTTAAATAAAATAATGAGAGTTTATTAATAAACCAATTTTATTAAAGTAAAGACTTTTCCCATTTTAATTAAACACTAAAAACTTATTAATTTATTTAAATAAGATTTTTCAAGTACTCTATAATTTCAAATAAAACCTACTGATTTGGTTTTGATAATATTTAGATTAAAAATGGAGTTTTAAATAAATCAAATCCTATTTGATTTAATAACTAAAGGACTATTTTATATAATTAATAAATGGTTCCTAAAAAGAATAGAAATATTATTGTTTTGGACCTTGATTTGTGTTGTTAAACAGAACTAAACACAATACAAATTTTGGTGGAAGTTTGATTTGTTTTGGTTGTTTGAATTGTTGTTTGAAATTCAAAACAGAAAATCAAATAGGAAAAGAAAAAGGTTACTGAATAAAAAAAAATTAATCCAACCTGATCCAACCCACCAGGCCCAGCAAGCCCACCAGTCCAGTCCAACTTATTTCCCCACGCGCGAATCGTTTTCCACTCATAAACGCACCTGCGCAGACACAGACGAGTGGACCCCTCCTCCTCTCTTTCTCTTTCGCTGACGCCCAGACCCCACCATCACCTCAGCATCGTCTTCAACCCCCAAACCACGCCCTGCCGTTGCAGCCAGTAACGCTGGGGATCAATTCGCGTTAACTGCGACCATAACTCCCCCTGCGACCACGCGTGCATAAACGCCTCCCTCCCCTCTCTCATTTCCCCCAGACAGCTCCCCCTATCCGCCTCTAGGCTGCCCCAATTCGAGCCCGCACCCCCACTGCTCCGACGAGGTTTTTCCACCGATTCCGGCCACACCTCGCCGCCCCTCTCCTTTCTCTGCACGCGAGCTTGCTTACCACCTCCTGGCGCATCTCCCCGTGCCACTCATTTGCTCGCGGGTGCCCCAGAACATCGACTTCGTCTTCACCTGAGTGCCGCCGCACCTACCATTTCCTCCGGCGAGACTTCTTGGTAAGCTCAGACCGCCCCGAAGCCATTCATTGATGCTCACATGTTCCCTGGTACCGTGCGCGTCTAACGCACCCCTTATTTCAATTTGGCACGCCTTGTAGCCCCGCCCCCGTCGACGACCGTACGAACCCGAGGCGCAACTCCACTCCGGCGAGCGATTCCGATCACCTCTGTGCGCCCCTTCGCCAGCCAGTACCACCTCGAGCTTCATCAAGTCTCTGCGAGTCTGGTAAGCCTCGCCAACCTCTTCCTCGCTTCCTCTAGCACCAGCTCCGCCGTAGCCAGACACGCCACCGCCGCCAGCCGCCGTCAGCGCCGCTCGAGTTTGGTCAATCAGATTTACACCGTTAGATCTTGATCCTATGGCTAATATTAGAACTTGAGCGAAAGGGTATGAGCACGTCTGAGCCGCGCGATCTGTTTAGATCAAACGCCCCACAGAGGCTGATCCGTGCGAACCGGTACCGCCCAATGGTATTGCGCCGCGTGGCACTGAATCTGTTTAAAACAGATTTTAGAATCTGATTTAGATGCAAATTTGTAAACCTCGTAACTTTTGATCCACACGTCCAAAATTTGCAAATTTTATATCAATGGAATCAGTGGAACAAGCCCTAGCCAAAAATTCACTTTGTTTAGTAAAAAGCTTCTGGTAAAATGTTTGTTTTTGCAGAAACTTGTGTATGCTTGTTTAGGATATAATTTTTTTTTCAAAATGATTTTAGGGTTGAAATCTTTGCAAATTGGTTTGTAGTGAACCTACTGTCCTTAGGAACCAACTTATGGATTTAAAAATGTATTTTGTGAAGTTTAGGAGTAAATACTTGAATTAACACATTTCTAGTCAAATAAAAATGTTGATTTTGATATGGAAATGATTTTTGAGTAAAACCTTTTGGAAAATGATTTGATTCAAACCTACTGACCCTAAACACCAAGTTTTGAGAATTAACAACTTATTTGGTGAACAACATAAAATTGTTGCTTTGCTAAAAACATTTTTCACCACATGAAATAATGATTTGATTTCAAAAAAAGGTTTATAGATAAAACCCTTTTGCAAATGGTTTTGCCACTTAAGAAAATGACCACTTTGAACCTTGCAATGGTTAGAGCCTATTAGAAACCACCTTTGAAAATAAAACTATCTTTTGCATGCTTGCATGCATGACTTAGTTTCTATTATTTTATGTGTGTTAAATTGTTTGAATATTGTTTGGAATGCTAGTTGAATCTATGTTTGCTTGATTGATTTGTAGTGGAGTTAGAAGAGTGTGATTTTAGCAAGATCAAGAAGTGAACCAACATCCTCTACCAAAAAGGCAAGTGACACTATCATCCAAGTCCTAATATTTTCATTACACTTAGTGGATTTTGAAACATGCATGATAAAGACTACTATATTTTGCTATGCTAAATCCTAATAGGATACCCTTATATATTCCTTAGTGAAAACAATGTAGTTGTGAAAAGCTTAGCCCTGCTATATATTTTGAGATGAGATACATGTTGAGATTTATGAAGTTGAGAAAAGACTTATGTTTTATATAATAAAACAAGTACTCAATGAAACACCTGGGTGGACAAAGATACTCAAGTTTTGGACAAGGTGGCAACAGGAGGAACCATGTTTATATGGCAATCTCTTTTGTTGTGCACTAGAAGGAAACCACCCAGGGACTTAGAGATTGAGCATGTTTCTCGTACAGTGGCTTCCATGTACAGCCACATGCTAAATGGGCACTGGCTTAGTCAACTACATTGGGAAGACCCATGCATTGGCCTCTTCAGGTTAACTGGAAATGAAGGAACTAGGAACCCTACATTGGTGCCTGAAGACAAGCTAGCATTGTGTATGGGAGGACCCTATGGAAAGACTTTGTCACATTCTCAATCTGCCAGTACTCCATCTTGGTGAGTACTTATCCAGCGGCCACTGGTGGCAACAAGATGAGAGTGTGTCATGTGGGTAAAGTGTACAACTTCTGCAGAAGATAAAATTCTAAGTACTTAGCCGTGTCCCCGGTTATGGACAATACTGAGCAACTAAGGCCTGAAGCTATGGGAAATCTCGACATTCCAATTTCTAAAAGCAAAACTTTAAAGTGACAACAAAAGACTTGAAGCACTTGGGGTGTACCAAGGAGCTCAAAGATTTTGACAAAGACTTGAAGCACTTGGGGTGTACTAAGGAGCTCAAGATATTTTGACAAAGACCTGAAGCACTTGGGGTGTACCAAGGAGCTCAGAAAGATTTTGACAAAAGATCAAAACTGTTTTGAAAAGATAGGATAAATTATTGCTTTCTGCAAATGAGCCTAAAAACCTACTTAGCCAAATATGCATGTAATGGTAGGATCCACTTATTTCTACATAGTAGTAAAACTTGCCAATACAATTCAAATGTATTGAACCTTGTGGCTGTAACTTGTTATGTTGCAGGTTTGTTTGATATTAGTAAAGTTGATTGATTAGGATTACAAGTCTACAACCAACATGTTTGCCTGTGGCACTTTGAAGATGAAGGACCCCATGCTTATAGATATTCTGCTACAATGTAATGTATTAGCCAAGTGAGCTATGTAAGATGTAATAAAATTATGTTATTCCTGGTTATAAAGTTGTATTATGACCTTTGTTTCTTGATATTACATCTTAACTATGGATGCTAGCTATTGATCCAGGGACTAGCATTGTAAACACAGGGATCTCTACCTTATTGAAGGTTCGGACCTCTTACAAATAAATAGAACAACCATTATTCTCGGATTTAAATGAATAACTACTTCGCATCAAACATGATACAAATACAATGTTCATGCTCAGTGCTAGCACCAGATAACAATTATTCAAGTTTATTACTAATCCCGACGATAAGTGGAGAGGTAGCGTTCCGACGGCGATCACATCAACACTTGATCCATTGTCGACATGCATCTTGACCTCACCCCTTGCTAGCGGTCGCTTGTTCCGCAGCCCCTGATTCGAGTTACAAATATTAGCAACTGAAACGGTATCAAATACCCAGGTGCTACTGCGAGTACTAGTCAAGTACACATCAATAACATGTATATCATATATACCTTTATTTGCCTTGCCGGCCTTCTTGTCTGCCAAATACTTGGGGTAATTGTGCTTCCAGTGGCCAGTCCCCTTACAATAATAGCACTCGGTATCAGACTTAGGGCCAACTCGGGGTTTCTTTTCAGGCACGGCAACTGGTTTACCACCCTTACTTCCCTTCTGTTTTCCCTTCTTGTCTTTCTTGAAACCAATGGTATTATTGATCATCAACACTTGATGTTCTTTCTTGATCTCCACTTCTGGTGTTTTAAGCATTGACAGAAGCTTGGGAAGAGACTTCTTCATGCCTTGCATATTATAGTTCATCACGGAACTCTTATAGCTAGGTGGCAGAGACTGCAGAACACGATGGATGCCTAAGTCAATGGGAATCATTATTCCCAAGGACACAAGCTTATAGGCGTAACGGGACATCTTGAGTATATGCTCACTTACGGAGTTGTTATCTTCCATCATGCAACTAAAGAACTTTCCTGAAGCATTGTAGCTCCCTACAACAGCATGTGTGCCGAAAATCAATTTCAACTCACCCATTGTATCAAATGCATTGCCATTTTCAAAACGCTTTAGAAGTTCTGGCTTTAGCCCATACAATATGCCGCAATGAACTAAGTTGTGGTCCTGACGAGTCTGATAGACATTCTTCTCCTCGTCAGGGGAATCATCGAACGGTGAGGGGCCTAGCGGTTCTTTTAGCACATATTGCTTTTGTGCAGCAGAGAGGAGAATCCTCAAATTCATGGCCCATTCGGTAAAGTTGCTACCGTTCATTGCAAGTTTCTCTTTCTCCATGAACACATTGAAATTAAAAGTAGGTGGTGCCATCTACAACAGAATTTGTAAAGTTTAGACTAAGTTTATGATAGATTGAGTTCAACTAATCCAAATTAAGAATGAACTCCCACTCAAAAACGACAACCCTCGTGCCTTTTTGATGATTACATGAACCATATCCACTACACCAAGTCCGATCATCATGTGAGTCGGTGTAGCTTCAAAGGCGAGCATCAAATGGGCATCATATCTACCATATGACTCATGCTTAACCTTTCGGTACGTGTTCCGAGGCCATGTCTGTACATGCTAGGCTCACCAAGTAAGAACCTTAGTATTCGCGTGTCACATCCCAAGATTTCCAAATCTTGTAATGTGAAAAATAAATGAATAAAATAAAACTTTGTTGATTTTCAGAGTGAGAAGAAACTTTTTGAATTCAAATGGGAACCTTCAAACCTATTTTGATCAAAGATAAATCCTAAAAAGATAAACATTTAATAAAGGAAAATAAAATATTTGGAATGACTATTTTGGATCTTTTTATACAAAGATTTGGTTTTCAAATGAAAAGGAAGTATTTTAAATAAGGAATATTTTATAAGCCAACTTAAAACTTGGCCAAACCTTTGAAATAAAATATTTCTATTTGATAAAAATTAGGAAAGGTTCAATTAAAAATAAAATAATAAGGATTTAATATCCAAGTTTAATTAAAAATAAAGCTTTTACTATTTTAATTAAACATCAAAACTTATTTAATTGTTTTAAACAAGTTTTTCAAGTATCCTTTATTTTCAAATAAAACCTACTGATTTGGTTTGAAAATCATTTCAAATAGAATTTTAAATAAAGCAAATTCTATTTTGATTTAATAAACAAGGTCTATTTATTTAATTAATAATGGACCCTAAAATAAAAATATTATTTTGTTTTTGAGACTTTAGTTTATGTTGTTAAACAGAACCAAATTCAATTGCAAAGTGTGGTGAAAGTTTGAATTGATTTGAATGCTTGAATTGTTGTTTGAATTTCAAAACAGAAAATAGAATCAGAAAAGGAAAAAAAACATTCAGAAGAAAAAAATATAGAATTGGACTCAGCCCAACTGGCCAAGCCCAACGAGCCCAGCTAGCCCAGCTTCTCTCCCCCACGCACGAAGCGTTTTTCACCTGAACCCGCACCCGCAGAGTGACTGACCAGTGGCCCCTTCCTCCCCCACACTCCCTTGCTGACAACAAGGACCCACGCAGCCAGCTCGCTCCTTCTTCCTCGCGCAGACGACACCCTGCCGTTGCTGCCATTTACGCCGGCGTTGAATACGCGTTGATGCCGCGACCGTTACTCGCCGTGACTGCACCCTATTAACCGCCCTGACCTCCTCTCCATTTCCCCTCAAGCTCCTCCCTCTCTCTGCCTCCAGGCTGCGACTATTTCGCCCCGCACCGTCACTGCTCCGACCACCGTCTCCGGTCAATTCCGGCGAACCACTGCCACCCCTTGACTTCCCAAGAACACGGGAACATTCCCCAGCCTCTGACGTTTCTTCCTGTACCCTCCGTTCAACCGCGGGCGCCCTAGCACGTCGGCAAGCACCTCGACTAAGCGCCGCCGCGTCTGCTACTTCTCCGGCAATGTCCCCTGGTAAGCATCGACCGCCCCGCTCTCTCTCGTTCACGCTCCCACACTCGCCACATCCTCCTGCATCTAACCATGCTCTTGTCTTGCCTTAGAGCGATCTGCAGCGTCGCCTCCGACCACGACCAGAGCCACCCGACGCCGTTCCCCACTCCGGCGAGCGATTAAACCCGCTCCAGTGCGCCCCTCGCCACCTCGCGACCACGTTGAGCATCACCACGTCACCGCGATCACGGTGAGCATCCCCACTTCGTTCTTTGCTTCCTAGAACCGCCGCTAGCCCATCGTCCGACCGTCGCCGCCGTCTGCCGCCGCGCAGCGCCGCCAGCCTTTGGCCAAGCATCTGTGGCCGTTAGATTTAAATCTGGTGGCTGCAATTAGAACTAGACGAACCGGTACGCGCCCATCTGATCCATTCGTCTAAGTTAAGATCCAACGCATCGCATCAGCCAATCCACCCGAACCGGTACCAGCGAATGGGAAAGCGACGCGTGGCACCAGACGATTTAAAACAGAATTTTGAAAACAGATTTAGATGCAAACTTGAAACCCTTGTAACTTTTGATCCACACGTCCAAAATTTGCAAACTTTATATCAATAGAATCAGTGGAACAAGCCCTAGCCAACCATGCAATTTGTTTAGTAAAAAGCCTCTGGTAAAATGTTTGCTTTTGCAGAAACATTTGTATGCTCGTTTAGATTAGAAAAATTATTCAAAAATGTTTTTGAGGTTGAAATCTTGGCAAATTAGTTTGTGGTGAACTTACTGACCCTAGGAACCAACCCATAGTTTTGAAAATGGATTTGGTGAAGTTTAGGATGGATTAATTGATTTAGCCCATTTCTAGCCAATGTTTTTGGAGTAAAAACTTTGGGAAAATGATTTGAATCAAACCTACTGACCCTAAACACCAAGTTTTGAGAATTAGCAACTTATTTGGTGAAAGACTTAAAGTTTTTGATTTGATAAAAACATTTTCCACCACATAAAATGATGAATGGATTTAAAAATGGTTTATGAATAAAACCCTTTTGCAAATGACTTTGCCACTTTAGAAAATGACCACTTTGAACCTTACAAAGTTTAGAATCCTAGTGGAGACCATCTTTGCAAATAAAACTATCTTTTGCATGCTTGCATGCATGACTTAGTTCCTATTGTTTTATGTGTGTTTGATTGTTTGAATATTTGATGGAATGCTAGTTGATTTTGTGATTACTTGATTGATTTGTAGTGAAGTTAGAAAAGTGTGAAACTAGCAAGATCAAGAAGTGAACCACCATTCCCTACCAAAAAGGCAAGTTACACTATCATCTAAAGTCCTACTATTTTTCATTACACTTAGTGGATTTTAAAACATGCATGAAAAGAATTTCTATACTATATGCTATGCTAAATCCTAATAGGATACCCTATACATTCCTTAGTGAAAACAATGTAGTTGTTACCTGTTTAGCCATGCTATATTTTGAAAAGAGATACATGTTGAGATTTATGAAGTTTGAGAAAAGGACTTGTGTTTTTACATAATAAAACAAGGACTCAATGAACCACCTGGGTGGGCAAGGATACTTTGAGTTTTGGAGAAGGTGGCAACAAAAGGAACCATGTCTATGGCAACCTCTTTGTGTTGTGCTCCAAAAGAAAACCACCCAGGAAACTTAGAGATTGAACATGTTTCTCCAATTGTGGCTTTCGTGTACAACCACATGCTACTTATGGCTCTGGCTTGGTCAACTACATTGGGAAGACCCATGCATTGTCTTCAGGTTACTGAAAATGAGGACCTGGAATCCTACATGGGTCAAGACAAGCTAGCAATGGTGTATGGGAGGACCCTCTGGAAAGACTTCGTCACATTCTCAATCTGCCAGTACTCCATTTTGGTGAGTACCAATCCAGTGGCCACTGGTGGCAACAAGATGAGAGTGTGATATGTGGGTAAAGTGTACTACTTCTGCAGAAGATAATAAAAATCTAAGTACTTAGCCGTGTCCCCGGTTATGGACAATACTGAGCAACTAAAGCTTGAAGCTATGGGAAATCTCGACATTCCAACTTCTAAAAGAAAAACTTTTAAGTGACAACAAAATACTTGATGCACTTGGGGGTACCAAGGAGCTCAAGATATTTTGATGAAAACTTGAACACTTGGGGTTACCAAGGAGCTCAAGAGATTTGGATAAAAACTTGATGCACTTGGGGTTACCAAGGAGCTCAAGAGACTTTGATGAAAACTTGAACACTTGGGGTTACCAAGGAGCTCAAGAGTTTTTGACAAAGACACTTGGTGGATTCCAAGGAGTTCAGAAAAGAGGTGACAAAAGATCAAAACCCTTTTGAAAAGATAGGATAAAATTATTGCTTTCTGCAAATTAGCCAAAAACCCTATTTAGCCCAATATGCATGTAATGATAGGATCCACTTATATTCAACTTAGCAGTGAAACTTGCCAATACAATTCAAATGTATTGACCCTTGTGGCTGTAATTGTAATGTTGCAGGTTTGATTGTTTTAGAGAAGATTGATTGATTGATTAGGATTACAAAGTCTACAACCAACATGTCTGCCTGTGGCACTTTGAAGATGAAGGACCCCAAGCTTATAGTTATTCCGCTGCAATGTAATGTAATAGCCAAATGAGCTATGTAAGATGTAATAAAATTATGTTATTCCTAGTTATAAAGTTATATTATGACCTTTGTTTCTTGATATTACATCTTAACTGTGGATGCTAGCTATTGATCCAGGGACTAGCATTGTAAACACAGGGGACTCTACCTTATTTAAAGGTTGGGACCCTTATAGATGGTATCAGAGCATTGTGTTGCCTGTAGGATTTGTAAACCTAGGATTGGACAAAAAACCTTAGAAAAATAGGAGTTGTATTTGTTCCAAAACCTATTTACAAACAATCTTGTAAACTCTTTCCTCAACCATTTTGGTCTTGACTCTACCTCTCTCCTATTTTAAACTTGATGGAAAAACCTACCCCATGGCCAAAGACTTCACCAGGTGCAAAGGACTCCATCAACTCTAATGACTTCAACTTCATCAACTTTAATGACTTCAACTTCTTCAACTCTAATGACTTCAACTTCTTCAACTCTAATGACTTCAACATCTTCAGCATGTTCACCAAGGACCTCAACCTTGGATACCACTAAGGACTACAAGAGAGACAAGGAAATCTTGCTCAAGATATGGAGACTAAGGGAATGCAAAAATTAGAAGGAGATCATTTCACTAGAATTTATTGTAACCAAGAGTTTTTCTCAAGGAAACCATGATCTCATGCAAGAAGAATCAACCAAGAAGGATGGAAAGATCACAAGTAAACCCTATAGATGGACTACCATATTTTAGTTAAGTCAACCACACCAACTTATGTGGTGTAACAAAAATATTTTGTTGCCTAAGTATGTGCTTGAACTTTGTTGTTTGAGTAAAAAGTTGTTTGTGAATGCTTGCACATTGCTTGAGTGAATTGTGATGTGTGTGATTAGAATTGGAAATGTCTTGCCTATTCTAATATCCATTCAACCCAAACAGATGACCACTCCAGGAGACTCCAACATCAAGGTTGATGACACCAACACCAACCAAGAGGACAGCATGAAAGAACTCATAGCAACCCAACACCAGTTGAACCAAATGACAGCTCAATTCATAGCTAACACTAGTGGGGAAGATCCAACACTGCAAGGATTTTTGGAACTCAAGCCCAATTGATGCTCAAGGTGACTGATCAAATGATCAATATGGAAGAAAACTATTCCAAAAGAGTTTGCGACAACAAGGATGACAGAAATTTTATTCTAGATGGAGCCCCAGCTTGCATTATTTGTGGAGACAAGGATCATACTTCCAGGGAGCATGGAGATCAATGCCCTAACTGTGAAGAGAAACATCCTGTTGGCCAATGTCCCACCTCTCAAGCTACTTGCTACCTATGTGAAGGAAACAACCATGTCCCCATCCAATGCCCCATCTATTCCATTGTTGAACAAAGGAAACAAGGTGGAGCGCAACAAATGATTGCAAACCATCCAGAAGGATCCAAGTCTACCAAGAAGATTGATGACAAAGGAAAAGGTCCACTTATACCTCCAAACAAAACAACCCAATTCAAAGGACCAAAGAAAGGGCATATGAATTATCCAAAGAGCAATAGAAGGTCCAAGAAACATGTAGACATTCCTACCTACCAGATAACATATGAACAACATGAACTGGATGCACTCCTAGCTTTGGAGAAACCCAAAAAGCAAAAGAAGGACAAAAGCCATGTGCAATGTCATAAATGTGAAGAAATGGGACACTATTCCAGTGAATGCCCAGAGAACCAGAAGAATTAGGAAATTGGCCAAGTATGGTGCAACAACTGCAAAGAGCTAGGCCATTATGCAGCAACTTGTCCACAAGAGACACGTAAGGAACTCAAAGATATCAACTGTTTCAATTGCAAAAATCCATGACATTATGCAAGCAATTATCCAGAAAAGATGAAGAACAAGTTAAACAAGCCTATGAAGGATCTCAACCTTGGCCCATGAGTCAAGTGTGGAAACAAAGGACACTAAGCAGATGTTTTCCCAGAGAAGTTTCCCCAAGATCCCAAGCAAGCCGACATGTAATTTAGTTTGAAAATTTTTAAGGGTGGTAGTACCCTAGATGTTTTGAGCCTACTTGTAACCCTAGCCTTCCCAAATCTCGGGACGAGATTTATTTTAAGGGTGGTAGCCTGTCACATCCCAAGATTTCCAAATCTTGTAATGTGAAAAATAAATGAATAAAATAAAACTTTGTTGATTTTCAGAGTGAGAAGAAACTTTTTGAATTCAAATGGGAACCTTCAAACCTATTTTGATCAAAGATAAATCCTAAAAAGATAAACATTTAATAAAGGAAAATAAAATATTTGGAATGACTATTTTGGATCTTTTTATACAAAGATTTGGTTTTCAAATGAAAAGGAAGTATTTTAAATAAGGAATACTTTATAAGCCAACTTAAAACTTGGCCAAACCTTTGAAATAAAATATTTCTATTTGATAAAAATTAGTAAAGGTTCAATTAAAAATAAAATAATAAGGATTTAATATCCATGTTTAATTAAAAATAAAGATTTTACTATTTTAATTAAACATCAAAACTTATTTAATTGTTTTAAACAAGTTTTTCAAGTATCCTTTATTTTCAAATAAAACTTACTGATTTGGTTTGAAAATCATTTCAAATAGAATTTTAAATAAAGCAAATTCTATTTTGATTTAATAAACAAGGTCTATTTATTTAATTAATAATGGACCCTAAAATAAAAATATTATTTTGTTTTTGAGACTTTAGTTTATGTTGTTAAACAGAACCAAATTCAATTGCAAAGTGTGGTGAAAGTTTGAATTGATTTGAATGCTTGAATTGTTGTTTGAATTTCAAAAATAGAAAATAGAATCAGAAAAGGAAAAAAACATTCAGAAGAAAAAAATATAGAATTGGACTCAGCCCAACTGGCCAAGCCCAACGAGCCCAGCTAGCCCAGCTTCTCTCCCCCACGCGCGAAGCGTTTTTCACCTGAACCCGCACCCGCAGAGTGACTGACCAGTGGCCCCTTCCTCCCCCACACTCCCTTGCTGACAGCAAGGACCCACGCAGCCAGCTCGCTCCTTCTTCCTCGCGTAGACGACACCCTGCTGTTGCTGCCATTTACGCCGGCGTTGAATACGCGTTGATGCCGCGACCGTTACTCGCCATGACTGCACCCTATTAACCTCCCTGACCTCCTCTCCATTTCCCCTCAAGCTCCTCCCTCTCTCTGCCTCCAGGCTGCGACTATTTCGCCCCGCACCGTCACTGCTCCGACCACCGTCTCCGGTCAATTCCGGCGAACCACTGCCACCCCTTGCCTTCCCAAGCACACGGGAACATTCCCCAGCCTCTGACGTTTCTGCCTGTACCCTCCGTTCAACCGCGGGCGCCCTAGAACATCAGCAAGCACCTCGACTAAGCGCCGCCGCGTCTACTACTTCTCCGGCAATGTCCCCTGGTAAGCACCGACCGCCCCGCGCTCTCTCGTTCACGCTCCCACACTCGCCACATCCTCTTGCATCTAACCATGCTATTGTCTTGCCTTAGAGCGATCTGCAGCGTCGCCTCCGACCACGACCAGAGCCACCCGACGCTGTTCCCCACTCCGGCGAGCGATTAAACCCGCTCTAGTGCGCCCCTCGCCACCTCGCGACCACGTTGAGCATCACCACGTCACCGCAATCACGGTGAGCATCCCCACTTCGTTCTTTGCTTCCTAGAACCGCCGCTAGCCCATCGTCCGACCGTCGCCGCCGTCTGCCGCCGTGCAGCGCCGCCAGCCTTTGGCCAAGCATCTGTGGCCGTTAGATTTAAATCTGGTGGCTGCAATTAGAACTAGACGAACCGGTACGCGCCCATCTGATCCGTTAATCTAAGTTAAGATCCAACGCATCGCATCAGCCGATCCACCCGAACCAGTACCAGCGAATGGGAAAGCGACGTGTGGCACCAGACGATTTAAAACAGAATTTTGAAAACAGATTTAGATGCAAACTTGAAACCCTTGTAACTTTTGATCCACACGTCCAAAATTTGCAAACTTTATATCAATAGAATCAGTGGAACAAGCCCTAGCCAACCATGCAATTTGTTTAGTAAAAAGACTCTGGTAAAATGTTTGATTTTGCAGAAACATTTGTATGCTCGTTTAGATTAGAAAAATTATTCAAAAATGTTTTTGAGGTTGAAATCTTGGCAAATTAGTTTGTGGTGAACTTACTGACCCTAGGAACCAACCCATAGTTTTGAAAATGGATTTGGTGAAGTTTAGGATGGATTAATTGATTTAGCCCATTTCTAGCCAATGTTTTTGGAGTAAAAACTTTGGGAAAATGATTTGAATCAAACCTACTGACCCTAAACACCAAGTTTTGAGAATTAGCAACTTATTTGGTGAAAGACTTAAAGTTTTTGATTTGATAAAAACATTTTCCACCACATAAAATGATGAATGGATTTAAAAATGGTTTATGAATAAAACCCTTTTGCAAATGACTTTGCCACTTTAGAAAATGACCACTTTGAACCTTACAAAGTTTAGAAGCCTAGTGGAGACCATCTTTGCAAATAAAACTATCTTTTGCATGCTTGCATGCATGACTTAGTTCCTATTGTTTTATGTGTGTTTGATTGTTTGAATATTTGATGGAATGCTAGTTGATTTTGTGATTACTTGATTGATTTGTAGTGAAGTTAGAAAAGTGTGAAACTAGCAAGATCAAGAAGTGAACCACCATTCCCTACCAAAAAGGCAAGTTACACTATCATCTAAAGTCCTACTATTTTTCATTACACTTAGTGGATTTTAAAACATGCATGAAAAGAATTTCTATACTATATGCTATGCTAAATCCTAATAGGATACCCTATACATTCCTTAGTGAAAACAATGTAGTTGTTACCTGTTTAGCCATGCTATATTTTGAAAAGAGATACATGTTGAGATTTATGAAGTTTGAGAAAAGGACTTGTGTTTTTACATAATAAAACAAGGACTCAATGAACCACCTGGGTGGGCAAGGATACTTTGAGTTTTGGAGAAGGTGGCAACAAAAGGAACCATGTCTATGGCAACCTCTTTGTGTTGTGCTCCAAAAGAAAACCACCCAGGAAACTTAGAGATTGAACATGTTTCTCCAATTTTGGCTTTCGTGTACAACCACATGCTACTTATAGCTCTGGCTTGGTCAACTACATTGGGAAGACCCATGCATTGTCTTAAGGTTACTGAAAATGAGGACCTGGAATCCTACATGGGTACTGAAGACAAGCTAGCAATGCTGTATGGGAGGACCCTCTGGAAAGACTTCGTCACATTCTCAATCTGCCAGTACTCCATTTTGGTGAGTACCAATCCAGTGGCCACTGGTGGCAACAAGATGAGAGTGTGATATGTGGGTAAAGTGTACTACTTCTGCAGAAGATAATAAAAATCTAAGTACTTAGCCGTGTCCCCGGTTATGGACAATACTGAGCAACTAAAGCTTGAAGCTATGGGAAATCTCGACATTCCAACTTCTAAAAGAAAAACTTTTAAGTGACAACAAAATACTTGATGCACTTGGGGGTACCAAGGAGCTCAAGAGATTTTGATGAAAACTTGAACACTTGGGGTTACCAAGGAGCTCAAGAGATTTGGATAAAAACTTGATGCACTTGGGGTTACCAAGGAGCTCAAGAGACTTTGATGAAAACTTGAACACTTGGGGTTACCAAGGAGCTCAAGAGTTTTTGACAAAGACACTTGGTGGATTCCAAGGAGTTTAGAAAGAGGTGACAAAAGATCAAAACCCTTTTGAAAAGATAGGATCAAATTATTGCTTTCTGCAAATTAGCCAAAAACCCTATTTAGCCCAATATGCATGTAATGATAGGATCCACTTATATTCAACTTAGCAGTGAAACTTGCCAATACAATTCAAATGTATTGACCCTTGTGGCTGTAATTGTAATGTTGCAGGTTTGATTGTTTTAGAGAAGATTGATTGATTGATTAGGATTACAAAGTCTACAACCAACATGTCTGCCTGTGGCACTTTGAAGATGAAGGACCCCAAGCTTATAGTTATTCCGCTGCAATGTAATGTAATAGCCAAATGAGCTATGTAAGATGTAATAAAATTATGTTATTCCTGGTTATAAAGTTATATTATGACCTTTGTTTCTTGATATTACATCTTAACTGTGGATGCTAGCTATTGATCCAGGGACTAGCATTGTAAACACAGGGGACTCTACCTTATTTAAAGGTTGGGACCCTTACATCGCGTGTGTAACTGTCTTACATCCGAAATATGATCGTGGATCCAAGAACACCCGATCACCACGTGATGTCTTGGAACAACGAAACATAATCGATGCATACTTAAGGAAGAACACATTCTTATCTTGATATCTAAATGAGGGATCATCTTATTATGCTAATAAAACGCCAAACAAGCAATATAAGATGCAACAAACATCACATGTTTATAAGTGAAATGCTATGGTTCTTGCACTTGATCTCCATCATGTGCATCGTGGTATGATCAATATCATACCTCTATGTGTAAGGCCAAGGTCTATGGAACTTACACTTTATGTGTGTTGTAAGAGTATCAACTTATACTTCTACTTACAACATCACCATATCATGACACTAGCCCGCAACAATCTAAACTAGACGCCTCTAATTTATCCATTGCAAGTTTTACGTGGCTTAGGGCTTTCGAAGATAGAACCGTTCATACCTACGAACATGAACCACAACGAGGATAACAAAATTGTTGACAACTCGTTGCAAATTAGATATTGACTATAGTAGGAGAGACAGACACCCGCTAGCCACTTATGCAAAACTAGTTGCATGTCAAGCGTGGAACAGGTCTCATATGCGAGGACATGTAAAGTTTGTCCGGGCCGCTTCATCCCACTATGCCACCAATATCCGAAGTACAACTAAGAAGCAATAACATCATCATCATCGCCCACATACTCATATGTGTACTACCCGTGCAAAGCATCTACGCATAGATCCGACTCTGATACCACTGTAGGGTTCGCAGCATAGAAAACAAAAAATTTCCTACGATGGGAACAACTATGTACCAAGATCTATCTACTAGATACAAGCAACGGGCGGATGTACATCCATAGAGAACATAACCTTGATGACCGACAAAGCTTAACGAGGTTGAACTCGTGGTTGATGTAGACGATCTCTTCCCAATCTCAAGATCAAGAGGAAGTCCTAGCGCCGCAAATCAGCGACGCATCCGTGCTCGCACACATGTCCAAGGCACTGTGCAACCTCCGCCTCCTTGCTCCAGCGATGCAGCGGAAGCACAACTCTTTCTTTCCGAATAGCCACCGGGAACATGTATCTCTCTAGTCCGAGACCATGGGGTATAAATACTATAGGGGGAGAGAGATCCTTCATGAGGAGGTGTGAGTGAGAGAGAGGGAGGGGGCTCCTTTTATAGGAGGAGGGGGACCCCAAGGGGGTGGCCGGCGCATGGGGCTGCTCCCTTGCCCTCCCTCCATTGATGTGGGTGGACACTCCACTCACAAAAATGCCTTTCAATTTCCTCCACTCAAAAACCCACTCACATTCCCACTAAATTTCCACCAAATTTAATGCAAACTCTCATTAAATAAAACTCCTTTTATTTATTCAGAATTTTGTCAATTACTTTAATGAAAAACATTCACATATAACCCCTTGCTAGTATTTCATTTCACATGCAAAAAATCTTTCTGCAATTTCACCTAAAAACCCGTTTCAGTATCTAGTGAAATAAATTCCTGCGCTTGTTATTCTTTCCGGCATGAAACTTTTGCTCCAAATGGATGTCGGTGTCTCTTAAGTGTGTCACCCTACGCTTCGTAAATAATGCAGACATGATCGAGACCCTCTCAGATCAATAATCAGAAGCGGAACCTAGAGATCCATACTGACTCCCACACATTCAACGATGACTTTCTTGTGATCGCGAGAACCTTTTACGCTAGTATCTTAATCCTTTTGTTTCGCGATATATTACATGTCCAAGATTCAATCATCGGTATCTCTATACCTAGTTTGATCTCGTTACTGACATGTACTCTTTTCTCGTTCCCGTGATATAACATTCTAGTGATCAAATCACTTTCTTGCACGCTTATTAAGGTGATATCACCGAGAGGGCCCAGAGCATATCTATCCGTCATCGGGATGAACAAATTCCACTCTCAATCCATGGGCCTCAACATAACACTTTAGTAGTACTGAACTCATCTTTATAATCACCCTGTTACAGTGTGACGTTTGATGTTATCAAGATACTCTTCCGGTGTTAGTGATTGACATGATCTCATGGTCTAAGGATTAGGATCACTTCGTATGTTGTTATAGCAATGTAAACTCAATGACTTTGATCGTAGTGCTATACTTCGGATGAATTTCCATCACACCATTACACTAAGGTTGTGACCTCGTTATTAACAACATCCAATGTCCATGATCAGGAAACCTTGATCATCTTGTTAATCAATGAGCTAGTTTATGAGAGAGGCATAACTAGGAACTTTCTGTTTGTTTATTAAACACACATGTATTAACGTTTCCGTATTAGTACAATTATAGCATGCAAAATAAACATCTATCATATACTTGGAATATACATAATAACCACTTTTTTATTGCCTCTCAGGGAATATTCCCTTCACCGAAGACCCCGAGGATTGATCCAGGTATAGGGAGTGTGAGTAATGACTAATCTACAGGATGGGAACTCTAGTGACAGAAAGGGTAGTACGACTGTATGTGAGGGATTTACTTGGGATTAACCGTGATGTCACTATGCATATCATTAGTTCTCTTTCCTCTATGGATGAGACTAGTAGGTTATTGCTATAAGCGGTTTCTGAGGCAATAGCAATTATGGATGCACTACCCACATATAATTATCCTTCTCTAACAATTACATGCATACTTTATTATTATCTTTTATTCCCATCAGATGTTGCACAGCTAGAGGTGAAACCGAAAGCCCTAGGCCCTCTCTCTCCATCATAAACAACAACAAAAGATCGCAAACTCTTGGTCCGGTAAAACACAAAAAGAATTCCAAAACTTCCGAAGGTCTGTTAAAGTAACTTCACTTTTCTTTATGCTTCCCAACGATTTGATAAACCTAGGTCTACTAGGGAAAAAGAAGATATACTACATCCGTAATCCAGATCGAAGGTATCATATGCACACATAGAATCTATCACACCCGATCATCACGTGATGCTTCGAAATGACGAGTCTTAGCAATAGTTCCTACTAAGGACGAACACTTTTATTACTTGATATTTAGTGAGGGGTGATGCGCCTAGTTGATGTAGGTGCGCTTCGTCAGGAAACCCCAAGAGAGAGGTGTGATGCAGAACATCAGCAAGACTTCCCTCAGTAAGAAACCGAGGTTATTGAACCATTAGGAGGAAGGAAACGTCACACAAGTGTTCCAAGCAACGTGGAAACCTGCACAACACAAACTCAAGACTTTCCCCAACAAACAGTGAGGTTTTCAATCTCACTAGTTGGTGTAACAAAGGATTAACTGTATGGTGTGGAAGGTGATGATGGTTTGTAGCAAGTAAACAGTAACAGTGGAGGATGTATCAATGGTAAAGATTGGACCGGGTTCCATAGTTCACTAGAGGTGTTCTCCTTAGATAAACAAACATGGCATGCTGGGTAAACAAATTACAGCAGTTCAATTAACAAGACTGAGAAAGGCATAATAATGCAATACTAGACAAAAAGATCATATGCGATTCGATTGGGCAATACAACAATATACATAGACCACCATCCAACTTCATCTATGACTAGAATTCCACCTTCAGGTTATCATCTGAACCCCCTCTAGTATTAAGTTGCAATCAACAGACAACTGCTTTAAGCAAATTGTGTAAGGTAAACAATCCACTTTTTCCATGAACAGGAGACCGTTGTTTTCTCCCTAGTGGCAAAAACACATATACAACCGAAGAGATTTTTGTCACTTCCCCTGGAAACTAGAGGCATGAACCCACTATCAAGCATAAATACCCCCTCTTGGAGTCACTAGAAACTACTTGGCCAAGATATCTACTAACAACGGAGGGCATGCAAGATCACAGACAACACATACATGATAGAATCATAAGACAAAACCATTAATCAATCTGACATAGTAATCTCAATATCCATCGGATCCCCACAAACACAACATGCATGATTACAAATAGATTAGATCTTGATCATGAACGGAGCTCACAAGATCTATACATGAAAGCACAAGGAGGAGATACAACCATCTATCTACTACATGGACCCGTAGTCCAAGGTGGAACTAGTCATGCTTCATACCGGAGGCTGGCGTGATGAAGAACGCCTCCGGGATGATCTCCCCTCCGGCAGGGTGCTGGGAAGAGCTTCAGATCCCCCCTATCTAGGGATGATGGTGGTGGCGGCTACAGACGGTTTTGTGGAGTTTTGATCGGTAGCCTAGGGTTTCTGCATCGGGGGCTTCTTATAGGCGAAGGGGCGAGCCATTGGGCCACCAGGGCGGCTGCACCCCCCAGGCGCAGGGTGGCCCCCTGGTGAGCCTTCTCCGTATCGTCTTCTGGCTTCGTGTTTCCCACGATAAAATATTGACTTTGGCTTTTGTCCCGTCCAATTCCGAGAATATTGATTTTCTGCCTTTCTGGAACCAAAAACAGAAGAAAACAGGCAACTGGCACTGTGGCAACTTGTTAATAGGTTAGTTCCAGAAAACATATAAAAACACCTCAAAGTGTGGACAAGCAAAGCAAAATAGATACTAAACACGCATGGAACATCAAAAATTATAGATACGTTTCTGATGTAGCCCGACCTATGGTCGTTACCACATCATGGTCTCCAACTTACGTCAAGTCGTCATGGACTCCAAAGGTGAATCAGTTTCTCTATGCGAGCCCACTTCCTACCCTATTGAATGGTATGCTACTTCATACTCCGTCACATATGCATGATAGTTTCACACCGACCAGTACGGAGGCCAGCGAGGAAGCCCGGAACATCAAGACCGACAAGACGGAGGCTTGGAAGAGGAGACGGAAGAAGCCAGGTCCAAGAGGTACTACCGGTCGTTGGAACCGGTACTATCGGTCAGCAGTACTACCGCCCTCTGCTACCGCGCACTACCGAAGGACCCAACTGAAGCTCCAGGACCGCAAGCGGTACTACCGGTACTAGAGCAGTACTACCGCCCTCTGCTATCGCGCACTACCGAAGGACCCAACTGAAGCTCTAGGACCGCAAGCATACTACCGGTACTAGAGCGGTACTACCGGTTATGACTGGTACTACCGGTCCAGAATCCGGTACTACCGGTCGTGCCTAAACCTGCACGCACCAACTCGGCCCAGCGCCATGTACCCCCTTACTATATTTTCCCGTTTTGTTCCCAAACTACCCCTGTTTATGTGTCTGGCCTATAAATAGAGCCCCCACCCCTCATGTATCCCTTAGGCATAGATGATAGACTAAAGACAACCCCCATTATGGAATCTCTAGTTTTGCCTCATCCCCTTTACCAAGGGGACCATCTATCGTCACCAACCTCGATTGGACTTTGCATCACGCATCCATCGTTGAACAAGGCCTTGGAGTTCGGTGTCTCGTCTCCAAGTTGTAAAGACCCTCCCCAAGGTGTTCTTCCCTCTCCGATGTGGATTTGAGGGAGCACGTTGGCTGATCTTTCCTTGCTAGGATTCTATCGGACCGGTGGCCGCCGTTTGGGAGCAATCGGCCTTGTATTCTGTGAGTTTTACGTGTGTTCATCATGTTCTTCGTGAGGTGTGTGTTCGCTTTGCTACCTTCTCCCTTTCCCCTCGCTTTCCCATTGATTTGACCACGAGATCCGTGAAGATCGGGCCACCCAAGAGGTTAACCCCTTTATCATCTGGTATCACCAGCTTTTGGTTCCCACGGATTTCTCATCGATTTGGTCTTTTCCCCATAAATTCGAAAATTCTACCAAAAAGAGCCCCAATTCGTGTTTTGGATCGATCTGTCATTTGAGTGTGTTTTGGTAGGTTTTGATCTATGGATTACTTGCTAAACTTATTTATATACCTTCCTTTGCATTCCCATAGCCTAATTCCTTGATTTACCCCTTCGATTTGGTGTTTTTCTTGAAGATTTTCCGCCCAAATCGCCCCAAAATCGCGAAAACGCGTCAAATCTGGGCGTCTCTGGACCAACCGGTACTACCGGGCTCAAAATCCGGTACTACCGCACTTAACCGGTACTACCTCTCAACAAACCGGTAGTACCCCGAGTACAGAACAAAAACAACAGGTTCCCAGATTTTAGCCGCTCACCGTTTTGAGCATAACTTTTGCATTCGAACTCGGATTTTGGTGTTCTTTAGCTCGTTTAGAAGAGGAGAAGGAGCTCTACATCATCATCCACATTTTTCATGCTATCTAATCCATCCAAGTTCCATGAGCAAGGCGGAATCCAACAATAAAGGGTGAAGATCGTCGACGAAAGGTATAAACATTCCGCAACTTCTCCCCACTTGCATTACTTTGTGAACCCCACTATCTTTGCGAGCAACAAACACCTATTGAGACTAGTTCCTCTTATGATTGTTTGGGCTATGCACATTTGATACCTTGTATATTCCGAGCAAATGTTATGAGCGCTATCTCATATAGTTATCTTGTATAGTTGTTGGCACAAGGAAGAGGCAAGTGAAAAAGAAAATAAAAGAGTGATACAAAAAGGAAAAATTAGAAAAAAGAAAAGAAAAAGAAAGAAATATACATGTGCCTCATAGAATAGGAAGCGCAAGATCGATGAACTTCATATAGGTGGTACTTATTGTGCATATCTTGTAGCCCACCAATTTTGTGCAATCAAACTAGTGTCTCTCCTTGTACTTGTGTGACACGATCTTGTAGTCTTCGCTAGGTAATCATTTGGTTCTTATCTCACTTTCTCCGTCGCACAAGTCCCATTTACCCCACCGTGTGTGTTTTCTTGTATATATTTCCTATCTTGTGGATTGACTTGTTTTGCTTTGTGATCATTGTGGTTCTTTACTTTCCATTACAACATCTTGATTTCGGATTGGTTCTTGACATGCCACTTTCCATACCTATCCACCATAGGCCTTGTGTGTGTGTTTTTTGGTTAGTAGTTGGTTTTGGTGTTCCGCGTGAACTTCACTTTGCTTGGTTTATTGCTCTCAAGTGTGGCCACTTGCACGATACTATCTTCCAAGGTAAAGTAAGGTTTGATGCGGCATCCCCAACACCCTCTACCACTTCCATATACAACACTTGGTCTTGTGAATCATGTCTAGGGACTCCGTAATTGAGGATGATATGTATGAATAATCCATGATGAGCCACCATGACTACGACTCCACAAGTATAGAGGACATGACAGAGCACAACACCGACAATGGCTCCGCATGCTTTGAGGACCCGGAGCACTACACCTACGACGAATCCACATGCATGGAAGACTTGGAGCTCTACATCGACAATGGCTCCTCATGCATGGAGGATATGGAGCACTACACCGACAATCGCTCCACATGCCTGGGTGATATGGAGTACTACACCAACAATTACTCCCCAAGCATGGACGACTTCGAGTGCGACATCGACGACGCCTCGCCGAGCATGGAGGACACGAAGAACTTCATCGACTTTGATGGCTCCTTCATGAGACATTAAGAATTCCCCCACCGTGTGGAGATGGAATACTATTACGCCAAGCAAGAGGAGGCGCATCATCAAGAATCCATGACCTTCAAGGCCAAGCATGCCACACCAAAGGGCACGATTTCTTCGATGATCCACCTCCAAGGCGACAAGAGCCACCACCTCCAAGGCATCAAGCACCACCATCGACAAGGCATCAAGTGCCACCACCTAGATGGCGTCAAACTCCACCATCTCCAAGGCGCCAACCTCCATCACCTCCAAGGCGCCAAGCCCCACCTCCTATCCAAACAAGAGTGGCGTCCAAACATCATATACATCAAGAGGCGCCAAGAAACAAGAATCTTCATCGAAAAACATCCTCTCATGAGCATCACCACCATAAATAGGATACAAGACATCGTCAAAGCCATCTTCTCCACCAAGACGGGGAATTCGTGATGAGCACCAACCATAATGCTCAAGCAAGCTCAAGAAGGCACAACAAACACAAGAAGAGTGCCAAGGCAAATGATCACCGTCGTTAGCGTCATGTGAATGACCAAGTGCTTCACCAACATAAACCTTCGGCAAGGCACGCCAATGACCTCCGTCGACACCATCCTAAGGCACCTTCAACTACTAGTGCCACCACCATAATGGCACCAAGATCAAGCCTTCCTCCACGACATCAAGCTTCAATGTCTTCACTTGACTTCCAAGACCTCGTGAATGAGTAAAATAAAGACCTCTACTTTGCCAAGTTGGATAGCATGAGCCTACCTCCAACACTACTACAAGATGGCCACAAGACGGTCGAGCATGGGATTCTCCCTTTGACCATGGAGGCGAGCGATGATGCCCGTCTTATGGCATCCAACCTTGGAGGCGACAAGGTCAAGAATGGTGAGCATGGGATTTTCCCTTCACCAAAGGAGGCGCAAGGAGTTGAGGAAACCGAGCCTATCCCTCTATGCTTGAGTTATGATGTGGTACCAATCCCATGTGAGTATGAGAGCCATTTAGCCCACTTGAGTGAGAACAAGAGTGAGATGAGTGCCTCCACCTTATGTGAGATTGATTGCTTCCACTTGGAGGGCATGAGTGATACTCCTAGTGAGTTGAGAGTGGTAGTTGATAGGTCAAGTGAGACCATTTCGATTTCTAACAACTTACCCTCTACCTCAAGTGTGTTCTCTTGTGTTGTGCTAGGTTCCATGGAGGAAGACGTGCCAAGCCATGAAGCAATGATTCCTCTAATGGAGAAGATGTACATGGTGGATAAAGAGGATGCTACGTCATGGCTATATCAAGAAGACGAAGTCATCCACAAGGAGGCCACTACTACCACAACACCCACTTCACATGAGAGGTATGCACAAGGTAAAAATAAGGGTGTTTATGATCCCATGATCCCACTAGTGGACATGATGAATTGTGAGGATATGCATGTTATGGATGATACTTGTGGGCATTACATATGCTTCATTCATATTCCCATGTGATGCTTTGACTTTGCATAATATTGATCATGTGAAATTGTTTGATTGCTATATCATTGCCATAAACATGCCATGTTATGCATCTTGTGTGTATCCTCTAATTGCTTTGGACTTTCCTTGTCATGCTAGTCATTCAATTTCTCCCGTTGCTTGCGATAAAATGAATACTTGCTATTTCACTTGTTTTGCTTGCAACAATATTGATGTAAGATCCCACCTTTATAAAGGTAAAGATCCCTGTGATTGCAATGCTAGTCCCTGGATCAATGCTAGCATCCACAGTTTAAGATGAAGTACACAGATACAAAGGTCATTATTACATATCATTCCAAAGACAATCATAGTCTTTTACAACTCCATTGCCACAGGCCTAATACATGAGTTCAAATATAGAAAAATATAAATAAGTCTTCATCTTCATGTGCCACAGGCAAGCATGTTGAGTGTAGACTCATAACCCCTAATCATCATCAGAGTAACCTGCAACATCACAAGTTACAGCCACAGTGGGTCAATACATTGGAATAGTATTGGCAAGTGATACCTTAGTAGAATATTAGCATCTAGATACTCATGCATTTGGCTAAGTGTAGCTTAGGCTTGCTTTGCTCAAAATAGGTTTTTACCTATCAGTTGAAAACTCTAAGTTTTTCTTTGACAAAACTTTCCCAAGAAACCACCAATAGAAATTGGTGAACCTTCACCCTTGTTCAACCACAAGTTTTAACTTAGAAAATTGGGATGAGGATATTCTTGATGGCTTCCATGTCTTGATGCTCAAGTTGTCCAATACCAGGGACATGGCTAAGTACTTAGATTCTTCCATCTGCAGAGGTTGTGCACTTTCCCCACAAGACTTGATTGTCACCAAGACAGGACCTTTCAGAAGCCCTCCCTTAGACCAAATGGACGCGTTCCAACCTATCATCCCACTACCACC
Organism: Avena insularis; assembly: GCA_023614405.1. Taxonomy (NCBI): domain Eukaryota; kingdom Viridiplantae; phylum Streptophyta; class Magnoliopsida; order Poales; family Poaceae; genus Avena; species Avena insularis. The sequence continues at coordinate 158,153,021 of CM042695.1, read as the reverse complement.
AACTGTCCAAATGGCTAAGTTTTTGCTACCTATATGATCCAGGCAGAGCCCATAATGCCATGTGGCTGCACTAGAAGCTTCTTAACATTTGGCATCTCAAATCCCTTTGTTCCTGGGTGGCTTTCCACAAGTGAGATACACAAGGTAAACCATAGAAATGGGCCTTGTGTAACCACTCAACACAAACCATTCTTTCCATTCCACCCAGGTGTTTCATTCACTTAGTTGTTTTATTAAGCAAAAACACATGTCAATGACTTAGAAATATTTCTCATAGCATGAATATATAATCCACCCTTGGTTGCTACTAGCTAGGCTAAGCATGGCAATAGCATGCATCTTACTTAGAGGAAATTCTAACAATTCTACAACTACTAGGATTTCCCAAGCATAACATATAGATACTTAGAAAAATAACCATGCAAGTCCTATACAAAATATTTCTAATGCATAGGTGAAAATATAGGGATAAAAGCATGAAGCACCACTTGCCTTGGTAGTTTGGGGAGTAGCAACAATCTTCACAACCACAATCACTATTAGCACCAAAATCTACACATAAAATAATGACACCAAAATCACATAACAAAATATACAAACAAAAATTTATGAATGCATGCAAATGTCATGTGATGATTTTTCTACACCAAACAAGACAAGTGTACAGTATTGAAACATAAACAAGGCCAAAACACACTAAACAAACTTTATTTGATCTTTAAACCATTTTTCAAAACATTCGTATACCCAAACTAAGCTTACAAATGTCTCTGCAAAAATAACTAATTTTCCAGAAGCAAAACATTAAACACATTGCATAAACAGATAGGATTCTTTCTCCTGATTCCAATGATATAAAATTTACAAAATTTGAACGTGTGGATCAAAAGTTATGAATTTTACAAGTTTGAATCACTAATAGATCTAATTCAGATTTTAAAAAAAAGAACTGGCCACACGTCAAGTCCTGATTGGCTGATACCGATTTGGCTGGATCGATCAACGAGGGCTGCAGCATCTAAATGAAAATGCACGTCTAGATCTAACGCGTACCCCTTCATTAAGTTAATCTATCGCATGCGTTGGATCTAGATCTGACGGCTATTGATCAAACGACCATAGACGGGCGGCGCCAGCGGCGGCGGCGCGACTCTGTCAGAGAGGTTGCCGGTGATTTAGATCGCGCGGTGAGTAGTGGATATGCTCACCGTGCTCGTGGAACTGCAGTGAAGCTCAAGGTGGTCGAGGGAGAGACAGGGGCGCTCAGACTCGGCTGCTATTGCTCGTCGGAGTGAAGCCTGTCGTCGGGCAAGTTCTGGCGTCGTCGGGGGCGAGGTTGTGGTGCGTGCTAAGACAAACCAGGGGTGCCATTAGATGCGCACAAGCCAGGTGAACATGCGAGTATCCAATAGAGAGAAAGGGGCGGTCGGGAAATACCAGGGAGTGTCGTCGGAGTGGAGCAGCTGTTCTGTCACTTGCGGAGGTGGACGGGAACGGCTGCCTGGGTCAAGCGCGGCCAAACGAAAGGGGTCAGGAGATGCACAAGGTTGTAAGGAACACGCTTGTATGAATTAGAAGGGCAGGGGTGGTCTGGCTCACCGGAATTTCGTCGCCGGAGCTCGTCGGTACAGCGGCGGTGCGAGAGCAATTAAAGGCGACTGGTGGTGGCGGGCAGTGAGTTGAGCAAGGGGAAATGGTCGTCAAGGGGTGGGGATTAAGTAGCCGAGCGAGGAGGGGGAATTACTCCGTGAATCAAGCGCAATCAAAGGATTTGAATTCGGGAGGAAACGACAGCGTCGAGCAGTTCCTCCGGCGCGTGATTGACGACGATGTTGAGGTGGATGGTGGGGTCGGAGTGTCAGTGAGTGGGTGCGCGTGGTTGCAGTGAGAAACAGAGGGCGAGAGGGAAACCCGGGTGGGCTGTTTTGGTTACTGGGCTGAAAAGGTATCGCCGGCCCATTTCTGTTATCCTTATTCTTTCTCTTTTTCTAAATTGATTTTCAGGAAACAAATTCAAATGAAATCAAATGTGTTTGATTTCAAACTTGTTCTGGATTTTTGTAAAATGAAACCTGCATATTTTTGAGTATCAAACCATGTTGTCTCACTAGGCTTGCTTGGTTCCTTTGAAATTTTAAAATAAACAGTGCCTTGGTACTAGATTTAATAAAGATATGAAAATGGTTTTAAACCATATTTTGTTTTGGAAATTTTTGTCCAAGCTTTGGAACTCAACCAAACCAACTCATGAACAAACAATTCTTAGTTTGAAACAAATATTCTCTCACTAGAGAGTAGCATTGGATCAATGCCTGTCTACATAAAATAATAAGCACTCAATGCTTCTGTTTTCTTTGAAATGACTTTGAAATTGATCCCTAAATGATTATGCATGCATGGATGATATGCAATCTTTGAAAAGATGATTTTAGGGATGTTACAAATCTAACCCCCTTAAGGTGAATATCGCCCTCGAGATTCGGATTGGCTAGCAAATAGGTGAGGCTGGTCTTTCCGAAGGTCATCTTCTCTTTCCCATGTTGCTTCTTCTTCGGAATGATGGTTCCATTGAACTTTGCAGAACTTGATAGTCTTAGTCCGAGTAACTCTTTCTGTAGTCTCAAGAATCTTGATAGGTTTTTCCTCATAAGTGAGATCACTTTCCAATTGAACCTTCTCCAAAGGTATAGTATCCTTCAAAGAAGTCTCTTCCATCTCTGGATGGCATTTCTTTAGCTAACTCACATGAGACACATTGTGAATCGCAGAAAATGATTCTGGCAATTCAATCTCATAAGCTACTTCTCCTTTACGGCTCAGAATCTTGAATGGTCCAACATATCTTGGAGCCAATTTTCCTTTGGCTCCAAACCTCTTCACTCCACGAAGTGGTGACACTCTAAGATAAGCTCTATCACCCACTTCATAGGTGACTTCTCTACGCTTAGGATCTGCGTAGCTCTTCTGTCGGGACTGTGCTATCTTCAATCTGTCCTTAACTAGCTTGAATTTCTCTTCCGCCTCTTTGATTAGTTCTGGTCCGAACAAATTTCTTTCTCCCACACCATTCCATAGTAATGGGGTGGTACAATTTCTCCCATAGAGAAACTCAAATGGTGCCATCTCAATACTGGCTTGATAGCTGTTATTGTAAGAGAATTCTGCGTAAGGAAGACTTTCATCCCAACTAGCTCCATAATCTAGAGCACATGCTCTCAACTTGTCTTCAAGAATCTGGTTGGTCCTTTCTGTTTGCCCATCAGTCTGAGGATGAAAAGCAGTGTTGAATTCCAATCTCGTTCCCAATGACTCATGTAGTTGCCTCCAAAAATGATAAGTGAATTGAGTTCCCCTATCAGACACAATACTCTTGGGTACTCCATGCAGACATACAATCCTATTCATGTAGATCTTGGCCAACTTAGCACTTGTGTAGGTTGTCTTCGCGGGTATGAAATGAGCCACTTTAGTTAGGCGATCCACTACTACCCAAATAGAATCATATCCTGACCTGGTCCTTGGCAATCCAGTGATGAAATCCATGCCAATCTTGTCCCACTTCCAATCAGGAATAGGTAGTGGTTGTAGCAATCTTGCTGGTTTCTGATGTTCCGCTTTCACTCTACTACATACATCACACAAAGCAATATGTTCGGCGATGTCCTTCTTGAGATTATTCCACCAAAATCTTTCCTTCATATCCATGTACATTTTGGTGTTACCCGGATGAATGGAATATGGTGAGTTGTGCGCTTCTTTGAAAATCAGTTTCCGAAGCTCCGGATCTTGTGGAACACAGATACATTTTCCATACCATAAAGCACCCTGTTCGTCTTCATGGAATCCTTTGGCTTTTCCCTTGCCAATCTTTTCCTTAATCTCTTCTATTTCCTTGTCTGTCTTTTGGGCTTCTTTGATTTTGTCCAACAAAGTGGGTTGAACATCCAATGACATGAGATGTCCTTCAGGCACAATCTCCAATCTGAGATATCTAAATTGGGCACACAGATCATCTGGCAACTCTCCCTTAGTAAGGCCATTCACAAAAACCTTATGGCTTAGAGCATCCGATACAACATTTGCCTTATCGGGGTGGTATTGCAAACTCAAGTCATAGTCCTTGATGAGTTCTAGCCATCTTCTTTGTCTCATGTTGATTTCTTTCTGGGTGAAGATATACTTCAAACTCTTGTGATCCGTGAACACTTCACATCGTTTTCCCAAAAGATAGTGTCTCCATGTTTTGAGTGCATGGACAACAGAGGCTAACTCTAAATCATGAGTTGGGTAATTTACCTCATGAGTTTTGAGTTGTCTCGAGGCATAAGCCACAACTTTCCCTTCTTGCATTAGAACTGCACCTAATCCATGATGAGATGCATCACAATACACTTGGAAATCTTTCTCCAAGTCTGGCAGACATAAGACTGGTGCTGTCACTAGTCTCTTCTTCAATTCTTGGAAACTGAGCTCACATCCTTCAAACCAAGAAAATTTCTTGTCTTTCTTTAGTAGCTCAGTCATTGGCTTAGCTACTTTGGAGAAATTCTCAATAAATCTTCTGTAATATCCTGCCAAGCCAAGGAAACTACGAACCACCTTCACTGACTTAGGAGATTCCCACTCTGTTACAGCTGACACTTTTGCAGGATCAACTGCTACACCATCTCCTGACACAACGTGTCCAAGAAATCCAACTTCATTTAACCAAAATTCACACTTGCTGAATTTGGCATACAGCCTATGCTCTCTAAGTTTCTCAAGTATCAAACGCAATTGTCCTTCATGCTCTTCTTTTCTCTTGGAGTAGATCAAAATGTCATCGATGAAATCGACAACGAATTTGTCAAGGAAGTCCATGAACACCTTGTTCATCATATTCATGAAGTAAGCTGGTGCATTGGTCAAACCAAATGGCATCACGGTGTACTCATACAATCCATACCTAGTGGTGAAAACTATCTTAGGTATGTCTTGTTCTCTTATCTTGAGCTGGAAATAACCTAACCGGAGATCAATCTTTGAGAACACACAGGCTCCTTCTAACTGATCAAACAAGTCATTGATTCTAGGCAAAGGGTATTTGTTCTTGATAGTCACCTCATTGAGTGAACGATAATCTATGCATAACCTTTGACTTCTATCTTTCTTTTCCACAAACAAGACTGGTGCTCCCCAAGAAGAAGAACTTGGTTGAATAAATCCTTTCTGCAACTGTTCTCCAAGTTGTTTCTTGAGTTCTTTCAACTCATCAACTGACATCTTGTATGGTCTCTTTGCTATTGGTCCTGATCCTGGTAGCAAATCAATCAGAAATTCCACATCTCTATCTGGTGGCATTCCCGGCAATTGTTTCAGAAACACATCCGGATATTCACTCACAATTGGCACATTGTCTATGCTAACCCCCTTAAGAGAATTTAGCTTACTCCCTTTTGGTTCAAAGTTAGTCTTGAATATAATCCTTTTGTTTTCTGGAGTTGTGAGTGTGACGGTATGGTTGGCACAATCTAGCACTCCCTTGTGCTTAGTCATCCAGTCCATTCCCAAAATGACATCCAATCCTTGGGAATTTAGGATTATCAGATTAACGGGAAACTTATACTTCCCAAACTCTAGGACTAGATCATGACATCCTGAGTTCACTATCATTTCTCCGCCAGGAGAACTTACTTTTATAGGACACCCAATAGTTTCTACTGGTAGTTCATTTCTTTCAACAAATGCTCTTGATATGAATGAATGAGATGCGCCAGTATCAAAGAGAACAAATGCTAGAACAGAATTGAGTTTGAACTTACCAGCAACAACATCAGGTTCCTCATAGATTTCTTCCACATTGATGTGGTTCACTTGTCCCTTATGGAAAGGGTTGGGCTTGTTGGGTCCTTCAACTTTCTTTTCTAGGCATTCATTTGCATAATGCCCCATCTTCTTGCACTTGAAGCATTCAACCTGACTGAGATCCTTCTTGACAGGCTGGCTTCCACTACCACTTCCACTTCCATTGTGGTGGCTCTTGTATCCACCCTTATGGTTCTTGTACTTGTCATTGTCATGACTACGGTGATGCTTGTTGTCATGATGACGGTTGTGATTGTGGTGGCTGTTGTACTTTCCATGCTTGTGGGATCCAGAACTCCCTGTATCATCATAATGGGAACGCTTGTGAAACGATCCCGAGCTGTGCTTGTCAGAGTTGTGTTTCCTCTTTCTACTTTCAACCTGTTTCATCTTATTCTCTAAGATGGCAGCCTTGTCACAAAAAGATTGATAGGTGGGGACATAGGCCACAGATGTCAATGACTTAGAAATATTTCTCATAGCATGAATATATAATCCACCCTTGGTTGCTACTAGCTAGGCTAAGCATGGCAATAGCATGTATCTTACTTAGAGGAAATTCTAACAATTCTACAACTACTAGGATTTCCCAAGCATAGCATATAGATACTTAGCAAAATAACCATGCAAGTCCTATACAAAATATTTCTAATGCATAGGTGAAAATATAGGGATAAAAGCATGAAGCACCACTTGCCTTGGTAGTTTGGGGAGTAGCAACAATCTTCACAACCACAATCACTATTAGCACCAAAATCTACACATAAAATAATGACACCAAAATCACATAACAAAATATACAAACAAAAATATATGAATGCATGCAAATGTCATGTGATGATTTTTCTACACCAAACAAGATAAGTGTACAGTACTGAAACATAAACAAGGCCAAAACACACTAAACAAACTTTATTTGATCTTTAAATCATTTTTCAAAACATTCATATACCCAAACTAAGCTTACAAATGTCTCTGCAAAAATAACTAATTTTCCAGAAGCAAAACATTAAACACATTGCATAAACAGATAGGATTCTTTCTCCTGATTCCAATGATATAAAATTTACAAAATTTGAACATGTGGATCAAAAGTTATGAATTTTACAAGTTTGAATCACTAATAGATCTAATTCAGATTTTAAAAAAAAAGAACTAGCCACACGTCAAGTCCTGATTGGCTGATACCGATTCGGCTGGATCGATCAACGAGGGCTGCAGGATCTAAATGAAAATGCACGGCCAGATCTAACGCGTACCCCTTCATTAAGTTAATCTATCGCATGCGTTGGATCTAGATCTGACGGCTATTGATCAAACGACCATAGACGGGCGGCGCCAGCGGCGGCGGCGCGGCTCTGTCAGAGAGGTTGCCGGTGATTTAGATCGCGCGGTGAGTAGTGGATATGCTCACCGTGCTCGTGGAACTACAGTGAAGCTCAAGGTGGTCGAGGGAGAGACAGGGGCGCTCGGACTCGACTGCTATTGCTCATCGGAGTGAAGCCTGTCGTCGGGCAAGTTCTGGCGTCGTCGGGGGCAAGGTTGTGGTGCGTGCTAAGACAAACCAGGGGTGCCGTTAGATGCACACAAGCCAGGTGAACATGCGAGTATCCAATAGAGAGAAAGGGGCGGTCGGGAACTACCAGGGAGTGTCGTCGGAGTGGAGCAGCGGTTCTGTCACTTGCGGAGGTGGACGGGAACGGCTACCTGGGTCAAGCGCGGCCAAACGAAAGGGGTCAGGAGATGCACAAGGTTGTAAGGAACACGCTCGTATGAATTAGAAGGGCAGGGGTGGTCTGGCTCACCAGAATTTCGTCGCCGGAGCTCGTCGGTACAGCGGCGGTGCGAGAGCAATTAGGGGCAGCCTGGTGGTGGAGCGAGTGAGTTGAGCGAGGGGAAATGGTCGTCGAGGGGTGGGGATTAAGTAGCCGAGCGAGGAGGGGGAATTACTTCGTGAATCAAGCGCAATCAAAGGATTTGAATTCGGGAGGAAACGGCAGCGTCGAGCAGTTCCTCCGGCGCGTGATTGACGACGATGTTGAGGTGGATGGTGGGGTAGGAGCGTCAGTGAGTGGGTGCGCGTGGTTGCAGTGAGAAACAGAGGGCGAGAGGGAAACCTGGGTGGGCTGTTTTGGTTACTGGGCTGAAAAGGTATCGACGGCCCATTTCCATTATCCTTATTCTTTCTCTTTTTCTAAATTGATTTTCAGGAAACAAATTCAAATGAAATCAAATGTGTTTGATTTCAAACTTGTTCTGGATTTTTGTAAAATGAAACCTGCATATTTTTGAGTATCAAACCATGCTATCTCACTAGGCTTGCTTGGTTCCTTTGAAATTTTAAAATAAACAGTGCCTTGGTACTAGATTTAATAAATATATGAAAATGGTTTTAAACCATATTTTGTGTTGGAATTTTTTGTCCAAGCTTTGGAACTCAACCAAACCAACTCATGAACAAACAATTCTTGGTTTGAAACAAATATTCTCTCACTAGAGAGTAGCATTGGATCAATGCCTGTCTACATAAAATAATAAGCACCCAATGCTTCTGTTTTCTTTGAAATGACTTTGAAATTGATCCCTAAATGATTATGCATGCATGGATGATATGCAATCTTTGAAAATATGATTTTAGGTATGTTACAATTGATCACATGCGTTATAATGAGATGGCCCCCATAGCTTTCTCAATTTTTGGAGATTTTGATGATTGCCATGATAAGCATGTTCCTCACTTGCATACTCACCATGAATCTATTTCATACTTGATTGACATTAATGGTGATGTTCACAAGAAGAGATACGTCATGATGGATGATGTGTATCTCTACCATGCACACACGTTCTTCCTTTGGTGTATGATGTCTATAGGTACCCACACTATAATGTCAACCTCAGTTGAGCACGAGTTGACAAAAAGATCTCTTGAGAGCATCCCACAAGTGAGTTCAAGATCGAACCCAACTCTGATACCTTTTGCATGCTTTGCATCTTTCATGTTGACAAATTTCTCTTTCCTATGGTTTGCTTGCAAGCATGTTAATGGTATTATATCCCCTTGTGACATTCATGTTTCTTCGATTTTGGATAATGATGCTTTGTGTGTTGTAACAAAATTGTTGAACAATTTCTCTTTCCAGTGTTTTGTGTGCAACCACAATTCCATAATAGCATGTATTGTCATGAGAGCTTCCAAGAATCTCGTCTTGTTGTTGCAACAAACATAAGGACCACTTGCTTTTTCATTTGGTTTATTTGCAAACATGTTGTTTTTGCTTTTGTTTGGGATACTCATATTCCCATGATATTTGCTTTTGATGATATGTGTATTGCATCCAACATAATGAACAATATCTCTTTCCAATGGTTGGTTTGCACACATAATGATGTTGCTTTGGATATTCTTCCTTTTGTGTTTTTGCCAAATTCTCCTAGATTTGCATCACGGATGTTGACCAAAATTCTAGTCAAGTGCCTTGAGTGCCACCCTAAGACATTAGATGGAGTTTTTGAGTTCTCATATTTGGATGATGTTCAACCGATTTCCATGCACTTTGACCTTGCATATGCATCCCGTTTGCTATACTTGAGTTGTCCTAATAGTGTTGTGAACAAGAATAGACATGCCACAAATGACATGCTCCTCTATCACACACAAACATATGTTTCTTGGTCTTTGTTGTATGAAGATACAAATACATACACGTCAACCTCTACCAACCATGGGTTGACAAGATGAACCGAAGAGAGTTACCTATGGCTACCCTTCATCGAGCTATCTCTACAAGCTAAGGTGACTTCCTTCTACTTGAGGACTCATGCTATAATCTTCATGAATTGGCTACGCTTTGAGTATTTATTCGCTTTTGTTGTGAGCTTTGTAGGCTTCATGGAAGGTGAAGGAACATTGAAGTGTTGTCAAGTCAATCTTTCCGAGGACGACTATATGGTGAACCCCAGGATCAAGGCGGTCTCTCGACCTCTTCTATGTTGTGATGAGCATGTAGAGTCAAGGACGACTCTTTTTTAAGGGGGGAGCTGATGTAGCCCGACCTACGGTCGTTACCACATCATGGTCTCCAACTTACGCCAAGTCGTCATGGACTCCAAAGGTGAATCCATTCCTCTATGCGAGCCCACTTCCTACCCTATTGAATGGTATGCTACTTCATACTCCGTCACATATGCATGATAGGTTCACACCAACTAGTACGGAGGCCAGGGAGGAAGCCCGGAACATCAAGCCCGACAAGACGGAGGCTTAGAAGAGGAGACAGAAGATGCTAGGTCCAAGCGGTACTACCGGTCGTCGGAACCGGTACTACCGGTCAGCGGTACTACGCCCTATGCTACCACGCACTAGCGAAGGACCCAACTGAAGCTCCAGGACCGCAAGCGGTACTACTGGTACTAGAGCGGTACTACCGCCCTCTACTACCGCGCACTACCAAAGGACCCAACTGAAGCTCCAGGACCGCAAGCGCTACTACCGGTACTAGAGCGGTACTACCGATTATGACCGGTACTACCGGTCGTGCCTGAACCTGCACGCACCAACTCGGCCCAGCGCCATGTACCCCCTTACTATATTTTCCCGTTTTGTTCCCAAACTACCCCTGTTTATGTGGATGGCCTATAAATAGAGCCCCACCCCTCATGTATCCCATAGGCATAGATGATAGACTAAAGACAACCCCCATTGTGGAATCTCTAGTTTTGCATCATCCCCTTTACCAAGGGGACCGACTATCGTCACCAACCTCGATTGGAATTTGCATCACCCATCCATTGTTGAACAAGGCCTTGGAGTTCGGTATCTCGTCTCCAAGTTGTCAAGACCCTCCCCAAGGTGTTCTTCCCTCTCCGATGTGGATTTGAGGGAGCACGTTGGCCGATCTTTCCTTGCGAGGATTCTATCGGATCGATGGCCGCCGTTCGGGAGCAATCGGCCTTTTATCGTGTGAGTTTTGCGTGTGTTCATCGTGTTCTTCGTGAGGTGTGTGTTCTCTTCCGCTACCTTCTCCCTTTCCCCTCGCTTTCCCATCGATTTGACCACGAGATCCGTGAAGATCGGGCCACCCAAGAGGTTAACCCCTTTATCAGTTTCCAACGTATCAAGCATCCCCAAGCTTAACTCCTGCTCGTCTTCGAGTAGGTAAGTGATAAAAGAATAATTTTTGAGGTGACATGCACCATCAAAACCAAGATCAAACCATTTGCAAGCATTGAAATCTAGGATCAAAGAACTCTAAACATGTGCATGAAAGATGGAGTTCTAACAATAAGACAAAGTAACTATGCATGCAACATGAATGGCTACAAACAAAGATCATGAATAACATGCATTGGAAAACGTTTGTTTGTTTCACATATAGAAAACATGGCATAGTGGCATTCAGCTTGTCCCTCATAGAGTACCAAATAGATGCATAGGACACCTTCAAAGTTCATAAGAGTGACTAGATACAAATAGCACAAGAACAAGTAATATGACAATATGCATCGATCAATAAGTTTTGGGACACTTCACATAGAACTAAGAATGGCCACTATGCTCTCTTAATGGTGCCTAAAGGATAGAAGGTGGAGACTCAATATAATAGTGGAAGAAAGGCCCCTCATAAAGGAAAGCAAGGATTTCAAGTTTCAAAAAGAGCTTCCAAAAATTATGGTACTTGTTAGCTTTCAGCCCTCATTGCCCCTATCATAAGCATCTTGAAGTGATTAAGGTTAAAGTGAACAAACTATGGAGTATATGCTTGACAAAGTATAAGTTGGCAATCTCATGTCCCTTGAATACGGAGCCACACCTCATGCTACTCAACTTCAGTCACCTGTAAGTTCTTGTCATAGTAAGTACATGTGTATCATAGAGAATCGCCAATGGAGTACCCCTTGCACATGGTACAGGAGCTATCCCATAACCAAAATGACAAGGCAAGCAGACAATTAGCATCTCAGCAATCTTTTTATTTACTATGTGCATAGAATTTTATTGAGGATGCTTCACAGATAGATCATTATGGTGATGCTGCAAGTTTCCACCATGATTAGGAATGGCCTAGGCGTTTCTCTAACACAAAATACATAACTCCATGCACTTATGATCTCCCTCTTTATTTCACACCGGTGACATCCATAGACAAAAGAGCATGATATCAACTATGTACAAAGTACAAGTGCAATGTTGAAAACGTTCCCCATGACAGCATGGTTCTGCTAATTCCAACATATAAGTGCAAGCATATACAACTTAGATGACAAAATGGTTCAAGTTTATTAGGGGCAAGAAATATAAAGTGTGCCATCAAGTTTGTGAGGGCTTTAATCACTAAGTTTTCACATAACAAAATACTTTTTAATTGGAAGATTGCTGAAAACAAGAATATACTTGGAATGGTGTAACACACCATGCATAGGAATTTATAGTGGACACTTTGGAATAACTTGGTTTCTTGGGAATTGGAAGCACGAGTAGAACTTACTCATGCAAGTGGAGGCTAGCAAAAGACTGGGAGCAACCAACTAAGAGAGCAATAATGGCCATAATCATGCAGAGCGATAAAACATTACTAATCAAAGCATAGAGTGGTACTACAAGTCAAGGACTAAATGATCATAGAGTCTATGGTGACTTGTTCATAGTCATAACATGGTGTGATCATGTGCCAAGTGATGCCTACGCACTACTATTCTTGTATACAATTGTTGGGCCTCCAAGTGCAGAGGTTTGTAGAACAGCAGCAAGTTTCCCTTAAGTGGATCACCCAAGGTTTTATCGAACTCATGGAGGAAGTGGTCAAAGGTATTCCCTCTCAAGCAACCATGCAATCAAGATACAAGAAGTCTCTTGTGTCCCCAACACACCCAATATAGGTGCACTAGTTTGGCGAAGAGATAGTGAAATACAAGTGGTAACGGTGCCAGAAAATAGCTTGACGGTGAGGTAAATACTAAAGTAAGCAAACAGATGGAAACAAGCAAACATGCAACAGATCTAGATGCAAACGGTGTTTCAATGTTTAGAAACAAGGCCTAGGGATCATTCTTTCACTAGTGAACACTCTCTCATATAAATATCCTCTCTTCATGATACTACTCTTAACTACTCTCCGGTTGGACACTCTAATCCATGGTAGGGCCTTCCCCAATCTAGATAACCCCACACTGTCACCTTGAGCGCTAGATGGTTCCAACAAACACCACAATTTCATAGAGACATCCAACTCCAAATATAACTCATAACAAATATTCAATCTAGCCAAAGTACCACACACGATATGCATGCTGTCACTTTCACACACGTGGGGAAAGCATAGATCTATTAAAGCACAAAGAGTATTTATGTAGACTCAAACCTAAGTGCCACCATGGCATGCACGCTGTCACTTTCGCACACATGGGGAGAGCAGAGATCTATTGAAGCACTTGAGTAGCAAGGTAGATCTACTTGATTACAAAGCTCATGACCACAACATGATCATGCATAGAGAGAGATGAACACATATCTACCGGTAGAGCCCTTATCCATGAGGAAGAACTACTCCCTCCTCATCATGGGAATCAGCAACGGTGATGAAGATGGCGATGGAGATCGATGAAGATGGCTCCGGGGGCACTTCCCCATCCCGACAGGGTGCCGGAACAAAGACTTTCTATCCCCCGAATCTCCCTTTTGGTGGCGGCGGTGCTACGGAGGTTTTTGTGGCTTTCTGATGGATTGCCTAGGGTTTTTGGGTCGGAGGCTTCTTATAGGCACAGGAATCAAGGTCGATGGGGTCCAGGGGGCCCACACCCCCTCCAGGCGCCTCTAGGGCTTGCCCGCGCCTAGGGGGTTTGGCCACCCTGTGGCCCCCCTCTGGCTCTGCTTCGTGGTTCCGTGTTGCTTCGGGAAAAATAATAACTTTGGCTTTTGTCCCCTCCAATTCCGAGAATATTGATTTTCTGCCTTTCTGGAACCAAAAACAGAAGAAAACAGGCAACTGGCACTGTGGCAACTTGTTAATAGGTTAGTTCCAGAAAATATATAAAAACACCTCAAAGTATGGATAAAGCAAAGTAGATACAAAACAAGCATGGAGCATAAAAAATTATAGATATGTTTCCGACGTATCAAGCATCCCCAAGCTTAACTCCTGCTCGTCCTCAAGTAGGTAAGTGAAAAAAGAATAATTTTTGAGGTGACATGCACCCTCATAATAAAGATCAAACCATTTTCAAGCATTGAAAGTTGTGATCAAATAACTCTAAACATGTGCATGAAAGATGGAGTTCTAACAATAGGACATAGTACTATGCAAGCAACATGTCAATCTATAAACAAAGTCATGAATAATATGCATTGAAAAACATTTGTTTGTTTCACATATAGAAAACATAGCATAGTGGCAATCAGCTTGTCCCTCATAGAGTAGAAATATAGATGCATAGGACACCTTCAAAGTTCACAAGGGTGACTAGAAACAAATAGCACAAGAACAAGTAATATCACAATATGCATCAATCAATAAGATTTGTGACACTGCACACAGAATGACAACTATGCTCTCTTAATGGTGCCTAAAGGTAGAAGGTGGAGACTCAATAATGGTGGAAGAAAGGCCTTTTTTGTAAAGGAAGCAGTGATTACAAGTTTCAAAAAGAGCTTCCAAAATTATGGTACTTGTTAGCTTTCAGCCCTGATTGCCCCTATGATAAGCATCTTGAAGTGGTTAAGGTTAAAGTGAAAAAGCTGGAGTATATGCTTGATGAAGTATAAGTTGGAAATCTCAAGTCCCTTGATGTCACATCCCAAGATTTTCCAAATCTTGTAATGTGAAAAATAAATAAACAAAATAAATTATTGTTGAGTTTTAGGGTGAAAAGAAACTTTTGTTTCTAGATGGAAACTTCAAAATCCCATCTTGAACAAACTTTAATTAAAGTTTGAATTCAACAAAATTCAAATAAAGTAAAATGCATTCATCATAAAATGTATCTGGAAATTTAAACACTTGGAAAATAAATCCAAACCCTAAACCCTAATGGAATAAAATCATTTCCAAGTTATCTCCAAGCCTATGGATTTGATCCATATAAAACTTTGTCAACAAACATTTACAAATAATCAAGAATGACAAATAGAAATATCATTAGACCATATAAATTGGTTTCACTTAATTTGGAGCCATAAATAAAATCTTATGAATATAATAAGATAAGGAACTGTATTCCCAAAGCTAATAAAGCACTTATCTAAAATCCATACCAAATGGTGAGCAAATAGTCCTAAAAGGATTTAAAAGGATAAACAAATATTAAACAAGATTTTATAAATTGGAATCACCAAGTTTGGATCTCTAAACAAAAAGATATGGATTTTATAAGATGAAGAAAGAAATATTAAATAAAGAATATTTAAAGACCAAATTAAATCTTGGCCAAATCCATAAGCAAATGGAATGAATATAATCCAAATTCAAATAAAAATAAAAGGATAAAGAATTTTCCAAAATAAAATAAAATGGCATAAATCAAATCCTATTTGAATAAAGACAAATCACTAATAAGGATAATTATATAATTCATGAGAAAATAGTATTTTGGATTTTACCCAAGTGAAATAAAAGTTGTTTAAGTCAACATAATTAAGATTAAAGAAATCTTCCAAATAAACTTTAGGGAAATAAAACTATATTTAAATTCCATTGGAATTAAAACAAATACCCAAATCAAATGATTTGAGAATCACATTAAATACTTCCAAATAATTCAAAATGAATTATCTTGACACCCTATTAAGTAAATAAAACTTACTGAAAGGTTTTGGAAGGTTTTTAGAATTTAAATGGAAATTAAAAACTATATTAAATCTCATTTGATTAAATACAAGGACCCACTTTAAGTAATTAAAAAGGCACTAAAGGAGTAAAAAATTTATTCCAAATTTGACTTCAGATTACAATACTAATCAATATTTAACCCTACACAAATCTTGGTTGAGGTTTGAATTCAAATGAATGTTTGAATTGCTTATTCAAAATCAAAACAGAAAAAAATCAAAAGAGAAAAAGAAAAACAAATAGAACAAAAAAAATATGAAAAGGACTCAGCCCAGTCGGCCAGCCCAACAAGGCCCAACAGCAACTCCCTCTCTTTCTCGCAAGAAAACGTTTCGCACCGAGAAAGAAACCTGCAGAGACGCTGATGACCAGGCCCCATTTCCCCTTTCCCTCTATCGCTGACGAGACGACCCCACTACCACCTCACCTTCTTCCTCCCCGCGATGAACTCGCCCTGCCGTTGCTGCCTTTGATTGCGACGATGAATTCGTGTTATTGCCGCTGTGATACCTCGCTATGACCACGCCCATTTAATCGCCCCTGCCTCCTCTTCCTTCCCCTCTGTCGCCTCACCCAAGCGCGCGCCCAGGCCGCCCAATTTTCCCCTACACCACACACTGTTCCGACGAGCTCAGGCGAAGATTCTGGCCAGCCTCCTCCGCCCCACGCCTCCTCGAGCACACGAGCGTGACCCCCAAGCCTTGCCACATCTCCCAGTGGCATTAGCTCACTCGCGCGCGCCCTAGAGCCTCGACAACGACGACACCAAGCGCCGCCACCGTCTACTTTCTTCTCCGGCGACTCCTCTGGTAAGAACCTGACCGCCCCTCTCTTTCTCCTTCACGCACACATCATCACCACGTCCTTGCGCGTCTGACTGTGTTCCCCACTCATCCTAGCACGCTCTGTAGCCTCGCCCCCGTCGACGTCTGACCGCACCCGATGCTAGGAGCATCTCCGACGAGCAATTGTCGACCACCTCGTGCGCCCCTTCGCCAGCAAGGACCGCCTTGAGCTTCCCCACGCCACGGCGATCACTGTGAGCCATCCCTCTTCCCTTTTCACTTCACCGCCAGTTCGCCCGCTTAGCCGCTAGCCAAGCGCCGCCAAGTCTTGCCGAGTTTGGTCAGGGTGATGATGGTCGTTAGATGATGATCTAATGGATGCGATAGAATCACTTAACGCCGAAGGGGTACGCAATCTGTGACGTGCGATGTAACTTGATCCAACGCCTCACGTTGCTGATCCACGCGAACCGGTACCGACGAATTAGAACACGCCACGTGGCTCTGTTCGTTTGAATTAAAACAGATTTGATCTATTAGATGCTAGATTTTGTAAAATCTATAACTTTTAATCTACACGTCCAAATTTTGCAAATTTTATATCAATGGATTCAAAAAAACAAGACCTAGCCAACCATGCACTTTGTTTAGTAAAAACCTTCTGTTAAATTGTTTGTTTTTACAGAAACTTGTGTATGCATGTTTAGGATATAAAATTTATTCCAAAATGATTTTGAGGATAAAATCTTTGGCAAATGGTGTGTTTTGAACCTACTGACCATAGGAAACAAATTGTGGTTTCAAAAATGTATTTGGTGAAGCAAAAGAATAAAACTTTGATGTAAACCATTTCTAGTCAAATAAAAATATGGTTTAATTGTTAAAAATGAATTTGGAGGAAAACCTTTGAGAAATGTTTTGGAAATAAACTCTCTGACCCTAAACACAAGGTTATATGGTTTGAAAACATATTTTGTGAAACCTATAGAATTTTGTCTTATTAAAAGCATTTCTTCACCACATAAGATAATGACTTGATCTAAAAATGGTTTATGAAATAAAATCTTATACAAATGATTTGACCACTTTATAAAATGACCATTAGGTGTTTTTGAATGTTTATGACCCATTAGAAACCACTTTTACAAATAAAACAATCTTTTGCATGTTTGCATGCATTGTTTTGTTTCTATTATTTTATGTGATGTTGCTTGAGTGGTAGATTGAATTTGTGCCTTGCTTGATTGAATTGTAGTGATTTGAAGAGTGTGAATATTGCAAGGACAAGGAGTGACTTATATTCTCTACCAAAAAGGAAAGTGATGCTTCATAATTTTGTCCCATTACTTTCACTATGCATTAGTGATATTTCTAAGTAGGACTTGCATGGAATTTTTGCTAAGTATAAACTATGCTATGGGAAATCCTAGTAGATGAAACCTTAGTAGAAATTTCCTAAGTTAAGATTCCTATTACTATCATGCTTAGCTTAGCTAATAGAAAACAAGGGTGTAATATATATATTCAAGTCTGAGGACTTGTGTTTTGTTTAATAAAACAACTAAGTGAATGAATCACCTGGGTGGAATGGAAAGAATGGTTTATGTTGAGTGGTTACACAAGGCCAAGGGACTGGTGAACCTTGTGTGTCTCACTTGTGGATGGCCACCCAGGAACAAAGAGATTTGAGATGTCAAATGTTGAGAAGCTTCAAGTGCAGCCACTTGGCATTATGGGCTCTTCCTGGATCATATAGGTTGCAATAACTTAGCCAAATGGACAGTTGGTGGTAGGGGAATGATAGGTTGGAACGCGTCCATTCTGGTCTAAGGGAAGGCTTCTGAAAGATCTTTTCTTGGTGAAACCAAGTCTTCTGAGGAAAGTGCACAACCTCTGCAGAGTGAAAAAAAATCTAAGTACTTAGCCATGTCCCTGGCAAAGGACAATTTGAGCATCAAGACATGGAAGCTATCAAGAATCTCCTCATCCCAATTTCTAAGTTAAAATCTTGTGGTTGAACAAGGGTTGAAAGGATCACCAATTTCTATTGGGAGATGCCTTGGGAAAGATTTTGTCAAGCAAAAACTTAGTGTTTTCAAATGATAAGGAAAATCTATTTTGAGCAATGCAAGCCTAAAGCTCCACTTAGCCAAATGCATATAGATGATAGACTCCACTATACTACCATAGTATCACTTGCCAATACAATTCAAATGTATTGACCCTTGTGGTTGTAACTTGTTATGTTGCAGGTTTGTTTGATATTAGTGAAGTTTAATGATTAGGATTACAAGTCTACAACCAACATGTCTGCCTGTGGCACTTTGAAGATGAAGGACCCCATGCTTATAGATATTCTGCTGCAATGTAATAGCCAAATGAGCTATGTAAGATGTAATAAATTATTTTATTCCTGGTTATAAAGTTGTATTATGACCTTTGTTTCTTGATATTACATCTTAACTGTGGATGCTAGCTAATGATCCAGGGACTAGCATTGTAAACACAGGGATCTCTACCTTATTAAAGGTTGGGAACCTTACAGATGGTATCAGAGCATTGTGTTGCCTGTAGGATTTGTAAACCTAGGATTGGACAAAAACCCCTTAGAAAAATAGGAGTTGTATTTGTTACAAACTTATTTACAACCAATCTTGTAAACTCTTTCCTCAACCATTTTGGTTTTGATTCTACATCTCGTCTATTTCAAACTTGATGGACAAAGCCTACCCCATGGCCAAAGACTTCACCATGTGCAAAGGACTTTATCAACTCTAATGACTTCAACATCTTCAACTCTAATGACTTCAACATCTTCAACATTTTCACCAAGGACTTCAACCTTAGATATCACTAAGGACTACAATTGGGACAAGAAATGTTACCCAAGACTTGAAGACTAAGGAAACACAACTTAGAAGGAACCATCATCACCTTGAAGTTTTGAGATCAAGATGCAAGAAATTCTCCAAGGATACAAAGATCTTGTTCATGAGGAATCAACCAAGAAGGATGGAAAGATCTCAAGTGAACCATATAGATGGACCACCATATTTAGTTTAAGTCAAACCCACCAACTTATGTGGTGTAACAAAAATATTTTTGGTTGCCTAAAAATATGCTTGAAACTTGATGATTGAGTGGAATGCTTGTTTGTGATTGCTTGCACATTGCTTGTGTGAATTGTGATGTGTCTGATTAGAATTATTTCCTTAGAAATCTTTTTGCCCATTCTAATCCAAATCCAACCCAAACAGATGACTACTCCAAGGAACTCCAACATCAAGGATGACAACAACAACAACAACAACCAAGAGATCAACATGAGAGATCAACTGCTAGCAAGACAAACCTAGTTGAACCAAGTGACAGCTCAATTTATAGCCAACAACAATGAGTTAGACCCAACCATGCAAAAAGTTTTGGAAACTCAATCCCAATTGTTGCAAGGGATGGCTACTCAAATGATCAACATGGGAGACAACTCTTCCCAAGGAGTTTATGACAACAAGGATGATAAAGATGTTATTCTAGAAGGAACCCAAGCTTGCAATATTTGTGGAGACAAAGATCACACTTCCAAGGAGCATGAAGATCAATGCCCCAATTGTGAAGAGAAACATCCAATTGACCAATGCCCCACATCTCAAGCTACTTGTTACCTATGTGAAGGAAATAATCATGTCCCTATCCAATGCCCCATCTATTCCATAGTTGAACAAAGGAAACAAGGTGGAGTGCAACAACTGATTGCAGACTACCATGAGAGAGCCAAGTCTACCAAGAAGGATGAAGACAAAGGAAAATCTCAGCTTGCACCTCCATACAACATGACTCAATTTAAAGGACCAAAGAGGAGACATATGTATTATCCAAGGAATAATAGAAGGTCAAGGAGACCAGTAACTGTTCCTACCTTTGAGATAACATATGAAGAACATGAATTAGAAGCACTCCTAGCTTTGGGAAAACCCAAGAAAAAGAAGGACAAAAGCCATGTGCAATGTGGTCATTGTAAAGAAATGGGACACTATGCCAGTGAATGTCCAGAGAAGAAGAAGTATAAGGAGATTAGCCAAGTGTGGTGCAACAACTTCAAAGAGCTAGGCCATTATGTAGCAACTTGTCCATAAAAGATACGTGAAGAACTCAATCTTATCACATGTTACAATTGTGGTAACCAAGGACATTATGCAAGCAACTGTCCAGAAAAGATGAAGCACAAGATAAAGCCTATGAAGGATCTCAGCCTTGTCACATGTTTCAAATGTGGAAACAAAGGACACTATGCAGATGTTTGTCCAGAGAGATTTCAACAAGATTCCAAGCAAACCAAGATGTAATCTAGTTGGAAAATTTTTAAGGGTGGTAGTACCCTAGTTGCTTTTTGAGCCAACTTGTAACCCCTAGCCTTCCCAAATCTCAGGACGAGATTTATTTTAAGGGTGGTAGCCTGTCACATCCAAAGATTTTCTAAATCTTGTAATGTGAAAAATAAATAAACAAAATAAATTATTGTTGAGTTTTAGGGTGAAAAGAAACTTTTGTTTCTAAATGGAAACTTAAAAATCCCATCTTGAACAAACTTTAATTAAAGTTTGAATTCAACAAAATTCAAATAAAGTAAAATGCATTCATCATAAAATGTATCTGGAAATTTAAACACTTGGAAAATAAATCCAAACCCTAAACCATAATGGAATAAAATCATTTCCAAGTTATCTCCAAGCCTATGGATTTGATCCATATAAAACTTTGTCAACAAACATTTACAAATAATCAAGAATGACAAATAGAAATATCATAAGACCATATAAATTGGTTTCACTTAATTTGGAGCCATAAATAAAATCTTATGAATATAATAAGATAAGGAACTGTATTCCCAAAGCTAATAAAGCACTTATCTAAAATCCATACCAAATGGTGAGCAAATAGTCCTAAAAGGATTTAAAAGGATAAACAAATATTAAACAAGATTTTATAAATTGGAATCACCAAGTTTGGATCTCTAAACAAAAAGATATGGATTTTATAAGATGAAGAAAGAAATATTAAATAAAGAATATTTAAAGACCAAATTAAATCTTGGCCAAATCCATAAGCAAATGTAATGAATATAATCCAAATTCAAATAAAATTAAAAGGATAAAGAATTTTCCAAAATAAAATAAAATGGCATAAATCAAATCCTATTTGAATAAAGACAAATCACTAATAAGGATAAATATATAATTCATGAGAAAATAGTATTTTGGATTTTACCCAAGTGAAATAAAAGTTGTTTAAGTCAACATAATTAAGATTAAAGAAATCTTCCAAATAAACTTTAGGGAAATAAAACTATATTTAAATTCCATTGGAATTAAAACAAATACCCAAATCAAATGATTTGAGAATCACATTAAATACTTCCAAATAATTCAAAATGAATTATCTTGACACCCTATTAAGTAAATAAAACTTACTGAAAGGTTTTGGAAGGTTTTTAGAATTTAAATGGAAATTAAAAACTATATTAAATCTCATTTGATTAAATACAAGGACCCACTTTAAGTAATTAAAAAGGCACTAAAGGAGTAAAAGATTTATTCCAAATTTGACTTCAGATTACAATACTAATCAATATTTAACCCTACAAAAATCTTGGTTGAGGTTTGAATTCAAATGAATGTTTGAATTGCTTATTCAAAATCAAAACAGAAAAAAATCAAAAGAGAAAAAGAAAAACAAACAGAACAAAAAAAAATATGAAAAGGACTCAGCCCAGTCGGCCAGCCCAACAAGGCCCAACAGCCACTCCCTCTCTTTCCCGCAAGAAAACGTTTCGCACCGAGAAAGAAACCCGCAGAGACGCTGACGACCAGGCCCCATTTCCCCTTTCCCTCTATCGCTGACGAGACAACCCCACTGCCACCTCACCTTCTTCCTCCCCGCGATGAAATCGCCCTGCCATTGCTGCCTTTGATTGCGACGATCAATTCACGTTATTGCCGCTGTTATACCTCGCCGTGACCATGCTCATTTAATCGCCCCTGCCTTCAAGCGCGCCCCCAGGCCGCCCAATTTTCCCCTACACCACACACTGTTCCGACGAGCTCCGGTGAAGATTCTGGCCAGCCTCCTCTGCCCCACGCCTCCTCGAGCACACGGACGTGACCCCCAAGCCCTGGCGCATCTCCCAGTGGCATTAGCTCGCTCGCGCGCGCCCCAGAGCCTCGACAACGACGACACCAAGCGCCGCCACCGTCTGCTTTGTTCTCCAGCGACTCCTCTGGTAAGAACCTGACCACCCCTCTCTTTCTCCTTCACGCACACATCATCACCATGTCCTTACGCATCTGACTGTGTTCCCCACTCATCCTAGCATGCTCTATAGCCTCGCCCCCATCGACGTCTGACCGCACCCGACGCCAGGAGCATCTCCGACGAGCAATTGTCGACCACCTCGTGCGCCCCTTCGCCAGCAAGGACCGCCTTGAGCTTCCCCACGCCACGGCGATCACTGTGAGCCATCCCTCTTCCCTTTTCGCTTCCTGCATCGCCAGCTCCGCCGCTAGCCGAGCGTCGCCGCCGCGCGCAGCCGCTGAGCGCCGCCAGAGTTTGGTTAGGGTGATGATGGCCGTTAGATGATGATCTAATGGATGCGATAGAATCACTTAACGCCGAAGGGGTACGCAATCTGTGACGTGCGATGTAACTTGATCCAACGCCTCACGTTGCTGATCCACGCGAACCGGTACCGACGAATTAGAACACGCCACGTGGCTCTGTTCGTTTGAATTAAAACAGATTTGATCTATTAGATGCTAGATTTTGTAAAATCTATAACTTTTAATCTACACGTCCAAATTTTGCAAACTCTATATCAATGGATTCAGAAAAACAATACCTAGCCAACCATGCACTTTGTTTAGTAAAAAGCTTCTGTTAAATTTTTTATTTTTACAGAAACTTGTTTAGGATATAAAATTTATTCCAAAATGATTTTGAGGATAAAATCTTTGGCAAATGGTGTGTTTTGAACCTACTAACCATAGGAAACAAATTGTGGTTTCAAAAATGTATTTGGTGAAGCAAAACAATAAAACTTTGATTTAAACCATTTCTAGTCAAATAAAAATATGGTTTAATTGTCAAAAATGATTTTGGAGGAAAACCTTTGAGAAATGTTTGGGAAATAAACTCTCTGACCCTAAACACAAGGTTATATGGTTTGAAAACATATTTTGTGAAACCTATAAAATTTTGTCTTATTAAAAGCATTTCTTCACCACATAAGATAATGACTTGATCTAAAAATGGTTTATGAAATAAAATCTTATACAAATGATTTGACCACTTTATAAAATGACCATTAGGTGTTTTCAAATGTTTATGACCCATTAGAAACCACTTTTACAAATAAAACAATCTTTTGCATGTTTGCATGCATTGTTTTGTTTCTATTATTTTATGTGATGTTGCTTGAGTGGTAGATTGAATTTGTGCCTTGCTTGATTGAATTGTAGTGATTTGAAGAGTGTGAATATTGCAGGGACAAGGAGTGACTTATATTCTCTACCAAAAAGGCAAGTGATGCTTCATACTTTTGTCCCATTACTTTCACTACGCATTAGTGATATTTCTAAGTAGGACTTGCATGGAATTTTTGCTAAGTATAAACTATGCTATGGGAAATCCTAGTAGATGAAACCTTAGTAGAAATTTCCTAAGTTAAGATTCCTATTACTATCATGCTTAGCTTAGCTAATAGAAAACAAGGGTGGAATATATATATTCATGCTATGGAAAATTTCTAAGTCTGAGGACTTGTGTTTTGTTTAATAAAACAACTAAGTGAATGAATCACCTGGGTGGAATGGAAGGAATGGTTTATGTTGAGTGGTTACACAAGGCCAGGGGACTGGTGAACCTTGTGTGTCTCACTTGTGGATGGCCACCCAGGAACAAAGAGATTTGAGATGTCAAATGTTGAGAAGCTTCAAGTGCAGCCACTTGGCATTATGGGCTCTGCCTGGATCATATAGGTTGCAATAACTTAGCCAAATGGACAGTTGGTGGTAGGGGAATGATAGGTTGGAACGCGTCCA
This sequence comes from Avena insularis, assembly GCA_023614405.1. Classification (NCBI taxonomy): domain Eukaryota; kingdom Viridiplantae; phylum Streptophyta; class Magnoliopsida; order Poales; family Poaceae; genus Avena; species Avena insularis. The sequence continues at coordinate 158,128,475 of CM042695.1, read as the reverse complement.
TTCTGGTCTAAGGGAAGGCTTCTGAAAGATCTTGTCTTGGTGAAACCAAGTCTTGTGGGGAAAGTGCACGACCTCTGCAGAGTGAAAAAAATCTAAGTACTTAGCCATGTCCCTGGCAAAGGACAATTTGAGCATCAATACATGGAAGCTATCAAGAATCTCCTCATCCCAATTTCTAAGTTAAAATCTTGTGGTTGAACAAGGGTTGAAAGGATCACCAATTTCTATTGGGAGATGCCTTGGGAAAGATTTTGTCAAGCAAAAACTTAGTGTTTTCAAATGATAAGGAAAATCTATTTTGAGCAATGGAAGCCTAAAGCTCCACTTAGCCAAATGCATATAGATGATAGACTCCACTATACTACCATAGTATCACTTGCCAATACAATTCAAATGTATTGACCCGTGTGGCTGTAACTTGTTATGTTGCAGGTTTGTTTGATATTAGTGAAGTTTAATGATTAGGATTACAAGTCTACAACCAACATATGCACTGTGGCACTTTGAAGATGAAGGACCCCATGCTTATAGATATTCTGCTGCAATGTAATAGCCAAATGAGCTATGTAAGATGTAATAAATTATTTTATTCCTGGTTATAAAGTTGTATTATGACCTTTGTTTCTTGATATTACATCTTAACTGTGGATACTAGCTAATGATCCAGGGACTAGCATTGTAAACACAGGGATCTCTACCTTATTAAAGGTTGGGAACCTTACACTTGACTACGAGGGCCACACCTCATGCATACTCAACTTTGGGTCTAGGTAAGTTCTTGTCATTGTAAGTATTTGCATATCATTGAGAACCTCCAATGGGGTACCCCTTGCACATGGTACAGGAGCTTTCCCATAACCAAAATGACAAGGCAAGCAGACAATGAGCATCTCAGAAATCTTTTTATTTACCATATGCATAGCTTTTTATTGAGGATGCTTCATAGATAGCTCATTATGGTGATGCTGCTAGTTTCCACCATGATTAGGAATGGCTTAGGCTAGCGGCCCAGGCGTTTCTCTAACATAGAATACAAACTCCATGGACTTACAAGTTCCCTCTTTATTTCACACTAGTGGCATCCATAGACAAAAGAACATGATATCAACTAAGTACAACAAGGTACAAGTGCAATGTTGAAAACGTTCCCCATGACAGCACGGTTCTGCTAATTCCAACTTATAAGTGCAAGCATATACAACAAAGTTGTCACAATGGTTCAAGTTTATTAGGGGCAAAGAATAAAGTGTGCCATCAAGTTCGTGAGGGCTTTAATCACTAAGTTTTCACATAACAAAATAGTTTTTAATTGGAAGATAGTTGAAAACAAGAATATACTTGGAAAGGTGTAACAGACCATGCATAGGAGTTTATAGTGGACACTTTGTAATAACTTGGTTTCTTGGGAGTTGGAGGCATGAGTAGAACTTACTCATACAAGTGGAGGATAGCAAAAGACTGGGAGCAACCAACTAAGAGAGAAATAATGGCCATAATCATGCAGTGCAACAAAGCATTACTAATCAAAGCATAGAGTGGTACTACAAGTCAAGGACTAAATGATCATAGAGGCTATGGTGACTTGTTCATAGTTATAACATGGTGTGAGCATGTGCCAAGTCAACCCAAACAAAGCATCAAAGGAGAATACCACAATACTATGCTTTTGCATGCTAAAACAACGCATAATTTCTTCAAGGCACACTAAGCAATCCCAATTGTTTGGAACAAGACATGCTACAGCAATAATCACTAAGCATAAGGTCAAAACAACGCCTAGCATGTCATGCTAAATTCTAAGTCACAGTCAAAACAAGCTCCCTTTTGTACCACTTAAGCATGAAGCTTTCTACCCTTTCCAACACCAAACAACTTATTTGAAACAACTCACAAAGATAACAATCAATAAAGATAAGTGAGCTTGTCTCACAAATCCACAAAGAAGAACTAAAAAGTTCTAAGCTGAAAGCATAAGAAAAATAAGGCTAAACACAGTGCTAGCAAAAGTGAACACTCACAGAACAATAAGAGTGAAAACTAGAGTGTTCTAGGCACTGAAAACAGAATGTGTCTCTCTACAAAAGAACTGTGCTGTGATCAACAACCTTAATCAAGCAAACCAAACAAAAACCAAAAACGAAAACTAAGACGCTCCAAGAACAACACAACTGTCCATGAAACAATAAAAATGAAGTGTCTAGAAAGACCTGAGATTTTTATTGATGAAGAAGGAGATTCCTTGGGCATCCCCAAGCTTTGACGCTTGTACCTCTTGAATATTTCTTGGGGTGACATGGGGTGGCATACCCAAGCTTGAGCTTTTGTCCATTCTTCATCTCAGTACATCATTCTTTCTCTACACCTGCAAATTTTCCTTCATACAAAACTTCACACAATCTTCATTAGCAACATTAGCTTATTCAAAAGATATTAGACCCCTGGCAAAGCTTTGGAACAGTAAGGATTTTCACTAAAAACAAAAGCTACTGTATTAACTCCTTCAAAAAGCTCAATTCACCTAAAGAGAACTCAAAAAGGAATCAATAAGAAGCAAATGCAAATAATGGCAGAAATCTGTCAAAACAGATCAGCAGGTAGAAACCGATTTTTTCAAATATCTTATGTTGCTCAAATCAAAAAGTGTTGAACTAATTAAAGTTAGATAACATACTAGGGTATTTATTCGTAAATTTTCAGCTCAATCAGACTTACAGAGACTCCTCACTAATTTTTATGGTGGAGGATAGAAATCTGTTTTGGGACAGCAGCTCCCCAAATCTTACTTCCCTCTCATTAGAGGTTATTCTTGGCACAAAAAGCAAACAAAAAGGATAAGGAGAGGTCATTACAGAAGTAATAACTTCCAAGACTCAATAAAACTCTTGGGTTATTGAAAGGATCGTATGGGCACCTAGAGGGGGGGTGAATAGGTGCTACTTCAAATTTTCTTCTTTTTCAAATTAAGGTTTGACAATAAGGTAAATTCTCTAGATAATGCAACTATGGTGAATTTACCTATATGACAAATACGCAAGAGCTACCACAACACAAAGTAGTAACAAGTAAGTAAGGTACGGTAAAGGATAGAGGTAACCGAAAAGTGGACGCGGAGACACAAGGATTTATTTCCCGTAGTTCCTTACTTTTGAGGGGAAGTACGTCTACGTTTGGAGAGGGGGTGGTTTCAAACCACCAACGCCACGAGAGGCCTCCCTTGTTCTCCGATGACTCTCACCCCAACGGGATCGATTCACCTTCCACTATATCGGCAACCTTCAAGGTGGAAGCCGGCACCGTTACAAGTTTGGGGCACACATCCACAACTTAATCGGAGGCTCCCAAATACAAGCAAGCTGTCCAAGCAATCAAAGACAAGCTTGTAAGAACAAAACAAGAGCTAGGGTTTCCAACAAAACACTAGAGGAAAGGGGCCCTCAATGAAATGAGGGGGAAATGAAGATCTCTTTTGGTGAAGTAGTAGATCGGGGCTTCCTCCTTCGATTCCCCAAAGATCAAGGACTTTGGGTGGTTGGATGAGGAGATCTTGAGAATTTGAGTGGCTCCAATGGACTCCAATGGTGGGCAATGACTTTAATGTGCTGAGCAATTTGTCCCAAGGTAGGTGGAGGGGTATTTATACCCCTCCTCGAAATATATGGCCGTTGGAGCATTTAATGACCGGTAGTACCGGTACTCAAGCGGTAGTACCGCTTGCATGCGGTACTACCGGTCCAGTACCGGACCAGGTACCGGAGGTGACTCTGTTCTTCAGTGTTCTTCAGTCTTTGGGCGGTACGCCCTTGCGGTACTACCCCCAAGCGGTAGTACCGGAGGTAGGAAGCGGTACTACCGGTTCGGGCGGTAGTACCGGTCCCAAGTACCGCTTGGTACTGACCAAAACGGAGAGGGGTGGGTGCTAGTCAGTATGCCACGGTACTGACGAGCGGTACGACCGCCTCAAGCGGTAGTACCGCTTGTACCAAGCGGTACTACCGGTTGGGCCGGTAGTGCCGCTTCGTGGTACCGGTGGGTACTGACTAGTACGCACCCTTCTCTCTTTTGATCAGTGCCAACCGGTACTGGAACCGGTAGTACCGGTGTCAAGCGGTAGTACCGGTTGCAGGTCCGGTACTACCGGTTGACACAGAAGTTTTTGCAAGGGGAAATGTTATGCCATAACTTGTGCCTCCTTTTATCAATCCTGTGATAAACTTAGTACACAGTTAAATCGATAAGTGTATTGTTATCAAACATCAAAATCAGAGGGATAGAAAAATGCTCTTTCAATCTCCCCCTTTTTGGTGTTTGATGACAATACACTTTTGCAGGATGATTTTAACAATAGGCAAATGGTATTTGTAAAATAGAGAAGAGACTCCCCCTAGATGTGTAGAGACAAACCTCCCCCTCTATTTTACAAACCCAACATGGGTACACAAGTATGGATACTAGCATTTGAAAACATACCTTTGCACAAAACATGTGATGAGGAATATATAGACAATAGATATTGCATAACATCACAAGATGGATCCAAAGAAATAAACCACATAGTCGCATAAGATGGATCCAACCACATAGTTTCACACGACATAAACCACATAGTCTCACATGACATAAACACATAGTCTCACACATAAAATAGAGAGAAATCGAAGTTCACAAGCAATAAAAGGATCAAAGAGAAGAACGAGCTTGTGACTTCCCATGCAACACCCATGCCTAAAGTGCAACTTCTCCCCCTTTGGCATCAAGACGCCAAAAAGGGACAAGTGCAGAGCTACCGCCCCAAAGGTCAATCATCATACTCCTCCTCATCCTCATCCTCAAGGTCCTCCTCATCCTCATACGTAGGTGGGGCGCGGTGCTAGGAAGAGACATCCTCGTCCCAACGGCTGTTCTGAGAAATCCACTGATCTTCTGGAGTGATGTTGTTCTCGGATCCCTCGGAGATGGTCAACCCTTGAGCAGACATCAGTTCCTTCTGACGAGCACAGGCTTTCTTGGCATACACGTGCGCCTCATACATGCGCTTCTGGTTGTCAACCTGGAAGCAGAAGATCTTCTTGAGCTTCACCTCCATCCTTTTGGCCCAAGAGGGCTTGGCGTTCTTGCGGCGAGAGACACCATAGTCAGTGTCATGACCACTGTCAGCATGCTCAGAGTCATCCTCATCCTCATCCTCCTCACCTGCCTCAACGCGAGGTTTAGCATGGGTCTTGATCTTGAGTGCCTTAGGCTTGTGCACAACGAGAGAGCGAGTGGAGAGTGTCCTAGCAATGACGGGGCACTTGGACACAATGAGGGCCATAATGTAAGGAGCAAATAGTGGAACCCTTCGAGTGTGTGTGGCAGCAACCATTTCATTCCAAATGAAGTCTATCACATCAAGAGGTTGGCCTGATTCTCAGTTGAGGAAGGTGTTGAACAGAAAGTCAACAGAGAACCCATGTATCTCGTCCTTGTTGCCCGCACGAGGAGCAACAGTCTCACGGAAAATGCGATGAAGAATGTCATATGTGGGGAGGAGATCCTTGATCTTGCCAGCAACCCCATGGCCTCGAATATACAAAGGTGTGAGAACATCCTTTTTGGAGGGATGCTCCCGCATGTGACAGCGGAAACCACAAGGAACGTCCCGGCCGCGGTCCTCATACCCCAAGATGGCAGCAAACTCTGCAAGAGTAGCTTCCTTGACAGCACCTTGAGTCATCCAGGTAATCTTCCGATTGCGACCATTGTGGAAGTGTGCAGTGGCATAAAACTGGCAGATGAGTAGGGGATAATAGTCATGCTGAAACTCCATAATGGGAAACATGCCAAGGTTTGAGCAGATTTCCTTAGCTTCAGCAAAGTAGTCAGAGTTCTTGTCAATGTGTCCCATGTCAAGCCACTGCTGAGGAACCACCAGCTGGGTATTGGTCAAAAGAACCTCATGATACACATGCTCTTGGAAGTCATCATAGAAAAGACTGTCTGCCCTTGACTCGCTCCTGTTGCGGGAGTATGCATTGTCCACCCGGAGAGCCCTAAAGTCTGCCTCAGAGATGTCTGAAAGTTTCTTTGGCCCATATGGCCCAGAGCTGAGACTCTTGGTGTAAGGGGGAGGAGTGAGGCTCGCCACGCCCAGCTGAGCGCTTGGTAACCCCTTCACGACCCCCACGACCACCTCGATTGGTAGGCAACTTGGAACAGTGTCTTGGCTGTGGCATAACTTCTTCCTTAGACTCAGTCTCTTCCTCAACAATCTCACGGTCAGACTTGGAGAGCTTGCGTGCACCCCGAGAACCACCTGCATCTGTGAAAGCACGAGGGAGGATAGCAAGGAGATAAGGACACAAGAATCAAGAAGGAAAAAAACCACGAGAATCTACAATTTGGGAAGAACAATGTGGTCAGAGTGGACCGGTACTACCGGACCTGACGACCGGTAGTACCGGAAAAAGTTCCGGTACTACCGGTTGAGCGGCACACCAGTTGTCGGATCTGATGGGAACGGCCCAATTTGACGGTATGAACTGCTAAATTGAAGATTCTACGTGGTAACAAGGAATAATATGGCAGTACAACCTTGCAAGTAGTCAATTTCTCCACAAATCTAAGCCAAACCTAGATCTAATGGGGAAATCAAACAAGAAGAGAAGGGGCGGTTGTACCGGGATCCATGGCGGTGGAAAGTAGTGGGAGCCCGCCTAGAGGCCGAATCCAAGGAGAATCCGGAGAGAGGAGGGCGTGGCAGGGCTCCGGTGGCTTCAAAATCTCCGGTGGTGGCGTAGGTTTGAGTGGAGGACGTGGGAAATAATGAGGCACTGAGGGGTGCCTCTCCCCACGCGTCCAATATATACCTAGAAACCGTCAACCGGTAGTACCGGTTGTTGGAGCGGTACTACTGCTTGTAAGCGGTAGTACCGGTTCCACGACCGGTAGTACCGGTGGCCGGTAGGACCGGACATGCGGGCGGTAGTACCGTTCCTGGAGCAGTTCTGCCAGGAGCCAACCTGGGAACTTCCCAGGTCGGGTAGTACCGCTCGCACATCCGGTAGTACCGGTCCCATCTGAGTCCAAGGCCAGGGATCAAGGATGATTCTTGTGCGGATAGAGAGAGGGTTCTCGTGAGGGGGTACGGAGGCTTGGGTTAAGACAAGTGAGCTGAGAAGCACATGCACTCTTAAAAAAACAATGGAAGAAACAAATAAATACCAAACTAGAGTGCATGAGACTAAGAATGATGAAGATAATTCAAATAGATGACAATCATGAGTGAAGACCAATTCAACTAAGTGACAAACATGAGTAAGCACATCAACCTCTCGATTGAGAGGGGGCGGTGGCCTAGGCCACCATATTTGAGTATAGTCGGCTTGGCACCATGAAGATGTATCTTGGGTCCATTACCGAAACTCATCATTGAGCTCACATATCACAAAATGATATTAAGAGGAATGATTTTTGTTTAATTTGCGCATAATGGGGGGAGGGATAGTCCAATCAATTAGGACCGCACTCCCCCTATGTCCATGCCTACACCTAAACCAAACATGGGTCAAGTATTAGGTGAGAGTGCAAGATAATCAAGTCAAACTCCTAGAATCTACGATATTTAGTTCATTCCTCAAGTAGCAAAACCTTGCTTCATCAAGTGGCCTCGTGAAGATATCGGCAAGTTGATCTTTGGTTGATACATAGGATAGATCAATATCACCTCTAGCAACATGATCTCTATTAAAGTGATGTCAAATCTCAATATGCTTTGTCCTTGTGTGATCCACCGGGTTGTATGCAATCTTGATGGCACTTTCATTGTCACATAGAAGAGGCACTTTGTCACAATGGACACCGTATTCCTTTAAAGTTTGCCTCATCCATAGCAATTGGGTGCAAGCACTAGCAGCAGCAAAATACTCGGCTTCAGCGGTGGAGAGAGATATACAATTTTGCTTCTTAGAAGACCAACATACCAAGGACCTACCAAGGAATTGGCAAGCCCTGGATGTTGATTTTCTATCATCCTTGTCTCCCGCCCAATCCGAGTCCGTGTATCCACAAAGAGCGAATGTTGAGCCTTGAGGGTACCAAAGACCATAAAATGGGGTATGAACTAAATATCAAAAGATTCTCTTGAACGCCATTAAATGGCTTTCCTTAGGAGCCGCTTGATATCTTGCACACACACCTACACTCAACACAATATCGGGTCTAGATGCACAAAGGTAAAGCAAAGAACCAATCATAGACCGGTATACCTTTTGATCCACATCTTTACCATTTGGATTTTGTTCTAGATGAGTCTTTGTTGCCATGGGAGTTGGGGCTCCATTCAAATCTTGCATTTTGAATCTCTTGAGCATATCTTGAGTATACTTGGCTTGATTGAAGAATGTTCCTCCTCTAACTTGCTTGATCTCAAAGCCAAGGAATACTTTCAACTCCCCCATCAAGGACATCCGGAACCTACTAGTCATAAGCTTTGAGAATTCATCATTAAAAGCTTTGTTAGATGAGCCAAAGATAATATCATCAACATAGATTTGGCATACAAAAAGCTCCCCATTAACCCTCTTAGTAAAAAGAGTGGGATCGATTTTCCCAACCTCAAAGCCACGGTCAAACAATAACTCTCTAAGGTGCTCATAACACGTGCGTGGGGCTTGCTTGAGCCCATAGAGAGCCTTCAAGTTTGTAGACATGGTTTGGGAAGTTGGGGTCCTCAAATCCCGGGGGTTGCTTAACATATACCAATTCATTTAAAGGACCATAAAGGAATGCACTTTCTACATCCATTTGTTGCAACTTAAAGTTATGATGTGCCACATAAGCAAGAAGGATACGGATGGACTCAAGCAGCCACGGTGCATAAGTCTCTCCATAATCAATGCCTTCAATTTGGGAATAACCTTGTGCAACCAATCTAGCCTTGTTCCTTACAATAATCCCATGCTCATCTTGCTTGTTCTTGAATATCCACTTTGTTCCAATAACATTGCGGCAATCCTTTGGCTTCTCAACCAACTTCCACACTTTGTTTCTCTCAAAGTTGTTGAGCTCTTTGTGCATAGCTTCTAACCAATCCGAATCTTCAAGAGCTTCCCACACTTTCTTTGGTTCAATCATGGAAATGTGAGCTTGATGTTCACTGAACCTCTTCAATTGTGCTCGTGTGGAAATTCCTTTCCTTAGATCTCCAACAACATTTTGGAGGGTGTGGTCTCTTATTTCCAACATTCTTTACTTTCTAGCTTCGCGACGAGCGTGGATCTCCTCATTGCTTCTTGGAGGACCCTCTTCATCATTTTGATCCTCGTCTTGACCATCAACTTGACCTTGATCATCATCGGATTCATCGTCTACATTGGGAGGCAAGGATTGACCTTGGTCTTGATCAAGTGTCCTTCTAGCTTCAATTTGAGCACGTCTCAAAACAACTTGGATGGATCTTCCTTGGAAAATTGACTTGGCTCCACTTGACACCCCATCGAATGGACCAAGCTCCCTTTGACTAGAGTTCACACATTGATCACTATGTTGAGGGTCCACATCTTGTCTTTGGCTAGAGTCAATGTCCTCCTCGGTAGATGGAGCATGTCGAGGTTGTGAAGATGAGGGCTCCACTCGAGTGGAGCATAGTTCTTCTCGATCCGCCATAAGGGGTTCCTCAATGGGGCGGATATAACCCACACCCATTCTTCCTATGGCATCCTGAGGCATTTCATCATCTGCATCACAAGCATCAACACGCCCCCCTTGGGGACCATCATATTCTTCGAAGGTCACACTACAAGATTCTATGACGGCTCCGGAGAGCTTGTCATAGATTCTATAAGTGTGAGATTCGAGACCATAGCCAACAAAAATACCCTCTAATGCTTTAGATTCGAATTTAGACAAACGAACACCTTTGATGAGATAGAAACACTTACAACCGAACACCAGGAAATAAGATATGTTGGGCTTGTTACCGGTAAGTATCTCATATGGAGTCTTGTTGATTTTGTTGCGGAGGTAGAGCCGGTTTGAAGCATGGCAAGCGGTGGAGACGTCTTCGGCCCAGAAGTTGTATGGAGATTTAAACTCCGCCAACATGGTCCTAGCCATCTCAATAAGAGTCTGGTTCTTCCTTTCGGCCACACCATTTTGTTGAGGGGTGTATGCGGTGGAATATTGATGTTTAATCCCCTCATCACTAAGAAAGTCATTCAAGGTGTAGTTCTTGAACTCGGTGCCGTTGTCACTTCTTATAATCAACACAGGAACATTGTGTTGCCGTTGAACCAAGTTGATGAAGTCGATAAAAGTACTTTGAGTTTCACTCTTCAACTTGAATAAATAAACGCAAGAGTATCTTGAAAAGTCGTCAACAATCACCAAACAATATTTCTTCCCACCAAGACTTGCATGAGATGGAGGACCAAATAGGTCCACATGAAGGAGTTCCAAGATCTTGTTAGACTTGATTTGGTTCGTGGGCTTATGAGGAGCGTCATGCATCTTCCCTAGAACACATGCCCTGCAAACACGATCTTTGGCAAAGGAAACATTTTCTTTTAGTCCAACAATATGGCCCTCTTTATGGAGACTTTGCAAAGTTCTCATATTGACATGGGCTAGTCGGCGGTGCCATAGCCAACCCACATCATCCTTTCCGTATAAGCACATCGGACCTGTAGTGGCTTGCCCCGAAAAGTCCACCACATACAAGTCATTTTCGACGTACCCAACGAAAGCGACCTTGAGAGACTTGCTCCACATGAGGACCACAATATAATTATCAATAAAGACGGCAAAGCCCATCTTTCCAAGAGCACGGACAGAAAGTAAATTGTATCCAAGGGTTTCAACAAGCATGACGTTCACGAGTGTAATGTCGTGAGCCACCACTACCTTGCCGAAACCCATTACCGTAGATTTTGACTTGTCGGCATATGTGACGGTGATTTGATCTTCATTTGACACCAAGTCCTTGACAATAGACGAGCTTCCGGTCATATGACAAGTGCAACCACTATCAATCACCCATTTTGAACCTCCGGAAGCATAAGTCTATAAAAGATCAAGCTAGTTTTTAAGTACCCATTTTTCAATGGGTCCTCTTTTGTTAGAAACAAGGGTCTTGGGAACCCAAATAGACCAAGCAATATAACCATCATAAGGACCAACATATTGTGCATACACATCACCATAGTAATCACTCATTAGAACATAGTGAGGGTTAGCACTTCCCGCAAAATCATCATGAGACATAGTTTTGCCAATTGTGGTCTTACTTTCCACAATGGTCTTGTTGGTCTCTTGTGCGGGCTTGTCCTTCTTCTTGTTGTTGTTCTTCTTATTTGTTTTGGAGACAAAACCAATGCCCCCTTTATCACCACTACGCCTTTGCTTGCTCAAAAGATCATCAATAGACTTGTTACCTTGTGGAAATGTGGTCTTCGCAAGCTCCCCCTTCAATCTAGCATTCTCTTCAAGGATAGTTGTGCTACTTGATGGAATGAAGTTACTAGGTGAAGGAATATTGGCCAATTGAGTTTGAAGCGTTTCATGGGACTTTGTGAGAGACAAGAGTTGACTCTCCAAGGCTTTGTGGGCCTTGTTAAGCAAGCTAAAGTCCTCGGCAAGTTTTTCATGAACCACACCAAACTCAACCTTGTCCTTTTTAGCTCTTTTGTATTTAGCAATAGCATGATCACGCTCTTTAATGAGTTTGTTAACAATGATGTCATTGGCCTCATCAAGCCCTTCAAGTTTTGACTCAAGGGACAACCTAGTCTCTTGTTCTTCTTCTAGAGCATTGCTTAAAGCCTCTAGTTCAATCATATGTTCATGCCCAAGTTTACATCTAACATCTAGAAGCTCTTGAGTGTGGGAGAGTTGATCTAAGATGTTCCCAAAATGTATTTTAGCATCACCTTCTAGGTTATTCATGAACTCATCAAAGGCAATTAATTCCTTTTTAACATCAAGAGACATTTCATCATCATTTTCATCATTATCTAATTGAGTAGAGTGGGATGATGAGGATACCTCCGTTCCTCTTGCCATAAGGCAAGTGACGTTCTTGGAGGAAGAGTTCTCATTTGGAGAGTCGAAGAGTGAGAGTGTCGGAGTAGAGGTGGTAGCTAGAGCAGCCATACCATGTGAGGTTTCTTCTTCTTCCTCATCTTCATCATCTTCATTATCGGAGGAGTATTCTTCATGAGTGATCAAGACAATTTCTCCCGATTTATTGTTGATGGGGTTCTTTTTGATGAAAGGTTTCTTGTAGGGTGCCTTGAGAGTCTTCTTCAACACAAGCTTCCCACCATTATCTTCTCTCTTCTCATAGGGGCAGCTTGCCACAAAGTGATAGCGGTCACCACAATTGAAGCAAGTTCTCAACCTAGTGGCATTCTCTCTTTTCCCATTTGGATTGCTTCTTCGTTGCATTTCCATCTTGGCCTTGGCCGGGTTCTTCCAAAAGTTCTTTGCATAGAAAGCCATATATTGACTATGAGCAATCTTGACATCATCGGGATGGTCCAAGGAGAGGCCTTCATCACTATCATCTTCATATTCAAGGTCCACAACTTTGGCCTTTAAATCAACATTGACCACATTGCTCATACCGAGGGCACGAGCACGGGCATCTTTGGCGTTCGTGGCGGCGACCTTGAAAGCGGCCATCTCTTGCATAACTTCATTTGAGGTCATGAGATGGTAGTTGTGTCTTCCTTATAAGCTCTTCAAGTCGGTGGGCTCAAAAGGCATGAGTGCACTCACATATTTCCTTTTTATCCATGCATCATCCACATGTGAGGCACCCACATTTCTAAAAGCGATGGCTGTGGTCTTGAGCCTTCGATACATGTCTTCGTGATCTTCACCTTCTTTCATGTAGAAACCTTCGGCTTCATTGCTTAGAGCATCATATCTGTTCCTCCTCATACTCTCATTTCCAACAAACAACACAGTGAGAGCATCCCAAGCTTCCTTGGCAATGCTAAATGCTCAATGTGTGGATAATCCTTTGTTCCCAATCCTTGTTGAATCATATGCAACGCAGTGGCATTGAGTTGACTATTGACAACCTCTCTTCTTGTCAAGTTGTTTGGATCCCCAATGAAGAGTCCATGCTCGATGATGTTCCATAGTTCAATGCAAGAGCTGCGCATATGAGTTCTCATTAGTGATTGCCATTGAGCAAAAGTAGAGACTCTTCTAGCTTAGGTGGGTCACCTCTATTGTACACATGAGGGTGAGGGATGGGAGGATCGGGAGAGTACCAAGAATCACGGGGCTCGCCCTTCCCCCCATCAAGTCGTGTGGAGGAATTAGCATTGTCTAGTTTATCCCCTACCACCATACCTTCGGGGATCGAGTATTCCCTTTAGGTACGGATGGTAGTTCCTCTTGAGGAGATGGGGGTGATGAGCCATCTTTGTCTTTAAGAAGTTGCTCAAGCATCTTCTTGACTTCGTTGACCAAGGAAGAGCTCAATCTTGTTTCCAAGTTTCTGAGATCTTCCATGGTCATCGGGGTTGACTCACTACCACCATCCCCTTCTTGGCTACCCATATTCTCTTAGGCGGTAAATCCTGAATAAAGAGCCGAGGCTCTGATACCAATTGAAAGGATCGTATGGGCACCTAGAGGGGGGTGAATAGGTGCTACTTCAAATTTTCTTCTTTTTCAAATTAAGGTTTGATAATAAGGTAAATTCTCTAGATAATGCAACTATGGTGAATTTACCTATATGACAAATACGCAAGAGCTACCACAACACAAAGTAGTAACAAGTAAGTAAGGTGCGGTAAAGGATAGAGGTAACCGAAAAGTGGACGCGGAGACACAAGGATTTGTTTCCCGTAGTTCCTTCCTTTTGAGGGAAATCGTCTACGTTTGGAGAGGGGGTGGTTTCAAACCACCAACGCCACGAGAGGCCTCCCTTGTTCTCCGATGAATCTCACCCCAACGGGATCGATTCACCTTCCACTATATCGGCAACCTTCAAGGTGGAAGCCGGCACCGTTACAAGTTTGGGGCACACATCCACAACTTAATCGGAGGCTCCCAAATACATGCAAGCTGTCAAAGCAATCAAAGACAAGCTTGTAAGAACAAAAACAAGAGCTAGGGTTTCCAACAAAACACTAGAGCAAAGGGGCCCTCAATGAAATGAGGGGAAATGAAGATCTCTTTTGGTGAAGTAGTAGATCGGGGCTTCCTCCTTCGATTCCCCAAAGATCAAGAACTTTGGGTTGTTGGATGAGGAGATCTTGAGAATTTGAGTCGCTCCAATGGACTCCAATGGTGGGCAATGACTTTAATGTGCTGAGCAATTTGCCCCAAGGTAGGTGGAGGGGTATTTATACCCCTCCCCGAAATATATGGCCGTTGGAGCATTTGATGACCAGTAGTACCGGTACTCAAGCGGATACGCTTGCATCAGGTACTACCGTCCAAGATCCGGACCAGTACCGAGGTGACTCTTCTTCAGTGTTCTTCAGTATTTGGGCGGTACTCCCTTGCGGTACTACCCCCAAGCGGTAGTACCGGAGGTAGGAAGCGGTACTACCGGTTCGGGCGGTAGTACCGGTCCCAAGTACCGCTTGGTACTGACCAAAACAGAGAGGGGTGGGTGCTAGTGTATGCCCGAATCGACGAGCGGTACGACCGCCTCAAGCGGTAGTACCGCTTGTACCAAGCGGTACTAACGGTTGGGCCAGTAGTGCCGCTTCGTGGTACCGGTGGGTACTGACTAGTACGCACCCTTCTCTCTTTGATCGATGCTAACTGCATGGAACCGTAGTATCAGTGTCAAGCGGTAATGTCCGGTCCCAGACTACCGGTTGACACAGAAGTTTTTGCAAGGGGAAATGTTATGCCATAACTTGTGCCTCCTTTTATCAATCCTGTGATAAACTTAGTACACAGTTAAATCGATAAGTGTATTGTTATCAAACATCAAAATCAGAGGGATAGAAAAATGCTCTTTCAGTTATCTCCCAACAAGTACTTTTCTTTAATTCCTTTAAGTTAGGCATGATAGTTTCAAATATGCTCACATATGAAATATGAATTAAAGTAAAAGAGAGCATTAAGAAGAAAATTCAACACACATTTAAGTCTAACCCACTTCCTATGCATAGGAATCTTGTAAAGAAACAAGTCATGAAAGCACAAAGCAACAAGCATAGAAAAGCAAAACAAGTGCAACTTTAAGATTTTCAACATAAAGAGGGGAAACTTAATATTGTTGAGATAGATAAGAACATGTTTCCCTCTCTCATAATAACTTTCAGTGGCATCATGAATAAAATTAACAATATAACTATCACATAAAACACTCTTATCATGAGCCACATGCATAAAATTATTATTACTCTCCACATAAGCATAGTCATGCTTATTAATTGTAGTGGGAGCAAATTCAACAAAATAGCTTTTAGTATTCTCATCACCATAATCATCAAATATAGGAGGAATATTGTAATCACAATAAATTTTCTCCTCAATAGTAGGTGGACTGAAAACATCATACTCATCATTGTAATCATCATATATGGGAGGTTTGGTACCATCATAAGCAATACAATAGCTATCTTCCAAAGTTGGGGGACTAAAAAGATCATTTTCATCAAAACTAGCTTCCCCAAGCTTAGACGTTTCCATAGCATTAGCAACAATGGTGTCCAAATAATTCATACTAATAACATTGCTATTAGCATGCAAATAAAGCTCCATAGGTTTTTTAATTTTTTCTTCAAACACTTCATGTCCTAACTCAAGATAAATACTATAGAGCTCTCTAATTTTGTTGTTGTTTTCCAGTAATCCTAACTAGTGAAAACAAGAAACAAAAAGACAAAATTGCAGGATCTAAAGGAAATAACTTCGAGCACTCACACCGGAGGATGTGAGTACCTTTTACCTTACCTCCCCGGCAACGGCGCCAGAAAAGATCTTGATGCCTACGCACTTCTATTCTTGTAGACAGTTGTTGGGCCTCCAAGTGCAGAGGTTTGTAGAACATCAGAAAGTTTCCCTTAAGTGGATCACCCAAGGTTTATTGAACTCAGGGAGGAAGTGGTCAAAGGTATTCCCTCTCAAGCAACCCAACAATCAAGATACAAGAAGTCTCTTGTGTCCCCAACACACCCAATATAGGTGCACTAGTTCGGCGAAGAGATAGTGAAATACAAGTGGTAACGGTGACAAAAAATAGCTTGATGGTGAGGTAAAGACTAAAGCAAGAAAACATATGGAAACAAGCAAACATGCAACAGATCTAGATGCAAACGGTGTTTCAATGTTTAGAAACAAGGCCTAGGGATCATACTTTCACTAGTGAACACTCTATCATATAAATATCCTCTCTTCATGATACTGCCCTTAACTACTCTTTGGTTGGACACTCTAATCCATGGTAGGGCCTTCCCCAATCTAGATAACCCCACACTGTCACCTTGAGCGCTAGATGGTTCCAACAAACACCACAATTTAATAGAGACATCCAACTCCAAATATAACTCATAACAAATATTCAATCTAGCCAAAGTACCACACACGGTATGCACGCTATCACTTTCACACACGTGGGGAAAAGCATAGATCTATTAAAGCACAAAGAGTATTTATGTAGACTCAAACCTAAGTGCCACCATGGCATGCACGCTGTCACTTTCACACACATGGGGAGAGCAGAGATCTATTGAAGCACTTGAGTAGAAAGGTAGATCTACTTGATTACAAAGCTCATGACCACAACATGATCATGCATAGAGAGAGAGATGAACACATAGCTATCGGTAGAGCCCTTAGCCCTGAGGAAGAACTACTCCCTTCTCATCATGGGAATCAGCAACGGTGATGAAGATGGCGATGGAGATCGATGGAGATGGCTCCGGGGGCACTTCCTCGTCCCGGCAGGGTGCCGAAATAGAGACTTTCTGTCCCCTGAATCTCCCTTTCGGTGGCGGCGATGCTACGTAGGTTTTCATGGCTTTCTGATGGATTGCCTAGGGTTTTTGGGTCGGAGGCTTCTTATAGGCGCGGGAATCAAGGTCGATGGGGGTCCAGGGGGCCCACACCCCCTCCAGGCGCCTCCAGGGCTTTCCCACGCCTAGGGGTGTTTGGCCACCCTGTGTCCCCCCTCCAACTCTGCTTCATGGTTCTGTGTTGCTCCGGGAAAATAATAACTTTGGCTTTTGTCTCGTCCAATTCCAATAATATTGATTTTTCTACCTTTCTGGAACCAAAAACAGAAGAAAACAGGCAACTGGCACTGTGGCAACTTGTTAACAGGTTAGTTCCAAAAAAGATATAAAAACACCTCAAAGTATAGAAAAAGCAAATCAAAGTAGATACAAAACAAGCATGGATCATCAAAAATTATAGATATGTTTCCGACGTATCACCAAGTCAACCCAAACAAAGCATCAAAGGAGAATACCACAATACTATGCTTTTGTATGCTAAAACAACGCATGATTCCTTCAAGGCACACTAATCAATCCCAATTGTTTGTAACAATTCATGCTACAAAAATAATCACTAAGCATAAGGTCAAAACAACACCTAGCATGACATGCTAAAGTCTAAGTCACAGTCAAAGCAAGCTCCTCTTGCACTATTTCAAGCAAGAACTTTCTACTCCTTCCAACACCAATCAACTTATTTGAAACAACACAGAGAGAACAGGGGTCCAAACTACTTTATTCAAGAAACCTAAACAAACTAAACAAAGCAAACAAAAACTAAGATGCTCCAAGAACAACACAATAGTGCATGAAACAATAAAAACGAAGTGTCTAGACAGACCTAAATTTTTTATTGATGAAGAAGGGGATGCCTTGGGCATCCCCAAGCTTTGATGCTTGTACCTCTTGAATATTTATTGGGGTGACACGGGGTGGCATCCACAAGCTTGAGCTTTTGTCCATTCTTCGTCTCATTACATCATTCTCTCTCTACACCTGAATTTTTTCCTTCATCCAAAACTTCACACAATCTTCATTAGCAACATTAGTGTATTCAAAAGATAATAGACCTTTGGGTTTAGATTTTTAACATAAAATCTTTTCACTAAAAACACAAGCTACTGTAGTAACTCCTTAAAAAGCTCAATTCACCTAAAGAGAACTCAAAAAGGAATCAATAAGAAGCAAATGCAAATAATGGCAGAAATCTGTCAAAACAGACCAGCAGGTAGAAACCAATTTTTTCGTACATCTTCTGTTTCTCAAATCAAAAAGTGTTGAACTAACTAAAGTTAGATAACATACTGGGGGATTTATTCGTAAATTTTCAGCTCAATCAGACTTACAGAGACTCCTCACGAATGTTTATGGTGGAGGACAGCAATCTGTTTTGGGACAACAACTCCCCAAATCTTACTTCCCTCTTATTAGATGTCATTATTGGCATAAAAAGCAAACAAAAAAGGATAAGGAGAGGTCATTACTGAAGTAATAACTTCCAAGACTCAAGGAAACTCTTGGGTTATCTCCCAACAAGTACCTTTAACGCCTTTAAGTTAGGCACAAGAAGCAAGAAATCAAGTATTTTCAAATGAGGAAGCATTAACATCAAACCTTGCTTTCAAAGGGGGAGCAAAAAGCAACTTCTCTCTCCTCATAGGGAAGTGTTCAATACCTTTCTTGAATGGAAATTGATATTTAATGGTGCCTTCTTTCATATCAATGATGGCACCAACAGTTCTAAGAAAGGGTCTTGCCAAAGTAATAGGACAAGAAGCATTGTATTCAACATCCAAAACATGGAAATCAACAGGGACATAAGCATAGTTAACCATAATGAAAACATAATTAATACTCCCCATGAGTTTCTTCTTAGAATTATCATCAAGTGGGACATCCAAATAACAATCTTCCAAAGGTGGCAAATCAAGCATTTAGTAAATCTTCCTAGGCATAATAGAGACACTAGAACCAAGATCACATGAAGCTTTGAGATCAAAGTCATTCACTTGCACATTAATAATGGGTTCCCAAATATCTTCTACTTTCCTAGGAATAGAAGCTTTGTGTTTTAACTTATCTTCCTTAATCTTAACAAGATCATCTGTAATGTGTTTGGTGAAAGCAACATGCATATCACTAGCATCAGGACTTCTAGCAAGTTTTTGCAGGAACAAAATCACTTCAGAAATATTGCAACCATCTATATCAAAATCAAACTTAGAATCACTAGCAGTAGACTCATTAGACTTAGGCATTGTAGGAGGAGGAATAGGGACTTCTTATGGCTTAGTGTTATCCATTTTAGTGATTGTGCATACACTATTGTTTCTATCAATTTCAGCTTCCCTTTCCCACTTAGCATGAAGTTGTGCTAACAGTCTAACATTTTCATCAATAGTAGCTTGTATGGCATGAGTAGTAGCAAAGGTACTTTCCATGGTTTCAGGTTTAGCAGCCATTTTATTAATCAACGAGGACTGTGTTTTAGACAAAGAGGAAATATTCTTCTCAACAGTTAAAAGTTTTTCCTCCATAGTCTTATTGAAAGCGGTTTGTTTACTAATAAAGTCTTTGATCACGACTTCAAGTTTAGAGGGGGCACTTCTAGCATTGTTGTAGGAGTTTCCATAAGTATTGCCATTATTAGGAGGATAAGGCCTATAATTGTTGTTACCACCAAAATTATTCCTATAGGCATTGTTGTTGAAATTGTTGTTTCTAATGAAGTTCACATAAACTTGCTCTTCTTGAGCAACCAAAGAGGCTAAGGGAACATTATTTGGATCTAAAGGAGCTTTCCCATTAACAAGCATAGCCATAATAACACCAATCTTATCACTCAAAGAGGATGTTTCTTCAATAGAATTTACCTTCTTACCATGTGGAGCTCTCTCAGTGGGCCATTCAGATTAATTAACCATCATATTATCAAGGAGTTTTGTTGCAGCACCCAAAGTGATGCCCATAAAGGTACCTCCAGCAGCTGAATCCAATAGGTTCCTTGAAGAGAAGTTCAAACCTGCAGAAAAAGTCTGGATAATCATCCAAGCAGTGAGTCCATGAGTGGGACAATTCTTAACCAATGATTTCATTCTTTCCCAAGATTGAGCAACATGTTCATTATAAAGTCGTTTAAATTTCATAATGTCACTTCTCATAGATAATCTTTACAGGAGGGTAGTACTTTCCAATAATAGCATCCTTGCACTTAGTCCAAGAATCAATACTATTTATAGGCAAGGATAGCAACCATTCTTTAGCTTTTCCTCTCAAGGATAAAGGAAACAGCTTGAGCTTAATAATATCTCCATCTACATCCTTATACTTTTGTATCTCACAAAGTTCAACAAAGTTATTGAGATGGGCAGCAGCATCATCAGTAATAGCACCAGAAAATTGCTCTCTCATCACAAGATTCAACAAAGCAGGTTTAATTTCATAAAAGGTAGCATCAGGAGCAGGTGGAGCAATAGGAGTGCTAAGGAAATCATTGTTGTTTGTGCTAGTGAAGTCACACAACTTGGTGTTCTCAGCAGAGTTCATTTTGGCAAAGGTGGGCAAGCCAAAAACAGTAGCAGCAGCTAGAGCAGGAACTAATTTTTTTTGTGTTTTTGATAAGAGAAAGCAAACCAAACTATTTTTTTTTGGAGTTTTTGATAAAAAGATGCAAACAAAACCAAGCAAATTAAACTAAGCAAACTAAAAACAAAGTAAAGAGAAAGGTTGAGGAGGACTCCCCTTGTGAAGACGTCCTTAGCCTCCCTAGCAACGGCGCCAGAAAACTTGTTGATGTGCCTAGTTGATGTAAGTGCGCTTTGTCAGGAAACCCCAAGGGAAAGGTGTGATGCAGCACATCAGTAAGTCTTCCCTTAGTAAGAAACCGAGGTTATCGAACCAGAAGGAGGAAGGAAACGTCAGACAAGTGTTGCAAGCAACGTGGAAACCTGCACAACACAAACTCAATACTTTGCCCCAACAAACAGTGAGGTTGTCAATCTCACTTGTTGCTATAACAAAGGATTAACTGTATGGTGTGGAAGGTGATGATGGTTTGCAGCAAGTAAACAGTAACAGTGGAGGATGTATCAATGGTAAAGATTGGACCAGGGTCCATAGTTCACTAGAGGTGTTCTCCTTAGATAAACAAACATGGCATTCTGGGTAAACAAATTACAGCAGGGCAATTGATAAGATCGAGCAAGGCATAATAATGCAATACTAGAAAAAAAGTGAAGGGAATATGCCCGAGAGGCAATAATAAAGTGGTTATTATCATATTACTTATTTATGATAAAAGTTTATTTTTCATGCTATACTTGTATTAATACGGAAATGTTAATACATGTGTGTTTAATAAACAAAAAGGAAGTTCCTAGTTATGCCTCTCTTAAAAACTAGCTCGTTGAACAAGATGATCAAAGGTTTCCTGGTCATGGACATTGGATGTTGTTAATAATGAGGTCACAACATTATTGGAATGATATGATGAACATTCATCCGAAGTATAGCATTACGATCAATGTCATTGTGTTTATATTTATATAACATCATACGAAGTTATCTTAGTCCTTAGACCATGAGATCATGTCAGTCACTAACACCGGAAGAGTATCTTGATAACATCAAACGTCACACCGTAATAGGGTGACTATAAATATGGGTTCAGTGCTACGAAGGTGTTATGTTGAGGCTCATGGATCAAGAGTGGAATTTGTCCATCCCGATGATGGAGAGATATACTCTGGGCCCTCTCGGTGATATCACATTAATTAGTTTGCAACCAAGTGATTTGATCACTAGAATGTTATATCACGGGAACAAGAAAAGAGTACATGTAGGTAACAAGATCAAACTAGGTTTGGATATACCGATGATCGAATCTCGGACATGTAATATATCGCGAGACAAAGGGATTGAGTTACATGCGTATAAGGTTCACACAATCACAAAAGTCATCGTTGAATATGTGGGAGTCAGTACAGATCTCCAGGTCCCGCTGCTGATTATTGATCGGAGAGGGGTCTCGATCATGTCTACATTATTCACGAGCGGTAGGGTGACACACTTAAGGGATACCGACACCATAAAAGGAAAGCGCAAGAATTTATTTCACTAGACACCGAAACTGTTTCGGTTGAAATTGCTGAAACTGGTTCTGCATGTGAAATTGAAATGTTCTAAGGGTTTTATGTGAATGTTTGTTAATTAGAGTAATTAACAAAATTTTGAATAAGTAAATAAAAGATTTTTATTTAAATGAGAGCTTGCATTAAATTTGGTGGAAATTTAATGCATGTGAGTGGATTTTTGAGTGGAGGCTTTTTTATGGGAGTGGAGGCTTTTCATTTTTAGTGGGAGCTCCACCCACATGAATGTGGAAGAGGTGGGGGAAGCCCACCATGGCTGGGCGCATAGCCTCTTGGGTGCCCCCCTCTCCCTATAAAAGGCCCTCATCTCCTCCTCTCAAAGCACAGCTCCTTGTGAAGGATCTCTCTCCCCCTCTAGTATTTATTCCCCATGGTCTCAGACTCGCGAGATACATGTTCCCGGTGGCTATTCGGCAAGAAAGAGTTGTGCTTCCTATGCTTCGCTGGAGCGAGGGCGCGGAGGTTGTCTCGGTACCCGGACGTGTGTGTGATCATGGATGCACCACTGCTTTGCGGTGCTGAACTTGATGGTGCTGGACCAGCTAGACTAGATGGACTTCATCACGATCTTGAGATCGGCAAGCGTTCGACTACATCATCCACGAGTACAACCTCGTTAACGCTATTTGGTCTTCGAGGGTATGTATTCTATGGATGTATATCCACCCGTTGCTTGTATCTAGTAGATAGATCTTGGTACATAGTTGTTCCCATCGTAGGAAATTTTTTGTTTTCTATGCTGTGAACCCTACAAAAAGATCCTATGAGATTCAATTGGGCAATACAACAATATACATAGACCGCCATCCAATTGCATCTATGACTATAAGTCCACCTTCAGGTTATCGTCCGAACCCCCTCCAGTATTAAGTTGCAAGCAACAGACAACTGCTTTAAGAAAAGTGTGTAAGGTAAACAATCCACTTGTTCCATGAACAAGAGGCCGTTGTTTTCTCCCTAGTAGAAACAACACATGTACAACCAAAGAGATTTCTATCACTTCCCTTGGAAACTAGAGGAATGAACCCACTTTCGAGCATAAATACCCCCTCTTGGAGTCACTGGCAACTACTTGGCCAAGTGATGACCCACAAGTATAGGGGGTCGCAATAGTGTTCGCGGGTAGTATTACCTAATTTATTGATTCGACACAAGGGGAGCCAAAGAATACTTGCAAGCCTTAACAACTGAGTTGTCAGTTCAGCTGCACCTGGAAATAGTTCTTGCTCACAGAAGTTTATCAGTAGCAACAATTTGTAGTAGCAACAAGCAAAACAACGATGATGAAATAGGAGCAATAATGTGATAGCAGTAATAGTAGGATTCGAGTGCGGTAGGCATAGGGATGGATGGACGGGCGCTGCATGGACGAGTCTAAATATGTAACTTCAAGATCTAGGGCATTGTAGATAAATAATAACAAGCATCCAAGTACTAAGCAATCCTAGGCATGTGCTCCAAATATAGTCATACATGCTCGGAATGAGAACTTGCACAACATCTTCTGTCCAGCCAGCCCGTGGCAGCGCAGCCTCTAGGGAACTACTGGCAATTAAGGTGCTCCTTTTAATAGAGCACCGGAGCAAAGCATTAACACTCTGTGAACACATGTGATCCTCACACCATAGCCATCCCCTCCGGTTGTCCCAATTATTGTCACTTCGGGGCCTTTGGATCCGAACAATGATATGTGTACACAACTTGCAGGTAAGATCACAAACAATACTATCATAATGATTCAATAATAAGTTCAGATCTGAGATCATGGCACTTGGGACCTAGTGACAAGAATTAAGCACAATAAGTTGCAACGAAGTCAAACAGCACTAATAGAGATACTAGGCACTATGCCCTAACAGATCTTATTCGATTACATGATAGAACTCATCCAATCCCTACCATCCCCAACCTACAGCGTGGGATTACTCACTCATGGATGAGGGAAACATCGGTGGTTGATGGAGATGCGTTGGTGATGACGATGGCGATGATCCTCCAAATTCCCTGTCCCGGTAGGGTGCCAGAATGGAGTTTCTGGATCCGAATCTTGGTTTCTGGTGGCAGCGGCGGAGCGGAACTCTTTCTGGAAAACTATCGAACCCCCCTTGATTTTTAGGTCGAAATGCAACTTATAGGAGCAGATGGATGCGAGGGGTGCACGGTGGCTTGCACCCTCCAGCGCCGAGTGGTGGGCCGCGCTGGTGGTGTGGGCCCCA
Source organism: Avena insularis (assembly GCA_023614405.1). NCBI lineage: Eukaryota > Viridiplantae > Streptophyta > Magnoliopsida > Poales > Poaceae > Avena > Avena insularis. The sequence continues at coordinate 158,104,157 of CM042695.1, read as the reverse complement.
GCCTCCTCTGTCTCGTCTTCTGGCTCCGTGGATCTTCTGGTGAAATATACTTTTTGGCATATTTTCTAGGATTTTTCCTGATAATTCATTTCCTGCACAAAAACAAGACACCAAGGTAATTCTACTGAAACAACGTCAGTCCATGTTAGTTGTATCCAAACCACACAAGTTTAGAGAACAAACAATAGCAAAGTGTTCGAGAAAGTAGATACGTTTTGGACGTATCACCAAGATAGCTACTAACAACGAAGAGCATGCAAGATCATAAACAACACAGACATGATAGAATCATAAGACAAAAGCATTAATCAATCTGACATAGTAATCTCAATATCCATCGGATCCCCACAAACACAACATTCATGATTACAAATAGATTAGATCTTGATCATGAACGGAGCTCACAAGATCTATACATGAAAGCACAAGGAGGAGATACAACCATCTAGTTACTACATGGATCCGCAGTCCAAGGTGGAACTAGTCACGCTTCATACCGGAGGCTGGCATGATGAAGAAGAAGGCCCCCGGCTCCAGAAGGGTGCCGGGAAGAGCTTCAGATCCACCCGATCTAGGGACGATGGTGGCTGCTGCTAAAGACGGTTTTGTGGAGTTTTGATCGGGTGCCTAGGATTTCTGCATCGGGGGCTTCTTATAGGCGAAGGGGCGAGCCAGGGGGGCCACCATGGCGGCTGCACCCCCCAGGCGCCGGGTGGGACCACCCACGCGGCCAGGGATGTGGCCCCCGGGTGAGCCTTCTCCGTCTCGTCTTCTGGCTTCGTGTTGCTCACGGTAAAATATTGACTTTGGCTTTTGTCCCTTCCAATTCCGAAAATATTGATTTTCTGCCTTTCTGGAACCAAAAACAGAAGAAAATAGGCAACTGGCACTATGGCAACTTGTTAATAGGTTAGTTCCAGAAAACATATAAAAACACCTCATAGTGTGGACAAGCAATGCAAAGTAGATACTAAACAAACATGGAACATCAAAAATTATAGATACGTTTCCGGCGTATTAGGGGGATCATCTTATAATGCTACAGTTGTGATATAAGAAATACAAGATGCATAAAATGGATTAACATCACATGGAATTCATAATATGTGATATGATATGGCCTTTCTTCTTGTGCCTTTGATATCCATAGTCAAAGCACGAACATGATTTCCATCTTGACCAGCGTGGAATCAAGGTCAATAGCGTCGCTTCATGGTTGTCCATCACCAACAACAACTATTACAACTACTTGGAATAAAGCGATTACATGATGAATAGACACGCAGGTTTTAACGAATTTAAAGACAACCATTAGGCTCCTGCCGGTTGCCAACTTACAATAAGGATCATTGCATACATCATATATAATCACAATCACATCATGGCCAATCACATCACAACACATGGACTGCAAAAACAAGTTAGACGTCTGTAATTTTCTTTGCATGTTTTACGTGGCTTGGAGCTTTTGAATAAGAACCGTAGTTACCTACGAACATGAACCACAACGTTGATACAAGTGTTGTCAAATCCCGTTGTAAATTGAATCTTCACTATGGTGGGAGAGACAGACATCCGCAAAGCCACTTCTGCAATGCAAGTTGCATGATGAGCATGGAGCAAGTCTCATGTACGATGACATGTAAGGTTAGCCCGGGCCGCTTCATCCCACAATCCCGCAAGATGCAAAGTACACGATAAGCAAGCGAAAATAAAAGCATCAACGCCCACAAAACCATTGTGTTCTACTCGTGCAACAGATCTACGCATAGACACGGCTTTGATACCACTATAGGGTTCACAACATGGAAAACAAAAAAAATCTATTGCGGGAACACACAAAATCCAAGATCTAATCTACGATATTGGTGCAACGAGTTTATAGAGAACTAAACCTCGTAGATCCAAAGAGTTTAAAGAGATCAGATTCTCATGGTTGATGTAGTCGATCACTTGCCGATCTCAAGATCGTGTAGATGATCCTTCCGGCGCCACGTTCCGGCAGTGCTTCCGTAGTCGGTCACATGTATGGTAGTCGATGAAGACCTTCCTCTCCCTTGTTCCAGCAGGAAGCGGACGTAGTAGATCTCCTCGAAATCCCAACAACAGGACGGTGTGGTGGTGGTGGTGGAGGAGAGATTTTTGCAGGGCTTCGCCTAAGCCGGAGCAGGACAGTGGACGAGAGAGAAGAGGGGCAGCGGATAGGGTTAGGCACCAAGGGAAAGAGGTGCAAGGGGGTGCTCCCCCACCCCTCCTTATATAGGTGGAGGCGGCCAAGGGTGTTCCTAGCCCTAGTGGAGTCCCTCCCCAACTCGGCCTCCAAAGGAAGAGGTTGAAACGTTTTCCACCTAGACTTCCCACTTACCAAAAACTAGAGTTTGACTTTTCAAACTAGGATTTGACTATTCAAACTAGGGTTTGACCCTTCTACTAGTCTTGGACGAATTTTCCCTTTAGGGTTTGGTGTGGCCAGCCCCTAGGGCATGCCACATCCCAAGTGACCCCTCCCGGAGTGGTGGACCTTGTAGAACATTCTAGAAGGTTCCGGTCAAAACACCAAAAACATTTCCGAACCCCGGAAATCCACTTTCCTTATATGAATATTATTCTCCGGACCATTCTGGATCTCCTCGTGATGTCCTGGATCCAATATGAGACTCCAAACAACATTCGGTCTCCAACTTATATTCCATATCTACTTAAATAACATCGACTCCTTAAGTGTATCCTTGCGGTTCATGAACTATGCAGACATGATAGAGACACCTCTCCTATCAATAACCATTAGTGGGATCTAGAAATCCATAATAGCTCCCACATATTTCTATGATGAATTTGTGATCGAATGAACCATTTACATACGATACTGATTCCCTTTGTTGCGTGATACTTTACTTATCCGAGGTTTGATCATCGGTATCTCTATACCTAGTTCAACCTCGTTACCGATAAGTACTCTTTACTCGTTCCATGATATGAAATCCCTTGTGACCTAGTAACATGCTTGCAAGCTGATTGGATAACATTCAACCGAGAGGTCCCACAGTATATATATCCGTCATATGGATGGACAAATCCCACTCTTGATCCATGTGCTTCAACACATACTTTTAGAATACCTAATGCCACCTTTATAACCACCCAGTTATGAAGTGGTGTTTGATGCCATCAAGGCATCCATCTGGTGATGGTGATTAACATCATCTCATGGTCGAAGTATTAAGTTGCTATGTATTTGAAAGCTTGTAGCAAACGAACTTTAAATGACTTGATCTTATGATATGCTAACTATAGGAGTGTGTCCATCACATCATTCTCGTAATGATATGACCTTGTTATTAATAACATCCAATGTCCATGATCAGGAAACCATGATCATCTATTAATCAACAAGCTAGTTCAACTACAGGCTTACTAGGGACTCTTTTATGTTTAAAAAACACACAAGTATTAATGTTTCCGGTTAATACAATTATAGCATGGGATGTAAAAATTTATCATAAACATGAAGATATGATAATAACCACTTTATTATTGCCTCTTGGGAATATCTCCAACAGAATACGGTCGCCGCCTATGGCGGGAGAACCATACTATCGTCGATGCGCTACATTGCCGGGGGAGATCATCCTCGCCCGTGTTGCCCACACTTTCACCCGTCGCGGATCCACAATAAGTGCGGCGGTGGCGGCGTCGTCATCCAGGAGCCCCCTCCTCCTCCCTTCGTGAATCTGAGGCCAGGTGGAAGGTGCCCCGAAATATGGCATGGCTGGGTTGAGGATCCATCCGCGTACTCCTAGCCACGACGACAATGACGATGACGAAGACGACCCTCAAGCTATGTACTATAGGGCTAGGCATGATTATGATTAAAGGGGGCTTTAGTCCCGATTCTGTAGTTCCGGTTTTTTAATATTAATAAATGTCCTGAGTGTTAGTCCCGGTTTGTGGCTGGACCGGGACTAAAAGGGGGGCCTTTAGTCCTGATCTATAGTTCCACTTCAAAAAACTTATTACATAGAGGGTTAATTCACAAAAGCTTCATAAGAAGACACATAGTAGCCTATTGAGAGTCAGTTCATATCCAGAACACAGTTACATAGAAGGTTTAATACATTATTGCATCACCAACATCCACATCTAGCATTTTGGTTTTCTTCTAGTCTGTAACCATGGAGCATATTCCTTATTTAACGGTATGCTTGGGTCAGTGTTCACTGCGAATGTCGGAATTTCATGAAACTTGTTATAATCTTCTGACATGTCTGTCTTATCCTCAACTCTCACCATGTTTCCTTTCCCTAAAAGAACTATGTGGACCTTTGGCTCATCATATGATATTGTATTCTTTTGCTTATCTTTCCTTTTTCTCGGTTTGGTAGACATGTCCTTCAGATAGAAAACTTGAGCCACATCATTGTCTAGTGCGAATGGTTCATCTCCGTATGCAAGATTGTTGAGATCCACTATTGTCATTCCGTACTGCTGGTCTACCTTTACCCTGCCTCCTATCATCTTGACACATTTGCATCGAAACAATGGGACCTTAAAATAAGGTCCATAGTCAAGTTTCCATATCTCCTCTATGTAACCATAATATGTGTCCTTATGCCCATTGTCGTCTGTTGCATCAAATAGGACACCACTGTTTTGGTTGGTGCTCTTTTTATCTTGGGCGTGTGTGTAATATGTATTCCCATTTATCTCCTACCCTTGGAAAGTCAATATAGTTGAAGATGGTGACCTATCCAACAAGTAGAGTTGATCTCCAATAGTGGTGTCATTCATGAGATGTATCTATAACCAACCGCCAAAAGTCGACATGTGTTCAACCTTAATCCAAGAGTCAGACTGCCCCGGGTTTTCGGAGCATACGATATTCTGGTGTTCCTTGATATACGGAGCCACCAAGGTGGAATTTTGTAGAACCGTATATTGTGCTTTAGTGAAAGAATGCTCGTCCATACATATCCTTGCTTTCTTTCCTAGCATGCCTTTTCCACTCAGTATCCCCTCATACGGTGATTCAGGAACACCGATCGGCTTAAGGTCAGGAATAAATTCAACACAAAACTCAATGACCTCCTCTGTTCCATAGACCTTGGAGATGCTTCCTTCTGGCCTAGCACGGTTATGAGCATATTTTTTTAAGACTCACATGAATCTCTCAAAGGGGAACACATTGTGTATAAATACAAGCTTGGGAATGGTAATCTCTTCGACTAGGTGAACTAGGAGGTGCGTCATAATGTTGAAGAAGGATGGTGGGAACACCAACTCAAAGCTAAAAAGACATTGGATCACATATTTCTGTAACCTTGGTAGACTTTCTAGATCGATTACCTTCTGAGAAATTGGATTGAGGAACGCACATACCTTCACAATGGGTACTCGAACATTTTCTGGCAGAAGCCCCCTCAATGCAACCGGAAGCAACTGCGTCATAAGAACATGGCAGTCATGAGACTTCAGGTTTTGGAATTTTTTATTTGCCATGTTTATTATTCCATTTATATTTGACGAGAAGCCAGACGGGATCTTGATACTACTCAGGCATTCAAAAAATATTTCCTTCTCTTCTTTTGTAAGAGCGTAGCTAGAAGTACCTTGAAACAACTCTGGATGCATGCCGTCTTGGTCTTTGATATGTTGCTTGTCCTGCCGTGCTTCTGATGTATCTTTATTCTTCTCATACACGCCCAAAAAGCCTAGAAGTATCATGCAAAGATTCTTTGTTAGGTGCATCACGTCGATTGCAGAGCGAACCTCTAGGACTTTCCAATAGCGTAGTTCCCAAAATATAGATTTCTTCTTCCACATGGGTGCGTGTCACTACTAGGGAAAATCCTATAAGAGACATTCTTATAGGATGCGCATGTCGAAATGGTGCGTGTAACATCCCAAATTTACTCAAATGCAAAATCATGTTATTGCATTCATTTCATCATGGCATGTTGATCTTGCATAAAAAATTCAAAACAAAAACCCTATTTGAACCATATTAATACTCCTTTTATTATATACATATGGGGCATGGTTTTTATTTTATTTTATAACCTCAAAATTATTTTGAGTGGTTTTATGTGTTTTTCACACTTTTGGATACTAAGATCAACATACAAATTTTTGGTGAAGGTTTGAATTGATTTGGATTTGATTTGGTTATTCAAAACCTATTCGGAAAATCAAAACATAAAAGAAAAAGGCTAAGAAGAAAAAAATAGAAACGAGCCAGCCAACTGGCGTAGCCCACCCCGCGGCTTAACTAAAAGCCCACCTAGCCCACTCGGGAAAACACCCTCGCCCCTCCGTTTCTCACACGCGCGAGCCGCACCCCCTCCCTGACAGGCAGGCCCCACTGCCACGTCAACGTCATCGTCAATCTCACGCCGGAGGACCCGCGCCCCTTGCTGCCGTTTCCTCCCTGTTTCAATTCGCGTTATTGCGCTTGATTCCCGGCGTGACTGCCCCTCTCGACCCTGCTACTTAAACCCCCACTGCCCCTCTCCACTTCCCCTCACTCAGGAACCCCGGAGAGCCCCCAGGCTCAACGAATTTCTACTCGCGCCGCCGCCGACCCGACCCGCTTCGGCGACCAATCCCGGTGAGCCCCGACTCCCTCCCGCTCTCTGGTTTGCTTTACCGCAACCCTCGTTCTTGTGCGCGTCCACTGATGCCTCCCGTTTAATTTCTTGTGCCTTGTAGCCTTGCCTTCGTCAACATCTGCTAGGACCCGACGGTGAGCGCAACCCCGGTGAGGAATTGCCGCCATACCCGAGCGCCCCGCCCTTGCCCGTGACATCCACTACAACCGCGTCGTTGCCGCGACCTCGGTAATGCCTTACACCCTTCCCCTTACCCCCTAGCATCGCTGGAGCACCGATGACAGACGTGTCACTGTCGCAGCTCGCCATTTGCGCTGCCAGTCTCTGGCCGAGCACCCTGGACCGTTAGATCTAGATCTAGGGTTTAGAATTAGATGTTAGCGCGGAGAGGTACGGTCCGATCTAGAATGCACGATCTAACTTAGATCTAACGGCGTGCAGGCCCGATCCGGCCGAAGCGGTATCAGCAAATCAGACGCTGCCACGTGTCTATGATTTCGATTTAAAATCTGGTTTTAGATCTATTAGATAAATTAACTTGTAAAATTCATAACTTTTGATATGTTTGTCCAAAAATTACAAATAATATATCATTGGATTCAGAAAAATGAGCCCTACACATATATTGCCTTGGTTTGGCTATTTTCTTCTGTAAAATTAGGATTTTATACAGAAACATTTGTAGGCCCATTTTGACTATATAAATTGTTTATAAAATTGTTTTAGAGTAAAATTCGATTTATTTAGACTTTAGAAAGTTTACTTTGTGTTCAGTACTGTTTAGTTTGACTTGTTTAATGTGGAAAAATCATTCCATTGCATTAGCATGCATTCATATGTATTTTTGTTTGAATATTGAATGTGAATTTGGTGTTATGATTTTATGTGTAGATTTTGGTGATTGTGGTGATTGTGATTGTGAGGATTGTTCCTACTCCCCCAACTACCAAGGCAAGTGATGCTTAATATTTTGTCCTACTATTTTTATCTATGCACTAGTAATATTTTGAGTAGATTTGCATGGTTATTTTCTAAGTATATGCTATGCTTGGGAAATCCTATAGAAATTGTCTTAGTAGTTCCCCTAAGATAAGAAACTTGCTATACTAATATGCTTAGCCTAGCTAGTAGAAAACAAGGGTGGAATATTCATACTATGTTGTTATGCAAAATCTATGATTTTGTATTTCAATAATAAAACAACATGTGAATGAATCACCTGGGTGGAATGGAAAGATTGGTTTGTGTTGAGTGGTTACACAAGGCCCATGTCTATGGTTTACCTTGTGTATCACACTTGTGGATGGCTACCTAGGAACAAAGGGATTTGAGATATTTAGTGTTGAGAAGCTTCTAGTGCTACCACATGGCATATGGGCTCTTCCTTGACCAACTAGGTTGCAAGAAGATAGCCAGATGGACAGTTGGTGGTAGGGTTGATAGGATGGAACGCGTCCATGGTGGTCTAAGGGAATGCTTCTAAAAAGTATCGTCTCGATGCATGTCGAGTGGGGAAAGTGCACCACCTCTCGAGAGGGTTAAACCTAAGTACTTAGCCGTGTCCTCGACAACGGACAATTTGAGCATCAAAGACATTGAAGTGATCAAGAATCTCCTCATCCCAATTTCTCTAAGTTAAAACTTGTGGTTTAACAAGGGTAAAGTTTCACCAATGTCTATTGGTGGTTCTTTGGGAATTTTTTTCAAACAAAAACTTAGTGTTCTCAACTAATAAGAAAAACCTTATTTTGAGCAAAGTCAGCCTAAACAACACTTAGCCAAATTCATATAGTTATTAGATGCTACTATATTATTATGGTATCACTTTCCAATACAACTCCAAATGCATTGACCCTATGTGGATGTAACTTATTATGTTGCAGGTTACTCTGATGGAGACTAGGGTTATAAGTCTACACTCAACATGTTTTCCTGTGGCACATGAAGATGAAGACTTCTATTTATTTACTTATGTTATGAACTCTATGTAGTAGCCTTGGGCTAATGAGTTGTAAAGACTATGTTATCTCTGGAATGACGATGTAATAATGACCTTTGTATCTGTGTACTTCATCTTAAATTGTGGATGCTAGCAATTCGATCCAGGGACTAGCATTGCAATCACAGGGGCCTTTACCTTAAATGGTGGGGTCTTATAGTGCGCCTCCACTAAATACACGAGGTGCATGCCTAAACGGTGTGCCTCTTGTATATTATTATTTGAGGCGCGTGTTTAAACGGTGCGACTCCTATATCGCATGTACGGACCAGATCTGGCTACCCCTACTTACTCGAGGCGCATCGTATCCATATGCGCCTCTCGTAGTTCAAATACTTGAGGTGCATATGGGCAGGTGCGACTCACGTAAGTTTGCCCCATCAACCCAAGGTCGTCAGCAAGCGCGCATCGACTTTGATCTCATTCCACTTTCTTTCTCTCTTCTCGCAAGATATTGCTCGTCGCCGTCCTATTCTCAAAGGAGGATCCAGAAGAAGGATCGCCCGCCCGCCGCTTCTCTGTATCGAAGAAGAAGGAGCATTCGCCTGCCCGCCGCTTCTTCGCGTTTGCCTGCTCATCGCTGTCCATCACCAAACCGTCACGCCGTCGAGTCCGCAAGTGAGCCGCCCCTCTCCCTCCCCTGCTAGTTTAGGATTTGGTTTAGTTTAGGTTAAATTGCTAGTTGTAGCTCCCAGAGAGCAGAAAACTCTACCAATTCTAGTATGAGGTTAGATTTGATTTGTGGATTACTTAGCATGATTGTTAAATGTGCCAATGTTAGTCTGCCTAGAATTATTATTCACTAAGATTGACCCCTTGGGTTGCAATCCTTATCAAACTCTACTGATGAGGACAAATGCTAGACAAACAGTTAAGTGGATGGTACACAAAGTCGGCATGCTTGATCTCTTCTTCTTAATTAATTTAATCCTATGAAATAGATATTTTAGGTTTAAATCAACTAAAAATTCCATGGTTAACCAAATGGATTGATTCAATTTTTCATGTCTGCAACTAAAAATATCTATCATGTAGTACTAGTGGCTTTACTAGATAAATTTTGTAGAATATCTGAGAGTTTTAACCCTAAAATAATGTTTTCCCCTAAAAATGCATAGGAATTGTTTAGGTGATTCAAAAATTGTAAATCCAACTTGCATGCACTTTGTACTGGTAGGAGTATTCAAGAAAATTGGATCGACTGCTTTAGGACTTCTAGATCTGCTGTAATGAATTTCCTATGATTAATGAAGTAGTGTTTTCAGAAAATTCTAGAACCTTCTGTGAGCATGTTTTTTAGGTGAGGTGAGAGTTGAGTCTCTGGGAGGTGTATCATATCCCAATAGATCATAGTTTTTGATTCTATAGAGATTTTTTGAGAGTTAAATTGCTCCTGCTAGTTCAGGTTTCATTAGTTTAATTCTTAAAAATCAACCATGATTGCTAAAAATGTGAATCCAACTGTGCTAGCTTGGTATTTTCAATACCTACCCAGCGATATCATTTTTGTTCACGGTTCATAGATAGAAACTTGTCGTGACAAAAAGGCAAGTGTTTAACTAGTGTTTACTAATAAATTCACCATAAAAGTTTGATAAATTCTTTTAAAGTAATTCTAGTGGCTATGTTTTGTTTTGGTCAATGGATTCTCATGTCTGGCTTGGTTTACTATTTTGAGCATGAAAAATGTACTCGTAGGAGTTGTTTGTCTAGTGGTAGATGAGAATAGTCATATCCAGTGCTTGAGCTTATGATTTGGATTACCCTTTTGTGTGGTAGCATTTGCTACAAAGATGATCTAGAATAGGTTTTAATTCTTTGTAGCAAAAGAAAAGAGGTGCTTGACCAAGTGGTTAATTATTTGAGTGTAACTGTAGGTATTTTACACCTTGGGCTCTTATCTTGCCTGGAATCAAGAGACTGAGGCATGGACCTGTCCCTTTCAGTTTTGGAATGCTTATGGTGGCTTACAAATATATTGTTGGCTTTGACTGCTTGATTAGATAAAAAGAAAAACTTATGTGTGGCTACCAATGATGCATGGTCTGATTCTTAATTATTTTTGTATATAAGAACAAATATTGGCTTTTTCCCCCTTTTAGCTTAATGATGAGATTTTGATAATAAATATGGTCACTACTGTAATCTATGTTTGTGTGTTGCTTAAGTCTCTGTTTGTGTGTTGCTTGATGTTTGTAGATATGGATGTCGAGAATGCGCAAAATGTCGAAGTCATCGACATTAGTTCTGATGATGCAGCGGCTGGCCATGAAGCTGCGGCTGCTATGCAGCGCGCTCTCCGTGAAGCTGAGGCTGCTAGGAAGCGCTGCTCGTGAAGCCGCTGCTGCTAGCAAGCATGCGGGTGCTAAGCAGCGTGTTGCTTCTCATGAAGCTAGAGCTATTGCCATTCGAGGTAATCTTCTATGTATATGTTGTTGCATGCTAAATACGTCTCTTCTATGTATATGTCTCTTACATGCTAAGTATGTCTCTTCTATGTATATGTCTCTTACATGCTAAGTATATATGTCTCTTCTATGTATATGTCTCTTACATACTAAGTATGCGTCTCTTACATGTAGGATCCAGAGTAAAGGAATGAGATTCAAATTTGATAAATGCTATGTGTTTGTGAACCGTGTGGCTGTGGACGGTTCACAAGTTGACTTTATGAAGGAGGTAGCTCGTGAGAGACCAACAAGACAAATCTATGTTTCCATTATTCAGGATACACACATAGAGAGGCGATACACAAAAATCGTATGCATTTCTGTTAATCACATCCATTTCTTTGCTCCCAAGACACATCTATGTTTGTTGCTTTGATGCCTTGATCACTGATGAGTGCAGCAGCACTTCGTTGGGAGACCCCAAGAGGAAGGTATGATAAGCACAGCAGCAAGTTTTCCCTCAGTAAGAAACCGAGGTTATCGAACCAGTAGGAGGAAGAAAACAACTCAAAGGTGTTGCTAGCAACTTGGAGACATGCACAACATAAACTCAAGACTTTGCCCCAACGAACAGTGAGGTTGTCAATCTCACCGGTTTGTTGTAACAAAGGATTAACTATATTTTGTGGAAGGTAATAGTGGTTTGCAACAAGTAAACGGTAACAGTGGAAGATGTATCAATGGTAAAGATTGGACCGGGGTCCATAGTTCACTAGAGGTGTTCTCCTTAGATAAACAAACATGGTGATACGTCGGAAACGTATCTATAATTTTTGATGTTCCATGCTTGTTTAGTATCTACTTTGCTTTGCTTTGTCTATACTTTGAGGTGTTTTTATATGTTTTATTGCACTAACCTATTAACAAGATGCCACAGTGCCAGTTGCATGTTTTCTTCTGTTTTTGGTTCTAGAAAGGCAGAAAATCAATATTCTCGGAATTGGACGGGACAAAAGCCAAAGTCAATATTTTACCGTGGGCAACACGAAACCAGAATACGAGACGGAGGAGGCTCACCAGGGGGCCACACCCCCTGGCCGCGCGGGTGGGCCCACCCCATGCCTGGGGGGTGCAGCCGCCCTGGTGGCCCCAATGCCTCGCCTCTTCGCCTATAAAGTCCCCCCGATGCCAAAACCCTAAAGACCCGATCAATATTCCACGAAACCGTCTGTAGCCACCGCCACCATCGTCCCTAGGTCGGGGGGATCTGAAGCTCTTCTCGGAACCCTGCCGAAGGGGAGATCATGCCGGAGGCCTTCTTCTTCATCATGCCAGCCTCCGGTATGCAGCGTGAGTAGTTCCACCACTACTAGGAAACTAGCTATAGATAGACAAACCTTCTATGGCGCATGGTTCTGACCATGCGCCACAAAAGTTTTCTAGTGGCGCATTTCAGCAAATGCGCCATAGAAGTCTTCACACTTATGTGGCGTATATAGGAAAAATGCGCCACAGAAGTTGGAACTTCTGTGGCGCATATGTCCACATGCGCCACAGAAGTTCTAACTTCTGTGGCGCATATGGACGTAAGCACTACAGAAAGCTCGGGTGGACCCTATCACGAAATCTCATTGACTATACTCTGAACAATATTCTGTAGCGCATATGACCATATGCGCCACAGAAGATGGAGTAGGAAAAACAGATTCTAACCCACACACACACCCCCCCTGAGGATCGCCTTTTTAGCCTTGCAAAAAATAATAGAAAATAAAAAACACTTCAAAAAATAAAATCCTTTCACATAGTGATAGGTAATATGGACTGGTTTGTAGGAAAATTAACAAACATGCATTTCGACTTTTTATGCAAAAAAAGTTTATGCCACGATAAAACGGCCGTAACTTTTGCATACGATGTCGGAAAAATATGTATAATATACCAAAATGAAGATAACGAGATTTCGCATCCGCTCACAACGACCTAAGGTCGTTTAGCAATTATTTATATTTTCAAAATTCGAAAAGAGTAAAAAGTTATGGCCAAAAGATCGTTTTTTCCTACAAAATAATAAAAAGTAGGACAAACTTCGGTGGCGCATTTCTTCCATATGCGCCACAGAAGTCTTGGCCAAATTTCAAAATTTGAATCCCGCCCCTTATCCCTCTCTTATACTCTTCCACTCCTCCATATTTCCCCTTCTCACCTTCTTCTCTCATTCTCCTCACCTTCTCCTCCTCCTCCCCTCCACCCCGGTGAGATCCTCCTCCTCCACCCCGGTGAGCTTCTCCTCCTCCTCCTCCTCCACCACCACCCTGGTGAGCTCCTCCCTCCTCCACTCCGGTGAGCTCTTCCCTCCTCCACCCCGGTCAGCTCCTCCTCCTCCTCCCACCTCCCTCCTCCTCCCCGGTGAGCTCCTCCTCCTCCCACCTCCCTCCTCCTCCACCCCGGCGAGCTCCTCCTCCTCCCACCTCCCTCCTCCTCCACCCTGGCAAGCTCCTCCTCCGGCGACCTTCTCCTCCTCCTCCTCTTCCTCCTCCGACGGCCTCCTCCTCCTCCGGTGGCCTCCTCCTCTCCTCCACCGGCGACCTCCACCTCCTCCACTAGCGACCCCCACCTCCAGCGAGCACCACCTCCGGCTAGATCTGGCCAGGTTTTTTTTTTGAAATTTGAAAAAAACTTCTGTGGCGCATATTGGCCAAATGCGCCACAGAAGTTTGAGATCTGGTTCGGGACTTCTGTGGCGCATTTTGGCAATATGCCACGAAGTTTTCAATTTCGTGGTGCATTTCAATATGCGCCACAGAACTGCAATTTAGTGGCCAGATAACTGTGGCGTATCCCATATGCGCCATAGAAGTCCCAAAATGGTGCACCACTGATAGGACTTTTCCTAGTAGTGCACCTTGGACTACAGGTCCATGTAGTAGCTAGATGGTTGTATCTCCTCCTTGTGCTTTCATGTATAGATCTTGTGAGCTCCGTTCATGATCAAGATCTAATCTATTTGTAATCATGCATCTTGTGTTTGCGGGGATCCGATGGATATTTGAGATTACTATGTCAGATTGATTAATGGTTTTGTCTATTTGATTCTATCATGTCTGTGTTGTTTGTGATCTTGCATGCTCTCTGTTATTAGTAGGTATCTTGGCCAAGTACTTGCTAGTGACTTCAGGAGAGGGTATTTATGCTCAATAGTGGGTTCATGTCTCTAGTTTCTAAGGGAAGTGACAGAAATATCTTCGGTTGTAGATGTGTTGTTGCCACTAGGGAGAAAACAACGGTCTCTTGTTCATGGAACAAGTGGATTGTTTACCTTACACACTTTTCTTAAAGCGGTTGTCTGTTGCTTGCAACTTAATAATGGAGGGGATTCGGATGATAACCTGAAGGTGGACTTCTAGTCATAGATGTAGTTGGATGGCGGTCAATGTATATTGTTGTCTTGCCCAATCGATCTCATAGGATCTTTTTTCTAGTATTGCAGTGTTATGCCTTGCTCAGTTCTATCAATTGCCCTGCTGTAATTTGTTTACCCTGCATGACATTTTTGTTTATCTAAGGATATCACCTCTAGTGAACTATGGACCCGGTCCAATCTTTACCATTGATATATCTTCCACTGTTACTCATTTACTTGCTGCAAACCATCATCACCTTCCACACCGTACACTTAATCCTTTGTTACAGCAACCCGGTGAGCTTGACAACCTCACTGTTCATTGGGGCAAAGTCTTGAGTTTGTGTTGTGTAGGTTTCCGCGTTGCTTGCAACACCTTTGAGATGTCTCCTTCCTCCCACTGGTTCGATAACCTCGGTTTCTTACTGAGGGAAAACTTGCTGATGTGCTATTCACCCCTTTCTCTTGGGGTTTCCAACGAAGTATTCCATGTCAATAGTTTGGCCGTCATCAAGCTTTTCTGGCGCCGTAGCCAGGGAGGCCAAGGACGTCTTCACAAGGGGAGTCCTCCTCAACCTTTCTCTTTACTTTGTTTTTAGTTTGCTTAGTTTCTTTTGCTTGGTTTTGTTTGCCTCTTTTTATCAAAAACACAAAAATATTAGTTTAGTTTGGTTTTATTTATCTTATCAAAAACACAAAAAAATTAGTTCCTACTCTAGTTGCCACCTTGCTCTAGCTCACCATGTTGTTCCCCAAGTTCGCCCTGAAGGACCTTTCGATATGTAGTGGCTCTATAATTGGGAAAGAAAATATTTAAGATTTGTTCAATCATGTTAGCAAACATGAGGATATCGAGGATAGATCTACAGAAGAACTTTCTCCTAATTATGAAATTGCTGCATCTTCTTTAGTTCATATGTTGGAGTCTAGTTTGGTTAGCCTTAACCCATGATGCAAATTTTGTTCCTAAAACTAAAAGAAAAAAAGAATGCTGAAAAGAGAGAATTTATTCTTGAAACTTTGCTCAAAGAATTCCATGATGTTGCTAAGGAATCCAAAAAGGTCTTTGAGCGTTTAAATATGCTAGGCTCATGTGTAGATGTTGTGGGTAATTCTGATAAAACCAACCTAGAGAGGAATTTAAGATACCCATACCCTTTAAGCTTGTTGGGATGCATGAGGCCTTTGAAAAGAATTTTGATTGGACCGTTCCTGAAAATCCTTTTGATGAAAGTAGTAAACCAAAGATATATGAGAAGGGATCCTCCAAAACTCATTTGGATGAGATACCTTTCATAGTTGAAGATTTTGCAAGTATTGATCTTAATTCTTCATTTGAAAATACTTGATTTCTTGCTTCTTGTGCCTAACTTAAAGGCGTTAAAGAAAAGTACTTGTTGGGAGATAACCCAAGAGTTTCCTTGAGTATTGGAAGTTATTACTTCAGTAATGACCCCTCCTTATCCTTTTTGTTTGATTTTTGTGCCAAGAATGACCTCTAATGAGAGGGAAGTAAGATTTTAGGAGTTGCTGTCCCGAAACAGATTTTTGTCCTCCACCATAAAAATTAATGAGGATCCTCTGTAAGTCGGATTGAGCTGAAAATTTATGAATAAATCCTCCAGTATGTTATCTAACTTGCGTTAATTCAACCCTTTTTGATTTGAGAAACACAAGGTCTTCGAAAAAATCGGTTTCTACCTGCTGGTCTGTTTTGACAGATTTCTGCCATTATTTGCTTTTGCTTCTTATTGATTCCTTTTTGGGTTATTTTTTGGAAATTGAGCTTTTTGAAGGAGTTGCTACAGTAGCTTATGTTTTTAGTGAAAAAAAATTCTGTTCTAAAGCTAAACCCAAGGGTCTATTATCTTTTCAATACACTAATGTTGCTAATGAAGATTGTGTGAAGTTTTGTATGAAGGAAAAATTTCAGGTGTAGAGAGAGAATGATGTAATGAGATGAAGAATGGACAAAAGCTCAAGCTTGGGGATGCCACCCCTGTGTCTCCCCAATAAATATCCAAGAGGTACAAGCGTCAAAGCTTGGGTATGCCCAAGGCATCCCCTTCTTCATCAATAAAAATCTCAGGTCTTTCTAGACACTTCGTTTTTATTGTTTCATGCACTGTTGTGTTGTTCTTGGAGCGTCTTAGTTTTCGTTCGCTTTTCTTAGTTTCTTTAGTTTGCTTGAGTAAAGTAGTTTGGACCCGGGTTCTCACTGTGTTGTTTCAAATAAGTTGATTGGTGTTGGAAAGGAGTAGAAAGTTCTTGCTTGAAAGTGCAAGAGGAGCTTGCATTGCCTGTGACTTAGACTTTAGAATGACATGCTAGGTGTTGTTTTGACCTTATGCTTAGTGATTATTGTTGTAGCATGTCTTGTTCGAAACAATTGGGATTGCTTAGTGTGCCTTGAAAAAATCATGCGTTGTTTTAGCATACAAAAGCATAGTATTGTGGTATTCTCCATTGATGTTTTGTTTGGGTTGACTTGGCACATGCTCATAGCATGTTATGACTATGAATAATTCACCATAGCCTGTATGATCATTTAGTCCTTGACTTGTAGTACCACTCTATGCTTTGATTAGTAATGTTTTGTTGCTCTTCATGATTATGGCCATTATTGCTCTCTTAGTTGGTTGCTCCCAGTCTTTTGCTAGCCTCCACTTGTATGAATAAGATCTACTCATGCTTCCAACTTCCAAGAAACCAAGTTATTCCAAAGTGTCCACTATAAACTCCAATGCATGGTGTGTTACACCATTCCAAGTATATTCTTGCTTTCAGCTATCTTCCAATTAAAAAGTATTTTGTTATGTGAAAACTTAGTGATTAAAGCCCTCACGAACATGATGGCACACTTTATATTCTTTGCCCCTAATAAAATTGAACCATTGTGTTATCTAAGTTGTATATGCTTGCACTTATACGTTGGAATTAGCAGAACCATGCTATCATGGGGAATGTTTTCAACATTGCACTTATACTATGTACACAGTTGATATCATGCTCTTTTGTCTATGGATGTCGCC
The DNA here is from genome assembly GCA_023614405.1 of Avena insularis. Classification (NCBI taxonomy): domain Eukaryota; kingdom Viridiplantae; phylum Streptophyta; class Magnoliopsida; order Poales; family Poaceae; genus Avena; species Avena insularis. The sequence goes on along the minus strand of CM042695.1, from coordinate 158,086,728 downwards.
AGTGTGAAATAAAGAGGGATATTGTAAGTCCATGGAGTTATGTATTTTGTGTTAGAGAAACTCCTGGTCCGCTAGCCTAAGCCATGCCTAATCATGGTGGAAACTTGTAACATCACCATAATGAGCATTCTATGAAGCATCCTCAATAAAAATCTATGGACATAGTAAATAAACAGATCATTGAGATGCTCATTGTTTGCTTGCCTTGTCATTTTGGTTATGGGATAGCTCCTGTACCATGTGCAAGGGGTACCCCGTTGGCGGTTCTCTATGATACACATGTACTTACTATGACAAGAACTTCTGTTGAAGTTGAGTAGCATGAGGTGTGGCCCTCGTATTCAAGGGACATGAGATTGTCAACTTATACTTTGGCAAGCACAGAACATGGGTCCAAACTACTTTATTCAATCAAACTAAACAAACTAAGAAAAGCAAACGAAAACTAAGACGATCCAAGAACAACACAACAGTGCATGAAACAATAAAAACGAAGTGTCTAGAAAGACCTGAGCTTTTTATTGATGAAGAAGGGGATGCCTTGGGCATCTCCAAGCTTTGACGCTTGTACCTCTTGGATATTTCTTGGGGTTACACCGGGGTGGCATCCCCAAGCTTGAGTTTTTTGTCCATTCTTTATCTCATCACATCATTCTCTCTCTATACCTGAAATGTTTCCTTCATACAAAACTTCACACAATCTTCATTAGCAACATTAGTGTATTCAAAAGATAATAGACCCTTGGGTTTAGCTTTAGAACAGCAAAACTTTCACTAAAAACACAAGCTACTGTAGCAACTCCCTCAAAAAGCTCAATTTCCCAAAAAGAACCCAAAAAGGAAACAATAAGAGGCAAATGCAAATAATGGCAGAAATCTGTCAAAACAGACCAGCAGGTAGAAACCGATTTTTTTGAAGACCTTCTATTGCTCAAATCAAAAAGTGTTCAACTAACGAAAGTTACCTAACATACTGGGGGATTTATTCGTAAATTTCAGCTCAATCCGACTTACAGAGACTGCTCACAAATTTTTATGGTGGAGCACAGAAATCTGTTTCGGGACAGCAACTCCCCAAATCTTACTTTCCTCTCATTAGAGGTCATTCGTGGCACAAAAAGAAAACAAAAAGGATAAGGAGAGGTCATTACTGAAGTAATAACTTCTAGGAGTCAAGAAGACTCTTGGGTTATCTCCCAACAAGTACTTTTCTTTAACGCCTTTAAGTTAGGCTTCATAATTTGAGAAGATGCTCTCATAAGAAATGTGAATTGAAGTAAAAGAGAGCATCAAGAAGAAAATTCAAAACACATTTAAGTCTAACCCACTTCCTATGCATAGGAATCTTGTACACAAATAAATCAAACAAGCACAAAGTACCAAGAATGGGTAGATAAAACAAGAGCTACTTCAAAACATTCAACATAAAGAGAGGAAACTTAATATTATTGAGATGCATAAAACCATGTTTCCCTCTCTCGTAATAACTTTCAGTTGCATCATCAATAAACTTGACAATATAACTACCACATAAAAAATTCCTATCATGAGCCACATGCATATAATGATTATTACTCTCCACATAAGAATAGTCATTCTTATTAATTGTAGAGGGAGAAAATTCAAGAGAATAGATATCATTGTTATTCTCATCACCATAATCATCAAAAATAGGAGGCATATTATAATCACAACTAATTTCCTCCTCAATAGTAGGTCGACTGAAAATATCATATTCATCATTGTAATCATCATATATTGGAGGTTTGGTATCATCATAAGCAATAGAATAGCTATCTTCCAAAGCTGGGGAACTAAAAAGATCATTTTCATAAAAACTAGCTTCCCCAAGCTTAGACGTTTCCATGACATTAGCAATAATGGTGTCCAAAGAATTCATACTAATAACATTGCTATTAGCATGCAAATAAAGCTCCATAGGTTTTTTATTTTTCTCTTCAAACACTTCATGTCCTAGCTCAAGATAAACACTATAAAGCTCTCTATTTTTTTGTTGTTTTCCATTAAGCCTAACTAGTGAAAACAAGAAACAAAAAGACAAAATTACAGAATATAAAGGAAATAACTTCGAGCACTCACACACCAAGAGTATGTGAGTACCTTTTACCTTACCTCCCCGGCAACGGCGCCAGAAAACGGCTTGATGAGTGCAGTAGCACTTCGTTGGGAGACCCCAAGAGGAAGGTATGATGAGCACAGCAGCAAGTTTTCCCTCAGTAAGAAACCGAGGTTATCGAACCAGTAGGAGGAAGGAAACGACTCAAAGGTGTTGCTAGCAACTTGGAGACCTGCACAACACAAAATCAAGACTTTGCCCCAATGAACAGTGAGGTTGTCAATCTCACCGGTTTGCTGTAACAAAGGATTAATTGTATGGTGTGGAAGGTAATAGTGGTTTGCAACAAGTAAACAGTAACAGTGGAAGATGTATCAATGGTAAAGATTGGACCGGGGTCCATAGTTCACTAGAGGTGTTCTCCTTAGATAAACAAACATGGCATGCAGGGTAAAAAAATTATAGCAGGGCAATTGATAGGACTGAGCAAGGCATAACAATGTAATGCTAGACATCATGATCCTATGAGATTCGATTGGGCAATACAACAATATACATAGACCGCCATCCAACTGCATCTATGACTAGAAGTCCACCTTTGGGTTATCATCCGAACCCTCTCCATTATTAAGTTGCAAGCAACAGACAACTGCCTTAAGCACAGTGTGTAAGGTAAACAATCCACTTGTTCCATGAACAAGAGGTCGTTGTTTCCTCCCTAGTAGCAACAACACATCTATAACCTTAGAGATTTCTGCCACTTCCCTTAGATTAAATAGAGGCATGAACCCACTATCGAGCATAAATACCCCCTCTTGGAGTCACTAGCAACTACTTGGCCAAGAATAACTACTAACAACGGAGAGCATGCAAGATCACAAACAACACAGACATGATAGAATAAATAAGACAAAACCATTAACCAATCTGACATAGTAATCTCAGTATCCATCGGATCCCCGCAAACGAAACATGCATGATTACAAATAGATGAGATTTTGATCATGAACGGAGCTCACAATATCTAGACATGAAAGCACAAAGGAGGATATACAACCATCTAGCTACTACATGGCCCCGTAGTCCAAGGTGGAACTACACATAGAGAGGCGATGCGCAAAAATGGTATGCATTTCTATCAATCACCTCCATTTATGTGCACACAAGACATATCTATGTTTGTTGCTTTCATGCCTCGATCACCTCCATTTATGTGATTAATGTTCCTTATGTTTCTTTCATGCAGTACTTTGCAAGAAAGTACAGCTTTTCCTTTATCAAGAAATACCTGAACTTGCCAACAAACATCCAGGTTTTTTGGAAGGGGAGAAGCATTTCTACAGTGAGAGTCATATTTGGCATAGGAAGCAATGTAGGAGTCTAGATCACCAGCAACTGGAATAAGGTGGTGAAGAAGACCAAGATGAAAGAGGGTGAAGTCTTCCTATTCTGGTTTCGTGGGTGCTCGGAGAACGGTCTGAAGCTGATCCTTAAAAGAGTCGAGTGGCTATGTAGTGAACTTTCTGTAGTAGGAAATGTAGTGAACTTCAAGTTGTACTATGTAGTTGCTTTTGATGTCGTCCTTTCTTATGTAGTGAACTTCAAGTTCTTATGGATAGTTTGGAGTTTATATACAAGCCTTTCTTATGTATTAGTGTTGGTTATAATATGTTTTGGCCAATTGCAACTTTCTGGAAATTCTATGATGTGTATTCTTGACTGTATATTACCTGTGTATTATGTATTCTGGATTGTATTGTGGTTCTATAAAATTTCAAATTCGAAATTTTTATTTGAGGCGCATATGTAAACTGGAGGCGCATATGAAAGAAATAAGAAAAGCGCATCTCCAATACATATTAGAGTCGCATTAGGGATGCGCCTTGTATAATCATAGGAGGTGCATGTTGATATGCGTCTGCCTATGTAGATTATACAAGTCGCATTAGGGATGCGCCTCGCAGAACAAATACTTGAGTCGCGGCGCTCGAGGCGCATCCATAATGCGACTCTAATGGCTTTTCATATGCGCCTCGAGTAGGCTTTTCCCTTGTAGTGTGTCCGCTAGCGTCATTCAGAATAGATTGTCTGTCACGTCCATTTACAAATATTAATTTTAAATCCTTCACCATATCAAATACATCATCACCAATCTGGCGGATATGATTACTCCGGTGATCTGTCTCACCATTGAAATGCTTGCCTTTCTTTCTTAGGAAATGCGTGGGCGGAAGAAAATGATGATTCCTCCCTAGCTACAAATTCTTCTTACATTTATCCAAATAAATACTTTCAGTCTCACCTAAGCAGTGTGTGCATGCATTGTATCCCTTGTTTGTCTATCCTGAAATGTTACTAAGAGAAGGCTAATCATTGATGGTTACGAACATCAACGCTCGTAGGTTAAATTCCTCTAGTTTGTGCTCATCTCACACACGTACAACTTTTACATGCCACAAATGTAAAATTTCTTCAACTAATGGCCTTAGGTACACATCAATGTCGTTGCCGGGTTGCTTCGGGCCTTGGATGAGCACTGGCATTATAATAAACTTCCGCTTCATGCACAACCAGGGAGGAAGGTTATAGATACACAGAGCCACAGGACAGGTGTTATGGCTGTAGCTCTGCTCTCTAAAAGGATTCATGCCATCTGTACTTAGACCAAACCATAAATTCCTCACGTCACCTGCAAAGTCCGGGTAGTTTCTATTAATTTTTCTCCACTGCGACTCATTGCAGGGTGTCTTAAGATCCCGTCTTTCTTATGGTCTTCTTTGTGCCATCACAACAACTTGGCATTATATTCATTTCTGAACAAACGTTTCAACTGTGGTATTATAGGAGCATACCACATCACCTTGGCGGGAACCCTCTTCCTAGTGCGCTCTCCCTTAAAATCACCAGGTAATCTCGTCTGATCTTATACCGCAATGTAGTGCATACTGGGCATGCATCCAAATTCTCGTACTCCTCACCGTGATAGAGGATGCAGTCATTAATACATGTATGTATCTTCTGTACCTCTAATCCTAGAGGGAAGACAACCTTATTTTCTTCGTACGTACTGGCGGGTGGTTCATTATCCTTTGGAAGCAACTTCTTTATTATTTTCAGCAACTTTTCAAATCCCTTGTCAGTCACACCGATCTCTGCCTTCCATTGCAGCAATTCTAGTGTGCTACCCATATTTTTATGGCCATCTTCGCAATTCGGGTACAACATCTGCTCAAATTTCAACCTCTCCCTTTCGCTTACGCATTCTCCCTTTGCATCAGCAATGGCCCGACCAAGATCATTATTTGGCTCATATGATGCATGTTCTTCAGCTTCTTCTTCATCATTGTCTTCCATTGTAGTACTAGCGTATTCAGGGACATAGGATAGTTATCATCATTCTCTTATTCTTCGTTGTCTTCCATCAAAACCCCTGTTTCTCCATGCTTGGTCCAACAATTATAGCCATACATGAAACCAGACCAAAACATATGGCTGTGAAGGAATCTTGAGGAAGAGTATTCCTTCTGATTCCGACAATCACAACATGGACAACATACAAAACAATTCTGCTTTTTGCCTCAGCCACAACGAGAAAAGAACGCACACCTTTAATAAACTCTCCAGAGATTCGGTCAGTATACATCCATGGCCGGCTCATCTGCATTATATAAGTACATCAAACAGAATGACGATGCTAAAATTAGTACCAGACTAAAAATAAAAGCACACAATGCGACGACATACTACATGCTAAAACTATGCACTGATTTAAAAACTTTCTACTCCATATGTTTAGGGTTGAGTGTCGACATTGTCGTGAGTGTCGATACTATGTTGTGCTGCTTAATCTATAAATAGGCATCCATGTGAAGTTATGAACTACAAGCACGATGGTGTGCGAGAGCAGGGACACCACTACGGAGAAGCTTCTCGAAGATGTCTTAGGATCCCGTCCTCAGACATCTCCAAGGAGCTCGCCATAGAGGCACTCCCTGATATGTGAAATTAGTTAGCTTCCCAGTGTATTGATTTAGCTAGAGAAGTTATAAACTGCAAGATGGTGTGCGAGAGTAGGGACACCACTACGACGGAGCTTCTCGAAGATGTCTTAGGATATCCCGTCCTTAGACATCTTCGAGGAGCTCGCCATAAAGGCACTCCCTAATATGTGAAATTTGTTAGCTCCCCGGCGTGTTTATGTTTTTGGTTCTTGCTTGTTGCAACGGCCAATGATTAAAATGCGGGCGTAACTATATATGTGTGCCTTAATTTCGGATGTGATCCTAGGGGCGGTGTGAGCGACCCTTGTGATATGCACAAGGACATATATTGGGCATCCTACTAGGATCGCTCACGCCGTCCCTGTGATTTTTGTGTCCAACATAAGTATGATGACCTATGATACTTGATTTTTATAGTTTTGCTTCTTACTTTTGTTACAATGGCTTTTGTGAATTAACCCTATTTTTATTACAATTTGTTAGTTTGTTGAAGGCATGTAGAAAATAAGGGCATTTTGTTGCTGGATGATGGCATGATGCATCTGTGAATCAAATAAATTTCGACACAATGTGCCAAACCAAGACGATGAACTTATGTATATCTCTGTACTTCTATGAATCAAATGAATTTCGAGACTAGCTATATGTGTCAAACCAGATATAGATATAATCCACATATTAAAAATGATATTTAGCTTGGATTTCATTGCATTAATACAAGATATATAGAATCCACATCTCATGTTAATTACTGAAAAAATTACTACCAAACTAATAAACCCACAAATCCCTTCGTTTCTAGAGCATGAAATGAGATAAACTAGCAATGGAAGATAAAAGGATGAAGTTGATAACCTTTTATAACCCCTGGATAGATGTGGAGTCGAAAAATCTTGACAAATCTTGAGAAATATAGGCATGAACTCGAGCTTGAAGAAATAGAGGGAGAAAAAATGCCACCGGCTTGAAATGGCTCGAGCAGGGGAGAAAGATAATATATGGGGGACAATAATCCCGGTTTGTCATTTGAACCGGGACTAAAAGTTCATCTTTAGTCCCGGTTCGTGTAACAAATTTGGACTAAAGAGTATGGCGCCGGTCCCAGCCTGGCGTATGGACATTAGTCCCGATTTGTTACACGAACTGGGACTAGTGGCGGCCGGGCTCTGCGGCCGTTTCTAGCCGATGGACCGGGGCATTAGTCCCAGTTTGTAGGAGAACTGGGACTAATGGTCTAGACCAAAGGCCTGTTTTCTACTAGTGATAGGATGTTCCTTTACCTTCTTTCCCTCTATATTGTATGCAAAATTAATCATAATTTCGTTGCCGATTGGAGGATATTTTGTATATTATATAACTTTAAAAAGTAGCTAAAAACATATACATAACTCGCATATTGATCTTTTGTAGATTCTTCCATGTGATAGCATGTATCGTACGGCCCCTTAAAATAGAAGGAAAGAAAATATTAGTCATACTTTATCAATAGAAAAAAGGCATTGTTAAATATGTGAAGAAAATACCTTTTCGTCCATCAAGATCATGTAGATGCTTACAATTTCATCAGTCAAAGGGTTGATTGAATCCCACAATTTATTACTTTGATGTTGCATGTTTGTCGACTTGTGGTGATCTCGCTTATGTTCTTATACGCCATTGAGTTTTTTTTCCTTCAAACAATTTCAGAAATAGTTCCTTTATTCATAATAGGTAGATATGAAATTTGATACTTCTAAGCACATAGTAATATTTCATGGTGGAAACAGGTTGTTCATATGAAAGCTGTCAAGCCTTTGGTTGTTTATTAATAATACATCCATGATTTTTTTTGAAAATAGGCGCATTTATTAATAAAATTGTTTAATGCTTACACCCGGCCTCTGCATAACCAAGATGCACACACCCACACGAACGACAGAACTAAGGCAAAAAGTAGACAAGCATTATAAAAAGGCACTATGGAAATAAATGTCTAGAATCAGATCAATCCTTAGATCACGCGGTCATCCATGTCGCGAGAAAATATCCCTCGCTGTGTCCTCCAGTCGCGTACATCCTCCACAAATAAGTCGCGAAACTCCGTGCGTTGGAGAATATTTTATGATCGGCGGATAGCCATGACTCGATAAATAACCTGTAGAGGAGAAGCCACAATGTTATTAAAAATCTTATCATTTCTACAAAACCATTGCGACCATATAATGGCAAGCGCTCACACCCTAAACAAAGTTCTGTATTCATCAACTATTCCATGCAACCAATTACCAAAAACATTGGTTACAGAACATGGAGGAGATAACCAGAAGCTACTTAGATGAATGACCATATAGAGCGAGCAATTTTGCAATGGAAAAATAAATGGCGAATTGTTTCATCTTGATGGAAAAAAAAACACATTGTGTACTTCCATGCCAATTTCTCTTTGCAAGATTATTAACAAAACTGTTTAATGCTTACATCCATGATTTTAATTACAAGTAGGTGATGAATAATCAGGAAGTTCACATGAAACCAGTTTTTGTTTTAAGAAAACTGCATGTTGGGGGTGGGGTGGGGAGTCCGCATTTGGGTCGTGCAAACGTTTTCTTTTCCTATGGAAAATGATACAACTTCCCCGGGGATCACGCACTCGTGTCCCCCGGGTGCGGAGCCGTTGGATGAAAACGATCGAGACCTTGCACTAGCTCACCGCTTGGTAACACAAAACAAACTTATTGTTTATCATGTCTTCTCCAACGCTACATGCCATCGGCGGCGGTGCTACATGTGGCACTCGGCTTCGCTACCGAAAATGGATATGTTTGTAATAAAAGTGGGATTTGTAGCATTTTTAGTAGACACCGGGAAACGCGTAGTACGACCCTTTTCTTATTCATGTAGTGGTAGGCTGGTCATCAGCTGTCGTCTACTTCCTAAACTTACATTTTCTTTTCTTTTCAGATTCACGTACGTGTTGAGTCCGGACATCTATCCGTGTACTTCCAATTATCTGCCGTGTATGATTTTAGGCCTGACGTGTACTGCTGCCGGAAATCATAAATTTCCATCGTTTATACATTGTATTTTTCCTATTCATCGTTGGTTGTCTTTTGTTTTAATTATACTCACTAGTAGAAAACGGATCTTTGGTCCAGAGCATTAGTCCCGATTCTGGTACAAACCGAGACTAATGTCTTGATCCCAACGGCTAGAAACGGCCGCAGGGACCAGAAGACATTAGCCCCGGTTCGTATGGGAACTTTAGCCCCGGTTCGTTTAACAAACTGGGGCTAAAGGGTCTGACGTTGGAAAAAAGCAGATACGTGGACCTTTAGTCCTAAAGTCCCCGACTATATCTTCTTCTCCTTCCCAGCCCGAGCATTTCAAGCTCACACAATCATCCCTTTCAAATTTCTCCCCTCAAGCTGGAGTTCTTTCCCATTTTTCTCAAGATTTGTGAAGATTTTTTGGCTTCACATCTATCAAGGGTCATAAGAGGTTAGCAACTTCATCATTTCAGCTCTCATTGCTTGTTTTAGCTCATTTCATGCTCTGGAAATGGATATATTTTATGTGGGTTCTATCTCTGTATATCTGGTTCATTTGGCACATATAGTTCTCAAAATTTATTTGATTCATCGAAGCACATAGATACATGAGTTCATCCTATATACATATCTTGGTTTGACACGTTGTCTTGAAATCCGGTCAGTTCACAGTGCATCATGTCACCGTCAAGCAACAAAATATTCTTCTTTCTTCTACCTGTCGTCACAAAATCCATTGAAATAAAAATAAGTACCAAAATTATGAAGGCACACATATATATAGTGGCTCCCTAGCATTTTAGTTAATCATCGACCGGTTAAGCAAGAAATTAAGAAAAAAACATGAACACGCCAAGGAGCTACCAAATTAAATTAGGGAGTGCCTCTATGGCGAGCTCCTCAAAGATGTCTGAGGACGAGGCATCCTAAGACATCTTCGAGAAGCTCTGCCATAGTGGTGTTCCTGTTCTCACATACCATCTTTTAGTTCATATCTTTTCTAGCTAAATTAGTATGCTGGTGGAGCTAACTAATTTCACATATTAGGGAGTGCCTCTACGGCGATCTTCTCGAAGATGTGTGAGGACGAGGTCCTAAGACATCTTCGAGAAGCTCCGCCGTAGTGGTGTCCCTGGTCTCGCACACGATCTTCCTTGCAGTTGATAGTTCACAAGGAAGCCTATTTATAGATTAAGCAACACAACATAGTGTCGACACTCATGACATAATATCGACACTCACCCCTGTCATAGAGTCACCATCCACTGAAACAGTGTCGCCACTCACTGGCATAGTGTCCACTCACGACATATAGTGTCGTCACCCACTTTTAGTCCCGATTGGAGACACCATTCGGGACTAAACGGGATCATGTCGGCCCCAGCCTGCCGCAATCCCTTTAGTTCCGGTTGGTGTGTCCAACCGGGACTAAAGATGTAGTAGAAAGTTTTTTAAATCAGTGTTTGTTTGATGTATACGATGTGTTCTTTTATTTTTAGACTAGTACTACTCTTAGCATCGTGATTTTGTTTGATGAACTTATAAAATGCAGATGAGACGGCAATGGATGTACGCTGACCGAATCTCTGACGAGTTCATTAAAGGCGTGCGTTCTTTTCTCGTTGTGGCAGAGGCAAACAAGCGGAATGGTTTTATCTGTTGTCCATGTGGTGAGTGTCCGAATCAGAAGGAATACTCTTCCTCAAGAGTCCTTCATGGCCATTTGTTTCGGTTCGGTTTCATGTCTGCTATAATTGTTGGACCAAGCATGGAGAAAGAGGGGTTATGATGGAAGACAACGAAGATGAAGAGAATGATGATAGCTATCCTATGTCCCCTGAATACGGTGGTACTACAATGGAAGACAATGATGAAGAAGAAGAAGAACGTGCATCATATGAGCCAGATGATGATCTTGGTCGGGCCATTGCTGATGCAAAGGGAGAATGTGATAGCGAAAGGGAGAGGTTGAAATTTGAGCAGATGTTAGATGATCACAACAAATTGTTGTACCCGAATTGCGAAGATGGCCACAAAAAGCTAGACAACACACTGGAATTGCTGCAATGGAAGGCAGAGGTCGGTGTGCCTGACAAGGGATTTGAAAAGTTGTTGAAGATAATGAAAAAGTTGCTTCCAAAGGATAACGAACTTCCCGCCAGTACTTATGAAGCAAAGAAAGTTGTCTGCCCTCTAGGATTAGAGGTACAGAAGATACATGCATGCATTAATGACTGCATCCTCTATCGCGGTGAGTAGTACGAGAATTTGGATGCATGCCCGGTATGCACTGCATTGCGGTATAAGATCCGACGATATGACCCTGGTGATGTTGAGGGGGAGCGCATGAGGAAGAGGGTTCCCGCCAAGGTGATGTGGTATGCTCCTATAATACCACAGCTGAAACGTTTGTTCAGAAACGAAGAGCATGCCAAATTGTTGCGATGGCACAAAGAAGACCGTAAGAAAGACGAAATGTTGAGACACCCCGCTGATGGGTCGCAGTGGAGAAAAATTGAGAGAAAGTACCTGGACTTTGCAGGTGACGCGAGAAACTTATGGTTTGGTCTAAGTACGGATGGCATGAATCCCTTTGGGGAGCAGATCTGCAGTCATAGCACATGGCCTATGACTTTGTGTATGTATAACCTTCCTCCTTGGTTGTGCATGAAGCGGAAGTTCATTATGATGCCAGTGCTCATCCAAGGCCCGAAGCAACCCGGCAACGACATTGATGTATACCTAAGGCCATTAGTTGAAGAACTTTTACAGCTGTGGCACGAACAAGGTGTACGTGTGTGGGATGAGCACAAACGTGAGGAATTTAACTTACGGGCATTGTTGTTCGTAACCATCAACGATTGTCCTGCTCTTAGTAACATTTCAGGACAGACAAACAAGGGATACAATGCATGCACACACTGTTTAGATGACACTGAAAGTATTTATTTGGATAAGTTCAAGAATAATGTGTACCTAGGGAATCGCCGTTTTCTTTCGCCCACGCATTCCCTAAGAAGGAAAGACAAGCATTTCAATGGTGAAGCAGATCACCGGAGTAAGCCTGTCCGTCGTACTGGTGATGCTGTATTTGATATGGTGAAAGATTTAAAATTAATCTTTGGAAAGGGTCCTGGCGGACAGTCCGTTCCGAAGGACGCTGGCGGACACGCATCCATGTGGAAGAAGAAATCTATATTTTGGGAGCTACCCTATTGGAAAGTCTTAGAGGTCCGCTCTGCAATCGACGTGATGCACCTGACGAAGAATGTTTGCGTGGTACTGCTAGGCTTCTTGGGCGTGTATGGAAAGAATAAAGATACACCAGAAGCATGACAGGACCAACAACGTATGAAACACCGAGAAGGCAGGCATCCAGAGTTGTTTCAAGGTACTGCCAGCTATGCTCTTACCAAGGAAGAGAAGGAAATCTTTTTTGAATGCCTGAGTAGTATCAAGGTTCCTTCCGGCTTCTCGTCCAATATAAAGGGAATAATAAATATGGTAGAGAAAAAATTCCAGAACCTGAAGTCTCATGACTGCCACGTGCTTATGACGCAGTTGCTTCCGGTTGCTTTGAGGGGGCTTCTGCCGGAAAATGTTAGAGTACCCATTGTGAAGCTATGTTCGTTCCTCAATGCAATTTCTCAGAAGGTAATCGATCCAGAAAGTCTACCAGGGTTACAGAAAGATGTGGTCCAGTGTCTTGTCAGTTTTGAGTTGGTGTTCCCACCATCCTTGCGTACGGAATGACAACAGTGGATCTCAATAATCTTGCGTACGGAGACGAACCATTCGTCCTTGCCAATGATGTGGCTCAAGTTTTCTATGTGAAGGACATGTCTACTAGACCGAGAAAAAGGAAAGATAAGCAAAAGAATATAATATCATACGATGAGCCAAAGCGCCACATAGTTCTTTCAGAAAAAAGAAACATGGTGGGAGTTGAGGACAGGACAGACATGTCAGAAGATTATGACAAATTTCATGAAATTCCGCCATTCAAATTGAAAACTAACCCAAGCATATCGCTAAATAAGGAAGATGCTCCATGGTTACGGACAAGAAGAGAACCAAAACACTATATGTGGATGTTGGTGATGTAATGTATTAAACCTTTTGTGAATTAATCCTATTTTTCATTTATTAAAGGAAGATGCTCCATGGTTAATAAAGGAATTTCTGAGATTGCTGCAGGCAGGTACCAAAACTGTAGACTAGGTAACACTTAGACATTTATTAATATTAAAAACTGGGACAAACCGGGACTAGCTAACACTGAGGACTAAAGCCACCCCCTTTAGTCATAATCATGCCTAGTCCTATAGTACACAGCTTTAGGGTCTTCTTCATCATCGTCATCATCATCGTCATCGTCACCTGCCACTCCAGAGATCCTCAGCCCAGCCATGGCATATACCGGGGGCACCTGCCACTCCGGCCTCGGATTCACGGCGGGCGGGGGAGGGGCCTTCTTGTGGCTCTATGGCAGGTAGACTTGTGGGCACCGCAGGCGAGGACGGTCTCCCCCAGCGATGTAGCGCATCACGCCGATGATAGTATGGTTCGCCCACCACAGACGCCGACCGGCTTCATTGTGGTTCACCGTGGGCGGTCCATCACCCTCGTACCTGGCGAGCTCCCTTTCCCGTCGGTTAGCGAAGAAGGCATTCCAGGTGTGATAGTTGTCGGGATCCCACTGGGGATCCATCCGCTGCTCCGGCGTGAGCTCATGGTAGAAGTGGTTCATGATGGCCGCCTGTCGGGCGGAGCCTTGAGGCACAGGAGGGACAGGAACCTCTCCAGCGCTCAGCATCCAGTCGGCGGGCGGCCGGTAGCCCGGCAGGCAAGGGTAGTTGGAGGCCCACAATGTAGGGTTTCGTAGCATGGAAAACAAAAAAATTCTACCGCATACAAACAAGCAAGCCAAGATCTATCTACTAGATTGTAGCAACGAGTCGATGGAATAACTCACCCTCGAAGATTCCAAAGTGTTTAACAAGAGCGGATTCTCGTGGGTGATGTAGTCGTACTCTTTCCGATCTCAAGATCGCGTAGACGATCCTTCTGGCGCTGCGTTCCGGCAGCGCTCCCGCAGTCGGTCACACGTTCGGTACTCGACGAAGACCTTCATCTCCCTTGTTCCAGCAGGCAGCGGAGGTTGTAGCACTCTCCTCGCGATTTCGGCAGCACAACGGCGTGGTACCGGAAGTAGAGGGGAGATCTCGCAGGGCTTCGCCTTAAGCCGGAGCGAGTATGGTGGAGTATGAGAGAATCCCTCGACGATCTAGGGTTTAGACACGCTGAGGAGGAAGCTTGGCCGGCGGCTAGGGTTGGTAGGCGGCGGCGGCGGCTTGACCTAGGTGGTGGCCAAGTGGAGGTGGCGCCGCGTGCTAGGTTTGGAGGAGAGGATCTTGTGTGTCTCTAGGAGGAGCCCTGCCCCTCCTTATATAGGTGGAGGGCGGCCGGCCAAGGGAGGAGAGAGTCCCTCCCCAACTCGGCTTGAGGTGGGCTGCCGGTTGGAGGAGGGAACTCCTCCCCAACTCGGTTTCCCCCTTCCTCCTCTTTTCCTCTTTCCAAATTTAGCCGTTTGACTTTTCAAACTAGCTATTTGACTTTTCAAACTAGGATTTGAATTAATCCTTTATTTGGTACAGCGATGACACTTAGTACATGATGCAATCATACCAACTTGATACAACACATTCATGTACCCTTCCCCTCGAGTGCGGACATTCCGAACATTCTAGAACATTCCGATGAAAACACGGAACCATTCCCCAACTCGAAGCGGGACTTTCCTTATATGAATCTTATTCTCCGGACCATTCCGGATCTCCTCGTGATATCCGGATCCCATCCGGTACTCAACAACATTCGGTCTCTTTCTCATCATTCCATAACTACTCAAAACAACGTGAATCCTTAAGTGTGTCTCCCTACGGTTCGTGAATTATGCGGACATGATCGAGACACTTCTCGAACAATAACCAATAGAGGAATCTGGATATTAATATGGCTCCCACATATTTCTACGATTACTTTGCGATCGAATGAACCACTTACATACGATATCAATTTCCCTTTGTCTCACGATAGTTTACTTATCCGAGGTTATGATCGTCGGTATCTCTGCATACCTAGTTCAACCTCGTTACCGATAAGTACTCTTTTCTTGTTCCCGTGATATGTGATCCCTTGTGAGCCATTCACATGCTTGCAAGCTAATTGGATGACATTTCACCGAGAGGGCCCAGAGTATATCTATCCGTCATATGGATGGACAAATCCCACTCTTGATCCATGTGTTTCAACCAACACTTTCCGAACACTCAATGCCACCTTTATAGCCACCCGATTCGGTGTGGTGTTTGATGTCATCAAAGCATCCATCCGGTAAAGGTGATATGCATGATCTCATGGTCGAAGGAATTAGATTACTATGTATCAGAAAGCATATAGCAATTGAACTATTAAAATGACTTGATCTTTATGCTACGCTTATCTATAGGAGTATGTCCATCATATCATTCTCCTAACGATATGATCTTGTTGTTAATAACATCCCAATGTTCATGATAGGGAAACCACAATCATCTATTAACCAACAAGCTAGTATTATATAGAGGCTTTACTAGGGACTTCAAATTAAGTTTACAAATCACACAAGTATTAATGTTTCCTTGTTAATACTATTATAGCATGAATGTAAACATTTATCATAAACACAAAGATATAATAATAAATACATTTATTATTGCCTCTAGGGCATATCTCTAACAGTCTCCCACTTGCACTAGAGTCATCTAATCTAGATTACATGGTAATATATCGAACACCCATGGCAGTTTGGTGCTGGTCATGTTTTGCCCTCGGGAGAGGTTTAGTCAACGGATACGCCACATTCAGATCTGTGTGTACTTTGCAAATCTTTATATCCCCATCTTTGATATGTTCTCGAATAGCGTGAAAACGTAGCTTGATATGCTTCAGCTTCGTGTGTGACCTTGGTTCTTGCGCATTGGCTATGGCGCCCATGTTATCACAGTAGATAGACATTGGGTCCAGCGCACTAGGTACCACACCCAGCTCTGTAATGAACTCTTTCATCCATATCGCTTCTTGTGAAGCCTCAAGCGACCATGTATTCCGATTCAGGTTGAAGATCTCGCCACAACGCTTTGCTTTGCACTCCTCCACTAAGCTGCTGCACCATTCAAAATAAATCATTATCCAGTTGTGATTTAGAATCATCCGGATCGGTGTTCCAACTAGCATCGGTGTAACCATTAACAACGAGTTGTTCATCACCTCCATAAGAAAGAACCATATCCTTAGTTCTTCTCAAGTACTTAAGGATGTTTTTGATCATTGTCAATGATCCACTCGGATCACTTTGATATCTGCTAGTTAAACTAACGGCATATGCAATGTCGGGTCTAGTACATAGCATGGCATACATTAGAGATCCTATGGCTAAGGCATGAGTCTTACTCATCCTTTCTCTATCTTACGCGATGTCGGACTTTGAGTTTTACTCAAGGTCGTATTGGGCAACATGGGCAAGAACCCTTTCTTGCTATCTTCCATTCCAAACCTCTTTAGAACTTTGTCCAAATATGTACTCTGTGACAATGATATTTGGCGTTTCGATCTATCTCTATAAATCTTTATGCCTAATATGTAAGCTGCTTCGCCAAGATCCTTCATTGAAAAACTATTATTCAAATATTCTTTGACACTATTAAGAAGGTCTACATCATTCCCAATCAACAATATGTCATCTACATATAGTATTAAGAATGCTACAGAGCTCCCACTCACTTTCTTGTAAATACAAGCTTCTCCATAAGTTTGTATAAAACCAAAACTTTTGATCACCTTATCAAAACGTTGATTCCAACTTCGGGATGCTTGCTTCAATCCATAGATGGACCATTGAAGTTTGCATACCTTGTTAGCATCTTTAGGATCAACAAAACATTTGGGTTGCATCATATACAACTCTTCATCAATGTCTCCATTGAGGAATGCTGTTTTGACATCCATCTGCCATATCTCATAATCGTAATATGCAGTGATTGCTAACATAATCCTCATAGACTTTAGCTTTGCTACTGGTGAGAAAGTCTCATCGTATACAACTCCTTGAATTTGTCGAAACCCTTTTGTGACAAGTCGAGCTTTATAGACAGTAACATTACCATCAGCATCTGTTTTCTTCTTGAAGATCCATTTGTTCACGGACCTTCCGCCATCCGTAAGTCCACCAAAGTCCATACTTGGTTTTCGTACATGGATCCAATCTCGGATTTCATGGCTTCTTGCCATTTATTGGAATCTGGGCTCATCATCGCTTCCTCATATGTCTCAGGGTCATCGGTGTTGTCCACCAACATGACACTCATAACGGGATCATACCAATCTGGAGTGGTACAAGTTCTTGTTGACCTGCGAGGCTCTATAGCAACTTCAACCGAAGTTTCATGATCTTCATCATTAGCTTCATCTCTTATTGGTGCAGGCACCACAGGAACTTCTTCCGGTGCTGCGCTACTCGCAATTTCGAGAGAAGGTTTACAACCTCGTCGAGTTCTACTTTCCTTCCAGTCACTTCTTTTGAGAGAAATTCCTTCTCTAGAAAGGATCCATTCTTGGCAACGAAGATTTTGCCTTCGGATCTATGATAGAAGGTATACCCAATAGTTTCCTTCGGGTATCCTATGAAGACGCATTTTTCCGCTTTGGGTTCAAGCTTGTCCGGCTGTAACTTCTTTACATAGGCTTCGCACCCCCAAACTTTAAGGAACGACAATCTAGGTTTCTTCCCAAACCATAATTCATACGGTGTCGTTTCAACGGATTTAGACGGTGCCCTATTTAAAGTGAATGCGGATGTTTCTAATGCATAACCCCAAAATGATAGCGGTAAATCTGTAAGTGACATCATAGAACGAACCATATCTAAGAGAGTTCGATTACGATGTTCGGACACACCATTACGCTGTGGTGTTCCCGGCGGTGTATCAAGCTGAAAGTATTCCGCATTTCTTCAAATGCTCGCCAAACTCGTAACTTAGATATTCACCTCCACGATCAGAACGTAGAAATTTAATCTTCTTGTTACGTTGATTCTCTACCTCACTTTGAAATTCCTTAAACTTCTCGAAAGTTTTGGACTTATGTTTCATGAAATAGATATACCCATATCTACTCAAGTCATCCGTGAAGGTAAGAACATAACGATAACCACCGCGCGATGCTACACTCATTGGACCACACACATCGGTATGTATGATTTCCAACAAGTCCGTAGCTCGCTCCATCATACCAGAAAATGGAGTCTTAGTCATTTTACCCATCAGACATGCTTCGCATCTATCAAGTCATTCGAAATCAAGTGATTCAAGAAGTCCATCGGAATGGAGTTTCTTCATCGCTTCACTCCAATGTGACCAAGGCAGCGATGCCACATATAGGTCGAGTTATCGCTCGATTTCAAACGTTTAGCCTCAATGTTATTAATATGTGTATTTCCACTATCGAGATTCAATAAGAATAGACCATCTATGAAAGGTGCATGTGCATAAAACATATTACTCATATAAATCGAACAACCATTATTCTCGGATTTAAACAAGTAACCGTCTCGCAATAAACAAGATCCCGATATAATGTTCATGCTTAACGCAGGCACCAAATAACAATTATTTAAGTATAAAACTAATCCCGATGGTAGATGAAGGGGTAGCGTGCCGACCGCGATCACATCAACCTTTGATCCGTTTCCAACGCGCATCGTCACCTCGTTCTTCGCTAGCTTCCGTTTATTCGCAGCACTGTTTGAGTTGCAAATATGAGCAACGAACCATATCAAATACCGAGCACTACTACAGTACTAGTGAGATACACATCAATAACATGTATATCGATATACCTTTCTTCTTGATGTTGCCGTTCTTCAAATCCCAAGTACTTTGGGCAATTCTACTTCGGTGACCTTCTCCCTTGCGGTAAAAGCACTCGAGATCAGGCTTAGGTCCAGCCTTGGTCTTCTTCGTCGTGGTAACTTTCTTACCACCCTTCTTGAAGTGTCCCTTCCTTAGACTTGCCTTTCTTGAATTTGGTGGTCTTATTGACCAACAACACTTGGTGCTCTTTCTTGATCTCCACTTCAGATTTTAACATGGCAAGAGTTACAGCAGCGTCTTGTTCATGTTTTGCATCTTGTAGTTCATCACAAAGTTCTTGTAACTTGGTGGTAGTGATTGGAGGACACGGTAAATCCCCAAAGCATTGGGAATCACAATACCCAAGCTTTGAAGTTTGTTGCGTGCCCGGACATCTTAAGCACATGCTCGTTGATGGAGCTGCCTCTTCCATCTTGCGGTTAAAGAACTTTTCGGAAGCCTCATAGCTTTCAATTGCATGAGTCTCAAAGATCAATTTGAGATCCTCGACAATATCATATGGGTCTGAATTCTCAAACCTTTTCAAGCTCGATTCTAAACCATACAAGATAGAACATTGAACTGTGGAGTCTTGAGTCTTCAGTGAGGTAAACATTCTTTACTTCATCGGTGACATCACCTGCAGTGGGTCACCAATGTGCATCCAGCACATAGGTTAAATTACCACCGTGAGGACAATCCTCAAATTGCGGAACCAATCCATGAAGTTGCTTCCATTGTTTTTCAACTTTTCTTTCTCTAGGAGCATTAAAATTGATGGTAGGGCTGCCATTGATCTACAACATATTTGCAATAGTTTAGACTAAGTTTATGACAAATTGAGTTCAAATTAATAAATTTAATCTAGGTGAACTCCACTCAAAACAATATCCTCACATTGTTTTAGTGATCACGAACCAAATCCACCACATCAACACCGATCATCACGAGAGTTGATATAGTTTCAATGGCGAACAATCGACATGTTCATCATATCTACTATATGATTCATGCTTTACCTTTCGGTGATCCGTGTTCCGAGACCATGTCTGTACATGCTAGGCTTGTCAAGATCAAACCTTAGTTTCCGCATGAGCAAATCTGGCTTGCTCACGTTGTATACACTTGCGGAATCTAACACACCCGATCATCACGTGGTGCTTCGAAACAACAAGCTTTAGCAACGGTGCTAACTAAGGGTGAACACTTTATGACTTGAAATTCATGTGCATGAGGGATCATCTTATAATGCTACCGTTGTCTACTAAGCAATACAAGATGCATAAAGGATTAACATCACATGCAATTCATAATATGTGATATGATATGGCCTTTCTTCTTTGTGCTTCCGATCTCCATCTTCTAGCACGAACATGATCTCCATCATCACCGGCATTGCATCAAGGTCAATGACGCTTCTCCATGGTTGTCGTCCACCGGCTTCAACTATTACAACTACTTTGAATAGACACGCGGGTCTTAACATAAATTAAAGACAACCATATGGCTCCTGCCGGTTGCCAACTTACAATAAGGAACATTGCATACATCAAATATAATCACAATCATGGCCATATCACATCACAGCACACCCCTGCAAAATAAAGTTAGACGCCTCTACTTTCTTTGCATGTTTTACGTGGTTTGGGGCTTTCAATAAGTGTCATTCTAACTTACGAACAAGAACCACAACATTGATACTAGTATTATTAATCACCCGTTGTAAATTGGATCTTAACTATGCTAGGAGAAACAGGCACCCGCAAAGCACCTTATGCAATACAAGTTGCATGTCAAGCGTGGAGGAAGTCTCATGAACGATGTCATGTAAGGTTAGCCCGGGCCGCTTCATCCCAACATCCCGCAAGATGCAAAGTACACAAGAAGCAATCGACAATAAAAGCATCAACGCCCACAATGACCATTGTGTTCTACTCGTGCAACAGATCTACATATAGACACGGCTCTGATACCACTGTAGGGTTTCGTAGCATGTAAAACAAAAAATTTCTACCGCATACAAACAAACAAGCCAAGATCTATCTACTAGATTGTAGCAATGAGTCGATGGAATAACTCACCCTCGAAGATTCCAAAGTGTTTAACGAGAGCGGATTCTCGTGGGTGATGTAGTCGTACTCTTTCCGATCTCAAGATCGCGTAGACGATCCTTCCGGCGCTGCGTTAGCGGCGCTCCGATCAGTCACGTTCGGTGCTCGGCGAAGACCTTCCTCTCCCTTGTTCCAGCAGCGGAGGTTCTAGCACTCTCCTCGCGATTCCGGCGACTGGCATGGTACCGAAGTAGAGGGAGATCTCGCAGGCCGCCTTAAGCGGAGCGAGTATGGTGGAGTATGAGAGAATCCCTCAATGATCTAGGGTTTAGACACGCCGAGGAGGAAGCTTGGCCTGCTGCTAGGGTTGCTAGGCGTCTGCGGCTTGACCTAGGTGGCGGCCGATGGAGGTGGCGGCGCGGCTAGGGGTTTGGAGGAGAGGATCTTGTGTGTCTCTAGGAGGAGCCCTGCCCTCCTTATATAGGTGGAGGGGCCGGCCAAGGGAGGGAGGAGTCCCTCCCCAACTCGGCTTGGAGGTGGGCCGCCGGTTGGAGGAGGGAACTCCTCCCCCTTCCTCCTCTTTTCCTCTTTCCAAATTTAGCCGTTTGACTTTTCAAACTAGCTATTTGACTTTTCAAACTAGGATTTGAATTAATCCTTTATTTGGTACAGCGATGACACTTAGTACATGATGCAATCATACCAACTTGATACAACACATTCATGTACCCTTCCCCTCCGGAGTGCCGGACATTCCGGAACATTCTAGAACATTCCCGATGAAAACACCGGAACCATTCCCCAACTCCAAAACGGGACTTTCCTTATATGAATCTTATTCTCCGGACCATTCCGGATCTCCTCGTGATATCCCGGATCCCATCCGGGACTCCGAACAACATTCGGTCTCTTTCTCATCATTCCATAACTACTCAAAACAACGTCGAATCCTTAAGTGTGTCTCCCTACGGTTCGTGAATTATGCAGACATGATCGAGACACTTCTCCGAACAATAACCAATAGAGGAATCTGGAAATTCATATGGCTCCCACATATTTCTACGATTACTTTGCGATCGAATGAACCACTTACATACGATATCAATTTCCCTTTGTCTCACGATAGTTTACTTATCCGAGGTTATGATCGTCGGTATCTCTGCATACCTAGTTCAATCTCGTTACCGATAAGTACTCTTTTCTCGTTCCCGTGATATGTGATCCCTTGTGAGCCATTCACATGCTTGCAAGCTAATTGGATGACATTTCACCGAGAGGGCCCAGAGTATATCTATCCGTCATATGGATGGACAAATCCCACTCTTGATCCATGTGTTTCAACCAACACTTTCCGAACACTCAATGCCACCTTTATAGCCACCCGATTCACGGTGTGGTGTTTGATGTCATCAAAGCATCCATCCGGTAAAGGTGATATGCATGATCTCATGGTCGAAGGAATTAGATTACTATGTATCAGAAAGCATATAGCAATTGAACTATTAAAATGACTTGATCTTTATGCTACGCTTATCTATAGGAGTATGTCCATCATATCATTCTCCTAACGATATGATCTTGTTGTTAATAACATCTCAATGTTCATGATAGGGAAACCACAATCATCTATTAACCAACAAGCTAGTATTATATAGAGGCTTTACTAGGGACTTCAAATTAAGTTTACAAATCACACAAGTATTAATGTTTCCTTGTTAATACTATTATAGCATGAATGTAAATATTTATCATAAACACAAAGATATAATAATAACTACATTTATTATTGCCTCTAGGGCATATCTCCAACACACAACGCCTGGGTCTCCTCGAGGGTCAGAATGGCCCAGTAGGCACTGTCCATAGTTGTGAGAGAGGAAGGTGCGGATGTATGGATAGCCATGGCGTGGTCGGCCTATATATAGATGGAAAGTGCTGGAAAACATGGCGAGAAATAGTGGGATATAGCGGGAAATATCTTTAGTCCCGGTTAGTGGCTACAACCGGACTAAAAGCACCATTCAGAGGGAAAGGGCGGGAAAACATGGCGGGAAGCGGTGGGATATGGCGGGAAATATCTTTAGTCCCGGTTAGTGGCTACAACCGGGAAATATCTTTAGTCCCGGTTAGCGTCTTCCTCCTTGCATTAAATCGCTGCTGGCCAGGCCCGCCGTCTCGCGCCCATCTCGATCAAGCCTCGTCGCCTCCGCCCAGGCCTCAAGGCCCCCAAGGCTGCGCCGAGCCCGCGCCCTGCAAAGGAGTTAGTTAGTTAATTAGTTAGTGTAATTTTAGTTAATTATTTAGTGTAATTTTAGTTAGTGCAATTTTAGTGTTAATTATTTAGTTAGTGTAATTTTAGTGTTAATTATTTTACTTAGTGTAATTTTAGTTAATTAGTTAATTATTTAGTGTTAATTAGTTAGTGTAATTTTAGTGTATTTTAGGATTTTAGTTAGTGAATTTAGGATTTTTCTTAGTTAGTGAATTTTAGGATTTTAGTTAGTGAATTTTAGGATTTTAGTTAGTGAATTTTAGTGTAATTTTTCTTAGTTAGTGAATTTTAGGATTTTAGTCAGTGAATTTAGTTAGTGAATTTTAGTTTAATTTTTCTTAGTTAGTGAATTTTAGGATTTTATTTAGTGAATTTTAGTGTAATTTTTCTTAGTTAGTGAATTTTAGGATTTTAGTTAGTGAATTTTAGTGTATTTTTTCTTAGTTAATAAATTTTAGGATTTTAGTTAGTGAATTTTAGTGTAATTTTTCTTAGTTAGTGAATTTTAGGATTTTAGTTAGTGAATTTTAGTGTAATTTTTCTTAGTTAGTGAATTTTAGGATTTTAGTTAGTGAATTTTAGTGTAGTTTTTCTTAGTTAGTGAATTTTGGATTTTAGTTAGTGTTTAATATAGTTTATTTTAGTTAGTGAATTTAGTTAGTGTTTAATATAGTTTATTTTCATTGATACTATTTATTTTCATCATGTTTAAAGTATATGAGTTTAATTTAGTGTTTAGGAATATGCCGATTACTCATCCTCGTTCACTCGGCGTGACCCCCAGAGCGCTACTAGACAGTGTCGCCGGGCATCCACGGGGCTGGGCTCCACCGGGCTGGCACTGGGAGGTTCTACCAGCCAGGGGACGTCGTCTCGTGAGGAATCCGGGTGTCGTCGTCGACCCGGATATTTTGTGGTTGCGGCCGAGTGGTCCAGGTGCGATGCAGAGGGAGCCGGCCCCCGACGAGGTGGTACAGCGTCGTGTCAAGGAGGAGGACGAGCACGTCCGGTGCTACATGCACATTTTAGGAGTCCGGGACGCCAATACCTGGCATCTTCTTCAGGCACCTTACCCGAGATATTCTCCGGTGATGGTTCCTACACTTTGGGTGCACACCTCCTTGCTCGATGAAGTCTCGACGTCTTCGCTGAGCTAGCTAGATGTGTAATAGGGTTGTATTATTGTTTAATTGGTACTTTATTGTTGCACTAGCTGGATTATTCGAGATGTATTGTTGTTTAATTGGTAATTTATCTTTCTTTATCGCATTGTTTAAGTTGGATTACTTTATCTTCCTTTATTTTATCGCATTAAGCAAACCGGTTTTATCTTTCTTCTATATTAGTTAAGTTATGGACGGTAGAGACAACGAAGAGCACATCATGTACAACATGATAGATGAGGGTACAGGAGGTTACCATTACGATGGAGCAGACGATGATGGAGATGATGATGATGGCTCCCAATATCTCAACTTGGATGAAGCCGACGGAAGAGACGACTATGACGAATTCTTTGGTGGAGACGACGGTGGAACTGACGGTGGAGACACCATAGCAAAGACCGGCGAGGTATAAAAAGCCTCTGCTGATCACGAGCTAGTAGATGCATTAGTTGATTCATATATATATATGTACTAACGACTGTTTCTTCTCTTAGACCTCCGCATCGGGCGAATCTTCTGCAAGAAAACGAGGCCTGACCAAAAAGTTGGCCGATGGTATGCGTTTCACTATTGATCTAGTGTCTGAGTTCGGCGAGCCTTTGGATCCGAAAGAGGCCGCAAGTGTATTTGTATACCAATGCAGAGCGATAGTCAGGGACGCCATCCCGATCACTACTCAGAAGTGGAATAAGCCAGGAAAGAAAAGTGATCGAGTTGGAGAAACGTTTGTCGATGACAGAGCCAAAGACGGTCTTTGGAATTCACTCATGGCACACTTCTCTCTGCCTGAATTGGACACTCCTGAACTCAGTTAGGCATTGAGGTTGCAAGTTAGAAAGTGGGCCCTTAAGAAGATGGGCGGACAGTTCAAGGACTAGAAGAAAAGATTGTACAACAACTATGCCAAGAAGGGGCTGACTCCGCCATTCATCGGCACTGGAGAAGCAATGGATAACCGGACCCCATTTGTGAAATACAAGGAATCAGAAGCAGCTACGGCCAAGTCAGAAAAGAATAAGATAAATGCGGCCAAAAAGAAATATCACCATACTATGGGGACAGGTGGCTACAAGACGGCCGCGCCGAAGTGGGAAAAAACCGAGGAAGAAATGCATAAAAAATGGGTCACGCCAGCTACAAATAAGTGGCCCGTGAGGTCAAAATATTGGCTCCTTGGGCATGGGGGGTCGTATGACACTGAAACCGGGGAGATTATTGTTACAAAGAAGGCCATTACTAAACCCAAAGATGAACTTGTTAAAGTGATACAACTGAGAAAAGATGGAAAGTTCATTCCCGACAGAGAGAACGATGAGCTGACATATGCCCTCGGGAATCCTGAAAAAGTCGGACGAACACGAGGCTTTGGCCCATCTGTTCCATGGAAGACAGGGTTTCCACGACATCGACACTTATAGAAGCCGATCCGAGAAAAACGAACCGCGGAAGCGGAGGAGGCAGCGCGGTTGGAGGCGGTTGAAAAAAGGAACGAGGAATTTCAAGCCATGTTCAAGCTGCAGCAGGAGCAGATTAATGAACTTAGAGTACTGGCCCGATAGCAAGATCCTGCGTTAGACAGTCCGGTGGGCCCATCTCAGCGGAGAAGCAGCATGGCTTCCACGGAGGTACAAGCTAATAATCCAATGCTGATGGATAATAATGCACCGGTGATAGATGATACGGCCGGTGCAATGATGGTTCGCTACTCCGTGGATGAAGTCGAGGCAAGGACAGCTTGTGAGCTACATGTCACAGTGAAGAACATTTCTATGAAGGTGGCGCTCGGCTTTGCTTTACCTTGTCCACCGGAAGCGACCTACCATGGAAGTCAGATTCCAGCTGGCTATGCTCGTGTCGGTGTGGATGAAGTTGAACTGACATGTCGATCACTTGAGCTTGACATCCCTGCAGGCGAAGGGGAGAAAACACTTGGAGAAGTGGAGGGTGGGATCATTCTTTGGAAAAAACAACACATCGTGTTTCTAGGCTAGGCGCCAAGGCAATCTTCTCCTCCGAGAAGCAATCCATCATCTCCAAGGCCACCATCACCTCCGAGTCCACCGTCTCCACCAAGAAACAATAGTCCACCCCTTCCTGAGAGGGATCGCAGCGCGACTGCATCTCCATCTCCGGGGCCTCCGCCTCCGCCCACTGAATCAAAGGGAAGAAAGCGGAAGAATAACATCTCTACGTCGAGGGAGACCCGACGCCGAAAACAACAAGATCCCCTCCCAAGAGTACCGCCATCTCCTACCAAGTTAGCTTATCACCGGACTGATGAGGAAAGCACGGTGATCTCCCGGGCCGAAGTGAAGGCCCATTTTGCACCAAAACAACCCGAGCCACAGGTGCTAGTTGATCCAAAAGTCAAGAAGCACTTCAAGGCATTCCTTGAGCAACCACCCCAACATGTGTTAAATAGGAAAGATGACTATACACGCTGTCTTACGAAGACACTAAAAGAGAAGTCATCAAGCAATACTGCAAGTGGGAGAAAATCAAAAGAAGTTGCCCAGCTCGGCAAACAGGCAAAACAATCCAAGGTGGAATAGATATGGAATTAGCTATTAAATTAGCAAAGGAGTGTAACGTGCCGGTCGAAGCACTTCTAGCCGGCGGAGATAATGTCGCCAAGGGACCAATAGCACGAAAATTTGTCTACGGGGAGCCTCTGGTCAGCGATGAGGTATTCGATGATCTGCCAACACATATGCGATCGTTTGCATATCCGTACTTGAAAGTCACAAAGGAAGGGAGACAATTTCTCCTATGTAAAGTTGGAGAGGAGTACTTCCGTCCAGACGAGATCTCCATTGAACTTTGTGAACTATTTCAGTTATTCAACCTAGATGCCCTCGACAAGTCCCTCCTCAGCTGCTATTGTCTGTAAGTAATTAAGTCACTAACTCAGCTCATTCAATTCATTTCCTGTCGTTATCCTCACTATAGCTCCTTCTGTATGCTATTATATATGCAGAATGAAGATTTAAGAATGTAGAAGAAAATCAATCTACAGCATTGGGTTCGTTGACCCAAACAGAGTTAATGGACATACGCTAATAAATAACCTTGAGGAAACGGAGGATAACTTGCTAATGTTTTTAATGGAGCAACATTACAAGACACAAATACTATTTTCTTACAACTATGGGTAAGAGTCTTACTGTCTTGTACACATTCAATTTTTGTTTACTCGATGTTAAGTGTATATAAACGTGCGCAGCTTCCACTGGATTCTTCTAAACATTGACGTTGACCATGCAAAAGTTGAAATCTCGGACTCGTTAAAGAAGCCGATGGAAGACTACCGCAGCATAATTGATTGCCTCCAAAAGTAATTTCAATCACTATATTTGTCTCTTTCGTTCATTCTCTGAGGTGTAAACTAATTAATAACTCATTCATTTCTTTTTTGCCGAACAGGGTTTGGAAAAGGTTCACGAAGGAGGTTCGTGGTGAATGGCGTGAGGAGCTCACTTTTCGTATGGTCCCGGTAAGTAGTACGAGAGCTAGGGGACTAATTTATGTGGATATTACAATTATCATGCTTGATTATTATCTGATTGAATTATATTCTCGATCGAAAAGTGTGTGACGCAGCCACATGGGACTAATTTATGTGGATATACGTATGCGAGTTCATTCGTGGGTGTATGGAGCATGGCACAGACTTTCTTCAAGTACGTAAACAATATATTCGTAATTTATTCTATACCATAGTTTTTGTTGAGTTCCATTCATAATGATCTACTTATTTATATATAGTTGGATGCGATGCGGGATAAGCTCCTACCACATGAACGCCTACTAGCAATTCAAGAGGAGTTGTCGGAATTTTTGCTCAGGGACGTCATAAACTCAAAAGGAGAGTACAACGTAGATAGACCTTCGTGTAATCGTGGATAGACACAAAAGGACAGTATCTGTTGTAATGATCTTGGTGTAAATCAATTAGACGAGCTCTAGTCTCGGTTGTGTATATATTTATATGTATTTATGTTATCGTGAGTGAAATTATATTATATATGCATCAATGTATACAGCATGTAATAGCGTAGAATAATATGTATATGAAAACACAAAATGAAAAATAATCAAACACAAAAAAAGAAAACCCTAAAACCCCACCTCCTGCCGCGACAGCAGTTTGGTGCAAAACGCTGCCGCGGCAGAAGAACTTTAGTCCCGGTTCGTGTTAGGTATTTAACCGACTAAATATCCTCCAGCCCAATGCAAGAAGCGCCCATGTGGAGACAATCTAGTCTCGGTTTGTAACAGAACCAGGACTAAAAGCCTAACCTTTAGTCTCGATACGTTAGTCCCGGATTAAGCCTCTTACAAACCGGGACTAGTGTCCTGTTTTCTACTAGTGACTCCGTATATGATAGATTGATTGAGCGCGTGCTATACATGGCAGTCTATTGGCGGTGATATGATCTGATTTTCGTGATATTATTATTACGTACTGTCCAAGCTAATTTGTGCAAGGTGATCTCGTAAGAAACGGCAACGTATCGCGCCAAATTAGATATTAGGGGATCGGAGTATGTTTTCCCGGAAAGGTATGTATCATGGACGATTTTCAATCCATCGGTTGGAAAATTTCCAAATTATTTCCCTAGGTAAGAAATTTCCTAAAACAATGGATACCACCGTCGACTATAAAGAGCCCCGTACGATCTCCACCTCGCCAACCCTAACCAGCGGCGATTATATAGTCCTCGAAGCTCTTCACGCGGCTCCCACCAGCGGCCATGTCAGGAAGCTACTCCTCGCGGCTCCATGCCGGAGAAAGTGACGACTGGGGGCTTGGCTGGAAGACGGTGCTGGCGTTGGCGTCCGTCGCGCTGGCCGCGGCCGCGGTCCTGGCGCACGCTGCGGTGCAGCAGCTCGTGTCCGCCTTCCACTGCTTCTTCCAGGTGCTCGTCATCATCCAGGTGCTCCTGTACCGTAAGTTCATCTTGTTCGTCATCATCCAGGTGCTCGTCATCATCATCTGGAAGCTCTCCGACAACGACAACAAGCGATTCGGTGACGCCGCCGATGAAGACCCGTGGTGGACTACGGTGCCCTATCACTCAGCGCGTCCGTTCATGACCGAGGAGATTGCCCTTCAAGCCATGAAGCAGCGCAAGGCGGAGTTCGCGCGAGCTGCTGACGCCGTCCGGGGTGAGGACTTCCGAGTGCCGCCGCCGTTGTCGCGGACGCGCGACGCTGCTGCATCTCCGGTGGACAAGGGTGTCGCGTAGGTTGGATAAACTAGGTGATCATAGGGTTTTAGGTGGTTTCGTCAGGATTTAGTGGCACTTTCGAAAGTTCAGTTTCGACAGAGTTTCAGTTAAAAGTTTTTTCAGTTAGCGATTAGAGCTGGACTCGTGTCTGGCAAAGTAGGATCGCCATGGGCTCGTTCCGAGACGTGGCCGATCAACTCAGGGAGGTTCTGTTTGAAATAGAAAAACGTAAGGTAAAACGCGGCACCAAATTCTTGTGTCATCGTCTTCCTCTATTGCCCTCTCTCTGAATTCCTAATCGTGTGTGTGTGTGAGAAAGATCAAGGGCAACAGTCATGCCCAGCTCGTCCGTCGAGTCACGACGAAGTCCGAAGAGGAAGCCAGATGAGTTGAGTAGAATCTACAAAGAAGTCATAAACAATATATACCAATTGTATTTTCAGCTGTAATCGATCTTATTTCAGAGTTAGAAGAACGAAGAACACATACTTACCAAAGCATTAACCGAACATCTAATTCGAACCCATTGGGCTATCTGAAATCCCAAGAGAAAGTAAGTAAATTCGCATGGTACAGTAACACAAATTCACCAGCCATATCAAACGTTTTGTTCTGCCAAAGAATATTTCTTTTCTAATAAGTACAACAAACAATATCTTCAGAGAAAGAAAATCATACAGAACTTGACACTTTCAAGAAACGAATGCTGAATAACATTCAGTGACATACATAAGAGCTCGTAATGTAACGCTTGCAAACAATTGAACATTATAAATATATATATTCTTGTATATCAGAGTAAAATTTTGAAAATCAAAACAATTTTAAATAGAAATTGTGAGGTGCTTTCGTACAGGAACACATGGCATGAGTGGTTGAACCTTGAACCAAAAACATCCACCTATCTCTGTCCAAAAGGAATGAACTACAAAAACTATTGATATATATATATATATATATATATATATATATATATATATATATATATAGAAACCCTATTCGATACCCAGGGTGCAGAATAGTTATTTTGCACCCAACATATTTTTACGTTGTTAGATTAAAAAAATTATATTTTATATAGAATAATTATGTTCATATATTCATCATAACCAAAAAAAATTGACATAAAAATAAAATGTACGGGTCATTATAGTGTAAAAAGCACCAAAAATATGTATTTTACGTCAATTTTTTTTACGACATGTAAACAAAAAAAATTATGTCATTTCTAAATTTTATTATGTTCTTCTCGACTTACGAAGTAGTACAAAATTTACGTGACGTAAAAATAATATACGGTTCTAAAGATAGAGAGTGGGTGTAGAATAAGTTATTCTACACCCTGGGTGTCAAATAGCGCCACCCTATATATATATATATATATATATATATATATATATATATATAGGGAAATAGCCTGCTAAACACGGGCATAGCTGCGCATAGCCTATCCACCATTGATTTTATCCTCTTTTGATATAGGGAGCACATGTATCCAGACTCTGGATTTGTCTAAGAACTAACGCCGTTAGTGTTCCTTTGCATGCATGCATGAAGCCCTAGGAAAACAAAGCTTATCTAATTTCGTTTGCATGAGGCAAACCCTAACTAGCAACATACGGTAAACCCTAACCCTAATATACTACACGGTAAACCGTAATATACTACATGCATGAAGTCCTAGCCAAACAAAGCTTATCTAATTTCGTTTAGGTTAGGCAAACCCTAATATACAACATGAGGTAAACCCTAACACTAATATACTACACGGTTAACCCTAATATACTACATGCATGAAGCCCTAGCTGGCCCGGACATTGTGTGGAAAATCAAATTTTGTGTTCCTCCACATAAACGGGAAGCAGAACGACTTTAGTGCACTGCTAGCTACAAGTACTTGTATAAGATGTTTTGTCTAAGAGTGTATTCTATCTTTTATAGAGTAGCATAGTACTATGTGGCGGGAAAACAAAACAAAATGTCACCCAGATGGCGCGCGACAAGTTACTCTCTCCCGCCAAAAAATTAAGACACTAAACCACTTAGATGAATTTTTAGGGTTTGCATAGTACCACAAAATTTCACTAGGGTTTGCATAGTATGAAGTCCTAGCTGCAGAAAGAAGCCACCCTAATCAAAACAAGGGTTGTTTTGCTCCCATAGCTAGGGCCGCCGCAATAAACAAAACAATCTTTGTTTGGTTTTCTTCACATTCTCATGGATGCATGCGGCCAGCAAACACATACCAAAACAACCTTTGTTAGGGCACTCTTTTGCATGGAACATAGTTTAAAGCTTCTGATGGAAAACCTGTTTTAATCCTTGTTCTCAATCCCTTCTCATTTTAGATGCTAAAACTTTTGTAGCCAAAACAGTGTGCTAATTTGGAACCCATGCCAAACCCTAGATTCTTGCATGCATGCACAAAACTAACACCGTTAGCTCATCCATGTTCCACCCCACTTCCATCTAGAGGTTGCATGCATTTGATCCCTAAATCCAACGGTGCTCTGCCTATGCGCAGCTACGCCCGTGAGTAGCAAATCCGCGTCGTATATATCTAAACATAACAAATGTTTTCAGTGATTGTACAAACATGAAAAATTTCTATAAATATTGATTCAGTGAGCATCAATGGCCTCCCTGGCTAATAAACATATTGCGTTCAGCAATTACATCAGACTCTCCGCTGTAAAATTTGAAGGAGTGGAAATCACGTGATTCACGCTGAAAAACCCCACCCCTCCAATGCCGCCCCCGTGAGGTGATGGGGAGACAACCCTAGTTCGCCGCCGCCGGGCCGTCCCTCACCTCCCTCCTCCCTCGCCGCCGCCAGGGGCACGGCCAGGAAAAGCCGGGTAGGTGCAGGCGGCGGGGGAACCTTCGTCCTCTTGCTCGGTGGGGGCGGTCGTGAGTCGGCGCCGCTGGGCCAGGGCATGGCTCTCTCATCTAGGGCCACGGTGAGGCGGAGCTCAGGCGAGCTGCGGCACGACGGATGACGTGTTGGAGGTGCAGTGCCCGGTCCTTGGGCTACGAGGGCCATGGGTGGTGCGGGCCACGGTCGAGCTCCTCTGCAGCCACAGGTGGGGGAGGCAGCGCGATGGTTGGTGGAATGTGCTCGAATTGGCGGGGTTCTAGATAGGGCGCATGTGGGTAGGGCTCGGAGGCGGAGGGTGGCGGCATACGCTGGACTACACAGTAGCGCTCAGGCCGTGTGGGCAGATCTAGGCCAGTGTGGGCCTGATCTGGGCCTGGCGGGCCATGGCTGTGGAGGCTGTTCGTGGACAACCTGGCTTTCGATGGTTGAGGCCAGGAGGGCCTCGATCTGGTGGCGGTCTGGCATACTCTAGCTAGGGTTTGCGGGGCACGACTTGTGGGAAGCACATGTGTCCCATTGCTGCCATGCTTGTTGACATTCCGCCACCGTGTCTACTATCATGCGTCGGCCTCCCGTGTCTATGCCATTGTACCCGTCATGCTGAAGACAGCCGACTTGTGGGTACGAGAGAGTGGAAGTCTGGGCGGTTGTAACACCCTCAGATCGGCCTTATGCAAGTTTTAGCGATTCCCACCAAACCCACATAAAAACGATTCAAAGGTGCCCACCAGGCACTTTCGTACGGGTGGAAAACAAAGTAATATCATTACACATTAGTCCATGATGGAACCGACGAAACAAATATATACAACACGACTCCATGAGTCAAGAAGATATACAGTACAAAGATCCAAATCACCTTGAAAACGATAAAGTATCCGAGTACAGCCAAGATGCAAATTGGGCTAAGAGCCCTGAAGAATAACCAATGGCGTCCATAACCCTGCCCAGGACAAGCCGGAAGGGTAACCCTGCTAACGACGTCGTTCTCAAACCTGCTAAACAAAAGGGTGCCAGCAAAGGGCAAAAGAAAAAGAGAGCGGTCAATACAGAGGCCAGTACACGGCGAGACTAGAATTCGGCGGCTCTCGCCTACATAGGTTTGGTGGACTAAAGTGGCAGCGCGGCATGCACTAAATAACCTATAGAGACTCGATACAACTATCGGCTATCAGAGAGGGATAAAAAGACCTATTCGGATTCATTCTGATACTAACACCAATCATACCCATCCTAGTGTTTCCTCCTCAAGACCAAACGAGGAAGTCGTACCGAGGAAACTCACACAGTTGACAATTTTATTCATTCCATTATAGTTGTAGCACTTACTAGTCAGATATAGATAGCATGAGTCATCCTGATATAATAAGCAGTTGGCACTTTTAGTTAACCATTCCATTGTAGTTGCGATACTTACTAGTCAGATATATATAGCATGAGGTATCCCAATTTCAGCAGTTGTTGGTACTTTTATTTAGCCATTTCATTGTATTAAAGTTGATTACTAGTCATTTCAAGGTCAAATTTATAACACTATTTTAGTTATAGTTTTCTATGATCAAGATACTGTGCTCCAAGTCGTCCATAATCATGGACATGGCTTTCAGAAAGTTTTACCCTACAGGGGGCACAAATAGCAACACACGTACGATCAACCTCAGAAAAACCAAATGAAAACTTAACGAGGCATCACGACAAAGCAATCACAAGATTCATATAATATTTCAGGGAGCCACCCCACGAAGCTACCCGCGACGAAGTTGGCCGGCTCCGGAACAGATCCAGAGGTATACGTCAATGGTTGTAAACAACTGGGAACCCAAAAGTGTGACTGGACTTGTCGATACTGCAAAAACACTCCGCTTACCTAAACAATACAGTAGTAAATGCTCTCCACGAGCAACGGTAGTAAATAAAGCAGTAAATATGTCATAAGTACATGATAGTAATAAAATCCCAAACTAGTTTGTGGCCCCAAGAAATAATATATGATTCAAGCTCTCTCTAAGGAGATTCATGGTCCCACACGCGGATAGTGCGAATAGTCAAGAAACAGGTATCAAGTACTCGGGGTCCTATGGGACACCAGTGAGCGGTTAAAAACCAAATGATATCTATTGCCCACCACTACCTCTGCATTAGTTATAACTATTCCTAGCATTTTAATATCAAGTTGTAATTTAAGTCATGATCGTCTCCAACATTAAGCATGAGGCAACCTTCCAACAATTGTGGCACTTGACAACACGAAACAACACCTGAGCAAGCGACTATGACATGTAAGGCCGATTATCTACCAAACAACAGGTAATAGGAGGCGTCCAAGGCAATATAGTGGCTGCAAAGGATATCACGAGTACGAAAACTAAAGCATCGCAACACAGGTAGAAATAGATCAACAGAAGGAGATAAAGTCTACAAAAGTAAGATAGGTAGAAGGGGGAGAATGCTCGCCTGAAAACATTGCTGAATGTTCATCCGAAGATCAGGTCGGCACTCGCATCAACTCATCGGCCTAATCCGTAAAGAAGCAAAGCATTAGAAGAAACATCGGATGCACTATTTGATACTACAGCAGAAGATCGGGCATGATGCATGTATGATCCGTGACATGGCAATTAGACAATATTAAGTGGAACCGGGGTCTCGACATTTAATTAATAGTATCATGTTGTTTAGGTACCCCGCAATTTAAATGTTGTATTAACAAGACAAAATATGTTATCGGTTCTCTAAAAAATTTAAATGGAGGCAATATAAGACTAGAAATTCCACATTTGGTCTCCATATTTCATTATGAGGTGAATCGGCAAAATCCCCAAACCACATGATATGTGTGCAAGCATGACAACTTAAATGCAACAAGTATATCTCATTTATAAAATAGGGGCTCGGAAAAAGGGTCAACATGGCGGTCTGTAGATATTAGGGTTCGATGTGGTTCGGTTTGGCTCGCCGGGATCGGTCTTCGGACTCTGGAACCGGGGTCTTCGGTTTCCATGTGGGTGATCTTGACGTTCGGGGTCTCGGCGATCGGATCCGTGTCAAAGGGCTTGGTCGTCCCGGGAAGGAGAGCTTGGTGGTCTTCGGGTCCGGAAGGAGGACTTGATGTCAGTGGCGAACTTGGATGGATCGAGAACCAGTGATTCTTCTTGTTCCTCCTTATTTAGTGCCGCAAAGATCTTGGCGACGTCCTTGTCCATGTTGTGGTTCTGACGATGGAATTGCGAGACCGGGTGCTGGTATTGGCCCGCGCAGAGGAAGTATTAGATCAGATACATCAAAGTAAAATGGACCGGAGGTCGTCTGTGTTGTAGCCAGTGGCGGATCTAGAATTTTACCATAGGGTATGCCACATTAATACAATGATGTATATTTTGTAAAAGAAAAAGTATTTTTTACAATTTTTTCGCCAAAATTTCAACTTGGTAAGTATTTGAAATATCATATTTCGGTTTTTCCCAGTTTTTTGTCAACTCTCCTGATTTACTATTATATTGTTTATTAGATAGAAAATTAGGCATTTTTGGACAGATCAAAAGCATGTCCTTATATGGTAATAGCAGCTCTACTTTTTAAAGATATTTTACAATGTGCCCATAATACACATGGGGTGTATATATCCACATTCAGAAAACCCCAAGAATACGTATGCATGCTGCCAATTATATACTACTCCGTATACAAAATCAGCGACACTTGTTGATAAGAGAAAATATTAATTTAAGGCCTTATGGGGTAATAGATGGCAATTTAATTAGCTACATGTACTCGAGGTTCCTGAGTTCAAAAAAAATTCCTAACATGGTCCGGTACAGCACCTGCACTAACCACACCACCTGCACCTAAGTACGTGTTAATGGGCCGTGAGGAATTAGTGCACGCATGGCCTGTTGGTCTAACGTGCCGTCCTGTCCGCGTACATGAAGAGATAGAAGTGAATCGTTTCACAAATCACGGATCGATCAGCTAGTACATCAAAACAATCAGCTAAAGATATGGAAGGAAGCGGGACATCGCGGGGTATGCCGCGGCATGCCGGGCATACCCCGTAGATCCGCCACTGGTTGTAGCATCACGACCACATGGTTCGCCACCAATACACTTATCTTCACTGAACAACAAAGCACACTCGCACCAAAGATACGAACGCCTTCCTACAGAGAGGGTACAAGGTCAGCACCAGGACCGAGACGGTTGGCGACGGTTGGCAGAAGCGAGGAGTCCGGCGAGGCGGCCTGGCGCTCGGGAGGAGATTGCCAAGGGCGGCGATGAACTATGGCTGTCGGTTGTCACAGGGACATACGTGCAGCAGCGGCTCGACGTGCTTGCTGGCGAGGAAAAACGAATGAGGTCGATGGCGGCCGGCGAGGCGGGGTCGTGCGAAACTCGGACCATAGCAGGGGGCATCGGGGAGGAGATGCAGGGCCGACAACAGGGAGGTAGGAGTGGCCGCAGGGGCGCGCTGGCGGCAGCCAGATCTCTGGAGGAAAGAGGAGGAGGCTATGCGGATGGGAGGAGAGGGCAGCGGCAGCCAGGGGAGGAAGGCGGCGATCGGACATGGGCGGGCGAGCAAGCTTGGGTCGGGACGGAGGGAATCGGGAGGCGGCGGCGGCGGATGCAAGCGGGAGGGAGGAGAGAGACATGAGAGGGTCGAGAGCGGGGAAAGGGATATTATGGTGGGCCGCGTGGTGGGGCTGGTGAACGGGGGAGCGTACGCAGGTGGTTAACCGCGATCATTCGGGCAGTTCCCATGAACGAAACGAGCGTGTGGGGCCAGGTGCGAGAGGAGGTGGGGTGTGGGGGCGCGTGTTGCGACGCGAGGAGGTGGCCAGGGTTCGCGTGCACTGTCACGTGCGTGTTTGTGTACCGTACGAGCGGGTGAGTGCGGCTGCGCGTGCGTGTGGTGGCCGACGGCTGCTTGGGTTGGCGTGGGGTGGGGTTTATGGTTTGGCGGGAGTAGGGTAGTGTAACATTCCAGTATTTAGAAACTAACGAAGGATAGATTTAGGAATCTATAAAATTGCATGTATTCATCTGTAAAATGTGGGTGAATTTTTCGCCAAATAAAACCCTAACATGATCAAAGTTTCTTTCATGCTTTGAGATTAGGTATAGTCTTGAAGGATGATTGTTATAGACTTTGATATGATCTTTGTGGATAAGTGTATTTTAGGAAATGAAATTTGAATTTAAAATTTAGTGTCGGATTTATATTGTAGAATGATTTAGAATTAGGTTTGAGTGATTTGATTTAATCAAGAGTTAACAATTAAAACTCAAGTTTTAAATAAAATAAATTAATCAATAAAATGAATATTTATTTTATAAATTTTATTCAATAAATAAGTTACAGAAATGTAACTTATAAACATGATCAAAAAACTTTACAATAAATAATGAAATAAAAGAACCTTTATATATCTTGAGTAATATTACAATCTCTATTACAAAAAGAATAAAAATAAAAAAATTACAAAAAGAAATATTACAAGTAACTATCTATAAATAAAAGAAAAATCTAATCTAAGTCTTAAATTTCCAAGTCTGGTACCTGCAAAACAAACACAAACAAAAAGAAAGAAAGTTAAGGTTAAAAATGTTTTACTCTCAGAATTGACAGTGAAATGCACTGTTCACTTTTTCATCATTGAGTAATCTTTAAAGGGGCAAGTTTCACCAATATGAAAGAATTATATCTTTCATAATTTTAAAGCCATAAGTCAAATAAACAGCAAGGAGGGGCAAGTTTTACCAGCCAAGTAAATATAAC
Organism: Avena insularis; assembly: GCA_023614405.1. Lineage (NCBI taxonomy): Eukaryota > Viridiplantae > Streptophyta > Magnoliopsida > Poales > Poaceae > Avena > Avena insularis. The sequence goes on along the minus strand of CM042695.1, from coordinate 158,048,303 downwards.
CAGATAAAAGTAACTTCATATCCAGAGCATATCCACAAGGTGTACAGCAGGCACACAGGCAGCACACACACCAAACTGCATGGTGTGTGTTGTCAGCACAGCAGCAACAACTCCACACACACACACACACACACACAAAACCATCAGCACAGCCGTGGGAAGCCAACCCAACACCATTTCTCTGTTCTTACACATCAAGAACACACTCAGCCAAACCAAGCCAAGCAAGATCACACCAACTAAACCCTGGATCATCTCACCAAGATGGTGACATAAGGAGGGGTAGATCAGGTGGATATCAAGGACAAGATCAAGCCACCAGGACCAGGAGGTGGAGGGCTAGATCAAGGACAAGCCAGAAACTGGAAGTACCAGGAGGAGCACTAGATAAAACTAGCCACAAGATCAACCACTTGCAACTCCAACATCAAATAAGTTTGGTGAGTAAAATAGACCATCACATGATCTATTTGTCTAAGTTAGACAAGCATTCAGGATTTTCCTCATACTCAAATTCTCAGAAAACACCCAAGTGGGGTGAATCCATCATTGAAGTTTTAAACACTAAAAGAAACCAGAAAACTATATAGATCCAACTAGGATCTCAGACCCACATCATTGATCCTAACTATCAGGCTATAACTTAAATTTTAGAAATGAATATAGCCAAGATCTGAATTTCTAGGCACACCTCTTAAATAGGAGTAGCACCTTAGAATTTCATCTTATGGACCCATATAATATATCAAGCTTACAATAATTTTCCGACTTTGACTCAAGAATCAGTAGCTGGTATCACTACCAGAACCAATCCATGAGAAACAACAAGATAAGAGCCTAATCCCTAAACCTCAGACCAACATCATGGGTTCTAGGGATGCAAGGAAAGAAGATTCCACTTATCTATACTACGAAGCTAATTTTAAGCTTGCACAAAACCAAACCAAGTAATAGAATCTAATCTTGTGTGCCATACAAGGATGGTGTCACAAGAACAGTTTCTAAACTAAGTAGGTTAAACATTCAACTTTCACAGTTACACTCACAGCTAACTATAAAATCATTTTCCTGACATTACTCACAGGAATCATAATCAGGAAAATCCATATACATATCTTCACTGTAAGAGACCATTTGATCTCAAGCTATATATGAATTCTTAAGCCAACAGTACAAATACAATGACTTCATCACACAAAAATCACTATCATTTACCAAGCAATGACAGTGGTGAGCTCTCAAATCACTAGATTCCCCAAGTAATGATTCCAGAGCAACCTTATCATCTGAACCATATCAAATTAACCAATGGAATCATCTGGTAAACCACTAACATCAACAGAGCTAATCATAAGCAGCAATCCACATCAAACCCCACTCATCATGCTTAGGAATCATCCATACATGATCCAACTAGTGAGATGCCTAATCCATAGAGGGATATGAACACTAAGGAGGATAAACAACCCTAATCAGGATATAACACTAGCCAGGAGTGGCCACTACCAACACATAGCATAGGGTGGCCTAACATAGAGGACACGCGGAGGAGAAGGTTTACTTACTGAATGTTGTCGTGGGTGAGAAGAAGAAGCAGAGGTCAACGATGAGCACGGCGGCACGAGGAGCACCCCCAAGGGGGCGCTACGACCCACACCATGCCGACGCGGCAACCACAGCCACGCCTGGAGGCAAGGAGTACCACCATAACACATGGCAGCAGCGGCGGCGACAACACCAGCACCACCCCATGTTGGAGATATGCCCTAGAGGCAATAATAAAAGTAGTTATTATTTTATCTTTGTGTTTATGATAAATGTTTACATTCATGCTATAATAGTATTAACAAGGAAACATTAATACTTGTGTGATTTGTAAACTTAATTTGAAGTCCCTAGTAAAGCCTCTATATAATACTAGCTTGTTGGTTAATAGATGATTGTGGTTTCCCTATCATGAACATTGAGATGTTATTAACAGCAAGATCATATCATTAGGAGAATGATATGATGGACATACTCCTATAGATAAGCGTAGCATAAAGATCAAGTCATTTTAATAGTTCAATTGCTATATGCTTTCTGATACATAGTAATCTGATTCCTTCGACCATGAGATCATGCATATCACCTTTACCGGATGGATGCTTTGATGACATCAAACACCACACCGTGAATCGGGTGGCTATAAAGGTGGCATTGAGTGTTCGGAAAGTATTGGTTGAAACACATGGATCAAGAGTGGGATTTGTCCATCCATATGACGGATAGATATACTCTGGGCCCTCTCGGTGAAATGTCATCCAATTAGCTTGCAAGCATGTGACTGGATCACAAGGGATCACATATCACGGGAACGAGAAAAGAGTACTTATCGGTAACGAGGTTGAACTAGGTATGCAGAGATCTGACGATCATAACCTCGGATAAGTAAACTATCGTGAGACAAAGGGAAATTGATATCGTATGTAAGTGGTTCATTCGACGCAAAGTAATCGAGAAATATGTAGCCATATGAATTTCCAGATTCCTCTATTGGTTATTGTTCGGAGAAGTGTCTCGATCATGTCCGCATAATTCACGAACCGTAGGGAGACACACTTAAGGATTCGACGTTGTTTTGAGTAGTTATGGAATGATGAGAAAGAGACCGAATATTGTTCGGAGTCCCGGATGGGATCCAGGATATCACGAGGAGATCCGGAATGGTCCGGAGAATAAGATTCATATAAGGAAAGTCCCGTTTCGGAGTTGGGGAATGGTTCCGGTGTTTTCATCGGGAATGTTCTAGAATGTTCCGGAATGTCCGCACTGGAGGAAGGGTACATGAATGTGTTGTATCAAGTTGGTATGATTGCATCATGTACTAAGTGTCATTGCTGAACCAAATAAAGGATTAATTCAAATCCTAGTTTGAAAAGTCAAACAGCTAGTTTGAAAAGTCAAACGGCTAAATTTGGAAAGAGGAAAAGAGGAGGAGTGGGAAACCGAGTTGGGAGGAGTTCCTCCTCCAACCGTGGCACCTCCAAGCCGAGTTGGGGAGGGACTCCTCTCCTCCCTTCACGGACGGCCCTCCACCTATATAAGGAGGGCAGGGCTCCTCCTAGAGACACACAAGATCCTCTCCTCCAAACCCTAGCACCAAGCCAAGCCGCCTCCATAGCCGCTTGGCCTAGGAAAACCGCCGCCTAGCTAAACCCTAGCCGGGCTTGCCCTCTCCTTGGTGTGTCTAAACCCTAGAACACCGAGGGACTCTCTCATACTCCACCATACTGCCTCCGCTTAAGGCGAAGCCTGCGAGATCTCCCTCTACTCCGGTACCACGCCGTTGCTGCCGGAATCGCGAGGAGAGTGCTACAACCTCCGCTCGCTGGAACAAGGATAGGAAGGTCTTCATCGAAAATTTAACGCAGACCGATCATGGAGCGCTGCCGGAACGCAGCGCCGGAAGGATCGTCTACACGATCTTGAGATCGAAAAGAGTATGACTACATCACCCACGAGAATCCGCTCTCGTTAAACACTTTGGAATCTTCGAGGGTGAGTTATTCCATCGGCTCGTTGCTACAATCTAGTAGATAGATCTTGGCTTGTTTGTTTGTATGCGGTAGAAATTTTTTGTTTTCCATGCTACGAAACCCTACAAAGGGTATCGAGCCGTGTCTATATGTAGATCTGTTGCACGAGTAGAACACAATGGTCATTGTGGGCATTGATGCTTTTATTGTCGATTGCTTCTTGTGTACTTTGCATCTTGCGGGATGTTGGGATGAAGCGGCCCGGGCTAACCTTACATGACATCGTTCATGAGACTTGCTCCACGCTTGACATGCAACTTGTATTGCATAAGTGGCTTTGCGGGTGCCTCTTTCTCCTAGCATAGTTAAGATCCAATTTACAACGGGTGATTAACAATACTAGTATCAATGTTGTGGTTCTTGTTCGTAAGTTAGAACGACACTTATTGAAAGCCCCAAACCACGTAAAACATGCAAAGAAAGTAGAGGCGTCTAACTTTATTTTGCAGGGGTGTGCTGTGATGTGATATGGCCATGATTGTGATTATATTTGATGTATGCAATGTTCTTTATTGTAAGTTGGCAACCGGCAGGAGCCATATGATTGTCTTTAATTTATGTTAAGACCCGCGTGTCTATTCAAAGTAGTTGTAATAGTTGAAGCCGGTGGACGACAACCATGGAGAAGCGTCATTGACCTTGATGCAATGCCGGTGATGATGGAGATCATGTTCGTGCTAGAAGATGGAGATCGGAAGCACAAAGAAGAAAGGCCATATCATATCACATATTATGAATTGCATGTGATGTTAATCCTTTATGCATCTTGTATTGCTTAGTAGACAACGGTAGCATTATAAGATGATCCCTCATGCACATGAATTTCAAGTCATAAAGTGTTCACCCTTAGTTAGCACCGTTGCTAAAGCTTGTTGTTTCGAAGCACCACGTGATGATCGGGTGTGTTAGATTCCGCAAGTGTATAGAACGTGAGCAAGCCAGATTTGCTCATGCAGAAACTAAGGTTTGATCTTGACAAGCCTAGCATGTACAGACATGGTCTCGGAACTCGGATCACCGAAAGGTAAAGCATGAATCATATAGTAGATATGATGAACATGTCGATTGTTCGCCATTGAAACTATATCAATTCTCGTGATGATCGGTGTTGATGTGGTGGATTTGGTTCGTGTGATCACTAAAACAATGTGAGGGATATTGTTTTGAGTGGGAGTTCACCTAGATTAAATTTATTAATTTGAACTCAATTTGTCATAAACTTAGTCTAAACTATTGCAAATATGTTATAGATCAATGGCAGCCCCTACCATCAATTTTAATGCCTAGAGAAAGAAAAGTTGAAAAACAATGGAAGCAACTTCGGGTTGGTTCCGCAATTTGAGGATTGTCCTCACATTTGGTAATTTGACCTATGTGCTGGATGCAATTGGGTGACCCACTGCAATGATGCCGATGAAGTAAAGAATGTTTACCTCACTGAAGACTCAAGACTCCTGATTCAGTGTGCTATCTTGTATGGTTTAGAATCGAGCTTGTAAAAGGTTTGAGAATTCAGACCCATATGATATTGTCGAGGATCTCAAATTGATCTTTGAGACTCATGCAATTGAAAGCTATGAGGCTTCGAAAAGTTCTTTAAGCGCAAGATGGAAGAGGGCAGCTGGCCACGAGCATGTGCTTAAGATGTCCGCACGAAACAAACTTCAAAGCTTGGGTATAGTGATTCCCAATGCTTTGGGATTTACCGTGTCCTCCAATCAACGCCACCAAGTTACAAGAACTTTGTGATGAACTACAACATGCAAAACATGAACAAGACGTTGCGTAACTCTTGCCATGTTGAAGTCTCAGAAGTGGAGATCAAGAAAGAGCACCAAGTGTTGTTGGTCAATAAGACCACCAAATTCAAGAAAGGCAAGTCTAAGGTAAGGGACACTTCAAGAAGGGTGGCAAGAAAGTTGCCACTACGAAGAAGACCAAGGCTGGACCTAAGCCCGACAATCGAGTGCTTTACCGCAAGGGAGAAGGTCACCGAAGCGGAATTGCCCAAAGTACTTGGCGGATTTGAAGAACGGCAACATCAAGAAGAAAGGTATATCTGATATACATGTTATTGATGTGTATCTCACTAGTACTCGTAGTAGTGCCTGGGTATTTGATATTGGTTCGGTTGCTCATATTTGTAACTCGAAACAGGTGCTGCAGAATAAACGGAAGCTAGCAAAGAACGAGGTGACGGCGCGCGTTGAAACGGATCAAAGGTTGATGTGATCGCGTCGGCACGCTACCCCTTCATCTACCATCGGGATTAGTTTTATACTTAAATAATTATTATTTGGTGCTGCGTTAAGCATGAACATTATATCGGGATCTTGTTTATTGCAAGTAGATTTACTTGTTTAAGTCCGAGAATAATGGTTGTTCAATTTATATGAGTAATATGTTTTATGCACATGCACCTTTGATAGATGGTCTATTTTTATTGAATCTCGATAGTGGAAATACACATATTAATAACATTGAGGCTAAACGTTTTAAATCGAGCGATAACTCGACCTATATGTGGCAATCGCTGTCTTGGTCACATTGGAGTGAAGCGTATGAAGAAACTCCATTCCGATGGACTTCTTGAATCACTTGAAAGATGCGAAGCATGTCTGATGGGTAAAATGACTAAGACTCCATTTTCTGGTATGATGGAGCGAGCTACGGATTTGTTGGAAATCATACATACCGATGTGTGTGGTCCAATGAGTGTAGCATCGCGTGGTGGTTATCGTTATGTTCTTACCTTCATGGATGACTTGAGTAGATATGGGTATATCTATTTCATGAAACATAAGTCCGAAACTTTCGAGAAGTTTAAGGAATTTCAAAGTGAGGTAGAGAATCAACGTAACAAGAAGATTAAATTTCTATGTTCTGATCGTGGAGGTGAATATCTAAGTTACGAGTTTGGCGAGCATTTGAAGAAATGCGGAATACTTTCGCAGTTGACACCGCCGGGAACACCACAGCGTAATGGTGTGTCCGAACGTCGTAATCGAACTCTCTTAGATATGATTCGTTCTATGATGTCACTTACAGATTTACCGCTATCATTTTGGGGTTATGCATTAGAAACAGCCGCATTCACTTTAAATAGGGCACCATCTAAATCCGTTGAAACGACACCGTATGAATTATGGTTTGGGAAGAAACCTAGATTGTCGTTCCTTAAAGAAGTTACAGCCGGACAAGCTTGAACCCAAAGCGGAAAAATGCGTCTTCATAGGATACTCGAAGGAAACTATTGGGTATACCTTCTATCATAGATCCGAAGGCAAAATCTTCGTTGCCAAGAATGGATACTTTCTAGAGAAGGAATTTCTCTCGAAAGAAGTGACTGGAAGGAAAGTAGAACTTGACGAGGTTGTTGAACCTTCTCTCGAAATTGCGAGTAGCGCAGCACCGGAAGAAGTTCCTGTGGTGCCTGCACCAATAAGAGAGGAAGCTAATGATGATGATCATGAAACTTCGGTCGAAGTTGCTACAGAGCCTCGCAGGTCAACGAGAACTCGTACCACTCCAGATTGGTATGATCCCGTTATGAGTGTCATGTTGGTGGACAACACCGATGACCCTGAGACATATGAGGAAGCGATGATGAGCCCAGATTCCAATAAATGGCAAGAAGCCATGAAATCCGAGATTGGATCCATGTACGAAAACCAAGTATGGACTTTGGTGGACTTACCGGATGGCCGGAAGGCTGTCGAGAACAAATGGATCTTCAAGAAGAAAACAAATATTGATGGTAATGTTACTGTCTATAAAGCTCGACTTGTCGCAAAAGGGTTTCGACAAATTCAAGGAGTTGACTACGATGAGACTTTCTCACCAGTAGCGAAGCTAAAGTCTGTGAGGATTATGTTAGCAATCGCTGCATATTATGATTATGAGATATGGCAGATGGATGTCAAAACAGCATTCCTCAATGGAGACATTGATGAAGAGTTGTATATGATGCAACCCAAAGGTTTTGTCGATCCTAAAGATGCTAACAAGGTATGCAAACTTCAACGATCCATCTATGGATTGAAGCAAGCATCCAAGTTGGAATCAACGCTTTGATAAGGTGATCAAAGTTTTGGTTTTATACAAACTTATGGAGAAGCTTGTATTTACAAGAAAGTGAGTGGGAGCTCTGTAGCATTCTTAATACTATATGTGGATGACATATTATTGATTGGGAATGATGTAGACCTTCTTAATAGTGTCAAGGAATATTTGAATAATAGTTTTTCAATGAAGGATCTTGGCGAAGCAGCTTACATATATTAGGCATAAAGATTTATAGAGATAGATCGAACGCCAAATATCATTGTCACAGTACATATTTGGACAAAGTTCTAAAGAAGTTTGGAATGGAAGATAGCAAGAAAGGGTTCTTGCCCATGTTGCTCAATCGACCTTGAGTAAAACTCAAAGTCCGACATCAGCAGAAGATAGAGAAAGGATGAGTAAGACTCCCTATGCCTCAGCCATAGGATCTCTAATGTATGCTATGCTATGTACTAGACCTGACATTGCATATGCTATTAGTTTAACTAGCAGATATCAAAGTGATCCAGGAGTAGATCATTGACATGATCAAAAACATCCTTAAGTACTTGAGAAGAACTAAGGATATGGTTCTTTCTTATGGAGGTGATGAACATTTCGTTGTTAATGGTTACACCGATGCTAGTTGGAACACCGATCCGATGATTCTAAATCACAACTGGATACGTATTTATTTTGAATGGTGCAGAGATTATGGAGGAGTGCAAAGCAAAGTGTTGTGGCGAGATCTTCAACTGAATCAGAATACATGGCTGCTTCGGAGGCTTCACAAGAAGCGATATGGATGAAAGAGTTCATTACAGAGCTAGGTGTGGTTCCTAGTGCGCTGGACCCAATGTCTATCTACTGTGATAACATGGGCGCCATAGCCAATGCGCAAGAACCAAGGTCACAAGAAGTGAAGCATATCAAGCTACGCTTTCATGCTATTCGAGAACATATCCAAGATGGGGATATAAATATTTGCAAAGTACACAGATCTGAATGTGGCGGATCCGTTGACTAAACCTCTCCCGAGGGCAAAACATGACCAGCACCAAACTGCCATGGGTGTTCGGTATATTACCATGTAATCTAGATTAGATGACTCTAGTGCAAGTGGGAGACTGTTGGAGATATGCCCTAGAGGCAATAATAAAAGTAGTTATTATTTTATCTTTGTGTTTATGATAAATGTTTACATTCATGCTATAATAGTATTAACAAGGAAACATTAATACTTGTGTGATTTGTAAACTTAATTTGAAGTCCCTAGTAAAGCCTCTATATAATACTAGCTTGTTGGTTAATAGATGATTGTGGTTTCCCTATCATGAACATTGAGATGTTATTATGCAAGATCATATCATTAGGAGAATGATATGATGGACATACTCCTATAGATAAGCGTAGCATAAAGATCAAGTCATTTTAATAGTTCAATTGCTATATGCTTTCTGATACATAGTAATCTAATTCCTTCGACCATGAGATCATGCATATCACCTTTACCGGATGGATGCTTTGATGACATCAAACACCACACCGTGAATCGGGTGGCTATAAAGGTGGCATTGAGTGTTCGGAAAGTATTGGTTGAAACACATGGATCAAGAGTGGGATTTGTCCATCCATATGACGGATAGATATACTCTGGGCCCTCTCGGTGAAATGTCATCCAATTAGCTTGCAAGCATGTGACTGGCTCACAAGGGATCACATATCACGGGAACAAGAAAATAGTACTTATCGGTAACGAGGTTGAACTAGGTATGCAGAGATACCGACGATCATAACCTCGGATAAGTAAACTATCGTGAGACAAAGGGAAATTGATATCGTATGTAAGTGGTTCATTCGATCGCAAAGTAATCGTAGAAATATGTGGTAGCCATATGAATTTCCAGATTCCTCTATTGGTTATTGTTCGGAGAAGTGTCTCGATCATGTCCGCATAATTCACGAACCGTAAGGAGACACACTTAAGGATTCGACGTTGTTTTGAGTAGTTATGGAATGATGAGAAAGAGACCGAATATTGTTCGGAGTCCCGGATGGGATCCAGGATATCACGAGGAGATCCGGAATGGTCCGGATAATAAGATTCATATAAGGAAAGTCCCGTTTCGGAGTTGGGGAATGGTTCCGGTGTTTTCATTGGGAATGTTCTAGAATGTTCCGGAATGTCCGGCACTCCGGAGGGGAAGGGTACATGAATGTGTTGTATCAAGTTGGTATGATTGCATCATGTACTAAGTGTCATCGCTGAACCAAATAAAGGATTAATTCAAATCCTAGTTTGAAAAGTCAAGCAGCTAGTTTGAAAAGTCAAACGGCTAAATTTGGAAAGAGGAAAAGAGGAGGAGTGGGAAACCGAGTTGGGGAGGAGTTCCCTCCTCCAACCGGAGGCACCCTCCAAGCCGAGTTGGGGAGGGACTCCTCTCCCTCCCCTTGGCCGGCCCCTCCACCTATATAAGGAGGGGCAGGGCTCCCTCCTAGAGACACACAAGATCCTCTCCTCCAAACCCTAGCACCAAGCCGCCTCCATAGCCGCCGCCGGCCCTAGGGCAAACCGCCGCTGCCGCCTAGCTAAACCCTAGCCGCCGGCTTGCCCCCTCCTTGGTGTGTCTAAACCCTAGAACACTGAGGGACTCTCTCATACTCCACCATACTCGCTCCGGCTTAAGGCGAAGCCCTGCGAGATCTCCCCTCTACTTCCGGTACCACTGCAGGTCTGCCGGAATCGCGAGGAGAGTGCTACAACCTCCGCGCCTGCTGGAACAAGGGATAGGAAGGTCTTCGTCAGAAATGCAGACCGACGTGTGACCGCCTTAGGAATCTGTGCCGGAAGGATCGTCTACACGATCTTGAGATCGGGAAGAGTACGACTACATCACCCACGAGAATCCGCTCTCGTTAAACACTTTGGAATCTTCGAGGGTGAGTTATTCCATTGGCTCGTTGCTACAATCTAGTAGATAGATCTTGGCTTGTTTGTTTGTATGCGGTAGAATTTTTTTGTTTTCCATGCTACGAAACCCTACACCCCAAACCCTAGGGTTCAGGATGGAGTTATTCTGGCCACGAGAAAGCTCCAGAGCCAAATCAAATTGGACAAGAGGGTAGAGCATGGTCGACAACCTCGCCCTGCATCACGGCAGTGGCTAGGGAGGACCACGTCGGCGAGAAGAGCATGGCGGCGGTGCCATCGACCACGGGGTCGAGGAGGAGAAGAGAGAAATGAGGTCAAGCGAGTGGCAGAGGGAGTGGGCTGGACTGGGCCAAAACCCCTTCAGGGTGTGGTTTTGGTTCTGTCCTCTTGGGCCACAAGGGCCCAATAAACCAACACAGGCAGCCCATTTACCTAAACGCCATTTTTAATAAATAGGAAAAGACCAAAATGCCCCTAAAATTAAATAAATTCTAGAAAATAAAATAAAAATCCAAAAATTATAAAAAAATATTTTTGGAATCAAAATAATCCAAACTATCCAAATAAATTAAGGAATAAAATTTTAGACATATAAATTTTATTAAGAATTTTGTAATACAAATATACCTTATGGAATTTTACAAAATTATTGAAAGTTGATAAAAATTAAAAAAAATCACTTTCATTAAAGAATAATATTGTAGTATTTAAAAAAATACTAAACAAATATTTAATAACAATTTTCGGTATTTATATGATAATTCTTAAAGGAATTATTAAATTAATAAAATTCAAATAAAAGGAAATAAAATAAAAGAATACAATATTCAATAAATATTAAAAAAATAGTATTTATAAATTCTTTATTATTAAAAAGAAATTTTATAATTTAAATAATAGGGGAGAATACACATAATGCATTACATTACTTTGCATAATCATTTTGCTTCTTTAAGTATTGTCCTTACCGGGCAATAATGATGTTTTGTAGACATAGAAGCTCAAGGTCCAGTGCAAGCATCCGACTTCACTACCTTGCAATCACAAGGCAAGTTCATCACTTGCTCATGTCCTTTGAAGAGTCTTTATCAAGTATTTGCAAGTTGTGTGTTATCATCTATATTATAAAAAAAGAAAATGTTATTTTCTTAAGATAATAAATCTTAGATATCATCCTAAGTGATGATATGATAGAGCAATAGAACTTAGGTTTCTAATTGCATTAATGATGAACAATTAGGGATTAATAACCCATGACATCAGTGATTCTAGCGTCGTATATTACGCGTTAACCATGAGATTTGGAATGGGACGGAGAAGTCAGCTCTATCCTTTTCCTCTTGTATGGAGACAAGACGAACTTAACGTGACGTTGTGATTCCTTGTGTGGATCCAACATATGGATGGGCACCCTTACGCCCCACACTTTTGGTGTCTAGATTATCCATGAATGGTGTTTAGGGCTATAGTCCATGTAGATGGTACTATTCCGGGCATCACCAGATCATAGAGTCTTCGGGAACTCATCAGGGTTTTATCCTGCCCAAAAGGGGGCTTAACAGAGGTGAGCCAGCCCCGAAGGATCGTGCAGACATATGAGGTCACAGAGAGGGCAGTGATTGGCTTGGACCAACTACTGGGCCCCACATCATGGAATTGTCGACGGGAAAGTACACCCGGTTGTGCAACAAGGAAGTTGATCTCTCATGGGAAAAGTAACGCACCTCTGCAGAGTGTAAGAAGTGTAACTTGTTACTCCCTATTCCGGGAAGGAGCTACGAACGCGGCAGAAAAGGAACTCCATGAAAGTTCTGGTCAACCTGTGAAGGCTGATGGTCATAGATTTTTATAATAAAATCAATCTTTGAAGAAAGATTTACAAAAACTGCATAGTGCCAAGGACTTATGGTCCGAGGTGGTAGATAGAGCATCAAACTTCCCACCTTGCATATAATGAACTTGCTGGGTAACGTTGTTACTCATCCTTTCCTTTGAATCCTTGCTTAGACTCTGAGAATCCCGAAGATACTCCAATGTATGCAGCTGAGAGCCAAGAGGAGGTCTTCTATGAAGAGCCCAACCTGTATGGAGCCATAGAACGGGAGGACTATGATATCGTCTACGGAGGAGAGTTCCAGGAGTCCGAATAATTACCATAGTTCTAGTAGCCACTTGAGCCGAGCAGCATGAACCATATAGAATAAGCTACTGAGCTCAACTCCTAGTTGGAGTTACTACGTTTGAATTCCGCTGAAAGACTTTATATTTTGGTTTGTAAGTTGAATCTTTTGGAAGTCTTGAACTTCCGGTATTGTAATAATAATAATGTGTGTATGTTTGTAATATGGACCCAAAAGGTTCCTGTTGTACCACTCTGAGGGATGTGATATTTACATAACAGTGTTCTGTGGATGTCATGTCAACGACTATAAGACACATCAAGTAATTGTCAAAGATAAAAATGACATGTTAGAGGGTCTAACTGATCCAGAAAGGAGGAAGCAGTTAGCATTCCAGTTGGAGAAGGAATCAAGTAGTAGTGCAACACCTATATTTAAGGATATACCTATTGATCCTGAATCTTTTATACCATATCCTTATTCACCAAGGCCTGAACCTATATATCATCATACTGTGGATATGAGGTATGCAGTACCACAGGGTTTAGACGATGGTTCTGATTCAGAACTTCCAATTGGGAATTCTGATGGCTGGAGAATGGGATCATATGAAGGATCTCATGAACACAAAAAAACCATAGATGGTTCTGACAGAAATGTTGGACAATCTAGTTGGATGGGTGCTAGAATTAACCCTAGTAACAGTAGTAGAAATGCCATGTTCATAAATAATCAGGATGTAGAAGAAGATCCTAAGGAGAGAGTGTTTGAATCATCAACATCTTCTCCAAACCCAGGGAATATACATTATCCGGTGTTTAACTATCTTGCCCAAAGGAGCACCTGGGGACCAGCAGGATCTGCGTATTCTGTTGACAACTCAAGGAATGAAGCTCAGGAGATGCAACTGGGAGATAATGTTGAATATGTTTTTGAAGACTTTTCAGCTAAGATGGAAGGAGTCAACGCGCTCAGGTTGAGTAATGACTCAAGTCCTGACACTTCAGATACTAAGTATGTTCCTTTTGGAAGGCCATTTGTTCCACAAACTGTGCGACGAACGTCACGTCATCACGGTTGGACATCAGGCATGTATGATGAGCATAGTTACTATTAGAAGTAGGCGGCTATTTAGAAGTATGAAGTACTGGGTATTGTAATCCGATAAATAAGGTAGCTAGATAAACGAGGTAGTGTTGTGATTATACCTATCTGGTATATGTTGTAATGACTTGTATTATTATGATATTGTAATGTATAATATGTGAAATGCATATTTGGATCTTCATTGTGTGACTAGTTCTGTGCATAAAGTCGAGCTCAGAACACATATGCATGATGTAATTATGAGTATTCGCTTTATGTGCAGGACTAGAGGGTCATGGATACGGGTGTAGAGACCGAAGCTGAACAGCAGCGGATGGAACGTGAGGCCAAAGAGAAGGCCGATGCAGATGTAGCAAATCAGGGAGCATTACCACCACCAATGAGCCGTTAATGGAGCAGAATTTTATGCAATGTATGCAAATGATGCAAGAGACCCAGAACAAGTTCATGGAGGAGTTGCTGGGGCGAGCAAATCAGAGGGCACCTGAAGGTTGAGGAGTGAGTCTTTCTGATTTTCAGAATGCAAGGACGTTACCTTTTGCATCACCTCCTGAACCAATGGATGCATAAGATCGGCTAGCAGATACATAACGAAAACTGAAGACTGTAGGTTACAATGATGAGGAGAAATTGAGGTATGCAACTCATCTTTTGACTGGACCTGCAGCATCATGGTGGGAGAATCAGTTGGCCATGCAACAACCAGGAAGGGAGTACACCTGGGAAGAGTTCAAGCAGAGATTCCGTGAATATCATGTTCCAGAGAGTGTTATGGAGTTGAAGCGGAGTTAATTTCAAGAGCTGCGGCAGGGATATACTAGTGTTATGAAGTATATCCGGGAGTTTAGTCAACTATCTCGATATGCTGAGGAAGAAGTTAATATGGAGGAAAAGAGCAAGAAGCGTTTCCTGCATGGATTAAATCCATTTGTGAAAATGCAGTTGAGGTTGGCTAATAATCAAACTTATCAGCAGTTGCTGGATGCAACTATTACTTTCAAAGATGACTACAAGAATGTCCAAGAGTATAGAAGGAAGAGAGCTAAGAAGGAAACCAAGAGGATACAAGCAAGAAAGCCCAACCCCAATTTGGAATTCAAACCAAGGAATAGGCCCTATAACATCAACAATCCCAATCGGAGTACAAATCCAAACATAAAGAATATTATATGCCACAATTGCAAACTCCCAGGGCACATGAGCAGGGATTGCCCGAAACCAGTAATTGTATGTCATGCTTGTGGTCAGAGAGGTCACATAAAGCCCAATTGTCCAAGCAAACCACAAGGAGGTTGGCCGGTTTGAGATGGAAGGCAAGCCAATGGAGGAAATGGACAACCCAATAAAAGAGGAAATCATGGCAAGAATAACAATGGAAAGAGGAACAGACCTACCGGGAAGCTGAACTGTGCAACCCTAGAGGAGGTGGATAATTCGGAGCTTGCAGTGATAGGTACGCTCAATATCCTTACCAATCCCGGCAAAGTTCTATTTGATACTAGTGCAACTACTTCATTCATTTCTGAAGAATTCTGCGATAAATTCGGGATTAGAAGGGCAACGTTAGAAAACCCTATGACCGTAGTTACGGCAGGGGGAAATGTGATCGTACGCCACATTAAACAAGATCAGGTTATCTCGATATGTGGTTGTACATACTTTGCAGACCTTTACGTGATTCCTTTGAAGGGAATTGCAATAGTGTTGGGGATGGACTGGATGATGGAACATGGAGCTCAGATAAATTGTGAGGAGAAAACTGTATCAATCAAAACTCCAAGTGGAGCAAGGATAGTTTACCAAGAAGATAAGCACAGTCATATCATGGTGGATCTGCAGTTGAACTCAATAAAAGAGGTCAAGTTGGAGGATATTCCTGTAGTAAATGAGTTTCAAGATGTTTTTCCAGCAGAGCTACCTGGAATACCACCAGACCGGGAAATAGAGTTCACGATTGACCTAATTCCAGGTACAACACCAATAGCTCAAGCACCCTATAAGATGGGACCAAAAGAACTAAAAGAACTCAAAGAGCAAATTGATGAGTTAGCTAGAAAAGGGTTTATTCAGGAAAGTGTATCCCCATGGGGAACACCAGTAATCTTAGTGGATAAGAGGGATGGTGGAATAAGGATGTGTGGAGACTACAGAAATCTAAACAATGTTACCATAAAGAATAAGTATCCTTTACCAAGGATTCAAGATTTGTTTGATCAAGTGAAAGGAGCCGGAGTGTTCACTAAGATTGATCTTAGATCTGGATACCATCAAATAAAAATTAAACCTAAAGATGTTCCAAAAACAGCATTTGTCTCAATATACGGACACCATGAGTATCTGGTAGTACCATTTGGTTTGACCAATGCACCAGCAATATTTATGAATCTGATGAACAAAATATTCATGCCATATTTGGATAAGTTCGTCATAGTCTTCATTCATGATATTCTGATATTTCAAAGGATAAGGAAGAACATGCTGATCATTTGAGAATCGCATTGCAGACTCTAAGAGAACATCAACTTTATGCTAAGTTTAGTAAGTGTGAATTTTGGCTAGATGAGGTAGAATTCCTCGGCCATGTGATCAGTAAAGATGGAATTGCTGTAAATCCATCTAAAGTTCAATCTGTACTAGAATGGACTGCACCAACCAATGTGAAACAAATTCGAGGTTTCTTGGGGATGGCTGGTTATTATCGGAGATTCATTGAAGGTTTTTCCAAAATAGCTGGACCAATGACCAAATTGTTAAGAAAGAATACACCATTCAATTGGGATGAGAAGTGTGAAGAAAGCTTTCAGGAGTTGAAGACCAGGTTAACCACAGCTCCAATATTAGCCGTTCTAGAAACAGGGAAAGACTTTATAGTATAATGTGATGCATCTAAAGAAGGTTTGGGTTGTGTGTTAATGAAAGATCGAAAAGTGATTATTTATGGTTCAAGACAATTTAAACCACATGAAGTCAACTATCCAACTCATGATTTAGAGTTAGCAACAGTAGTCTTTGCGCTGAAAGGATGGAGGCATTTTCTTTATGGAGCCAAATGTGAGTTATACATTGACCATAAAAGTCTTAAATATTTCTTCACTCAAAAGGAATTGAATATGGGACAGAAGCGTTGGTTGGAACTAATCAAATATTATGATTTAACAATCAACTATACTCTAGGAAAAGAAAATGTTGTAGCAGATGCTTTAAGTCGCAAAAGTGCAGATATTCAGCCTAGCAATCGGGAGCTACCAAAAGAGTTACAAATGGATTTGGAAAGATTAGAGCTTGAATTCATTAGAATAGAGGTTCTTGGAGGATTGGCTACTATGCAAGTAGTTGCAGAGTAGGACAGTGATCTTAAGAACGAAATTTTTAGACATCAAGCAGAAGATGCTTTCATTGCTGAGGAAATTCGGAGGATATCTCAAGGGCAAAAATCAATTTTTTGCCTTGGAGAGTATGAGTCTTTGTGGTTCCAAGATCGTCTTTGCGTTCCAGATGTGACTGAGATTCGAGATGTCCTACTCAGAGAAGCACATGAAACACCATATTCTATACATCCAGGAAGTACTAAGATGTATATGGACTTGAAAGAACTATTCTGGTGGAATAACATGAAAAGAGACATTGCTAAATATGTATCAGAATGCCATACTTGCCAAAGGGTGAAGGCTGAACATCAAAGTCCATCAGGACCATTACAACCTTTGTAAATTCCCGAATGGAAGTGGGAGGAAATAGGTATGGACTTCATCACAGGATTGCCCATGACACCTAAACAGAAGTATATGATATGGGTAATTGTGGATAGACTCACTAAAAGTGCACATTTTATTCCGGTAAATCAGAAGGATAATGCCGAGAAGTTAGTAGAGGTTTACATCAAAGAGATAGTAAGTAAGCATGGAGTGCCCAAAAAGATCGTAACTGATAGGGGATCAGTGCTTACTTTAGCATTTTGGAAGCAATTGCATGAAGCACTTGGTTCAAAGTTAGATTTTAGCACAGCTTATCATCTAGAGACAGGAGGTCAAACAGAAAGAACAAATCAGATACTAGAAGACATGTTAAGAGCTTGTGCATTAGATTTTGCAGGTTCGTGGGAAGATCATCTACCATTGGCAGAATTTTCCTATAACAATAGCTATCAGAGTAGTCTGAAGGCAGCTCCATACCAGGTTTTATATGGAAGGAAATGTAGATCACCAATATGTTGGTATGAGCCTGGAAGCAGCAAGGAATTTGCGCCAGACAATATCAAGGAAAAACAAGATATCATTGATAAGATCAAGGATAGACTGAAAATAGCTCAGAGTAGGCAGAAAAGTTATGCTGATCAAAGTCGAAGATCATGGCATCCAGAAGTGGGAGACAAGGTATATTTGAAAGTAAGTCGAATGAAAGGGGTTAAAAGGTTCGGAGTTAAAGGGAAATTGAGTCCAAGATATATCGGACCATTCAAGATACTGAGTCAGAACAGAACTATAGCTTATGCTTTAGAGTTACCCTCGATATTGGCTCAAGTTCATAATGTTTTACATATTTCACAACTTCGTAAATGTTTGAAAGTTCCGGATGATGCAATCACACACCAAGATATGGAATTACAAGAAGATTTGACCTATATTGAAAAACCCTGTAAAATTCTGGAAGAAAATAGGAAAAGGTTGAGGAACAGAGCAATCAAGTATTGCAAGGTACAGTGGGAACATCACCCTAAAAGGGAATCCACTTGGGAGAATGAAGAGGATTTAATAAAAGCCTATCCAGAACTATTCAGGTACACTTCAACAAACTTCGGGACGAAGTTTAATTTAAGGGGTAAAGTCTGTAACATCCCAGCATTTAGGAACTAACGAATGGTAGATTTAGGAATCTGTAAAATTGCATGCATTCATCTGTAAAATGTGGGTAAATTTTTCGCCAAATAAAACCCTAACGTGATCAAAGTTTCTTTCATGCTTTGAGATTAGGTATAGTCTTGAAGGATGATTGTTATAGACTTTGATATGATCTTTGTGGATAAGTGTATTTTGGGAAATGAAATTTGAATTTAAAATTTAGTGTCGGATTTATATTGTAGAATGATTTAGAATTAGGTTTGAGTGATTTGATTTAATCAAGAGTTAACAATTAAAACTCAAGTTTTAAATAAAATAAATTAATCAATAAAATGAATAATTATTTTATAAATTTTATTCAATAAATAAGTTACAGAAATGTAACTTATAAACATGGTCAAGAAACTTTACAATAAATAATGAAATAAAAGAACCTTTATATATCTTGAGTAATATTACAAAAAGAATAAAATAAAAAAATTACAAAAAGATAAAAGAAATATTACAAGCAACTATCTATAAAGAAAAGGAAAATCTAATCTAAGTCTTGAATTTCCAAGTCTGGTACCTGGAAAACAAACACAAACAAAAAGAAAGAAAGTTAAGGTTAAAAATGTTTTACTCTCAGAATTTGTAGTGAAGTGCACTGTTCACTTTTTCATCATTGAGTAATCTTTAAAGGGGCAAGTTTCACCAATTTGAAAGAATTATATCTTTCATAATTTTAAAGCCATAAGTCAAATAAACAGCAAGGAGGGGCAAGTTTCACCAGCCAAGTAAATGTAACCAGATAAAAGTAACTTCATATCCAGAGCATATCAACAAGGTGTACAACAGGCACACATGCAGTACACACACCAAACTGCATGGTGTGTGCTGTCAACACAACGGCAACAACTCCACACACACAAAAACCATCAGCACAGCCGTGGGAAGCCAACCTAACACCATTTCTCTATTCTTACACATCAAGAACACACTCAGCCAAACCAAGCCAAGCAAGATCACACCAACTAAACCCTGGATCATCTCACCAAGATGGAGACATAAGGAGGGGGTAGATCATGTGGATAGCAAGGACAAGATCAAGCCACCAGGACCAGGAGGTGGAGGGCTAGATCAAGGACAAGCCAGAAACTGGAAGTACCAGGAGGAGCACCAGATAAAACTAGCCACAAGATCAACCACTTGCAACTCCAACATCAAATAAGTTTGGTGAGTAAAATATACCATCACATGATCTATTTGTCTAAGTTAGCCAAGCATTCAGGATTTGTCTCATACTCAAATTCTTAGAAAACACCCAAGTGGGGTGAATTCATCATTGAAGTTTTAAACACTAAAAGCAAGCAGAAAACTATATAGATCCAACTAGGATCTCAGACCCACATCATTGATCCTAACTATCAGGCTATAACTTAAATTTTAGAAATGAATATAGCCAAGATCTAAATTTCTAGGCACACCTCTTAAATAGGAGTAGCACCTTAGAATTTCATCTTATGGACCCATATAATATATCAAGCTTACAATAATTTTCCGACTTTGACTCAAGAATCAGTAGCTGGTATCACTACCAGAACCAATCCATGAGAAACAACAAGATAAGAGCCTAATCCTTAAACCTCAGACCAACATCATGGGTTCTAGGGATGCAAGGAAAGAAGATTCCACTTATCTATACTGCGAAGCTAATTTTAAGCTTGCACAAAACCAAACCAAGTAATAGAATCTAATCTTGTGTACCATACAAGGATGGTGGCACAAGAACAGTTTCTAAACTAAGTAGGTTAAACATTCAACTTTCACAGTTACACTCATAGCTAACTATAAAATCATTTTCCTGACATTACTCACAGGAATCATAATCAGGAAAATCCATATACATATCTTCACTGTAAGAGACCATTTGATCTCAAGCTATATATGAATTATTAAGCCAACAGTACAAATACAATGACTTCATCACACAAAAATCACTATCATTTACCAAGCAATGACAGTGGTGAGCTCTCAAATCACTAGATTCCCCAAGTAATGATTCCAGAGCAACCTTATCATCTGAACCATATCAAATTAACCAATGGAATCATCTGGTAAACCACTAACATCATCAGAGCTAATCATAAGAAGCAATCCACATCAAACCCCACTCATCATTCTTAGGAATCAGCCATACATGATCCAACTAGTGAGATGCCTAATCCATAGAGGGATATGAACCCTAAGCAGGATAAACAACCCTAATCAGGATATAACACTAGCCAGGAGTGGCCACTACCAACACATAGCATAGGGTGGCCTAGCACAGAGGACACGAGGATGAGAAGGTTTACTTACTGAATGTTGCCGTGGGGAGAAGAAGAAGCATAGGTCAACGATGAGCCTGGTGGCACAAGGAGCACCCCCAAGGGGGCGTTGCGACCAACACCACGCCGAGGCGGCGACCATAGCCACGCCTGGAGGCGAGGAGTACCACCACAACACACGACAACAGTGACGACGACATCACCAGCACTGCCCCAAACCATAGGGTTTGGATGGAGTTATTCTGGCCACGGGAAATCTCCAGAGCCAAATCAAATTGGATAGGAGGGTAGAGCATGGTCGACAACCTCACCCTGCATCATGACAGCGATCAGGGAGGACCATGGCGGCGAGCAGAGCACGGCGGCGGCGCCATCGACCACGGGGCCGAGGAGGAGAAGAGAGAAATGAGGTCAAGCGAGTGACAGAGGGAGTGGGCTAGAATGGGCTAAAACCCCTTCGGGGTGTGGTTTTGGTTCTTTCCTCTTGGTCCACAAGGGCCCAATAAACCAACACAGGCAGCCCATTTACCTAAAGGACATTTTTAATAAATAGGAAAAGACCAAAATTCCCCTCAAATTAAATAAATTCTATAAAATAAAATAAAAATCCAAAAATTATAAATAAAATATTTTTGGATTCAAAATAATCCAAACTATCCAAATAAATTAAGGAATAAAATTTTAGACATACAATTTTTATTAAGAATTTTGTAATACAAATATTCCTTATGGAATCCTACAAAATTATTGAAAGTTGATAAAAATAAATAAAAATCACTTTCATTATAGATTAATATTTTAGTATTTAAAAAAAATACTAAACAAATATTTAATAACAATTTTTGGTATTTATATGATAATTCTTAAAGGAATTATTAAATTAATAAAATTCAAATAAAAGGAAATAAAATAAAAGAATACAATATTCAATAAATATTAAAAAATTAATATTTATAAATTCATTATTATTAAAATTAATTTTTATAATTTAAATAATGGGGGAGAATACACATAATGCATTACATTACTTTGCATAATCATTTTGCTTCATTAAATATTTTCCTTACCGGGCGATAATGATGTTTTGTAGACATAGAAGCTCAAGGTCCAGTGCAAGCATCCGACTTCACTACCTTGCAATCAGAAGGCAAGTTCATCACTTGATCATGTCCTTTGAAGAGTCTTTATCATGTATTTGCAAGTTGTGTGTTATCATCTATATTATAAAAAATAAAATGTTATTTTCTTAAGATAATAAATCTTAGATATCATCCTAAGTGATGATATGATGGAGAAACAGAACTTAGGTTTCTAATTACATTAATGATGAACAATTAGGGATTAATAACCCATGACATCAGTGATTCTAGCGCCGTATATTACGCGTTAACCATGAGATTTGGAATGGGACGGAGAAGTCAGCTGTATCCTTTTCCTCTTGTATGGAGGCAAGACGACCTTAACGTGACGTTGTGATTCCTTGTGCGTATCCAACATATGGGTGGGAACCCTTACGCCCCACACTTTTGGTGTCTAGATTATCCATGAATGGTGTTTAGGGATATAGTCCATGTAAATGGTACTATTCCGGGCATCACCAGATCATAGTCTTCGGGAACTCATCAGGGTTTTAGCCTGCCCGAAAGGGGGCTTAACGGAGGTGAGCCAACCCCGAAGGATCATGCAGACATATGAGGTCATAGAGAGGGCAGTGATTGGCTTGGACCAACTACTGGGCCCCACATCATGGAATTGTGCAAAAAGGAAGTTGATATCTCATGGGAAAAGTAACGCATCTTTGCAGAGTGTAAGAATTGTAACTTGTAACTTGTTAACCTAAAAAAAAAGAATTGTAACTTGTTACTCCCTATTCCGGGAAGGAGCTACGAACGCGGCAGGAAAGGAACTCCATGAAAGTTCTGGTCAGCCTATGAAGGCTGATGGTCATAGATTTTTATAATAAAATCAATCTTGGAAGAAATATTTCAAAAAACTGCATAGTGCCAAGGACTTATGGTCCGAGGTGGTAGCTAGAGCATCAAACTTCCCACCTTGCATATAATCAACTTGCTGGGTAACACTATTACTCATCCTTTCCTTTGAATCCTTGCTTAGACTCTGAGAATCCCGAAGATACTCCAATGTATGCAGTTGGGAGCCAAGAGGAGATCTTCTATGAAGAGCCCAACCTGTATGGAGCCGTAGAAGTGAAGGACTACGATATTGTCTACGGAGGAGAGTTCCAGGAGTCCGAATAATTACCATAGTTCTAGTAGCCACTTGAGCCGAGTAGCATGAACCATATAGAATAAGCTGCTGAGCTCAACTCTTAGTTGGAGTTACTATGTTTGAATTCTGCTGAAAGACTTTATATTTTGGTTTGTAAGTTGAATCTTTTGGAAGTCCTGAACTTCCGGTATTGTAATAATAATAATGTGTGTATGTTTGTAATATGGACCCTCAATGTTTCTGTTGTACCACTCTGAGGGATGTGATATTTACAGAACAGTGTTCTGTGGATGTCATGTCAACGACTATAGTGTACTACACATGTAGTGGTATGCTGGGTCACCGCACAAACTATTCAAATAGCCGAGTCCGCGATTATGGACAGTTGGAGTGGCCATACTGTTCAATCGTCAGATGTTTTAAAAATGACCTGTGAAATGATTTATGATTTTGACTTGACCACAATAGAGTTATCATATGAAATTCAAGTTCCCACCTAGGTGTCATAAAACTTTCAACTAGCTTTCTTTGCTTCTGAACTTAGTAGAGGTAAATCTGGCTTTTTGCAAAAAAACCTAGAGCTTAGTATATCCTATTCAAAACCACAACACTTGTTAGTATTCGTTTGCGAGTACTTAAAGAGTACTCATGGCTTTGTCCCTGGCTATTCCCGTGGCCAGACTATGAAGAGGGGTATCAGGATGACGGACCACAGGAAGGTTACGACAACTAGGATCATATCCCATCGTCAGCATTGCCTGTGACCATGAAGATGGAGCTTCGACTATGCTATCATTATTATTACATTATTCTGCTGCTTTAATTGTATTATGAACTGGATCATGAGATCCTTATTTGTGTAATACCTTATGTATGGTTTGTAATGGATGATGTACTGTGATATCCAACCTGTTATGTCTCACAAAAATGGTAATCCTGGGATTGCGATGTATGGCATAACAGGCATCTGTGATTAAAACTCCGGGTGTTGACACAAAGTATGACCAATCAAATGATCAACATGAGAAGCAACCTTTCCCAGAGTGATTGTGACAACAATGATATCAAGGATGATATTATAGAAGGAACTCAAGCTTGCAAAATCTATGGAGACGTAGAACACACTTACAAAGAGCACATTGACCAATGCCCTAATTGTGAAGAGAAACATCTAACTAAACAATACCCCACATCACATGTTACATGTTTCCTATGTGAAGGAAATGATCATGTCCCTATCTAATGCCCCATCTATCCTATAGTTCAACAGGTGAAACAAGATGGAAAACATCAAATGTTTGGGAACCTCCATACCAAGAATGATGAAGACAAAGTCAAGTCTCAGTATGCCCCTCCATACATTGTAACCCACCATACCAATAGGAAACATGGACGTTATCCTAGGAATCGTTCAAAGAACCGAGGAAGTTTTCCCACTTTTGTGATGAAGTATGAAGAACATGAACTAAGATCCCTCCTAGCTTTTGAGAAAGCCAAGAACAAGAAGAAAATCCCCAACCCCAGCAAGCAAGACATTAGCCAGGTGCAATGTTACAATTGCAAATAGATGGGACACTATGCCAATGAATGTACAGAAAAGAAGAAGAGCCAAGGAAACAAACAAGAAATAGTGATGCCAAAGATAAAAAGAGATATCAGCCAAGTGATGTGTCACAAATGCAAAGAGCTAGGGACACTATGCAAACAACTATCCAGAGAAGTTTCACCAAGATACCAAGTAAGCCAAGGTGTAATCTAGTTAAAAATATTTTAAGGGTGGTAGTACCCTAGTTGTCTTGAAGCCAGCTTGTAACCCCTAGCCTTCCCGAATCTCGGGACGAGATTCCTTTTAAGGGTGGTAGCCTTTCACATCCCAAAATTTTCCAAATTTTGAAATGTGAAAAATAAATAAACAAAATAATTAAATGTTGAAATTTAGGGTGAAAAGAAACTTTTTGCTTCTAAATGGAAACACTAAAACCCTACTTGAACAAAACTTGAATAAGAAAGCAATAAAAAAATATTTCATCAAAGATCAAATGCATTTATGCATGGAAAGAATCTTGAAATTTGAACACTTGGAAAAATAAACCAAGACCCTAAACCCTAAATAAAGAAATGATATTCAAGATCTCTCTAAGACTATGGATCTGTTCCATATAAAAATTTAGCAACAAACATTTATAAATAATAAAAATTGGTAAACAAAAATATTATAAAACCATAGAAATTGGTTTCATTCAATTTGGAGCCATGGATAAAACATTATGAATTTAATAAGATAAAAGGAAAATAATTTCCAAAGATAATAAAGCTCCTAACCAAAATCGTGCCAAATTTTGAGCAAATAAATCTTAAAAGGATTTAAAAGAATAAACAAATATTAAATAAAATTATACCAATTGGAATCACCAATTTTGGATCTATAAATAAAAAGATATGGATTTTATAAGACAAAGAAAGAAATAAATAAGTAAGGAATATTTAAATGATAAATTAAATCTTCGTCAAATCCATAAGCAAATGGAATAAAGATAATACAAATAAAAATAAAGGAATAAAGATTATTTAAGTAAAACTATATGGGCTTTTAAACCATATTCAATTTTATTTAAATAAAGACAAAATCCCTAATAATAAATAATTAATTAAATCATGAGAATAATAAATTGAAATTGACAAAGTGAATTAAAGGTTATCTAATTAACTTAAAAAGAATAAAATAATTATTTGAATGAAATTAATATAGGTTTGAACCATATTTGGTTTTATTTAAATAAAGGCAAAAGGCCTAATTTAAATAAATAATAAATCATGAGAAAATATTTGAATATTTTCCAAAGTGGGCCAACTAATCAACTCCTAAATGATTTAAAACTTACTGAAAAGGACTGGTCAAAATTGAATTCAAATTGAAACTTAAATAAAAAGGTTTGAATCGAAAACAAGAAATAGAAAAGGAAAAAGAAAAAGAAATAGAGAAGGAAAAAAATGAAACAGATCAGACCTAGAAACCCCAGCCCAACTAACCTGGCCCAGCAAGCCCAACAGCAGCCCACCCGACACCTCTCTCTCCCCGCGAGCCATTCTTTCTCACCCATGAACCAACCCCCTCACTCACTGACGAAACGGACCCACATCGCCACCTCATCATCGTCTCCACCGTGTGACCCGTTCCCCCTCATTCATCCTTGCCGTTTCTGCCTTTGATTCCGTGGAGTAAATTTGATTAACTAGCCCCGTAATTCCTCCCAGAGACCAAGATCGATTAAACGCCCCTCTCCCCTCTCTCTTTCCCCTCACTCGCCACTCCCTCTCCGCCACCAGGCTGCGAGGATTGCTCGCTTGAAACCCCCTGCTCCGACGACTCTCCGGCGCCAATTTCGGCCAACACATCCACCACCACTGCCCCTGGTTTCCACGAGTACACTCCCCATCATCTCGCGCATTTACCACCACTCTCTGCTTGCACGCGCGCATCCCATAACACCGGCAACAAAATCATCTGAGCGCCACCACCGTCTGCATCAGCTCTGGCGAGCTACTGCCATCGACCCCGTGTGCCCCTTGCCCTCTGGTGAGTTCCCTCGTAACCTCTGCAACCTTGCGCATCTTCCTGACGTATTTCCTTGCTCACTTGCATCCCAGACACTCACCTCCGACAAAGCCATGCGTGATCTGAGCCAGTAGGCAACTTCGACGAGCAATTTCCGTCGTCACAGTGCGCCCCTCGACTAATGACAACCACCTTGAGATTCACTGCAACCCTGCGAACCTAGTGAGCCACTCCTCTTCCTCCCTTGCTTCCTATTTTCGCCGCAACACTGTTGACAGAGCCGCCGCCACCGCTCACCGTTGCTAGCACCGCTAGATCATCATTGGTTTGCTTAAGGCCATTGGATGCAGATCCAGTGGCTGAGTTAGCTCGTTTGGGCGAAACATTTTCGACTGATCTGTGTCATGCATTGTAAATTAGATCTGACGGCATGTATTGGTCGATCCAACCAAACCGGTATGAACCAATAGGATACAGACACGTGGCCTGCCTGTTGATATAAAAATAGAAATTAGATTAATTAGATGAATTGATTTTGTAAAATTTATAACTTTTTTCTACACGTCCAAAATTTACAAATTTTATATCATTGGAATCAGGAAAATGAACCCTTTGAAACCTTGCCCTTGGTTTAGCATTTTGCTTCTGGAAATTTAGGTGTTTTTGCAGAAACATTTGTAGGACTATTTTGGTTATAAAAATTATTCTAAAAAATGCTTTTTGAGTAAAACCTTTTGCAAATGGTTTGTTTTGAACTCTGACCCTAAACACTAACTTTTAGATTTAAAAATATATTTGATTAACACTAGAAAATTATTCCTTTGAATAAAAGCATTTCTAGTAAAACAAAATGTTGCTATGATTTAAAAATGATTTTTGAGTGAAACCTTTTGCAAATGGATTTGTTTAAACACTTTGACCATAATCACTAACATTTGTGTTTTATTTGGCTAATACTAGAAATTATTACTTTGATTTAAATCATTTCTAGCAAAACAAAATGATTTAAATGGCCTATTTTCACTAACTTGTTTTAAATGGTTTTGCCACATTTATAAATGACCAGTAGGTGTTTTGAAATGTTTTAAACCTTATTAGAAAACACTTTTCAATAAAACAATCTTTTGCACACTTGCATGCATTACTTTGTTTTCATCATTTTATGTGGTTAATTGTTTGAATGCTAGTTTGAATTTGTGCCTTGCTTGATTGAATTGTAGTGAACTTTGAAGAGTGCGACATTTGAAAGATCGAGGAGTGTATCTATATTCTATACTAAAAAGGCAAGTGGTGCTTCATACATTTTGTCCTATTATTTTGACTATGCATTAGTGGTATTTGAGTAGGACTTGCATGGAATTTTTCAAAGTATAAGCTATGCCATGGGAAATACTATATGATGTCTTAGTAGAATTATTCTAAGTTAGGAAACTTGCCATGTTACCATGCTTAGCTTAGCTACTAGAAAACAAGGGTGGATTATTCATGCTATGATATTATACAAAGTCTATGACTTGTGTTTTTGCTTAATAAAACTTCTAAGTGAATGAATCACCTGACTGGAATGGTAAGAGTGGTTTGTGTTGAGTGGTTACCCAGGTCCCATTTCTATGGCCTCCCTGTGTATCACACTTGTGGAAAGCCACCCAGGAACAAATAGATTTGAGATGTGAAGTGTTGAGATGCTTCTAGTGCAACCACATGGCAATATGGGCTCTGCCTGGATCATAAAGGTTGCAATAACTTAGCCAGATGGACAGAAGGTGGTAGGGTGATAGGATGTAATGCGTTCATTTGGTCTAAGGGAAGGCTTCTAAAAGATTTTGTCTCGATGCATGTCGAGTCTTGTGGGGAAAGTGCACCACCTCTCGAGAGAGTAAAACCTAAGTACTTAGCCGTGTCCCCGTCAATGGAAAATTTGAGCATCAAGACATTGAAGCTATCAAGGATCTCCTCATACAAATTTCTAAGTTAAAAACTTGTGGTTGAACAAGGGTTAAAGGTTCACCAATTTCTATTGGTAGTTCCTTGGGTTATTTTGACAAACAAAAACTTAGTGTTTTCAACTAATAAGGAAAACCTTATTTTGAGCAAATCAAGCCTAAGCTACACTTATCCAAATGCATATAGATGTTAGATACCACTATTATACCATAGTATCACTTGCCAATATAATTCAAATATATTGACCCTTGTGGCTGTAACTTATTATGTTGCAGGTTTGTTTGATGT
Source organism: Avena insularis (assembly GCA_023614405.1). Classification (NCBI taxonomy): domain Eukaryota; kingdom Viridiplantae; phylum Streptophyta; class Magnoliopsida; order Poales; family Poaceae; genus Avena; species Avena insularis. The sequence goes on along the minus strand of CM042695.1, from coordinate 158,019,358 downwards.
TAGTGAAGTTTATTGAGTAGGGATTACAAGTCTACAACCAACATGATTTCCTATGGCATATGAAGATGAAGGACTGCATGCTATATAGTTATATCTGTTGCATTGTAATGAGATATCCATATGAGCTATGTAAGATGTAATGAATTATTTTATTCCTGGTTATAAGTTGTAATATGACCTTTGTTTCTTGATATTACATCTTAAACTATGGATGCTAGCTATTGATCCAGGGACTAGCATTGTAAACACAGGGATCTCTACCTTATCAGGTTGGGACCTCTACATCCATGAAGAAGCTCCATTTTGATGGACTTCTTGAATCACTTGATTATGAATACTTTGTAACATGTGAACCATGCCTTATGGGCAAGATGGATAGAACTCCGTTCTCTGGAACAATGGATTCTGCGACCGACTTGTTGGAAATAATACATACCGATGTATGTGGTTCGATGAGTGTGTCGGCATGTGGCGGATATTGTTATTTTGTAACCTTCACAGATGATTTAAGTAGATATGGGTATATTTACTTAATGAAACACAAGTCTGAAACATTACAGAAGTTCAAAGAATTTTAGAGTGAAGTAGAAAATCATTGTAACCAAAAGATCAAGTTTTTATGATCCGATCGTGGAGGAGAATATCTTAGTTACGAGTTTGGCACACACATGAGACAATGTGGAATTGTTTCGCAACTCACTCCCACTAGGACACGACAGTGTAATGGTGTATCCGAATGTCATAATCGAACCTTATTAGATATGGTATGATCTATGATGTCTCTTACAGATTTGCCATTGTCATTTTGGGGTCATGCATTAGAGACTGCTGCATTCACTTTAAATAGGGCACCATCAAAATCCATTGAAACGACACCGTATGAATTATGGTTTGGTAACAAACCTAAGATGTCATTTCTAAAAGTTTGGGGATACGATGCTTATGTGAAGAAACTTCAACGTGATAAGCTCGAACCCAGAGCCAAAAAATGTGTCTTCATAGGATACCCAAAAGAAACAGTTGGGTACGCCTTCTATCACCGATCCAAAGGCAAAGTGTTTGTCGCCAAGAATGGATCCTTTCTAGAAAAAGAGTTTCTATCAAAAGGTGTGAGTAGTAGGAAGGTAGAACTCTACGAGGTTACTGAACCTTCTCTTCAAGAAGTGGCAAGTAGTGCAGTCCAGAATATGTTCTAGTGTTGACTCCACTAATGGAAGAAGGAAATGATGATGAGGTACCCACCCCTCCTCATGAAACTCCAAGAGAGAGTACTACCAAACCTCGCAAGTCAAGCATGATATGTGTAGCTCCAGAACTGTATGGTAATACAGTCCTTAATTTCATGATAGATGGAAGTGATGACCCTGCGACGTATGATGAAGCGATTATGATCCCGGATTACAACAAATGGCTAGAATCCATGCAATCTGAGATGGAATCCATGTATGATAACCAAGTTTGGACTTTGGTAGACGTACCTCACACCTGAAAGACCATTGAGAATAAATGGATTTTCAAAAATAAAACGGACGCTAGCGATAATGTGACCATCTATAAAGCTCGACTTGTCACGAAGGGGTTCCTAAAAATTCAAGGATATGACAACGATGAGACTTTCTCAACGGTAGCGATGCTAAAGTGAGGATTATGTTAGTAATTGCTGCATTTTTATCTTATGAAATCTGGCAGTTGGATGTCAAAACAACATTCCTTATTGGAAACATTGAGGAATAGTTGTATATGATACAACCAAAGGATTTGTCGATCCTAAGGATGCTAACAAAGTATGCAAACTTCAGCGATCCATCTATGGATTGAAGCAAGCATCCCGAAGTTGGAATCTCCGATTTGATGAAGTCATCAAAGGTTTTGGATTTATATAAACCATTGGAGAAGCTTGTATTTACAAGAAAGTGAGTGTGAGCTCTATTGTATTTCTAATATTATATGTGGATGACATATTGTTGATTGGAAATGAAATAGAACTTTCGAAAACCGTAAAGGATTACCTACACAGTAAGTTTTCGATGAAAGATCTTGGTGAAGTTGCATACATATTAGGCATCAAGATCTATAGAGATAGATCAAGATGCTTAATAGGATTGTCACGAAGTACATACCTTGACAAGATTTTGAAGAAGTTCAAAATGGACAAAAGTAATAAGGAGTTCTTACCGATGTTGCAAGGGACAGTTTTGAATAAGTCTCAAAGTCCAATGACAACAACAGATAGAGAAATGATGGACAGTGTCCCCTATGCCTCAGCCATAGGTTCTCTTATGTATGATATGCTATGTTCAAGGCCAGATGTGGCACATGCTATTAGTTTGACTAGCAGGTACCAATCTGATCCAGGTTTGGAACACTGGAAAGCAGTCAATGATGTCTTTAAGTACTTGGGAAGAACTAAAGAAATGTTTCTCATATATGGAGGTGAAGAAGAGCTTGTTGCAAGGTGTTACGTGGATGCTAGCTTATACACCGATCCAGATGACTCTAAGTCACAATCTGGATAAGTATTTTCGATGAATGGTGCAGCGGTAAGTTGGAGGATCTCCAAGAAACCGGTGATTGCGAGATATACAATGGAGACAGAATATATCTCTACTTCAGAAGCAGTGGTGGAATCATTTTGGATGAAGGAGTTCATTTCCGAACTGGTGTGGTTCCAAGTGCTTTGGATCCTATGGTGATCTATTATGACAACAATGGTGCCATAGGCAATGCTAAGGAACCAAGGTATCACAATAATTCCAAGCATATAAAGCACCGCTTTAACTCCATCCCGAACATGTTTAGGATGGCTATGTACAGATTTGCAAAGTAGATATGGATTTGAATGTGGTAGATCCGTTGACTAAAGCTCTCCCAAGAGGAAAACATGATCAACACTAGAACTCTATGGGTGTTAGATTCAAGACTATGTAAACTAGATTATTGACTCTATTGCAAGTGGGAGACTAAAAGTAATATCCCCGAGAGGCAATAATAAAGTGGTTATTATACTATTCCATGTTTATAATAGATGTTTATTTTTAATGCTTGAATTGTATTAATAGGAAATTTCAATACATGTGTGATTTATAAACAGAAAGGTTCCTACCAAAGCCTCTCTTTATACTAGCCTATTTATTAATGGATGATCATAGGTTTCCTGATCATGAACATTGGATGTTGTTAATAACATGGTCATATCATTGGATAATGATATGATGAATAGTCACCTGCAGTAGATGTAGCAATACAATCATGTCATCAAGTTTAAATTTCTACCACATTCGTAGTAACTCAATGTCCTTAGACCATGAGATCACGTCAATTACTTTCACCGAAAGAGTACTTTGATTACATCAAGCGTCGCACCGTAACAAGGTGATTATAAGGGTGTCATTTAGTATTTGGAAAGTGTTAGTTGAGGCTCATGGATCAAGAGTGGGATTTTTCAATCCGGATGACAGAGAGATATACTCAGGGCCCTTTCGGTGATATCACAATGACATAGCTTGCAAGCAAGTGATTTGATCACTATACTGTCATATCAAAGGAACGAGATTAAACAAGGTATGGTTTATACCAAGTAATCGGATATCGGGCAAGTAAAATATCACGATACAAAAGGAATTTGATTATAGCTAAAGAGGTTCAGACAATCATTTGATTTTCGTGGAACTAGTGGGAGTCATTATGGATCTCCAGGTCCCGCTAATGATTATTGATCGGAGAAAGTCTCGATCATGTCTACATAGTTATAAAACCCATAGGGAGACACACTTAAGGTTAGTGGACGCATTTGAGCGGATAGGAAACGCAGATGAAGTCAATGGACATCGCAGAAAATTGTTCTGCTGTAGAAAATTGTTCTACTGAATTTGACGAAATAGTTTCGGGGTATAAAAAATAAGCAATGGATCAAAATGTTAATATGTTCATTAAATTAAGTACTCATTAAATGATCTGTTCTTTAAATTTAGTTGCATTAAAACAAGGGAATTAAAGTGCTTTAATGGAAATACCTTTGATTTTTTGAGTGGAGATTAAATGGGATAAAGTGTAGGTGGACTTCATTATGTGAGTGGAGAGAGCACTCACATGAATGAGAGGAGGGGAAGGGGCATCCCATGGCGCCGACCAATGAGCCCCCTCTCCCCTATACAAGGAGGTGGCCGCCTCCTCCATCTCACACACTCTCCTATAAGCTCTTCTCATATGCCCTTTTGTTGGCATCTTCTCCCCCTTGATTGCCTTATCAATTGCCACTAGAAAAGGAGCTCAGAGAAGACCTGCTCTAAATATTCCCCTCCAGCACCACTACCATGGCGTAGCGATGTTGGAGTTCCCAGGGATCCGCTACTTCTGCTTCCCGGCTAGAGTGAGGGTTCGGGAGTCGTTGGCGCACTGTATGTGTGACCAATTGCAGAGGCACTACCTGTTTGTGGCGCTGATCATCTGCACGTCCTTGAGGAAGGTCATGTACATCTACGTCAACCATGTTTGTTTGTGGAAATGTTTTCCTACTTACGGTCTACGAGGGTGAGCCCATCTGTAACCGTTATAAGTATCGCCTAGATATGATCTTGGCAGTTGCAACCTTAGGAATTTTTTTGTTTTCTATGAAATGAACCCCATCACAAGTGTCAAAACACCTGAATCTCATTTCACTCACCAAGTGTCAATACACTTGAATCTTGATTCAACCTTTTCATGTGATAAGAACCTTTCTCATTGTTTTCATATTGAACTCATTCAATATCTCGTCTATGTACATTTCGCACAACCATATTAGCGTCTAAATCTATACATATAGACACTGGTTCCTAATATTCTGGTTTTTTCCTAAGTCCTTCATCGAAATCCAACTTTAATGAAATTCTTAACCTGTGTCAATAAAAGATACATCATTTCCAATCAATAAGATGTCTTCTACATAATGTATTAGAAATATGTCTGAGTGCTCCCACTTAATTTCTTGCAAATGCAAGGATAGTCATCGTCTCTGATGAAATTTAATCTTTTAACAGTTTCATCACAGTGAAGATTCCAACTCCGTGATTCTTACTTCAACTATTGAAGTCCGCATGCCCTTTTAGCATCCTATGAATTAACAAAACCATTCAGACCGTGTCATGTACACGTCTTAGGTAACCAATCTATTAGGATAACTTCACAAGTCATCCCCGTATTTTGCCACATACGTGGGTTCGGTCCTCCAAGGCCTGTTAGAGCTTATTTGTTTGTTCAACTACCATATACGAAAAATTATATGTAGTGGTTGCTACAATAATCCCTCCAGACTAAATATCGCTTCAAAATATCAAATCTTGTCATAGTCAACTCCTTGAATATTGTTGTAAACTCTTTAGCGATATGTCGACTACTTCATATAGGAGAAACATCCATGTCTGTTTCTTTATAGATCCAAATATGATCGATAGGCTTCATGCCTTTTCGAATGGTCTTCCAAGTAGAAAAATTTGATTACTTGTGTATGGAAACTATCATAGATTTTATGACTTCTAGTCATTTGATGGAGTCAGGTCCCATCATCGCTTATTTGCATACAGTTGGTTCATCATTGCCAAAACAATAACGATTTTTTATTCAAATCTCACTATTTGATTGTTATCCGACCTACACGGTTCAATAGGAACTCAAATCTATGAGATCACAACCTTTGTAACCATGGGAACCATGCGCATTATGGCCGCCTTCGGGACACTTTCTGGCGCCGTGCTACTCAGCACATCATTACTAGGAAACTAGCTATAGATAGAAAGGATTTCTATGGCCCATATAAAAGTTCATGCTCCATAGAATTATTTCTGTGGCGCATATAGACACAGGCACCATAGAAATATGGCAATTATTTGGTGCACGCAACTCATATGCGCCACAGAAATATGTGTTTCCGTGGTGCATATTTTCCCGTGCACCACAGAAATGTGATGGGACCCACAACCAACTATGGGTGGATGGGATTCTGTGGTGTATATGTCTATATGCACCATAGAAAGTGATGATTCTATGGCACATATAGACATATGCACCACAAAAAGTTGAAAACATATCCCACCCCCCGTGGATCGCCTTTTAAGTTTTGTAAAAAATAAATGAAAATGGTAAAAAATTCAAAAATAATAATTCCTTTGAGATGTAGTTATATTTTGGGGTATTGTTGTAGGGAAAATTTAAAAACATGAATTTATATGTATTTTGCAAAAAAAAGGTCACGGAACGGTAAAACGGCCATAACTTTTTCATACGATGTCGAAAAAAATCTTTAACCTGTCAAAACAATCGTCTCGAAATTTCCCATCCGAATTCAACTACCAAAGGTTGTTCTGGATTTTACAAAATCCCAAAATTCAAGAAGAGTAAAAAATTATTTCAAAAATAAGATTTGTCCTGCAAAACAATAAAAAAGGGGGGAGACAATTATGTGGCGCATTTTGGTAATATGTGTCACATAATTGTTGGGCAGGATTCGAATTTTGAATCCCGTCGGCGCCCCTTCTCCCACTCTTTTCTCCTTCTCACCTCTCCTCCACTTCTTCTCTCCTTCTCCTCCCCTTTCTCCCCTTCTCCTCCCTCCTCCTTCTCCAATCTCCGGCGACCCCTCCTCCACCCCGGCGACCCACTCCTCCTCTGGTGACCTCCAAATCCAGTGACCCCCTCCTCCATCGACGACCTCCTACTCCTCCTCCTCATCCTCCTCCTCCTCCGGTGACCTCCACCTCCGGCAACCCCCTCCTGCACCAGCGGCCTCCTTCTCCTACTCATCCTCCTCTGGCCACCACCTCCGATAGCCTCCTCCTCTAGTGACCCCCATACTCCACCCACCTCTGGCCTATCCTATCCCTCCTCCGGTGACTGCCACCACCGGCCTAGATCTGGCCCGCTTTTTTTGAAATTCAATAAAAAAATTGTGGCGCATATTGCAATATGCATCACAAAAAAATTAGTGGCGATGTAACAGTGGCGCATCCAATATGTGCCACAGAATTCCAAAAATATGCGCCACTGATAGCTTGTTTCCTAGTAGTGCATGTAGCTCAAGTTCATCAACCTAATCAAAGTTCTATTGTCCTCCCATTTAACTTTTACCGATAAATTCGTTCTCAAGAAACTTGATGTTCTAAGCGACAAGCACTTTTGTCTTTGGTGTTATGGAGAAATACCCAACAATTGATTTGGGATTCTTTAGGATAACCTAAAAAAACATGCTTATGCGACTTTGATTGTAATTTGTTTACTTATGACTAGCATACCAAAATTTAAGAAAAGACAACTCAGGTTTTATCCCATGTGATGTGCAACTGCAGGTGAATCTTCAACCCTGGCGTATCTCCATCCATTGAAACAACACATGATCTAAATTAAACTAGAAAGATCTTATAAACAAAGGTAAAAACAAACAAGTCTAGTAGACCTCCTTATTTAATTTCCTTTTAGCATTGTTTTCCAAGGTTTGATTAAATCTAGGTACGGTCTACTAGGGAAAAGTTACTATACTGCATCTGTTAATCCGGATCGAAGCTATCACCAATGCGTGGTCTACAAGATGCGTGGTGGCCATAACTCTAAAAAGAACAAGGGGAAAGAAGGAAGAGAAGACGAGCATTGGGTATGGCCTCCTCCCTTGATGCCGTTTAAATAGGCTAGGGGGAGGAAGCCACCAACCAAAGTGCAGAAGACTAGAGTTACTGCAAGGGAAGTCCTTTGGATTACTTAGGAAGCAAATCCACTTTGCCAAGATCTTCGTCAAAAGATGCAGATTGGATCCCGAGGAGCTCCGCGGGCATCCCACTCAGTCCAGCGCCCTAGCTGGGTGAGGCACCGCCCCGAGCGGCGGACGGGGGCCACTGTCGGTTAAGTGCTCTTCACGGGTCATGGAATCACAGGCTCCAGGCCAGGTGTCCTGCGGACAACAAAGCCGGGAAACCCGGAGAGTTCTCCCCAGGTTGATTCACAGATTCGTTGCCCGACACGAGATATTTACCGAGTAAAGAGTAGGACAGCTGTCAAGTGATGCCTGACCCAAGTGCAGACTATGCAGTGGGAACACTACGTATAGGACCAGTGGTAGGACCAAGACCACGCCTCGCCCACTAGCAGCACTCGAACGACGTGTGGCTTTCATTCATGTTTCTCCTTGCCACATGGCCGCACAAGGACTCTGCCGGGGTATCCTCTCTGGGCCCAATATGCTCCCGCCGACAACATCGGCTCGGATAGACCACCCGGAGATAGGAATCAAGGTGACATAACAAGTCCTGCGCCAGTCTATTGCAGTCATTAAGCGACACACAACATCGAGGCAGGATTTCCAGGCCACGTTGCAGGCCATGGCCGCCACATGGCTGAGCCCTCACCGTGGCGTGTGATCTGACCCCTGTGGTGTCCCCTTGCCCGTATAAAAGGAGGCCTAGGTAAAACTTAGAGAGGGGAGGAACTAAGTTTAATATTGTGATAATAAGATAACAACTAGTTGCATAACGTATGGATCTGCTCACTGTGTACCTAAACCTGGGTAAAAAACCCTTTATCTCTCGCAGTGAGTGTGTTCGTCTGGTTTACCGATCGAGCTCGCCGAACACTGTGCCCCTGGATGAACAACAAAGGGGACGCATACCCCCGGTGTCGAAAATCAAGACACGACACTTAGTGCAAACATCACATTTCGAGGATCATCTCCAAAACCATCACCATATAGACCCAAAGGCTTCAACCTATTGCTGTTACTCCACTTTGGAGAGTCAGCAGGGGGTGTGAGCATGTCATCCTGAATGCACTCCTTTGCGTGCCAACACATCAGTTTTGTCGTATCCGGATTTGCATATAAGCGTGTCAAACAAGTAAAATTAAGCAGGTGCCAACACACTTTTACCGGGATGTCCTTCCTACCCAGTTTTTTGTGCTTCTTCTTCCTCGCCTGATCGGTGTCCATGTCATCCTCATGAAGGTTCGCAGCATAGAAAAGAAAAAAAATGTACGATAAAAATACCAATTGCGCCAAGATATAATCTAGTAGATGGTAGTAACGACTAAGGGGTGATCCAGAAAAACTCACCCTTGAAGACCGAAAGCTTTTTCAAAAATCTGATTTTATTGTTGATGTAGTCGATCACTTGCCGATCTCAAGATCTAGTTGTAGAGTGCCGCAAACAAGCAGGGTATCCGTACTCAGGCGCACGTCCATCTCCCAACAACCTTCCCGCATCCACTCCAGTAAAGCAGCGGAAGGAGTAGATAAATATTACTCCGAGAAACCAACGGAATATGAGAATTCCTAGAGATGGAAGAGAGCCTTCACAAAGAGGTGGTGCAAATGGAGAGAAGGAGAGGAGGGACTTTTATAGGGGAAGAGTCTGCCCCCTCTTGCCTCATTCATTTCCTCATTCATGTGAGTGAAACCCCCATTTCGATTGCATTAAATGCCCATAGCATAAATGCATTTCTCTCTTTTAATAAAATTGTTTTATTTATTTTATTCAGAATTTTGTTAATTAATTTAATTAAAAAACATTCACATAAAACCCCTTGCATTGTTTCAATATTACACCTGAAAACATTTTCATCTATTTGACCTGAAATAATTCTAGTGATCATCAAAACAATTTCAGCTCTATCAATATTATTCTCGGATATGTTTTATCTACCACTTAGTGTTAGAGAACCTGAAGTGTGTCACCCTACGGTTCACAAATGATGCAGACATGATAGAGACACCTGTCTTATCAATAGTCAGAAGCGGGATCTAGAGATCCATACTGACTCCCACATATTCAACGATGACTCTAGTGATCGTGTGAACCATTAACGTCGTAACCAAATCCCTTTCTCTCGCAATATATTATATGTCCGGGATTCAATCATCGTTATCCCCATACCTAGTTTAATCTCGTTACTAACAAGTACTCTTTTCTTGTTCTCATGATATAACAGTCCTTGTGATCAAATCACCTACTTGCAAGTTGTTGTCAATGTGATATCATCGAAAGGGCCTAGAGTATATATCTCTCCGTCATTGGGATGGGCAAATCACACTCTTGATCCATGAGACTCTACATAACACTTTTGGAGTACCTAAACCCTCCTTTATAGTCACCTTGTTATGGTATGATGTTTGATGTTATCAAAGTACTCTTTCGGTGTTAGAGATTGACATGATCTCATGGTCTAAGGATTAGGGTTACTTCGTATGACATATTATGGCAATGCAAGTATTAATATACTTCGAGTGAGTGTTCATCACATCATTCCACCAATGCTGTGACCCCTTAATTAACATCATCCAATGTCTATTATCAAGAAATCTTTGATCATATTGTTAATCAACAAGCTAATTTATATGAGAGGCATAACTAGGAACTTATGTATTTGTTTATTAACCACACATGTATTAATGTTTACTATTAACACAATTATATCATCAGATAAAAACATTTATCATAAGCAAGGAATAAGATAATAACCACTTTATTATTGCCTCTTGGGCATATTCCCTTCACCTCACTGCTGTTGTCATCTTCCATATTAGCTGCCTCAACCTTCGAAACCTTGAACCTTGGAAATTTGCACATCGGGCATTCATGCAAATTGATGTAGGCATCACCGCGATACAATATATAATTATTTTTACATGCATGTATTCTCTGAACCTCCATTCCCAACAAACACACAATTCGCTTAGCTTTGTAAAAACTATCTGGCATGTGGTTTCCTTCAGGAAGAAAATCTTGTAAGAATGTTAACAACTTGGTTACACTCTTATTTGACCATCCGTATGTTTTTTCATCTACATAAGTTCTAGCATAGTAGCTAACTTTGTGTACTGCGTCTTACACCCATGGTACATTGGTTTCTCCAAGTCTTCGATCATGGAAGCATATTTATTGTAAATTTTCTGATCCTCATAGTTTTTTTTCAACTCCAGCAACATCTAATCGACTCACATTGTGTTCTTCAACATCTTACATGTTCTCTTATGATGATGTATTGTACATGTCGTTTGTCTGACCAATCTTATCATCAGTTGATGGAAACATTGTGATAATATAAACATCATCCATGTTGGCATCCTCATAAGAATCACCCTCCTCATATACTTTGTCGTACTTCTCCGTGGTGGATCCAATAATCGTACCCTGCCATGAATCCCCTTTTGATCAAATGTGTCTGAATATGTGAAATGCTCGTAAAACTCTAGATGTTTTTACAGTCATAGCACGGGAAAAGTATCCACGAGTCCTATGTATGAACTGCATTCATTTTAGCTGTGTTAAAAAACCGCATTAACACCGTCAAGGTACACATCGGTCGCACGATTCCCGTGGTACATCCACCCACGATCCATCTGCAAAAAAGAAAACAAATTAATATGCACAAGTAATAAAATATGAATTCACATGCATTTAATACAACATTTATCCAAAAACAAATAGATGAAAACTGAAGTAATCCAAAAAAAAAATACGGGCGTCTGGTTATTATCCAAAGGGTCCGAATTATCCTCTTTATGACCCGGCTAGACCCTTCTTCCTCGCTTTCATCCTCACTCTTCTGGAGCCCCCTTTATGCCTCGCGCCCTCTCTCTTCTCCCTCCCGAACCATCATCGCCGGCTGCGACCACCCGTCCCTGTCCATCGGCCGCAGTTTAGATCGAGCACCCCAGCATCTGGATCTCGCCGCCACGAGGTGCAGTAAACGTCAAATCGTTGTCGTGCCTTAGATCTCCACTGTCTGAGTACGTGTCACCATGATTAGGACAATGAACGATAGTAAGATCCTCGTCGGCCTCGGGAACTCCTCCTTGTTAGATGAGGTACTAAGCTTCTAGCTTTTGTCTCTCTAGTTCTATTTGTTTGGAAATTTTGGATGCATGTGTTAATCTTTTCCCAATTAAATTTGTTTTTAAATTTTTCTAGGAATCATCCTGTGACTGCGGTATTCATGATGGATTTTCCCAGTTTCAATGTTGTCTAGATGAAAAAATCATTGTCCTGGAAGAATTAGACTTTATAAGGGAGGAGAAGACGAAGACAGGTGAAGAATTGAGGAAGACCAATAAAGAATTGAGGAAGATGGAAGAGAAGGTAAGGCTAGCTCACGAGACAATCAAAATGTTGGAGCATGCAATGAAAACTGTCAACGAAAAAATGGAAAGGGGTGTGGAAGAGAAGGGGCAAATATAGTTGGTTTTGGTCGATATCATTGATGCACACCAAATCAAGAAGCAAGAAAGCAGGCCAACAACTCGGTTAAAGATGAATAATATAAAAATTATGCTATTTGGAAGGAAAGGTGTCTACAATATGACTTAGGTGCCATTGTTATCCCAGTCGCGATTATAATAGCCATGTCCGGGTTTTTTAAATGCATCAACTAGTTGTTACTCTGAGCATGATTGTATATTGTACTAACCTTTATGTGAGAATTGAATTCATGATATATGTTGTTTGCAAGAAAAATAGATTGTACAAAATTAAAAGTGGCAAGATTAAAACGCACCTTCAAAATAACACTGACAAACTCACCCCTGCATAAAGCCTTTATCCATATAAACTCATCAGCACAAGATTAAAATGGTTAGTGAATTTCTAAGGCATCTCACTAGCAAAGCCTTGATTCATATATATAAGCAACAACAAAGGAGACCGTAAATGTGTAGGGGTTTGTAGCATGGAAAACAAAAAATTTCTACCGCACGAACACACACAAGCCAAGATCTATCTACTAGATTGTAGCAACGAGTCGATAGAGTACTCACCCTTGAAGATTCCAAAGCGGTTAACGAGAGAAGATTCTCGTGGGTGATGTAGTCGTTCACTTGTCGATCTCAAGATCGCGTAGATGATCCTTCGGGCGTCGTGTTCCGGTAGTGCTCCGGCAGTCGGTCACACGTTCGTTACTCGATGAAGACTTTCCTCTCCCTTGTTCCAGCAGGAAGCGGAGGTTGTAGCTCTCTCCTCGCGATTTCGGCAGCACGACGGCGTGGTGTCGGAGTTTAGAGGGAAGATCCCACAGGGCTTTGCCTAAACTGGAGCGAGTATGGCAAAGTAGAAGAGGGCCTCGACGATCTAGGGTTTAGAGGGCACCGATGGGGTGGTGTGGACGGCGTCTAGGGCAAGGGCCTTGACCTAGTCAGTGACTTGGATGAGGGTCTAGGCGGCAACTACTAGAGGGGTAGGTGCCAAAGCTAGGGCTTGGAGTTGTGGGGCAAGGGGGCGCCCCTCCCCTATATTTATGAGAGGGACGAGCGGCAAGGGGAGGGGGAGTCCTCCCCCAACTCCCCTTTCTTGGCCGGCGGATCGGAGAGGGAGGATTCCTTCCCTAGGTAGGAATCCTTCCCTCCCTCCACTTGGAAATATTGTCCCAGTTTGACTTTTTCAAACTGCCCTTTTGACATTCAAATTAGAGTTTGATTTCTCTCTTCCAAGTGTCCAGCCAAATGACCTAGGACATGATGCAACCATTCCACTTTGTCATGACACATTCATGTACCCTTCCCCTTCCAGATCGGTGAACCTTCTAGACCCTTCTAGAACATTTCGGTGAAAACACCGGAACCATTCCCGTACTCCGGAATTGGACTTTCCTTATATGAATCTTATTCTCCGGACCATTCCGGATCTCCTCGTGATATCCCGGATCTCATCTAAGACTCCAAACAACATTCGGTGTTCTTACTCACATTCCATATGTACTAAACAACATTGAATCCTTAAGTGTGTCTCCCTATGGTTCGTGAATTATGCAGATATGACCGAGACTCTTCTCCGATCAATAACCAATAGAGGAATCTGGAAATTAATATGGCTCCCACATATTTCTATGATTACTTCATGATCGAATGAACCATTTACATACGATACCAGTTTCCCTTTGTCTCATGATACTTTACTTATCCGAGGTCTGATCGTCAGTATCTCTGCATACCTAGTTCAACCTCGTTATCGATAAGTACTCTTTACTCATTCCTATGATATGTGATCCCTTGTGATCCCGTCACATGCTTGCAAGCTAGTTGGATGACATTCCAGCGAGAGGGCCCAAGATATATCTATCCATCATATGGATGGACAAATCCCACTCTTGATCCATGTGCCTCAACACATACTTTCCGAATACTCAATGCCACCTTTATAACCACCCAGATATGAAGTGGTGTTTGATATCATCAAAGCATCCATCCAGTGATGATGATTAACATGATCCCATGGTCGAAGGATTTAGGTTACTATGTATCTGAAAGCTTATAGAAAACGAACTATTGAAATGACTTAATCTTTATGCTACGCTTATCTATAGGAGTATGTCCATCACACCATTCTCCTAATGATATGATCTTGTTTTTAATAACATCTAATGTTTATGATTAGGAAACCATGATCATCTATTAACCAACAAGCTAGTATTACAAAGAGGCTATACTAGGGACTCTAACTAGTTTACAAATCACACAAATATTAATGTTTCCGGTTAATACAATTATAGCATGAATGTAAACATTTATCATAAACAAAAATATATAATAATAACTACTTTTATTATTGCCTATTGGGTATATCTCCAACAAAATGGTGTATAATTGAAACCGCCTCTAGTTAGATATATGTTTGAGGTGTTCGGAATTAATAATTACTCTAATTACAAGTTTTCGAGGTGGGCGTTATAATGGTCAGCCTCAGGAGGCGCCTGGAGGTGGTTACTTTTTATTGACGGCTGCGGTTAAAATTTCTAAAGAGACGACCACTATTTTCATTTGTATTAGGGTTCGTCTAGAGGGGTTTGTTTTAGGGATTTCTATTTCCGTGCCCTTGGTTCGTTAGTTATACTCAGTTTTCCTAGCCTCTTAAATTTTCCTCACTTTTGCCCAGCTCCTTCTCTAAAACGCATCAAATAGCTCGAACGGTAGCTGCCATCAGGTTGACCGTTGGCTGACGTGTGGGACCATGAGGGGCTGGTTTGTCATGAACGTGTTATGCTGATATGTGGGGCCGTGTTATGTGGGACCGCATAGGGCCGGTTGGTTGGAACCGCGTTATGCTGACGCGGGGGACGTAGTGTGGGACCATGTGGGATGCATTTGGTAGTTACTCATGCGCACCTCTCGCCTAAATTGGAAGCTTTTTATTATTATAATTGGCCTTTTTAAGAGCGCATTTCCCCTCTCTCTTGCTAACACTTATATTTTTTGCCCAAATTGGTAGCGGATCTAGAGCAGCTTCTCTCTTTATTTATTGTTCCTTTTGGCCCTCGTTTTTACCCAATCTGGTAGCAAATCTAGAGCAGCAAATCTAACTAGCAACATAAATACGTTTAGTAAACGAAGCAAATATATATAAAGAAGCTAATATTGGATAGATAGTACGGTACTTAACGAGGTTCGACAATTTGGCTGCTCAGCAACAGTGCATAAGTTCAACAAAGAAAAAACAAAAGAAGCTGCTTTACAGCAGAAGCTAGAGCAGCAAACAAGATCAGTGGCACCTCTTGGCCTCCGTCCTCCTGGACTCCGCCTCCTCCCTATGGCGCTTGCTCCACTTCTTGCTTCATAGTCCCTTGACCTTGGTGTCGTCGGATTATCACTAAGTACGCCATAGGGGGTCCTAGTGGCGCTGAGAAGATGGGGTGTGAGACGTTGGATGTTCTAGGAGCGGTGAGCACAAGTTTACCCAGGTTCAGATCCGACTGCGGTTACCGGATCCTACTCCTGCTAGCAACCAGTAATATATCGGCATAAGTCGAATGTTACAGAGGATTACAAGAGAGGTTTGCCTGTGCGATTTGTGGTTGTGGTTGTTGGTATTGTGTGCCTTAAAGGATCCCATAGGGCTGGTTTATATAGTCACCAAGACCTAGGGTTATATGAGAGACCTATCTGGCTACGTTACAAAGTCGGTAACTAGATACAGCTTGGACTACAAGTAATACTACAGGCCTAAGTGATATCCCACAAGTATAGGGGATCATGTGTAGCCTTTTCGATAAGTAAGAGTGTCGAACCCAATGAGGAGCTAAAGGTAGGATAAATATTCTCTCAAGTCCTATCAACCACTAATACAACTCTACACACACTATACGTTTCCATTATCTAGGAAATAAAACTAGAGCAACAGTACGAGTACTAGAGAAATCCTTGCAAGATAATAAATAATAAGAAAGTAAAGCTAGTTGCAGCAGAAATAAAATATATTAAACTAACAGAACCATGAGTGTGGAATAGTGGTGGTAATTATGGTGGCTTTGTCCAAGTTTAATTGGCGAATAAATCGGGTTCATTGTCTTTGATGCATTTTTCTATGTGGGAGAGGCTAAATATACATGCGCTTCACTACTTGGAATTACATGTATTATATGATTGGATTGTTAGCAAACATCTGTAACTACTAACAATGCTTTAAGGTTTCCCCAACCATAGCCTTAAGTTAATGGTCCTCTTACTCCCATACGTGAACGTTCCGGTTCACGTCCTTAGGTTTCTGTCACTCCGGCAGAACTCCCCCTTCCTCTTACACATACTACAAACTCTAAGATGATTAATCCATGTGCGCACAAATATAATGGACACCAAAGGACTGTACCATATCAACATACAACTCTAATGAACCAAAGACGTTCAACCATTCAATCTAAGAACAAAGAAACTACACAAACATGATATAGATCATAGGATTATAACTTATAGCATCAAACACCATGTTTACATAGGACGGTACAGAGGTGTGTGGGAGGATAAACCACTGCATACTAGGAGCATTAGGTGATGGAGATGGCGGTGAAGATGGTGAAGAGGGCGGCGGCGGCGGGGCGGGGGACTCCTTCCCCGCCGCTGGTATCGTGGGGGAGCACCGCCCCTTAGCCCGCTTCCTTCATGGATTCTTGGGAGCCCTCCCTCATGGAGATGGGATCCATGGGGGAGGCAAAAAAGTGGCTTTGGTGGCTGCAAATCTGTGGGTGGAGGTGTCTCCCACGAATTACGTTTCCTTCCTTTATATAGTTTCTCGGATTACTGTCACAGTAAATCGGGCCTAACGGGCCCGTACGGACTCGAAATTAGCTAAATTTTATGTCCATAACGATTGTCGTGAAATTTCCTACAACTTTGTAGTTTAAGAGTTTTCCGTTTGATGTTATATTCAATCTTAAATGTGAGCATCTTCAAAAAGAGTTCTAAGACAGATTTCTGGAAAATCTCAATTTGACTCCAACAATGGTTCCACTTGTATTCTTGATAATCCTATACATCAAAGTGTAAAACAAGAACATTGTGCACTTTTGCAACTATTAGTAGGTTAGTCCAAATAACTCATGAACTTTATATAAAAAGAAGTGTCAAAAGCATAATAATAGCATAAAACCATCAAAAATTATAGATACGTTATGGACGTATCAACATCCCCAAGCTTAGTTCCTGCTTGTCCTCGAGTAGGTAAATGATAAAAATAATATAATTTTTGAGGTCACATGCACCATCATAATCTTGATCAAACCATTTGCAAAGCATGGATAGATGGATCAAAGTACTCTAAACATGAGCATGAAAGATATAGTTCTAACAATAAGACATAGAAACCAAGTTGCAACATGAAAAGGTTACAAACAAATATCCTAAATAAGAATGCATTGAAAAACGTTTGTTTGTTTCACATAAAGAAAACATAATAATAGTGGTATTCAGCTTGTCCCTCATGGTATAGCAAATCATAAATGCATAGGACACCTTCAAAGTTCATAAGGGTGACTAGATACAAATAGTTCAAGAACAAACAATATCAACCTTATGAATCAATCAACAAGTTTTGGGATAATGCACATAGAACTAAGAATGGAAACTATGATCTCTTAATTGGTGCCTAAGGATAATAGGTGGAGACTCAATGTAATAGTGGACGAAAGGCCCTTCAAAGGGAAGCAGGGATTTCAAGTTTCATAAAGAGCTTCCAAAAATTATGGTACTTGTTAGCTTTCAGCTCTCATTGCCCCTATCATAGGCATCTTGAAGTTATTAAGGTTAAAGTGAACAAAGATGGAGTATATGCTTGACAAAGTATAAGTTGGCAATCTCATGTCCCTTGAGTACGAGGGCCGCTCCTCATGCTACTCAACTTTAGTCGCTGGTAAGTTCTTGTCATAGTAAGTACATGTGTATCATAGAGAACCGCCAACGGGGTACCCCTTGCACATGATACAGGAGCTATCCCATTATCAAAATGACAAGGCAAGCAGACAATAAGCATCTCAGCAATCTTCTTATTTACCATGGGAAAATGGTGTTTTTTCTCTCTTTCCTCTTTTCAATATGTCTATTTTTTATGAGAAAAAAGATTCATAGATTGCTCACTATGGTGATGTTGCAAGTTTCCACCATGATTAGGCATGGCTTAGGCTAGCGGCCCAGACGTTTCTCTAACACACATACATAACTCCATGGACTTAAAAGCTCACCTTTTATTTCACACCAACATCCGCAAACAAAAGAGCATGATATCAATTGTGTACAATGTACAAGTGAAATGTTGAAAGTGTTCCCCAGGACAACATGGTACTGCTAATTCCAACGTATAAGTGCAAGCATATACAACATAAATGACACAATGGTTCAAGTTCATTTAGGGGCAAGAAAAATAAAATGTGCCATCAAGTTTGTGAGAGCTTTAATCACTAAGTTTTCACATAACAAGTTTAATTTGGAAGATAGATAAAACAAGAATATACTTGGAATGGTGTAACACACCATGCATAGGAATTTATAGTGGACACTTTGGAATAACTTGGTTTCTTGGGAGTTGGATGCATGAGTAGATCTTACTCATACAAGTGGAGGCTAGCAAAAGACTGGGAGCGACCAACTAAGAGAGCAATAATGGCCATAATCATGCAGAGTGACAAAACATTACTAATTAGAGCATAAAGTGGTACTACAAGTCAAAAACTAAATGATCATAGAGGCTAGGATGACTGGTTCATAGTCATAACATGGTGTGAGCATGTGCCAAGTCAACCCAAATAAAGCATCAAAGGAGAATACCACAATATTATGCTTTTGTATGCTAAAACAACGCATAATTCTTTCAAGGCACATTAAGCAATCCCAATTGTTTGGAACAAGTCATGATACAGCAATAACCACTAAGCATAGGGTCAAAATAATATCGAACATGACATGATAAGGTCTAGGCCACAGTGAAAACAAACTCCTTTTATACCACTTATAAACATGAAGCTTCCTACACCTTCTCCAACACAAATCAAATTATTTGAAACAACACAGCGAAAACGGGGGTCCAACCACTTTATTCAAGCAAGCTAAGAAAACAAAACCAAAAATCAAAAACTAAGGCGCTCCAAGAACAACACAACAGTGCATGAAACAATAAAAACGAAGTGTCTAGAAAGACTTGAGATTTTTATTGATGAAGAAGGGGATGCCTTGGGCATCCCCAAGCTTTGACGCTTGTACCTCTTGAATATTTCTTGGGGTGACATGGGGTGGCATCCTCAATCTTGAACTTTTGTCCATTCTTCATCTCATTACATCATTCTTTCCTTACACCTGAAAATTTTCCTTCATACAAAACTTCACATAATCTTCATTAGCAACATTAGTGCATTTAAAAGATAATAGACCTTTGGGTATAGTTTCTAAATAGCTAAACTTTCACTAAAGACACAATATACTGTAGAAATTCCCTCAAAAATCTCAATTTCCCAAAAAGAACCGAAAAAGAAATCAATAAGAAGCAAATGCAAATAATGGCAGAAATCTGGCAAAACAGAACAACAGGTAGAATCCTATTTTTTCGAAGATCTTCTATTGCTCAAATCAAAAAGTGTTGAACTAACGAAAGTTATCTAGCAACCTGGAGGATTTATTTAGAAAATTACAGCTCAATCCGACTTACAGAGAATTTTCAAGAATTTTACAGTGGAGCACAAAAATCTGTTTCAGGATAGCAACTCCACAAATCTTACTTCCCTCTTATTAGAGGTTATTCTTGGCACAAAAATCAAATAAAAAAGATAAGGTGAGGTTATTATAGAAGTAATAACTTCCAAGACTTAATAAAACTATTGGGTTATCTTCCAAGAAGTACTTTTCTTTAACGTCTTTAAGTTAGGCACAAGAAGCAAGATTCAAATATTTTCAAATAAAGAAGCATTAAGAGCAACTTTTGTTTTAATAGGAGAGGCAAAAGGTATTCTATACCTTTATTGAATAGGAATTGATATTTAATGGTGCCTTCCTTCAGTTGAAAAGTTCCCATGGGAAGATTTGTTTTGGTTTTATAGGCATGAACACAAGTGTTCAAGTTCGACCCCCACTTAACCATTACTCATCTTTCCAATCACTTTCCTTTTTGAAAACGTTATTAGGTAACTAGTACAACTATTTTTATTTGTAATTCGCAATCCCTATCCATACTAATATAGAGACCAACATAAAACTGAAAGTAAAAACTACTTAAAAATAAATAAAACATGTGCACACAATAATATTCACCGACACACTATTGCTCCCCGGCAACGGCGCCAGAAAAGGTCTTGATATCCCACAAGTATAGGGGATCGTGTGTATCCTTTTTGATAAGTAAGAGTGTCGAACCCAATGAGGAGCTAAAGGTAGGATAAATATTCTCTCAAGTTCTATCAACCACTGATACAACTCTACGCACACTATACGTTTGCATTATCTAGGAAATAAAACTAGAGCAACAGTACTAGTACTAGAGAAAGCCTTGCAAGATAATAAATAACAAAAAAGTAAAACTAGTTGCTTCATCAGTAAAATACACTAAACTAACAGAACCATGAGTGTGGAATAGTGGTGGTAATTATGGTGGCTTTGTCCAAGTTTAATTGGCGAATAAATCGGGTTCATTATCTTCGATGTAGTTTTCTATGTGGGAGAGGCTAAATATACATGCGCTTTACTACTTGGAATTACATGTACTATATGATTGGATTGTTAGCAAATATCTGTAACTACTAATGAACCAAAGACGTTCAACCATTCAATCTAAGAACAAAGAAATTACACAAACATGACATAGATCATAGAATTATAACTTATAGCATCAAACACCTTGTTTACATAGGACGGTACAGAGGTGTGTAGGAGAATTAGGTGATGGAGATGGAGGTGAATATGGTGAAGAGGGCGACGTTGGTGCTGGCAACGGCGCGGGGGACTCCTTCCACGCTGCCGGTATCGTGGGGGAGCACCGTCCCTTAGCCCCCTTCCTTCATGTATTCTTGGGAGACCTCCCCCATGGAGATGGGATCCATGAGGGAGGCAAAAATGTGGCTTTGGTGGCTGCAAATTCGTGGGTGGATGTGTCTCCCACGAATTAGGTTTCCCCCTTTATATACCTTCTCGGATTCCCGTCACCCCATATTGGGCTGCAGTAAATTAGGCCTAGCGAGCCTGTTCGGACTCGGAATCAGCTAAATTTTATGCCCAGAACGAGTGTCGCGAAATTTCCTACAACTTTGTAGTCGAAGAGTTTTACGTTTGACGCCGTCTTTGACCCAAAACATGACCATCTTGAAAAAGAGTTCTAGGACAAATTTCTGGAAAATCTCAATTTGACTTCAACAAGGGTTCCACTTGTATTCTTGATAATTCGTACACATCAAAGTGTAAAACAAGAACATTATGCACTTTTGCAACTATTAGTAGGTTAGTACAAATAAATCATGAACTTTATATAAAAAGAAGTGTCAAAAGCATAATAATAGCATAAAACCATAAAAAATTATAGATACGTTATGGACGTATCACTAAGTCGGTAACTCTTCTGGGTCTTGTCGTTGCCGGAATTGGATCCTCCTATTTCTCTGACTGGGCCGCCCGTGAAGTAAAGCTCTAATCCGTTGGTGGGCCACCCTGGTCAGCGAGTCCTCTGGGTATACCCGGAAAGTATATCCCCAACAGTAGCCCCCAGAAGTCTCCGAGATCCAAAGTCGGACAAACCGTCTAGCTTGATGGTTTCTTCATCTTGAGAATCTTGAAGGGTTCCTGAAAACTTCATTTAATAGTGTAGGATTCCGAGTCAGTGGAGTCGGATATGTTTTGTTCTGAACTTAGTCTTTTCCTTGCTCAGTTTGAAACATGAGTCGGATTTGACAGCAGCGTGCTGGATCACAACTTTTCAGACCAGGTCCTGTCACTAACAGGAGTCCTGTCAACACGACCGTTGGTGGATCCGTTCCCTACGGAATGGAGCACTATTTTAATACTCACACGAGAATCGAGGGGTCGGAGGAGTCGCAAGGAAGCCACCCCCTCTCTCCTCTACGCATGGAGTAAATCGCGCGACTAGCACACGAATCTCCACCGTTCTCACTAATTGTCTCCTCGTACTCCTCGAGCCCTTCACAGCCACTCTCATCTACACGCCGCGAGAAAATTCTCCTTCCCTCACCAATCCTTCATCTTCCTCAGAGCGATGACGTCTGCAAACGAGAAGAAGTTGCAGGGCCTCTGGGTCCCAAGCATCATGGACGACGCTGAGCTCCAAGTCATGGAGGATGAGGGATACATCATCGCCGGCGCGTGGTGGAGCGCCACTGGACACGCCACTCCTTCTCCGTGTGACGGCGAGCGGGTGTTGTTCGGCACGCACATCGACCGTGGCCTCAATCTGCCGTCGTCGGACTTGTTCATCGAGGTCCTCAACTACTACGGTGTGCAGATCCATAATCTTCCTCCCAACTCCCTGCTAGAGCTTAGTACTCATGCAGCATTGTGCTAGGGGTTTCTTGGCATTAGGACTAGTCTCATGCGGTGACCCAGCATACCACTGCATGTGTAGTACACTATAGTCGTTGACATGACATCCACAAAACACCGTTCCATAAATATTACATCCCTTAGAGTGGTACAACAGAAACATTGCGGGTCCATATTACAAACATACACACATTATTAATATTACAATACCAGAAGTTCGATACTTCAAAATATTAAACTTACAAACCAAATATAAACTGTTTCAGTGGAAGTTTTAAAGTTGCAACTTCAACTCCGAATTGAGCTCAACAACTTATTATATATGGTTCATGCTTCTCGGCTCAATTGGTTACTAATAACTAAGGCAACTAATCTGACTCGTTGCCGTCCACTCCATATCTGATCTCGTAGTCCACCCATTCCAAACCGCCATAAAGATTAGGCTCATCATAATAGACATCCACTTGGCCTTCTGCTGCATACAACGGGGTATCTTTTGGATCCTCAAAGTCTAATCAGGGGATCAAAGTAAAGGGTGAGTAACAGCGTTACCCAGCAAATTCATTATATGCAAGTTAGAAAGTTTGATGCTCTAGCTACCACCTCGGACTATCAGTCCTTGGCACTATGCAGTTTTTGTAAATCTTTCTTCAAAGATTGATTTTATTGTTAAAAACTATGCCCATCAACCTCCATAGGTTGACCAGAACTTTCATGGAGTTCCTTTCCTGCTGTGTTCGTAGTTCCTTCCCGGAACAGGGAGTAACAATTTACAGTTCTTACACTCTGCAGAGGTGCGTTACTTTACCCATGAGAGATCAAATCCTTGTTGCACAACCGAGTGTACTTTATCGTCCACAATTCCATGATGTGGGGCCCAGTAGATGATACAAGCCAATCACTGCCCTCTCCACGACCCCGCATGTCTGCATGACCCTCCTGGGCTGACTACACCTCCGTTAAGCCCCCTCTCAGGTAAGCTATAACCATGATGAGTTCCCGAAGACTCTATGTGCTGGTGATGCCCTGGCAAGTTCCATATAGGGCTGACTATACCATTGACAACCACTCATAGATAATCTAGGTACCAAAATCGTAGGGCCTAAAGGTGCCCACCCATGTGTTGGATCCTCGCAAGGAAACACAGCGTCACGTTAAGGTCGTCTTGCCTACACACAGAAGGAAAAGGATATAGCTGACTTCTCCATCCCATTCCAAATCTCATGATTAACGCATGATATACGACGCTAGAATCACTGATGTCATGGTTTGTTAATTCCTAGGTGATTAACCTTATTGCAAATAGAAACCTAAGTTCCATTACTCCCCTAATCCATATCATCACTTAGGATGATATCAACAATTTCTTTATTTGAGAACATAATATTTTCTTTCCTCAAAACATAGATGATAACACACAATTTATAAATACTTTGATAAAGACTCTTCAAAGGACATGAGAAAGTGATGAACTTGCCTTGTGATTGCAAGGTAGTGAAGTCGGATGCTTGCATTGGACCTTGATCTTCTATGTCTACAAAACACCATTATTGCCCGGTAAGGACAATATTTAAAGAAGAAAAAAAATGAATATGCATAGTAATGTAATGCATCATTTATTATTTAACTTCTTTGTGTGTTTTACCCAATATTTTAATTTCTGGAATTTCTTTATGTCATAAAGGAATTCATTTTAAGGAATAACCTTAAAATTTTATAAATATTATATTCACTATTTTTATAATGTAATATATTATTAATAGATTAAAGAAACTAATTTTTTTAACTGTTATAATTGTTTACTTAATATTTCTTTTTTAAGAATAAACATTTTAATGAAAGAGATTTTATTTTGGTATCTTAAATATCAACTTAGTATTTTTATAAAATACTATAATAACTAAATATGATAAAAGTTATTTTATTTATTTTTAGGCATTTTATTGATTTTTAAAAAATTCCTTAAGGTATATATATATTATAAAAATCTTTAACCTAAAGTTCCTTTATTAAAAATAGATTTCTTAATTTAATTTAATAGGTTATTTATTTATAAATCTAAAAATATATTGTTTGCATTTTTAAGTCTTTTATTTTATTTTCTAGGATTTATTGAATTTTAGGGGTATTTTGGTATTTTGCTAAATTATTAAAATCCTTTTAACATTTGGGCCTACCCCATTGGCCATTTGGGCCATTCTTGGCCCAATTGGCCTGGTCAAAACAGCTCCCTAAAGTGGTACTAGCCCTATCGGCCCAGTACACTCCCCTCTCTCTCTCTCGTTCACTCCTCTCCTTCTTCCTCGACCCCGTGGGGTTGGAGACACTGTCTCCGTGCGATTCACGCTGCCCTGGTCCTCTCTGGCTGCTGCCGTGGTGTATGGCATGGTTGTTGACCCTGCTCCTTCATCTAGTCCATTTCGATTTGGCTCTGGGGCTCTCCTGCGGCTAGGATGGCTTCGTCCCAAACCCTAGGGTTTGGGGTGATGTCGTTTATGCCTCCGCCGCTACTCCAGTGGTGCTGTGGGGTGTTCTTATGTTGCTGTGGCGGTGTTGCTCGTCCTCAAGTGTTCTGCGGCCACTGCCTCGTCTCGGTGCGGGTTGTAGTGCCCTTTGGTGCTCGCCATGCCGTCGTGCGCTTGTCGTCCCCTCTGCTTTGTTGGGGATATGCTCTATGGGTATCCTCATAGCATGTCTTCTATCCGGATAACCCGGGTGGCCCAAAGTTGGTAGCATGGCCCATGGCCTGCTGGGCGGCCCAGTTAGATGGATCCATAAGGGAGGCCCATGCCGGATAAAGGAAGGCTACGGAGGAGTCATTGATGTACCCGGAGCCTTGGAGTGCAAGACATGCTTGAATAATTGTAGACAGTGTAGGGCTCTATAATCTGTCCGGGTAGGACTTTTCCCTGTAAACCTAGGACCTGTCGACTATATAAGTCGGGCCTATGGGAAACTTTAGGGAACAATCTCAGATGATAACTTAGACGTTCTAGTCACCTCGCACAGCGAACCAATCCCTGTAACTTGGCGTATTGCCATTATAGTGATTTATAGCAGGAGTAGGATTCTGCCACCGCTGTGGGATCTGAATCTGGGTAAGCTATGTAACCTCGTACCCGTCAACCGTCCGCCTTCCCCCATGTCTCTAAACACGCACTGTGAGGACCCCTCCATGGCGTACTCGTCGGCAATACCACGACAGTTGGCGCCCACCGTGGGGCAAGAGGCGCTTCAGGCTCTTCAGCGGGCGAGGACCAAGATCTTCGCAGGAATTGGCGAAACCGTAGCCATCGATCGTGTTCTCTTCTCCGGCAACATTCCGATCATCCCTCCCGATGAGTTCTGGATCCCGGCGAAGACGAACCCTACGCGATGCTCGATCATCCCCATCGAAGATATCCACCTCTTCATCGGCAAAACCCACTCGGGCACTAGTTCCCTGGGAGTCGGAGGAGCATCAAGACCCGCACGGACCACCTATGGGCAGGATACGTTCGTGAAAGGATCGATGTCGGATCTCTCTTCGGAGTTTGCCGGCAAAGATCGAGAAAATTCAAGGCCCACCCAAACCACCCCTATGCAGGATATAACGGTGGAAGATCGCTGCAAGTCCGCCGGCTTCGACCGCGCATCTGGAGACTAGAGATCCAAGTTCGTCGGCGTGGTTACCATCTTCGATCTGGCGCGTTGCGTTTAGAGAGATGGCGAAAACCCCCACGATTACCTTGCCAGGTGGCTCCGTATACGAGCCGTTCTGGCGCATTACCCCAATGATGATGCTATGTATCACTTTGTGGAAGGACTGGACCAGGGAACGCTTCTCCGGCATTCTCTAAGGCGGCAGCAGGTTTTAGGACGCCTCACCTTTGAAAGCATGGTGAACACCGTCAACAACTACGCGGAGGCTGAGGAGGCATCTCAGACAGCTCTTGCGCTCATTGATGGTGAACACCGTCAACAACTATGCCTCACTTTGTTTTTCATTCCTCTGGCGCAGTCGACTTGGACGAAGCGTCATCAGCAGCAGGAGAGCCATCCTCTTCGAAGTCGACAGTGTTGAGGGACTCGGAGGAGCTTTGGTTGCCACCGTCAATGGTTTTCATGGGCACAAAGACGTTAGGGTCAACCAACTCGGAAACTCTGGTGTCAAAACCCGCGAGCGACGCCAAGATAGCTTCGTGATCTATCTTTTGGCCTTCGTCGTCTACGTCGGGGATACTGTAGGTCATCGTGTCGATGTCGGCATTTTTGTAGTGTGCCTTGACCATTGACAGCGCCATCCTCGCGCTATCCCGTGTACATGAAGCTTTCCATCTTGCAATACGCTCGGGGGCTCGGTGCAAGATCTCCGAGAACTTCGCCACATAATCCACCGCTTTGATGTTGATCCGGAGGTGCTTGGCTATCTCCTTAGCTTGTGTGATGGCGGTATTGATAAAGTTGCTGACAAGGATCATGCATTCCTTTGGTGGAGGAGGCGACTGGGTCAACCCAATAGGAGCTACAAATTTCCGACAAAGGAGCGCATGAGTTCAATAACGAAAAAAGTTCAGAGTATCTAGCTTACAGAAATACAAGGCGGAGAATTGCTTATTGAAGATGCTAATCTCGGTCTGCTGGAGAGTTTCCACCAGAGAATCCCGTTCTTGTCGGAGGATCTTGTATGCGTCAAGATTGCGCTGATTCTGCTCATCGGCAGCTTTCTTCTGCTCTTTTAGCATCGCGATCTCCTCCTTCAAGCGGTTCATCTCTGTGTTGGCGGACTCCTGTAGGACTTTCATGGAGTCCTCATGCATCTTCAGCATATCCTTCCTCTCCTGCTTAAGGATCTTGTTTTCGCTATCCAGCTGCTGAATATGCTTGGATTTCTCAACAATATCCTTAGCCTTGGAAATAGTTTTTGCAAGGCGGAGAAAGAACAGTATACAGTGAATACTCGGAGTATGTTGGCACAAGACCAAGTCAGAATAAAAAAAAAGAAAGGAAAAACAGACGCTTGCTCGTGGTGATTTGTTCCTTCAAGAAGGCAGTTTTACCCTTTTCGGCTTGCAAATCCGCACGCATATTCTGGTACTTGTCATTGGCCACGCCTCTCCGAGCATTCTCATTCTGTGGAAATAAAATTCAAATGCTATTTAGTCTACTTGGAGCATCTAGCCAGATAAATATCCACCTAGAGGCTTGGGGGCTACATTGAGAGTTTTTAACTTAGCAAATATGCTTGGTCTTACTTTAAGCATCTAGTCAGAACTGATTCAATTTTCAGCTAGAAGCTTGGGGGCTATAGTATAAAGTTTTTAAACTCCATCATATGCTTAGTCTTTCTTTAAGCATCTAGTCAAAACTAATTCAGTTACAACTAGAAGCTTGGGGGCTATAGTATTGAAATTTACAAATACTACGTATGCTACTCTTAAATCATCTAGTCAGAATAATTCATTCAAACTATATGCTTGGGGGATACAGTGAGAAGTTTTCTAGCTTAGTTACTCTTAGAGCATTTAGATGCAAAGATCTATGGTTTTCCGTCTAAATCCTAAGGGGATATAGTGGGATACTCATATGAAATGCAAAAGGCAAATAAAAACTTACAAGTGCGATGATCTTGAGGTTGGTAGCACTCTAAGCAAGCAACTTGCCAAAGGAAAGGCTATTTCCTTGCAGGATTTCTTCTTGCCGGAGAAGCTCCTCAAGACCGCATGTTGGAGATGTCGGCGCTGCACCAGGAACCAAGGCAGAGCTACTCGGTGTAAGTGCCGGGTAGACTATCTTCGGGAAGTCTACAGTTTTCCTGGGTGTAGAGGTGCCGCCTTCGGCAGACATACCACTATCCACCAGAGCCTTACTGCTACCGATGGCATCCTTAGCTAAAGATTCACCATTTTGGTTGCGGCACTTTCTTGCATTGCCTGTTCGCCGACAACGGCAAGCTCCACGGAGGCACCTGAGTCCACTTCCATGGCGGAAGGGCCAGATGCATCTTGGCCTTTGAGCTTGTCGGAGCAGGCGTAGGCTAGACGCTAGGAGTGACAGGGGTGATGGCGGAGATGCGTGGGGAGACACGTCATGATGCAACATATCCTTGATGTTTCTAGAAGCCCCCAAAGTTTTGGAGGTCTTCTTCAAATTGGTTGTGGCCTTCTTCCTGAAACGTGCAAAAAGTATAAGTACAGGAATAAGACAAGCAATGGACAATGTCGGAGAGAAAGAAGCTTACACAAGAGGGAGTGCTTTGGCAAAGGGGATCCCGGTAACCTTTCTTTTCTCCGCCTCCAGGGCGGCGGTAGTATTTTTGGAGGCTCCACCCTCCGTCTTCTTCTTCTTGCCTCCATCAGCAGCGTCAGAGATGGAGCTCTTCTACTTTCGCGCCAACAGGACATCATCGTCGGACACGACGGTGACTTCCTTCATCTTTGGATCATAGATTTGGACAGCCATGCTATCCTCCTCTAGATCGCTAAGCTGTTAAGTGAAAACTCAGAGTGTTAGATGAGGTGGTAATGACTAGATGGAAGAACTAGAGTATGTGTCATACACGGAAAATAAACAGGTACCTTTGGGCACTTGCTCTCCTCGAACATATCGTAGGTGATGGCGAAGCTACACTTCCTGTCCTTCACCTTGACGATGTCCTTGAGGCGGAGCTTGACGGAGTCGCTGGAGAAGTTGTCCTCTGAGATGCGGAGGCTATCTTTCCTCTCCTTGGTACACTCATGCACCAACTTCGATGGTGCTGCAGAGGTTGGATCCGCCTGATGAACCAGCACATGGCCGGGTCCAATCCGGTCAGACCCGTCTCTACGAACCACTATATTCGCATTATAGCGCAGGAAGCGTCGATGTCAGAGGGAAGGGAGGCCTCGGATCTCCATGTTGAGGCTTCGGAGGCAGCTCCATCGACGAAGTCCGGATACGTCGCTTCTCGGCCAGCCAGAGGGATATCTGGGCCATAGAAGTACGTCTGTTGCCAGTTTTTACAAGACTCATGGCCGACGATGTCGGGGAACCGCCGGCCAGGCCGGATCTTAAAACTATCGTGCCGCAGTTCTTGAGCTCGTCCTTGTTGGCTCTGGCTTCCCGCTTGACGGTGAAAAAGTATATAAAGAGATCTAGCCTAGGCCTAATCCCTAAGTCACCCTCGCAAAGCGCCGCGTATTTGCTAAGCGTGAGGATGCTATTGGGGGAGAGGTTTTGAGGCTGTACTCGGTAATGGTTGAGGACAGCTAGGAAGAAATTGGATATGGGCAGGGAGACGCCACGTACCAGTTGGTCTTTGAGGTACACCTTCTCTCCGGCTTGGGGAGAAGGGGTGACCTCGCCGGCCGGCGCCGCCCGCCAAACGAGCCCCTCCGTCGCAGGAAGGTAGCCCTCAATGATCAGATCCTTGATATCGCGGTCCGCGAGGTCCGAACCACGCCAGTCCGCCTTGTGGGAGTCGTTTTCCTCCTCCAGCAGCTCCAGCACCGCTGGATTGTGGTCGCTGCCAGTGGCTTCGACCACCGCGGATTTGGGCATCACTAGGCCCTCTGGGGGCACGAGGACGATGCTCGCCGGCTTCGTCACGGCATCGCCTGACGCTGCCATGGAGGGGGCGGAGCTACTGCTGGCCATTGGGAGGTTAGGGTGGAGACGGGGAAAGGTCGAGGAGCTAGGTTTTTTGCAGAACATGCGGAGAGTTCGAGGAGGCGCTCGCTGGAGGAAGAAGACGATGCAGAGGAGAATGAGGTGAAAGGTAAAAATTCCACCACTGTTACAATTTATAACCTCTGGCATCAAGATTCGTGCAAGACGATCGAATGGTTGACGCGTGGACGACGTGTGCGGGAGCGTGTGCGGATATTTTTCCACGTTGCCAACCATCGCCGCCAACGGTTCGTATCGCTCGCGCGGGAAAAACGGACATGATTGCGTTCTATGCATGTGTGAGTTACGAGGCGTTGCTGACCTATGTCTACGTCGCCCTAGCTGTCACTAGCAGGTGAACCATCACATCGGAAGATTTCGGCATGGACGGATCCAGTCCAGCTACGGAAGAGTACGGTAGAAGATTCCGCAATTCTCCGGCTTACAAATTGAAGACGGAGAAAACCTTGTAGGGTTCTTTGGGAGGACTACAAGATGTTGCTTGACGATTTGCCGACATCCATCTAGACGGAGCATTCAACGTGAAGAGGCAATACGGCGCAAGATCTCGGAGTTCTCCGGGGGCTACTATTGGGGATATGCTATATGGGTATCCTCATAGCATGTCTCCTATCCGGATAACCCGGGTGGCCCACAGTTGGTAGCATGCCCCATGGCCTGCTGGGCGGACTAGTTAGATGGATCCAGAAGGGAGGCCCATGATGGATAAGGAAGGCTACGGAGGAGTCATTGACGTACCCGGAGCCTTGGAGTGCAAGACACGCTAGACTAATTGTAGACAGTGTAGGGCTATGTAACCTGTCCGGCTAGGACTTTTCCCTGTAACCCTAGGACCTGGCGACTATATAATTTGGGCCTATGGGAGCCTTTAGGGCACAACCTCAGACGATAACTTAGACGTTCTAGTCACCTCGCACAGTGAACCAATCCCTGTAACTCAGTGTATTGCCATTATAGTAATTTATAGCAGGAGTAGGATTCCGCCACCTTTGTGGGATCTGAACCTGGGTAAGTTGTGTAATCTCGTACCCGTCAATCGTACGCCTTCCCCCACGTCTCTAAACACGCACTATGAGGACCCCTCCATGGCGTACTCGTCGGCAATACCATGACATGCTTCCTCTTCTAAACTACAGCGATGACCTCTAGTGAGTCTAATCCTGATCTCCCCTCGTGTCTGTTGTCCTCTGCCTCCCTTGATCTTATCTGTGTGTCTCAAGTGTGCATACCTAATTAGGGTTCATGTCCTGTTTAGGGTTCCTCCCTCTGTTTTGGTTATATATGATGAACTTGAACTAGTAGTGAGGATTAGTGAGGATTGTGATCAATTACACTAAATTGATCAATGTTTACATTTGAATTTCATGATGCTAGTGGCCTTATAGCACTGATTCCAATTGATAATAGGTCATGGCCTAAATGGTAATTCTACTGTGGAGTTTGACTTGTGTCGTTGGTGATTTGTGAATTCACCATTGTCAAGATATTAATACTGACAGTAGTACTGTCAGTGATTGCCCACTGAATTGTTGAGCTCTAACTTGTGATATTATACTTAGAATTAAGTTAATAATGTGATTATAGTGATACTCTGATTATGTGGATGGATATAGACTTGGTAATGATTCCTGGTGGTTGATTCTAGGAAAATGATATTTAGTGTCTTACAAATTTATTAATGAAAGCTTAATAATGGATCTGCTTGATTTAGAATCTGTTCTTGTGACACCATCTTAAAATGGAACACAAGTCTAGGTTCTAATACTGTCTTGATTCTATTGGTGCTTAGCATTGGATTTATGTCAAAGATAAGTTGAAAGCTTCCTTTTTAAACATGATAATCTATGATGTTGGTATGAGACTTAGGAACTAGATTCCTTTCATGCTGTCCCTCGTAGACATGTTCTGATATTATCATTAGTTACTGGATCTTGAATCCTTTTGCTAAATTGGTTGAAGTGCTCATGGTTTTATATGAGTTCATAAGATTTATGGATTCTGGGGTGCTAATCCACTAGGAGATGTGCCAAGAATTCATAAGGCTAAGCTATGGTCGTATTGGAATATAAGATTTGGCTATAATATCCAGGATCAATGATGCTGGTCTGAGATCTTGGGTTGATTTGAAAGATTTTAGCATACTCTTTATTCAAAAATATCATCTGTGATGGATTCACCCCACTTGGGTAATTTTTGAGAGATCTAGATATAAAACAACACATATATCTGAATCTAGAGAAGATGATTAGATCATGTGAGGGTTTTATCTTACTCACCACAACTGTTAGATTGCTGGTGTTGTGGCTGATTGATTTGGTTGGCTAGATCTTGTTGATTGTGTTGCTGGCTTGATCTTGTCCTTCACATTCTGGTTCCTGTAATCTTGTCCATGACCTTGCTATCCACCTGATCCACCCCCTCCTTATGTCACCATCTGGTAGGTACTTGGATGGTCTAGTGTATGGTTTGGCTGATGATTTGCTTGGCTTTGGTAAGTTTGGTGTGTTCCTGGTTTGGTCTTTGAAAGTGAGAATGATCTGCTGGAAGCTTTGCTATGGCTGAGCTCTTCTCCTTTTGCTTGTGTGGCTGCTACTGTTGTGATGACAGCAAACACCATGTAGTTAGATGACTGTGCTGCCTAGCTATTTGGTGCATGATGTGGATCAGATCAGTGATGTGTTTCACCTTTTGACCTTTTACTTTTCACTCACCTGGTGAAACTTGACCCTTTTACTTGCTGCTAATATATTAACTTGTGGCTTATTTGTTATGGGAGAAAAAATTCTTTCATATTGGTGAAACTTGCCCCTTTAATAATTACTCAATGATGTAACTTGAGCAGGGCACTTCACTGCTCTCAGTTGAGAGTAATCTTACAAATAATATTTTATTTTCATTTTGTTTGTTTTATATTATTTTGCAGGTACAAGATTTGGATATGCAAGTTTTAGTATAGGATCAGATAGATAGATACATTCTCATTGTACTTTTTATTTTATTCTTTTTGTAACAATCTTTTAATAGTTTATTATTTGAATTCCCTTTATTGTAATTCCTTTACTTTACTGAACCTCTTCATTGGTTGAATGAGTTCATCATTGTAAAACTGTGTATGGAATAAAGATAAGAAATAAAGAGTCATTTCTTATTTGAATTACTTTATATTGAATTATATTATTATTTATTATTTCTTTATTATAACAAATGATATTACTAAATCATTTCAAAATACCAAATCTTAACTTTTAAATATAAATTTGAATTCAAATTCTTCCCCCCAAAACACATTGATTCATAAAGATCATGTCAAAATTTATAATGATCACTCTCAATAGCTATTCCTACCCACATAGAGTAAAAGAAACTCTGATCACTTTAGGTTTTTGTTTGACGAAAAATTTACCCGCATTTTAAAGATGAATGCATGTATATGCACAAAATCCTAGTTCTACCCTTTGTTGGTTCCTAAATGCTGGGATGTTACATATCACCCTTTTCTGGTAATACTATGGTACCCAGAAGAACTCCATCAGTGCCGGTGTTCCTTACACCACTGTCACTCTTATCTTAGTCCTTACGAGAAACCGAGTCTATCATAGGATTAACGCTAGTGAATCTGTTAAACGTTGGGCCGGAACTTTCTTTTACCATAAGGATATTCCGGCTCCTGAAAAGGCGGAAGGTCTTCCGGCCTTCATCAGCGGTGCGGCTCCCCACCAAAAATCATGGGACGCAGAGACGCCGGAACTGTCGGATATCCTGATCCTCGCCAAGAGGCGGATTGAGTTTCTGATGAAGCATATAGGCCTCCATGGATCCGATTTGATCCACTACTGGCTGGAACGCCGGATCTAGCCTCTGCGGCATCATGGAGATCGCCTTATGCACACCATCACCGGCGACAATAAGGACAGCCTGTGGGTCAGCCCGAACCGGATTTAGATGAGGATTACAGGACCCTCATGAAGTACTTGATCAAGGCGAGATTGGAACGACAAGTTCCGGATGTCTCCCTAAAGATGTTCACGTCCAACCGTCCTCTGACTCCGGTATATATTTTGACTCTGCTTTCGCGTTTTGTCGTTCTTTTCTGTTTCTTTCTCCGACTCTATTTTCATCGATGCTTTTTGACTTTATCACCTCGAGAAACTCTCCGAGTCTGAGCTAGCTCCACTAGAGGGCTATCTCTCAGACGATCCGGAGGCGAAGGAGGATGACAAGATGCAGGAAGTTTCTGCCTCCGCTTCCAAGAAGCATAAGACAAAGGAAGTTTTTTTTTAGATTGACAAAGGAAGTTGTTATCACTGCTGGTAGCCAAGTGCTGCCAGTAGTTAAGAAGTAAGTACCCTGTCTTTGTTTCTAGTACTTTGTACATTTCTTTCTTTCCAAGGCACACATGATATTTGGATTTGTGTGCTTTAGAGCTAAAGCAGTTTTGAAGAGTAAAGCGAAGACAGACATCAAATCGGGCAAGCAACTATGTCAGCAGAAGCTTGTCATCTCCCCAGCGATGCCACCGCCAACTCCAACCAGTACTCCATCATCAATACCAGAGGCTTCCGCCTCTCCTGATACTGGCAACATCTCGAAAGCCCTAGTCACCATTGGTGACCAGGCAACTAACAAGGGTGAACCCGTTAAGGGTAATGATCCCATGGTAATATCTACAGGAGAATTAGATAAATTGGCCCACTCTGTTGTCTCCGTCTTGAAGCGGAAGAAGAAGGAGGAGATCCTCAAGCTATTTCAGTCCAGTCTTGAGAAGCAAACCCTCACTCCAGAGGCAGCGAACCAGGAGGTGGAGGACGTGAAGCTGGTCAGCCTCCTGGAACAAATTTTGGTGCGGGACACGAAGATAGAGTCTGGTGAACTCCCAGCGATGGACGTTCCCTCCCTCTCCCTTGCTGAGAAAGTGTTTCACAACAATAAACTCGGATTTGAGAAGTTGCACCTGGAACACATTCTAAGTTTCCGATTCTTATTTGCAATTATTTAATTATCATATCCTCTAGCCCCCAAGCATAAAGTCAGATAAACATCATTGAATCCGAGTTGATGCTTATAAGATGCTAAAGAATGATGTAGTGTAGACCCCAAGGCTCGTGCTGTATTCTTACTTAGTTAAATTTGCAGCCCGAGTCTTAGTAGCCGTCTGACGGTATTCCATCTCTAAACTTACAGAAAAATGCATCTTCCAACCAAGAATTGCTCAAGAATATTTGCAATAAACACAAGGAAATCAAAGCCTTGCGCCTTGAGAATTCGAAGTTGAAAGTTGAAAAAGATGAAGCAGAAGGTATACTTTTCCGACTTCTTCTTTGTCAATTAGCTATTGTCATAGTAAAACTTGTTCTTTCCAACTGATATTTTTCCCTTTGCAGAATTGTTGTGTGAATCCAGCAAGATGGTGGAGAAATCCGAGAATTCAAGGTCTTGTAAATGGAGAATGCTGAACTCCGGGACAAGCTTGAGAAGCGTACTATTGACTCGGAGAAATCCATAGCCGCTGTCCTGGGCTCAAGCAACCATGAGACTGTTAGGCTCAAGAAGTTGGTAGCCCTTCGAGATAAACAATTGGATGATCTCAAGAAGGACATCGATAGTCAGAGGGATCTAGCCCAGGCCACAGAGAGTGAATTGAATAGCCTCCGCGAGGAGAGTGCTCAATGGAATCATTATGTGCTAGGTAAGATTTCCAACCTTCTTTACTCGATTGATTTTTCTACTTTCTTTTGAGTCAAATTTTGGGTTTTGGTTCTTTCCCAGCCCCCCTGAATCTTTCGGACTCTCCTACCGCCGAACCTCGCCTCGAGCGCATAAAGCTCGTCGGAGATATTTTTTTCAACTTCCGCCAGACTCTTGAAGAGGCTGGCGAGTCGGTCAAACTTTCCAACTTGCATAAGATGCCAGTGCAAGAGGTGAGGGCTGAGGCTAAGGAGATTCCGAAGCTTATTGAATATTGGAAGATCTCCTACGCTCGGACCGCTGCATAGACTGCTCTCACCATGTGATGAGCCACCATAGCGAGATGGAAATCTGGCATGTCACCAAGGGTATCGCCGAGGAGGACGATGAGGGTAACCCACAGAAAATCAAGCCTATCCAAGATTCCTATGCAGGTTATGCTTGCCGTGTGGTGGAGATGACCAATTACACGACTCCATTCTTCGAATCCGTCGTTGTGCCTCCCACGCCTCAAGAGCCAAAAGACAGCCTTGCTGAAGCAGCTTCTGAGTCTGAGATCCAGGGTGACAACATTGTCGACTCCAACGCTCCACACTCTTTATCACCACCACCTGATTCTGCAGCATAAACATTTTATAATGCATTATTCTAAACTTGGTCATGTAATGATGGAAACAATATTTTGATTGTGCTGGTCTGTAAGAACTAATGCTTTTACTATCATAGCACTTTTATTTGTATATATTTTATGAGTGTTCTTGAAAATTTCTTAAGCACTTTTTTATGATTATACTTGTAGTTTTATCTGGCTCTCTGCCACATCCCTTTCATGAGCTGGCCAACCTTTAGCCTAGAAAAATTGCCGAGCAACGGATCTCAATTGCTAAACCAGTTTAAACTCGGAAACAAAGTCGTCTTCCAGTACCAACAATTCATTACTCGGAAGATACCCGCGTCTAAGCAATCAGATAAAAAACCAAAGTATGAACAATAAATTGATTTTTTTACGCTAGGGTAACTTTTTATAGATACTCAAAAATCATAACCAGAACGAACATGAGCATAAAATACTTTCAAGCATTTTGGGATTTTTGAAACGACATGCTCTTTTTGAAATAAGATGGCAAAAAACTTCTCAAAGATAACATATGAGGAAACCAATACTTTATTTCACTTTGAACATGTACATATATCATTACAAGGAAATATAACTAAAAATAGAAGGGACATAGTTGTGCAATGTTAATTGGACGGTCAATCTCATCCGGGTCGGAACTACCGCCAGCTCTCTTTCTCTTCCGTGTATCTAGTCTTTCCTTGACTGGTCTCATATCGGTTAAATAATACGACCGATTATGCAGAACTCTGCTGATCATAAAAGGTCCTTCCCAAATCAGGGAAAGTTTGTTCTTTCTTTTTTACACAAGTCAGAAAACCAAATCGCCCTTCCTGAAAGAACGGTTCTATACTCTCTGACTATGATACTTGCGCAACTTCTGCTGATAGGCTGTAGATCTTTGTTCAGTAACGACGCAAACTTATTCGATTATATCGAGATCATCTTGTCGAGAAACTTATGCATCTTCTTCGATATACGCTTTGACTCTAGGAGACTGATGAATTAAATCACTTGGAAGAACTTCTTCTGCACCATAGACCAAGAAGAAAGGAGTATATCCGGTTGATTTGTTAGGAGTTATATGTAAACTCCATATGACAGACGGTAATTCTTCCGCCCAAGCCCCCGCGGCACGACGAGGTGGTTCCTCAAGAAGAGGTTGGAGTCCTTGTAAAATAAGACCGTTAGTTCTTTCGACTTGTCGATTAGCTTGTGGATGCGCGACTGATGCAATATCGAGTCGGATCCCTTGTTCTTCGCAGAATTCAGCAAGTTCCCCCATGGAAAAGTTGCTCCCGTTGTTAGTAATTATACCGTGCGGATATCCAAATTAGATAATCACGTCCTTGACGAACTTTCTGGTTGTGGCTCCGTCGCAACTTGTTACAGGTTTAGCCTCAATCCACTTTGTAAATTTATTCACCATCACTAGTAGGTGAGTAAATCTACATTTTTCCGTGCGAAACGGTCCTACCATATCAAGCCCCCAGACCATGAATGGCCATGTAATAGGGATTGTTCGTAGCTGATCAGCCGGAACATGTGCCTGACGGGCGTATTTTTGGTAGCCTCTACATGTCTTGACTAGTTTATCGGCATCTACCTTAGATGTAAGCCAAAAGAATCTGTGTCTAAAAGGTTTTGCCACTAAGGATCTGGCTGCAGCGTGGTGACCACACTCGCCTTCGTGGATCTCTCATAATATTTCCACTCCTTCCGGAGAAATACATCGCTGAAAACCCCTAGAAACACTCCTGTTATAGAGCTCACCAATTATTATTGTGTAGGCTTTCACTCGTCAGACGATCTGCCGGCTCAGGACTTTGTTTTCAGGTAATTTTCCATCTATTAGGAAATTCAGATAGGGTTTTTTCCAGCTGGAAATTACAGCCAAAACTACTATTAAAGGTGAGTCGGATTTCATCAGATATTCCTCATCAATTCCGGTTATGGAGGGGACCCTTAAATGCTCTAAAAAAGCGTCATCCGGTACTTGTTTCCACGTAGAGCCTATCCTTGATAGAGCATCTGCTTCCTCATTTTATGCTCGAGGGATGTGTTGAACTTCAAAACCCTTGAATGATTTAGATAATTCATAAACGACGGCTTTGTAGGATGCCATATGTTTGTTT
The DNA here is from genome assembly GCA_023614405.1 of Avena insularis. Taxonomy (NCBI): domain Eukaryota; kingdom Viridiplantae; phylum Streptophyta; class Magnoliopsida; order Poales; family Poaceae; genus Avena; species Avena insularis. Next base: position 157,980,540 of record CM042695.1, on the reverse strand, counting down.
GCATTACAGATGTCAGATACTTGCTGAGCAACTAAATCTGAGTCTCCATAACACATGAGTCTTGTTACGCCAATGTTTTTGGCCATGCGTATTCCATGTAACAATGCTTCATACACGGCAATATTATTGGTTGCCGTGAAGTGTATTTGTAACACATAAAACAACTATCTCCTTGGGGTGATTTGAGCACCACGCCAGCCCCCGAGCCTCCTCGTGCTTTTGATCCGTCAAAATGAAGTGTACAAATTCCGAGTCCAGAGGACTTGTATTTTCTACCGTCTCTGTCCAATCCATAACGAAATCGGCAAGTATTTGGGACTTGATCGCTGTACGCGGCTTGTACTCAATATCGAAAGTTGCAAGATCTATTCCCCACTTTGCGACACGTCATGTGGAATCGCGATTATTGATTATATCTCGCAGGGGAGCAGTACTCACCACTGTGATCTTGTGCTCTTGAAAATAGTGGCGTAGCTTTCTGGATGCAAAGAACACTCCATAGGCTAGCTTTGATGGTGTGGATACCGTTGTTTTGACTCTGTCAGAACCTCACTCAGGTAATAAGTTGGATGCTGCACCTTATGCTCGTGGCCTTCTTCCTCGCGCTCTACTACTGTTACCACACTTATGACCTTGTTGGTCACTGCAATATAGAGTAACATAGGATCCTAAGGTTCCGGCGCTGCGAGAACTGGTGGGTTCGAAAGTAGGTCTTTCAAACTTTGTAGGGCATTATCAGCTTCCTGGGTCTAGATAAATTTGTCAGTTTTCTTCAAGAGTTTGTATAAAGGTGCGGATCTTTCTCTGAGCCAGCTAACGAACCGGCTCACTACTGCGATGCAACCAGTGAGACGTTGCACGTCCTTCAGGCGAGTTGGCCTGGTAATGTTGAGTATAGCCTTGATTTTGTCCCGGTTCACCTCCATGCCTCGCTCATAGACGATGAAACCTAAAAAATTTTGGCTGGAATTCCAAAGAAGTACTTCTTCAGATTTAGCATCATATTGAATTTTCGTAGGCTAGCAAATGTTTCCTCCAAGTCGGAAATTAAAGTTTCCTTCTTTTTGCAGATAACTGCTATGTCGTCTACATATACATGGATGTTGCATCCGATTTGATTGTTGAGACAACGTTGCATAGTATGTTGGTATGTTGCTCTTGTGTTCTTTAAGCCAAAAGGCATACTTTTGTAGAAGAAGGTTCCGAAAGGAGTCACGAAAGACGTCTTAATTTGATCTGATTCTTTCATCGGTATTTGGTGATATCTGGAATATGTGTCGAGAAAACAGAGTAATTCCGACCTTGTCGTTGAGTCGATAACTTGATCGATTCTTGGCAAAGGGAACGGGTCTTTTGGGCATGCCTTGCTCAAAGTGGGATAATCAACACACATCCTTGAATCAATAGTGTCCTTTTTAGGAACGAGTACAGGATTTGCCACCCAATCTATATGGACGACCCCTATTATGAATCCGGCTAATTCTAGTCGGACCAATTCCTTGTCTATTTCTTTATGCTTTCCATCACCAAACCATCGTAAGGACTGTTTGATGGGTTTAGCGTCAGGGTACACATTAAGAGAGTGCTCGGAAAGTTCCCTAGGTACTCTGGTCATGTCAGAAGGCTGCCATGCGAAGATATCACTATTAGCTTTGAGGAACTCGTCGAGAGCGCTTTCGTATGCGAGGTCTAAGCCTACCCCTATGTTCGTCGTATTGGAGGGATCGTCTTCCTTCAGCGACATTTTCTTCATCTCCTCCAACGCCTTGAACTATATGCTTGGCTTCAGCACCTCGTTCTTTGTAGCGGGCATCTTGGACGGGTTGATGGTCTTCTTGATCTTTTGGTACTCCTGGGCGTGTAGCACAGCTTCGGCAATGGCAGCAGATTTTCGTCGCATTCTCGCACTTTCCTTGGATTTCCTCGGATGGTGATGACGCCCTTTGGGACTGGAAGCTTAATCATATTGTAAATGTAACAGGGACGAGCCATGAACGCCCCGTAAGCTGGACGCCCGAAGATGGCGTGGTAAGCACTTTTGAATGGTACCACCTCAAAGGAAAGTGGCTCGGCCCGGTAATTTTCTCGGGTTCCGAATGTCACATCCAGAGTAATCTCACCTAGAGAATCTGCATGTCTCCCTAGTACAATGCCATGGAAAGTTACATTGCTGTAACTCAACTGGTTCTCGTGAATCTTGATGCGATGGAGATTTTCGATGTAGAGGATGTTAATGCTGCTTCCACCGTCCATGAGAATTTTAGATAACTCATAGCCATCAATAAGAGGATTAATGACCATAGGGTATTTTCCCCGACGATGTGTTTTCCTCGGGTGATCTGAGCGATCAAACGTGATGGTTACATCTGACCAATCCAGAAACTGTGGAACAGCCAGAACCGTGGCGTTGAGCTCACGGAGAACCGCCTTCTTGGCCTTAGCCGGTTGAGATCCAAGGAAGCAGGGTCTTTCTTAGTCGGAAAATCCTTATTTCCATCCGACTTGGGCTATGTGGCATCTTCTTCTTCCATGTCGTAATCTTCCTTGGGATCCTAGCCTTTTTCAGAATTTTTCTTTCCTTTTCGTCGCTTGGACCTGTAGCTAGCGGATTGGTCTTTCTTGATGTCGTCATTGAAACGACACTCGGCATTTGTGTGGGTAGATCCTCCGTTACTATCCAAGTGGTGGACACATGGATTATTGGCAATGTCGGCCCAGGTATAGGTTCTTTCGGGTTGTTGTTCTCCTCTGCCCTGGATTCGGGAAGTTCCGCGGCCTCGACCCCGACCACCTCTGCTCCATCCTCGTCCTCCGGAACCAAACGTTCCATTAACAGATGCGTTGTCCGGAGCCGGCTTATCTTCCGAGATGTTCCTGCGCTTCTGAGCTTGTTGTTTTGCCTGTTTGGCCGCATTGGGATTGTCCAGAATGTTTAGCATCCCTTTTGAATCATCATCGGCATCATCATATTTTCTTGTCGTCTCTATCATCTCTCCCAAATCTGTGACGTGGTCACGCTTCAATCTGTGACACAAAAGTCCAACTGGGAGTCCTGCGATGAAATCTTCAATCGCAGTTTGCTCGTTTACTCCTTCACATGAGTTCTTTGTGATAATACATCGTCCGAGTTAATCCTGGCAAGTTTCTCCGGGTCTTTTGGTCCAACGCTGCAAGTCTCCGACTGTGTAGGACCACCTGTATGTTCCCTCGAAGTTTGAAAATAATGCACTTTGCATATCATAGCAGTTATGAATAGAGTTCTCTGGCAGTTCATTGAGCCATGATCCAGCCGTCTTCCTCAGCATAAGCGGGAGATATCGAACTGTAACCTGGCTGTTTCCTCCTTTGGTGATGCAGTATGCCCGGAAAAAGTCCTGGATCCAGGTATCTAGCCGAGCCGCGCCATCGTAGGGCTGAATGTGTTTGGCAATACAAAATTCAACCGAAAATTGTGTCTGACGTATGCGTGGGCCAAAGCACTTGGGTCCCACGTACACATCTTCTTCCTCATACCACCGCGCTTCTATGTTTGACTCAATGCGGCGGCGAGCGTCATTTGGCGAGAGAGATCTGTGCCTTGGAGGATGGCAGCTTCTTCATGGTGGAGTCATATTTCTGCTTCTCCTTTCACCATTGCCACCTTCGCCCCTACGGCTTCCATGGCTACGACGGGATCCTTCATGGTCACTGCCTGGGGACGATGGTGTCCCTGGTGGATTGTTTTCGGCTGGGTTACACGATGGTGGTGGTGGTGGAGCCTCATTATGATGACTCCGATGTTGGTTTCTTAGAGCTCCGTCTCTACTTGATTCAGGACGGTCTGGATCATCTCTTCGTCCGGCGTTACCAGCCGGATGGCTTGGTGGTGGCATTCTTAGCCGATCTTCCTCTCGCTGGCGGAGCACTTCCGGGTCTTCTCTATAGCTTTTGTTTTGCCGATGATGGCCCTGATGGGGAACCATTGCCCTGATGGCATCTTCGGATGCAGCCGGAATAACTCTTGCCCAGACATGTGCTGTCCTGCGAGAGTAGCCGTTTGAGCCAGTCCTTGAATTCTCTTCTTCTCCACGGGGATGATAGCATTGATCTGTATCCCCATAGGATCTTTCATCGGCACTTTGGTCGGCGCCAGTGTGGCAAAATTCCGACTTTGAGGCCAGCTTGCCACTGAATGACGCGACTGTTTTCTACTGCTTCAATCCTTTGTCTAGCAACACAACGCATTGCTGGACCTACTCTAGAGACAGATTATTGGCGAGGATAGCTCGAGCTGCTGCAACTTTCTCTAGGGGCATGTTGTAGACTCGGTTCTTCTCTCCAGTTTTTCTGTTGAATAGATCTCTGTGGATATCCGGGTTCTTACTAGAAAAAACTGGACCTCCTCGTGTCTTGTTTGATAGTCGCTTGAAATCTGACTGATATCTGACAGGATCACTGTCTAGCTGCTGCTTAAGCTCGACGATGCGCGCGGCCTCTTCGAGTAAAAATAGACGGTGCTTTTCCAGGTCCTCGGCCCTTTTCTCCAGTGCCTCCGGAGTAAGATCCGAAGCCATTGGGATTGGAATTGTGAGATCATCTCCGTAAATTTCACATGCACCCTTGGTGACGACGTGTCCATCCACGGGAGGATTGATCAGCGTGGTATTAATCGGATCTCCATCCCAATTCTCCATCTCGATCTCTTTATCAACTTTTTATTCGTTGGTTTCCTCGACGTTGGGCTCTGCCAGTGTCTGATTCTTGTTCTTCTTTTTATTCTTTGACCACCTAGTAGCCTTGACGTGCGTACCGGTGGCAAAGACGGCTTTTGGTCCGATACCAGGGGATAAACTTCCATCGGTACTTTCCGTAGTAGTTGGCTTATGGACCTTAGATGAATCTCCGGTGTCCATGTCATCCTGCGAGGTGTAGCTTTCATCCATGCTATCATATGGACTGGGGGGATTTTTCGGTTGACCTTGTGTTGGTTTGGAGGCGTGCTCTTCTTCATACTCCTCCATCTCCTTCTCGAAGTCCCTAAGTTCCTGTGACGTTATTCCCTCCTGAGGGGAGCCAGGTAAGTCGGCATTTTCTTTGATTGCGTCGAGGACTAAATCGCAGTCGTCTCCAGCATCGACAGAGTCGGATCCAGAGCTTACGTGGTATACGAAGCAATGCCTCTTCTTCATCATGTGCTTCAAGAGTACTTTTTCTTCTACGGCATCGGTAGGGTCGGATCCGTAGCAGATATATTCCTTGTCCGTGTATCCGATCTCGACAAGATCAGATCCGGATTTTTCGTCCACCGCTTCTTCCACTACAGGAGTGGGCTGGGTGGGTTCGATTTTTTCCGGGATCTTGAACTCTTCCGCCCCCGCGGACAGAGCAGATCCAGATTTTTCTTCTGCCATGGTCATCACCTCAAGGGTGGGTTGGGCGGGTTCAGCGAAACCGAGGTAAATATCGATCTCGCTGATGGAAATGATCATGTAGGTTGTCACGGGCTTGCTAGCCGTAATCCAGGTCTCGTCGAGGAGAACGAGAGGGACATTGCTGGCGTAGACCACGCGACCCATGGCGATTGTATTGCCGATTCCTGCACGCGCAGATTCCGCCTGGAACGAAGATCCAAAAGTCACTTGCCCCACGGTGGGCGCCAACTGTCGTCGAATTGTCGACAAGTACGCCATAGGGGGTCCTAATAGAGTTGATAAGATGGGGTGTGAGACGTCAGATGTTCCAGGAGCGGTGAGCACAAGTTTACACAGGTTCAGATCCGACTGCGGTGATCGGATCCTACTCCTGCTAGCAACCCAGTAATATATCAGCGTAAGCGGATGTTACAACAGATTACAAGAGAGGTTCTCCTGTGTGAGTTGTGATTGTGGTTATTGCTATGGTTGTTGGTGTTGTGCCCTAAAGGCTCCCATAGGGCTGGTTTATATAGTCACCATGACCTAGGTTTATAGGAGATACCTATCCTGCTACGTTACAGAGTTGGTAACTAGATACATCTTGGACTACAAGTAATACTATATGCCTAAGTCGGTAACTCTTCCTGGCCTTGTCGTAGCCGGAACTGAATCCTCCTATTTCTCTGACTGGGCCGCCCATGGAGCAAAGCTCTAACCCGATGGTGGGCCACCCTGGTCAGCGAGTCCTGTGGGTATACCCGGAAAGCATATCCCCAACACTTGGGCATCTTGGGCTTGATTAGGGGCATGGGACCCTCTTGGATGGACACCTTTTGGAGGTTGTGGAGATGAAAGCCAAGTGTCTTGTGGTTGGCTCTGAAGGTGTGGACGTTCATGGTCTGGCCAACATTGGGGTTGCAGGATCTCACGTCCTCGGAATGTGTCACGAGGCAATTGCAATCGGTGGCGTCGAGTCTCCTCTTGCAGAAGGGGCACCTATAGACGTCGTCGGCAAAGTAGGTGTCATACTTGTCTGACTTCAGCCTCCTTAGCACCTGACAAGTCTTGGTGTGCTTGGACTCGTCGTCGCTGCAGACATTGCTACTATCCACCTGTGGAAAAAACAGTAGCGTGCAATAAGGACATAATTGAGATACCTTAATTGTCGGGATTAATTATTTTCATAAAGTAACCGATTGAGATCCCCTGATTATCTGCATAAATTAACCAAGTGGGTTAAATTGCCCAATCCGCAAATCTCAAACAAAATCATATACTAATCTGAACTATAGATCGGTGCTAGTACTAACTAGGGAATCCCTTAACTACAAATAGGAGGACAAATAAAATAGGATTGAAATACAAACATGGGGATTCATTGAAACACGAGATCTAACACAAGAGGATTAGCTTCTATAAGAAGATCTAGCATCCAATGATTGAAAATACAAACAAGCCGAACCCTAATAACACACGATTTAGCATCCAACAATGGGAATGGGGGAAGTACAAGGGAAGGGGAGGAAATCTTAGTTACCTATTACCATGGGTCGACAATGCTGGTGTCAGAGGGGTTCTTTGGCCAGATGTACACCTCCTTCTTGTAGGAGTACCAGTCGAGCGGGATCTGCCCGAGACCAGTGAGGGCCTTCTCGTCGGCAGCTATAGCGGAAGCAAGGACGGGGGCCTGGACGGGGATGGTGGCTTCCTTTGATGCCTCGATAGGGGCCTGTACAGGGACGGGAACATCCTCGTCAGTGGACTTGGAGGCGACGATTGACACCACACAATTCTTATCCATCGCCGGCACAGTTAGGGTTTTCTTGGGGGTTTGTAGAAGGTGATGCGACAGTGGAGACGATTGCGTGAGTGAGCGAGTAAGTGAGTGAGTGAGTGAGTGAGAGTGAAGAGATGGAGAGGGAGAGGGCCTCTATGAAGGTGAAGGGAAGGGACGTTTTGTTGCACCAGCGTGCACCGAGTAACCGCATAGTATACTGCACTATGCATGACCACACGCGTCCGCTACCGCCCCGTGCACCGCGAAACGTATATCATGCGTCACATTTTCCCCCTCATTTCTAACCCTGGCGACTTAGGTGTACTTAGTTATACCCTCGAGTGTAACACTGGCAATTTGGTTGTACTCAGTTTTGCCCTCCAGTACTAACACTACCACGTGCAATATACTCACTTTTACCCTCCTGGGGCTAGTCAAGAGAGAGTCAACAAATGGGTTTTAGCTAGCTAATTAAGTCATTTTTATGCACAAAAAATTAAAAAAATATCAAAACATAGTGGAACCTATCTAGGAAGTCTTCTTATGTGACCTGCCACCATAAGAAACTTATAGAAATCAAATTTAAACCTAAATCACCACTTCTCAAATATCCTACTATCTATGAAGGTTCATGGCTTTCTACCCAAGCCCTTTCCCAGAACATCCCTCCTCAAAACATAGTTTGTCTGAAAGAGGCAATAATTGGCACACTTATGTATATTTGCATTGCAGATAATTTGATGTATGCCAAGGTGTTTTTTAATGTATAAAAGATGCATTTTCCATTTTTTAAATGTGTTTCTATTTTCTATTTGAATCCCTTTGTCAGTTTTCCCTTAGTTTTTTAGTACTACTTAGTTTTCCCCTCTCTCTTAGTCCAAAACCCTCACACATGTGCTCATTTTGGCTGCTATGCCCTAATTGGTCGAGACAGTTGTTACACAGATCGTGACCACTAACCATTGATCCTCTGTGATCTAGCGGACATGATAACCCCTATATCTGTCGGGAGCCACCCCACTATCTATGCAAACTAACAAGTCTGCCACCGGTACTTTAACTCTATAAACAAATGAATTTTAATATAATTTTAAGGGAAAGTGTTCAAAGTTGTATAATTTTCGTATATGCAAGTTTATGCATTACATTTCACTATATGAAAATGATAAACTCTCAAGATTTTCTTAGCACAACATTATCATGTCCTAAGTGCGGTTTCAAAGTGTTCAAAGCTGTATAATTTTTGTATATGCAAGTTTATGCATTACAGTTTACTCTATGAAAATGATAATCTCTCAAGATTCTTAGAACAACATTATCACGCATTAAGTGTGATTTCAAAAATTTCAAAGGTGTATAATTTTAGTATATGCAAGTTTATGCATTACAATTCACTCTATGAAAATGATAATCTCTCAAGATTTTCTTAACACAACATTATCACATATTAAGTGTGATTTCAAAGAGGTCAAAGGTGTATAATTTTTGTATATGCTAGTTTATGCATTACATTTCACTCTATGAAAATGATAATATCTCAAGATTTTCTTAGCACACAACATTATCATGTCCTAAGTGCGATTTCAAAATGCTCATTGTATATGCAAGTTTATGCATTACATTTCACTCTATGAAAATGATAAACTCTCAAGATTTTCTTAGCGCAACATTATCACGTCCTAAGTGCGATTTCAAAGTGCTCAAAGGTGTATAATTTTCATATATGCAAGTTTATGCATTAGATTTCACTCTATGAAAATGATAAAATCTCAAGATTTTATTAGCACAACGTTATCATGTTCTAAGTGCGACTTTCACAGTGTTCAAAGGTGTATAATTTTCGTATATGAACGAGACATAAAGATTTTAGTTTAGGGATATCTCTTTAGTTTATGCATTACTTTTCACTCTCTAAAAATGTTAAACTCTCAAGATTTTCTTAGGACAACATTATCATATCCAAATTGTAATTTGAAAGTGTTCAAGGGTTATGTCCATTGTAAACTCTCTTTTACATTAAGAGTTGTATAATTTTTTTAATTTCAAAGTGTTCAAGAGTTGTGCCATTTTCGTATTTATTATACTTCCATCTTCCTAAATATTAAAGTTTGTCTTACACCTCATATATTTACTTGAGTGCAACCGAGACACTAACTCGATAAACAAATTTAATCATCGAAACGGTTTCTCTGTCGGCCGCATTCTCCACAGCAAGCGTGCGCCCAATTGAGCTCCTGAGTTGCACCAATTGATTGTCCACAGCAAGCGCCCCTCTAATCGGAACAATTTTGTGTGAGATATAATCTTCCTTGTGCACGGTTGCCATTATCATCCTTCATACAAGTCAAAAGTATGGCACCATACTGGGGCCGGGATGAACGGGAGGCTGAAGTGAATCTAGAGATAACTCGTCGGCCGGAGTAGGGCTGTTGTCGCTGGAAAAGGCCACCATCACTGGAGAAGAAGAAAGGGGAGGCAACGGCATGGGCACGGGCGCGGGGCTGGCTCGGGGTTCCATCTTGCAACACTAACCTGGATAAGTTGTGGGTCCGACGCTCATGTGGATAAGCTATGAGTCCCACGCTGATCTAGATAAGTGGATAGAGGTGTCCACTACGGGACCTGACTAAACATGGCCCCACTTGTCAGCACATAATGGCAAGGTTGACGAACAACGAGTTTCAGACCGTGTGAGAGTTTCGGAGAAGGATCTCGGAAAAAGTGAGGAAAATTGAAGCGGTTGGGGAAAAGTGAGTACAACTAACAAACAAGGGGCAAGAAAATATAAATCCTTTTGTTTTAATGAGCAGCTTAGGAGGAAGTAGTACTAGAGACGATCCTAAATTGTAACCACTTGAGGCTATAGTTAGAGACGGTCAGAAAATAACAACCTCCTGAGGTTGCTGAACGTAGCCGGTTCTTTGTTGATTAGGGTTTAACCACCGATAGGCATCATCTCTAAGTAACGAGTTTGTACTAGTGAGGGGAACTCCTTGTAGCATCCCAATTGTCTAACAATTGCAATGCTACTAGCCTAGTCTATATATAATGGCTACTTCAAATATATAATTGTTGCATCATAATTATATCATGCTCATGTCATCATGCCACCTTGCATTTGAGCATCATATAAAACCCTTTTTGATTTGGTTCTTCTCTCATATGCATTGTAAATTATATTTGCCTCTTAATATTGTATTTGGGTATTGATATATTGTTTAATGCCCAAGTTGAGTTGGGGGCATATCTTTTATTAACTCCACCACCTTTCCTTGTCACCACCTTATAATTCCACCATCCAACTAAATATGAGCTTTGCACTTTATTTGGTTTTACCTCTAGCTCATGTGGGTTGGGATGGATCCAACTCTATCTCCACATGATCTCATATATGCACAATATTGTTTTCACATTATTGGTTTATAAGAGCCACATGGCCACCTTTGCATGCCTTGTGAGTGGAACCCTTTTCTAGCTTCCATATGTGTTGTTTTGGGGATATTATCATGTTGGTATATTTTTGGGCCTACTAGGTACCTAGTGGCACATACACACTAGCATGTCCCATTTTTTATTCAAATATGGTCATCACCAACTACTCCACATGGGGAATCCTTCCACTTCTTCTAGTTTGGCTTATTCCATATTTTTGGAATGCATAGGTATAAATGCTATGGATATTTATGTTGTTTTCACAAGATGAAACCTAGCATTAATATTATGCATGGGCCATGCAACCCTCTCCATATTTTTGCCCTCCTTGGTTTTTATTTGGTCTTTTTGAGTGGATCATCTTCCACCCTACCTCATCTTCATCTCTCATCTCTCTCTCTTCCTCCTTTTGGCTTGGTCTTATTTGATCTTGCTTAAACCCTCACCACCTCATCTCACCCTCTCTTTTTCTTGTCTAGATCTTGTTTGAGCTTGGCATGTTCTTGCTTGAAATTGTCAAAAGAAAACCACTCCACCTAATCTCTCCTCTCTCCTAAACCCTAGCATCTACCCGAGCCTACCCCCTCTCTCCCTCTAGCTCTCTCTGCCGTGCATGCCCCACCCCGAGCCTACCTCCCTGGCCATCCCTACCTGCCCTGCCTGCCTGGACCAGCCCCACCGAGCACGTGAAGGAGGAGGAGAAAAGGTGGCCGAGCCACCTTTTCCACCGTCCACTCCCGCACGGCACCTCCCTCTCCCTCTCTGCTTTACCTCCGCCCCACCACCCCCTGCTGCCTCTCCCAGATCCGTCCCGAGCCTGCCGCTCCTCTCCTTCCTCTCCACCGACCCCATCTCCCTCTCGCCGGACACCGTCGGCTCCACCTACGATCCTTCGATCCAGCCGACGAGCGCGGCGTGGAGGTGGCCGAGGAGGACGAGGAGGTTCCCCTGCATCGTCCTGTACACGCCGTCGAAGAGGAGGAGGACCAGAGCCACCAGGCCAGCGCCGGCCGAAGCGAAACCCTAGCTCCGCTCGGCTTCTGCTTCCTCGACGATCGCCAGCGCCTCTGCCCGAACCAACACCGCCAGCAGCCTCGCGGTGAGCCTCTCTACCCCCTGGCATGCTCCGCCTCGCCGTACCGCCCTAGTGCCGCCGTCGTTGCCGAACAGGTCGCGGCGCCGCGTTACAGCGTCGCTGCTCCCGCTCGCGTCGCAGAACCCTATCTAGCCGTGCAGCCTCCCTACCAGCAACCCCCACCAGCGGTAGCCGCCTCTACATGAGCCCCAGGTCCTGGGATCGAATCCCGCGCGCCGCGCCCCGCGCCCTGTCGAGCACCGTTCTGTCGTCAGAGATTCAGAGAAGAAGCACAGTGCGAGCCGTGTCGTTTTACAGAAAACCCCCTCTTTTGCTTTTCGCTTAACCCGCGGTCCGCCTGAGCCCACCAGTCAGCCACCCTGCCCCTTTTACAAAGAGCCCCCCCGCAGTTCTGAGCACTTAACCCGCGCTCCCGGGCTCCCCCACGTGGCACGCCCCCGCTGGCGCGCCCGCGTGTGGCCCTGGAGATGCTGTGGCCCCACCCGTCAGTCGCTGAGGCTAGCTCAACCCGCGGTGTAAAAACCTTTTTCTGCGCGCTGTGCTGCTGAGTCAGCGCTGGACCCACTGGTCATTGTCTGTGGCTAGCTTTGAGCGAGTGACAAAAGTATTTCTGTATTTCTGTTTAAATTCAAACTTTTTCAAATTAATTTAAATTCAAATTTCAAATCTGTTTTAAAATAACTTTTAAAATATAAATCCAAATAATACAAATAATATATGTTTTGAGATCAGAAAAACATGAGGAATTCAAATATGCCATTCAAAATATATTTTGAACACTTTATTTTTCCAAGTTGATTAAAATTACTTTAAAATGCCCTTTTACCTTAATTAATTAATAACTTTTGTTTTATAAATCCAAATTTAACAAATAATATGTCTAAAATGATTAGCTCGACGAGACCTTTCTGTTTATGCATTCCATTATCTGTTTTGCAGCATGCATCATATAAATATAAAGTATACAGCAACTTATATGAGGTTAAAATGTGATTAAAACCCAATAAAATGTTTATTTCTTGTATTCCACATGTCACCCATGCCATGCTACATTATTGCCATGCAAATTGTGCATCATTCATCATGGCATGATTGTTGGCTTGTCGTATTTTAATTCATATGCTTGTGCACTTTATTTATGTTGGCCCTTGTTTGTTTGGTTCTTCTTGAATAGACATTTGGGGGGATATATCAAGAGACCTGTGAGCACTACCTGGATCCTTCTATCGCTTCAACTGAGTTGCTGTGCAAGCACTACCACATGCTTGCATACATATAGTACCTATTGCCTCTATCTTATTCTTGCATCATTGAGTCGCGATTGCATTAAATTGAATCCCAAGTACTGCATAGCCTTTACTTTTAAACCCCACCGAAGCTTGTTCCTCCATCCCATGAGCCATTACTACAGGAGTTGTTTGAGCCATGCGAGTCGTAGAACAGCACGTGTAGGGTATGTGAGTCGATGGATAACGAGGTACCTAAACAACTTAACACAGTAGTAATGGGATAACTAATGAAAGTGGCATCGGTGAGCCATATTTGCTATTTGGTTTTTCAGGCTCACTTGTGTCCCGTAGGACCCCGAGTACTTGATTCCTGTTCCTTGAATATTCGCGCTATCCACATCCGGGAGGCTTATGAACCCCCCTGAGCCAGAGCTTGATTCATTCTTATTTCTTGGGGCCACAATTAGTTTGGGGCTTTATTACTCTCCTGTACTTATGCCATGCTTTACTGCTTAATTTAAAATTGTGCGAGGAATGCACCTGTACTGTTTAGGTCCGTGACACATTTTTTGTCGACAAGCCCAGTCACACTTTCGGGTTCCCGATCGTTTACCGCCCACACAAACCTTGAGTCCGTCTCGAGTCGGCCAACTTCGTCATGGGTAGCTTAATGGGGTGGCCCCTGAAATATTCTGAATCCTGTGATTGCTTTGTCGTGTTCGCCTCGTTGGGTTTGATTTGGTTTTTCGAGGTTGATCGAGTGTGTGTTGCTATTTGTGCACCCTGCGGTAAAACTTTCAAAGCCGTGTCCGCGGTTATGGACGACTTGGAGCACAGTTTCTCGATCATAGACAAGTATAACTAAAGTACCGCTTTTAATTTGACTAAGTACCTGACTAGTAAATAGTGCAACACTCATGGAATGGATAATAAAACTGCCAACGGATGGGGGGTTGTTCGTCCGCTTCCTCGTTGGTAAGCGAGGAGGAGGATGGATCTGTTAATATTACTGTTATAACTGTTGTTATTAATTCACGGACATCCGCCTATCTCTGGTTAGGCGGATGGTTAGCGAGTTCTATAGAATTGTTAGGGTTTATCTTTTGCTGCAATTGCGTCACCCCAGGTTGTGTCCCCTTTAGAGGCATAAAGACTTCTTTGAGTACCCTAGGGTCTCACACGATAAATTGTTTGATTCAGATGAGCAGGTAAACTCGCAAGATGGATACTGGGTGGAGGAGACGAACGATGTTGGCAACGATCATTCGGTGTAGAGATTCCGGGAACGGGGATCCGTGAGATCTGTGGGCGGGATGTGTTTATTTATGGGGCATCTTATGCCGATTTGCTTCTTATCCGTACTCGGATCTTGTTTTCCGCTTTCGCCTGATACTCTGATGTTTGATGTATGAGGAGATATCCTAAACTATTATATCTATCTAGGATATTTGGATCTTGCCGTATGGCATTGCAATATTTCTATTTCTTTTAGATGGAATGGCTCTGAGGACTATTGTATGGTGGCTTGCATACATACTCATTTGTGTATGTAGTTGATCCTTCACCGATTACGCCTGGTTCTTGTCCCGATGTTTGGAAATGGTTAGGACAGCCGAAAGGTCTACCTGTGAGTGGCATTTGGGCCCCACCGTACTATTTTAACCATTTCCGCTCATCCAGGCTTGTAACTAGGAGCGTAGGTCACCGAGGTAGTTACAATTGGTATCAGAGCCATCCCGCCCTTCAGGGTCTCAGCCAAATGGTCGTTGTCAGTCTAGCAAATATTTTTGGTAGCTATGTATACTAGGGAAAAACAAAACGCGAGAGTAGGACTGCTTCCACTTTTCTTCTTACCCAACCACCCACCCTTTTCTGGTAAGGAAGTGTAACGTTTTCAATCCTCTTCTTAAAAATTCAAACTAGGATTCACGTGTTCTGGGTTTCCGTAGTACCATAGAAAGTGTGTGTGTGTGTGTGTGTGTAATTCCTTGTCTATCTGTTGCATCCATTTTGTTATCTCTATCTGCCTTTTGGTTATCAACTGTTGGTACATTCCATACCGACAGGCTTTTGAAAACCGGTGCGATCTATCTAACTCCTTGTTAACCGGTGCCATCTTTTTAGGGGTGTCCTTCCTTCTAGCAACTCCACATTCTGTGAAATCATCAGTTGCTAATCTCTACCTGATAAGTGATTTTGCGCATCTATTGGTATTTTAATGCCGAAAAATGCGGAAAATTTTTCTTTGATATATCTGTGTTTCCACACTCCTTTTCCAGTCGTGTGTGAAACATTATCTATCTCCCTTTTATCAGCATGTCCATGCTAACTCATTCTTTTGTCACCGGCGCTTGATCCTGGAGTTTCTTTTCATCTCCAATTCTTTTGGGATAATTACATAACCTGTGTTGATCTGATGCTGGTGATTGTAATTTGGTTCTCGGCATAGCTATATGACACTTATCATGAGTGGAATATGGAAAATGCTATCAACGCTATCCTTCAAATGGTGACGGTTATCTCCTGTGATTTTGAGTACACCGTAATCATGTCTATGCATATTCAAGCATCTTTGGCAATCCGGAGTTTCTCAAGGCACTACGGCGGTCTATCATCTGTTCATCAAGCTGCACATCTTTTTGAACCCCATATCTGCAAAATTCTCTTTGAGACAAGGGAGTTGCATCTTTTCGCTCCTGATAGCTTTGCTTAAGATATGATCTATCATCGTTTCTTAACCTAGATCTCTTTATGTTGTAACCGGTGATCCAATCGACAATGTGAACCAGGTGACATCTCTTTTTCTTCTGAAGGACCAGATAATCTATTCTTCCAGTGCATCTTCTTCAACATGAACCCGTGCTCTCAATATTGATCTTTCTAAGAGCGTTGAGCTCAGGAAGTGTTCGAGCATTTGTTCGTTCTCCCTCCGCTTGAACTTGATATTCTCAGAATATCTTGTTAATCCATGGTGGTATATGTTGATAATATGCTTGCCTATTCGATATCAATGGAAGAACATGGAAGATCATCTGTGTCTCTTTCTCTCAAGCTTTGTTAACACTGCCTGTGTGCAAAGTTCTCAAAGCGTGAATTCTGGCTTCTTGAAGTCACCTATCTCGGCCACGTCCTTCTGCTAAATAGATCGCTTCAGTTCTGGAATCAGCAAGTTCATTGTTAATTCCATCTTCCATCTTCAATCAAACCCGGAGTTTTCCTTGTTGGCAAGTTATCATCGTCGTTTCGCTTAAGCTTTTCCTCAAAACTGCTAAATCTCTTCCCATCATTTCAAGAAGAACATGGAGTTCTTTCACCTCAGTCTCGTCAAGTGATCTCTTGAAACCCTCTTGCTCTATCGTCTATGCTCAATCCACCGGAGACCATGAAGTCCTTCCAGATCTTGTTTTCCTTCTGTTCAAGTGGTGCTATCTTTTTCTTTATCTGTGGAATCTTGCAGTTGTCTCCGTGATCTTCCTTCATATCTTTCTGGTGGCTTGGTACTTCAGACATGACGACAACATCATCATCTTTATCTATCTATGAACCCGAAAAATCGTTTGCATCTATCCTTGTTTTCTAGCGGAGTTCCATGAGCTCTTCTTATCAATACCTTCAGTCTGTTTTGGTAGTTGGGTTGCATGATTTTCTTATTCATGTGCGGAGTAATGCTTTGAGTGCGGGATGGAGTAGCTACCATACCACTACTCTTATCATTCGCTCTTGCACATTGAATTGGTGAGTTAATGTGATTTCACTCATTCCACGGAAGTTAGAAGTGGCCTTTATCCCTCGATACTTTTACTTCCGTCCTTGTTTTTCCGGAGTGCTCTCTCGAAGAAGGTAATCAATAATCTCTTGTTGGTGGTCTGTCTATTCTAGCTGGAGCAAAATCATCAATTATCTGGTGGAAACAAACGCAAACTCCTTTCGGCCCTCGTCTTTCTACCGATGCTCGACATCCCCAAGCAAGATGAAAGGAAACTATCTCTCTTTGTTTCATCAATTCTTTTTCTGTGGTAAAGCCAATTATGGTTGATGCCATCAGCCGCAAATCTATTGCGTCAGCCTCAAGGCTAAAGAAAGCAATAAGTATCTCTACAATACACTCCAGATCCTCCATATTCTTTGCTTCTCGGGATTTCACCATGATCTGGCTTCACATCCGTCTCTGGAAGTTATATCCGCACACCTCAATTGCGTGATCCTTTGGTTCTTACCGGCGCAAGAAGAATCTAATCCGACGATGTCTAACTAAATCTTTCTGCTCATATCAAGGGACTCTATTGTTTGAAGGCAATATTGTTTCCGTACTTCATTTCTCCAATCCGAGGGAAGATACGATGCTATTGTCATAGTGGTTCAAAACCTCTCCAATCCAGATCTTTTCTTCCGGCAAGATAAAGATTCATCCTCTATCGTATCA
This sequence comes from Avena insularis, assembly GCA_023614405.1. Lineage (NCBI taxonomy): Eukaryota > Viridiplantae > Streptophyta > Magnoliopsida > Poales > Poaceae > Avena > Avena insularis. The sequence continues at coordinate 157,963,190 of CM042695.1, read as the reverse complement.
GTAAATCTTTAATCTTAATGGTGTGTCTTTCTTTATCCATGATGCATCATCTTGTCCTTTCTTTCACCAGTGGATCTTTTTCTTTTATCATGTTTCTTGAGAAAACCGGAGCTATGTCCATCCTATCCTTCTTGTCTCACGACAATCCTTCAACTCTTCTAACCCGTTGTTTCTCAAGCAAAACGCAAGACTCGCAACAAGTCTAGCAAGTGTTTGCAAGGTGTAGTGGTCGCACCATTCCGTCGTTCATCAACTTGGGAACGTGAGGGTCACCTTTGTTCGAACACCCGCCTCTCCTTGTGTTGTTTTCTTTTCCTAGGAATCTCGGGGCGAGATTCTTGTTTAGTGGGGGAGAGTTGTAGCATCCCAATTGTCTAACAATTGCAATGCTACTAGCCTAGTCTATATATAATGGCTACTTCAAATATATAATTGTTGCATCATAATTATATCATGCTCATGTCATCATGCCACCTTGCATTTGAGCATCATATAAAACCCTTTTTGATTTGGTTCTTCTCTCATATGCATTGTAAATTTTATTTGCCTCTTGATATTGTATTTGGGTATTGATATATTGTTTAATGCCCAAGTTGAGTTGGGGGCATATCTTTTATTAACTCCACCACCTTTCCTTGTCACCACCTTATAATTCCACCATCCAACTAAATATGAGCTTTGCACTTTATTTGGTTTTACCTCTAGCTCATGTGGGTTGGGATGGATCCAACTCTATCTACACATGATCTAATATATGCACAATATTGTTTTCACATTATTGGTTTATAAGAGCCACATGGCCACCTTTGCATGCCTTGTGAGTGGAACCCTTTTCTAGCTTCCATATGTGTTGTTTTGGGGATATTATCATGTTGGTATATTTTTGGGCCTACTAGGTACCTAGTGGCACATACACACTAGCATGTCCCATTTTTTATTCAAATATGGTCATCACCAACTACTCCACATGGGGCATCCTTCCACTTCTTCTAGTTTGGCTTATTCCATATTTTTGGAATGCATAGGTATAAATGCTATGGATATTTATGTTGTTTTCACAAGATGAAATCTAGCATTAATATTATGCATGGGCCATGCAACCCTCTCCATATTTTTGCCCTCCTTGGTTTTTATTTGGTATTTTTGAGTGGATCATCTTCCACCCTACCTCATCTTCATCTCTCATCTCTCTCTTCCTCCTTTTGGCTTGGTCTTATTTGATCTTGCTTAAACCCTCACCACCTCATCTCACCCTCTCTTTTTCTTGTCTAGATCTTGTTTGAGCTTGGCATGCTCTTGCTTGAACTTGTCAAAAGAAAACCACTCCACCTAATCTCTCCTCTCTCCTAAACCCTAGCATCTACCCGAGCCTACCCCCTCTCTCCCTCTAGCTCTCTCTACCGTGCATGCCCCACCCCAAGCCTACCTCCCTGGCCATCCCTACCTGCCCTGCCTGCCTGGACCAGCCCCACCGAGCCCTACCCGAGCACGTGAAGGAGGAGGAGAAAAGGTGGCCGAGCCACCTTTCCACATCCACTCCCTGCACGGCACCTCCTCTCCTCTCTCTGCTTACCTCCGCCCCACCACCCCTGCTGCCTCTCCCAGATCCGTCCCCGAGCCGCCTCCTCTCCTTCCTCTCCACCGACCCATCTCCCTCTCACGGACAATCGGCTCCACCTACGATCCTTCGATCCAGCCGACGAGCGCGGCGTGGAGGTGGCCGAGGAGGACGAGGAGGTTCCCCTGCATCGTCCTGTACACGCCGTCGAAGAGGAGGAGGACCAGAGCCACCAGGCCAGCGCCGGCCGAAGCGAAACCCTAGCTCCACTCGGCTTCGCCTCGACGATCGCGGCGCCTCTGCCGAACCAACACCGCCAGCCTCGCGGTGAGCCTCTCTACCCCGGCATGCTCCTCGCCAGACCGCCCTAGTGCCGCCGTCGCTTGGCTCGAGCAGTTGCGCCGGCTGCCATAGCGTCTGCTGCGCTCGCGTCGGAGAACCCTATCTAGCTGCAGGCCTCCTCACCAAAGAACCCCCTGCCACAGGTAGCGGTAGCCGCCAGTGAAAGCCCCAGGTCCCGGGATCGAATCCAGCCACGCGCCCTTCTGTCGAGAACCGTTCTGTCGTCAGAGATTCAGAGAAGAAGCATAGTGCGAGCCGTGGTCGCTTTTTCTGAAAACCCCTCTTTTGCTTTTAAGCAACCGCGCCTGAGCCCACCCGACCACCACCCCTTTTACAAAGAGCCCCCCCGTAGTTCTGAGCACTTAACCCGCGCGCCCGGGCTCCCCCGTGTACGCCCATTGCACGCCATGTGGCCACACTTGTGGCCGAGGCTAGCTCAACCAGCGGTGTAAAAAAACTTCTACTTGTCTTTGAGTCACAGGTTGGACCCACGGCTCATTGTCGTGGGCTAGCGTTGAGCGAGTGACAAAAGTATTTCTGTATTTCTGTTTAAATTCAAACTTTTTCAAATTAATTTAAATTCAAATTTCAAATCTGTTTTAAAATAACTTTTAAAATATAAATCCAAATAATATATGTTTTGAGATCAGAAAAACATGAGGAATTCAAATATGCCATTCAAAATATATTTTGAACACTTTATTTTTCCAAGTTGATTAAAATTACTTTAAAATGCCCTTTTACCTTAATTAATTAATAACTTTTGTTTTATAAATCCAAATTTAACAAATAATATGTCTAAAATGATTAGCTCGACGAGACCTTTCTGTTTATGTATTCCATTATCTGTTTTGCAGCATGCATCATATAAATATAAAGTATACAGCAACTTATATGAGGTTAAAATGTGATTAAAACCCAATAAAATGTTTATTTCTTGTATTCCACACCTCACCCATGCCATGCTACATTATTGCCATGCAAATTGTGCATCATTCATCATGACATGATTGTTTGCTTGTCGCATTTTAATTCATATGCTTGTGCACTTTATTTATGTTGGCCCTTGTTTGTTTGGTTCTTCTTCGAATAGGCAATGGCGGGGATATATCAAGAGACCCAGGAGCACTACCCAGATCCTTCTCTCGCTTCAACTGAGTTGCCAGGCAAGCACTACCACATGCTTGCATACATATAGTACCTATTGTCTCTATCTTATTCTTGCATCATTGAGTCGCGATTGCATTAAATTGAATCCCAAGTACTGCATAGCCTTTACTTTTAAACCCCACCGAAGCTTGTTCCTCCATCCCATGAGCCATTACTACAGGAGTTGTTTGAGCCATGCGAGTCGTAGAACAGCACGTGTAGGGTATGTGAGAGTCTGATGGATAACGAGGTACCTAAACAACTTAACCTGAGTAGTAATGGGATAACTAATGAAAGTGGCATCGGTGAGCCATATTTGCTATTTGGTTTTTCAGGCTCACTTGTGTCCCGTAGGACCCCGAGTACTTGATTCCTGTTCCTTGAATATTCGCGCTATCCACATCCGGGAAGCTTATGAACCCCCCTGAGCCAGAGCTTGATTCATTCTTATTTCTTGGGGCCACAATTAGTTTGGGGCTTTATTACTCTCCTATACTTATGCCATGCTTTCTTTGCTTAATTTAAAATTGTGCGAGGAATGCACTGTCTGTTGGGTCCGTGACACGTTTTAGCTGTCGACAAGCCAGTCCACACTTCGGGTTCCCGATCGTTTACCGTCCACACACAAACCTTGAGTCCGTCTGGTCGGCCAACTTCGTCGCGGGTAGCTTAATGGGGTGGCCCCTAAAATATTTCTGAATCCTGTGATTGCTTTGTCGTGCCTCGTTGGGTTTTGATTTGGTTTTTCCGAGGTTGATCAGTGTGTGTTGCTATTTGTGCACCCTGCGTAAAACTTCTGAAAGCCGTGTCCGCGGTTATGGACGACTTGGAGCACGGTTTCGATCATAGACAAGTATAACTAAAGTACCGCTTTTAATTTGACTAAGTACGACTAGTAAATAGTGCAACACTCATGGAATGGATAATAAAACCGCCAGCGGATGGGGGTTGTTCGTCCGCTTCCTCGTTGGTAGCGAGGAGGAGGATGGATCTTAATATTCTTGTTATAACTGTTGTTATTAATTCACGGACATCCGCCTATCTGGTTAGGCGGATGGTTAGCGAGTTCTATAGAATTGTTAGGGTTTATCTTTTGCTGCAATTCGTCACCCAGGTTGTGTCCTTTAGAGGCATAAAGACTTGCTGAGTACCCTAGGGTCTCACACGATAAATTGTTTGATTCGGATGAGCAGTAAACTTCAAGATGGATACTGGGTGGAGGAGACGAACGATGTTGGAAACGATCATTTGGTGTAGAGATTCCGGGAACGGGGATCCGTGAGATCTGTGGGCGGGATGTGTTTATTTATGGAGCATCTTATGCCGATTTGCTTCTTATCCGTACTCGGATCTTGTTTTCCGCTTCCGCTTGATACTCTGATGTTTGATGTATGAGGAGATATCCTAAACTATTATATCTATCTAGGATATTTGGATCTTGCCGTATGGCGTTGCAATATTTCTATTTCTTTTAGATGGAATGGCTCTGAGGACTATTGTATGGTGGCTTGCATACATACTCATTTGTGTATGTAGTTGATCCTTCGCTTTGCCGATTCGCCCCGTTCTTGTCCCGATGTTTGGAAATGGTTAGGACGGCCAAAAGGTCTACCTGTGAGTGGCATTTGGGCCCCACCGTATGATTTTAACCATTTCCGCTCATTCAGGCTTGTAACTAGGAGCGTAATTCACCGAGGTAGTTACACTCCTCCCCTCAAACCCAATCAATTGGATTTTCCCTTTTCTCTCTCCCCATCTCTCTCCCTCCTGTGTGGTTCCCAAGTAGGAATGTGCATACAGGGATTAGGGTTTCTCCACCATACGCACACCATCGTGCTAGTGTATCTTTGGTCCATATCAATCTTCTTACGCTGCTTCGCTGGACTGGAGCCCGGGGGACGTCGTCTACACCAGATGGGTGTATAACTTCGGAGGTGCTACCCATTATGGCACTCGTCGCTTGTATGCTTGCATGACCTTGAGCTCGTCGTAGCCATATGACTACATCATCAATATTCATTGAATCGTAACTCTTTTTGGTCTTCAAGGGTATGAACACCGAATCCCTCTATTACCTTACATAGATCTTGGCTGTATCATTCTTCTCGTTAGGAAAATTTTGTTTTCTGCTGCAAAACACTTCAATCCTCTCCATCCATCTAGTGCAATCTCTTGGCAAACATGATTTGTGATGCAATCTATTGTTTTCCCATTATTTATTGTATCTTTATGTCTATGTTTGAGTAGTGATTTGTTTATGGAAATTGTCAAATAGTTCATTGTTGGTTGCATACAAGTATATGTTATCTTCTATGATGGTCTTATGTACTAATATATGAGTGCACACATATGTGGGAGAATGTATAAGGTCATCATCGTTGCATGTTGATTGGAGGATGGATAGCCGGAGATTGATATAAATAGTGTCCCAAGTTTTAAATATGCATGTTATGTTAATTCATGGTTAACTAATAGGCGAATAAGTTATGGAGACCTTGAAACTTACAACGATGGTTGGACTTTATGTCTTAATAACTCTCTTGTTTGCTCGGAACTACTTTGGGGTCAATCACTAGGGGTGTAATTTCTCAGTAACATGGTTGCACCTATTTATGGGTCCTCTCTAGAAGAAATAACTAAAAGACTATCCATGTGCTCCACTAACTATGACAACCAAACAAATGAAATAACAATTTGCTTAAATACTTGCTCCCTTGAGTTACCTACTTCTACTTTACTTTCTTTTACTTTTACTAGTTTTATTTTACTTGTAATAGTTTGCTTCTTATTATTTTCAGCACCTTATATTTTTCTAGTTATAAGTAAAAAGTACCTTACGCCTCTAGTTCACTTCATTGAATAAAATTTCATATAAGTGGGTTATAGGTCTTTAGAGTATAGATAATGTACCTTCAGCTCCTTGTGGGTTTGACACTCAAATACTCATCGAATTATGCAATAGTGATCCCCTTCCCTTGGGGATTATCAAAGGGTCATGCACCTCAATGCATATCTAGGAGGCCAGACTTACAGCAGGATATGCAAGACAGTAGGACGACATTTTTAGGACCAGAAGTCTCGATTTACCGGGAGAGACCCTATGAGATCCTGGCGCATGAATTAATAAGATTGATAGGATATTCATACCAACAAGTTGTAGTTTCTTTTCTGGAAGCTCATCTCCAAAGAACCTCTTTGTTAAGTGTGATTGGCCTAGAGCGATTTGAGGATGGGTGACCGACCGCGAAGTTCTTACCGGGTGCGGACGAGTGAGGACAAAGTGCATATAAAAGACTAGTGTTGGACTATGGGGTCAGTCTAGAGATCTTAAAGAGCTGCCAGGGGTGAAAACCACCGGTCCGGAGAGGCCAGGGTTTTACAAGTGGTATCAGAGATGATCCTCGCAGTTACACAGACATGTGCGGTTCGGGATGCGGACATGTGGTGCATGGCGCTTGTGGACCAAAGTGAACACGACATGGCACATGTGCTGGTACTAGATGCACAAACGTATGCCAAGTGGGCATGTTCCTGACTAGTGGTTGATCGATGAGGGCTTCGATCTTCTAACAGTGGGTGTATGTGAGATCCTCTTGCATGACTTAATATGATTGAAAGGTACTCATACCAACAAGTTGCAACTTCTTTTCTGTAAGATCATCTCGAAATAACCTCAAGGTTAAGAATGCTTGGCCTGGAGCGATTTGAGGATGGGTGACCTACCCGAAAGTTCTTCCCAGGTACACACGAGTGAGGAGAAAGTGCGTATAAAATACTAGTGTTGGTTTGTGGGGTCGGTCTAGGGTTGGTCTGTGGGGTCTGTGAGAGGTGATGCCCGATTGGAATTAAGCACACAATTGACAAACTCAATAAAATATACTTTTTTACTCTCAAAATCTTTGCTCCTTCTCCCCTTTCTTCGGTGAAAGCATTTTCTAAGGATCAATAACCTAGTTAGGGCGATCAGATCAACTAGCTCGGCCATTAATCATCGGAATCTCAGACGGGGCCTATAAATCCTTGGCCTCTCCGGACTGGTGGTTGTCATCCCTGACAGCTCTCTAAGATCTCTAGACCGACCCCACAGATGAACACTAGTATTTTCTACGCACTTTGTCCTTACTCGTGCGCACCCGGGAATAATTTCCTGGTCGGTCACCCATCCTCAGATTGCTCCAGTCCAAGCACGCTTAACCTAGAGGTTATTTGGAGATAAGCTTATAGAAAATAAGGTGCAACTTGTTGGTACGAGAACCTATAAATGCTATTAAGCCATGTGATAGGATATCACATATACCCATCCTTAGAAGATCGATGTCCTCATCAATCAACCACAAGTCAGGAACGTCCCCTCTTGGCACACGTCTGTGCGTCTAGTGCCAACACATGTGCCATGTCATGTTCACTCTGGGCCACAAGTACCATGCCCCACATATCCGCGTCCCTGAACTGCACATGCACGTGTTACCGCGAGGATCATCTCTGATACCACTTATAAAACCCCCGGGCTATCCGTACCAGCTTACAGGGATACATCGACCGGAGGAAAAATATCAAGTCCCATGACACAAGCGAGCTTATTGGGAGACATCAACCGGAGGAAAAATCCAAGAACGGTCTGATAGCATGCGTGCCAGGTTTGATACCCTGGATTAGGCACATTCTGCTTCTTCTTGTTTTCGTCCTCGACCTCCAGGATTTTGGCGACACGAGATCGCTGTCGTCAAGCAGCTCCATAACTATCGCACCATGCAGTGTTGCTCGACCTCCAGGATTTTGGCGACACGAGATCGCTGTCGTCAAGCAGCTCCATAACTATCGCACCATGCAGTGTTGAAAGTATTTGGGTCTTCCGAGAAATATTTACACTGGTCAATTTATCCGAGAGACGAGACCCAAGCTCCATCGTCAAACTCAGAGGACGAGGACATCGCAGGGAGGGGAACCGACAACATGAATCACAACCGAGGGAGGGATCTTGGGTTTTGGGGTTGTAGCATGGCGACCAACATCAGCAGAAATTTTTGGTGGAGATCAGATCGATGTCGAGAGGAAGACGCTAGGAAGAACGACAACCCTCACTGTCATGTGTTAATGCACGGAAACAGACCTCGTGTTGTCAGGTAGAAAGTACGTATAATGGTTGGATCGGTGTACCAGACCGTATAGCAGAAAGTTTTACATTTAACAGTGAAAAACGATACTACTCCCCGAGGGATCAATCAAACTGATCTCCCTGGTAGCTAGCTCGCGTGCGCGTGTTGGGGTCCCACCTTATCTCTTTAGACTACCTCTCCTCCATCGATTTTACTCCTTTTTCTCCATGGTCTTCACGCGAGCAGGTACGGCTTCCGCTCGTCCTAGCCCTTGCTGGAGCCTTCCACCACCGCTTGCCCCTGCTGCCTTGCGCCGCCGCCCGTTGCTTCCTTGCGCCACCTCTCGCCCATGTTGCCTTGCGCCGCCGCCGTTGCTTCCTTGAGCCACCGCTCGCCCCTGCTGCCTTGCGCCGCGGCCGTTCCTGCCTTGTGCCGCCGTCTTAGCTACATGTCGTCCTAGCTCCATGGTGTCCGCCGCCCTTCGCTGCCTTGCGTCGCTGACCGCCAACAGAGTCACCTAGGTGCGCCACCCGTGTCACAAAGAGGAGGATGAAAGACCTGCTCTCCTCCGACAACCATGTGCTAGTGTAAGTTCGGTGTTGCTACGTGCAGTGTCGATGTTTGATACATGCGGCGAGCGGTCGTTCTACTGCGGCTGGACGGTGGTGCTACAAACAGCCACGGGTTTTGCTACATACGGCGGACGGCGGTGCTATAACGGCCACAGGTTTTGCTACGAGATTTCCGGTAAGATCGGATTTGCTGAAATAGAACATTTTATTTTCTACATACGTTTTGTATTTTTGCTAAAATATAGTAAAGCTTTTGCTACGCGGTCTCCGGCGAGGTTTACCAGCGAAAGTCTTCGACGAGTCTCCACGAGATCAGATATGCTACATTAGAACAAATTTTTGCTACAGAGTCTTCGGCGAAGTCTCCGACGAAGTCGTTTTTTGCTACAGTTGCTAATTTTTTTCTACGTAACTTTTGTGGTTTTGCTATAATAGAATAAAATTTTTGCTACACGGTATCCGGCAAGGTCTACCAGCAAAAGTCTCCGGCGATTTTCCGACGGAGCTGAATCTGCTACATTAGCACAATTGCTACAGAGTCTCTGGCGAGGTCAACGGCGAGATTGTTTTTTTTTCTATTTTTTTATCAAACAGTTTTCTGTTACATATAATAAAAAAGGACTATTTATAGCAAAAACAGGACTATTTACAGCAATAACAGGATACACAGCCGAAGAAAAATCTAACCGTCGAACTGGACAGATCTGACGGCTGGAGACCTGCAGGATGGAAAGTTTCCGTCGAGGACACGTAGCACTGCCCTTTAACAGATCCATCAGACAAAGTTTTGTTTCGAAAGTGGCGGATGCGCGCTTGGCAGCTAGTTTGCTCTAGTAAGCCACAGTTGCCAAATGGCATCATTCGGTTATGTCAGTGGTTAAGAAACTTAGCAAGTTGTATATATACTGTACTTAATTAACAACAAACGAGACGAGTTTTCTATGGGGATGAAGGTCATCCGAACCGCGGCCATATATAGTTTGGAGAAGAACAGTCCACATAAATGACGGAAAGCATGACATTACTTAGATCACGAAAGATTTAGATGTATTATGACTCCAATAACTTCCGAGTTTACATGACGCCTGGCACACATATCATGTGACATATGATTAGCTCGCTGACAAATTCTGTAACAAATCTACCATTGTTTAATTCCCATTCGGTCGTTGAAACGATCAAATGCCGAAATATATATTTACCACTTGCGTCGCATATGTATCGGCCAGTTCCATGCTCCCAGCAAGGCTTCCAGCATACTACTTACAAGATACCAGCAATAATACAACTCATAGATAGCTTGCAAACGAGCTGTACCTACACTTGTAGTTGGCCAGGCCAGAAACTAGAGCTAGCTACCCCGCCGAACGACCATGTCCTTGTCCTCGAGCTCAAATCACACGCTGCCCTACTCGGCGGACGGCGGAAGCTACAGCACGCACGACACGCTCGCCCTACTCGTCATCGGTTTCACCGTCACCGCCGTCTGCATCCTCATAATCGTGCTCTGCGACTGCTTGTGCTGCCGCCGTCGCGGCGGCAGGATCGTCTTCGTGAGGGCCCGGCCCTTCTTCGTCGTGCGTGGCGGCGGCGACGGCGGCGGCGGGCTGAGCCCCTCCGCCGTGGCCGCGCTGCCGTCGTTCTTGTATCACAGAGGCGTGGCCGTCGGCGGCAGCAGCGACGTCGACGGTCGTGGCGAGGGCAGCGGAAGCAGCCGCGGGTGGGCGCAGTGCGCGGTGTGCCTCAGTCTGGTGCAGGAAGGGGAGATGGTGCGGCAGCTGCCGGCGTGCATGCACCTCTTCCATGTAGGCTGCGTGGACACGTGGCTTCAGTCCCACTCCACTTGCCCTTTGTGCAGGGCCACGGTGGAGGCACCTTCAAAAGACCAGGTGCCTCCGGTGTGATTAAAGCAAGGTTTGTGCAGATCTTCTGTACGCACTGGATATTGGAGAGTAGGTTTATGTTGTACATACCAGATGCTGTGCCAAGAGCTCTATGCTCGAAATTAGTTTTACGTGTTTCTCAATCCATCTTTTCTCCTGATGTTTTTTGTTCAAATTTGAGTGTTGTTTGGGAGGTTCGAGAGCCATTAGAACAGGACGACGAGGGAAATGGAACGATAAAATGGTTAATCCAATCTAATTGGTTCTTGACATTGAGTTCTATGTGGCTGATATATGCATAAATATTTTAATTTTGAAGCATATCTCCAAAGTCAATGTATTTGTTTTTCTAACACGACCCACGATAGCGCTGCCACGTGAACCATCTCTGCTTTTCCGTTCAAACCATCTATATTTCTCGACTAACCACCGAGCCTCTAGGAGGGGCTGACCCAAGAAGAAAATATCCCGACGTCATGTATCTATCGCATAGTATGCATATCAAGCACTAATATAGTAATATGTCATAATGAGATGCTTATAACAATTCAATATACGTAAAAAACGGTGTAATAGTGAACGCCGGTAGAAAAAGGGTCTCTTGTCCAAATTCGGAATGGTCTCTATTCCGGTTGTCCAATCGAGACTATTAAATCGGAACTAAAGGCATTCTTTTTAGTTTTGGTTGTGTTACGAACCGAAACTAAAGACACTCCATGTGGTCGCTGTCGGCGGCAGGGAATGAAGGACCTTTAGTCCCTATTCGTGTTCTCTGCTGCGGCAGCGTTTTGGTGGATTCGGTTGTCGCGGCAGCAGATGGCGGTGCGGCAGTAGGTTTTGCCGCGGCAGCGTTTTGGGATGGATTTATGGCGCAGAAGGAGGGTCGATAGAGGCGGGAGGTTTGGCGTAAGTGACGTGCCGAGAGATGATATATATACACAATTTCAATTAAGAGCATACATATATATTCTATTTAATTACATAGAGATCATTAAATTACATGGAGCGGTTACATGGAGCGGGAATAGTGTTCTCCATCTTTATCTATGACCTTATTAAGCAAAAATCTTAATTTCTCTTGAATTGAATGTAGGCGGTCCACTGGTAAAAGCTTCTCCCGCTGTAACACCCTCTCCTGATAAGGCTGAGTTCATGTGTATAGTGTCAATCCCTGGATCGGTTCACTGACACACATAGTACAGATGAATACCAAAAAATTTAACAGTGCATCATAAATAACGAATTGATCCAGAATTTGCAATTATTACAATAATGCTTAGCTCAAGGCTAGCTCAATATCAAGTAGCATACGGAAGCATAAACAATTGATAGGCTCCATCTTCAATTGTGCCACAGGCGAAGAACTGTTGAGTGGAGTATCGTAACCTAGTCGATCACTCAGAATTAGAATAGTAACCTGCAACATAAAACGTAACATCTCCGAAGGGTCAATACATGGAATGTATGGCAAGTAGGGCTATTAAAGGAGACAATAATCCTAGCATCTATATGCTTATTTGGCAAGTGGAGATGTGGCTAGCTTGCATTTGCAAACACCTTTGTCCTACTTTCATAAACAGTTTTTGATTTTCTTTGAAAAGATCCCAAATAAGTTAACCCATCAACATTAAAGAAATTAGGAATTTAGAATGAGCGAGAAACATGTCATAAACTCAATATGAAGTAACTCAGATATCCATAACCGGGGACACGACTAATCAATTACTTTATACACCCCGCAGGGGTTAGTACACTTTACCCATGTGACTTGGTCAGCCCAGCTCGTATCACCACTCTCATATTGGGTGATGATAGGGAGAAGTCCAAGAAGGGACCGTTCGGGAAGTAGCTCCCCAAACCTGACACGCACCGTACCAACCTACCAAAATTCTACATCTATGGATACGTGGGTTTGAGTTACCACAACCTACTGAGTCCAACCAACCGCCCATTTCATTATTGGCACATGGTTGTACACGTAAGCTACCAAATAAAGAAGCCAATCATTTTCTCTTGATACCTGGGTGCCTTTCCGCAATGACACCACCAAAAATTATCAATCCCATCACACCCAGGAGATTCATTAATTAAGTTGTTTTTAGTTTTCACAAACCAACACATTTAGAAATAACTTTCAGTGATGTAACCCAGCCCTCGTTCATCATAGCATGGCTAAGCACATCTACCAACGGTGGCTCATCTACAGGAAATCCCTACCACATAATAGGACATAGCATAGCGATAGTACTTTCCTACACATGCATCTACAAAATACACGACAATACATTGAAAATAGTAGGACAATAATCATAAACAATTAGCATCTACTTTCCTTGATTGTAGATGAAGTCGTTCAAGCACTCGTTGCAATCATACACGTTGCACTCCTCGCAATCTATCGAGCAAACAATTGCATACAACATAAACAATAGCACATAGAGATCAAACAAATGCAACAAATGCATGCATGACAATTTAATAAGTCACAATGGTTGTTGTTTTTGTTCTCTAAACATTACTGAAGTATATGATGCATGCAAGAGATCAATTAATGCAATGGACTATTTGTTATTAATTATTACTTGTTAATATAGGGGTTTTAATAGTTCTATTGTAACGCCTGTCTTAACTACAGAATTAAATTTGGGTCAGAAATGTACTGGATAAAGAGCGTTAATACGAACCAATAGGCGTTGGATTCACCCCGATCGGAGTTATAGATCTTTTCTTATAATTTAAATAGTGTTTAATGGGTTTTAAATCATTTATATAGTTTCTATTGTCTAAAAATTAAACTAAAATTATATCTGTAATCTCCACGGAATTGTGATTCTAGGGACATATTATTTACAATTTTATGAGCATTATTTATTTTCTTATGAATTTATTACACCAAAAGAGACATTAATCTATTTAAACCTTCACGGCAAAACCTTACATTATTTGTCTAAACCAATTACATATTGATGATCTACTTGGAACCAGCTTTCCATCGGTATATTATTTATATTTTTGTGATATGCAACTCATTTACTATGAATTTAATTATTTATAAAGCCGTTAAAACTAATTAAATCATTACGATAAATATGTACTGTAAAGATTAGATCTAATCTGATAATATTATTGTACTTTAGATTAGCTTTATTTCGACATATTGTTCATATTTTTCGGAGTTACAGATAATTTCCTATGAATTTATTAACCTTAAAGACCATTAAAACTAATTACATCATTACAGTAAGTATGTACTGTAAAGGTTGGATCTATTCAGATAAGATGATTCTACGTAAAATTATCTTCAATTTGATATATTATATGAAATTTTTGGACGTGGTATGAATTTCTAATGAATTTTACAAGTTAGATCTATAATATATAATTTTAAATTCGAACGGAATATTCCGTTGACTGGACATGTTGACTTTGCATGCTGACTGGGACTAGATGCTGACCTTACGATGACGTGGTGTTGATGAGGAAGCTGACCAGAATGACAACATGGCACGCACCGGTTTGATTGGATCTCAACCGTCTGGATAGGATCCGGTGGCTAGAAGAGAAGTTGGCTCCAAATCGGCTCGATTTTTGGCTCACAATAGATAAGAAACACATCTGTGTTAGAGAGATAAATCTGTAGGTTAAATTGAAAAACTTACAACATAAAATTTGTGAGGAATCATTAGTCCTACCTTCTCATCAAAGGAATTTGGATTTGAAGAAACTAGCGCGAGTAGATCTTGGATTTACACCGTCAGATCGAAAATATTGCGGTGAAAAATTCTTCGGTTGTGGTGGATGAAAAGAGGTGAAGTTTGTCGTAATCGAAACGAGATCTACAACTTTCGTTTTTTTGGCCGAAGGCAAACAACGAAGTCTAGATGTGTGAATAAACGAAATAAGATTCGGACATGTGTAGATTCAGGATTTCGAGAAGGGAAACTCATACAGCTGTGGCTCCACAGGTTTATATGGATATTTAGGATGGTGGAGAGATAGTTTTTGGAGTAAGGAACAAGTAGAAATAAATGGAAGTAGATTTGGACTTGTAGATTAAAAGTTATAAGAGTTTGAATAAAGATAGGTTTGAGAAAATAGATTTTGCACGGAAATTAAAGCAACCAGGGATCGATCCTTCTTCCTGCGCGTGCCTGGCTGGTTCGGTCTGGTAGCTAGGCCGCCGGCTGGCTTGACCGGCCTATTTAGTTTTTTTTTTCTTTTTTCATTTTCTATTTACTTGTTTCCCTCATATCTTTTGCATACGAACTCCAAATGACATGATTCTTGTTTCTACATTTTTCTAAAATTCAGTAGATTATTATAGGATCATATTTATAATATTTTTACTGGTTTGCAAGTTGTGGATTTATAAATCCATGTATATTTTATTTTATTTATATCCTTAGTTGTTTGTATTTATTCCATAACTTTTTCATCATAGCTCTAAATGAGCTCAATTTTGTTTCTAAAATTTTGTAATACTCATTGGATATTTTTAGGCTATAGTTTATCAATAATTGCTGCTTTAGCAATAGTCGGTTTTTATAAAGCCAATTTAATTCCCTTTAGGATCAAAGTGGCATATACTATTTCGGGTTTTAGATTTTTATTTCGATTTGAGAAATTTTAAGATGCAAAAATGCAATGCAATGATCATGAATGGCATGCAATGCAATTTTTTTTCCTAGTCCCAATTTCCAAAATCTTGGGACGTGACACCCGCGGATCGTTATATTTATGCCCCGCTCATTGACCGACTCCCTTATGCACTCGCAAACGTAGTATCCACATAAATTAGTCGCTAGTGACTGCCTCATGAACTTTATAAGAAATATAATTCAATAAAATAATAATAAACCATGATAATAATATTAAAACTAGAATTAAAGAGATGCGCGAACCTAGCTAGTACTACTTACCATGAGCCGATTAAAACACAACTCATTTTCCTATTGACCCCTTTCGGTCATGATGAACCGTTTCCATACCCTGCCTGGCAAAGAAATTGAATAAATGAGTTATTAATTACTTGATATTAGGAAATGAACTAAAGGGACCAGTATAGTGCGATAATGATTGAACTCCGGTGATCTTCCTCACCATTGAAATGCTTGCCTTTCATTCTTAAGGGATGCCTAGCAGAAGAAATCGACGATTCCTTGGGTACATATTATTCTTACATTTATCCAAATATATACTCTCAGTCTCACCTAAACAGTGTGTGCATGCATTGTATCTCTTGTATGCCTGTCCTGAAATGTTACTAAGAGCAGGCCAATCATTGATGGTTACGAACAGCAACGCTCATAGGTCAAATTCCTCCTGTTTGTGCTCATCCCACACACGTACACCTTGTCAATGCTAAAACTGTAAAAGTTCTTCAACTAATGGCCTTAGGTACACATCAATGTCGTTGTTGGTTTTCCTTAGGTTTTGGATGAGCACTGGCATCATAATGAACTTCCGCTTTATGGTTATACATACATAGAGTCACAAGCCAGATGCTATGATTGTAGCTTTGCTTCCCAAAAGGATTCATGCCATTTTTACTTAGACCAAATCGTAAGTTCCTCGTGTCACCTACAAAGCACGGTAAATCTCTCTCGTTTTTTCTCCACTGCAACCCATCAGCGGGGTGTCTCAACATCATGTCTTTCTTACGGTGTTTCATGTGCAATCGCAACAACTTGACATGTTCTTTGTTTTTGAATAATGTTTCAACCATGGTATTATAGGAGCATACCACATCACCTTGGCAGGAACCCTCTTCCTGGGGCGTTCGCCCTCAACATCATCAGGATTATCTTGTCTGATCTTATACCGCAAAATAGTGCATACAGGGAATGCATCCAAATTATCGTACTCCTCACCGCGGTAGAGGATGCAGCCATTAGGGCATGTATGTATCTTCTGCACCTCTAATCCTAGAGGGCAGACAACCTTCTTTGATTCGTACGTACTGGCGGGCAATTCGTTATCCTTTTGGAAGCGGATTTTTTATAATTTTTAGTAACTTTTCAAATCCTTTGTCAGTCACACCATTCTCTGCCTTCCATTCCAGCAACTCCAATGTGCTACCCAGCTTTTTCTGGCCATCTTCGCAATTTGGGTACAATAATTTTTTGTGATCCTGTAACATCTGCTCGAACTTCAACCTCTCGTTTTATAGGGTTCGTTGCATGTAAAACAAAAAAATTCTACCGCAAGAACGCGTAAAGCCAAGATCCAATATATGGCAAAGCCAAGATCTAATCTACGAGATCGGTGTAACGAGATTGAAGAAAACTAACCCTCGTAGATCCAAAGTGTTTGACGAGATCAGATTCTCGTTGTTGATGTAGTTGATCACTTGCCGATACCAAGATCGCGTAGATGATCCTTCCGATGCTGCGTTCCGGCAGCGCTTCCGCAGTCGGTCACACATACGGAGTCGATGAAGACCTTTCTCTCCCGGTTCTAGCAGGGCAGCGGAGGTAGTAGATCCCCTCGGAATCCCAACAACACGATGGTGTGGTGGTGGTGGAGGAGAGATTCCTACAGGGCTTCGCCTAATCCGGAGCAGGACGGTGGAGAAGAGAGGGGAAGCAGCGGCTAGGGTTTTAGGCGCCAAGGACAAGGGCAAGGGTGTGGGGGCTGCGCCCCCACCCCTCCTTATTTAGGTGGGGCGATCGTCCAAGGGTTCCCATCCCTAGCCGTGTCCCCCCCAACTCGGCCACCAAGGGGAAGAGTTGGGAACTTTACCTCCAAGTCTTCCCTCTTACCAGGACTAGAGTTTGACTTTTCAAACTAGGATTTGACTATTCAAACTAGGGTTTGACACTTTTACTATTGTTGGACAGCTGGCCATTTAGGGCATGGTGCGGCTGGCCCCTAGGGCATGCCACAGCCCAAGTGACCCCCTCCCTGGGTGGTGGAACTACTGGTGGTTCCTCTAGAACATTCTAGAAGTATCTGGTCAAAACACCAAAACTTTTCCGAACCCCAGAAAACCACTTTCCTTATATGAATCTTATTCTCCGGACCATTCCGGATCTCCTCATGATGTCCTGGATCCAATCCGAGACTCAGGCAACATTTGGTCACCAACTCATATTCCATATCTACTTAAACAACATGGATTCCTTAAGTGTGTCTCCCTACAGTTCGCAAACTATGTAGACATGATCGAGACACCTCTCCCGTCAATAACCAATAGAGGAATCTGGAAATCCATATGGCTCCCACATATTTCAATGATGACTTCGTGATCGAATGAACCATTTACATACGATACCGATTCCCTTTGTCATGCGATACTTTACTTATCTGAGGTTTGATCGTCGGTATCTCCATACCTAGTTCAACCTCATTATCAATAAGTACTCTTTACTTGTTCCATGATATGACATCCCTTGTGACCTAGTGACATGCTTGCAAGCCAATTGGATGGCATTCCACCAAGAGGGCCTAGAGTATATCCATCATATGGATGGACAAATCCCACTCTTCATCCATGTGCTTCAACACATACTTTTAGAATACACAATGCCACCTTTATAACCACCCAGTTACGGAAGTGGTGTTTGATGTCATCAAAGTACTCGTCTGGTGATGGTGATTAACATGATCTCATTGTAGAAGGATTAGGTTACTATGTATTTGAAATCTTATAGTAAACTAACTCTAAATGACTTGATCTTATGCTATGCTAACTATGGGTGTATGTCCATCATATCATTCTTCTAATGATATGATCTTGTTATTAATAACATCCAATGTCCATGATTAGGAAACCATGATCATCTATTAATCAACAAGCTATCTTAAAAAGAGCTTACTAGGGACTCTTTTATGTTTACAAAACACACAAGTATTAATGTTTCCGGTTAATACAGTTATAGAATGGGGATGTAAACATTTATCATAAACACAAAGATATAATAATAACCACTTTATTATTGCCTCTTGGGCATATCTCCAACAGTCTCCCACTTGTACTTGAGTCAATAATCTAGTTTTGAAAAAAAAACTTTGTTCATTCAACACTTATGGCTTTCTGGTGTTGTATATACATGATTGCTAGTGGTAAACATAATCTTCAGATCTGACACTTCCAGGTCCTTGTGTACTTGTGTGTCTTTGCATCTCTATGCATCACTAAATCTCCAATGAGATGGCATTGTATAATTTTGGTCCTTTGTTGAGACTTTTAGTTCCTTGGGGTTAAATCATGTCGATACAATTGTCGTACAATATATCTTCATAGTACTAGCCCCTGTGAACCACATCTAGTTTGATAACAAACTACTTGACACAAATGTCCTCTTTTGCTGCTACAATAGCAGTCATGTACTTAGCCTTTTGTTGTACTACCTGTCACAATGTCTTAACTTTGGAACTCATCCAAATCCATTATGGAATTTCCTTTCCATTACATTGTGTCACCCATAGTTTAAATTCAGATAAACTTAATTTTTATCTTGTGACAAGACTAGTATCAATGTAACACTTTACAATGAACTACCCATCTATTTGTCACCTCTACATAAATAACATATTCTTAGTTCTTCCAAATATCATAAGAATATCCTTACTATCATCCAATGATCATCTTATGAGTCATTCTGGTATATGCTCATAACATTTCATAGGACATATTTGGATGTGTAAATATCATAGTATGATTGATCAAAATATTCTTGTGATTTCATTCACCAAGTGTCAAAAAACACTTGGATCTCATGTCACTTACTAAGTGTCAATACACTTGAATCTTGATTCAATCCTTTCTGAGCGACAAGTACCTTTCTTGTCGTTTCTATATTTAACTCATTCAATATCTCATATATGTACTTTTGGCACAACCATATTATCGTCTCAATCTATCCATCTAGACATTGATGCCTAATATTCGGGTTATGCCTAAGTCTTTCATCAAAAACAAACTTTTAAAGAAATCCTTAACCTTGTGTCAATAAAAGATACATCATTACCAATCAACAAGATGTCTTTTATATAATTTATTAGAAATATTTCTTAGCGCTCCCACTTAATTTCTTACAAATGCAAGCATCTTCATCGTCTCCAATGAAATTAAACTCTTTTAACAGTTTCATCATGGTGGAGATTCCAACTACGTGATGCTTACTTCAACCATTCAAGTTTGCATGCGCTATTATCATCCCTTGAATAAACAAAACCCTTTGGATCATGTCATGTAAACGTCCTAGGTAACCATTCTATTAGAAGAACTTTGTTTTGTTTATTCAACTACTATATTCCAAAATTATATGTAGTGGTTGCTATATTAATCCTTCCAAACTAAATATCGCCATGAAAGATAAAATCTTGTCATGGTCAACTTCTTGAATGTTGTTGTAAACTTTTTACCAACATGTCGACTTTTCATAGATGTGAAACATCCATGTCTATATATTTATAGATCCAAATATGACCGATAGGTCTTACACCTTTTTGGAGGGTCTTCCAAGTTCAAAAACTTGATTTCTCGTGCATGGAACTATCACGGAGTTTATGGCTTCAAGCCATTTGATGGAGTCAGGGCCCATCATCGCTTATTTGCATGTAGTCACTTCATCATTGTCAAATAATAATTATTTACTCTCAAATCTTAGTATTTGATTGTTTTAATCGACCTACTTAGTATAATAGGAACTTAGACCTCCGTGACCACAACCTTTGAGGCACGTGAGCTATGAGCATTGTTGCTACCTCCGGGACACTTTTCGGTGTTGCGCAACTCATCACATATTCGCTAAGGTTCAATAAACTTATCAAAGTTCTATTGTCCTACCACTTAAATTTTCACGAAAAATTCCTTCTAAAGAAACTTGACATTCTAAGCAACAAACATTTTTGTCTTCAGTATTATGGAGGAATACCCAACGGTTATTCATAATGACATACAAAGACATGCTCATCCGAATTTGGTTGTAAACATTTTACTTATGCCTAGTGATGAGTGCATATTTGCATCATATTTTAGATTATTATTTTGCATTGTAGATGTAGGATCTTGGAATTTGACGGTGTTCGCACGCACTTTTATGTTTAGTTTCACCAGGTTCAGGATAGATGATGGATCTGATGGACACAATTCTTAGACCAATTATATTGCAGTGAAAAGGAGACAAAAACTATGTAAATTGTTTATTTGGGGAATATTAATAACACCAGAAGAAAACTCGAAGAAATTGAGGCAGACAGAAGGTTTAACGACCAACTACACGGCGGGAGGAACTTTTCTGGCCATATAGTTCCACCCGTATAGTTGGCGCCAACACCGCCTTCTCAAATAGTTTCACCCCGTGCAACTTGATCAAAGAGACGACATACCGAACACCCAGAAATCGCTGAAACCTAACCTCCGGAAGGCATCTGGAGGGGGAACTCATCCACCGGGGATTCATCTTCGCCCTTCATAGATCCGGGAGGCTAAGGCATTGATCTTCATCATTAACCGCTGCATCACCACCATCTCCATCCATCCCATCTACATCTTGTCTAGATCTTGTTGTAATTTCCGTACTCGTTGTGGATTTATACAAGTACTATTCATCTATGATAGATTCAATTACTTTTGTCATGATGTTGATTGCCTCCATGTCTGAGTAGATCATTAGTTCTTGGGGAGATGGAGAAGCCCTAGTATGAGATTGGAATAAGATAAAGTTTATTATGATATTCATCACTGTGACCATGTGTTAGATTGTCTACATCTTGATGTTGGGAGAATACGACCTCTCAATATTTTCCTCTTGTGGGGACTTGATGGAGGGAACTACTTGTTGGTAGATGGAGGTATGTTAGCACTTACAGTGGCTATAAAGCTGTCGGCACTCCTTACGTATCAACTTGGAAATCAAGGAAACTCACAAAACACTATCCATGCCATGGGATATGTCTCGCGGGATTATGTCACTTAATAGCACAGTAATTCAATTGATGTTTATTGCTATATGCTGTGGTTATGAGGATGATTTGAGCAGTGGTTGCTGCCTCATTATCCAAATACGAAGTTCCTCCCACACATACATAGTTGAGAATATTCATGATAATAATCTTTACTTTGGCCCTTTATAATGCTAGTGGTGTATCCGCCAATACCTGAGAACGCTTTTCCCCACTGAAGATTCAAATCCCTTTTACATACATGATACTTATTTTATGTATTCAGTTTTATTTACTTTACTTATTGTTCTCTTATACCAAAAACCCAAAAATACCTTTTTACGCAATACTCGCATTTTATCTTGTCACTTAGAACTTTATTTAGCATTTCTATTTTTAGTATTTATTTCAAGACTTATTAGACTTCAGACACCTGCCCCCCTATGGGATCGATATCTTTACTTTGAAACTAGCTACAACCGATCTGTGCACTTGCAGTCGTCAAGCTATTTTTCGGCGCCGTTGTCGGGGAGCTAAGAATTGTAGGTCTTTTAGTTTTTGCTTATTTACTTTAGTTTTGTTAAGTTTTGTTTTGAGTTATAGGTTTTCGCCAACATGATGGAGTTTGAGCATATGACTAGTGCTAACCCACTCAACCACTTTGGGAAGCCCTATGATATTTATAAAAAAGACAACTCCAACAAGAAGACAAGGGGGTTTGAAATAAATCCTCTACTACTTGGTATTTTACACAAGAAGCAATTTACTGGAGATGAAGAAGATACTGATCCATATGAGCATATTGCATGTTTTAAAGATATATGTTGCACTTTCCAATTAACGATGAGGTAAGGGTTAAACTTATTAGTCAAACTTTAACAAGTACAGCTCTCTCATGGTATAGATATCTACCCTCAGAAGCCACTACTACTTCGGATAATTTAGCTTGCGAATTTCTATCCAAATATTATCCTTTATCAACATCTTTTGGAATCAGGCGTCTTATAATGACTTGGAGGAATCGTCCCAATGATGGACTAGTAAGAGCTTATATAAGATTTAAATATTTACTTAATCAATGTCCTCATCATGATTTTCCTGAATGGTATTTATTGCATATCGTTTATGGCAGTTTAATCGAACCTAATAAAATTGAACTAGACTCTTGCGCGAGAGGAACTTTTTTGGATTTACCTATAACTAAAGCTTGGGCTTTATTTAATAGAATTCGTGATCATAGAGTTTGATGGAATTGTGGTCTAGGATGTGAAGGAGGCATAGAAATAGATTATGAATGTATTCATGACTATCATAAAAAAGGCCCATCTTAATGAATTATCTAAAGATCTTTATTTAGATTCAGATCTTATGTTACAAGTTGTTAAATCTTTTACAAAACACATCAAAGCTCCAAAAGAGGGTTCAGCCAAGTATGATCCGCCACCCGAACCCGAGAAGAAAATATAAGTTAAAGAAACATTGGCCTCCATAGAACCAATGTATGGGATACCTTTCCCTAACACTGAATAGAAGCATATTATGGAATATGAACAGGTCAAGGCAGTACAGGAGGAGAAAGAAGAGGAAAGTGTGCCAATAATTGAAGAACATCTCTATGAAACCAAAGATGAAGAGGTAACCAAGGAAGAAATCATGGCTATGTATGCACATTGTAACATAGTTGACCTTGATGAAGAAACTTCTATATTGGTTGAAGGTAAAACAAAGGTAAAATATGTGGGTAAGCCTATTCTTCCCTGCATATTTAAAGAAACCTCGCATTACAGTTTATGTGATCTTGGCACCAAAGTTAATATTATATCTTATGATTTTTATTTATAAATAAAAGAAGAGATAGCACTGGCTACAATAGAAAATACTAATATGACAATTGTGTTAGCCAATAAAAATCTTAGAATTCCAATAGGAGTAGTTGAAGATGCACCTGTCACAATTGGCAATAAAAATGTCCCTATTGATTTTGTAGTTGTTGATATGCCAGATGACACTCTTTGCCCAATCATATTTGGAAGAAACTTTTTGAGTGATGTAGGTGCCACAATCGAATTTAAAAAGGAGGTTATATCTCTTAATCTTGGGAAAGCGGAAAAATAATTCCACTTTTCCAAATTTAAAGACAACCCTCTACCTAAACAAGGAGAAGAGAAAGAGAAGACTATTGAGGAGATGGCAGCTCTTTTCTTAAGTAAACAAGAAGAACAAATAAAGGAAGACTCAAATTGTGAAGAAATAATTATGGAGGACAGGTCTCTAGAAGAATTAGAGAGTGAATTTGATTCACTTCCCATCTTAGGACCTCCAACTGATGAGGCTTTTGAAGAGCCAGAAAAGAGAGGGGATGAAGAATTACCACCCCCAGAATTAAAAACTTTACCAGATAATCTTAAATATATATTCTTAGATGATACTAATAAATTCCCTGTTATTATTAGTGCTAA
Source organism: Avena insularis (assembly GCA_023614405.1). Lineage (NCBI taxonomy): Eukaryota > Viridiplantae > Streptophyta > Magnoliopsida > Poales > Poaceae > Avena > Avena insularis. The sequence goes on along the minus strand of CM042695.1, from coordinate 157,939,241 downwards.
ACTTCCAGGGGAAGAAGAAGAACTCATGGAGGTACTAAAGGAGCACCGCAAGGCCTTTGGGTTACTCAATGGACGACTTGAAGGGTATTACTCCCATGATAGTCGTCCATCGAATATTCATGGAGGAAGGTGCTAAACCAGTTGCAAAATTCAATAGAAGACTAAAGACTGAAATGAAGGAAGTGGTAAGAAAAGAAAAAGTATGCCTACTTGATGAAGGTATAATTTATCCTATAAAATAAAGTGAATGGGTAAGTCTTGTTCATTGTGTTCCTAAGAAAGGCGGCTTTACTATTGTTCCTAATGAAAATAATGAATTGATACCTTCTAGAACTATTGTTGGACATAGGATGTGCATAGATTTCATAAAACTGAATAAGGAAACTAGGAAAGATCGCTATCCTTTACCGTTCATAGATCAAACTTTAGAGCGGTTAGCAAACCACACTCATTTTTGCTACTTGGACGGATACTCTGTTTTTTCGCAAATAGTTGTTCATCCTGATGACCAACTTAAAACAACTTTCATTAGTCCTTATGGTTTACATGCTTATCGACGCATGCATTTTGGTTTATGTAATGCTCTGTCTACTTTTCAAAGATGCATGACTGCTATTTTCACAGATTATATAGAACTAATAATGGAAGTATTTATGGATGATTTATCTGTCTATGGAACTATGTTTACTAGTTGCTTGTATAATCTCAATAGAATTTTACAGCGTTGCAAAGAAACCAATCTTGTCCTAAACTGGGAGAAGTGTCATTTTATGGTCAAAGAAGGCATAGTCCTTGGACATAAAGTATCAGGTAAGGGTATTGAAGTAGATAGGGCTAAAATTGAAGCAATAGAGAGAATGCCACAACCAAGGGACATAAAAGGTAGAAGAAGTTTTCTTGGTCATGTAGGTTTTTATAGAAGGTTCATTCGAAATTTTTCTGGAATTTATAAACCTTTAACTAATATGTTGCAAAAGCGAGTAAGATTTAACTTTTATGATAAATGCCTTATTGCCTTTGATAAACTTAAATATTATTTATCTTGTGCTCCCATCATTAAACCACCTATATGGTATATGACTTTTGATTTAATATGTGAAGCTAGTGATGATGTTGTAGGAGTAACTCTGGGACAACACATAGGTCGCATATTTAATATTATACATCATGCTAGTAGAACTCTCAATAGTGCTCAAAAGAATTATCCTAAGGAAGAAAGAGAACTCTTTGCTATATTTTTATCTTGTGATAATTTTCATTCTTATATTGTTGATGCAAAAGTGAGAGTTCATACGGATCATGATGGTTTAAAAGAACTCCTTGAGAGGAAGATTCATAAGCCAATACTGATCCGTTGGATCATTTTACTTCAAGAATTTGAGTTGCAGATTATGCAGAGACAAGAAGAAAAGGTAGTTTATGCAGCATCTATAATTGTCCAGCAAGACATCGATCTTATTGAGAGGAGCCTTAGTCCTGGTGATTTTTGTTTTCAAGAATTATTAAATGAACTAAGGTCAAATCCTCCTAGGAAGAAGAAGTCCTTGTTGTTGGAGAAGCTTGTCACTCCTGACTAAATATATGGAAAGTGAAAGGTAAATTTTCTTACTCTAATAAGTGCTTTGTTTCCGCAGTTTTCTTACCGACCTCTGACCCCTCTTATATACTACCCTTATGTCTCTCTAATCACAATCATCGGGAACAAATCTAGCTATGCCCTACCCCGTCCCAGACCGTGGAAAACCTATGGGGCTCATTGCTCCTAGGGACCTTTTTAGCAGCCCGTCGATGGAGGACGACGATGAAGAGGTGGAAAGGTTTAGCCCGGGGTACAAAGAGTACATCGAGCCAAGCTTCTACAACAACGATCCTGATGAAGGATGGAGCGACGTTTACATCTGCCGCGACGTCTATGATCCCCCGGAGATCGACTAGGCGGCGATGAAGAAAACACAAGAAGAGAGATAAGGCCACAAGCCGCATGGAAAGGGCGTGTGGATATGGTCAAGTTCATCACCACGGACCTGAGGCCGCACAAGTGTAAGGAAATACCTAACTGTGGAGCAGGTGCAAGCAAGGAACCAGCATTGCCCCGCTCGAAGCCTACCACCGGTGCTGATACATCGTAAACGTATCTATAATTTTTGATGCTCCATGCTTGTTTTGTATCAACTTTCTTATGTTTTGTCTACACTCTGAGGTATATTTATACATTTTCCGGAACTAACCTATTGACAAGATGCTGTAGTGTCAGTTGCCTGTTTTCTGTTGTTTTTGGTTTCAGAAAAGCTAGTAAGGAAATATTCTCGGAATTGGACGGGACAAAAGCCAAAGTCAATATTTTACCAGAGCGAACATGGAGACCGAAGGACAACCAAAGTGGGACCACGAGGTGGCCACACCATAGGGTGGTACGGGCCCACCCTAGGCCACGCCAGCCCATGGTGTGGGCCCCTCGAGGCTCCACCGACCTTGCCCTTTTGCCTATTTATACGTCTCCCCAAGACGTAAACCCTATGCGGATCAGATCTCCACAAAAAGTTCCACAGCACCGACGCCACAAAAGAGGAGATTCGGGGGGATATAAGTCTCTGTTCCGGCACCTTGCCGGGACGGGGAATTGCCCCCAGAGCCATCTCCATCGATGTCCACCACCGTCTCCATCGCCGTTGCTGATTCCCATGATGAGGAGGGAGTAGTTCTCCCTCGAGGCTAAGGGTGTTGGAGATATGCCCTAGAGGCAATAATAAAAGTGGTTATTATTATATCTTTGTGTTTATGATAAATGTTTATATTCATGCTATAGTAGTATTAACCAGAAACATTAATACTTGTGTGATTTGTAAACTAAATTAGAGTCCCTGGTAAATCCTCTTTATAATACTAGCTTGTTGGTTAATAAGATGATCATGGTTTCCCGATCATGAACATTGAGATGTTATTAACAACAAGATCATATCATTAGCAGAATGGTATGATGGAAATGATCCTATAGATAAGCGTAGCATAAAGATCAAGTCATTTCAATAGTTCGTTTGCTATAAGCTTTCTGATACATAGTAACCTAATTCCTTCGACCATGAGATCATGCTAATCACCATCACCGGAAGGATACTTTGATGACATCAAACACCACACCATAACTGGGTAGCTATAAAGGTGGCATTGAGTGTTCGGAAAGTATATGTTGAGGCACATGGAACAAGAGTGGGATTTGTCCATCCATATGACAGATAGATATACTCTGGGCCCTCTCGGTGGAATGTCATCCAATTAGCTTGCAAGCATGTGACTGTCTCACAAGGATCACATATCACGGGAACAAGAAAAGAGTACTTATCGGTAACGAGGTTGAACTAGGTATGCAGAGATACCGATGATCAAACCTCGGATAAGTAAACTATCGCGAGACAAAGGGAAATTGGTATCGTATGTAAGTGGTTCATTCGATCGCAAAGTAATCGTAGAAATATGTGGGAGACATATGAATTTCCAGATTCCTATATTGGTTATTGATCAGAGAAAGTGTCTCGATCATGTCCACATAATTCACGAACCGTAGGGTGACGAGGTTTGATCTCCATGAAGGATGCGTTGAGGGTTCGGGTCACCTCACGACGCTCCTTGGGGTCCATGTTGTCCGTTCGGGAGCGGTGCTTGTTGCCGTGGTTGCCGTTCGAGCTGGAGCCGATGCCCATGGCGGAGAGCGCATCTCGTCGCGCGCTGGACTCTGAGGCTGCTTGCTTGCGTTTGTCAAGCACCTCTCGCATCTTGACCTGCTTCTTGTGCTCCTCGATCAGGAGCAGATGGTAGGCCATCAGCATGTCCCATGAGGAGTCTGCAGGCAGGACTATGCTGCCCGCCACGGTGGCGTGTGCCTGGGCCCATCCTTCTTTTCTAAGGTGGATGACATGGCCGGTGTTGTTCCCTTCGGGTGGAGGGGACTGGCTTCTTCTGTTCCCGCCGTTTCGGTCTTGCGGGTTAGGTGTCAGGTTGGGCGGTGGGTTGGGTGTTTGCTGCTCCACATCGCCCTGGATGACTACGGCGCATTGGTAGCGCTCGTAGATTGGTCCGATGCTGCCGCAGCTTTCGTATCTGGAACCGTAGGTCCCTTCATCCGATGGCGGATCGCATGGATCGGAGTTGCAGCTGCTGCTGTCGTATGACTCATCTGTTGATGATGATGTGCGTAGCACAGGGTGTGGGGTCCATGAAGCGGGCCCTACTGAGGGTAAGGGCACCCGCTCTGGGAGGCGGAGGGTGTCGGTTTGCCCCACCTGGAAGCAGAAGCTCCCGAACAGGATCTCGAGTCCGTCGCCTACGGGCTCGAAGTCCTTCATGGTGGCCGGTGAGTGGGCGGTGAAGTCGAAAGCGCCGAAGAGGAGGTGACTCTCCATCGCCGCAGAGTTGTAGATCGCTCGGGTTGGGACCGTCACGATCGCACAATCAGCGTCCCCAGTTCCCACAGACGGCGCCAGTTGACGAGGTTTGATCTCGTCAATGCCCATTGTTATGGACTTGGGTTTTGGAGAAGATGGGGATGCTGGAGATCGCGGAACGGTTAGCAAACAAGCAACACGGGGACACGAGGTTTACCCAAGTTTAGGCTCCCGGAGGGAAAACCCTACTCCTGCTTGTCTGCTCTTGATTACGGCGGAGCCGAAGGTAACAGGGGTGCACAGATGCAATCTGGCGTGGAGGTGTGTATGCGGAAGTATGAGAGAGAGATCTAGGTCGTGCCCTCCTGGCCTTTATATAGACTTAGGCAGGTCCCAGGCATAGATCTAGTCGGTTACAGGTTCTAGGGTTTACCCCTTTGAATTTCCTATCTACTCTAGTCTTGCTCTCTAAGGATCGGAAGGCGTCATGGGCCTTGGCCACCCGAAAATCTTCATGGGCCGGCGCATATTTGCGTGGGCCTTCCTTGGTCTGGACCAGGTATGCTGAGGTCGTGTACCCGCGGGGTATAACCATGTCATAGGGAGACACACTTAAGGATTCGATGTTATTTAATAGATATGGAATATAAGTAGGGAGACCAAATGTTTTTCGGAGTCTCGGATGGGATCCGGGATATCAGGAGGAGATCCGAAATGGTCCGGAGAATAAGATTCATATAAGGAAAGTCCGATTTCGGAGTTCGGGAATGATTCTGATGTTTTCATCAGAGAGGTTCTAGAAGGGTCTAGAAGGTTCACCGGACCAGAAGGGGAATAGTTCATGAATGTGTCATGGTTAAGTGGAATGATTGGATCATGTCCTAGGTCACTTGGTTGGGCATTTGCGAGAGAGAAATAAAGCTCTAAATTGAAAGTCAAAAGGGTGGTTTGAAAAGTCAAACTGGAACAATAGTTTCCTAGTGGAACAAGGAAAGAGTCCTTCCTTCTCTCCAACTTGGGTTTGGGGAAGGATTCAAACTCCCCTCTCCCAAGCTGCCCTCCCTCTCATAAATATAGGGGAGGGGCTACCCCAAGGCACCACAACCAGCCCTCCCCACCTTGCGCTGCCGCCGCCGGCCCGTCTCCATCGCCCTAGCCGCCGCCGACACCTCCTCCTCTCCGGACCTCTAAACCTAGATCGCCGGAAACCCTAGATCCACCATAACCTGCTCTGGCTTAGGCGAAGCCCTGTAGGATTTTCCCTCTACTTCCAACACCATGCCGTTGTTCTTTCGGAATCGCGAGGGGAGAACTATAACCTCCGCTGCCTGCTGGAACAAGGGAGAGGAAGGTCTTCATCGAGTACCGAACGTATGAACGACTGCGGAAGCGCTGCCGGAACGCAGCGCTAGAAGGATCGTCTAGGTGATCTTGAGATCGACAAGTGTACGACTACATCACCCACTAGAATCTGCTCTCGTTAACCGCTTTGGAATCTTCGAGGGTGAGTACTCTAATCGACTCATTGCTACAATCAAGTAGATAGATCTTGGCTTGTTTGTGTGCATGCGGTAGATTTTTTTTGTTTTCCATGCTATGAACCCCTAAAGTGGTATCAGAGCCGTGTCTATATGTAGATCTGTTGCATGAGTAGAACACAATGGTCATTGTGGGTGGTGGTGCTTTTATTATCAATTGCTTTTTGTGTACTTTGCATCTTTCTGTATGATGGGATGAAGCGTCCCGGGCTAACCTTACATGACATCGTTCATGAGACTTGCTCCACCCTTAACATGCAACTTGTATTGCATAAGTGGATTTGCGGGTGTCTGTCTCTCCCATCATAGTATAGATTCAATTTAGAACTGGCACTTGATAGTTCAAGCATCAATGTTCTAGTTCTTGTTCATAAGTTAAAATGACACTTATTGAAAGCCCCAAACCACATAAAATATGCAAAGAAAATTAGAGGCGTCTAACTTTGTTTTGCAGGGGTGTGCTATGATGTGATATGGCCATGATTGTGATTATATATGATGTATGCAATGTTCCTTATTGTAAGTCGGCAACCGGAAGGAGCCATATGGTTGTTTTTTAATTCCGTTAAGACCTGTGTGTCTATGATTCAATGTAGTTGTAATAGTTGATGCTGGTGGATGACAACCATGGAGCGGTGCCATTGACCTTTACGCAATCCCAGTGATGATGGATATCATGTTCGTGCTTGAATATGGAGATCGGAAGCACAAGAAGAAAGGCCATATCTTATCACATATTATGAATTGCATGTGATGTTAATCCTTTTATGCATCTTATATTGCTTAGTTCGTGATGGTAGCATCATAAGATGATCCCTCTCACAAAATATCAAGTTATAAATTGTTCATCCTTAGTAAGCACCTTTGCTAAAGCTCGTTGTTTCGAAGCACCACGTGATGATCGGGTGTGTTTGATTCTGCGAGTGTATACAACGGGAGCAAGCAAGATTTGCTCAGGAGGAAGCTAAGATTTGATCTTGACGATCCTAGCATGTACATACATGGTCTAGGAACACGGATCACCGAAAGGTAAAGCATGAGTCATATAGTAGATATAATGAACATGTTGATTGTTCGCCATTGAAGCTACATCATCTTTCGTGATGATCGGTTTTGATGTGGTGGATTTGGTTCGTGTGGTCACTAAAACAATGTGAGGGATATTTTTTGAGTGGGAGTTCACCTAGATTAATTTAACTATTAATTAGAACTCAATTTGTCATAAACTTAGTCTAAACTATTGCAAATATGTTGTAGATCAATGACGGCTCCTACCATCAATTTTAATGCGTTCCTAGAGAAAGAAAAGTTGAAGAACAATGGAAGCAACTTCGCGGATTGGCTCCGCAACTTGAGGATTGTCCTCAATGCTAGTAATTTGACCTATGTGCTGGATGCACCGCTGGGCGACCCACCTGCATCTGATTCTACCGATGAGGTGAAGAATGTTTTCCTCACTCGGAAGAATCAGTACTCCACAGTTCAGTGTGCTATCTTGTATGGTTTGGAATCGAAGCTTCAGAAAAGGTTTGAGAACCATGACCCACATGATATTGTTCGTGAACTCAAAAAATGATATTTTAGGCTCACGCGGCAGTTGAGCGTTATGAGAGTTATGAGGCTTCTGAAAAGTTCTTTAACTACAAGATGGAAGAGGGCAGCTCTGTCAGTGAGCACGTGCTTAAGATGTTTGGGCATGCAAGCAAGCTTCAAAGCTTGGGTATAGTGATTCCTAATGCTTTGGGGGTTCACCGTGTCCTCCAATCACTACCACAAAGTTACAAGAACTTTGTGATGAACTACAATATGCAAAACATGGACAAGTCATTGCCCAAACGCTTCTCCATGTTAAAGTCTGCGAAAGTGGAGATCAATAAAGAGAACCAATTGTTGATGGTAAATAATACCACCAAATTCAAGAAGCAAGGCAAGTCTAAGAAAAAGGGAAACTTCAAGAAGGGCGGTAAGAAAGTTACCGCACCAGCGAAGAAGACCAAGGCTGGGCCTAAGCCTGATACTGAGTGCTTTTACTACAAGGGAGAAGGTCACTAGAAGCGGAATTGCCCTAAGTACTTGGCATATTTGAAGAACGACAACATCAAGAAGAAAGGTATATCCGATATACATGTTATTGATGTGTATCTCACTAGTAGTCGTAGTAGTGCCTGGGTATTTGACACTCGTTCGGTTGCTCATATTTGTAAATCGAAACAGGTGTTGCAGAATAGAAGGAAACTAGCGAAGAACGAGGTGCCGATGCGCGTTGGAAATGGATCAAAGGTTGATGTGATTGCGGTCGGCATGCTACCTCTTCATCTACCATCGGGATTAGTTTTATACTTAAATAATTGTTATTTGGTTCCTGCGTTGAGCATGAAACATTATATCCGGATCATGTTTATTGCGAGACGGTTACTTGTTTAAGTTCGAGAATAATGGTTGTTCAATTTATATGAGTAATATGTTTTATGCACATGCACCTTTGATAGATGGTCTATTCTTGTTGAATCTCGATTGTAGTAATACACATATTAATAACATTGAAGCTAAACATTTGAAATTGAGCGATAACTCGACCTATATGTGGCACTGTCGTCTTGGTCACATTGGAGTGAAGAGTATGAAGAAACTCCATTCTGATGGACTTCTTGAATCACTAGATTTTGAATCACTTGAAAGATGCGAAGCATGTCTGATGGGTAAAATGACTAAGACTCCATTTTCTGGTATGATGGAGCAAGCTACAAACTTATTGGAAATCATACATACCGAAAAATCCACAAGTGTAGCATCGTGCGGTGGTTATCATTATGTTCTTACCTTCACGGATGACTTGAGTAGATATGGGTATATCTATTTCATGAAACATAAGTCCGAAACTTTTGAGAAGTTTAAGGAATTTCAAAGTGAAGTAGAGAATCAATGTAACACGAAGATTAAGTTTCTACGATATGATCATGGAGGTAAATATCTAAGTTACGAGTTTGGCGAGCATTTGAAGAAATGTGGAATACTTTCACAATTGACACCGCCCGGAACACCACAACGTAATGGTGTGTCCGAACGTCGTAATCGAACTCTCTTAGATATGGTTCATTCTATGATGTCACTTATAGATTACCGCTATTGTTTTGGGGTTATGCATTAGAAACAGCCGCATTCACTCTAAATCCATTGAAACGACACCGTATGAATTATGGTTTGGGAACAAACTTAAATTGTCATTCCTTAAATTTTGGGGTTGCGAAGCTTATGTAAATAAGTTATAGCCCTACAAGCTTGAACCCAAAGTGGAAAAATGCGTATTCATAGGATACCCGAAGGAAACTATTGGGTATACCTTCTATCATAGATCCGAGGGCAAAATCTTTGTTGCCAAGAATGGATCCTTTCTAGAGAAGGAGTTTCTCTCGAAAGAAGTGACTGGAAGAAAAGTAGAACTCGATGAGGTTGTCGAACCTTCTCTCGGACTTGAGAGTATCGCAGTACCAGAAGTGGTTCCTGTGGCGCCTACACCAATAAGAGAGGAAGCTAATGATGTTGATCATGAAACTTCGGTTGAAGTTACTATAGAACCTCGCAGGTCAATGAGAACTTGTACCACTCTTAATTGGTATGATCCCGTTATGAGTGTCATGTTGGTGCACAACACTGATGACCCAAAAGTGTAGGGGATCGCAACAGTCTTCGCAGGTAGTATTTGCCAATTTATTGATTCGACACAAGGGGAGCCAAAGAATACTTGCAAGCCTTAACAACTGAGTTGTCAGTTTAGCTGCACCTGGAAATAGTTCTTGCTCACAGAAGTTTATCAGTAGCAATAGTTTGGTAGTAGCAACAGCAAAGCAACAACAACAGTAGAACAAGAGAAATAGTAACAGTAACAGTAAATAGTGGAATTCGAGTGCGGTAGGCATAGGGATGGATGGATGGGCGTTGCATGGACGAGTCTAAACATGTAACTTCAAGATCTAGGGCATTGTAGATAAATAATAACAAGCATCCAAGTACTAAACAATCCTAGGCATGTGCTCCATATATAGTCATACGTGCTCGCAATGAGAACTTGCACAACATCTTCTGTCCAGCCATCCCGTGGCAGTGGGGCCTCTAGGGAACTACTGGCAATTAAGGTTCTCCTTTTAATAGAGCACCATAGCAAAGCATTAACACTCCATGAACACATAGTGATCCTCACACCACAGCCACCCCCTCCGGTTGTCCCAATTATTGTCACTTTGAAGCCTTTGGATCCGGGCAATGATATGTGTACACAACTTGCAGATAAGATCACAAACAATACTATCATAATGATTCAATAATAAGTTCAGATCTGAGATCATGGCACTCGGGCCCTAGTGACAAGCATTAAGCACAAGAAGTTGCAAAAAAGTCAAATAGCACTAATATAGATACTAGGCACTATGCCCTAACAGATCTTATTCGATTACATGATAGAACTCATCCAATCCCTACCATCCCCAAGCCTACAGCGGGGGATTACTCACTCATGGATGAGGGAAACATCAGTGGCTGATGGAGATGGCGTTGGTGATGATGATGGCGATGATCCTCTCCAAATTCCCCGTCCCGGCAGGGTGCCAGAACGGAGTTTCTGGATCCGAATCTTGGTTTCTGGTGGCGGTGGTGGAGCGGAACTCTTTCTGGAAAACTATCGACCCCCCCTCGGTTTTTAGGTTGAAAGGCAACTTATAGGCGCAGAGGGAGGCCGAGGTGATGCCTAGGGTGGATGCACCCCCTAGGCACAGGGCAGGGCCCACCTGCGCCTGGCAGGGGTGTGGCCCCCTAGTCCCCTTATCCGGCTCATCTTCTGGCTCCGTGTGTCTTCTGGTGAAATATATTTTTTGGCATATTTTCTGGGATTTTTCCTGGTAGTTGATTTTCTGCACAAAAAGATGACACCAAGGTAATTCTGCTGAAAAAATAGTGTCATTCTGTGTTAGTTGTATCCAAATCACACAAGTTTAGAGGAGAAACAATAGCAAAAGTGTTCAAGAAAGTAGATACGTTTTGGACGTATCAACTCCCCCCTATCTTAGCTTATTGCTTGTCCTCAAGCAATTCAGTTGAAAACTGAGTGCGATAAAAGAACTTTCACGATCACATTTGCTTCATATGATGTATATATTCTCAGCACATGAATAGATTCTTAAACCATTCATAATAATAAGTATGCAACCAAGTCTACTCAATAATCATTGCAAGCTATGAAGAGAAACCAACTCAATAATAATAAGTAGCATGGAACATAAACATAATCAACATTGTAATGCTCATATTAAGGTATGATAGAGGGTATCTCGCTTGCCTTTGTTTGTAGAGCACAATATAAATTCCAAGGCACCTCTGAAGTTCAAGTGAAGACTAGAGGTAAAAATATCAGAGATACAAGCATCAAAGTCATGACATAATTAACCAAGTTTTGGAACAAACACAAAAATGACAACTATGCTCTCAAGAAGGTGCTCATAGAATAAGTGGTGACTCAACAAGGTTGTGAAAACGGTTTTGGAAAGTTTGAAAGGCTTCCTAATGCTGAAAGGAAGGTACTCATTAGCTTTGAGCTCTCATTGCCCCTATCATAGGCATCTTCATGTGGTTAAGGTGAAAGTGAGGTCCACTCTGAATCATATGCTTGACAGACCATAGGATGAAAATCCCAAGTCCCTTGAGTACGAGGGCCGCTCTGCATGCTACTCAACTTTGGTTACCTGTAAGTTCTTGTCATTGTAAATACATGCATATCATAGAGAACCGCCAACGGGGTACCCCTTGCACATGGTACAGGAGTTTTCCCATAACCAGAATGACAAGGCAAGAAGACAATGAGCATCTCAGCAATCATTTTATTTACTATGTGCATAGCTTTTTATTGGGGATGCTTCATAGAATGCTCATTATGGTGATGTTGCAAGTTTCCACCATGATTAGGCATGGCTTAGGCTAGTGGCCCAGGCGTTTCTCTAACACAATGTATAGACTCCATGAACTCACAAGTTCCCCTTTTATTTCACATTGTCGACATTCGTAAAAAAAAGAGCAAAGTATTAACTGGATAGGATTATCCAAAAAGTGTTGAAAGTGTTCCCCGTGACAACACGGTTCTACTGACTCCCAGCATATAATTTGCAAGCATATAACTTTCATGGACAAGTCACAATGGTTCAGGATTATTAAGCGCAAGGAATAAAGTGTGCCATCAAGTTCGTGGAGCTTTACTAACTAACTTTCTCAAAACAGACAAACATTTTATTTGGAATAAACCAAGGCATATTGAATATGCACTGAAATAGGAAACGATGCTAATAGGTAGGTATGGTGGACACAGCTGGCAATATTGGTTTTGGGGAGTTGGAAACACAGGTAGAGCTCATACTCAGTGCAAGTGAAGGCTAGCAAAAGAAAGAGAGCGACAAATGAGATAGCAATAACTATCATAATCATGCTTGCAACAAAACAGGACTAATTATGGCATGAAAGTGATACAAGAACTCTGAGGCAAAATAAATCATCGAGGATTACTGACTATTAATTAGTCATATGAATGCGTGATCATGTGCCAAGTCGATTCACATGAACAGTCAGAGGAGGATACCACAATTTCATACCAAAATATGAATAAAACAATGCAAGCAAACATTCATATGACATGCTACAAACTATTAGCAAGCTGGAGCTAATCATAGACAAACAAGAACTACTAAGCATCCATTAGTAACACACTCCTTACCATGAACAGACTAAGCATGCTCACAATGATGAGTATACGTACAAAAACGAAACAAATAGAGTTCGTTACCAGCCTCTTACCACTCCTCAAGTTGTCTTAATCTTCATTGTTGCCCTTCACTTGTGTGACTTGAATAATAACATGAAAACCAGAATCCACTGAGGACGGCTGAACTCTGCAAAGAACTCACAAAACCAAAGAAGAACAACAAATATTTTTGGTGTTTTAGATTTTTTGAAGAAGCCAACAAAGCAAAAACAAGCAAAGCAAAAACAAACCAAGCAAAGCAAATCTTTTTGGATTTTTTTCTTTTAAGGCAAACCAAAGCAAAGAAACAAACCAAGAGAAACAACGAAAATATTTTTGGTATTTTTGTGTTTTTGAGAAAGAAGCAATAAGAACCAAAAAGAAAGCGAAACAATGCATATACAAAGAACAGACCGAACATGATATATCGATGAGTGTGATGTCGATATACCTCCCCCCAAGCTTAGGCTTTTGGCCTTAGTGGGGCTCAATTGCGCGGGTAGTAACTCCATGCTGGTGGGTCATCATAGGAATGATCATATTCAGGTGCTTGCGATGAAGAAGAAGACACACCCCAATAGAATGAGGGCTGCTGGTATGAGAACTCTCCCAAGTTGGAGGGCTGAACCGAATTGTTTTCGGATCCTCTTCAACATTCTCCTCTTGGCGGGGGAGCTCTGCCACATATGTGTGAACCTCCTCATCCGTAAGCGACCATCCTTGCCTGTTATCTAAGTTAAACAAAGCAGGTGCAGGCAAATAAACTATTTTATCAGTCCTACCCTTTCTCCGACCTTGCTGGACAACATATAACTCATACGGTAAACTTCTCACATTGGCCCCCTGGGACACAAAACCATGCTGAATCATGGATTTAAGATCAAGCCTCTCTATGGGGAACTGAAAATCTGAATAGTGAGGCTCTAAACCATGGAAAGCTAGCAACCTAGAAGCAATGAGACCTCCACAAATTATGCCCTTCTCGCGGTTGGTGGTGAGACTGTGAGCTATCAAAGCACCCATGCTATAAGATCTATTCCTATTCAGAGCAGTTGCGATAAAATCTAGATCAAAATAAGAAAACTTTCTAGCAAGAACACACTTGGTAATGAAATAGGCAAAGTGTAACATCCCAAAAATATTAAACTTGGATCATCAAACTATAATCATCAAAATTAGGGTTAACAAAAAAATACTTTTCAAATTAAAATATGAAAGCATGCATATGTGTATGCATTACAATTTGGATTCTTTTAAATTGCCTTGCTTGTGTGTTTCTTTGCTTGTAAAATGATTCTTAGGTGAAATAAACATCATCTAAACAATCCCACACTTTTCCCAAAGACAAACAAATCAAAACAAACAAATTAAGTTTATGGTCACTTTGGCCAAATTAACTCGCATGCCTACTTTGGCTATCTCTAACTTTCAAAAGTTAACAGAAAATTGCTTGGATCTTTGCACCCCTTGACAGTACTCATAACAAAGTACCAAGGCCCACTTTGTAGTCATCCAAAGTCATTCAAATGCATAGTTTAACTGACAGTTTAAAATTGAATCTATATTATATGGGAAAATCCCACTTTTTCAAAAACCACTCAAACAAGCTCCACTTTCAAAACCCAAGCATCCACAGTATCACCAGTACATGCCTAGCACACCCACCAAAAATCTTTTCAAAATTCAAAACTTGAGTTCATGCGGCCATTTCATCAAACACCTTGCAGATGCAAATCAAACAAATCCTAAACACTATAGTATGCAGTGATTCTGGCCTAACTTGTTCCCTCTCTGGACACCACTAGCCTTAGTAGATCATCTAACAACCCTAACTAATCACTAGCACCACTGTAAGCTAGCCATTGTCATCAATGATGAACAGGCCGAGAGCACCATTGCCACCCCATAGTCGACATCAAGCTACGAGCAGCACTAGCCTCGCCAACCTTGTCTGGAGCAAGATAGCACTCCACCTCCACTCCCTGTCCCAGACGCGAGCAATGCCAGCCACTGGACCACACGCCCGAGCCATGCCAAGCCGCTCTGCGACCATGCCGAGAGCGCGCCCCGTGCACCACGCTCGACCAGCACCCATAGACCGCATGCCTCCCTCGCCGCGTGCACGCATGATCACCACCGTCCCACCAACCCCGCAGACACGCCCGTTCGCCGCCGCGTGGACCACGCGTGCTGGGCGCCATTAAAACTTCCATCGGGCACGTGCAGAGCACCGCAGCGTTCTGACCGATCAGCACCGTCTCACGCCTCGCCACCACACCGTTGAGCTTCGCCAGGGAGCACAACACCTCCCCTACCATTGCCCACGCCGATAGCCCTCTGTGCCGTCGACCACGATGAGCTCATCTTGTGCCCGTCGGTCCCCTCTCGCCACTATAAATAGAGGCCTCCCCCGCTCGAATTATTTACACCATTCCACTCCCCTCTCACCCAGAACCACCCCACCCCATTCCCGAAGCAAGGCGAATAGCGCATCGCCGGAGCTCGCCGCTGCTAGAGAAGAAGGAAGCCATCGATTGGAGCCACCACAGGAGGAGCTGCCGGTACCAGGATCGCCGTCGTCGACTTTGTCGTTCGCCCGCATCGCCGAACTTCGCCGGAGCCCCGGTGAGGCTCCCACGACCCCTACCTGCCGTGTTAGGGTTCTGTCTCGCCGGCGCTGCCCGACGTGGACGATGAGCCGTAGTCGTTCGATTAGACTTAGATCGTGCGACCGATATCGCCCCGTACTGCTTTGCGTTTAAAGAGCCAGTGACCAGTATACCCCATCGATTCGCCGCGCCAGTTACACTGGCCGGCCCATTTCCTTCAGCCGACCCACTCGTTTGAATTTAGATTTTTCTATTTTCATTCAAACATAGTTCTGTACCTAGTTTCAAAAATCAACCCAACTCGATTCAGTGAACCAAATTGAATGAAACCAATTTTGTTAGAAAGTTATTGAAATGCTTAATCCAAGCCCGTTGGATTCAAATCATTTGGATCTGTAGATAACCATTGGTAAAAATAACAAGGCAGAAGCTTTTCTGCCTTCAAACATTTTTCAAATTTAAACCATAATAGCTTTTGAGTTGATTCCAACTCTCAAAAATCATATTTAACCATATCTTTCAGAATATATAAAATTATTCGGGTTACTTACAAAAATAATGTCCAAGTAATAAAAGAATGCCACATAGGCATTTCTAGTCACTTTATTTATTTAAAATAAAAGGGTTAAAACCTTATTAAATTGTGACACCACTTTAAATCACGTTCCCATGTACTGAAATATGTGGTGATGACATGTGTCAACATGATCCCATGTTTGGTTTGGAGAATATTAAATCTTATGTAGTTTTTCAATGAGTAGAAATTACTTTTCTAAAAATAAAATCAATAAGACAAATGCTTTAGTCTTGTAATGTTAGTGATGATGCTAGATCATCTATAGAACCCCTTTGTGTGATGATTGAAAGTAGTTAAGTATTGTTTGGTGATTGTGTACCTCGTATTTATTTATAGACGCTAGTACCGACCAAGGATACGAGGAGGAAGGAGGATACTACGAAGAAGAAGCCGAGGAGAACTTCAACCACTGCTCTGCATAAGGCAAGCCTAATACTACTAGTTGAATGTGCAAGATAACACTTGCAAGATACTCTACTTTAGCAAGCCTTACTAATCAAGTTGACCTATGCAAGCCTAATACTACTAGTTGAATGGGCAAGCTAACACTTGCAATTATGAAAGTATATAACCTATGCAATGCCCTAAGCATGCTTGGTTGGACACATTTGATGATACCCAATCCTAGTTTTACTTGCAAGCTTCTACTTTATTTCTTTATCAAAGCTATTACTTAGAGTTTACTTAAGTAAATTGTAGATACTAGAAAGATAATTGAAGGTTGCATAAAGAGCATAAAATTTGGCCTAAGCTAGAAAATCTTGATGTCATTCTAAGGCATGAGATGGTACTTAGTTGAAACACCACTTGTTTACCACCCCTCATTAGTACTCACCCCCACTTGTAGATGCTAGTGCTAAGCATAAAACTTGATCAACTTTAGATGGGAATACTTGGTGGAAAATGGTTATGAGAACCTTAGAATGATGAGTCATTCTACTGAGATGTTTTGACATGTGGTCTCAATCAGCATATGATTTGGTGATGAAAATGTTGAGGCATGAGCCTTAACCCTTTATAAAGCTGATGGTTGTCTGGATGTGATACCATTCCAATTTTATCGTACAACCACAATACCCAAAGATTGGGTAGGGCTTGACTGTAAACTTACATACCTTAGGATTGGTTCCCTCATGGCCAAGGTCTGAGCTGAAGCTACCTTGTGAAGATTGTCCACCTGTGCAGTACCCAAGATGACAGTTGGTCATGGTTGGGAGGCCAAACTCACAGGAGAGGTGCCTATACTAGGGCGTGTAATTGAAAGGTTAGGATTGATTATCCGCATACTGAGTATGGTGAATTCAGGATTTGTTCCTGACGGATGTATTGAATGTTGTGGTGAAAGTGTACAATCTCTGCAGAGTGTCAAACTATTCGAATAGCCGTGTCAGCGGTTATGGCCATTTGAAGTGGCCATACTGTTCCCCCGTCAGATGTTTTCAAAATGACTTGTGAAATGAATTGAGAATTTGACTTGACCACAACAGAGTTGTGACATGAGATACAAGTTCCCACTTAGGTGTTGTAAAATCCAACTAGCTTTTCTTGCTTCTCAACTTAGTAGAGGTAAATCTGGCTTTTGTAAAACAATCCTAGAACTTAGTGTCCTATTACAAAAACCCCCTTTACTTGTTAGTATTAGTTTGCGAGTACTTAAAGAGTACTCATGGCTTTGTCCCTGGCTATTCCCGTGGCCAGACTATGAAGAGTACCAGGATGATGGATCCCAGGAAGGTTACGACAACTAGGATCATCTCCCATCGTCAGCATTGCCTATGACCCCTAAGATGGAGCTTCGCCTATGATATCTTTATTATTACGTATTTCCGCTGCTTGAGTTGTATTAAGAACTGGATCATGAGATCCTTATTTGTGTAAGACGTTATGTATGGTTTGTAATGGATGATGTACTGTGGTATCCAATTCTGTTATGTCTCGCAAAAATGGTAATCCTGGGATTGTGATGTATGGCATAACAGGCATCTGGGATTAAATATCCGGGTGTTGACAAGTTGGTATCGGAGCCATCCTGGCCATAGGAGACCCTAGTTAGACTGGACGTTTGAATCAAAAACTTTGTTTCAAAACCAAAGGAAGCAAATATTTACAAAAACTTATTCCCATTCTTATCACTTTGCTTCTTTCATGATAATTCATGTTCCTCAAAAACTCTTGCAAAATACATAAAATTTGACACACTTGATCACTCTACTAGCTTACTCATCCTATATTCTTATAGATGGATGTGAAGTACAACAAGTTTTATCAGTTGGGGAATGGAGGAGACCTTATCTTTGAGCAGGATTTGGACCAGCTTTCGGAACTTCTAGAGCGTCCGCACCCCGAGTTCTTCGAAGCTCATCTCAATGATCAAGGAGGAGAAGATCTGCAGTGGCTAACTGTTGCAAGTCTCCGAGGAAAGATTGAACCTCCCACTGCTGAGGGAATTCAGTTCAGCTTAAGAGAGAACAACTGGCTCGATGGACTTGCCCGGGCCATGCAGGAAGCTCTTGCCCGTCTGTTTGGGCAGAGTATCAACCAGATCGAGGGTACCCGCTTTGAGTTTTTTCCAAGGTGTGATGCTAATGGACAGCCACTGGAAGCCCCATACCACCCCGAGATGAAGACTCAGTTGGACCACCTTAGCTTCATGATGTACGATCGTCAGCAGGAATTGGACAATTGCCGTGACTACTCTAACCACAAGTTTGCCATCATCAAGACGAAGGATCAGACCATCGCCATGCTAGCGAAGGATCGCAAGTCTCGCCACCATCATCTCGACAAGAAGGAGCGCATCATTGCTTGTCTTTGCCAACGTATCTCAGACTTGGAGGAGACCATCCACGAGAGAGACATGCAGTTGGAGGAAAGGGAGAATGCCGGAGAGGATCTTCATGGAGACCCCTACTCCTATCTCAGCGATGATGATGATGATTTTCTGGAGGATCAGGCTATGGACTTCTTCACCGATGAGGATGATTTCGCCTTCATCGATGAGGATGAGGATGATGAGGATGACGACTACACCGACTCCAAGGAGTAGTAGCACTTGAGCACTAGCGTAGTGAGTTGTATTCGGTCCCACTGTATCGTAGTTTCCAGAATGGTTCTTAAAACCATCTGTTTACCTTTGTTGTGGTGTGTGTTTGTATCGTGTGCTATGAATGAATGAAAAGCAAGTGGCTAGAAAAATCTGAGTCAAACTTTAAAAACTTTTCAAAATCCCTGAACCTTAGAAATTTCCCTCTTTTCTCATGATCTATCTCAATCTTCAGATGCCACGTGGAGGAAGTGGTTCATCCCCGGACCTGATGTTGCAAATCCTGCAAATGTTGGTTTCTAATCGTGAAGCTGAAAGAGCCGAACGTCAAGCCAACCTAGCCACCCTTCAGCAGATAGCTCAGCTGGTCCATAACAACCAAGGCCAAGGAAATCAGGACAACCATGGATCTAAGCTCAAGAATTTCCAGAACACCAACCCACCTGTTTTCACTAAGTCGGAAGAGCCCCTAGATGCCGACGATTGGCTGCAAACCATGGAAAACAACCTGGAAGTAGCCGGAGTGGAAGCTAATGAGAAAGTTCTGTTCGCCACCCACTATCTAGCTGGAGATGCAAGAGCATGGTGGAACAGTGTTCGTGCAATGACCGGAGGACATATGATGATCTGGGAGGAATCCAAGGTCAAGTTCAGCAGAACCCATGTGCCACCGGGTTTGATCAAGAGAATGAGAGATGAGTTCAGAGAATTGAAGCAAGGAAGGATGACCGTAGTGGAATACCGTGAAAAATTCTTGTCATTAGCTAGGTATGCCCCGGATGAGATCGACACTGAAGCCAAGAAGAAAGAGAGATTCTTGAATGGTCTGCATGATGAGATGCAGACGGTATTGGTCAATATCCCCTTTGCGGATATTGAAGCCCTTGTCGACTCTGCCATCCAGATGGAAGGAAAGATCAACCAAGCCAATGAGAACCGCAAGAGTCGCATGATGCATCAGCCAGGAACCCATTAGACCCCAAAGTATCGCCCTAACCCATCTCCAGGATTTGCCCCGAGAACCAACAGACCCCCGATGAACCGTCCGACCTATCCCAACCGTGGAAACCCAAGGCCCGGAGGAAACCACAACAACCCCGGCAACTCTGGAAATTTCAACCGTGCACCACCCAAGTTCAACAACAACAATGCTGCCGCCAACACCAACACTGCCCCGAGGACTGGAAGCAATGATGTGCCTATTGCGGCAAAGGACAAGTCGCAGGTGACTTGTTATGACTGTGGAAATAAAGCTCACTACTCCAACGAGTGCCCCAACAATAAGAATGCCGCAGCCCCCAATACCAATGCCCCAGCTCAGCAGCAGCGTCGTGTTCAGCCAGGAAGAAGGTTTGCCCTAGGGAATTCGCTCAACCGCAACGGCCGTCTTTTTCTCATGCATGCTGAAGAAGCTCAGGAAGCGCCAGACGTCGTGCTGGGTATGTTTTCTGTTAATTCAGTACTTGCTCGAGTGTTGTTTGATTCTGGTGCATCGCACTCATTTGTCACCGAAGAATTTGCATGCACTAGTAAAATTCAACCAACCAAACTGAAGCATGTTATGATCGTTCAAATCCCCGGTTCAACCACCAAAGCTAGGCAAATTTGCAAAGCCGTCCCTATCCGAATCCATGGCATAGATTTTTATGCTAATCTGATAGTACTCGGAACTAAAGGTTTGGAAGTAGTACTAGGAATGGATTGGATGTCCAAACATAAAGGATTGATTGACTGTGCCAAGAAAGCCATAACCATGACCAGTACAGCCGGAATATCAGTCGAGCATATATCTGAAACCTTACCTCGTCAATTCAAGTGCAACAAGAGTATAGCCCAATGTAACTACCTCGGTGAATTACGCTCTTAGTTACAAGCCTGGATGAGCGGAAATGGTTAAAATAGTACGGTGGGGCCCAAATGCCACTCACAGGTAGACCTTTCGGCCGTCCTAACCATTTCCAAACATCGGGACAAGAACGAAGCGTAATGGCGTGAAGGGATCAACTACATACACAAATGAGTATGTATGCAAGCCACCATACAACAGTCCTCAGAGCCATTCCATCTAAAAGAAATAGAAATATTGCAACGCCATACGGCAAGATCCAGATATCCTAGATAGATATAATAGTTTAGGATATCTCCTCATACATCAAACATCAGAGTATCAGGTGGAAGCGGAAAACAAGATCCGAGTACGGATAAGAAGCAAATTGGCATAAGATGCCCCATAAATAAACACATCTCGCCCACAGATCTCACGGATCCCCGTTCCTGGAATCTCTACACCGAATGATCGTTGCCAACATTGTCCGTCTCCTCCACCCAGTATCCATCTTGCGAGCTTACCTGTTCATCTGAATCAAACAATTTATCGTGTGAGACCCTAGGGGTACTCAGCAAGTCTTTATGCCTCTAAAGGGGACACAACACGGGTGACGAATTGCAGCAAAAGATAATACCTAACAATTCTAGGGATACTGCTAACCATCCGCCTAACCATAGATAGAGCGGATGTCCGTGAATTAATAACATGATTATAACAGTAATATTAACAGATCCATCCTCCTCGCTACCAACGAGGAAGCGGACGAACAACCCCATCCGTTGGCAGTTTTATTATCCATTCCATGAGTGTTGCACTATTTACTAGTCGGTACTTAGTCAAATTAAAAGCGGTACTTTAGTTATACTTGTCTATGATCGAAAGCGTGCTCCAAGTCGTCCATAACGCGGACACGGCTTTGAAAGATTTACCTGAGGTGCACAAATAACAACACACACTCGATCAACCTCGGAAAAACCAAATCAAATCCCAAGGCATTCACGACAAAGCGATCACAGATTCGAAATATTTGAGGCCACCCCATTAAGCTACCATAGCGAAGTTGGCGGCTCGAGACGGACTCAAGGTTTTGTGTGGGCTGTAAACGACTTAGGAACCCGAAAGTGTGACTGGGCTTGTCGATACAGCGAAAACATGTCACGGACCTAAACAGTACAGGTGCTCCACGCACAATCGTAAATAAAGCAGTAAAGCATGGCATAAGTACAGGATAGTAATAAAGCCCCAAACTAATTGTGGCCCCAAGAAATAAGAATGAATCAAGCTCTGGCTCAGGTGGGTTCATAAGCCTCCCGGATGTGGATAGCGCGAATATTCAAGGAACAGGAATCAAGTACTCTGGGTCCTACGGGACACAAGTGAGCATGAAAAACCAAATAGCAGATATTGCTCACCGGTGCCACTTTCATTAGTTATCCCATTACTACTCAGGTTAAGTTGTATAGGTACCTCGTTATCCATCAGACACTGACATACCCTATACATGCTGTGCTACGACCCGCATGGCTCAAACAACTCCTGTAGTAATGGTTCATGGGATGGAGGAACAAGCTTCGGTGGGGTTTAAAAGTAAAGGCTATGCAGTACTTGGGATTCAATTTAATGCAATCGCGACTCAATGATGCAAGAATAAGATAGAGGCAATAGGTACTATATGTATGCAAGCATGTGGCAGTGCTTGCCTGGCAGCTCAGTTGAAGCGAGAGAAGGATCTGGGTAGTGCTCCTGGGTTTCTTGATATATCCCCTGCTCAGCGTCTATTCGAAGAAGAACCAAACAACAAGGGCCAACATAAATAAAGTGCACAAGCATATGAATAAATGCGACAAGCAAACAATCATGCCATGATGAATGATGCACAATTTGCATGGTAATAAAGTAGCATGGCATGGGTGAGGTGTGGAATACAAGAATAAGGCATTTTATGGAGTTTTAGTCAACTTTTATCCTCAAATAAGTTGCTGTATACTTTATATTTATATGATGCATGCTGCAATTCAGAACAAGAAATGCATAAACAGAAAGGTCTCGTCGAGCTGATCAATTTAGACATATTATTTGTCAAATTTGGAGTTATAAAACAAAAGTTATTAATTAATTAAGAAAAAGGGCATTTTATTGTAATTTAATCAACTTGAAATTTAAAGTGTTCAAAATAGATTTTGAAGGGCATATTTGAATTCCTCTCATTTTTCTGATTTCAAAACATATATTACATGTTTAATTTGGAAATGTATTTTAAAAGATATTTTAAAACAGATTTAAATTTGAATTTAAATTAATTTGAAAAAGGTTTAAATTAAAACAGAAAACGGAAATCCTTTTCTCACACAGACAGACCTAGCCGCAGACATTGACAAATGGGGCCAGGGCTGACTGGGACACACGCGCACAGGAAGGGTTTTCTCACCGCGGCTTTACCTAGCCTCTGCGAATGACAGGTGGGGCCAGCGGCCACGGGCCCACGTGAGCAATGAGCCGCGAGGATCCAGGGGCCGAGCTGGAGCGCGGGTTAAGGGTTCGAAACTGCGAGTACGTTTTTGCAAAAACGCCACAGCCTGCAGGTGGGGTCTCGAGGAGCGCGGGTTGAGCGGGAGAAAACAGAGGGGGCTAAGCGCAAAAGGTTCGCGGCCACTGTGGATCTTCTCTGCGCTGATGACCGATCGGTGCCCGACCGACGCAGGCGCGGCACGTGGGGGATTCGATCCGGGACACAGGGCTCATGTGAGGCGGCAGCCACCGCGGTAGCTAGGCTTGGTGTTAGGAGGTGGACGAGCTAGAAGAGGTGGCCTTGGGAGGTTGCAGATTCTGACGACGGCGCGCATGGTGGGCGTTCGGCAAAAGGACGGGGCTAGGGCGGCACGGTGAGGCGAGCGTGTCCAAGGTAGAGGAGCTCACCGTGGTTTGGTTGGTGGTGTTGGATCGGGCCGGAGACACGGATCGGGAAGCGAGGCGGTGGAGCTAGGGTTTAGCGTCGGTGGCGGCGGTGATCTTGGCTCTGGTCCTTCTCCTCCTCGTGGCAGTCTTGGTCGTCTGAGGAACCTCCTCAGCTCCCTCGACAACCTCCACGCCACGCCCGCCTGCTGGTTCGAGGGATCGGTGGTGGACACCGATGGTGGGGCGCCGGCGACAGAGAGGGAGGGTGCCGTTGGTGGGGAGGAAGTAGAGGAGAGGGCAAGGCCCTGGGGTAGATCTGGAGATGCCAGAGGAGATGTGGGGAAGGAGGAAAAGGGAGGGAGAGAGAGGAGGAGCAGCCGAGGCAGGGGTAGATAAGGTGGCTCGGGTGCCACCTTTTCCCTCCTCCTCACGTGCTTGCTCGGGCAGGGCAGGTAGGTCGTGGAGAGGCTGCAGGTGGGACCAGGGAGCGTCCAAGGAGGGTAGGCTCGGGTGGGGCTGCTGGCAGAGAGAAAGAGCGAGAGGAGGGAGAGGCTCGGGTGAGCTTCGGTTAGGACTAGAGGGGCTCGGTTAGGGTTGGCTAGGAGGGGGTAGATGGGGTGGTTAGGGTTAAGCTTAGAACTAGGTTTTTGGAGAGAGGATTAGAGAGAGAGGGAGGGAAAATCCACTTGTTAGCATGGAGATGCCCATGTGATTTAAATCCACACCAAAGAAAAACCTCAAACAAACTCACATGAATGGGTAAGGGGAAGGGATGGTGATGTTGCATGGGGCATGCATGAATGTGAATAGCCACTTCTATTAGTTGTAAAAACAACTATAGTACATATGGGAACTTATTACATGCATGCACATCACTATTTGAATAAATTCCAACCCACTAGATACAAGCTTGAAGAATATATATGGGAATGGTAGAATCAAGCATAATTGAATATAATAGGCCATGCTAGTGTGTATATCCCACTAAAGATTATTTGGCCACAATTATATTTAAACAAGCTCAATTAGCCAGAACAACCATATGGAAGGTAAAAGGAAGATTCTACTCACATGACATTCAAAGGTGGCCATGAGGCTCCACATAATTAATATTGTGAAAACAACATACATCATATATGGAGCATGTAGACATAGAATGGATCCATACCAACACATATGAGCTAGATTTAAATAGCAAAAGAAAAGCAATGGCTCATATATGACTAGGGTGGTGGAATTTAGATGAAGCCAAAGAAAGGTGGTGGAGTTGAAAGAGAAATGCCCCCAACTCAACTTGGGCATCAAGCATTTATCAAAAACCAAATACAATGTATCAAGAGGCAACTACAATTAATAATGCATATGAGATAAGAACCAAAACAAAAAGGGTTTTATATGATGCTCAAATGCAAGGTGGCATGATGACATGAGCATGATATCATTATGATGCAACAATTATATGTAGGAAGTAGCCATTATATATATAGACTAGGCTAGTAGCATTGCAATTGTTAGACAATTGGGATGCTACACCCAACCTACCATTGACCAAGTCTGGATAGTCTGTGAATACCCCGATGTATTTCCAGATGTTTTGCCCGGTATGCCCCCAGATCGGGATCGAGTTTATCATTGAACTAATCCCTGGAACAGGACCCATAGCTCAGAGACCCTATAGTATGAACCCGTCTGAATTAGAAGAACTGATGAAGCAACTGGATGCCATGTTGGAGATTGGATTGATTCAACCAAGTGCGTCACCATGGAGATCACCCATCTTATTTGTGGACAAGAAAGATGGAGGTAACCGTTTGTGTACGGATTACCGAAAGTTGAATGATGTCACCATCAAGAACAAGTACCCATTGCCCAAGATAGAAGAACCTTTCAGAACTACCAAAACCCGAAGCATCAAGTTTCTGAAGATTCAGTGGAGCAACCACACAGAAGAGGAAGCTACCTGGGAGCGCGAAGGTCACATCAGGACGGATTTTCCCGATCTCTTCAAATCCTAGGTAATATTTTTCGTCCTTTTTCAAATATCGGGACGAGATTTTTTTTAAGGGGGGAAGGTTTGTAACATCCCAAAAATATTAAACTTGGATCATCAAACTCTAATCATCAAAATTAGGGTTAACAAAAAAAACTTTTCAAATTAAAATATGAAAGCATGCATATGTGTATGCATTACAATTTGGATTCTTTTAAATTGCCTTGCTTGTGTGTTTCTTTGCTTGTACAATGATTATTAGGTGAAATAAACATCATCTAAACAATCCCCAAACTTTTCTCAAAGACAAACAAATCAAAACAAACAAATTAAGTGAATGGTCACTTTGGCCAAATTAACTCCCATGCCTACTTTGGCTATCTCTAACTTTCAGAACTTAACAAAAACTTTTTTGGATCTTTGCACCCCTTGACAGTACTCATAACAAAGTACCAAGGACCACTTTGTAGTCATCCAAAGTCATTCAAATGCATAGTTCAACTGACAGTTTAAAATTGAATCTATATCATATGGGAAGATCCCACTTTTTCAAAAACCACTCAAACAAGCTCCACTTTCAAAACCCAAGAATCCACAGTATCACCAGTACATGCCTAGCACACCCACCAAAAATCTTTTCAAAATTCAAAACTTGAGTTCATGCGGCCATTTCATCAAACACCTTGCAGATGCAAATCAAACAAATCCTAAACACTATAGTGTGCAGTGATTCTGGCCTAACTTGTTCCCTCTCTGGACACCACTAGCCTTAGTAGATCATCTAACAACCCTAACTAATCACTAGAACCACTGTAAGCTGGCCATTGTCATCAATGGTGAATAGGCCGAGAGCACCATTGCCACCCCATAGTCGACAGCAAGGTACGAGCAGCACTAGCCTCGCCAACCTTGTCTGGGAGCAAGCTAGCACTCCACCGCCACTCCCTGTCCCAGCCGCGAGCAACGCCAGCCACTGGACCACACGCCCAAGCCATGCCAAGCCGCTCTGCGAGCATGCCGAGAGTGCGTCCCGTGCGCCATGCTCGACCAGCACCCACAGACCGCGTGCCGCCCTTGCCGCGTGCACGCGTGATCACCACCGTCCTAGCAACCCCGCAGACACGCCCGTTCGCCGCCGCGTGGACCATGCGCGTTGTGCGCCATTAAAACTTCTGTCGGGCACGCGCAGAGCACCGCAGCTTTCCGACCAATCAGCACCACCCCACGCCTCGCCACCACACCGTTGAGCTTTGCTAGGGAGCACAACACCGCCCCCTACTGTCGCCCACGCCGATATCCCTCTGTGCCGTCGACCACGACGAGCTCAGCTTGCGCCCGTCGGTCCCCTCTCACCACTATAAATAGAGGCCTCCCCCGCTCAAATTCTTCACACCATTCCACTCCCCTCTCACCCGGAACCACCCCACCCCATTCCCGAAGCAAGGCGAGCAGCGCATCGCCGGAATTTGGTCGGAGCTCGCCGCTGCTGGAGAAGAAGCAAGCCATCGATTGGAGCCGCCCCAGGAGGAGCTGCCGGTACCAGGAGGTTCACCATCGTCGACTTCGTCGTTCGCCCGCATCACCGACCTTCGCCTGAGCCTCGGTGAGCCTCCCACGACCCCCACCTGCCGCGTTAGGGTTCTGTCTCGCTGGCGCTGCCCGACGTGGACGATGAGCCGTAGCCGTTCGATTAGACTTAGATCGTGCGGCCGATATCGCCCCGTACCGCTTCGCGTTTAAAGAGCCACTGACCAGTAGACCCCCCTGTCAGTTGCGCCCCGCGCCGCGGAGTGACACTGGGCCGGCCCATTTCCCCTTCCCGCGCAGCCCACTCGTTTGAATTTAGATTTTTCTATTTTCGTTCAAACATAGTTCTGTACCTAGTTTCAAAAATCAACCCAGCTCGATTCAGTGAACCAAATTGAATGAAACCAATTTTT
Organism: Avena insularis; assembly: GCA_023614405.1. Lineage (NCBI taxonomy): Eukaryota > Viridiplantae > Streptophyta > Magnoliopsida > Poales > Poaceae > Avena > Avena insularis. The sequence continues at coordinate 157,911,664 of CM042695.1, read as the reverse complement.
TTAGAAAGGTCTTGAAATGCTTAATCCAAGCCGGTTGGAGTCAAATCATTTGGATCTGTAGATCACCCTTGGTAAAAAATAACAAGGCAGAAGCTTTTCTGCCTTCAAACATTTTTCAAATTTAAACCATAATAGCTTTTGAGTTGATTCCATCTCTCAAAAATCACATTTAACCATACCTTTCAGAATATATAAAATTATGTGGGTTTACTTACAAAAATAATGTCCAAGTAATAAAAGAATGCCACATAGGCCGGTTTGCCCCAGGGAATTCGCTCAACCGCAACGGCCGTCTTTTTCTCATGCATGCTGAAGAAGATTTGTTTGATCAGTTGACCGGTGCCAAAGTGTTTTCTAAGATTGATCTTAGAACGGGCTATCATCAACTCAAGATTCGCGTAGAGGATATTTCCAAGACTGCCTTTACCACTAGATATGGATTATACGAGTATACTGTCATGTCTTTTGGATTAACCAATGCCTCCGCTTATTTCATGAATCTCATGAATAAATTTTTATGGACTTCCTGGATAAGTTTGTCGTTGTTTTCATTGATGACATTCTGATTTATTCCAAGTTGGAAGAAGAACATGAGCTACACCTAAGGACCATTCTTGGAACCCTTAGAGAGCATCAGTTGTATGCCAAGTTTAGCAAGTGTGAATTCTGGTTACAGGAGGTAGGATTCCTCGGCCACATTGTATCAGCCAGAGGAATTGCCGTTGACCCTACAAAGGTGAAAGATGTAGAAGATTGGCAAGCCCCAACCACTCAAACCCAAGTTCGTGCATTTCTCGGATTGGCGGGATATTACCGCAAGTTCGTAGAAGGATTCTCGAGTATCGCCAGACCCATGACCCAATTGCTGAAGAAGGACAAGAAGTTTGAATGGACCGAAAAATGTGAAGCGAGTTTTCAAGAACTCAAGAGGAGATTGATTTCAGCCCCAATCTTGATCATGCCGGATATCACGAAGCCCTTCGATGTGTATTGTGATGCATCCAAGATCGGTCTCGGATGTGTGGTAATGCAAGAAGGCAAAGTCATATCTTATCTATCTCGACAACTGAAACAACATGAGCAAAATTACCCAACCCATGACCTCGAACTCGCAGCCGTAGTTCTAGCCCTGAAGACATGGAGGCATTAACTGATGGGAAATCGTTGTGAGATTTATTCGGATCACAAGAGCCTGAAGTATATATTCACTCAGAAGGAGCTCAATATGAGGCAGAGAAGATGGATTGAGCTAATCAAGGATTACGACCTGGACATTCACTATACCCCGGTAAAGCCAACGTGGTAGCAGATGCCCTTAGCAGATTGCCGTGCCGCTTGAACTCCATGATTCTGAAGGAGCAACCAAGTTTGCACAAAGAGATGGAAGATTTTCGAATGGAATTAGTAAGTGATGGATTTTTGGCTAGCATAGAACTTCAAACCACTTTGATCAGCCAGATAAAAGAGGCGCAGAAAGGAAATGCTATTATCGAGGGAATCAAGCGTCGTATCGGTAAAGGCAAAGTACCCGGCTTCACCGAAGACGAAGAAGGAGTTCTGTGGTACAAAGGACGCCTTTGTGTACCATCAGATTCTGAGTTGAAAGAAGTTATTCTGAAGGAAGCTCATGATACTCTTTACTCTATCCACCCCAGAGGGACTAAGATGTATCAAGATTTGAAAGAACAATTTTGGTGGCATAAGATGAAGAGAGAAATCGGAAGCTATATCGCCAAGTGTGATATATGTCAGTGAGTCAAGGCAGGACATCAAAGACCCGCTGGATTGTTGCAACCATTGCAGATTCCGGAATGGAAATGGGATTCCATTGGAATGGACTTTATCACCGGATTACCTACTTCTAGTAGGGGAAATGACTCTATCTGGGTCATAGTGGACAGATTGTCCAAAGTCGCCCATTTCTTACCCGTCAAGACCACATATCAGAGTTCGAAGCTAGCGGAGTTATACATCGCTAGAATCATCAGTTTGCATGGAGTCCCCAAGAACATCGTATCGGATCGAGGAACTCAGTTTACCTCGAGATTCTAGAAGAAAGTCCAAGAAGGTTTAGGAACCAGCCTAGATTTCAGCACCGCGTATCACCCTCAGACCGATGGACGGACGGAGCGAGTAAATCAAATACTCGAAGATATGCTGAGAGCATGTGTGTTAGAATATGGATCTAAGTGGGAAGACTGTCTGCCTTTTGCAGAATTTTCATACAAGAATAGTTATCAAGCTAGTTTGCAAATGGCCCCATTTGAATTCATGTATGGAAGGAAGTGCCGCACCCCTTTGAACTGGTCGGAAGTAGGAGAGAGTCAGATTTTCGGACCTGACATCCTACGAGAAGCAGAAGAGAAGGTTCACAAGATTCGTGAGCACCTCAAGACAGCCCAGTCCAGACAGAAGAGTTACACCGACAAGAGACGTCGAGACCTCGCCTTCAACATCGGAGATTTTGTGTATCTGAAGGTGTCGCCATTGAAAGGAATGCAGCGTTTCCAACTCAAAGGAAAGTTAGCCCCCAGATATATTGGACCCTTCAAGATTCTGAACCGTCGAGGATAAGTGTCGTATCAATTGGAACTGCCCGAAGAGATGTCAGCCGTGCACAATGTGTTCCATATATCATTACTTTGCAAGTGCCTCGAAGTTCCAGAGAAGACCGAAGTGTTCAAGAATATCGATCACCGGACCATAGAGATCAACGATGAACTGACCTATCCCGAAGTACCCATCCGTATTTTGGAAGAACCTTTCAGAACTACCAGACCCGAAGCATGGAGGTAACCGTTTATGTACGGATTACCGAAAGTTGAATGATGTCACCATCAAGAACAAGTACCCATTGCCCAAGATAGAAGATTTGTTTGATCAAATCATTTGGATCTGTAGATCACCCTTGGTAAAAAATAACAAGGCAGAAGCTTTTCTGCCTTCAAACATTTTTCAAATTTAAACCATAATAGCTTTTGAGTTGATTCCAACACTCAAAAATCACATTTAACCATACCTTTCAGAATATATAAAATTATGTTGGTTTACTTACAAAAATAATGTCCAAGTAATAAAAGAATGCCACATAGGCATTTATAGTCACTTTATTTATTTAAAATAAAAGGGTTAAACCTTATTAAATTGTGACACCACTTTAAATCACATTCCCATGTACTGAAATATGTGGTGATGACATGTGTCAACATGATCCCATGTTTGGTTTGGAGAATATTAAATCTTAAGTAGTTTTTCAATGAGTAGAAATTACTTTTCTAAAAATAAAATCAATAAGACAAATGCTTTAGTGTTGTAATGTTAGTGATGATGCTAGATCATCTATAGAACCCCTTTGTGTGATGATTGAAAGTAGTTAAGTATTGTTTGGTGATTATGTACCTCGTATTTATTTATAGTCGCTAGTACCGACCAAGGATACGAGGAGGAAGGAGGATACTACGAAGAAGAAGCCGAGAAGAACTTCAATCACTGCTCTGCACAAGGCAAGCCTAATACTACTAGTTGAATGTGCAAGCTAACACTTGCAAGATACTCTACTTTAGCAAGCCTTACTAATCAAGTTGACCTATGCAAGCCTAATACTACTAGTTGAATGGGCAAGCTAACACTTGCAATTATGAAAGTATATAACCTATGCAATGCCCTAAGCATGCTTGGTTGGACACATTTGATGATACCCAATCCTAGTTTTACTTGCAAGCTTCTACTTTATTTCTTTATCAAAGCTATTACTTAGAGTTTACTTAAGTAAATTGTAGATACTAGAAAGATAATTGAAGGTTGCATAAAGAGCATAAAATTTGGCCTAAGCTAGAAAATCTTGATGTCATCCTAAGGCATGAGATGGTACTTAGTTGAAACTCCACTTGTTTACCACCCCTCATTAGTACTCACCCCTACTTGTAGATGCTAGTGCTAAGCATAAAACTTGATCAACTTTAGATGGGAATACTTGGTGGAAAATGGTTATGAAAACCTTAGAATGATGAGTCATTCTACTGAGATGTTTTGACATGTGTTCTCAAACAGCAAATGATTTTGGTGATGAAAATGTTGAGGCATGAGCCTTAACCCTTTATAAAACTGATGGTTGTCTGGATGCGATACCATTCCAATTTTACCGTACAACCACAATACCCGAAGATTGGGTAGGGCTTGACTAGAAACTTACATACCTTAGGATTGGTTCCCTCACGGCCAAGGTCTGAGATGAAGCTACCTTGTGAAGATTGTCCACCTGTGCAGTACCCAAGATGACAGTTGGTCATGGTTGGGACGCCAAACTCACAGGAGAGGTGCCTATACTAGGGCGTGTAATTGAAAGGTTAGGATTGATTATCCGCATACTGACTATGGTGAATTCAGGATTTGTTCTTGACGGATGTATCGAATGTTGTGGTGAAAGTGTACAATCTCTACAGAGTGTCAAACTATTCGAATAGCCGCGTCCGCAGTTATGGATAGTTGGAGTGGCCATATTGTTCCCCCGTCAGATGTTTTCAAAATGACTTGTGAAATGAATTGAGAATTTGACTTGACCACAACAGAGTTGTGACATGAGATACAAGTTCCCACTTAGGTGTTATAAAATCCCACTAGCTTTTCTTGCTTCTGAACTTAGTAGAGGTAAATCTGGCTTTTGCAAAAGAACCCTAGAGCTTAATATTACAAAAACCCCCTTCACTTGTTAGTATTAGTTTGCGAGTACTTAAAGAGTACTGATGGCTTTGTCCCTGGCTATTCTCGTGGCCAGACTATGAAGCGGAGTACCAGGATGATGGACCCTAGGAAGGTTACGACAACTAGGATCATCTCCCATCGTCAGCATTGCCTGTGACCCCGAAGATGGAGCTTCGCCTACGCTACCTTTATTATTACGTATTTCCGCTGCTTGAGTTGTAGTAAGAACTGGATCATGAGATCCTTATTTGTGTAAAACCTTATGTATGGTTTGTAATGGATGATGTATTGTGGTATCCAATTCGGTTATGTCTCGCAAAAATGGTAATCTTGGGATTGTGATGTATGGCATAACAGGCATCTGGGATTAAAAATCCGGGTGTTGACACAAAGTATCTAATAGCTGGGAACTGAATGTTCCGAATTTTACCACTTTCCTTTGAGAAGTCGAAACCTTGGCAAATCTCACATGATCCCCACAAGATCCCCACTGAGGTACTCTAATTGCTGCACAAAAATCAGCAAAAGGCAGGTCGACAGGTATATTATATATTTTGTAATGGACCATAGGATTAGATGTAGACCAAGTGAACCAGAAGTCCTGCACAAAATCCATGGTTAGGTTAACAAATTGAAATGGTTCACCTTCAACAAAGTGTTCCAATCCTACATTGGCAATCAAGGTTTGGAAATGCTGGGAGATTCTCGCGATTCTTATAAATTCATGGCATGGATATATGGAAGGAAAAACTGCCTCCTCACGATGAACCTTCATTGGCTCAGACACCATCAAGTCATATTGATTCAGTGGATAGGTACTCATCTTCCTTGCTGAAATTTTTAGACAAACATCAGACCAAATGATTTCCAAGTTGATAAATGATGAGCAACTATTATAGGAACTTGCTAGAGGAATACACATGCATCAAAATAAAGTTTCTAATCATAGAACAAGCATGCAAGCTCAAACAACCTGTCACCTATAGCAGCAAAATACTCAAGATACAATCTACCAATCACAAATCTAATTGGACAAGTGGAGGAGGCACATACCAAGGAACAATCTCTCAAAAAATCAGTAGCAAAGATGGGCTAAGCAAGGAGATCGAAAATCGCGAGCAAGAACAGCAAGAACTCAATCTTGAGAAAGTTTTTTGGTGTTTTTCGGGAGAGAGAAACAAGATGCCTTTGAGGAGGCAGTCTGGAGGGCCCTAGGTGGGCCAGACCCCCTAGGCGCCGCCACCTGGTAGGCCGCGCCTACCATGGGTGTGGTGGCTTGGGGTGGCCCCCTGGGCCACTTCAGGTGCCTCTCTGCACATTTTTTGAGAAAAAATTTATTTTCGAATTTTCTGGGATTTTTTGGGAAACTTTATTTTTGGCCAATTTTCAGGGTATGAAAATTGATTTTCTCGCAGAAGCAGTTTTTTTAGAAGAAGCAAAAGAAAACCAAAAGCCAAACTACAAAAGTTCTAAGACACTCTAACAAGCCAACAACTAGCAGAACCAAAGCTAGCAAAGGAAAAACAAAGACTAGGAAGGAGAAAAGTAAAAGAAAGCAAGTACAACCATAGTGGAAACATTATTTTGTTCATAAAAATCCTTTTGTTAACAAGGTTGATCAAGTCTTGTTACCAAATCAATCTTATATGAAACAAAACTTTGTAATCCACAAGGTGATTATGTTACCTCATACTTGATAGCAATGGTCCCAATCATAATAGTTTCAAAATTTTCTTATGGAATGGGACAATATATTTCTCCAACCTTGATGCTCTCAACATTTTCAATGGAATTCAGGCAATAGCTTCTAACAACCTTCTTGGGGAAGTAAATAGTATGCTCTTTGTCATCAATATTGAATTTTACTTGTCACATCCCAAGATTTTAGAAATTGGGACCAGAAAAAAAATGCATTTGCATGTCATTCATAAGCATTGCATTCATAAATTTTTTGGATTGCAAAACCCCATATTCAAACAGCTATTTTGAATTACTAAAATGAATCTACAAAAGATTATATAAGAATTTATAAATCCACTATTTTATAACTAGTGGAAAGGTTAAAAATGGATCCTAAAATGATCCCCTGGTTTTTAGAAAAATTTAGAGACAAAAATGAGCTCATTTGTAGCTATATTCTAAAAGATATTAAAGAAAACATAAAATACAAACGAATAAAAAGAAAAAAACAACAAAAAAAACTAACCTAACCTAACCCGCCCTAGCTGGACCGCAGCGGTCTAGCCCAGCAAGCACTGCGCTACCTACCGCCGCTCTGTAGACCGCGCGGTAGCAAGCTAGCAGGCCAGCCCAGACCCTAGCAGAGATAGCCCGCATCCCTCCTCTGTCCCCCATTCTTTTTTCCTCGTCGTGTCGCTGACAGATGGACCCCACGCGTCATCGCCTTCCTTGCGATGAACACCATGTCATGCACGTCTTCGTTCAATCCAGATCGAATCCGCCACTGATTCCGCATCGATTTGTTATATTCAGTTGCCCTATCGCATGCCTTGATCCCCCTTATAAACACCCCCTCTCCATCCCTGTTCTTTTTTTGCTATTTTGAAACCCTAGCACCGCCAACGCCGAGCTCCCGATCCCGCCGCCGGCGAAGCTCCAGATCAAACTCGCTCCCGTGGTTTACGTCACCCCCGACCCATATTTCCCCTCTGATCTTCTTACCCTTGATCGGCTGCATCTCCCTGACCTCGTCTTCCCCTCGCAGACGCAACATAGCGGCCATACGACCTCGCTAGAGTTCCTCGCCATCTGAAGCTCTCCGTCCGTGTTGCGCCGTCGACCGAGGAAGCAAGGAAGTGCGCTAAGACCACCGGAACTCCTGCCGCAGCCTCCCGCACCCTGTCGTCTACTCCCCCGTCAACGAGGAGCACCGAAATGCTGCCAGCACCACCGTCTGCGCCGCCCGTCTCCACCGCCTGAGCTGCACGCTGTCGTCCCTGGTGAGCATCAAGACGAACCTGTCCTCAACCGTCGGATCCACTCCAGATGGTCTGGATTAGATCTACCCACGAAGGGGTATCGTCCACTAGTGAGCAGACACGTGGCTGTTGACGTCATCACCATGACCTTGTCGCGTTAGTGCACTTAGTCAACACGCAGGCAGCCATAGCCAATGGCAGTGCGCCGCGTGGCATAGTTTTCTGCTGGAATTGAAAATAGTTAATAAATAGTCAGAAAATATTGTTAAATTGTAAAATTAATATAAAATAGAATATAGGTCAGAAAAATGCAAATAATATATCCATGGATTCAGAAAATTGAGGAAAACATTAATATCAATTTGGATCTAACTTTTACAGTAGGTGTTTACTGTAATAATTTAATTAGCTTTATTGGTCCTTTCGGTTAATAAATTCATAGAAAAATATCTACTGGTCCAGAAATCGCAAATAATATACCGATGGATTCACAATTGTGTGTAGATCACCAATACACAATTGTTTCAGGCCCTTACTGTAAGGTTTTGCAGTAACTAAATAAATGGTTTAATGGCCTATTTAGAGTAATAAACTCATCAGGAAATAATTACTGTTCATAAAATTGCATATAATATGTCCCTGGAATCACAATCCCGTGAAGATTACAGATCTGATTTTAGTTTGATTTTTAGACAATAGAAACTATTTAAATGATTTAAAACCCATTAAACACTATTTAAATCATAAGAAAAGATTTATAGTTCTGATTAGGGTGAATCCAACTCCTACTGGTTCGTATTAATGCCCTCTACCCTGTACACTTTAGATCCAAATTTAATTAGACAATGAGAACAAAAGTTACAACAGATTGGTTCAAACACCAATAATGGCAAGTAATTATTAATAACAAATGCCCCATTGCATTAATCGATCTCTTGCATGCACCATATACTTCATTATGGTTTAGAGAACTAAAACAACAACCTTTGTGATTTATTAACTTGTCATGCATGCATTTGTGCATTTGTTTATGATTGTATGATTGTTTATGTGTTGCAATTGTTTGATCCATAGATTGCGAGGAGTGCAACTTGTGTGATTGTAACGAGTGCTTGAACGACTTTAGCTGCAACCAAGGAAAGTAGTTGCTATTTTGATCATGAATTTGTCCTACTATTGTCCCTTGTGCATTTGTAGTGTATTTTTGTAGCTACATGTGTAGGTATTACTATGCTATGCTATATCCTATGTATTGTGGTAGGGAAATCCTTTGTAGTTGAGCTCCCATATGGTAGATGTGCTTAAAATTGGTGTAGATACAAGGAAGGGATCATGCTTTGGTAAAGTAAAGGTCTTGTTCTACTAAAACAACATAATGTCAATGAACTACATAGTTAGAGTGGCTGGATTAGTCATCGGAGTGTGAATAATGGTGGGGAATGCCGCCCAGGGTACTGAGAAGGATTAGTTGTAACATCCCAAAAGTCATGTTTCAAAGCGTGCATATCATTCATGCATGCATAATATTTTTATGATCATTTTTAAATAAGATTTCAAAAACAGGAGCATTTGAATGTCTATTATTTTATGTAAGCAAAGCAATGGCCCATTGCTACTCTCTAGTATGAGACTATTTGTTTTAAACCAGAAAGATTTGCACTTAGGGTGGATAGAGGTTTCTCTAAAGCTTGGACAAAATATTCAAAACAAAGTATGGATTTAAAACCACTCTTATGCCTTTATTAAACAATTGATAAAGGCATTGATTATTTTTAATTTCCAATGTGCCCATGTATTTCCAAGTGTACAACATTGTTTTGTAGCCAATTATGTACATATTTCACCTTACAAAAAATCCAGGAGTTGTTTGAATTCAAATCATTTTAAAATCATTTGAAAAGGATTCCTAGAAAATCAATCATAAATAAAAAAGATAAAAGAAATAGAAATGGGCTCGCGCCAGCATTTCGGCCCAACAACAGAACCAGCCCACCCCGGACAGTCCCCCTCTCACCCGCGCGGAACATACCCCGCAGCCACTGACGCTAGGCCCTCTCCACGTCAGCGTCGTCTTCCCCAAACACCGTGCGGAGACGCCGTCGCCGCCCGTTTCCTCCCCCTTCACTGCCGCGAATTAAGCCACTTAATTTCCATTGATTCGCCGAGTGAATGCCGCCCCTGCTCTGGCTACTTAACCGCCTCCCCACCCCGCTCCTTTCCCCTCACTCAACACCACCAGAGCGCCGCTAGGCTCCCCAAATTTCAACCAACACCGCCGCGGCACCGAGGAACTCCGGTGAGCCATCATAGTGAGTCCCGAGCGCGCCTTGCCTTCTGGTTCACGTGAGTTGCTTCGCCATCATCCTCTGCATCTTCTCATGATATCCTTTTGTTCTGAATCGCCCTAGGTCGTCGCCCTTGTCAACCTCTGGAAACAGCCGAAGCTTGACTCAACTCCGACGAGCCATTTCAGTGAGCCCCGTGTTCCCCTCTGTCTCTGGTTCAAGCAATCATGTTCACCAGTGTCTCGCGCATCTATTAACATTTTCCGTTTGAATACTTGCGCCCCAGAACATCGTCTTCGACTCTGACAGTGAGCACCCGACGCTCAGACGATCTCCGACGAGGTCCTGCTGCTGTGTTCGTGCGCCCCGACCCTGCCCGTCTACACGTTGAGCATCTCCATGTTCTCGCGGTCTCGGTAAGCACTAGCCCAACCCCCCTGCCCCTCTGCCCTTGCCGGTGTGTCACCGCCAGAACCGTCGCTGCCGTGGGCACCATTTGCGCCGCTGATTTCTGGTCAGATTGATCTGATCCATCGGATCCAGATCCAAAGGCCACAGTTAGATCTTGATCGAAGCGGTATGGTTAGATCTGGGCCGTGCTTAGTTAGTTAGATTCAACGGCCCGCGAGCGTGATCCAGTGTTAAGCGGTACCGTCCAATCAGGAAGCGCCGCGTGGTTGGGTTTTGATTTAAAATCTAGAATTAGATCTATTAGTTATTCAAACTTGCAAAATTCATAACTTTTGATCCACACGTTAAAATTTTGTAAATTTTATATCATTGGAATCAGGAGAAATAATTCTATCCAATTATACACTTTGTTTATTAAATTGCATCTGTAAAATAGGTTGTTTTTGCAGAGACATTTCTAAGCTTATTTTGTATATAAAAATTGTTGGAAAATGTTCTAAGGGCCAAATTAATTTTATATAGTGTATAATTGCTTTGTGTATGATTCATTACTATCTCACTTGTCTTGTTTGATTTAGAAAAATCATCATATGGCATTTGCATGCATTCATATATTTTTGCTTATATATTTTTGATATGTGAATTTGGTGCTATCATTTTATGTGTAGATTTTGGTGCTAACAGTGATTATGGTTGTGAAGATTGTTGCTACTCCCCCAACTACCAAGGCAAGTGGTGCTGCATATTTTTATCCCAGTATCTTGACAATGCATTAGAAATATTTTGTATAGGGCTTGCATGAATAATTTTGCTAAGTATCTATATGCTATGCTTGGGAAATCCTAGTAGTGATAGAATTGTTAGAATTTCCTCTAAGTTAAGATACTTGCTATTTCCATGCTTAGCCTAGCTAGTAGTAACCAAGGGCGGATCATATATACATGCTATGAGAAATAATTCTAAGTCTTTGACTTATGTTTTGCTTAATAAAACAACAAAGTGAATGAAACACCTGGGTGGAATGGAAAGAATGGTTTGTGTTGAGTGGTTACACAAGGCCCATTTCTATGGTTTACCTTGTGTATCTCACTTGTGGATTACCACCCAGGAACAAAGAGATTTGAGACGCTAAATGTTAAGAAGCTTCTAGTGCAGCCACATGGCCTTATGGGCTTTGCCTGGATCATATAGGTTGCAATAACTTAGCCAAATGGACAGTTGGTGGTAGGGAAATGATAGGTTTGGAGCGCGTCCATTTTGGTCTAAAGGAAGTCTTGTGGGCAAAGTGCACAACCTCTGCAGATGGAAGAAACTAAGTACTTAGACTTGTCCCTGGTATTGGACAATTTGAGCATCAAGACATGGAAGCTATCAAGAATATCCTCATCCCAATTTTCTAAGTTAAAACTTGTGGTTGAACAAGGGTGAAGGTTCACCAATTTCTATTGGTGGTTCCTTGGGAAAGTTTTTGCCAAACAAAACTTAGTGTTTTAAACTAATAGGTAAAACCTATTTTGAGCAAATCAAGCCTAAGCTACACTCAGCCAAATTCATGTAGTAACTAGATGCTAATATTCTATTAAGGTATCACTTGCCAATACTATTCCAATGTATTGACCCACTGTGGCTGTAACTTGTGATGTTGCAGATTACTCTGATGATGAGTAGGGGTTATGAGTCTACACTCAACATGCTTGACTGTGGCACATGAAGATGAAGACTTCTATTTATATATTGTTAACTTATAATCTTGTACTAGCCCATGGGTATGGAGTTGTAAAAGACTATGTTATCTCTGGAATGACGATGTAATAATGACCTTTGTTTTTGTGTACTTCATCTTAAACTGTGGATGCTAGCATTGATCCAGGGACTAGCATTGCAATCACAAGGATCTTTACCTTTATAAAGGTGGGATCTTACAGATGGTATCAGAGCACTGTGTTGCCTGTAGGATTATGACCCTAGGATTGGATTAGAAACCACTAAGGATTTTTTTTCAACAATTTCCACACTTGTCTTTTCCTTCTCATAAAATTTTCTAATCTTATTTCTCATCTCTATTTGTAGATGAACTCCATAAACGAAGCCGTGAGAAAGGGGCCACTCATGACCATGACTTTGGAGTGTGAGACAGAATTCCCCAAGGCCCTCAAGAACCTCATGGTTACCATGGGGATACATGGTGCAGCTCTGTACAAAGGATTCCCCGTGATGGATGAAGGAGTAGAGTACCGGTGGGTGCAACTTCACTTGTACAAAAACAAGGAAGACAACCACAAGGAGTCAGGATGCTGCATGGTCACCAACTTAGAAATGCACACCACATTCTTTGACTCTGCAAGAAATGCATCTTGGAATGCCATCAAGGAGCTTGGTGACAGACTCAAGTGCAGAATGCTAAACACCCAAAATGACCTTAGGGAAGAAAAGAAGCATACCCAAGAGTTAGATACTACCAACCAACAACTAAGGGGAGACATCATAGACTTAATTTGGGAGTCTTGTGAGCAAGATAGATAGATGGCTACTAAGGATGCCCTAATTGCTATTTTGTCTAGTGAGTGAGAGTTGTAACGTACTTCGTTAGTTGGACCACCACATCTATCGTTTTATCTCCAAAAATTTGTCTAGGTTATGTTGAACCCTTGATGCTTGTAATGGATTTGTGTATGCCATGACTTGTGTGATTGTTGTAAAAGATATGCTTGTCATTTTTTTCTTGTGGTTTTCTCTATTGTTGTTGATTCTAACTTTTCTCTATCTTATAAAAATAGATGCCTAGTGTTATTATCAACACAGCCAAGGAGTTCAAGGGAACTCGTTTTGGTACTCGTCTCATTGAGCTCACTAGCGTGCTCAACCTACCACTTCCTAGCATCATGATGCTTCCCCTCACCAAGTTTGAGAGGAAGGACCTTTGGGGCTTCAGAGTCACTCAGCCCGGACGCCAGGCGGAGCCACCATGGAGACCATCACTTTCAAGCTGATGCATGACGACAAGGAGAAAGGCCTAGATGTAGTCATGCAGGAGTTACTTGGGCGCCTGGTAGGGAGACACTCCAGAGAGCTTAGAGGTCTTTATTTTCACCCCTTCGGGAGACGCGACAAGGAGGGTGAGGCTATTGAGTTCGAGGATGCTGCTAGAGAGACAGTGGAGCCGATTCGTCTGTACCTTCAGGGTCTAGAGGTTCTTATTAAGCACCTAGATACTGATAGGACCAACGTCATGCTTTGCAATGACGAGCTCCAGGTTTAGCTTCGTGAGAAGGACAAGCTCTTCGCGGAGCAAGACCAGTTAGTCAAGGAAATGGGGGCCAAGTTTGAGAGCCAGGACAGGAAGTTCAAGAGCCAAGAGAAGAGAGTCCAAGACCGGAACAAGAAGATCCGGGAGATGAAGGAAGAGCTGGAGGCCAAGGACTTCGAGCTCGAGCATCAGCAGGGAGTGATCGAGAGGCTTCGCTCACAGAAAAGGGCCCTTAGGGCTAAGATAGAGGCCTTGACTACTATTGTTGATGAGTACAAGACCGCCATGGATAATGCAGGTCTTACACTTGTTGACGAGGAGATTGATGCGGAGGAGTAGTAAAAACTACTCGATTTACTTTCATCTACCGTGCTTTTGATTATTTGAGTCGCAATGACCATCCAACATGTGGATGTCTTGCTATGGTGTGTTCGCATTTTCAAACTTGTTGTTTTTGTCATTCAAACTCTATGTCATTTTGATGCTTGATTATTGTGGTTGACTATGTGATGTATTGTGCATGTTAAGCATCTATGGGTATCTCATTCTTACCCTTATAAAAACTATAGATGCCTCCTCGACGTGCCAACCCCAACCCAAACAACAACAATGTCACTCCCGAGATGCAGCAGTTGATGACAACACAAACTCAACTGATGCAGATGATGAACACCTTTATTCAGAATCAGAATCAGAACAACAACAACAACCAGAATAATCCGCCAGGATTTGACATGCTCACCAGATTCCTAAGACTGAGGCCTGCAAAGTTCTCAGGAACCACTGATCCAATGGTGGCCAATGATTGGCTACGTTCGGTGAATAAGGATTTGGTAACTGTCGGCTGCACCGACAAGGAGAAGGTCAGGTTTACAGCACATCTGTTGGAAGGACCAGCAGCCACTTGGTGGGATAACTTCTAGATCACCACTCCCATTGAGGATGTGACATGGGCTATCTTTGAAGATGGATTCCGTACAGCTCACATCTCATCCGGGGTGATGAATTTGAAGAAGGAGTTCCATAACCTGAAGCAGCGTCACCGTAGCGTGGCTGAATATATTGAGGAGTTCAACAATCGGGCGCGTTATGCACCGGATGAAGTTGATACTGATGCCAAGAGGAAGGAGAAATTCCTCGAAGGACTGAACGATGAACTGAATCTGCAGCTATCTGTTGCCTATGTCCCAACCTACCAATCACTTTGTGACAAGGCTACCATCTTGGAGAACAAGATGAAATAGGTTGAAAGCAGAAAGAGGAAGCACAGCTCTGACAAGCACAGCTCGGGATCGTCTCACAAGCGATCCCATCATGATGATAGTGGGAGTTCTGGATCCCACAAACATGGAAAGTACAACAACAACCATAGCCACAACCGCCATCATGACAACAAGCATCACCGCAGTCATGATAATGACAAGTAAAAGAACCACAAGAGTGGACACAAGAGTCACCACAGTGGAGGTGGAAGTGGTAGTCAGCCTGCAAAGAGAGATGTCAGTCAGGTTGAATGTTTCAAGTGTAAGAAGCTGGGGCATTATGCAAATGAGTGCCCAGAAAAGAAAGTTGAAGGAACCAACAAGCCCAACCCTTTCCAGAAGGGACAAGTGAACCACATCAATGTGGAAGAAATTTATGAGGAGTCAGATGCTGTGGCTAGTAAGTTCAAACTCAATTCTATTCTAGCACTTGTTCTTTTTGATACTGGTGCATCACATTCATTCATATCAAAAGCATTTGTTGATAGAAATTGTTGGGCCACACGGAGATAAAACAAAAAAATTCCTCTAACGTGGTGATCCCAAGATCCAGCTGAGGTAGAAGGCCACAAGGTTTACCACTAGACACGTAGTTGCGGATTACTAATGTAGCGCGTCAGTTGATGCAGTGCAGTCCCCACGATCCGATCGTCCTGGTGCTGATCGTACAACACCTCTGTAGGTATCCACACGTACAAGGAGGAGCACCGGCGGCAAACTGCGAGGTTCGTATCGACGGTAGGACTGTTGTGGAGCTAGGGTTTCCAACACATGGAATGACCTAACCGAACAATGATTAACCTTTCTGGGTGACGGTGCTCCACTATATATAGGGAGTGAACGTGGGCTCTGCTCGCGCGACCCATTCACTAAAGCCCATATAACACTAGTCACCGTGAGTCCAACTCACTAACTCAGTCCTAATCCGGTTTAGGTCCAACCTAACCAGATTACAGGTTCAGATCCAATCCGAACATTCTCCTGCTCTTAAGTGTGTGACCCCGCAGGCTCATGCTACTTGGACACGATTGGAGTCCGACGCTCAATCGATCAGTCGGTAGCGGCTCCTAGCAGAACGTGCCGACTCCCAAGTACCAAAGAGTCATGACGACTTGCCTTTCCAATGCGACTTACGTCTGAGTCCCTTTTGCCTCATGATATACCTTGTCAGACTATAGGCGAATAATTGTCATCCCTTAAATAGTCCGACTCTCTTCTCGATCCAAGATAAGTGATTCACCCGACTAACTCTTAGTCGATCTCCTCGGTTTACACTTAACCGAGTCGTGCATGGCCATGCTTTCCGAATCATATCTCACGAGAGGGCCCAGAGAATATCTCTCCGAGTGGAGGGGCAAAATCCCATCTTGGTTATTCACATCACGCAGCTTGATTCTCAGTCGACCCAAACCCTGCCTTTATAACTGCCCAGTTATGGATCAGCGTTTGACAGAACCTAAGTCGGTGATCCTCAACTCGGACTATGCAACAACCTCAGGTCTAAGGATTACATTGATTGAGATATACAAATGACAACTTGTTCGTTGTACCTCAATATGGGTCAATCCGACTTGCTAAACTCTTTATCCGAATCTATGAAAGTTGGAATAGCATCTCCATGCTCATGACAAGTGGAACCGAGTCATCAAGCCAACTTTCACATTGGTCTAAGTTGTGTGTCCAGCACAACTTCGATGACCAAGGATATTTAGTACAAACAACATGAATGCATACTTCCACAACCGAATCACATATTCAATGATACACATCAGATGTTTATACAAGGACTACTTAATATCTTTATGAATACAATGGGAAATCTCATCATACATGATTGCCTCTAGGGCATATTCCCGACAGAAATGGGTTTCCAACTGAAAACATTGGGTGTCCAATAAAAGTAAGTTCTCCCGGTGGGGACATGATAGTAAGTCTTGGATGTCGTGATCTAGTGATAGAATTTGGAAAGCATAAGTTTCCAGTAAGTCTGGTAATCCTAGATTCCCAAGGACTGGATGTAATTTTTGGAATGGACTGGATGACCAAGTATGAAGGAGTACTAGATTGTGCCAATCGCACTGTCGCACTCACAACCCCGGAAAAGAAAAGGATAAGATTCAAGTCTAACTTTGAATCAAAATGGAGTAAGCTAAATTCTCTTAAGGGGGTTAGCATAGACAGTGTGCCAATTGTGAGTGAATATCCGGATGTGTTTCTGGAAGAATTACCGGGAATGCCACCAGATAGAGATGTGGAATTTTTGATTGACTTGCTGCCAGGATCAGGACCAATAGCAAAGGGACCTTACAAGATGTCAGTTGATGAGTTGAAAGAACTCAAGAAACAACTTGGAGAACAGTTGCAGAAAGGATTTATTCAACCAAGTTCTTCATCTTGGGGCGCACTAGTCTTGTTTGTGGAAAAGAAAGATAGAAGTCAAAGGTTATGCATAGATTATCATTCACTCAATGAGGTGACTATCAAGAACAAATATCCTTTGCCCAGAATCAATGACTTGTTTAATTAGTTAGAAGGAGCCTGTGTGTTCTCAAATATTGATCTCCGGTTAGGTTATTTTTAGCTTAAGATAAGGGAACAAGACATACCTAAGACAACTTTCACCACTAGGTATGGACTGTATGAGTACACCGTGATGCCATTTGGTTTGACCAATGCACCAGCTTACTTCATGAATATGATGAACAAGGTGTTCATGGAGTTCCTTGACAAGTTTTTTGTCGTTTTTATCGATGACATTTTGACCTACTCCAAGAGCAGAGAAGAGCATGAAGGACATTTGCGACTGATACTTGAGAAACTTAGAGAGCATAAGCAGTATGCCAAATTCAGCAAGTGTGAATTCTGGTTGAATGAAGTTGGTTTTCTTGGACACATTGTGTCAGGAGATGGTGTAGCAGTTGATCCCGCAAAAGTGTCAGCTGTAACAGAATAGGAATCTCCTAAGTCAGTGAAAGAAGTTCGTAGTTTTCTTGGCTTGGTAGGATACTATAGAAGATTCATTGAGAATTTCTCCAAGGTAGATAAGCCAATGACAGAGTTGCTAAAGAAAGACAAGAAATTTGCTTGGACTGAAGGATGTGAACTCAGTTTCCAAGAATTGAAGAAGAGACTAGTGATAGCACCAGTCCTATGTCTGCCAGATTTGGAGAAGGATTTCCAAGTTTATTGTGATGCATCTCATCATGGATTAGGTGCAGTTCTGATGCAGGAAGGGAAAGTTGTGGCTTATGCCTCGAGACAACTCAAAACTCATGAGGTGAATTATCCTACTCATGATTTAGAGTTAGCCTCTGTTGTCCATGCACTCAAAACATGGAGACATTACCTTTTGGGAAAGCGATGTGAAGTGTTCACAGATCACAAAAGTTTGAAGTATATCTTCACTCAGAAAGAAATCAACATGAGACAAAGAAGATGGCTAGAACTCATCAAGGACTATAACTTGAGTTTGAAATACCACCCCGGTAAAGCAAATGTTGTAGTAGATGCTCTAAGCTGTAAGGTATTTGTTAATGGACTTACTAAGGGAGAGTTGCCAGATGATCTGTGTGCCCAATTTAGAGACCTTAGATTGGAGATTGTGCCTGAGGGACATCTCATGTCATTGGATGTTCAACCCACCTTGTTGGAAGAATCAAGGAAGTCCAAAAGACGGACAAAGAAATTGAAGACATTAAGGAAAAGATTGGTAAAGGAAAAGCCAAAGGATTCCATGAAGATGAACATGGTACTTTATGGTATGGAAAACGTATTTGCGTTCCGCAAGATCCGGAGCTTCGGAAACTGATTTTACAAGAAGCACACAACTCACCATATTCCATTCATCAGGGTAACACCAAAATGTACATGGATATGAAGGAAAGATTTTGGTGGAATAATCTCAAGAAAGACATCGCTGAACATATTGCTTTGTGTGATGTATGTAGTAGAGTGAAAGCGGAACATCAGAAACCAGCAGGGTTGCTACAACCACTAACCATTCCTGATTGGAAGTGGGATAAGATTGGCATGGACTTCATCACCGGATTGCCAACGACCAGGTCGGGATATGATTATATTTGGGTAGTAGTGGATCGCCTCACTAAAGTGGCTCATTTCATACCCGTGAAGACAACCTATACGAGTGCTAAGTTGGCCAAAATATATATGAATAGGATTGTGTGTCTGCATGGAGTACCCAAGAGCATTATGTCTGATAGGAGAACTCAATTCACTTCTCATTTTTGGAGGCAACTACATGAGTCATTGGGAATGAGATTGGAATTCAGTACTGCTTTTCATCCCCAGACTGATGGACAGACAGAAAGGACCAACCATATTTTAGAGGATATGTTGAGGGCATGTGCCCTAGACTATGGAGCTAGTTGGGATGAAAGTCTGCCTTATGGAGAATTCTCTTACAACAAGAGCTATAAAGCTAGTATTGAGATGGCACCATTTGAATTTCTCTATGGGAGAAAGTGTACTACCCCATTGCTATGGAATGGTGTGGGAGAAAGAAATTTGTTCGGACCAGAACTAATCAAAGAGGCTGAAGAGAAAGTCAAGCTAGTAAAGGACATATTGAAGATAGCACAGTCCTGACAGAAGAGCTACGCAGATCCTAAGCGTAGAGAAGTCACCAATGAAGTGGGTGATAGAGCTTATCTTAGAGTGTCACCACTTCGTGGAGTGAAGAGATTTGGAGTCAAAGGAAAATTGGCCCCAAGATATGTTGGACCATTCAAGATTCTGAGTCGTAAAGGAGAAGTAGCTTATGAGATTGAACTACCGGAATCATTGTCTGCCGTTCACAATGTGTTTCATGTGAATCAGCTAAAGAAATGCCATCCAGAGATGGAAGAGACTTCTTTGAAGGATACCATACCTTTGGAGGAGGTCCAATTGGAAAGTGATCTCACTTATGAGGAAAAACCTATCAAGATTCTTGAGACTACAGAAAGAGATACTCGGACAAAGACTATCAAATTCTGCAAAGTTCAGTGGAATCATCATACCGAAGAAGAAGCAACATGGGAAAGAGAAAATGACCTTCGGAAAGACCACCCTCACCTTTTTGCTAGACAATACGAATCTCGAGGGCGAGATTCACCTTAAGGGGTTTAGATTTGTAACATCCCAAAAATCATGATTTCAAAGCTTGCATATCATTCATGCATGCATAATCTTTTTAGGATCATTTTTAAATAAGATTTCAAAAACAGGAGCATTTGAATGTCTATTATTTTATGTAAGCAAAGCAATGGCCCATTGCTAGTATGAGACTATTTGTTTTAAACCAGAAAGATTTGCAATTAGGGTGGATAGAGGTTTTTCTAAAGCTTGGACACAATTTTCAAAACAAAGTATGGATTTAAAACCACTCTTATGCCTTTATTGATAAAGGCATTGATTATTTTTAATTTCCAATGTTCCCATGTATTTCCAAGTGTACAACATTGTTTTGTAGCCAATTATGTACATATTTCACCTTACAAAAAAATCCAGGAGTTGTTTGAATTCAAATCATTTTAAAATCATTTGAAAAGGATTCCTAGAAAATCAAACAGAAATAGAAAAAGATAAAAGAAATAGAAATGGGCTGGCGCCAGCATTTCGGCCCAACAACAGAACCAGCCCACCCGGGCCAGTCCCCCTCTACCCCCTCTCACCCTCGCGGAACATACCCCGCAGCCACTGACGCTGGGCCCTCTCCACGTCAGCATCATCTTCCCCAAACACCGCACGCAGATGCCGTCGCCGCCCGTTTCCTCCCCCTTCACTACCGTGAATTAAGCCACTTAATTTTCATTGATTCGCCGAGTGATTGTTGCCCCTGCTCCAGCTACTTAACCGCCTCCCCACCCCGCTCCTTTCCCCTCACTCAACACCACCAGAGCGCCGCCAGGCTCCCCAAATTTCAACCAACACCGCCGCGGCACCGAGGAACTCGGGTGAGCCATCAGGATGAGTCCCGAGCGCGCCTTGCCTTCTGGTTCACGTGAGCTGCTTTGCCATCATACTGCGCATCTTCTCATGCTCTCTTTTTGTTCTGAATCGCCCTAGGTCGTCGCCCTCGTCAACCTCTGGAAACGGCCGAAGCTTGAGTCAACTCCGACGAGCCATTCCGGTGAGCCCCGTGTTCCCCTCTGTCTCTGGTTCAAGCAATCATGTTCGCCAGTGTCTCGCGCATCTGTTAACATTTTCTGTTTGAATCCTTGCGCCCCAAAACGTCGTCTTTGACTCCGACAGTGAGCACCCGATGCTCAGACGATCTCCGACGAGGTCCTGCTACTGTGTCTGTGCGGCCCGACTGTTGGGGATATGCTATATGGGTACCCTCATAGCATGTCTCTTATCCGACTAACCCGGGTGGCCCATAGTCGGTAGCATGTCCTGTGGCCTGCTGGGCGGCCCAGTTAGGTGGATCCAGAAGGGAGGCCCATGCCGGATAAAGGAAGGCTACGGTGGAGTCACCAGCGTACCCTGAGCCTTGGAGTACAAGATACACAAGACTAGTGATAGACGGTGTAGGACTCTGTAACCTGTCCTGCTAGGACTTTTCCCTGTAACCCTAGGACCTGGCGACTATATAAGTCGGGCCTATGGGAGCCTTTAGGGCACAACCTAGTACCGTTTTACACACACCTCGCACAGCGAGCCTATCTCTGTAACTCGGCGTATTGCCCTTATAGTGAGTTATAGCAGGAGTAGGATTCCGCCACCGTCGTGGGATCTGAAGCTGGGTAAGCTGTGTTACCTCGTACCCATCAACCGTCCGCCTTACCCCACGTCTCTAAACACGCACTGTGAGGACCCCTCCATGGCGTACTCGTCGGCAATACCACGATAGTTGGCGCCCACCGTGGGGCAAGAGGCGCTTCAGGCTCTTCAGCGGGCGAGGACCAAGATCTTCACGGGAATCGGTGAAACCGTAGCCATCGGTCGCGTTCTCTTCTCCGGAAACGTTCCGATCGTCCCTCCCGACGAGTTCTGGATCCCGGCGAAGATGAACCCTACGCGGTGTTCGATCCTTCCTATCGGAGACATCCACCTCTTCATCGGCGAAACCGACTTAGGCTGTAGTTCCCTAGAAGTCGGAGGAGCGTCAAGACCCGCACGGACCGCCTACGAGCAGGATACATTCGCGGAAGGATCGATGTCGGATCTCACTTTGGAGTTTGCCGGCAAAGATCGGAAAGCATCAAGACCCACATAGACCGCCTACGGGCAGGATACGTTCGCGGAAGGATCGATGTCGGATCTCTCCTCGGAGTTTGCCGGCAAAGATCGGAAAAATTCAAGACCCAGCCAAACCGCCCCTGTGCAGGATATAAAGGTGGAAGATCACTACAAGTCTGTCGGCTTTGTCTGTGCGTCTGGACAGCAGAGATCCAAGTTCGTCAGCGTGGTTACCATCTTCGATCTGGCGCGCTGCGTTTAGAGAGAAGGCGAAAACTCCCGCGATTACCTAGCCAGGTGGCTCCGTATACGAGCCGATCTGGCCCACTACCCCAATAATGATGCTATCTATCACTTTGTGGAAGGACTGGACCATGGCACGCTTCTCCGACACTCTCTAAGACGTCAACAGGCGTCAGGACGCCTTACCTTTGAAGGCATGGTGAACACCGTCAACAACTACGCGGAGGCCGAAGCGGCAGCTCAGACAGCGCTTACGCTCATTGACGGATCCCCTCCGATTCAGCCACCGCCGCCACCGCCTCCGGCCGCCATCGTCGTAGCAGAACCACCACCCCTAGTCATCGTCGAGGCCGTTGCACCTCCACCGCCCGTCATCGAGGAAGTCCTGGCACCCTCCGACTCTGTCATTGACGTGCTTTATGCTGATTTTAGTGCAGATTCAGAGGAAATAGACTTCAGCCCAGAAGAGCTAGACTCCGCTATGCAAGAGATGGAGGAGGAGTACTCGCACGACGAGCAAGCTAACAACACCTTCATGTCTCAAGGGGTGTTCGTCACCATTGGGACAGCGATGGGTGAAGATCAGCCCGGGCAAGATCCGCTTACGGTGCTAGATAAGGGGAAGGGGCCACTTATTGCTGCTGACAATGATCGCGCAAAGGTCATGCCCCCTCCGCCTAACCCAGTGCAGCAGCCGCAGGAACTCGGCACCGGTCCGAGCAACAACAACACCGCAAACTTGCCGCCTCCAGCATCTACGTCGGCAGCAACCCATGTTACTCCAGCTGATAGAGTGATGTACGGCAATCTCCTCGTCGAGCCACTAACCGTCGATCATATCCGGAACATGACTCAGCTTGACGAGAAGCGGCAGTAGCTGGTGGAGGAGGCGCAAGCCATCGCGGAGCAAGGCGCTAAACTAGATCGAGATCTGGTCAATGCGCAGAAGTCCATAGAGAAAGCTAGAGCAATGGAAGCCGAGTACAAGACTCTACTGCTGCAGCAGAAGGCTAAGAAGGCTTCGGCTCGCGTCATCAACGATCCTGGTGTACGGTGCAACCTAGGATGGGCTCCCTCGAAGCCGGCACAGGCCAAGGCATACATTGATAGTGAAGGAAAGCAGGTGATGCCCAATGCACTCCTTAACCTCGTCGTTGCCAAGACCCTTCTGGAGCAGGATAGATCGCCTGAGGCAGTAGAACAGGTCTATGACCTAGTGGCCAAGGCGGTAAAGCAGCAGGAAAAGGCCACCTCCCAGAGGCTTGAGTCTGACCTAGCTCTCTGCCGATCTAGCCAGTGTAAACCGCCAAGGGACAGATCTCCTCAGGATGTCGGATCATAGACGGGCTCATCAGAACAAAGACGGAGGGATGCGTGCAACAGGAAGGATGCTATCCCCATATCCTCCGACCACGGAGAAAGAGCCCGACCTCGCCGCCCATCGCCACCGCCCTGATCCCCCCGACGTCAAGAGGATTACAAGGCTCACCATCGTACGGATATGCCCCCACCAAAGCAGTGCGACATCATCATCCGCGACAACGCGGCGCAGACCCGTCATGATGAAGAACGCCACCAAGGACAC
This sequence comes from Avena insularis, assembly GCA_023614405.1. NCBI lineage: Eukaryota > Viridiplantae > Streptophyta > Magnoliopsida > Poales > Poaceae > Avena > Avena insularis. The sequence goes on along the minus strand of CM042695.1, from coordinate 157,887,809 downwards.
AAGAGCAGGTCACACCATGACCCTCCGCATCCGACAAGCAAACGTGACAGGCGTGGGGCGTCGCAGGAGGGTAACAGCAAGAAGGCTAACCCACCGCCACCTCCGCCTCCGTCGCCGCCAAGCAGTCACCATGGCGGAAGAGGCCCGCGTCGTTCACGCAGCCCATCCCCTGTTGATAACAAGAAGAATAACTCGGAGCCGTACGATGCATGTTTGCGGATCGATAAGATCCACGAGGCCCGGGAAGGACCATACCTGGGACCACGTTGCTTTGGACCTGCAATACGGTCCGCAACTTACCCCAAAGGTTTCTGGATTGACAAGACCATCAAGCCCTATGACGGCACCGCCAAGCCCGCTACATGGTTGCAGGACTATGGCAACACGGTGGAGATTGCCGGAGGCAACCCCAACATCGTCGTCAAGTACCTCTCGTTAATGTTGGTGGGTACGGCCCGTCAATGGATCGACGACTTGCCGGAGAAATCTATCTACAACTGGCTGGATATGCAAGAAGCATTCACCAAGAACTTTGAGGGTACATACAAGCGTCCCTGCACTGTGGGCGATCTACAGCGGTGCGTGCAAGAGAAAGACGAGACATCTCGCGCCTACCTCTCCCGCTGGCTGGACATGAAGAATTCCTGCGCAGGAGTACACGCTCAGACCGCTATGGCCGCCTTCATTGATGGGTTGGAAAGGGGCATGTTACTCCGACATAAGCTAAAGCGCTTGCAGGACAATCATAAGCTTGACTTAAATCAGATGATTCAGTTAGCTAGTGAGTTCGCAGCTGCCGACGACGATGCTCGTGGCTCTTTACCGGCAACGGCTGTTCCAACCCAAGCTCGGAGGAACAACAGTACAAAGCGGAAAACCGCTCCAGAAGAAAATCAATCTACCGACATGGTCGCTATGACTTTTGCAGGACGAGGAGAAGGAGGATAGCGTGGCCGAGGATTGGGAGCAGGCCGCAGGTAGCAACGAGGAAGTGAAACCAACTCGGCGCCACTCCGCGTTCCCCAAACGTACGAGGAGTACCGCGATATGCCATTCCTCATACACCTCGATGTCAACGGCAAGGCCACCCATACCAACCGACACTACAAGTTCGTCAACGACCTCAAGGAAGACCCGGAGTCCGGCTACAAGCGAAGTCGGAAGAACAGACCGCGAGGCAAGGGCAAGGGGAAGAAGAAGGAGGAGGAGTCCAAGGATTCAAATGACATGGACGAGGACATTGACCCCAAGCACGCTGCCAAGAGCGATGACAAGGGCAAGAACCCCTTCGCAAAGAAGGCCCCAGTCTACCACACTTTCCTTGGCACCCCCACCGTCCGACAATAGAAGACCTCTCTAAGGATCCTGATGGCCACTCTCCCCCCAGTTCCCCAATACCTGCACTGGTCGGAGGTTCCGATAACTTGGGACAGGACAGACCACCCAGACCATGTGCCCACGGACCCAATACGCCATGGTCATCAACCCATTGATTGACGGCGTGGAGTTCATCAAGTGCATGGTGGATAGTGGAAGCAGCATCAACATCATGTACCTAGATACACTGCAAAAGATGAACTTGACGGAGGCAAACCTAAGGCGGACCAACACCGTGTTCCATGGCGTAGTTCCTGGTCGGGAGGCTCGGTCCCTTGGGTGCATTACGCTTCAGGTAGCCTTTGGTGACGTTAATAACTACCGCCAAGAGCGCATGACTTTTGAGGTGGTCCCCTTCAAGAGCGTGTACCACGTCATATTCGGCCGCGACATATTCCACATGTTCATGGCCAAGCCATGCTTCGTCTACAACAAACTCAAGATACCGGGACCAAACGGCGTCATCACCGTATCCGGAAGCTTTACCAAGGCAAGGGACTACGAGATCAATGAAGCAGCCGTTGCAGAAGTTGTCCTCTACAGCGAAGAATTCAAGGAGATCCAGAGCAAGGTCAATGACACAGAGATGCCCGCGTCGAAGAAGAAGATCTCTGACTCCGCTCCTGCGTTCAAGGCCGCCATCGAGACCAAGCCAGTGGAACTTGTGGTAGGCGATGCCTCTAAGACCGTCGCCATTGGGACGAACCTGGATCCCAAATAGGAAAGCGCGCTTGTCGGGTTCCTCCGTGAGAATAGGGACATCTTTGCCTGGCAACCTTCCGACATGAAAGGTGTACCTAGGGAACTTGCCGAGCACAACTTAAACATAGATCCAAAATGTAAACCAGTGAAACAACCTCTACGACGCTTCGGAGATGAGAAGAGACGCGCCATTGGCAAAGAGATAGCTAGGTTTCTTAAGGCTGGGTTTATCCGAGAAGTCCTTCACACCCGATGGGTGGCCAATCCTGTACTTGTCCCCCAAAAGGGAACCAGTGAATTAAGAATGTGCGTTGATTACACTGGCTTGAACAAAGCATGTCCCAAAGATCCATTTGCTTTGCCTCGCATTGACCAAGTCATTGACTCGACGGCTGGCTCGGAACTTTTGTGTTTTCTCGATGCATACTCAGGATACCACCAGATCAAGATGATGAAGTCAGACCAATTGGCCACTTCGTTCACTACCCCATACGACACGTTTTGCTATGTCACGATGCCCTTCGGGCTAAAAACGCAGGTGCTACCTACCAGCGGACAATGCAACGTTGCCTTCACGACCAAATTGGTCGGAATGTTCACGCCTATGTGGACGATATCGCGGTGATGTCTAAAAAATCAAACGACTTAATCTCCGACTTAAAAGAAACCTTTGATAATCTCCGAAAATACAACATGATGCTCAACCCCAAGAAGTGCGTCTTCGGGGTTCCAGCCGGCAAATTGTTTGGCTTCATCGTTTCCCAACGCGGAATTGAGGTCAACCCGGAGAAAATCAAGGCCATCTTAAACATAAATCATCCGACATGCCTAAAGGACATCCAACGACTGACAGGTTGTGTTGCAACAGTCAGTCGGTTCGTCAGCCGACTTGGAGAGAAGGCTTTGCCGCTGTACAAGTTGCTGAAGAAGGCGGACAAATTCACGTGGACAGACGAAGCAGATGCAGCATTGAAGCAGCTCAAGGAGATTCTTTCCTCAGCGCCCATCCTTGCAAAGACCCGTTCGGAGAGCCCGTGTTAATTTACATGGCGGCAACCAATCGGGTTATTAGCATCGTCGTCGTGGTAGAGCGGAAGGAACCAGGCTACGAGCACGGAGTTCAACGACCAGTTTACTATGTGAGAGAGGTCTTGACGGATTCCAAGCAACGTTACCCGCACTACCAAAAGATAGCTTATGGAGTATTCCTTGCTTCTCGGAAGCTGAGGCATTACTTTCAGGAGCACCCAATCACAGTAGTGAGCAAGACTCCACTGTCCGACATTATCAACAACAGCGAAGCTACAGGAAGGGTCGCAAAGTGGGGCATTGAACTTGCCGCCTTCGAGATCACCTACAGGAGGCGTGACGCTATCAAGTCACAAGCTTTGGCGGATTTTATTGCAGATTGGACGGAGATGCCAGATGCTACTCCGTTGCCAGAACCAGAGTACTGGGTGATGCACTTTGACGGATCAAAGTTGCTCAACGACTCGGGGGCTGGTGTACTACTACAGTCACCAAAAGGAGACAAGCTGCACTACGTTCTGCAGATCCACTTCGAGGCTACAAACAACATGGCGGAGTATGAAGCACTCATTCACGGACTGCGTGTAGCCAAGGGTATTGGCATCAAGCGCATAGTTTGCTGTGGAGATTCCGACTTGGTTGCCCAACAGGTGGCTGGCACCTGGAACGCACGGAACCCTATGATGCCGGCATATCGCGACGAAGTGGACGAGATAGCCAAGAGCTTCTTGGGCTACGAAGTCAAGTATATGCCTAGGGAGCAAAATGAGGCGGCTAATCTACTGTCTAAACTTGGATCAGGGTGCAAGCAAATTCCGCCAGGAGTTTTCCTAGAGCATCTACGCACACCATCCATGAAGGGCGCCTACATCGACAACCCAGATAGAGCTGACTCTTTCGTCAACATGGTGACAAAGATCCCTCCGGCTTGGACAAAACCGTTCATGGAATATCTCGAACACGGAACTTTGCCCGATGACAAGGTCGAACAACGGCAAATAGTACGACGAGCAAAGGGTTATACCATAATCAATGGGCAACTCTATAAAAGGAGCACTACTGGTGTATACCTAAAGTGCGTTTCTCAGCTAGAAGGTATGGAAATCCTGCGCGAGATCCATCTCGGAGATTGCGGGCATCACGCCGCTCCTCGATCATTGGTCGCGAAAGCCTTCCGGCAAGGATTCTACTGGCTAACCGCGAAGGCGAACGCCGACAAGCTGGTCGAGACGTGCACAGGATGCTAGTATTATGCCCGACAACCACATGTTCCTGCTGAAGAATTGCGAACAATACCAATAACTTGGCCGTTTGCAGTCTGGGGGCTAGACATGGTGGGACCATTACAGATGGCACCGTGCGGATTTACGCATCTGCTTGTAGCAGTTGACAAATTCACCAAATGGATAGAAGCTAAACCCATTAGAAAGCTTGATGGGGCAACTGCCCTCAGGTTTGTCCGAGATCTAGTGGTGAGATTTGGTCTCCCACATAGCATCATCACCGACAACAGAAGCAACTTGTCACTCGGAGAAGTGGAAGCCTATTGTTGGGACAAAGGCATCCGACTTGACCTTGCATCTGTGGCACACCCACAATCTAACGGTCAGGTTGAGAGAGCCAATGGATTAATTCTGCAGGGAATCAAGACACGTCTTGAGGCACCGCTGCATAGAGCAGCTGGAGCCTGGGCGGAAGAATTGCCATCTGTGTTGTGGAGTTTACTAACTACACCCAACAGATCCACCGGCTACACCCCTTACTTCATGGTATATGGAGAAGAAGCCATCCTACCTTCCGACATCCTCCACGATGCACCACGAGTTGCCGCCTACAACGAAGATGATGCTGAAGGATCCAGACGCCTAGATGTGGACCTTCTCGAGGAGGAGCGCGTTTTGGCATGCTAAACATCCGCCATCTACCAGCAGAAGCTACGCAGCTACCATAGTCACCGCGTTCGGCATCGCTCGTTTAAAGAGGGGGATTTAGTACTCCGACTTAAGCAGAAGAAGTCACACAAATTATCCCCGCCAATTGGAAGGACCGTTCATCATAAGCAAGGCGTTGTTCAATGGGTCTTACTACCTTGTCGACAATCGTGAACTCAAGGATAGACCCAACGAGGATCATAAGCGTAAGCGACGTGACCCGGATGATGACTACCCGGAGCTTGATCGGCCATGGAACATAGCACAGCTACGTCCTTTCTACACTTAGCATTTTTTTATCTAATTGTGTACTTCTTATATGATCAATGAAATAAAGCTCTTTGGTTCACTCATATTGCTGAGTCTTTTACCTCCTTTAGTGTTCATTTTTTGATCATATAAAACCTTTATGCACAAGTCTTGCGATTGCGCTTGTGAAAATTCCGCCTATGGGCGTTGGCTTAAGTTTTCTGGTCTACACGTTCTTTGTTGTTTTTATGTGATTCTGGAGTAGTGACTTTTGGCACTTATTGTCGGCGATTTTGTGCTCAGGTTATTTACGGTGCCATTGGGCATCATCACCTAAGCGCATGGTTCCGACAACGAGTCTTCCGACTCATAAAAAGTCAATCATAAGAACCAAAGTAATGGATAAGCCAACACTTGCTTAAAAAATATATGCATACTGGGAATTAATTCTTAAGTAGCAGGATACGACCACCATTGTTTTCCGCCTTAAGATCACATCACCAAGTTTCTTCCGTGCACACGCCAAAAGGTAAAACAAAAACTACAAAGTGTTTTTCATTCTTTGGGTGCAGGAGACTTGGGGGCCGCATCATCACCAGCCAGAGAATCACCCCCGATGTCGGCGCTACGACGAGACTCGGAGGAATCTTGGTTAATGTTGTTGATGAAGTTCCTAGGCACGAAGACGTCCACATCCACCAACTCGGCAACCCTGGTGTCCTAACCCGCGAGTGATGACAGGATGGCTTCGTGATCGATCTCCTTGCCGTCATCATCCACGTCGGGGATACCAGAGGTCACTGTGTCGATGTCAGCATCTTCATAGTGTGCCTTCACCACAGACAGCGCCATCCTTGCGCCAGCCCGTGCGCATGAAGCTTTCCAGCTCGCGACACGCTCGGGGGCTCGGCGCAGAATCTCCGAGTACTTCGTCACGGAGTCCGAGGCTTTGATATAAATCTGGAGGGGCTTGGCAATCTCCTTGGCTTGGGCGATGGCGGTATTGATGAATTTGTCGGCAAGAACCATGCATTCCTTGTCCGAAGGAGGCGAGCGGGTTAAACCCATGGGCGCTGAAAATTCCGACAAAGATCACATGAGTTCAATAAACTCTAAGTATCCAGACTACAGAACTACAAGGCGGAGGACACTTACTGAAGATGCTGGTCTTAGCCTGCCAGATGGTGTCCGCCAAGGATTCCTTCTCTTGTTGGAGGAGCTTAAACGCCTCGCTATGGCGAAGGATTTGCTCATCAGCAGCTTGCTTCTGATCCTTTAGGATCGCAAGCTCCTCCTTCAAGCGATTGATCTCCGCGGAAGCAGAATCCTGCAGGGCTTTCATGGAGTCCTCATGCATCTTCAGCATCTCCTTCCTCTCCTCCTTCAGGATCTTGTTCTCGCTGTCCAGCTACTGGATATGCTTGGACTGCTCGACAATGTCCTTGGCCTTGGCAACATGTTCTGCAAGTCGGAGAAAACAAAAGTACACAGTGAGTACTCGGAGATTATGGGCACAAAAGAAAGACGGAAATGCGCAAAAAGAAAACAGACTCTTGTTTTTGATGATCTGTTCCTTCAAGATGGCAGTTTTACCCTTTTCGGCTTCAAGATCTGCGCGCATCTTCTGGTACTTGTCGTTGGCCATGCCCCGCCGAACATTCTCATTCTGTGGAAACAAATACAAAGTTAAGTCGTTGTTTAGTCTGCTTGGAGCCCCTAGTCGGAGATTTTCCATCTAGGCGCTCGGGGGCTACAGTATAAAGTTCTTTAACTTAGCAAAATGCTTAGCTTTTCTTTAAGCATCTAGTCGGAACTAATTCAGTTATAACTAGAGGCTTGAGGCCTACAACATTGAAAATTATGAACACTATGTATGCTACTCTTAAAGCATCTAGTCGGAATAATTCATTCCATCTAAATGCTTGGGGGCTACAGTGAGAGTTTTTCTAACTTAGTCACTCTTAGAGCATATAGATGCAAAACCTATGGTTTTCCGTCTACATCCTCGGGGGCTACAGTGGGATACTCATACGAAATGCAAAAGGTAAAGTAAAAACTTACAAGTGCAATGATCTTGAGGTTTGTAGCACTCTCGGCCAGCAGCTTGCCAAAGGAAATGCTATTTCCTCACAAGATATCTGCTTGTCGGAGTAGCTCCTCAAGACCGCACGTCGGAGATGATGGCACTCCTCCAGGAACAAGAGTTGTGTTACTCGGCGTGATCGCCGGGTAAACAATCTTCGGGAACTCGAAGGGTTTCTGGGAAGTAGGGGTGCCGCCTTCGGCAGAGGTACCAGCTCCCACCACCGCCTTGCCGCTACCGATGGCATCCTTAGTCGGAGCTTCATCCATTTGAAGAGCAGTGCTCTCCTGCGTCGCCTGCTCGCCGACAACAGCTAGTTCGGTAGAGGCGCCAGAATCCACTTCCATGGTGGAAGGGCCTGGTGCCTCCTGGACTTGGGAGCTTGTTGGAGCAGAGGAGAGCTTGACGGCAGGAGTAGCAAGGGCGATGGCGGGGGAGGAGTCGCGATGCAGCATATCTTTGATATTTCTAGAAGCCCCAAGAGTCTTGGAGGACTTCTTGAGGCTGGTTGTGGCTTTCTTCCTGAAACGTGCAAAATGCATAAGTACAGGAATAAGACAGATAAATAAGACAATGTCGGAGAATGAAAGGCTTATACTAGGGGGCGCTTTGGCAAACATCCCGGTGGCTTTCTTCTTTTCCTCCTCCAGGGAGGCAGTACTCTTTTTGGAGGCTCTACCCTCTGTCTTCTTTTTCTTGCCTCCGTCGGCAGCATCAGAGGTGGAGGTCTTCCGCTTTCGCGCCAACGGGGCATCGTCGTCGGACACGACCGTGACTTCCTTCATCTTTGGATCGTAGATTGGGCAGCCAGGTTGTCCTCATCTAGATCGCTAAGCTGTTAAGTAAGAAATCACCGTGTTAGATAAGATGGCACTGGCAAGACGGAGAAACTGGAACAATGTCATACACGGAAAATAAATACTCAACTTTGGGCACTTGCCGTCTACGTACATGTCGCAGGTGATGGTGAAGCCGCGCTTCTTATCCTTCACCTTGACAATGTCCTTCATATGGAGCTTGACGGAGTCGCTCGAGAAGTTATCCACGGAGATCCGAAGGGAATCCTTTTGATCACCCGTACTGCAGATGAACTTCACGGTGCTGCAGGGGTTGGATTCACCTGATGAACCAGCACATGGCTAGGTCCAAGCCGGTCAAACCCGCCTCTACGAACCACTCGATCCGCCTTATTGCGCGAGAAGCGTTGAGGTCGGAGGGAAGGGAGGCATGGGATCTCCATGTGGAAACTTCAGCGGCGGCTCCATCCACGAAGTCCGGGTACGTCACTTCTTGGCCCGCCAAAGGAATGTCGGGGCCGTATAAGTACGTCTGCTGCCAGTTTTTGCACGACTCGTGGCCGACGATGTCGGGGAACCACCGGCCAGGTCGGATCTTGAAGCTTATGGTGCCGCAGTTCCTAAGCTCCTCCCTACTATGCCCGTCTTCACGTTTGACGGTGAAGAAGTACACGAACAAGTCTAACCTAGGTTTAATCCCTAGGTAACCCTCAGAAAGTGTCGCGAAGTTGCTAAGCACTAAGATACTATTGGGGGAGAGGTTATGGGGTTGGACTTTGATGTGGTTCAAGACGGACAGAAAGAAGTGGGAGATGGGCAGAGAAACGCCGCGTACCAGCTGAGCCTTGAGGTACACCTTTTCTCCGGCTTGGGGAGAGGTCACCCTCGGTGCCGGCCGCCAGGCAAGCCCCTCCGTCGCGGGGAGGTAGCCTTCGGCGACCATCTCTTGGATGTCGCGGCCAGTGATGTCCGAGCCGCGCCAGTCGCCTTTGTGTGAATCTGGCTCCTCTTCCAGAGGCTCTAGCGCCGCTAGATTGTGGTTGCTGCCGGTGGTTTCAATCACCGCCGATGCGGGGATAACCAGACCCTTTGGGGGCACGACGACGGAGCTCACCGGCTTCACCGTGGCTTCGCTCGACGCCGCCATCGAAGGGGATGAGCTGCTGCTGGCCATGGAGAACTGGGAGGATACGACTGGTGCAGAGAGGGGCTAGGGTATCTTCGAGGTTTTCTGTGGAGAGCTCGAGGAGGCGTGCGGCTGGAGCAAGAAGATGATGACACGAGAGAATGGGGTGAAAAAGTGGCAAGTGTCCCACGGTTACTATTTATCTTACTCTGCATCAAGATTCGTGCAGCTAATCAGACGGTTGCCGCATAGACGACGTGTTCGTGAATGTGCGCGGTAATTTTGCCACGTCCCCAACCGTCGCCGCCAACGGTTCGTATCGCTCGCGCGGGAAAATCAGATATGATTGTGTTCTCTGCATATGTGAGTTACGAGGCGTCGCTGACCTACAGCCTACATCGTCATAACTGACATGGTAGATGAGCCGTCCCATCGAAGATTTCGGCATGGACAGATTTAATCCGACTACGGAAGCGTACGATGGAAGATTCAGCATTTCTCCGGCTTACTCATAGAAGACGGAGAAACCTTTGCAGGGTTCTTTGGGAGGACTACAAGATATTGCTTGACGATTTGCCGACATCCATCTAGACGGAGCATTCCACGGGAAGAGGCAAGACGGCGCAAGATCTCGGAGTTCTCCGGGGGCTACTGTTGGGGATATGCTATATGGGTATCCTCATAGCATGTCTCTTATCCGACTAACCCGGGTGGCCCATAGTCGGTAGCATGGCCTGTGGCCTGCTAGGCGGCCCAGTTAGGTGGATCCAGAAGGGAGGCCCATGCCGGATAAAGGAAGGCTACGGTGGAGTCACCAGCGTACCCGGAGCCTTAGAGTACAAGATACACAAGACTAGTGATAGACGGTGTAGGACTCTGTAACCTGTCTGGCTAGGACTTTTCCCTGTAACCCTAGGACCTGGTGACTATATAAGTCGGGCCTATGGGAGCCTTTAGGGCACAACCTAGTACCGTTTTACACACACCTCGCACAGCGAGCCTATCTCTGTAACTCGGCGTATTGCCCTTATAGTGATTTATAGCAGGAGTAGGATTCCGCCACCGTCGTGGGATCTGAACCTGGGTAAGTTGTGTTACCTCGTACCCGTCAACCATCCGCCTTACCCCACGTCTCTAAACACGCACTGTGAGGACCCCTCCATGGCGTACTCGTCGGCAATACCACGACACCGACCCTGCCCTTCTACACGTTGAGCATCTCCACGTTCTCGCGGTCTCGGTAAGCACTAGCCCGACCCCCTGCCCCTCTGCCCTCGCCGGCGTGTCACCGCCAGAACCGTCGCCGCCGCGGGCACCATTTGCGCCGCTGATTTCTGGTCAGATCGATCTGATCCATCGGATCCAGATCCAAAGGCCACAGTTAGATCTTGATCGAAGCAGTATGGTTAGATCTGGGCCGTGCTTAGTTAGTTAGATCCAACGGTCCGCGAGCGTGATCCAGTGCAAAGCGGTACCGTCCAATCAGGAAGTGTCGCGTGGCCTGGGTTTTGATCCACACGTTCAAGTAAATTTTATATCATTGGAATCAGGAGAAAGAATTCTATCCAATTATGTAGTTTTTTTTAATAAATTGCATCTGTAAAATAGGTTGTTTTTGCAAATACATTTCTAAACTTATTTTGTATATAAAAATTGTTGGAAAATGTTCTAAGGGCCAAATTAATTTTATTTAGTGTATAATTGCTTTGTGTATGATTCAGTACTGTCTCACTTGTCTTGTTTGATTTATAAAAATCATCATATGGCATTTGCATGCATTCATATATTTTTTCTTGTATATTTTTGATATGTGAATTTGGTGCTATCATTTTATGTGTAGATTTTGGTGCTAATAGTGATTGTGGTTGTGAAGATTGTTGCTACTCCCCCAACTACCAAGGAAAGTGGTGCTTCATATTTTTATCCCAATATCTTGACAATGCATTAGAAATATTTTATAGGGCTTGCATGAACAATTTTTCTAAGTATCTATATGCTATGCTTGGGAAATCCTAGTAGTGATAGAATTGTTAGAATTTCCTCTAAGTTAAGATACTTGCTATTGCCATGCTTAGCCTAGCTAGTAGTAACCAAGGGTGGATCATATATACATGCTATGAGAAATAATTCTAAGTCTTTGACTTATGTTTTGCATAATAAAACAACAAAGTGAATGAAACACCTGGGTGGAATGGAAAGAATGGTTTGTGTTGTGGTTACACAAGGCCCATTTCTATGGTTTACCTTGTGTATCTCACTTGTGGATTGCCATCCAGGAACAAAGAGATTTGAGAGGCCAAATGTTAAGAAGCTTCCAGTGCAGCCACATGGCATTATGGGCTCTGCCTGGATCATATAGGTTGCAATAACTTAGCCAAATGGACAGTTGGTGGTAGGGAAATGATAGGTTTGGAGCGCGTCCATTTTGGTCTAAGGGAAGGCTTCTGAAAGGTCCTGTCTTGGTGAAAATCAAGTCTTGTGGGGAAAGTGCACAACCTCTGCAGATGGAAGAAACTAAGTACTTAGCCATGTCCCTGGTATTGGACAATTTGAGCATCAAGACATGGAAGCTATCAAGAATCTCCTCATCCCAATTTTCTAAGTTAAAACTTGTGGTTGAACAAGGGTAAAGGTTCACCAATTTCTATTGGTGGTTCCTTGGTAAAGTTTTTGCCAAACAAAACTTAGTGTTTTAAACTGATAGGTAAAACCTATTTTGAGCAAAGCAAGCCTAAGCTACACTCAGCCAAATTCATGTAGTAACTAGATGCTAATATTCTATTAAGGTATCACTTGCCAATACTATTCCAATGTATTGACCCAATGTGGCTGTAACTTGTGATTTTGCAGGTTACTCTGATGATGATTAGGGGTTATGAGTCTACACTCAACATGCTTGCCTATGGCACATGAAGATGAAGACTTCTATTTACATATTGTTAAGTTAAACTCTTGTACTAGCCTATGGCTATGGAGTTGTAAAAGACTATGTTATCTCTAGAATGACGATGTAATAATGACCTTTGTTTCTGTGTACTTCATCTTAAACTGTGGATGCTAGCATTGATCCAGAGACTAGCATTGCAATCACAGGGATCTTTACCTTTATAAAGGTGGGATCTTACATTAGTTGTCTTTATTCTATTAGCTTACGTGTTCAACCATGTTCCAGTGAGAATGGGTGGCTGGTTGGACTCAGTAGGTCGTGGTGACCCGAACCCAGCGTAGCCAGAGATGTAGTGAATGGTAGGTTGGGACCAGTGCGCAGTGGGGTTTGGGGATATACTTCCTGAACGGTCTCTTCTTGGGCTTCTCCCTATCGTTACACAATATGCGTGTGGTGGTACGTGTTGGGCTGTCCAAGTCACATGGGTAAAGTGTACTAACCCCTGCAGGGTGTCCCCGGTTACGGAAAAATGAGTTGCTTGATATTGATACTATGACATATTCTCGCTCATTCTTATTTCTTGATTTCTAAAACTTGATGGGTGAACTTAATGGGTTGTTGTGAATCAAATTGGTTTAATAAAGTAGGACAAAGTGTTTGAAAAATGCAAGGTAGTCACAGCTCCACCAGCCAAATAAGCATGTAGCTGCTAGGTCTATTGTCTCTCTATTTAGTGCTACTTGCCATACATTCCATGTATTGACCCTTCGAGGCTGCTACGTTTTATGTTGCAGGTTATTATCCCGATTCTGAGTGATCGGATAGGTCGTGGTACTCCACTCAACGTTTGTTCGCTTGTAGGCAATTGAAGATGGAGTCTACTATATATTTATGCTTCTGTTTTCTATTGAACTATTTAAGCTAGCCTGCGTGCTAAGCATTATTGTAATAATTGCAAATCTGGATCAATTCGTTATTTATGATGCACTGTTAAATTCTTGGTATTTATCTGTACTGTGTGTGTCAGTGAACCGATCCAGGGATTGGCACTATACACATGAACTCAGCCTTATCAGGCGGGGGTTTTACATGATGGTATCAGAGCAGTGCGTTGAATGTAGGATCGTGACCTAGGTTTGGAATAGGAAAGCCATATAAAATTATAATCAATATTTGATACCGTCTCTTCTCTTCTTACACTTCTGTCTAGTATCATCTTATCACTTCAATTCTCATTTGAAATATAGAAGGAAGGCTCTCTCTAGAAATGAACTTATAATTTTGTACTTATTAGATTCTTGTAATCCTCCATCTATCTTTTCTAATCTCATCTTGTTCAAACTTGTTGATGACCACTTGTGCAGGAAAGTGCATGATTAAAGAATAGTTAGATGATGACCACCATATAGTTTGTTACGATCTCGTTTAGATATAGCAATCGATTGTGGTAAGAACTTGTTTGATAGTTGTTTTATTATGCTTAGGTTGCGCTATTTGATACTTTAAAGTTTCAGAATTTTTTGTGAGATTTCATAATATGTTAAAAAAGGTTTTGATTAGAAATTCGTGGTTTTCCTGCTGTAGTTTTCTACTGAACCTGCTGTACTGTACGATTTTTTATGTTTTTTTGGTAACTGGGAAAAATCTGAAAAAATAGAGTTTGGTCCAAACCTTCCTGTACTATATGTAACAAAATAGGCTAAAATTCCTGATGAGTTAAAGTGCCCAGAAAAATTCGTGAACACTGCTGTAGTTTCAGGACAGATTCTGTCCATTGCTTTTGTCATTGTAGGTTCACCCCCAAACTAATGTTAGTCAATGGAAACCTATTTTGTGGATGTAGTGCCACTAAAACAAAACTTATGGAACATAAACAAAACTATTTTGGCTTGAGTGTTGTTTGCAATGGTTGTTTGCTTGTGTGCTAATTGTTTGCTTCATATAGTTATGGGTAGTATTACTTCTCTAGTCTTTCTATCTATAACTTATCTCTGTTGTCCCAACAGATGCCACCCCGCTGCCAACCCACTGAGATGGAGCAACTGATAGCAGCACAGGCACAGCTAGCTCAGGTGATGAGACAAATCATGGATTACCACCACCACAACAACAACAACAACAACAACAACAACAACAACAGCAGCAGCAGCAACAACAACAATAACAACAACAACAACAACAATAACAACAACAACAACAACACCTGAACCTATGATTGCTCTTGACTGGTTGCGCTCAGTGAACAAAGATTTAGTGACTGTTGGATGCACTAATGCTGAGAAGGTGAGATTTGCTGCTCACCTACTGGAGGGACCAACTGCTTCTTGGTGGGATACTTTCCAGATCACCCACCCACTAGATACCGTTACTTGGGCCATGTTTGAAGAAGGATTCAAGACCAACCATGTACCTTCAGGAGTTCTGAGTCTGAAGAGGAAGGAGTTCCGCAACTTGCGCCAGACCAACCGCATTGTGGCTGAATGCATAGAGGAGTTCAACAACTTGTCACGTTATTCCCCTAAGGATGTTGACACTGACTCCAAGAGGAGAGAGTGGTTTCTGGATGGTCTCAATGATGAGATCTCGGTGCAGTTGTTAGTGGTTTATTGCCCCACATTTCAGGAGTTGATGGATAAGGCTAGAATTCTTGAAGGGAAGCACAAGCAAGTGGAACGATGCAAGAGGAAGTACAATGATCACAATTCAGGATCACACCATAAGCGTACCCACCATGATGGCAATGGGAATTCTGGACATCACAAGAATGGAGGGAATGGACACAACCACAATGGAGGCAATGGCTATCACCGCAATGGAAATAGAGATCTCAGCACTTTGGAATGCTTCAAGGGAAAGAAGATCGGACACTATGCTGATAACTGCCCGGAGAAGAGGATTGAAGCTAGAGCCAAACCAGATTCACCCCTGAAGGCAACTGTGAACCATGTGAGCATGGGGAAAGCACACAATAAGCCATGCCATGTAACTAGTAAGTTCTTACTAATTCATGCATCACACTCGTAATGTTTTCAATACTGGTGCATTGTGTTCATTCATATTGAGGCATTCATGGATAAGAATAGTTACATATGGGTTACATAGACGACCTGTTGAAGGGAACCCACTGGAAAGGATTGATAGCTAGAACAAGATTCCACAATTAAGTATTAGATGTTGGAGATGCCAAGTTTAGTTTTCTTAAGGGGTTTAGCCTCGACAAAAACACCCATAACCTTTCTAGCCATTCCGAATCTCGGGAAGAGATTCATCTTAAGGGGATTAGTCTGTCACATCCCAAGATTTTAGAAATTGGGACTAGAAAAAAATGCATTTGCATGTCATTCATAAGCATTGCATTGCATTCATAACAATTTTGGATTTAAAAACCCCATATTCAAACCCCTATTTTGAATTACTAAAATGAATCTACAAAGTATTATATAAGAATTTATAAATCCACTATTTTATAACTAGTGGAAATGGTTTAAAATGGATCCTAAAATGGTCCCCTGGTTTTTAGAAAAATTTAGAGACAAAATGAGCTCATTTGGAGCTATATTCTAAAAGATACTAAAGAAAACAGAAAATACAAAAGAATAAAAAGAAAACAACAAAAAAACTAACCTAACCTAACCCGCCCGAGCCGGACCGCAGCGGTCCAGCCCAGCAAGCCCTGCGCTACCTACCACCGCTCTCTAGCCCGTGCGGTAGCAAGCTAGCAGCCCGGCCTAGTCCCTAGCAGAGATAGCCCGCATCCCTCCTCTGTCCCCCGTTCTTTTTTTCCTACTCGTGTAGTTGACAGATGGACCCCGCATGTCATCACCTACCTCGCGATGTACACCGCGTCATGCATGTCTTCCTTCAATCCCGATAGAATCCGCCGCCGATTCTGCATCGATTTGTTAGATTTGGTTGCCCTATCGCATGCCTTGGCCCCCCTTATAAACACCCCCTCTCCGTCCCTGTTATTTTTTCACTATTTTGAAACCCTAGCACCGCCAACGCCGAGCTTCAGATCCCGCCGCCGGCGAAGCTCTAGATCGAACTTGCTCCCGTGGTTTATGTCACCCCCGAGCCTTTTTCCCCTCTGATCTTCTTCCCCTTGATCGGCCGCATCTCCTTGACCTCGTCTTCCCCTTGCAGACGCACCACAGCGGCCATACGACCTCGCCGGAGTTCCCCGCCATCCGAAGCTCTCCGTCCGCATTGCGCCATCGACCGAGGAAGCAAGGAAGTGCGCTGAGACCACCGGAACTCCAGTCGCAGCCTCCCGCACCCTGTCGTCTACTCCCGCGTCAACGAGGAGCACCAAAACACTGCCAGCACCACCGTCTGTGCCGCCCGTCGCCATCGCCTAATCTGCATGCCGTTGTCCCTGGTGAGCATCAGCACGAACCTGTCCTCAACTGTCGGATCCACTCCAGACGGTCTGGATTAGATCTACACACGAAGGGGTATCAGCCACTGGTGAGCAGACACGTGGTTGTCGACGTCATCGCCATCACCTTGTCGCGTCAGCGCGCTTAGTCAAGACGCAGGAAGCCGTAGCCAATGGCAGTGCGCCGCGTGGCACAGTTTTCTGCTGAAATTGAAAATAGTTAATAAATAGTCAGATAATATTGCTAACTTGTAAAATTAATATAAAATAGAATATAGGTCAGAAAAATGCAAATAATATATCCACGGGAGAACATTATTATCAATTTGGATCTAACTTTTATAGTGCGTATTTACTGTAATAATTTAATTAGTTTTATTGCTCCTTTAGGTTAATAAATTCATAGAAAAAATCTACTGGTCCAGAAATCACAAATAATATACCGATGAATTCACAATTGTGTGTAGATCACCAATACGCAATTGTTTCAGACCCTTACTATAAGGTTTTGCAGTAACTAAATAAATGGTTTAATGGCCTATTTAGAGTAATAAATTCATAAGAAAATAATTACTGTTCATAAAATTGCATATAATATGTCCCTGGAATCACAATCCCATGAAGATTATAGATCTAATATTAGTTTGATTTTTAGACAAAAGAAACTATTTAAATGATTTAAAACCCACTAAACACTATTTAAATCATAAAAATGATTTATAGCTCCGATTAGGGTGAATCCAATTCCTACTGGTTCGTATTAATGCCCTCTATCTAGTACACTTTAGATCAAATTTAATTAGACAATGATAACAGAAGTTACAACTGATCGGTTCAAACACCAATAATGGCAAATAATTATTAATAACAAATTCCGCATTGCATGAATCGATCTCTTGCATGCATCATATACTTCAGTATGGTTTAGAGAACTAAAACAACAAACTTTGTGATTTATTAACTTGTCATGCATGCATTTGTGCATTTGTTTATGATTGTTTATGTGTTGCAATTGTTTGATCGATAGATTGTGAGAAGTGCAACGTGTGTGATTGCAACGAGTGCTTGAACGACTTCAGCTGCAACCAAGGCAAGTAGTTGCTATTTTGATCATGAATTTATCCTACTATTTTCCCTTGTGCATTTGTAGTGTATTTTTGTAGCTACATGTGTAGGTATTACTATGTTATGCTATATTGTATGTATTGTGGTAGGGAAATCCTTTGTATTGAGCTCCCATATGGTAGATATGCTTAGCATTGCTGTATATACGAGGAAGGGATCATGCTTTGGTAAAGTAAAGGTTTTGTTCTACTAAAACAACATAATATCAATGAACTACCTGGGCGGAGTGGCTGGATTAGTCATCGGAGTGTGAATAACGGTGGAGAATGCCGCCCAGGGTACTATGAAGGATTAGTTGTTTTTATTCTAGTAGCTTATGTGTGCAACCATGTGCCAGTGAGAATGGGTGGCTGGTTGGACTCAGTAGGTCGTGGTGACCCGAACCCAGCGTAGCCAGAGATGTAGTGAATGGTAGGTTGGGACCGGTGCGCAGTGGGGTTTGGGGATCTACTTCCCGAACGGTCTCTTCTTCGGCTTATCCCTATCGTCACACAATATGCGTGTGGTGGTACGAGTTGGGCTATCCAAGTCACATGCGTAAAGTGTACTAACCCCTGCAGGGTGTATAAACTAAGTGCTTAGCCATGTCCCCGGTTAGGACAAATGAGTTGCTTGATATTGATAATATGACATATTCTCGCTCATTCTTATTTCTTGATTTCTAAAAATTGATGGGTGAACTTAATGGGTTGTTGTGAATCAAATTGGTTCAATAAAGTAGGACAAAGTGTTTGAAAAATGCAAGCTAGCCACAGCTCCACCAGCCAAATAAGCATGTAGTTGCTAGGTCTATTGTCTCCCTATTTAGTGCTACTTGCCACACATTCCATGTATTGACCCTTCGGGGCTACTATGTTTTATGTTGCAGGTTATTATCCTAATTCTGAGTGATCGAATAGGTCACGATACTCCACTCAATGTTTGTTCGCTTGTGGGCAATTGAAGATGGAGTCTACTATATATTTATGCTTCCGTTTGCTATTGAACTATTTGATCTAGCCTGCGTACTAAGCATTATTGTAATAATTGCAAATTCTGGATCAATTTGTTATTTATGATGCACTATTAAATTCTTGGTATTCATCTGTACTATGTGTGCCAGTGAACCGATCCAGGGATTGGCACTATACACATGAACTTAGCCTTATCAGGCGAGGGTGTTACATTACTTTTCCTTGATTACAATTAATGACAGCACCTGTAGTATTAAGAAAAGGTCTCCCAAAAATAATGGACATATTATCATCTTCAGGCATTTCAAGCACAACAAAATTGGTCAAAACCAAGCAATTATGAGCCACTTGAGCAGGAACATCCTCACATATACCAACAGGAATAGTAGTTGACTTATCAGCCATTTGCAAAGATATATCAGTTGGTATCAAATTTTCTAGCTGGAGTCTCTTGTAGAGATAAAAAGGCATGACACTAACTCCAGCTCCCAAATCACATAAAGCAGTTCTGACATAATTTTTCTTAATAGAGCAACGAATAGTTGGTATACCTAGATCACCAAGTTTCTTTGGAACCTTACCATTGAACGAGTAATTAGCAAGCAAAGTAGAAATTTCCTCATTAGGAATCTTCCTTTTATTAGAGACAATATCCTTCATTTACTTTGAATAAGGAGGCAACTTAATAGCATCAGTCAAAGGAATTTGCAAAAATAAAGGTTTCATCCACTCATAAAACTTGTTGTAGTGTTCTTCCTCCTTTGACTTGTGTTTCTTACCTAGAAAAGGCATAGGTTTCTGCACCCAAGGTTCTCTCTCACTACCATGTTTCTTAGCAATAAAATGTTCCTTAGTGTACCAAATGTTCTTAGTGTGCTTCTCAGGTTCTTCCTCAACTTCCTCCTTATAAGGAGCATCATTATTATTACCACTCTCAATTTCAGCATCAGAGACAAATATACTATTATGATCTACAGCAGGTTCAAGTGGTTCATCAACTACCTTATGTTTCTTTTTATTTATCTTACGAGGACTACCACTACTTTCACCTTGTTGAGAATCCTGCTCAATTCTTTTAGGGTGTCCTTCAGGATATAAAGGATCTTGAGTAGCTATACCACTCCTAGTTCTAATTCCATAAGCATGTTTATCTCCTGAGGCATTAATGAGCATATCCTTTTGTACCTTAGCAAGTTGATCAAGTTGGGTTTGAACCATTTGAAAGTGTTTACAAAGCATTTTAATATCATTAGAAGTTCTTTCCACAATATCTTTCAACTCATGGATAGCTCTAGAGTTTCCAATAAATGATTCTGAACTTGTTTATTAAAATTACCTTGTTTAACAATAAATGTGTCAAGTTCCTCTAAGCATTGATCAGGAGGCTTACCATAAGTAATATCACCTTCATTAAAGTGGAGAGAGTGTACCTCAATAGTAGATGAGTGGGGAATTGGCTTACATAATTCTTCTATAGGAGGTAGATTCTTTACATCTTCAGCTCTAATACCTTTCTCCCTTAGACATTTCTTAGCTTCCTTCATCACTTCATCATTTAATGCAATAACTCCCCTCTTCTTTGGTGTTGGTGTTGGAACTGGTTCAGGCACAATTGGTTCAGGAGTAATAGGCTCTGGTGTATTCATCTCAGTAATAGGCTCTTAGTCATTAATTCTTCAGCATCTGTAGGAGTTCTTTTCTTGAAAACACAATCAGCAAAGCTATCTAGGTATGTCCTAGAATCATCAGTTAGTCCATTATAATAAATATCAAGAAGCTCATTCTTAGGCAATGGACATCCAGGATGTGCATGAATCAAGGCACAGAACCTTGTCCGTGACTCAGGCAATTTCTCTTCTTCTCCCTGTTTAAAATCAAAAATTCTCTGCAAAGCAGCATGCCTAGCACTGGTAGGAAAATATTTATGGAAGAAAGAAGCAATCAAGCAATCAGGGCTATCAATGGAACCAGGAGGTAATCTATTAAACCAAGCCCTAGCTTCTCCTTCTAGTGAAAAAGGGAAGATCTTAGTAACAAAGTACTTGCGCATCTTAAAATCATCAGAGAATAAAGCACTCATAGTAGAAGGCTCATTCTTATGAGACACAGTACTCTCATTTTCAGTCCCACAAAAAGGTTCTTTCTCAACAATGTCCAAGTAGGATAAATCAAGAGAGAAATCATAATCTTTATCTTTAATATCTATGGGAGAGGTGGCAAACTTGGGATCAGAGGACAACTTAGGAATAATGGTACATCTAGCAAGGAGACTCTTAATAGCACTAGTACCATGTGTGTTTCGACACTCTTCAACAAATTCATCAGTGAATTCAATGTAACCATGATTAATATCATAACTCTCTCTAGACTCAGGTGAGCTAACAGGTGTAACAGTGTCTTCACTAGGAGTTTTAGTATTTCCTAGACTATCCATAGTAGCATCTAGGAAAGGGCCTAATGAACCACTCGCATCAAGCACAGTAGAAGTAACATCATGAGCATCAAAAGCAGTTTTAGATTCAGCAGTAGTAGCAGTGTGTGTAGCATGAGTATGTGGTGGTGGTGTGACAAGCTTACTTATAACAGACGGTGAATCAAGAGCAACAGAGGTGTTCAGTACTGTACCACTTATTGTAGTGGATGGTAAAATAGGAAACTTTCCATCACAAGGATTTCCCATGATGAAAGGAGTAGCATTGAACGATAGTAGATCCAAGTGAACTTACAAATAAATCTATGCTCCCCAGCAATGGCGCCAGAAAATAGTCTTGATGACCCACAAGTGTAGGGATCGCAATAGTGTTTGCGGGTAGTATTACCCAATTATTGATTCGACACAAGGGGAGCTAAAGAATACTTGCAATCCTTAACAACTGAGTTGTCAGTTCAGCTGTACCTGGAAATAATTCTTGCTCACAAAAGTTTATCAGTAGCAACAGCAACAGTAGACAGTGGGATTCGAGTGCGGTAGGCATAGGGATGGATGGACGGGCGTTGCATGGATGAGTCTAAACATGTAACTTCAAGATCTAGGGCATTACAGATAAATAATAACAAGCATCCAAGTACTAAACAATCCTAGGCATGTGCTCCATATATAGTCATACGTGCTCGCAATGAGAACTTGCACAACATCTTCTGTCCAGCCAGCCCGTGGCAGCGGGGCTGTAACACCCTAGTTTTAGTTAAATAATAATTAGGGTTTTTTGTGCATCATCAGCATAATCCCTTAAAATGTTTGCATTGAAAAAAATAAAATCAAAACCCTACAACCCTAACCTTCCTCTCTCTTCAAAATCAATTCAAAAGGTTTTGATAATTTTGAAAACCCTAAAATCATGTGGAGCCCAAGCTGAATACAAGGGCCCCTCACTATTTTTATAGTTTTACAAAACCTTCTAGTAATTTTGAAATGCCAAAAACAGATTTCAAAATGGAAATACAAAAGAGAAACATATATTAGAAAAGTAAAAAGAGTTTTGCTAAAAAATGGAGCTAGAGTCTCCGGGCCACTCAGCCCAGGCCGCAGCCCATATTTCCTCCTCCCCCTCTCTGCCGCTCACGCACCCTCGCAGTGGCCCATCTGGCCCATCCAGCCCGGTAACGCTTCGCTGTCATCTTCCCCAGGTCATCATCCACCTCTCGATCCATCGAAGTTTCTCGCTGTAGAAGTCGCGTAACTCGCTGGCATCAAGAACCCCGCCACCGCTCTCTAGAGGGGATAAGGAACTCGCCGAGTCGTGCCCCTCTTCTCCTGCTCCTCTCACTTCCCCCATGTTCACTCCCTCTCTCGTTCCCCCCATTCAAACCGAACCCTAGCCCTAGACCTCGCCGGTGCCCCGATGTTCCCGAGCTTCCCTCACCCAGCTGAGGCTACTGACATGACTGTCGTTGTCGACTTGTTCGATTTCCCCCACTCATGTAAGCCGGAGAGCCCCCAATCGCCCTAATCGGATCCTCCTTCCCCGGCTCCAGCCGCCGTCGCCGTGAACGATTCTGGCCATCACCGACCTTGCCATGCCTCACCGAGCCTTCTGTCCACTTCATGGTGAGCCCCTGGTCATCATGGACCCTTCCTCCTCCTCTCTCTCTCTCGCTTTGCTTTGCCCTTGCGCCGTGCTCCACCGTCTGCTGCTGTGCCGGCTCGTCGCCGGTGTGGTTTCTGACCACCACAGAGCCCCGCACCGCCCTAGTCTGGTAGCCCAAGAAAAGGCGCTTCCAGTATGTGTAAGACCGCGTCCATGCGCGTGCCGTAGCGCCGCCGTTGGCCACCGTCCATCGCGCGGGTCAGCGTGAGTCAACACGAGGTGGGCCCTCTTTGTCGACATGGCTCGCTGACGTGTCTCAGGCCCCACCTGTCTGTGTCTAGGGCTAGCCCAGGCTCTGTGTAAAAAGGTTTTGGGTGTGTGCTTCTGTCAGCATGATGCAATAATTAATTTAAATGGTTTTAATAAATCCAGAAAATGATATAAACTTGTAAATTCAATATCTAATTATTTATAAGTCAAAAAAATGTGTATAATATATCAAAATGTTCAGAATAATGAGATTTACCTAATTAAACTATAATCATGCATTGTTTAACAACTTTCTTGACAAGTTTAATTAGAAGAACATAGTAACCCCTCACAGGAGTTTCCGGAGTTTCCCCGAGTTAGCGTTTTCACCCCTCGGAACCCCGATTAAATGGTCGAGCATGCTTTAGGGTTAAATTTCAATACAATTCAACTTGCAATATCATCATCCTTGCTTGAGCATTGCATCAATGCCATGTGTTGATTGTTCCCCCTTTATTTCCGGTGTTTGGTTCTTCCCGGTAGAATACGAGATCGAGATCAAAGCAAGAGATCAACACCGTCGAAGATCAACGAACAACACTTGACCAACTGTAATCAAGTAAATTGCAAGGCTTCCGAAGATCTACTTATGGGTTATCAACAGGCAAAGGCAAGCACAGCCCCACCATGATATAATCCTATGATTTCGAAAGCATTTCAATTCCTTCCATTATGCATACGATTCTACTGTGGTATTTTATCAATAGATAGAGTATCCTATCTATTGCATATTACCTTTGAGCTTATATTACCTGATCCACTGCTCCTAGCATAACTAGGTTTGGCTTGTGTGCATTGCTAAAGCTTATATCTGTGTCATGCTTAGCCATGCATAGTTGTCAGTACTGGTCCATCCAGATGATGTATCAGATGCAGATAATCTAATATGACAGGAGAAAGAGATGAGACGAGATCAGAGGTGATATGAGTTAAACATGCTAAGGATTGTATGGGAGGCCACAGTGGGATGTGGTTTTTCTAGTCCCATGCTCGCCACCACTAGGACCTGAGTTCTTGCCTCTTAAACCAAGACGCGCATACAACCACACGGGGTTTATGGGGACCCCCTGATTGACTAACTTTCCTAGTAGATTCCATGAGTCACATAGTTCGGGCGTTCCATTCGACATATGAATAGAAAATGTTTTGAAAGATTTGGCGGGTGAAGGTGCATCATAACAGGTAGGTAAGCGTGGCCGGGGTTGCTTGGGGTCGATGGAGCCCCTGGTGAACCAACCTCGCCTCACATCTTTAAGTACCGGCTTCTGGATTTGACCCGTTACGGCGGAACCATACTTATTGGCGTGACTCATGGTCTCGGTGAAAGCAAGGTAAAGGTCGTGTCTAACCACCCTCTGCCGGCCTTCCAAGGAAGAGGGCTAATCTTAAGTGGCATTAAGAGAAGGTTAGTACGTGTGGGTAAAGTTGTACACCCCTGCAGGGTAATAATCTTTCAGAAAGCCGTGTCCACGGTTATGGACGACTTGGGAACGGATGTGAGATCATAGAGAACATGAACCTAATCGTAAAACTTGGCAGATCAACGTGTGATTAAGGATGCTTCCTCATGGGTACGAGGGGGTGATCCAAGTAGAGGTTTGATGATGATGACTTGGTGGATATAAAAGATGATGATCAATATTTCGGAGATATCGCTCTCTTATCCCTTTTTAAAACACTCTGATAAGATGAGGTTTTTCTCCCACTCTTGTTTTATAAACAAAAGTGGCTTCATGCAGAACAACTCCACCAGCCATAAGTCTTGCGGAGTACACCCTGTACTCACCCTTGCTTTGTTGATACTTTTGGCAGAGTAAGTGTTCCTTGAAGATCGGTTTGGTACTACATCGACATCGAAGAGTAGCTTCAGGCCTCTTAGGCCATTTGTTAAGTTTGCTATAGTTAATAGCATAATATGCCTTCCATTGTTTGATGTTTGTGGTCAGTGACCTCTTCTTGTAATAATTTGGTTCTCTGCTCAGATATGAGCTTGCTGTAATAATTTTTGTGTCGTAGGGTCACTTCTATGTTACCGATTCTTCACAGGATGTCCTCGAGCTCAAGGTTAAGCTTATGTCAGACGGAGGTCTAGGATTTTTTTAGCCCTGATCCCGGGGGTGTCACAGGTTTTGGTATCAGAGCAGTACCGACCGTAGGAAAATCTTGCTATTGGTCGATGTTGAGTCTAGTGCTTGTGAAAACTACTTTAAAGATGAAAAGTATTTGCGAAAACTCTAGTATGCTTCCTTTACTTCTTATCCAGTTTCGCTCTAACTCTGGGTTATCTTATCTGGTGTTGATTTTGGAAAAGTTTTGATATCTCTTATAGTCCTTCAAAGCGTAGGTGCCTTCTTGGCATGTCATTTCTCAGCCAGTTGACCTAGTGTTGAGTTCTCCAGAGTTGTGTGTGTTATGAATTCCTTGTTTCCCCTTGCTCTTGTTCAAATGAGAGATTCCTTTCCATCATGATCTCTTTGTTTTATGGATCCTACAATATAATGATCCATAGTGTTCTGTTCTAGGCTTCGAGGTTTCCTTTCGCCTCGTGGGCCTCCTTTTTATTGTTTGGGTACTTCAGAAGTCGTTTATTCTCTTGGAAGCTACCTCGTGGTTACTATCTTGCAGTGTACGCTACGTCACTCAAATAGTAGTTACTTCTTTCTCGGGTTTTAACCCTCGGACTTGAACCTAAGATCTTGGATTGTGCTGGATTCTGGTGTTGTGAATCTTGTACATGAAGCTAAACTTTAACCCAAGATCCAATTTTTTGACCCATGTCGTTAATGTTCACACATTACCTCAGGATGGCTATTACTATAATTCTAGTCTTCAAGCTTGTGGTCTTTGTTGCAATTGAATTGTGTCAATTAAAGACTTCCCCTACCACATGATATGGCAGATGTTCTTTAATGGAATCAAGTAGATCACGACAAGAGTACTCCTCGAGAGTCTCGCATCTATATTCATGACTCTGCCACACTTTTCCTTTCTTTGCATAGGTTTTTGGAAGGTTGTTGACTCATGCATCCACATCTTGGGATTTTATCCTGAGCATGTTCCTTTTTCCCTTGTTGTTTTCCGACCTTTGTCTACCAGTTGGTAGCCAAGTAGTAAATATGCATCGGTGTCTTCCGAAGCAAGATACTCTTTTGGTCCATCATGAAAAACCAGTTCGGGATGTCAGGAGAAACAAACTCCAGTACCTCGTCATATCTAGGACCAGGTCAATGTGTTGTAATCTGCAGATCAAGAGGCATGGCTTAGCTTCTGTCTGTTCTACCTTAAAGTGTCACACTCTTTGATACTAAGAGGTCGTGATGAGTTTCCATGACCCCTTAAATGAAGTGATGCTCTTACACATAATTACCCATCCTCCCTCGAGCTTTCGCGTTCATGAGTGATGCGTGTGCATAATAATGTGGCCATCTGAGATTCTTAGCAATTTTTATTGCTTAGAACTCAAAGGACATTTGTGTCATTCTTAGTGTGATTGGTTAACCCATCACTAAGCAAAGTATGATTGTGCTACCAAGTCCGTTATTATGGTGCACTCTCTTCGGTCAAAGATTTAGGATTGTGCCGAAGCTCTAAGACTATCCATCTTGCCTTACCAAGCAAGTTTTCTCTTGAACTAAGAACCTACTGGTGGTTCGTGATATTCTAGATGTCTACTAGAAGTATCGCCATGTTTCCACATGACCGTGTTGTCAAGTTCTTGAGCAAGCAAGTTCTCTAAACTGCTCTTTTCTCCAAGGATCCATACTAGATACCCCTGAACTAGTTGGTTGAGCTTAAACAACAACTTGGAGAGTTGTAAGACAAAAGTTTTATCTCGCCAGTGTCACGATCCCCGCCGCCGCTCTCTGGAGGGGATAAGGAACTCGCCGAGTTGTGCCCCTCTTCTCCTTCTCCTCTCACTTTCCCCCATGCTTGCTCCCTCTCTCGTTCCTCGCATTCAAACCGAACCCTAGCCCTAGACCTCGTCGGTGCCCCGATGTTCCCGAGCTCCCCTCACCCAGCTGAGGCTACTGACGTGACTACCGTTGTTGACTTGTTCGATTTCCCCCGCTCGTGCAAGCCAGAAAGCCCCCAATCGCCCTAATCGGAACCTCCTTCCCCGGCTTCGGCCGCCGTCGCCGTGAACGATTCCGGCCATCACCGACCTTGCCATGCCTCACCGAGCCTTCTGTCCACTTCGTGGTGAGCCCTTGGTCATCATGGACCCTTCTTCCTCCTCTCTCTCTCGCTTTGCTTTGCCCTTGCGTCGTGCTCCTCCGTCCGCTGCTGTGCAGGCTCGTCGCCGGTGTTGTTCTCACCACCACAGAGCCCCACAACGCCCTAGTCTGGTAGCCCGAGAAAAGGCGCTTCCAGTATGTGCAAGACCGCGTCCACGCGCATGCCGTAGCGCCTGCATTGGCCACCGTCCATCGCGTGGGTCTGCGTGAGTCAACACGAGGCGGGCCCTCTTCATCGACGTGGCTCGCTGACGTGTCTCAGGAACCACCTGTCTATGTCTAGGGCTAGCCCAGGCTCTGTGTAAAAAGGTTTAGGGTGTGTGCTGATGTCAGCATGACGCAATAATTAATTTAAATAGTTTTAATAAATCCAGAAAATGATATAAACTTGTAAATTCAATATCTAATTATTTATAAGTCAGAAAAATGTGTATAATATATCAGAATGTTCAGAAAAATGAGATTTACCTAATTAAACTATAATCATGCATTGTTTAACAACTTTATTGACAAGTTTAATTAGAAGAACATAGTAACCCCTCACAGGAGTTTCTGGAGTTTCCCCGAGTTAGGGTTTTCACCCCTCGGAACCCTGATTAAATGGTCGAGCATGCTTTAGGGTTATATTTCAATACAATTCAACTTGAAATATCATCATCCTTGCTTGAGCATTGCATCGATGCCATGTGTTGATTGTTTCCCCCTTTATTTCCGGTGTTTGGTTCTTCCCGGTAGAATACGAGATCGAGATCAAGATCGAAGCCAGAGATCAACATCGTCGAAGATCTACGAACAACACTTGACCAACTGTAATCAAGTCAAATACAAGGCTTCTGAAGATCTGCTTATGGGTTATCAACAGGCAAAGGCAAGCATAGCCCCACCATGATATAATCCTATGATTTCGAAAGCATTTCAATTCCTGCCATTATGCATACGATTCTACTATGGTCTTTTATCAATAGATAGAGTATCCTATCTATTGCATATTCCCTTTAAGCTTATATTAACTGATCCACTGCTCCTAGCATAACTAGGTTTGGCTTGTGTGACTTCTAAAGCTTATATTTGTGTCCTGCTTAGCCATGCATAGTTGTCAGTACTGGTCCATCCAGATGATGTATCAGATGCAGATAATCTAGTATGACAGGAGAAAGAGATGAGACGACATCAGAGGTGATATGAGTTAAACATGCTAAGGCTTGTATGGGAGGCCACGGTGGGATGTGATTTTTCTAGTCCCATGCTCGCCACCACTAGGACCCGAGTTCTTGCCTCTTAAACCAAGACGAGCGTACAACCACATGGGGTTTATGGGGACCCCCTGATTGACTAACTTGCCTAGTAGATTCCGTGAGTCACATAGTTTGGGAGTTCCATTCGACATATGTATAGAAAACGTTTTGAAAGATTTGGCGGGTGAAGGTGGATCATAACAGGTAGGTGAGGGTGGCCAGGGTTGCTTGGGGTCGATGGATCCCCTGGTAAACCAACCTCGCCTCACATCTTTAAGTATCGGCTTCAGGATTTGACCCGTTATGGCGGAACCATGCTTATTGCGTGACTCATGGTCTCGGCGAAAGCAAGGTAAAGGTCGTGTCTAACCACCCTCTGTCGGCCTTCCATGGAAGAGGGCTAATCTTAAGTGGCATTAAGAGAAGGTTAGTACGTGTGGGTAAAGTTGTACACCCCTGCAGGGTAATAATCTTTCGGAAAGCCATGTCCACGGTTATGGACGACTTGGGAACGGATGTGAGATCATAGAGAACATGAACCTAATCGTAAAACTTGCAGATCAAAGTGTGATTAAGGATGCTTCCTCATGGGTACGAGGGGTGATCCAAGTAGAGGTTTGATTATGATGACTTGGTGGATATAAAATATGATGATCAATATTTCGGGGATGTCGCTCTCTTATCCCTTTTTAAAACACTCTAATTAGACGAGCTTCTTATCCCTCTCTTGTTTTATAAACAAAAGTGGCTTCATGCAAAACAACTCCACCAGCCATAAGTCTTGCGGAGTACACCATGTACTCACGCTTGCATTGTTGATACTTTTTGGCAGAGTAAGTGTTCCCTGAATATCGGTTTGGTACTACATCGACATCGACGAGTAGCTTGGGGTTCCCGGCCGGCAGCCTAGAATCTATGGGCTGGGACGTCATCGTTATGCTTTAGGCCTCTTAGGACATTTGTTAAGTTTGCTATACTTAATAACATAATTTGCCTTCCATTGTTTGATGTTTGTGGTCAGTGACCTCTGCTTGTAATAATTTGGTTCTCTGCTAAGTTATGAGCTTGCTGTAATAATTTTTGTGTCGTAGGGTCACTGCTGTGTTACCGATTCTTCACAGGATGTCCTCGAGCTCAGGGTTAAGCTTATGTCAGACGGAGGTCTGGGATTTGTTTAGCCCTGATCTCGGGGGTGTAACAGGGGCCTCTAGGGAACTACTGGCAATTAAGGTGCTCCTTTTAATAGAGCACCGGAGCAAAGCATTAACACTCTATGAACACATGTGATCCTCACAAAACAGCCATACCCTCCGGTTGTCCCAATTATTGTCACTTTGGGTCTTTGGATCCGGACAATGATATGTGTACACAACTTGCAGATAAGATCACAAACAATACTATCATAATGATTCAATAGTAAGTTTAGATCTGAGATCATGGCACTCGGGCCCTAGTGACAAGCATTAAGCACAACAAGTTGCAACAAAGTCAAATAACACTAATAGATATACTAGGCAATATGCCCTAAGAGATCTTATTCGATTACATCATAGAACTCATCCAATACCTACCATCCCCAAGCCTATAGCGGGGGATTACTCACTCATGGATGAGGGAAACATCGGTGGTTGATGGAGATGCGTTGGTGATGATGCTGGCGATGATCCTCTCCAAATTCCCCGTCCCGGTAGGGTGCCAGAACGGAGTTTCTGGATCCGAATCTTCGTTTCTGGTGGCGGCAGCAGAGCGGAACTCTTTCTGGAAAACTATCGAACCCCCCTCGGTTTTTAGGTCGAAAGTCAACTTATAGGCACAGAGGGAGGCCGAGGGGGTCCCTGGGGTGGCTGCACCCCCCTAGGCACGGGGCAGGGCCCACCCGTGCCTAGCAGGGGTGTGGTCCCCCCCAGGCCCCTTCTCCGGCCCATCTTCTGACTCCGTGGGTCTTCTAGTGAAATATAATTTTTGGCATATTTTCCGGGATTTTTCTGATAGTTGATTTTCTGCACAAAAACAAGACACCAAGGTAATTCTGCTGGAAACAATGTCAGTCCGTGTTAGTTGTATCCAAATCACACAAGTTTAGAGGAGAAACAATGGCAAAAGTGTTCGAGAAAGTAGATATGTTTTGGATGTATCAAACACTGACGACCCTGCGACATATGAGGAAGCAATGATGAGCCCAGATTCCAATAAATGGCAAGAAGCCATGAAATCCGAGATTGCATCCATGTACGAAAACCAAGTATGGACTTTGGTGGACTTACCGGGTGGTCGGAAGGCTGTCGAGAACAAATGGATTTTCAAGAAGAAAACAGATGCTAATGGTAATGTTACTGTTTATAAAGCTCGGCTTGTCGCAAAAGGGTTTCGACAAATTCAAGGAGTTGACTACGATGAGACTTTCTCACCGGTAGGGAAGCTAAAGTCTGTGAGGATTTTGTTAGCAATCGCTGCATATTATGATTATGAGATATGGCAGATGGATGTCAAAACGGCGTTCCTCAATGGAGACATTCATGAAGAGTTGTATATGGTACAACCCAAAGGTTTTCTCGATCTGAAAGATGCTAACAAGGTATACAAACTTGAACGGTCCATTTATGTATTAAAGCAAGCATCCCGAAGTTGGAATCAATGTTTTGATAAGGTAATCAAAAGTTTTGGTTTAATACAAACTTATGAAGAAGCTTGTATTTACAAGAAAGTGAGTGGGAGATCTATAGCATTCCTAATACTATATGTAGATGACATATTGTTGATTGGGAATGATGTAGACCTTCTTAATAGTATCAAGTATTATTTGAATAATAGTTTTTCAATGAAAGATCTTGGCGAAGAAGCTTACATATTACGTATAAAGATCTATAGAGATAGATCAAGACGCCTAATATCATTGTCACAGAGTACATATTTGGACAAAGTTCTAAAGAGGTTTGGAATGGAAGATAGCAAGAAAGGGTTCTTGCCCATGTTGCCCAATACGACCTTGAGGGTTCTTTCCCATGTTGATCCAGGAGTGGATCATTGGACAGTGGTTAAAAACATCCTTAAGTACTTGAGAAGGACTAAGAATATGGTCCTTTCTTATGGAGATGATGAACAACTCGTTGTTAATGGTTACATCGATGCTAGTTGGAACACCGATCCGGATGATTCTAAATCTCAATCTGGATACGCATTTACATTGAATGGTGCAGCAATTAGCTGGAGGAGTGCAAAGCAAAGCGTTTTGGCGAGATCTTCAACTGAATTGGAATAGATAACTGCTTCTGAGGCTTCACAAGAGGCGATATGGATGTAGGAGTTCATTGCAGATCTTGGTGTGGTTCCAAGTGCGCTGGACCTAATGTCTATCTACTGTGATAACATGGGCACCATAGACAGTGCGCAAGAACCAAGGTCACACAAGAAGCTGAAGCATATCAAGCTGTGTTTTCACGCTATTCGAGAGCATGTCCAAGATGGTGACATAAATATTTGCAAAGTACACACAAATCTGAATGTGGCGGATCCGTTGACTAAACCTCTCCCTAGGACAAAACATGACTAGCACCAAACCGCCATGGGTGTTCGGTATATTACCATGTAATCTAGATTAGTTGACTCTAGTGCAAGTGGGAGACTGTTGGAGATATGCCCTAGAGGCAATAATAAAAGTGGTTATTATTATATCTTTGTGTTTATGATAAATTTTTACATTCATGCTATAATAGTATTAACTGGAAACGTTAATACTTGTGTGATTTGTAAACTAAATTAGAGTCCCTCGTAAAGCCTCTTTATAATACTAGATTGTTGGTTAATAAGATGATCGTGGTTTCCCGATCATGAACATTGAGATGTTATTAACAACAAGATCATATCATTAGGAAAATGGTATGATGGACATACTCCTATAGATAGCGTAGCATAAAGATCAAGTCATTTCAATAGTTCATTTGCTATAATCTTTCTGATACATAGTAACCTAATTCCTTCGACCATGAGATCATGCTAATCACCATCACTAGAAGGATACTTTGATGACATCAAATACCACACCATAACTGGGTGGCTATAAAGGTGGCATTGAGTGTTTGGAAAATATGTGTTGAGGCACATGGATCAAGAGTGGGATTTGTCCATCCATATGACGGATAGATATACTCTGGGCCCTCTCGGTGGAATGTCATCCACTTAGCTTGCAAGCATGTGACTGGCTCACAAGGGATCACATATCACGAGAACGAGAAAAGAGTACTTATCGGTAACAAGGTTGAACTAGGTATGCAGAGATACCGACGATTAAACCTCGGATAAGTAAACTATCGCGAGACAAAGGGAAATTGGTATCGTATGTTAGTGGTTGATTCGATCAAAATGTAATCGTAGAAATATGTGGGAGCCATATGAATTTCCAGATTCCTCTATTGGTTAGATCAGAGAAGTGTCTCGATCATGTCCGCATAATTCACGAACTGTAGGGAGACACACTTAAGGATTTGATGTTGTTTAGTAGATTGGAATATAAGTAGGGAGACCGAATGTTGTTCGGAGTCTCGGATGGGATCCAGGATATCACGAGGAGATCCGGAATGGTCCGAAGAATAAGATTCATATAAGTAAAGTCCGATTCCGGAGATCTGGAATGATTCCGATGTTTTCATCGGAGAGGTTCTAGAAGGGACTAGAAGGTTCACCGGACCGGAAGGGGAACGGTTCATGAATGTGTCATGGTTAAGTGGAATGATTGGATCATGTCCTAGGTCACTTGGTTGGGCATTTGCGAGAGAGAAATAAATCTCTAAATTGAAAAGTCAAAAGGGAGGTTTGAAAAGTCAAACTAGAACAATAGTTTCCTAGTGGAAGAAGGAAAGAGTCCTTCCTTCTCTCCAACTTGGATTTGGGGAAGGATTCAAACTCCCCTCTCCCAAGCTGCCCTCCCTCTCATAAATAGAGGGGAGGGGCTGCCCCAAAGAACCACAACCAGCCCTCCCCACCTTGCGCCGCCGCCGCCTCCCAAGCCGTCGCCGCTGCCGCCGCCCTAGACGCCGCCAACACCTCCTCCTCCTTGCCTGCCATCTAAACCTAGATCGCCGAAAACCCTAGATCCACTATAACCTGCTCCGTCTTAGGCGAAGCCCTGCATGATTTTCTCTCTACTTTCGACACCATGCCGTCATGCTGCCGGAATCGCGAGGGGAGAACTACAACCTCCACTGCCTGCTGGAACAAGGGAGAGGAAGGTCTTCATCGAGTACCGAATGTGTGACCGACTGCGGAAGCGCAGCCGAAATGAAGCGCCAAAAGGATCGTCTACGCGATCTTGAGATCGACAAGTGTACGACTACATCACCCACGAGAATCTGCTCTCATTAACCTCTTTGGAATCTTCAAGGGTGAGTACTCTAATCGACTCGTTGCTACAATCTAGTAGATAGATCTTGGCTTGTTTGTGTACATGTGGTAGAATTTTTTCCCATGCTACGAACCCCTACAAGGGCTCTACCAGTAGCTATGTGTTCATCTCTCTCTCTATGTGTGATCTTATTATGGTCATGAGCTTTGTAATCAAGTAGATCTACTCTGCTACTCATGTGCTTTATTGTAATCTCCGGTTATCCCCACGTGTGTGAAGTTGATAGTGTGCACACCGTGTGGCACTTAGGCTAAAGATTACAGAAATACTTATCATGAGTTATAATTTGAGTTGGATGTCTCTATGAAATAGTGGTGTTTGTTGGAACCATCTAGCGCTCAAATTGACAGGGTTGGGGTTACCAAGATGGGGAATGCGAATTTTAAGGAGAGCTTTTGTATCCCTACCATGGATTAGAGTTGTCCAACCGGAGAGTAGTTCAGAGTATCATTATGAAGAGAAGATATTTATATGATAGTGTCCACTAGTGAAAGTATGATCCCTAGGCCTTGTTTCTAAGCATTGAAACACCGTTTACAATCAGTCATGTTACATGTTTGCTTGCTTCCATCTTTATTTCATATTGCAATTACCACTTATAATCATCCATGTTACTTGTATTTCACTATCTCTTCGCCGAACTAGTACACCTATACACCTGACAAGTGTATTGGGTGTGTTGGGGACTCAAGAGACTTCTTGGATCTGGATTGCAGGGTTGCTTGAGAGGGATACCTTTGACCACTTCCTCCCTGAGTTTGATAAACCTTGGGAAACTTGCTGTTGTCCTACAAACCTCTGCACTTGGAGGCCCAACACTGTCTACAAGAATATAAGTGTGTGTAGACATCAAGCTCTTTTCTAGTGCCATTTCCGTGGAGATAAGGTAAAAGGTAATCACATCCTCTGGCTAGTAAGCTATCTTCTAGTAGTGTTGTTGGTGTGTGAGTGCTCGAAGTTATTTCCTTTAGACTCTGCAATTATATCTTTTTGTTTCTTGTTTTTTATTTTCACTAGTTATGCTTAATGGAAAACAACAACAAAATTAGAGAGCTTTATAGTATTTATCTTGAGTTAGGACATGAAGTGTTTGAATATAAATTAAAAAACCTATGGAACTTTATTTGCA
This sequence comes from Avena insularis, assembly GCA_023614405.1. Classification (NCBI taxonomy): domain Eukaryota; kingdom Viridiplantae; phylum Streptophyta; class Magnoliopsida; order Poales; family Poaceae; genus Avena; species Avena insularis. The sequence goes on along the minus strand of CM042695.1, from coordinate 157,852,838 downwards.
TGCTAATAGAAATGTTATTAGTATGAATTATTTGAACACCATTATTGCTAATGCTATGGAAATGTCTAAGCTTGGGGAAGCTAGTTTTTATGAAAATGATCTTTTTAGTTCCCCAGCTTTGGAAGATAGCTATTCTATTGCTTATGATGATACTATACCTCCAATATATGATGATTAAAATGATGAATATGATATTTTAAGTCCACCTACTATTGAGGAGAAAGTTAATTATGATTACAATATGCCTCCTATATTTGATGATTATGGTGATGAGAATAATAATGATAGCTATTTTATTGAATTTGCTCGCACTCTGATTAATAAGAATGGCTATGCTCATGTGGAGAGTAATAATTATTATATGCATGTGGCTCATGATAAGAATATTTTATGTGATAATTATATTGTTAATTTTATTCATGATGATATTAATAGTTATTATGAGAGATGGAAGCATGGTTTTATGTATTTCGATAATATTAAGTTTCCCCTCTTTATGTTGAAAATCTTGAAGTTACTCTTGTTTTATCTTCCTATGCTTGTCACTTTGTTCTTTGTGAATTTATTTGCATACAAGATTCCTATGCATAGGAGGTGGGTTATACTTAAATGTGTTATGAATTTTCTTCTCGATGCTCTCTTTTACTTCAATTCATATTTCTTATGTGAGCATCATCAAAATTATCATGCCTAACTTAAAGGCGTTAAAGAAAAATACTAATTGGGAGATAACCCAAATTTTGTTAGGTTTTTCTTTTGTTGAGTCTTGGAAGTTATTACCTCTTTAATAACCTCTCCTTATCCTTTTTGTGTGGTTTTTGTACCAAAAATAACCTCTAATGAGAGAGAAGTAAGATTTGGGGAAGTTGGTGTCCCAAAACAGATTTTTGTGCTTCACTGTAAAAATTCGTGAAAAATCACAGTACGTTGGATTGATCTTTAATTTTCTGAGAATATGCCCCAGGTTATTATCTAACTTTCATTAGTTCAGCACTTTTAGATTTGAGCAACATAAGGTTTTCGAAAAAATCGGTTTTTACCTGCTGGTCTGTTTTGACAGATTTCTGCCATTATTTGCATTTGCCTCTTAATCGGTTTCTTTTTGAGTTCTCCTTGATCCCTTGAGCTTTTATAAGTAATTGCTACAGTATCTTGTGTTTTAATGGAAGTTTTACTTGAGTTGAAACTGGACCCAAACACTTATTATCTTGAATACACTAATGTTGCTAATAAAGATTGTGTGAAGTTTTGTATGAAGGAAATTTTTAAGTGTAGGGGAAGAGTGATGTGATGAGATGAAGAATGGACAAAATCTCAAGCTTGGGGATGCCACCCGTGTCACGCCAAGAAATATTCAATAAGTACAAGCACCAAAGCTTGGGGATTCCCAAGGCATCCCCTTCTTCATCAATAAAAATCTCAGGTTTTCTTTCAAAACAATTTATTTTTATTGCTTCATTAACTATTGTGTTGTTCTTGGAGCGTCTTAGTTTGTTTTTATTTTATTTTGTTTGGTTTGCTTCAATAAGTTGGTTGGATCACAACACACTTGTTTTGGAGAGAGACACGCTCTGTTTTCATTGTTTAGAACACTCTAGTTTGCACTCTGATTGTTCTGTGAGTCTTCACTTTTGCTAGCACTATGTTTAGCTTTAGTTTTTTCATGCTTTCTGCTTAGAAATTTTTAGTTCTCCCTTGTAATTTGTGATACAAGCTCACTGGTCTTTATTGATTATTTTCTTTGTGAGTTGTTTCAAATAAGTCGATTGGTGTTGGAAAAGAGTAGAAAGTTTCATGATTATAGTGGTACAAAAGGAAGCTTGTTTTGACTGTGGCTTAGACTTTATCATGTCATGTTAGATGTTGCTTTGACCATATGCTTAGTGATTACTGATGTAGCATGACTTGTTCAAACAATTGAGATTGCTTAATGTGCCTTGAGAAGAATCATGCGTTGTTTTAGCATACAAAAGCATAATATTGCGGTATTCTCTTTTGATGCTTTGTTTGAGTTGACTTGGCACATGCTTACACCATGTTATGACTATGAACTAGTCACCTTAGCCTCTATGATCATTTAGTTTTTGACTTGTGATATCACTTTATGCTTTAGTTGATAATGTTTTGTCGCTCTGCATGATTATGGCCATTATTGCTCTCTTAGTTGGCCGCTCCCAGTCTTTTGCTAGCCTCCACTTATACTGAGTAGGATCTACTCATGCATCCAACTTCCAATAAATCAAGTTATTCCAAAGATTCCACTATAAATTCCTATGCATAGTGTGTTACACCATTCAAGTAAATTCATGTTTTTATCTATCTTCCAAATTAAACTTGTTATGAGAAAATTAGTGATTAAATCTCTCACAAACTTGATGGCACACTTTACTTTCTTGCACCTAATAAGCTTGAACCATTGTGTCATCTATGTTGTATATGCTTGCACTTATAAGTTGGGAATTATCAGAACCATGCTGTCATGGGGAACGCTTTCAACACCTGTACATATTACCAAGTTGATATCATGATCTATTGTTTATGGATGTCAGTGGTGTGAATAAAAGGGGAGTTTGTAAGTCCATGGAGTATTATACATGTGTTAGAGAAATGCCTGGGCGGCTAGCCTAAGCCATTCCTAATCATGGTGGAAACTTGTAGCATAACCATAGTGAGCAATCTATGAAGCATTTTTAGAAAAAAAATATAGAAAAAAAGAGAAAAAAATATAGCACCATACCCATGGTAAATAAGAAGATAGCTGAGATGCTCATTGTCTGTTGTCTTGTCATTTTGATATGGTATAGCTCCTATGTCATGGGGAAAGGGGTACCCCGTTGGCGGTTCTCTATGATACACATATACTTACAATGACAAGAACTTGCTTGTTACTAAAGTTGAGTAGCATGAGGAACGACCCTCTATTCAAGGGACATGAGATTACCAACTTATGATCTGTCAAGCATATACTTCATATTTGTTTCCCTTTAACCTTAATCACTTCAAGATGCTTATGATAGGGTCAATGAGAGCTAGAAGCTAATAAGTATTATAATCTTTGGAAGCTCTTTATGAAACTTGAAATCCCTGCTTCCCTCTATGAAGGGCCTTTCTGTTTTACTTTATGTTGAGTCTCCACCTTCTACCTTTAGGCACCAATTAAGAGAGCATAGTTGTCTGTAACATCCCTAAAATCATGATTTCAAAGATTGCATATCATTCATGCATGCATATAGTTTTGAGATCAATTTCAAACTCATTTCAAGAAAAACAGAAGCACATAGTGCTATCATTTTATGTGAGCAAACTTAAATCAAATGGCCATCCCCATTTGAGAGCTTGAATGTTTTTAAACCAAGTTTGTTTGCTTCCCTTGTTGATAGGATTGAGTGTAAATTTTGAACAAAGTTTTACAAAATAGAAATGGCTCCAAAAACCATTTTCAAACATTTGCAAACCAAGTGCAATGTCACTGTTATTTTGTCTTTCCAAAAATGACCAAGCCAACTCAAAGTGACCACATAGTTTTATTCCAAGATTTGTGATTGTTGCACACTGCAAAAATCCCAAAAAGATTTGAATTCAAAAAGAGTTTGAATTCATTTGAAACTCAATCCAGAAAATCAATTCAGAAATAGAAAAGGATTAAAGAAAAAGAAAAAGGCCGGCGCTCCTATTCTAGCCCAACAGCAAAACCGGCCCAGCTAGCCCACCCGGGCCACCTCTCTCTCTCACACGCACAGACGCACCCACGCAGTCGCTGACGCTCGGACCCCACTCCCTCTCTGCTTATTTCGCTGACAAGCGGGCCCTCTCCACGTCACTCCTTCTTCCCCAATTTCACGCGCGCAGACACCGCTCCGCCGTTACCACCGTGCAGTGACGCCGCGATTAAAACTCGCTTAAATTCCATTGATTTAGCGCGCAATCCTCGCCCCGCTTCTGGCTACTTAAACCCCTCGCCGTCGCGGTCACTTCCCCCCACTTTCCTCGCTAACTCCGCCACCAGGCTGCGCGCATTCGATCTCAAAACCCCGCAACACCGACGACCTCCGGCGATGGATTCCGGTGAGCTTCGACCGCCCCCCTTTCTCTGGTTCAAACTATCGTGACCAGCATGTTCCTGCGAGTTCCCTGACACCTTTCATTTGCGTTCTCATGACCCAGAGCGTCGCCAACGTCTTCGTCACCGTGCATCCGACGTTGTGCTCAACTCCGACTAGGATTTCCGGCCGTGCCAGTGCGCCCCTGTCCAAGCAAAGACCACGTTGAGCTTCCTCATGATCGTGCGAGTCTGGTAAGCCACGCCACACACCCCAGCCTGTCCTGTATTCGCCGGACCATCGCCACCAGTAGCGCCACCGCCGCCAGCAGCCATTTGCACCGCCCATCCTTGGTCACGCGCTTAGCAGCCGTAGGATCTAAATCCAGCGCTCTAGATTAGATCTGCATCGAAGGGGTAAGTGACAATCTGAGCCGTACGCGTTAAGTTAGATCTGACGGTCCACGCTGGTCGATCCAAGCGAAGCGGTACCGACGAATCAGAGCGCGACGCGTGGCTAGGGTTTAGTTTAAAAACAGAATTTGAATCAGATTTATATCCAAATTTGATTTGCTTGTAACTTTTGATTCCCACGTTAGATTTTAGCAAATTTTATACCGTTGGAATCAGGAAGACAAGCCCTTTCTGTTTATGCAATGTGTTTAGTGTTTAGATTCTGTTAAAATGACTTTATTTGAAGAAACTTGTTTACGACTATTTTGAGTATAGGAATTGTTTAGGAAATTCTTTTAGTGTAAAATAAACTTGGTTTAGCAAGTTTTTAACTTGGTTATGATTCATTACTATGCACTTGCTTGGTTGAGTTTTAAAAATCATCACTTAGCATTTTTGCATGCATGCATATGTATTTTTGTTTGTTTGTATATGTTGTGTGTAATTTGTTGCTACCATTTTTTGTGTGTAGACTTTGGTGCTAGTGATTGTGATTGTGAAGAGTGCTACTCTCCCAACTACCAAGGCAAGTGGTACTTCATGAATATTTCCATCCCTATATATATTTTTACTCAAGCATTAGAAATATTTTGCTAAGTCTTGCATGTTACTATTTTGCCAAATGCCATGATGGGAAATCCTAAGTAGTTGTAGAATTGCTAGGAAATTTTCGAAGTTAAGTACTATCTATTCCATGCTTAGCCTAGCTAGTAGCAAACAAGGGTTGGTAAAATATACATGCTATGGTGAAAATATTTCTAAGCCTTTGGACTTATGTTTTTCTTAATAAAACAACTAAGTCAATGAATCACCTGGGTGGAAAGGGACTTGATTGGTGGTTTTTGGTTGAGTGGTTACACAAGGCCCATGGCTATGGTTTACCTTGTGTATCTCACTTGTGGAAAGCCACCCAGGAATAAAGGGATTTTAGAGGCCAAGTGTTGAGAAGCTTATAGTGCAGCCACTTGGCAATATGGGCTCTGCCTGGATCACCTAAGTTGCTAGAACTTAGCCATTTGGACAGTTGGTGGTAGTGGGAATGATAGGTTGGAGCACGTCCATTTGGTCTAAGGAAAGGCTTCTGAAAGGTCCTGTCTTGGGAAACCAAGTCTGGTGGGGAAAGTGCACAACCTCTGCAGATGGAAAAATCTAAGTACTTAGCCAAGTCCATGGCAATGGACAACTTGAGCATCAAGACATGGAATCTATCAAGAATCTCATCACTCCAACTTCTAAGTTAAAACTTGTGGGTGAACAAGGGTGAAGGACCTCAGTGTCTATTGATGGTTCCTTGGGAAAAGTTTTGACAAAGAAAAACTTAGTGATTTCAACTAATAGGAAAAACCTATTTTGAGCAAAGAAAGCCAAGCTACACTTAGCCAAAATGCATATAGTAATATAGTCCACCTAAATTTTACTAAGGTATCACTTGCCAATACTATTCCAAAGTATTGACCCACTGTGGCTGTAACTTGTGATGTTGCAGGTTACTCTGATGAGGATTAGGTGTCATGAGTCTACACTCAACATGTTTTCCTGTGGCACATGAAGATGAAGACTTATATTTATTTACTTATTCAAACTCTTGTATTCAGCCTGTGGCCTTGAGTTGTAAAGACTATGTTTAACTCTGGAATGGATGTAATAAATGACCTTTGTATCTTTGTACTTCATCTTAAACTGTGGATGCTAGCAATGATCCAGGGACTAGCATTGCAATCACAGGGATCCTTTTCCTTTACAAAGGAGGGATCTTACAGATGGTATCAGAGCACTGTGTTTCCTGTAGGATTATGACCCTAGGATTGGAAACCACTAAGGAAAAAATTTCAACTACTTCTACACTTGTCTATTCTTCTCGTAAAACTTTTCTAATCTTCTCTCTCATCTCTATTTGTAGATGAACTCCATCAACGAAGCCGTAAGGAAAGGACCACTCATGACAATGACTTTGGAGTGTGAGACAGAATTCCCAAGGCTCTCAAGGACCTCATGGTTGCATTAGAGATACAAGGTGCAGCTGTGTACAAAGGTTTTCCAGTGATGGATGAAGGAGTGGAATACTGGTGGGTGCAACTTCACTTGTATAAAAACAAGGAAGACAACCATCAGGAAAAAGGATTCTGCATGTTCACCAATTCAGTGGTGCACCCTACATTCTTTGAATCAGCAAGGGATGCAGCTTGGAAGACCATCAAAGAACTTGGTGACAGAGTCAAGTGCAGAATGCTCAACCTCCAAAATGAACTAAGGAAAGAGAAGGAACATACCCAAGAGTTGGAAGCTACCAACCAAACCTTGAGAGGAGATATTATAGACTTAGTGATGGAATCATGTGAGCAAGATAGGCTGATTGCCTCTAGAAACATTGTGTTAGCCAACATATCCAGTGAGATAGGATTGTAAACGTACTTCGTTAGTTGGACCACCACCTATCACCTTATTTTCCAAAATGTTGCTTAAAATAAGTTTGAACCTTGGTTGTGGTAATGGTTTCATGTATGCATGACTTGTGTGTTTTGCTTTCCAAGGATATGTATGTGATGTTTTGACTTTTGTTTTATCTTGAATTGTGTTGTTCTAACTTTTCTATCTTATAAATAGATGCCTATTACCATCAACACCGTTGAGGAGTTCCAGGTTACCCGCTTTGGTCCTCGTATCGTTGAGCTTACCACTTTGCTCAATCTCCCTCTTCCCACCATCATGGTGCATCCCCTCACCAAGTTCGAGAGGAAGGACCTCTGGGGATTCAAGGTGAACCAGCCCAGACGCCAGACAGAGCCTACTACGGAGGCCATCGTATTCAAGCTTATGCACGATGATAGGGAGAGAGGCCTTGAGGTAGTGATGCAGGATCTGATAGGACGTCTGCTAGGGCGACACTCCTGACAGGTTAGAGGAACCCACTTTCACGTCTTCGGAAGACGTGATGAGGACGAAGAGTCCATCGACTTCGAGGACGACTCGAGGGACACAGCAGAGCCGATACGCCTGTACCTCCAGGACTTAGAGTCTCTCATTAGGCACGTGGACACGGACAGGACCAATGTCATGCTCAGCAATGACGAGCTCCAGGTGCAGCTTCACGAGAAGGATAAGCTCTTCACGCAGCAGGACGAGATAGTCAAGGAAATGGAGGCGAAGTTCGAGACCCAGGACAGGAAGTTCAAGAGTCAGGAGAAGCGTGTCCAGGATAGGAACAAGAAGATCCGGGACATGACTGAAGAACTGCAGTCCAAGGACTTCGAGCTAGAGCAGCAGCAGTTGGTGATCGAGAGGCTTCATTCCCAGAAGAGGGCTCTCAAGGCCAAGATAGAGTCCTTGACCACTAGCATTGAGGAGAACAAGACCGCGATGGAGAACGCAGGTCTTACCTTTGTCAAGAAGGAGATTGATGCCGATGAGTAGACTTGACTACTCATTTATCTTTCATTATCGTACTTGTTATTTTGAGAACTTGTTATTGGACCATCCGACATGTGGATCGCTTGCTACTTGTGTGTTTTACTTTGTGAACTTGTTATCTTGTTGTTGAACTTTTATCTTGTGTTGCATGCTATGTGTTTGCTTATGTGATGTAATGTGCATGAAAACATCTATGGGTATCTCATTCTTATCTCTATTTGAACAAACCACAGATGCCTCCCCGTCGTGCAAACCCCAACCCCAACAACAACAACATCACTCTAGAAATGCAGCAAATGATGACTGCTCAAACAAAGCTGATGCAGATGATGACAACGTTCATCCAGAACCAAAACAATAACAACAACAACAACAATAACAACAACAACCCTCCGGGCTTTGATATGCTCACTGGGTTCTTGAGATTGAGGCCAGCTAAGTTCTTAGGGACGACTGATCCCATGGTGGCCAACGATTGGCTATGTTCTGTGAACAAGGACTTAGTAACCGTGGGCTGTACGGATGCTGAAAAAGTCAGATTTGCAGCACATCTGCTGGAAGGGCCAGCCGCCACTTGGTGGGACAACTTCCAGATCACCACTCCCATAGATGAAGTGACATGGGCTATCTTCGAGGATGGATTTCGCACTGCTCATATCTCATCAGGAGTGATGAGTCTGAAAAAGGAGTTCCACAATCTGAAGCAGCACCACCACAGCGTGGCTGAATACATTGAAGAGTTCAACAATCTGGCGCGTTATGCACCGGATGAAGTTGACACCGATGCCAAGAGAAAGGAAAAATTTCTGGAAGGCTTGAATGATGAGCTGAATCTGCAATTGGCTGTGGCATATGTTCCCACTTATCAGTCGCTCTGTGACAAAGCTACAATATTGGAGAACAAAATGAAGCAAGTCGAGAGTAGAAAGAGAAAGCACTCCGACAAGCACAGCTCGGGATCGTCTCACAAACGATCTCATTATGATGACAGCGGAAGCTCAGGATCCCACAAGCATGGGAAATTCAACAAGCACCACAACCACAACCGTCATGACAACAAGCATCACCGTAGTCATGACAATGATAAGTACAAGAACCACAAGAGTGGACATAAGAGCCACCACAGTGGTAATGGAAGTGGAAGTGGAAGTCAGCCTGTTAAGAGAGACATCAGTCGGGTTGAATGCTTCAAATGCAAGAAGATGGGGCATTATGCTAATGAGTGCCCTGAAAAGAAAGTTGAAGGACCTATCAAGCCCAATCCTTTCCAGAAAGGACAGGTGAACCACATCAGTGTGGAGGAGGTCTATGAGGAACCTGATGTTGTTGCTGGTAAGTTCAGACTCAATTCTATTCCAGCATTTGTTCTTTTTGATACTGGAGCATCGCATTAATTCATATCAAAAGCATTTGTTGATAGAAATGGGTTTCCAACTGAAAACATTGGGTGTCCAATAAAAGTTAGTTCTCCAGGTGGAGATATGATAGTAAGTCTTGGATGCCGGGATCTAGTAAGAGTTTGGAAAACATAAATTTCCAGTGAGTCTGATAATCCTAGATTCCCAAGGACTGGACGTAATATTGGGAATGGATTGGATGGCTAAGTATGAAGGAGTACTAGATTGTGCCAACCGTACTGTTGCACTCACAACCCCGGAAAGAAAACGGATTAAGTTCAAGTCCAACTTTGAATCTAAAGGAAGTAAGCTAAATTCTCTTAAGGGGGTTAGCATGGACAGTGTGCCAATTGTGAGGGAGTATCCAGATGTGTTTCCGGAAGAACTGCCGGGAATGCCACCAGATAGAGATGTGGAGTTTCTGATAGATTTGGTACCAGGGTCTAGACCAATAGCAAAGAGACCGTATAAAATGTCAGTTGATGAACTGAAAGAGCTCAAGAAGAAACTTGGAGAACAGTTGCAGAAAGGATTTATTCAACCAAGTTCTTCATCTTGGGGAGCCCCAGTTTTGTTCGTGGAGAAGAAAGATAGAAGTCAAAGGTTATGCATAGATTACCGTTCACTCAACGAGGTAACTATCAAGAACAAATATCCTTTGCCTAGAATAAATGACTTGTTTGATCAGCTAGAAGGAGCATGTGTGTTCTCAAAGATTGATCTCCGGTCAGGATATTTTCAACTCAAGATAAGAGAGCAAGACATACCTAAAACAGCATTCACCACAAGGTATGGATTGTATGAGTATACCGTAATGCCTTTTGGCTTGACAAATGCTCCAGCATACTTCATGAATATGATGAACAAGGTGTTCATGGAATTCCTTGACAAGTTTGTTGTCGTTTTCATCGATGACATCTTAGTCTACTCCAAGAGCAAAGAAGAACATGAAGGACACTTACGTTTGATACTTGAGAAATTAAGAGAGCATAAACTTTATGCCAAATTCAGCAAGTGTGAGTTCTGGTTAGAGGAAGTTGGTTTTCTTGGTCATGTTATGACGAAGGATGGTGTAGCAGTTGATCCTGCTAAGGTTTCAGCTGTGACTGAATGGGAATCTCCCAAGTCCGTGAAAGAAGTTCGTAGTTTCCTTGGCTTAGCAGGTTACTACAGAAGGTTTATTGAGAATTTCTCTAAGGTAGCTAAGCCCATGACTGAATTGTTAAAGAAAGACAAGAAGTTTGCTTGGTCTGAAGGTTGTGAACTCAGCTTTGAGGAGTTGAAGAAGAGACTTGTGACAGCACCAGTCTTGTGTCTGCCAGATTTGGAAAAGGATTTCCATGTATATTGTGATGCATCTCATCAAGGTTTGGGTGCAGTACTTATGCAAGACGGTAAAGTTGTGGCTTATGCCTCGAGACAACTCAAAACTCATGAAGTAAACTATCCTACTCAATTTAGAGTTAGCCTCTGTCGTCCATGCACTCAAAACATGGAGACATTATCTTTTGGGAAAACGTTGTGAAGTGTTCACAGATCACAAAAGTTTGAAATATATCTTCACCCAGAAGGAAATTAATATGAGACAAAGAAGATGGCTAGAACTTATCAAAGACTATGACCTAAGTTTGCAGTACCATCCCGGTAAAGAAAATGTTGTAGCAGATGCTCTAAGCCGTAAGGTTTTTGTGAATGGCCTTACCAAAGGAGAATTGCCAGATGATCTGTGCACCCAATTTAGAAAACTCAGATTGGAGATTGTGCCTGAAGGACATCTCATGTCTTTGGATGTTCAACCCACTTTGTTGGACAAGATCAAAGAAGCCCAGAAGATTGATAAGGAAATTGAAGAGATTAAAGGAAAGATTGGCATGGGGAAAGCCAAAGGATTCCATGAAGACGAACAGGGTACTTTATGGCATGGGAAACGTATATGTGTTCCACAAGATCCGGAACTGCGGAAACTGATTTTGCAAGAAGCACATAACTCTTCGTATTCCATTCATCCGGGTAACACCAAAATGTACATGGACATGAAAGAAAGATTTTGGTGGAATAATCTCAAGAAGGACATCGCCGAACATATTGCTTTGTGTGATGTGTGTAGTAGAGTGAAAGCAGAGCACCAGAAACCAGCAGGTTTGCTTCAACCACTACCTATTCCTGATTGGAAGTGGGATAAGATTGGTATGGATTTCATTACCGGATTACCAAGGACCAGGTCAGGGTATGATTCCATATGGGTAGTAGTGGATCGCCTAACTAAAGTGGCTCATTTCATACCCGTGAAGACAACCTATACGAGTGCTAAGTTAGCAAAAATTTACATGAGTAGAATTGTATGTCTACATGGAGTGCCCAAGAGTATTGTGTCTGATAGGGGAACTCAATTCACTTCCCATTTTTGGAGACAGCTACATGAGTCATTGGGAACGAGGTTGGAATTCAGTACTGCTTTTCATCCTCAAACTGATGGGCAAACAGAAAGGACTAATCAGATTCTTGAAGACATGTTGAGAGCATGTGCCTTAGACTATGGAGCCAGTTGGGATGAAAGTCTGCCCTACGCAGAATTTTCTTATAACAACAGCTATCAAGCCAGTATTGAGATGGCACCATTTGAGTTTCTCTACGGAAGAAAGTGTACCACCCCATTGTTATGGAATGGTGTGGGAGAAAGAAGTTTATTTGGACCAGATCTTATCAAAGAAGCCGAAGAGAAGGTCAAATTGGTTAAGGACAGGTTGAAGATAGCACAGTCCCGACAGAAAAGCTACGCAGATCCTAAGCGTAGAGAAGTCACCTACGAAGTTGGTGATAGAGCCTATCTTAGAGTGTCACCACTTCGTGGAGTAAAAAGATTCGGAGTCAAAGGAAAATTGGCACCAAGATATGTTGGGCCATTCAAGATTCTGAGTCGCAAAGGAGAAGTTGCATATGAAATTGAACTGCCAGAATCTCTATCAGCTGTCCATAATGTGTTTCATGTGAGTCAGCTTAAGAAATGTCACCCAGAAATGGAAGAAACTTCTTTGAAGGACACTATACCTTTGGAGGAAGTTCAACTAGAAAGTGATCTCACTTATGAAGAGAAACCTATCACGATTCTTGAGACTGCAGAAAGAGTCACAAGGACTAAGACTATCAAGTTTTGCAAAGTGCAGTGGAATCATCATTTCAAAGAAGAAGCAACATGGGAAAGAGAAGATGATCTTCGGAAAGACCACCCTCGCCTATTTGCTAGCCAATCCGAATCTCGAGGGCGAGATTCACCTTAAGGGGGTTAGATTTGTAACATCCCTAAAATCATGATTTCAAAGATTGCATATCATTCATGCATGCATATAGTTTTGAGATCAATTTCAAACTCATTTCAATAAAAACAGAAGCACATAGTGCTATCATTTTATGTGAGCAAACTTAAATCAAATGGCCATCCCCATTTGAGAGCTTGAATGTTTTTAAACCAAGTTTGTTTGCTTCCCTTGTTGATAGGATTGAGTGTAAATTTTGAACAAAGTTTTACAAAATAGAAATGGCTCCAAAAACCATTTTCAAACATTTGCAAACCAAGTGCAATGTCACTGTTATTTTGTCTTTCCAAAAATGACCAAGCCAACTCAAAGTGACCACATGCTTTTATTCCAAGATTTGTGATTGTTGCACACTGCAAAAATCCCAAAAAGATTTGAATTCAAAAAGAGTTTGAATTCATTTGAAACTCAATCCAGAAAATCAATTCAGAAATAGAAAAGGATTAAAGAAAAAGAAAAGGTCAAGGCCCTATTCTAGCCCAACAGCAAAATCGGCCCAGCTAGCCCACCGGGCCACCTCTCTCTCTTCAGACGCAGACGCAGACCACCATCGGCCGACGCTCGGACCCCACTCCCTCTCTGCTTATTTCGCTGATAAGCGGGCCCTCTCCACGTCACTCCTTCTTCCCCAATTTCTCGCGCGCAGACACCGCTCCGCCGTTACCACCGTGCAGTAACGCTGCGATTAAAACTCGCTTAAATTCCATTGATTCAGCGCACAATCCTCGCCCCGCTTCTGGCTACTTAAACCCCTCGCCGCCGCGGTCACTTCCCCCCACTTTCCTCGCTCACTCCGCCACCAGGCTGCACGCATTCGATCTCAAAACCCCGCAACACTGACGACCTCCGGCGACGGATTCAGGTGAGCTTCGACCGCCCCCCTTTCTCTGGTTCAAACTATCGTGACCAGCATGTTCCTGTGAGTTCCCTGACACCTTTCATTTGCGTTCTCATGACCCAGAGCGTCGCCAACGTCTTCGTCACCGTGCATCCGACGCTGTGCTCAACTCCGACGAGGATTTCCGGCCGTGCCAGTGCGCCCCTGTCCAAGCAAAGACCACGTTGAGCTTCCTCGTGATCGTGCGAGTCTGGTAAGCCACGCCACACACCCCAGCCCGTCCTGTATTCGCCGGACCATTGCCGCCAGTAGCGCCACCGCCGCCAGCAGCCATTTGCGCCGCCCATCCTTGGTCACGCGCTTAGCAGCCGTAGGATCTAAATCCAGCGCTCTAGATTAGATCTGCATCGAAGGGGTAAGTGACAATCTGAGCCGTACGCGTTAAGTTAGATCTGACGGTCCATGCTGGTCGATCCAAGCGAAGCGGTACCGACGAATCAGAGCGCGACGCGTGGCTAGGGTTTAGTTTAAAAACAGAATTTGAATCAGATTTATATCCAAATTTTATTTGCTTGTAACTTCTGATTCCCACGTTAGATTTTAGCAAATTTTATACCGTTGGAATCAGGAAGACAAGCCCTTTCTGTTTATGCAATGTGTTTAGTGTTTAGCTTCTGTTAAAATGACTTTATTTGCAGAAACTTGTTTAGGACTATTTTGAGTATAGGAATTGTTTAGGAAATTGTTTTAGTGTAAAATAAACTTGGTTTAGCAAGTTTTTAACTTGGTTATGATTCAGTACTATGCACTTGCTTGGTTGAGTTTTAAAAATCATCACTTAGCATTTTTGCAGCATGCATATGTATTTTTGTTTGGTTGTATATGTTGTGTGTAATTTGTTGCTACCATTTTTTTGTGTAGACTTTGGTGCTAGTGATTGTGATTGTGAAGAGTGCTACTCTCCCAACTACCAAGGCAAGTGGTACTTCATGAATATTTCCATCCCTATATATATTTTTACTCAAGCATTAGAAATATTTTTCTAAGTCTTGCATGTTACTATTTTGCCAAATGCCATGATGGGAAATCCTAAGTAGTTGTAGAATTGCTAGGAAATTTTCTAAGTTAAGTACTATCTATGCCATGCTTAGACTAGCTAGTAGCAAACAAGGGTTGGTAAAATATACATGCTATGGTGAAAATATTTCTAAGTCTTTGGACTTATGTTTTTCTTAATAAAACAACTAAGTCAATGAATCACCTGGGTGGAAAGGGACTTGATTGGTGGTTTTTGGTTGAGTGGTTACACAAGGCCCATGGCTATGGTTTACCTTGTGTATCTCACTTGTGGAAGGCCACCCAGGAACAAAGGGATTTTAGAGGCCAAGTGTTGAGAAGCTTATAGTGCAGCCACTTGGCAATATGGGCTTTGCCTGGATCACCTAAGTTGCTAGAACTTAGCCATTTGGACAGTTGGTGGTAGTGGGAATGATAGGTTGGAGCACGTCCATTTGGTCTAAGGAAAGGCTTCTGAAAGGTCCTGTCTTGGGAAACCAAGTCTGGTGGGGAAAGTGCACAACCTCTGCAGATGGAAAAATCTAAGTACTTAGCCAAGTCCATGGCAATGGACAACTTGAGCATCAAGACATGGAAGCTATCAAGAATCTCATCACTCCAACTTCTAAGTAAAAACTTGTGGGTGAACAAGGGTGAAGGACCTCAATGTCTATTGATGGTTCCTTGGGAAAAGTTTTGACAAAGAAAAACTTACTGATTTCAACTAATAGGAAAAACCTATTTTGAGCAAAGAAAGCCAAGCTACACTTAGCCAAAATGCATATAGTAATATAGTCCACCTAAATTTTACTAAGGTATCACTTGCCAATACTATTCCAAAGTATTGACCCACTGTGGCTGTAACTTGTGATGTTGCAGGTTACTCTGATGAGGATTAGGTGTCATGAGTCTACACTCAACATGTTTGCCTGTGGCACATGAAGATGAAGACTTATATTTATTTACTTATTCAAACTCTTGTATTAAGCCTGTGGCCTTGAGTTGTAAAGACTATGTTTAACTCTGGAACGGATGTAATAAATGACCTTTGTATCTGTGTACTTCATCTTAAACTATGGATGCTAGCAATGATCCAGGGACTAGCATTGCAATCACAGGGATCCTTTTCCTTTACAAAGGAGGGATCTTACATTGTCATTCTTATTTTATATGCATTGTCCCAAAACTTATTGATTGATTCATAATGTTGATATTGCTTATTATTGAATTATTTGTATCTAGTCACCCTTATGAACTTTGAAGTCGTCCTATGCATTTATGTTTTCCTACTCCATGAAGGACAAGCTGAATACCACTCTTGCTATGTTTTCTATATGCGAAACAAACAAATGTCTTTCAGTGCACTGTTATTCATGATCTTTTTTTGTACCTTTTCATGTTGCAACATAGTTGCTTTGTCTTATTGTTAGAACTACATCTTTCATGCTCATGTTTAGAGTACTTTGATCGCAGCTATCAATGCTTTACGATAGTTTGATCAAGATTGTGATGGTGCATGTCACCTCAAAAACTATTCTTTTTATCATTACCTACTCGAGGACGAGCAGGAGTTAAGCTTGGGGATGCTTGATACGTCGTAAACGTATCTATAATTTTTGATGCTCCATGCTTGTTTTGTATCAACTTTCTTATGTTTTGTCTTCACTATGAGGTATTTTTATACATTTTCTCGAACTAACCTATTGACAAGATGCCGCTATGCCAGTTGCCTGTTTTCTGCTGTTTTTGGTTTTAGAAAAGCTAGTAAGGAAATATTCTCGGAATTGGATGGGACAAAATCCAAAGTCAATATTTTACTGGAGCGAACACGGAGACCGAAGGACAGCCGAAGTGGGCCCATGAGGTGGCCACACCATAGGATGGCGCGGGCCCACCCTAGGCCGCGCCAGCCCATGGTGTGGGCCCCTCGAGGCTCCACCGACCTTTCCCTTTTGCTTATATATACGTATCCCCGAGACGTAAACCCTACGCGGATCAGATCTCCACAAAAAGTTCCGCAGCGCCGCCGCCACCGAAGAGGAGATTCGGGGGGACAGAATTCTCTATTCCGTCACCCTGTCGGGACGGGGAATTGCCCCTGGAGCCATCTCCATCGATCTCCACCACCATCTCCATCATTGTTGATGATTCCCATGATGAGGAGGGAGTAGTTCTCCCTCGAGGCTAAGGGATCTATCGGTAGCTATGTGTTCATATCTCTCTCTATGCGTGATTTTATTATGGTCATGAGCTTTGTAATCAAGTAGATCTACTCTGCTACTCATGTGCTTTATTGTAATCTCCGGTTATCCCCAAGTGTGTGAAGTTGATAGTGTGCACACCGTGTGGCACTTAGGCTAAAGATTACATAAATACATATCATGAGTTATAATTTGAATTGGATGTCTCTATGAAATTGTGGTGTTTGTTGTAACCATCTAGCGCTCAAAGTGACAGGGTTGGGGTTACCTAGATAGGAAATGCCAACTTTAAGGAGACCTTTTGTAGCCCTACGATGGATTGTAGTTGTCCAACCGGAGATTAGTACAGAGTAGCATTATTAAGAGAATATATTTTTATGAGTGTCCACTAGTGAAAGTATGATCCCTAGGCCTTATTTCTAAGCATTGAAACACCATTTACAATTAGTCTTATTACATGTTTGCTTGCTGCCATCTTTATTTCAGATTGCAATTACCACTTATAATCATCCATATTACTTGTATTTCACTATCTCTTTGCCGAACTAGTGCACCTATACACCTAACAAGTGTATTGGGTGTGTTGGGGACACAAGAGACTTCTTGTATCTTGATTGCATGGTTGCTTGAGAGGGATACCTTTGACCACTTCCTCCCTGAGTTCAATAAACCTTGGGCGATCCACTTAAGGGAAACTTGCTGCTGTCCTACAAACCTCTACACTTGGAGGCCCAACACTGTCTACAAGAATAAAAGCGTGTGTAGACATCAGCCGCTCGTATGAGGGTGAAGCCTCAGGAGGAGTGGAGGAGCAGCTTCTACTTCCCCGATCCATCAATAATGGATGAGGAAGAAGAAGTTGTCCCCAGGACAAAGGATCGCGTGCGGGCACTAGAGATAAATCAGAAGAAGGAGATACTCCATCGCATTGAAGTCCGTCACCGCCTCGAGGAGATAGAGAAGAAGTATGATCTTCTCCTGCTGGTGACTAAACTCGCAGATATGGTGGACACTCTGCAATCTGATTTTCGCAGGTGCTATAGCCGCATCACTACTCTAGAGGATACCAATAAGAAGCTATGCACCACGGTTCTACATGCCATGGAACCACAGTGACCTTCAATAAAGCACGGTATCAAATAATCTCAAGGGATTATTTGATCCCGCCTGGCTTGATTCCAAGCTTGGGGAGATCTTTAAGACCTTGTAATCTATCTTACAAGTTTTTGTTTTTATCCTACTTTTTGCATTAGTTCGAGCTCATAAATAAATTTTGCATCATTAGAATTCCATTTAGGAATAGTTAATCTCCCTTATGAAATTCTGAGTTTATTACAATATATGGAGCATTATTAAGTTTGAGTTTGTCTTATTGGATATATGAATTGCTTGAGTATAATTTTACTTGCACTTGATGATAGTAGTAGGAGTCTTCCACAACATTGGTATTAACGGAACATACAAAGATAAGTTGATCAATATGTTGTAGGTCAATGGTTTGATTGACAAAAAGGAGAAATTATCTAATCAATTAAGTTTAAAGATAAAAACTTGAAAAAATGGGAGATATTATAAGTGCTATCAAATAGAGTGAGAACAAGTTGAGATAGGATGCTCAAGTTATAAAGATGCTTCATATATATTTGGAATTTCTTAATTGAGATCGTTAAACTTTGAATTCCTACATGAAGTGGAATATATGGCTAGCTCCTTTGCACAACACTTAAACAAAAGTGTAAGCACAAGTATATATAGAGAGAAAAAAAGAAAAAAAAGATGAAGAAAAGAGCGAATGTGCAAAGAGAAAATAGGCATATACCACTATATTGTATTAAGACAAATAGACGTTTGAGATTTTGAATCCCAAGTGAATATGTTAATCCTAAAAACACTTGGGACTACCTCATTAACTTGTTCGGTTGAACCGAATACTTTTACATCATGTTGAGAATAATCTTTTATGAACTGTTAATTGCTAAGGTGTGGAAGCCTGCTAATATTATTCGGATGGTTCGAGTAAGGTATTATTCATGAACTTATTTATATCCCTTATGATAAATACATGCTGCAACTACCTCATTTATTTTATCGACTCAGCTTCATTAATATGAGGATCACATCCATTAAGCTAAACTTGCTCGGGATGAGCAAGAGTCTAAGCTTGGGGAAGTTGATGAGTGCATATTTGCATCATGTTTTATATTATTATTTTGCATTGTAGATGTAGGATCTTGGTATTTTATGGCGTTCGCACGCACTTTTTATGTTTATTTTCACCAGGATCAGGACAGATGATGGATCTGATGGACGCAATTCTTGGACCAGTTATATTGGAGTGAAAAGAAGCCAAAAACTATGTAAATTTCTTATTTGGGGAATACTAATAACACCAGAAGAAAACCCGAAGCAATTGAGGCATATAGAAGGTTTAACGACCAACTATATGGCAGGAGGAAATTTTCCGGTTGTATAGTTCTGGCCGTATAGTTGGCATGGACACCTCCTACTCAAATAGTTTCACCCCGTGCAACTGGACCGGAGATACGACATACAAAACACCCAGAAATTACTGAAACCTAACCTCCGGAAGGCATCTGGAGGGGGAACTCATCCATCGGGATTCATCTTCGCCCTGCGCAGATCCGGGAGGCAAAGGCATCGATCTTCATCATCAACCGCTGCATCACCACCATCTCCATCCATCCCATATACATATTGTCTAGATCTTGTTGTAATTTCCGTACTCGTTGTGGATTTATACAAGTACTATTCATCTATGATATATTCCATTACTTTTGTGATGATGTTGATTGCCTCCATGTCTAAGTAGATCATTAGTTCTTGGGGAGATGGAGAAACCCTGGTATGAGATTGGAATAAGATAAAGTTTATTATGATATTCATCGATGTGACCATGTGTTAGATTGTCTACATCTTGATGTTGGGAGAAGTCGGCCTCTCAATATTTGCCTCTTGTGGGGACTTGATGGAGGGAACTACTTGTTGGTAGACGGAGGTGTGTTAGCACTTACAGTGACTATAAAGATGTCGGCACTCCTTACGTATCAACTTGGGAATCGAGGAAACTCACAAAACACTATCCATGCCATGGGATATGTCCCGCGGTATTATGTCCCTTAATAGCGCAGTAATTCAATTGATGTTGATTGCTGTCTGCTATGGTTATGAGGATGATTTGAGCAGTAGCCATCAACAAACAAAATGAAAACACACTACATGCAAGTACAAGACTTACCTGAGGAACTTCCTTCCGCAGTGAAGGGGCAGTCAAAGACTTCCTCAACAACTCCTCATTGGCCCTGTACTTCAGCAGGGGTCGGAGTACCCGGTCGAGGTCGGCTGAGGACATCTCCTCATCTGACACTCTCGTTGGGTCGGTGGTGCCGGAATACAAATACATCGAATACGCCCTCACTTCGAGGGGTTGCACCCGATGCTTGAGGAACGCCCGGATGATGTCGATTCTGCATACCTCCTTTCCCCGCACCAGCTGGAGCACTTCCACTCGCTTGTACAGCTCCTCCACCACCTTGGTCTCACCCTCCATAACATCGTTAGACCATGAATGTTTTCGGGTGACCACCTTGCTGGCGTCGAAGGGAGCTAATCTATAGTGTTGGTCGTCAAGCTTGGAGTCGTGAAGGTAGAATCACTTGTTCCTCCATCCTTGTACGTATTCGTAGAGGTGGGAGGTGAAGTACTGAATGGTGGGGCGGATGGATATCCCACACCCACCCAGTGCGTAAACGCCACCGGTACTAGATTTTCTCTTCAGGGAGTAGAGTTTCCTGAAGAGGCCAATGTGCGGCTCGATTTCGAGCCAGCACTCGAATAGCGTGATGAAGCACACGATATGCAAAAGGGGATTGGGAGACAACTAGTAGAGTTGTATCACATAAAGAAAAAGAATCCCACGAATAAATTCGTGGGAAGGGAGAGAAAGCCCGCGGATGATAAAAGCGTAAAACATAACCCAAAAACCTTTGGGTGGGTCCAGGGTTACCTCGTTACCAGGAAGAATGGTGTTGCCCTTCTCCTGCGAGATTATGCCAAACTCGCGCAGGTGGCGCAAGTCTACCTCCCTAATCAAATACCAACACTAACCACCATCAGTGACGCGGCCAGCAGTGGTGGCGTTCTTGGCAGCGCTGGTGGCGCTTGTCCTACCGGCAGTAGAAGCAGATTTCTTCGGCTTGCCCATATCTCTAGTGTGGCACGCGATGCGATGGGTGTGAAGGAAAGAACAAGGGAAAACGCGAAGAACATCCAGTGCATAGCGCGTACGAGCTCTGGGAATGGAGAAGGCAGAAAGACAGAGAAAGAAGAAAGCAGATGGCAAGGGAAAAATTACCATGGTCCCCCGTAGTATAAAACGATGAGGACGATGATGTAGGACCATCGATCCAGTTACCCTAACACGTGTCCTACATCGTGACATACACGTAGCGGGCACCACCCAAACTGTCGTGAGCATGCCATCCACTATGCGTAGAAATCAAGGAGACACAGTAATTATCACATAAACTACGCATGACTTGACAAATCCCGGTCAGATAGTGGGACCCATGATCGTCTTGTCACATCGCTTCTGCTACCGCAGACGATTGAGCTCACCAAGCGTCAACAATGACGTCAGCAAAAGCAAAGGCCAATAACGGCTACAATCTTTCGGCTGCAAATAAAAGTACTTACTCAACTCTGCGACTGAACCAACTACTCGGGGGATACTCCTATCAGGAGCGCTGGTCGCGCACCTGAAAATTTGATACGGTCCCCGATTTAGTCGATGAAACTCCCTAAATCTTCGAGTCCTTCTTCGAGTCTATGACTCCACTACAGACTCGGGGGCTACTCCGATAGGGAGCGTTGGCTACGCATTTGACAAAGTGTGCGCTAGTCGCGTGTTAGGTCATCTGAAGAACTTCCAGATTGTCGTAATGCATAACTGATAATTATAAGTCTCTTCTCGAGTCTGCGACTCAAACAGACACTCGGTGGCTACTCCCATAGGGAGCGCTAGTCGCGTACCCTATGAATTACGTAAATGAAATCTTTCGGATCTTTCATGATTACAATAAAGCATACATTTTATTCAGCAACTCTGCTCAAAATAGCACTAAAAGAGGCAACGTCTCCCTGGTCACCCGAGACACCTCCGTGGCGATAAATTTTTGGATGTTGCGTCTGAGACGCAAAGGTAAGACCTACAGATACTTCTAATGGCCTGGAAACGCATCCGACTGCGCTCTGATAGTAATATTCCGTGTCAATAGGCACGATGAAAAATCTCGACGGACATGTTGGGTACATAACTAGAATTCGACTCCTGTAAGACCTCTGCGGCCTGAGTCGAATTACACCAGAAATTTTCCGGATTCGAGTCCGGGGACTCGTGTTGGAGTTATGTCCAAGAGGGAATAATAAAAATGGTTATTATTATATCTTTGTGTTTATGATGAATGTTTGCACAACATGCTATAATTATATTAACCGGAAACATTAATACGTGTGTGTTTTGTAAACATAAAAGAGTCCCTAGTAAGCCTCTTGTTAAACTAGCTTGTTGATTAATAGATGATCATGGTTTCCTGATCATGGACATTAGATGTTATTAATATCAAGATCATGTCATTAGGAGAATGATGTGATGGAAAAACTCCTATAGTTAGCATAGCATAAGATCAAGTCATTTAGAGTTTGTTTGCTACAAGATTTAAAATATATAGTAACCTAATCCTTTGATAATGAGATTATGTTAATCACCATCATCGGGTGGATACTTTGATTACATCAAACACCACTTCCATAAATGGGTGGTTATAAAGGTGGCATTAGGTATTCTAAAAGTATGTGTTGAAGCACATGGATCAAGAGCGGGATTTGTCCATCCATATGATGGATAGATACATGTGCGAGCCATTTGGATCGCACGACAAAGGGAATCGGTATCGTATGTAAATGGTTCATTCGATCATGAAGTCATCATAGAAACATGTGCGAGCCATTTGGATTTCTAGAACACTCTATTGTTTATTGATCGGAGAGGGGCCTCGATCATGTCTGCATAGTTCACGAACTATAGGGAGACACACTTAAGGATTTGATGTTGTTTAAGTAGATATGGAATATGAGTTGGAGACTGAATGTTGTTCAGAGTCTCGGATTGGATCTAGGAAATCACGAGGAGATTCGGAATGCTCTGGAGAATAAGATTCATATAAGGAAAGTCAATTTCCGGGGTTTGGAAATGTTTTCGGTGTTTTGACCAGAAGCTTCTAGAATGTTCTAGAAGGTCCACCACCCCGGGAGGGGGCACTTGGTATGCGGCATGCCCTAAGGGGCTGGACGCATCATACCCAAGGGCAACTCGGCCAAGGACTAGGAAGAAGGGGTCAAACCCTAGTTTGAAAATTCAAATACTAGTTTGAAAAGTCAAATCCTAGTTTGGGAAGGAAAGGGAAAACTTGGAGGGTAAGTTTCCACCTCTTCTCTTCCTAGCCGAGTTGGGGAGGGACTCTCCCCTTGCTAGGCGAGTTGGGGGGAAACTCGGCTAGGGTAAGGGGGCCCTTGACCATCGGCCCCTCTCCCATATAAGGAGGGGTAGGGCACCACCCCTTGGCCCCTTGTCCCTTGGCGCCTAAACCCTACCCGTTGCACCCCTATCTCTCTCTCGTCCACCGTCCTTTTCCGGCTTAGGCAAAGCCTTGTAGAAATATCTCCTCCACCAACACCACCACCACACCGTCGTGCTGTTGGGATTCCGAGGAGATCTACAACCTCCGCTGCCCTGTTGGAATAAGGGAGAGGAAGGTCTTCATCGACTAGAATACATGTGACCGACTGCGTAAGCGCTTCCAGAACGTGGCGTCGGAAAGATCGTCTACACAATCTTGAGATCGGCAAGTGATCAACTACATCAACCACGAGATCTGAATCTCGTTAAACTCTTTGGATCTACGAGGGTTAGTTCTCTACAATCTCGTTGCACCGATCTCATAGATTAGATCTTCATTTTGTGTGTTCCTGCAATAATTTTTTTTGTTTTCCATGCTGCGAACCCTAATGTGTATTAGAGCCGACTCTATGCGTATATCTGTTGCACGAGTAGAGCATAATGGTTTTGTGGGAGTTGATGCTTTTGTTGTCATTTGCTTTTTGTGTACTTTGCAACTTGTGGGATGGTGGGATGAAGTGGCCTGGGCTAACCTTACATGTCATCGTACATGAGACTTGCTTGCATTGCACAAGTGGATTTGTGGGTGTCTGTCTCTCCCACCATAGTGAAGATTCAATTTACAACGGGCACTTGACAATACTTGTATCAACGTTTTGGTTCATGTTCGTAGGTAAGAACGGTTCTTATTCGAAAGCCCAAGCCACGTAAAACATGCAAATAAAATTAGAGGCGTCTAACTTGTTTCTGTAGGGCATGTGATGTGATATGGCCATGATGTGATTGTGATTATATTTGATGTATGCAATGATCCTTATTATAAGTTGGCAACCGACAAGAGCCTTATGGTTGTCTTTTAAATCATTAAGACCTGCGTGTCTATTCATCAAGTAGTTGTAATAGTTGTTGTTGGTGGAGGAAAACCATGAAGCGGCGCTATTGACCTTGACGCCACACCGGTGATGATGGATATCATGTTCGTGCTTTGGAGGTGAAGATCAAAGGCACAATAAGAAAGGCCATATCATATCACATATTATGAATTGCATGTGATGTTAATCCTTTTATGCATATTGTAGATCTTAGATCATGATGGTAGCATTATAAGATGATCCCTCTCACTAAATATCAAGTAATAAAGTGTTCATCCTTAGTATCCACCTTTGCTAAGACTCGTCGTTTCGAAGCACCGCGTGATGATCGGGTGTGATAGATTCTACGTGTGCATACAACGGGTGCAAGCCAGATTTGCACATGCGGATACTAAGGTTAACCTTGATGAGCCTAGCATTTACAGACATGGTCTCGGAACACGGAATACCGAAAGGTAAAGCATGAGTCATATGATTGATATGATGATAATATTGACTGTTCTCCTTTAAAACTACATCATCTCTCGTGATGATCGGACTTGGTGTAGTGGATTTGGTTTGTGTGATCACTAAAATAATGCGAGGGATGTTGTTTTGAGTGGGAGTTCACCTAGTTAATTTAAGAATTAAATTTGAACTCAATTTATCATAAAATTAGTCTAAAATCTTTGTAAATATGTTGTAGATCATGGCGGCCCATACCATCAATTTTAATGTGTTCCTAGAGAAAGAAAAGTTGAAAAATAATGGAACCAACTTCGCGGACTGGTTTCCCAACTTGAGGATTGTCCTTAATTATAACATCCTAGCATTTAGGATCCAACGAAGGGTAGAATTAGGATTGTGTTCATATGCATGCATTCATCTATAAAAATGTGGGTAAATTTTTCGCCAACCTAAAAACCAAAGTGATCAGAGTTTCTTTCATTCTCTATGTGTAGGAATAGCTATTGAGAGTGATCGTTATAAATTCTGACATGATCTTTATGAATAAATTCTGACATGATCTTTATAAAAACCATAAATTTGAACTAATATTTAAAAGTTAAGATTTGGATATTAAAATAATTTTAAATGATTTAGTAATATCATTTGTTATAATAATGAGATAATAATAAATAATAGAATTCAAAATAAAGTAATTCAAATAAGAAATAACTCTTTATTTCTTATCTTTATTCCAAATACATTTCTATTTTACAATAATAAACTCATCAAACCAATGTGAGGTTCAGTACAATAAGGGAATTAACACAAATGGAATTCAAATAATAAACTATTACATAATTGTTACAAAAAGAATAAAATAAGATATTACAAAACTCTTACAAAAGAATCAAATAGATATTACAATGAAACTCTACTTATCTATCTAAACCTATACTAAATCTTGAACACCAGATCCTGTACATGCAACAAAATTCAAAAC
Organism: Avena insularis; assembly: GCA_023614405.1. NCBI lineage: Eukaryota > Viridiplantae > Streptophyta > Magnoliopsida > Poales > Poaceae > Avena > Avena insularis. The sequence goes on along the minus strand of CM042695.1, from coordinate 157,827,137 downwards.
AGACAAAAAAGGGTTAGTTATTAGAATACTCTCAGTGGAGAGCAGTGAGGTGCACTGCTCATATTACATCATTGAGTATTATTGTTTCACCAATATGAAAGAATTGCTCTTTCATAATAAATAAGCCACAAGTCAGATTTTAATAGCAAGTAAGAGGGGCAAGTTTCACCAGGTAAGTAACATGTAAATGGGTCAAAAGGTAAAACACCTCATCAATCTGATCCAAATCATGTACCAAGCAGACATGCAGCACAATCGCCTAAATGCATGGTGAGAGCTGTCAACACAGCAGCAGCAGCTACAAAAGCAAAAGGGAATATCCCAGCCATGGCAAGGCTCACAACGACACCTTTTCACTTCCAACACCAAACCAGGAGCACATTAAGCTTAGCAAGAGCCAAGCAAACCATCAGCCCAACCACACACAAGATCATCCCAGTATTCACCAGATGGTGACATAAGCAGGGGGTGGATCAGGTGGACTGCAGGGGCAAGATCAAGGCCAAGTTTGCAGGAACCAGAAGGAGAAGAACAAGCTCAAGCCAGCAGCACCATCAGCAAGATCTAGCCATCCAAATGAACTAGCCACAACACCAGCAAAACTAACAGTTGTGGTGAGTAAAATAAAACCATCACATGATCCTATCATCTTCTTAAGACCAAGATTCATGTGTTGTTTTATATCTAGATCTCTCAGAAATCACCCAAGTGGGATGAATCCATCATAGATAAACCTTTACATAAAAAGTATGCTTAACATTTTACAAGTCAAGCCAGGATCTTAGGCCAGCATCATAGATCCTGGATATGATAGCTAAATCATATATTCCAACATGTACATAACATAGCTTATGAATTCTGGGCACATCTCCTAGTGGTGTAGCACCTCAGAATTAATAAATCCTATGAATCAATATAAACCATGAGCACCTCAACCATCTTAGCCAAAAGGATTGAAGCTCCAGTAACTAATGATAATACTAGAACATTTCTATTAGGGACAACAAGATAGGAAACTAGTTCCTATGCCTCAGACCAACATCATAGGCAGAAATGTTTAAGAAGAAGATTCCAACTTAACTTTGATTCAAATCCAAAACTAAGCATCAATAGAATCAAGCCAGTAGTAGAACCTAAAATTATGTACCATTATTAAGATGGTGTCATAAAGCTAGATTCTAAATCAAGCAGATCCATTATTTAGCTTGCATAAGTAAACCTGTAATATCATCTTCCTAGAATTTAACCAGGAATCATCACCAAGACTATATCTATTCGCATAATCAGGGTATCATAATCACATTATGACCCTAATTCTGAGTATAATCCCACAAGTGAGAGCTCAACAATTCAGTGGGTAATCACTGACAGTATCGTTGTTAGTACTAATATTTTGACAGTGGTGAACTCACAAATCACGAACACCACTAGTAAAACTCCACATTAGCATTACCATTTTGTCCATACACAACAATCAATTGGAAGCAATACTATAAGGCAACTGGCATCATATAATCAAATGAGAACAGTGAGCAATTTAGTATTTGATCACAATCCTCATTAGTCATCACCATTAGTTCTAGTTCATCTAAACAGAGGGAGGAACCCTAGAACAGGATATGAACCCTAATTAGGGATGCACGACAGAGACACACAACATAGATTAGGAGGGGTAGAGGACAAAAATCACAAGGGGGACATTGAAATCAAACTCATCGAAGGTCCTCGCTGTAGTATAGAAGAGGAAGCAGAGGGGCCTACGGACACGGCCGCACGGGGAGCACCCCAAGGGGAGCTGCAACCCACACCAAGCCGAGGCGACAGCCACATTAGCACTTGAGGACGAGCAGCACCACCACCGAAACATACGAACATCCCACGACACCACTGGAGTAGCGCGGAGGCATCACCGGCACAACTCCAAACCCTAGGGTTCAGGATGGAGCCATCCTGGCCATAGAAGAGCCCCAAATACAAATCGAATTGGACTATATGAAGGAGCAGGGTCGATAACTACACCATGCACCACGGCGGCGGCCAGAGAGGACCACGGCGGCGGGAGTCGCACGGCGGCGGTGTTGGCGACTGATGACCCACAAGTGTAGGGGATCGCAACAGTCTTCGTGGGTAGTATTACCCAATTTATTGATTCGACACAAGGGGAGCCAAAGAATACTTGCAAGCCTTAACAACTGAGTTGTCAATTCAGCTGCACCTGGAAATAGTTCTTACTCACAGAAGTTTATCAGTAGCAACAGTTTGTAGTACCAACAGTAGCAGCAAAACAAGAGCAATAGTAATAGTAGCAGCAAACAGTAGGATATGAGCGCGGTAGGCATAGGGATGGATGGACGGGCGTTGCATGGACGAGTCTAAACATGTAACTTCAAGATCTAGGGCATTGCAGATATATAATAATAAGCATCCAAGTACTAAACAATCCTAGGCATGTGCTCCAAATATAATCATACGTGCTCGCAATGAGAACTTGCACAACATATTATGTCCAGCCAGGCCATGGCAGTGGGGCCTCTAGGAAACCACTAGAAATTAAGGTGCTCCTTTTAATAGAGCACCTGAGCAAAGCATTAACACTCCGTGAACACATGTGATCCTCACACCACAACCATCCCCTCTAGTTGTCCCAATTTCTGTCACTTTGGGGCCTTTGGATCCGGACAATGATTTGTGTACACAACTTGCAGATAAGATCACAAACAATACTATCATAATGATTCAATAATATGTTCAGATATGAGATCATGGCACTTGGGCCCTAGTGACAAGCATTAAGCACAACAAGTTGCAACAAAGTCAAATAGCACTAATAGAGATACTAGGCACTATGCCCTAACAATCTTATTCTATTACATGATAGAACTCATCCAATCCCTACCATCCCCAAGCCTACAGCGGGGGATTACTCACTCATGGATGAGGGAAGCGTTGATGGTTGATGGAGAGGCGTTGGTGATGACGATGGCGATGATCCTCTCCAAATTCCCCGTCCCGGTAGGGTGCCAGAACGGAGTTTTTGGATCCGAATCTTGGTTTCTGATGGTGGCGGCGGAGCAGAACTCTTCCTAGAAAAACATCGAACACCCCTCGGTTTTTAGGTCAAGGGGTAACTTATAGGCGAAGAGGGAACCCGAGGGGGTGCCTAGGGTGGCCGCACCCCCCTAGGCATGGGTCAGGGCCCACCCACGCCTGGCAGGGGTGTGGGCCCCCAGGCCTCCACTCTATTTCGTCTTCTAGCTCCGTGGGTCTTCTGGTGAAATATAATTTTTGGCATATTTTCTGGGATTTTTCCTGATAGTTGATTTTCTGCACAAAAACTAGTCACCAAGGTAATTCTGCTGAAAACAGCATCAGTCTGTGTTAGTTGTATCCAAATCACACAAGTTTAGAGGAGAAACAATAGCAAAAGTGTTCAGGAGTAGATACGTTTTGGACGTATCAACTCCTCCCAAGCTTAGCTTATTGCTTGTCCTCAAGCAATTCGGTTGAAAATAGAGTGCGATAAAAGAACTTTCACGAACACATTTGCTTCATATGATGTATATATTCTCAGCACAGGAGTAGATGCTTAAACCATTCATAATAAGAAGTATGCAACCAAGTCTACTCAATAGTCATTGCAAGATATGAAGAGAAACCAACTCAATAATAATAAGTAGCATGGAACATAAACATAAGCAACATTGCAATGCTCATAGTAAGGTATGATAGAGTGGTATCTCGCTTGCCTTTGTTTGTAGAGAACAATATAAATGCCAAGGCACCTCTGAAGTTCAAGTGAAGACTAGAAGTAAAGATATCAGAGATACAAGCATCAAAGTCATGACATAATTAACCAAGTTTTGGAACAAACACAAGAATGACAACTATGCTCTCAAGAAGGTGCTCATAGAATAAGTGGTGACTCAACATGGAAGTGAAAAGGTTTTTTAAAAGTTTGAAAGGCTTCCAAATGCTGAAAGGAAGGTACTCATTAGATTTGATCTCTCATTTCCCTATCATAGGCATCATCATATGGTTAAGGTGAAAGTGAGGTCCAGTATGAGTTATATGCTTGACAGACCATAAACTGGAATCCCATGTCCCTTGAGTACGAGGGCTGCTCCGCATGCTACTCAACTTTGGTCACCTGTAAGTTCTTGTCATTGTACATACATGCATATCATAAAGAACTGCCAATGGGGTACCCCTTGCACATGATACAGGAGCTATCCCGTGATCAAAATGATAAGGCAAGCAGACAATGAGCATCTCAGCAATCTTTTTATTTACTATGTGCATAGCTTTTTATTGAGGATGCTTCACAGAATGCTCATTATGGTGGTGCTGCAAGTTTCCACCATGATTAGGCATGGCTTAGTCTAGCGGCCCAGGCGTTTCTCTAACACAATGTATAGACTCCATGAACTCACAAGCTCCCTTTTATTTCACACCGACGACATCCGCAAACAAAGAGCAAGGTATCAACTAGATATGTATCCAAAAAGTGTTGAAAGTGTTCCCCGTGACAGCACGGTTCTGCTGACTCCCAGCATATAATTTGCAAGCATATAACTTTCATGGACATGTCACAATGGTTTAGGATTATTAAGTGCAAGGAATAAAGTGTTCCATCAAGTTCATGAGAGCTTTACTAACTAACTTCCTCAAAATAGACAAACATTTTATTTGGAAGAAAACAAGGCATATAGAATATGCACTGAAATAGCAAACGATGCTAATATGTAGGTATGGTGGGCAAAGTTGGCAATATTGGTTTTGGAGAGTTGGAAGCACAGGTAGAGCTCATACTCAGTGCAAGTGAAGGCTAGAAATAGTGAGGGAGAGAAAAATGAGAGAGCAATAATTGTCATAATCATGCTTGCAACAAAACAGGACTAAAACTCCGAGGCAAAATAAATCATCGAGGCTTACTGACTATTGTTTAGTCATATGCATGCGCGAGCATGTGCCAAGTCGATTCACATGAAACATCCAGAGGAGGATACCACAATAGTATAACAAAATATGAATAAAACAATGCAAGCAAATATTCATATGACATGCTACAAACTATTAGCAAGCTGGAGCTAATCATAGACAAGCAAGAACTACTAAGCATCCCTCGGTAACATACGCCTACAATGAACAGACTAAGCATGCGTACAATGATGAGTATATGTACAAAAATGAAAACAAATAGAGTTTGTTACTAGCCTCTTACCACACCTCAAGTTGTCTTGACCTTCACTTGTGTGACTTGAATAATAACATGAAACCCAAAATCCACTGAGGACGGCTGAACCCTGCAAAGAACTCACAAAACCAAAGAAGAAGAACAAATATTTTTGGTGTTCTCGATTTTTTAAAGAAAGCAAACAAAGCAACACCAAACAAAGAAAAGGCAAACCAAACAAGAAGCAAACAAAGCAAGAGAAACAACAAAAATATTTTTGGTATTTTTGTTTTTTTGAGAAAGAAGCAACAAGAACCAAAAAGAAAGCGAACGATGGATATACAAAGAACCGACCGAACATGATATATAGATGAGTGTGATGTCGGTATACCTCCCCCCAAGCTTAGGATTTTGGCCTAACTGGGGCTCAATCCCATGGTGCCCAAGTAGGTGCACCTCCGTAGTACGACGAGGAGGCTCCCTCGTCCTGGTTCGAGCTCGAGGACTCCCCAGTGTAGTGTACAACGGGGTCATACGAGGGTGCTTCCTCCTGATAGTGTCCATAGAAGCTAAGAGAGTGCATCTTGTCATCCATCTCCTCCTTGGAGCATGACAAGGTCCCTGAGAAATATTGAACAAAGTGGTTTGGGGTAGAGGGATCTCTCTCTTCCCCGTCAATAAACAACATTTTATAGACCAAGTTCTCAAGGGTAGAGCCATTAGTGACAAAGTGGTGCGCCTTCATGGCAGCAAGATCAAGCCTCTGAGGAGCCAAAATTGTATCATTTGGATCAACAGCAATGTCCAAGGTGGTAGCAACACATGTAGCAATAATTCCCACATAAATGGGTCCCTTAGCAGTTAAGCGACGAGCAATGAGAGAACCAAGATTGTACTTGGTATCATTGTTGAGCGCAGAAGCTAAGAAAGCCAAATGATAGCTGGAAATATTACTAGTGTTCTCCCTACCAAGAACACTAGTGGTAAGATAGTAAGCAAAGTACCTGATGGCTGGAAGCTGAATATTTCTTATCTTTCCCTGTTGAGCTCTACGGTTATCATCATTAGTTATCCCACGGTAGAGCTCCAACAAATCAGCGGGTTGAGCTAGAATCTTCTTTGCTGACCTAGCTATACCAAGTCCCAGAGCCTCACAAAATTTCTTCAACGTCATATTGTAACACCTGCCATAAATTTTGAAAGAAACATCTCGCTTGAACATGCTGTTAGTAAAGGATAATCTCTCCACAAATGTTTTAGTGGGCGTAGCATATTGCACGCTCTCATCCTGCATAAGGCTTGTTAGTCTAGCCCTCCGAACCAAGGTTGTAAAATCATCAAGAATCCCAGCAGCCTGCAAAAAGGTTGGTCAAGGAAAGGTGGAAGAGTGAGCATCCCCCTCATCTCCCTCGTTGCCAAATCGCGAAGTGATGAGATCCTCATTGTATGAGGGCCTGGCACGGGAGGATGATCTTGAGGGCCATGCCCTCCTAGGTGCATCACCCTCAAATATCTCTCCAAATGTGTGGTTGTCCATGATCACTCTTTTCTGAAATTTTTAGACAAACATCAAACCAAGTGATTTCCAAGTTGATAAATGATAAGAAACTACTATAGGAACTTGCTAGAGGGCTACACATGCATCAAAATGAAATATCTAAGCATAAAAAAAGCATGCAAGCTCACACAACCTGACACTATAGCAGAAAAATACTCAAGATACAATCTACCAATCACAAATCTAATTGGACAAGTGGAGGAGATACATACCAAGGAGCAATTCGTCCAAAAATCCGCAGCAAAGATGGGCTAAGCAAGGAGGTCGAAAATCACGAGCAAGAACAGCAAGGACTCGAGTTTGAGCAAGTTTTTCGGTGTTTTTAGGAGAGAGAAAGAAGATGGCTGTGAGGGGGCACCTTGAAGGGGCCCAGGTGGGCTAGACCCCCCCCCAGTAAGATCTAGCCATCCAAATGAACCAGCCACAACACCAGCAAAACTAACAGTTGTGGTGAGTAAAATAAAACCATCACATGATCCTATCATCTTCTTAAGACCAAGATTCATGTGTTGTTTCATATCTAGATCTCTCAGAAATCACCCAAGTGGGGTGAATCCATCACAGATAAACCTTTACATAAAAAGTATGCTTAACATTTTACAAGTCAAGACAGGATCTCATGCCAGCATCATAGATCCTAGATATGATAGCTAAATCATATATTCCAACATGTACATAGCTTAGCTTATGAATTCTAGGCACATCTCCTAGTGGAGTAGCACCTCAGAATGCATAAATCCTATGAATCAATATAAACCATGAACACCTCAACCATCTTATCCAAAAGGATTCAAGATCCACTAACTAATGATAATACTAGAACATTTCTATTAGGGACAACAAGATAGGAAACTATCAAGGAAAGTCAAGATATCATCGATATCATCAAAGACAGATTGAAGATAGCTCAAAGTAGACATAAAATTTATGCTGATCAAAGTCAAAGATCATGGCATCCTGAAATGGGAAATATGGTATATCTCAAAGTAAGCCCAATGAAAGGAGTTAAGAGGTTCGGAGTTAAAGGAAAATTGATTCCCAGATATATTGGACCATTCAAAATACTGAGTCAGAATAGGACCAGAGCTTATGCTTTAGATTTACCACCAATATTGGCTCAAGTTCACAATATTTTCCATGTGTCACAACTCCGGAAATTTCTTAAAGTTCCTGATGACGCAATCACACATCAAGAAGTGGAATTACAAGCAGATTTGACGTATGTTGAGAAACTTGTAAAATCTTGGAAGAGAAGTGGAAAATGTTGAGAAACAAGGCAATCAAGTATTGAAAAGTACAGTGGGAGCATCACCCCGAGAGGGAAGCCACCTGGGAGAAAGAGGATGACTTAAAAGAAGCCTATCCAGAACTATTCAGGTACACTTTGGCACACTTTGGGATGAAGTTTAATTTAAGGGGGGAAGACTGTAACATCCTAGCATTTAGGATCCAACGAAGGGTAGAATTAGGATTTTGTGCATATGCATGCATTCATCTATAAAAATGTGGGTAATTTTTTCGCCAAACTAAAAACCTAAAGTGATCAGAGTTTCTTTCGCTCTGTGTGTGTAGGAATACCTATTGAGAGTGATCGTTATAAATTCTGACATGATCTTTATGAATAAATGTGTTTTGAGGGGAGAATTTGAATTCAAATTTGTAATTTGAACTAATATTTAAAAGTTAAGATTTGGATATTAAAATAATTTTAAATGATTTAGTAATATCATTTGTTATAATAATGAGATAATAATAAATAATAGAATTCAAAATAAAGTAATTCAAATAAGAAATAACTCTTTATTTCTTGTATTTATTCCAAATACATTTCTATTTTACAATAATAAACTCACCAAACTAATGTGAGGTTCAGTACAATAAGGGAATTAACACAAATGGAATTTAAATAATAAACTATTACATAATTGTTACAAAAATAATAAAATAAGATATTACAAAACTCTTACAAAAGAATCAAATAGAGATTACAATGAAACTCTACTTATCTATCTAAACCTATACTAAATCTTGAACACCAGATCCTGTACCTGCAACAAAATTCAAAATAGACAAAAAAGGTTAGTTATTAGAATACTCTCAGTGGAGAGCAGTAAGGTGCACTACTCATATTACATCATTGGGTATTATTAAAGGGGCAAGTTTCACCAATATGAAAGAATTGCTCTTTCATAATAAATAATCCACAAGTCAGATTATAATAGCAAGTAAGAGGGGCAAGTTTCACCAGGTAAGTAACATGTAAATGGGTCAAAAGGTAAAACACCTCATCAATCTGATCCAAATCATGTACCAAGCAGACAGGCAGCACAATCACCTAAATGCATGGTGAGAGCTATCAACACAGCAGCAGCAGCTACGCAAGCAAAAGGGAAGAGCCCAGTCATGGCAAGGCTCACAGCAGCACCTTTTCACTTCCAACACCAAACCAGGAGCACACCAAGCTTAGCAAGAGCCAAGCAAACCATCATCCCAACCACACACAAGATCATCCCAGTATTAACCAGATGGTGACATAAGGAGGGGGTGGATCAGATGGACAGCAAGGGCAAGATCAAGGCCAAGTTTATAGGAACCAGAAGGAGAAGGACAAGCTCAAGCCAGCAGCACCATTAGCAAGATCTAGCCATCCAAATGAACCAGCCACAACACGAGCAAAACTAACAGTTGTGGTGAGGAAAATAAAACCATCACATGATCCTATCATCTTCTTAAGACCAAGATTCATGTGTTGTTTCATATCTATATCTCTCAGAAATCAACCAAGTGGGGTGAATCCATCACAGATAAACCATTACATAAAAAGTATGCTTAACATTTTATAAGTCAAGCCAGGATCTCAGGCCAGCATCATAGATCCAAGATATGATAGCTAAATCATATATTCCAACATGTACATAGCATAGCTTATGAATTCTGGGCACATCTCCTAGTGGAGTAGCACCTCAGAATTCATAAATCCTATGAATCAATATAAACCATGAGCACCTCAACCATCTTATCCAAAAGGATTCAAGATCCAGTACCTTATGATAATACTAGAACATTTCTGTTAGGGAGAACAAGATAGGAAACTATCAAGGAAAGTCAAGATATCATCAAAGACAGATTGAAGATAGCTCAAAGTAGACAGAAAAGTTATGCTGATCAAAGTCAAAGATCATGGCATCCTGAAGTGGGAGATATGGTATATCTCAAAGTAAGCCAAATGAAAGGAGTTAAGAGGTTCGGAGTTAAAGGAAAATTGAGTCCCGGATATATTGGACCATTCAAAATACTGAGTCAGAGTAGGACCATAGCTTATGCTTTAGATTTACCACCAATATTGGATCAAGTTCACAATATTTTCCATGTGTCACAACTCCGGAAATTTCTTAAAGTTCCTGATGATGCAATCACACATCAAGAAGTGGAATTACATGCAGATTTGACGTATGTTGAGAAACCCTGTAAAATCTTGGAAGATAACTGGAAAAGGTTGAGAAACAGGGCAATCAAGTACTGCAAGGTACAGTGGGAGCATCACCCTGAGAGGGAAGCCACCTGGGAGAAAGAGGATGACTTAAAAGAAGCCTATCCGGAACTATTCAGGTACACTTCGGCACACTTTGGGACGAAATTTAATTTAATGGGGGAAGTCTGTAACATCTTAGCATTTAGGATCCAACGAAGGGTAGAATTAGGATTTTGTGCATATGCATGCATTCATCTATAAAAATGTGGGTAATTTTTTCGCCAAACTAAAAACCTAAAGTGATTAGAGTTTCTTTCACTCTCTGAGTGTAGGAATACCTATTGAGAGTGATCATTATAAATTCTGACATGATCTTTATGAATAAATGTGTTTTGAGGGGAGAATTTGAATTAAAATTTGTAATTTGAACGAGTATTTAAAAGTTAAGATTTGGATATTAAAATAATTTTAAATGATTTAGTAATATCATTTGTTATAATAATGAGATAATAATAAATAATAGAATTCAAAATAAAGTAATTCAAATAAGAAATAACTCTTTATTTCTTATCTTTATTCCAAATACATTTCTATTTTACAATAATAAACTCATCAAACCAATATGGGGTTCAGTACAATAAGGGAATTAACACAAATGGAATTCAAATAATAAACTATTACATAATTGTTACAAAAAGAATAAAATAAGATATTATAAAACTCTTACAAAAGAATCAAATAGATATTACAATGAAACTCTACTTATATATCTAAAACTATACTAAATCTTGAACACCAGATCCTGTACCTGCAACAAAATTCAAAACAGACAAAAAAAGGTTAGTTATTAGAATACTCTCAGTGGAGAGCAGTGAGGTGCACTACTCATATTACATCATTGGGTATTATTGAAGGGGCAAGTTTCACCAATATGAAAGAATTGCTCTTTCATAATAAATAAGCCACATGTTAGATTTTAATAGCAAGTAAGAGGGGCAAGTTTCACCAGGTAAGTAACATGTAAATGGGTCAAAAGGTAAAACACCTCATCAATCTGATCCAAATCATGTACCAAGCAGACAGGCAGCACAAGCACCTAAATGCATGGTGAGAGCTATCAACATAGCAGTAGCAGCTACACAAGCAAAAGGAAAGAGCCCAGTCATGGCAAGGCTCACAGCAACACCTTTTCACTTCAAACACCAAACCAGGAGCACACTAAGCTTAGCAAGAGCCAAGCAAACCATCAGCCCAACCACACACAAGATCATCCCAGTATTCACCAGATAGTGACATAAGGAGGGGTGGATCAGGTGGACAGCAAGGGCAAGATCAAGGACAAGATTATAGGAACCAGAAGGAGAAGGACAAGCTCAAGCCAGCAGCACCATCAGCAAGATATAGCCATCCAAATGAACCAGCCACAACACTAGCAAAACTAATAGTTGTGGTGAGTAAAATAAAACCATCACATGATCCTATCATCTTCTTAAGACCAAGATTCATGTGTTGTTTCATATCTATATCTCTCAGAAATCACCGAAGTGGGGTGAATCCATCACAGATAAATCTTTACATAAAAAGTATGCTTAACATTTTACAAGTCAAGCTAGGATCTCAGGCCAGCATCATAGATCCTAGATATGATAGCTAAATCATATATTCCAACATGTACATAGCATACTTATGAATTCTGGGCACATCTCCTAGTGGAGTAGCACCGCAGAATTCATATATCCTATGAATCAATATAAACCATGAGCACCTCAACCATCTTATCCAAAAGGATTCAAGATCCAGTAACTAATGATAATACTAGAACATTTCTATTAGGGACAAAAATATAGGAAACTATCAAGGAAAGGAAAGATATCATCGATATCATCAAAGACAGATTGAAGATAGCTCAAAGTAGACAGAAAAGTTATGCTGATCAAAGTCAAAGATCATGGCATCCTGAAGTGGGAGATATGGTATATCTCAAAGTAAGCCCAATGAAAGGAGTTAAGAGGTTTGGAGTTAAAGGAAAATTGAGTCCCAGATATATTGTACCATTCAAAATACTGAGTCAGAATAGGACCATAGCTTATGCTTTAGATTTACCACCAATATTGGCTCAAGTTCACAATATTTTCCATGTGTCACAACTCCGGAAATTTCTTAAAGTTCCTGTTGATGCAATCACACATCAAGAAGTGGAATTACAAGCAGATTTGACGTATGTTGAGAAACCCTGTAAAATCTTGGAAGAGAACTGGAAAAGGTTGAGAAACAGGGCAATCAAGTACTGCAAGGTACAGTGGGAGCATCACCCTGAGTGGGAAGCCACCTGGGAGAAAGAGGATGACTTAAAAGAAGCCTATCCAGAACTATTCAGGTACACTTCGGCACACTTTGGGACGAATTTTAATTTAAGGGGGGAAGTCTGTAACATCCTAGCATTTAGGATCCAACGAAGGGTAGAATTAGGATTTTGTGCATATGCATGCATTCATCTATAAAAATGTGGGTAATTTTTTGCCAAACTAAAAACCTAAAGTGATCAGAGTTTCTTTCACTCTCTGTGTGTAGGAATACCTATTGAGAGTGATCGTTATAAATTCTGATATGATCTTTATGAATAAATGTGTTTTGAGGGGAGAATTTGAATTCAAATTTGTAATTTGAACTAATATTTAAAAGTTAAGATTTGGATATTAAAATAATTTTAAATGATTTAGTAATATCATTTGTTATAATAATGAGATAATAATAAATAATAGAATTCAAAATAAAGTAATTCAAATAAGAAATAACTCTTTATTTCTTATCTTTATTCCAAATACATTTCTATTTTACAATAATAAACTCATCAAACCAATATGGGGTTCAGTACAATAAGGGAATTAACACAAATGGAATTCAAATAATAAACTATTACATAATTGTTACAAAAAGAATAAAATAAGATATTATAAAACTCTTTCAAAAGAATCAAATAGATATTACAATGAAACTCTACTTATATATCTAAAACTATACTAAATCTTGAACACCAGATCCTGTACCTGCAACAAAATTCAAAACAGACAAAAAAAGGTTAGTTATTAGAATACTCTCAGTGGAGAGCAGTGAGGTGCACTACTCATATTACATCATTGGGTATTATTGAAGGGGCAAGTTTCACCAATATGAAAGAATTGCTCTTTCATAATAAATAAGCCACATGTTAGATTTTAATAGCAAGTAAGAGGGGCAAGTTTCACCAGGTAAGTAACATGTAAATGGGTCAAAAGGTAAAACACCTCATCAATCTGATCCAAATCATGTACCAAGCAGACAGGCAGCACAAGCACCTAAATGCATGGTGAGAGCTATCAACATAGCAGTAGCAGCTACACAAGCAAAAGGAAAGAGCCCAGTCATGGCAAGGCTCACAGCAACACCTTTTCACTTCAAACACCAAACCAGGAGCACACTAAGCTTAGCAAGAGCCAAGCAAACCATCAGCCCAACCACACACAAGATCATCCTAGTATTCACCAGATGGTGACATAAGGAGGTGGTGGATCAGGTGGACAGCAAAGGCAAGATCAAGGCCAAGTTTATAGGAACGAGAAGGAGAAGGCCAAGCTCAAGCTAGCAGCACCATCAGCAAGATCTAGCCATCCAAATGAACCAGCCACAACAATAGCAAAACTAACAGTTGTGGTGAGTAAAATAAAACCATCACATGATCCTATCATCTTCTTAACACCAAGATTCATATGTTGTTTCATATCTAGATCTCTCAGAAATCACCCAAGTGGGGTGAATCCATCACAGATAAACCTTTACATAAAAAGTATGCTTAACATTTTACAAGTCAAGACAGGATCTTAGGCCAGCATCATAGATCCTAGATATGATAGCTTTAGAGGTCCCAACCTTTAATAAGGTAGAGGTCCCTATGTTTGCAATGCTAGTCCCTGGATCAATAGCTAGCATCCATAGTTAAGATGTAATATCAAGAAACAAAGGTCATAAAACAACTTTATAACCAGGAATAATATAAATCATTACATCTTACATAGCTCATTTGGCTATCTCATTACAATGCAGCAGAAATAACTATATAGCATGGAGTCCTTCATCGTCAAAGTGCCACAGGCAATCATGTTGGTTGTATACTTGTAATCCTAATCAACACACTTCACTAACATCAAACAAACCTGCAACATAATAAGTTACAGCCACAAGGGTCAATACATTTGAATTGTATTGGAAATTGATATTATCGTAGAGTAGTGGTATCTATCATCTATATGCATTTGGCTAAGTGGAGCTTAGGCTTGCTTTGCTCAAAATAGATTTTCCTTATCATTTGAAAACACTAAGTTTTTGTTTGTCAAAATCACCCAAGGCATCTACCAATCCTTGATTGAAGATCCTTTAACCCTTGTTCAACCACAAGTTTTTAACTTAGAAATTGGGATGAGGAGATTCTTGATAGCTTCCATGTCTTGATGCTCAAATTTTCCATTGCCAGGGACATGGCTAAGTAATTAGATTTTACTCTCTCGAGAGGTGGTGCACTTTCCCCACAAGACTCGACATGCATCGAGACAAGATCTTTCAGAAGCCTTCCCTTAGACCAAAATGGACGTGTTCCAACCTATCATCTCCTATCACCAACTGTTCATTTGGCTAAGTTATTGAAACCTATATGATCCAGGCAGAGCCCATAATGCCAAGTGGCTGCACTTGAAGCTTCTCAACATTTGACATCTCAAATCTCTTTGTTCTTGGGTGGCATTCCACAAGTGTGATACACAAGGTTCACCAGTCCCCTGGCCTTGTGTAACCACTCAACATAAATCTATCCTTTCCATTCCACCCAGGTGATCCATTCATATAGTTGTTTTATTAAACAAAACACAAGTCCTTGACTTAGAAATATTCCATAGCATGAATATAATCCACCCTTGTTTTCTACTAGCTAGGCTAAGCATGATAGTAGTAGGAATCTTAACTTAGGGAAAATCCTACTAAGGTTTCATCTACTAGGATTTTCCCATGGCATAGTCAACACATAGAAAATTCCATGCAAGTCCTACTTAGAAATATCACTAATGCATAGTGGAAATAATGGGACAAAAGTATGAAGCACCACTTGCCTTATTGGTAGAGAATATAGGTTCACTCCTTGATCTTGCAATAGCCACACTCTTCAAATTCCACTACAATTCAATCAAGGCACAAATTCAATCTACCATTCAAGCAATTCATCACATAGAATAATAAAACAAAGCAATGCGTGCAAGCATGCTAAGGATTGTTTTATTTGGAAAAGTGGTTTATAATAGGTTATAAACATTATAAAACACCTATTGGTCATTTATAAAGGTGGCAAAACCATTTGATATAAAATTTGTGAAAATGGCCATTTGAAACATTCGTGTTTTGCTAGAAATGATTTAAATCAAAGTAACAATTTCTAGTGTTTGACAAATATATTATTAAACATTAGTGTTTTAAGGTCAAGTGTTTAATATTAAAACCATTTGCAAAAGGTTTTACTTATAAACCATTTTTATACCAAAGCAATATTTTATTTTGTTGGAAATACCTTTAAGCAAAGTAATAATTTTATAGGGTTCACCAAATATATTTTTAAATCCTAAAACTTGGTGTTTAGAGTCAGAGAGTTTAATTCAAATCATTTTCCAAAGGTTTTACTCAAAAAAACATTTTTAAACCATAATCAATATTTTTATTTAGCTAAAAATGCTTTTATTCAAAGATTTATTCTTTAGCTTCACAAAATACACTTTTAAATCTATAAATTGGTTTCTATGGTTAGTAGGTCCAAAACAATCCATTTAAAAAGGATTTTACCCCAAAAACATTTTTAAAATGAATTTTATAATCAAAATAGGCCTACACATGTTTCTGTAAAAACAACCTATTTCACAGAAGCAAAACATTAAACAAAGGGCATGGTTGCAAAGTATCTATTTTGCTGATTCAATTTATATTAAATTTGTAAAATTTGGACGTATATATTTAAAGTTATGATTTTTGCAAAATCGAATATCTAATAGAATGTTTCTGTATTTAAATCTAAACACGTGCCACGCGTCGTGTTTTCATTCATTGGTACCCGTTCGCACGGATCGGCCTACGCGGTGCGTTGGATCTAATTAGATCTGTGCGGCTCAGATGGATTCGTACCCCTTCAGGTTATTTCTAATCTCACGCGTCTGATCTAGATCTAAAGGCCCATATCGCATAAACCAAGAACGGGCGGCTGGCGGCGGTGGCTAGCGGCGGAGCGGTCAGACGAAGACGGAGCTGGCGTTACAGGAAGCGAGAGGGGGAGATAAATAGCTCACCAGACTCGCCGTGATGTGCTGGTTCTCGAGGTGGTCGCCATTTGTCGAGGGGCGCACGGGGATTGCTCGCTGGAGTTTCTCTCTGGCTCGGGCACGCACTGTTGAAGACGGTGGCGAGGCTACCGTGCACGCCAAAGAAAAAGGATGGTACTGTTAGATGGGCAGAGTCGTGGCGAGTACGCACATGTGAGAGAGGAGGAGAGGGGAGGTCAGAAGGTACCAGTAGTGTTCGTCGGTGCGAAGGCAGATGGTGGCGCTGCTCTAGCAAAGAGGTTGCCGAGGTTACAGAGCACGCACGGGTGAGCTAGTAGTACTTGGGTGTGCGCCTGGCGATGGGGAGTAGTATTGTGGAGGCTAGGGAGCAAGGGGAGGCGGGGAGCGACCGAAATCATCGCCGGAGTGCGTCGGAGGCCGCGACGGTGCAAGCGAAAATGGGGACAGCCTGGGGGGCAGAGAGGGGACAATGTCTGGGGGAAATGGATAGAAGAGGGAGGAGATTTAGCGTGCGTGGTCTCCGGGCGGATTCAGTGCAGCGTTATGACGAATTTAATTGGCGGAATCAACTTCAGAAACGGTGAGGAGGGGAGGAACTGGTCGTGGCGGGTGAAAACGATGACTGAAAGGTAGGGTCCCTTCGTCAGCGTTAGTGAGAGAGGAAGGGTGGGGTCCGGTCGTCAGGGACAGTGCGGGTGCGTTAGTGAGTAGGAAAACGTTTCGCGTGGATAGCGGGAGTGGGCTGGTTGCTGGGCATGCTGGGCTTAGCTGGGTTGGGCTGGTTTCTTTCCTATTTTTTTCTTCTCTGTTTTATTTTTCCTTTTTTTTGTTTTCATTTTCTGTTTTGAATTTTGTTCAAATAATTCCAACACTATTTGAATTCATACCTTTACCAAACTTTCAGTAGGTTTTAATGTTGTTTAATCATGTATTTTAAATACCATTTTAGGAATAAATTTTTTATTCTTTTATGGTTTATATTTTATTTAAATTAGGCACTTGCCTTTATTCAAATAAGATTTTAAATATAATTTCAACTCTTATTTGAATTCAAATTTTTATCAAAACCTTTTTCAGTAGGTTTTATTTATTCAGTAGGGTGTTAAATAATTCATTTTGAATTGTTTGATATATTTTTAATATGATTTATTAATCATTTAAATTGAGCACTTGTCTTCATTCAACTAAAATCCAATATGGTTTTAATCCAATATAAATTTTATTTCAAATAATTCTTTGAGTTCCATTTAAGTTAATTAAATAACTTTTATTCTACTTGGGCAAATTCCAATTATTATTTTCCCATGATTTAATCAATCATTTACTTTAGGGATTTTTGTCTTTATTAGAATATAATTGGAATAGGATTTAATTCCATATACTTTTATTTTGAATATTCTTT
The DNA here is from genome assembly GCA_023614405.1 of Avena insularis. NCBI lineage: Eukaryota > Viridiplantae > Streptophyta > Magnoliopsida > Poales > Poaceae > Avena > Avena insularis. Next base: position 157,809,185 of record CM042695.1, on the reverse strand, counting down.
ATCCCTTTATTTCATTTGGATTTGGATTATCTTTGTTTGATTATGGATTTGGCCAAGATTTAATTTGGCTTTTAAATATTCCTTATTTTTTTATTTCTTTCTTTATCTTATAAAATCCATATCTTTTTATTTAAAGATCCAAACTTGGTGATTCCAATTTGTATAATATTATTTGATATTGGCTTATCCTTTTAAATCGCTTTAGGATTATTTTACTCAAAATTTTGGTATGGATTTTAGATAGGAGATTTATTAGCTTTGGAAATTATTTCCTTTTATCTTAATAAATTCATAAGTTTTTATCTATGGTTCCAAATTGAATAAAATCAATTTCTATGGCTTTATAATATTTTTATTTATCATTCTTGATCATTTATAAATGTTTGTTGCTAAATTTTTATATGGACCAAATCCATAGTCTTTGAGATATCTTGGGAATGATTTTCTTCCATTAAGGTTTTGGGTTCTGGTTTATTTTTCCCAAGTTTGAATTACAAGGTACATTCATTGATGAATGCATTTCTCTTGATTTGAATTTTGTTGGTTTCCCTTTTATTCAAAGTTTGTTCAAGATGGGTTTTAATGTTTCCATTTAGAAATAAAAAGTTTCTTTTCACCCTAAATTTCAACAATTATTTATTTTGTTTATTTATTTTTCACATTTCAAAATTTGGAAAATTTTGGGATGTGACAATAGCTAAATCATATATTCCAACATGTACATAGCATAGCTTATGAATTCTGGGCACATCTCCTAGTGGAGTAGCACCTCAGAATTCATAAATCCTATGAATCAATATGAACCATGAGCACCTCAACCATCTTAGCCAAAAGGATTCAAGATCCAGTAACTAATGATAATACTAGAACATTTCTTTTAGGGACAACAAGATAGGAAACTAGTTCCTATGCCTCAGACCAACATCATAGGCAGAAACGATTAAGAAGAAGATTCCAACTTAACTTTGATTCAAATCCAAAACTAAGCATCAATAAAATCAAGCCAGTAGTAGAACCTAAACTTATGTACTATTATTAAGATGTTGTCATAAAGCTAGATTCTAAATCAAGCAGATCCATTATTTAGCTTGCATAAGTAAACCTGTAATATCATCTTCCTGGAATTTAACTAGGAATCATCATCAAGACTATATCTATCCACATAATCAGGGTATCACTATAATCACATTATTACCCTAATTCTGAGTATAATCCCACAAGTGAGAGCTCAACAATTCAGTGGGTAATCACTGACAGTATCACTGTCAGTACTAATATTTTGACAGTGGTGAACTCACAAATCACCAAAACCACTAGTAAAACTCCACAGTAGCATTACCATTTTGGCCATACACAACAATCAATTGGAAGCAATACTATAATGTCACTAGCATCATATAATCAAATGAGAACAGTGAGCAATTTAGTATTTGATCACAATCCTCATTAGTCATCACCATTAGTTCTAGTTCATCATGTACAACTAAATAGAGGGAGGAACCCTAGAACAGGATATGAACCCTAATTAGGGATGCACAACAGAGACACACATCATAGCTCAGGAGGGGCAGAAGATAGCAATCACAAGGGGGAGATCAAAATCAAACTCACCGAAGGTCCTCGCTATAGTATAGAAGAGGAAGAAGAGGGGCCTACGGACACGGTGGCACGGGGAGCACCCCAAGGGGCACTACAACCCGCACCAAGCCGAGGAGGTGGCCACAACAGCACTTTAGGACGAGCAGCGCCACCACTGCAACATACAAACACCCCACTCACCACTGGAGCAGCGGCGGAGGCATCACCGGCACAACTCCATACCCTAGGGTTCGGGATGGAGCCAGCCTGGCCACAGAAGAGCCCCAAATCCAAATAGAATTGGAAAAGATGAAGGAGCGGGGTAGACAACTACATCATGCACCACAACGGCGGCTAGAGAGGACCATGGCGGCGGGAATCGCATGGCGGCAGTGTCGGCGACCACGGGGTCGAGGAAGAAGAAAAGGAGAGAACGAGAGAGAGAGTGGAGGTTGTGTATAGGGTCGATAGGACCAGTACCACTTTGGGGTGGTATTTGGACCAGGCCAATTGGGCCAAGATGGGCCCAAATAGCCCAATGGGTTACCCAAACCCTAAAAGGGATTTTAATAATTAAGTAAAAGACAAAAATACCCATAGACCTCAATAAATCCTAGAAAATAAAATAAAAGCCTTAAAAATACAAACAATATATTTTTAGATTCATAATAAATTAACCTATTAAATTAAATTAAGAAACAATTTTTAATAAATAAATTTTTGGTTAAATATTTTATAATATGTATATTCCTTATGGAATTTTATAAAAATCAAGAAAATACATAAAAATAAGTAAAAATGACTTTTATCATATATAGTTATTATAGTATTTTAGAAAATACTAAATTAACATTTAATATACCAAAATAAAATCTTCTTAATTAAAAATGCTTATTCTTAAAAATAATTATTAAGTAAATAAATATAAGAGTTAAAATTAAATATAAAAATTAGTTTTCAACTCCATTAACAACATATTACATTATAAAAATAGTGAATATAATATTTATAAAATATTAAGGATATTCCTTAAAATGGATTTCTTAATTACCTAAAGAAATTCCAGAAAACTAAAATATTGGGTAAAACACATAAAGAAAATAAATAACAAATAATGCATTACATTACTATGCATATTCATTTTTGCTTCTTTAAATAGTGTCCTTACCGTGCAATAATGATGTTTTGTAGACATAGAAGCTCAAGGTCCAGTGCAAGCATCCGACTTCACTACCTTGCAATCACAAGGCAAGTTCATCACTTTCTCATGTCCTTTGAAGAGTCTTTATCAAAGTATTTATAACTTGTGTGTTATCATCTATGATTCAAGGAAAGAAAATATTATTTTCTCAAATAAATAAATTGTTGATATCATCCTAAGTGATGATATGGATTAAGGGGGCAATAGAACTTAAGATTCTATTTGCAACACGGATAATCACCTAGGGATTTACATCCCATGACATCAGTGATTCTAGCGCCATATATAACGTGTTAACCATGAGATTTGGAATGGGACGGAGATGTCAGTTGTATCCTTTTCCTTTTGTACGGGGGCAAGACGACCTTAACGTGATGTTCTGATTCCTTGTTCGGATCCAACATATGGGTGGGCACCCTTAGGCCCCACGCTTTTGGTGTCTAGATTATTTATGAGTGGCTGTCGGAGGTATAGCCGGACCTATATGGTACTTACCAAGGACATCACCAGCTCACAGAGTCTTTGGGAACTCATCAGGGTTTTAGCCTGCCCAAAAGGGGGCTTAACGTAGGTTAGCCAGCCCCAAAGGTTCGTGCATACATGCGGGGTCGCAGAAAGGGCAGTGATTGTCTTGGATCACCTACTGGGCCCCACACCATGGAATTGTGGACGGGAAAGTATGCCCGATTGTGCAACAAGGTGTTTATCTCTCATGGGTAAAGTAATGCACCTCTGTAGAGTGTAAGAATTGTAACTTGTTACTCCCTATTCCGGGAAGGAGCTACGAACGCGGCAGGAAAGGAACTCCCTGAAAGTTCTGGTCAACCTGTGAAGGCTGATGGGCATAGTTTTAAAAATAAAATCAATCTTTCAAGAAATATTTATGAAAACTGCATAGTGCCAAGGACTAATAGTCCGAGGTGGTAGATAGAGCATCAAACTTCCCACCTTGCATATAATGAACTTGCTGGGTAACGTTATTACTCACCCTTTCCTTTGATCCCCTGCTTAGACTCTGAGGATCCAGAAGATACCCTAATGTATGCAGCTGAGAGCCAAGAGGAGGTCTACTACGAGGAGCCAGATCTATCCGGTGTTGTAGAAGGGGTGGACTACGACATCGTCTATGGAGGAGAGCGCGATGAGTCAGAATAACTGCCTTAGTTATTAGTAACCAATTGAGCCGAGCAACATGAACAATATATAATAATAAGTTGTTGAGCTCGATTCAGAGTTGAAGTTGTCACTTTAAAACTTCCGCTGAAACACTTTATACCTGGTTTGTAAGTTGAATCTTTTGAAGTCTTGAACTTCTGGTATTGTAATAATAATAATGTGTGTATGTTTGTAATATGGACCCACAATGTTTCTGTTGTACCACTCTGAGGGATGTGATATTTATGGAACAGTGTTCTATGGATGTCATGTCAACGACTATAGTGTACTACACATGCAGTGGTATGCTGGGTCACTGCATTAATGTTGGTAAGTTGACCTATGTGCTGGATGCACCACTGGGTGACCCGCCTGTAGATGATGCTACCGATGAGGTGAAAAATGTTTACCTCACTCGGAAGAATCAATACTCCACAGTTTAGTGTGCCATCTTGTATAGTTTGGAATCGGAGCTTCAGAAGCGCTTTGAGAACCGCGACCCTCATGATATTGTAAATGAGCTCAAAATGATATTTGAGACTCAGGCAGCCATGGAAAGCTATGAAGCCTCCGAGAAGTTCTTTAAGTGCAAGATGGAAGAGGGAAGCTCCGTTAGCGAGCATGTGCTTAAAATGTCTGGGCACGCGAATAAACTCGCAGATTTGGGCATAACGATTCCTAATGCATTGAGTATTCATCATGTCCTCCAATCATTGCCACCTAGTTACAAGAACTTTGTGATAAACTACAACATGCAGCACATGGATAAGTCATTGCCTAAACTATTCTCCATGTTGAAGTTTGTGGAAGTGGAGATCAAGAAAGAGATCCAAGTGTTGATGTTCAATAAGACCACCAATTTCAAGAAGCAAGGCAAGCCTAAGAAGAAGGGTAACTTCAAGAAGGGTGGCAAGACATCTGCCGCACCTACTAAGAAGCCCAAGGCTGGTCCTAAGCCTGATTCAAAGTGCTTTTACTGGAAGCATAATGGCCCCAAGTACCTGGAAGATCTGAAGAACGACAACAACAAGAAGAAATGTATATTCGATATACATGTTATTGATGTGTATCTTACTAGTAGTCGTAGTAGTGCCTGGGTATTTGATACTAGTCCGGTTTCTCATATTTGTAACTCGAAACATGTGTTGCAGAATAAGCGAAGACTAGCAGAGACGAGGTGACGATGCATGTTGGAAATGGCTCCAAGGTTGATGTGATCGCCGTTGGCACGCTCCCTCTTCATCTACTGTCGGGATTAGTTTTAAGTCTAAATAATTGTTATTTGGTGCGTGCGTTAAGCATGAACATTATATATGGATCTTTTTTATTGCGAGACGGTTACTCGTTTAAGTCCGAGAATAATGGTTATTCAATTTATATGAGTAATATCTTTTATGGTCATGCACCTGAGATGGATGGTCTATTACTATTGAATATCGATAGTAGTGATACACATGTTCATAATATAGATGCTAAACGAATGAAATTGAATGATAATTCCACATATATGTGGCACTGCCGTCTTGGTCACATTGGAGTGAAGCACATGAAGAAACTCCATTCTGATGGACTTCTTGAATGACTTTATTTTGAATCACTTGAAAGATGCGAAGCATGTCTGATGGGAAGATGACTAAGACTCCATTTTCTGGCATAATGGAGCGAGCTACGGACTTATTGGAAATCATACATACCGATATGTGCGGTCCAATGAGTGTGGCATCACGCTGTGGTTATCGTTATGTTCTTACTTTCACGGAAGACTTGATTAGATATGAGTATATCTATTTCATGAAACATAAGTCCGAAACTTTCGAGAAGTTTAAGGAATTTCAAAGTGAAGTAGAGAATCAACATAACAAGACGATTAAGTTTCTGCAATCTGATCGTGGAGGTGAGTATCTAAGTTACGAGTTTGGCATGCATTTGAGGAAATGCGGAATTCTTTCACAGTTGACACTATCCGGAACACCACAGCATAATGGTGTGTCCGAACATCGTAATCGAACTCTTTTAGATATGGTATGTTCCAAATGACACCATATGAATTGTGGTTTAGGAATAAACCTTAGTTGTTGTTCCTTAAAATTTGTGGTTGCGAAGCTTATGTAAAGAATTTACATCCCGACAAGCTTGAACCCAAAGTGGAGAAATGCGTCTTACTAGGATACCCTAAAGAAATAATTGGGTATACCTTCTATCATAGATCCGAATGAAAAGTTTTTGTTGCCAAGAATGGATCCTTTCTTGAGAAGGAGTTTCTATCAAAAGAAGTGACTGGAAGGAAAGTAGAACTCGATGAGGTTGTTGAACCTTCTCTCGGATTTGAGAGTAGTGCAGCACCGGAAGATGTTCATGTGCCGCTTGCACCAATAATAGACGAAGCTAATGATAATGATCATGAAACTTTGAATGAAGTTACTACTGAACCTCGCAGGTCAAAGAGGGTTCGTAACACTCTAGATTGGTATGATCCTATTATGAATGTCATGTTGGTGGACAAACACCGGCGACCCTGCAACATATGAGGAATCAATGATGAGCCCAGATTTCAACAAATGGCATGAAGCCATGAAATCCGGGATTGTATCCATGTACAAAAACCAAGTGTGGACTTTGGTGGACTTACTAGATGGCCGCAAGGCTGTCGAGAACAAATGGATTTTCAAGAAGAAAACAAATGATGATGGTAATGTCACTGTCTATAAAGCTCGATTTGTCGCGAAAGGGTTCCGAAAAATTCAAGGAGTTAACTACGATGAGATTTTCTCACCGGTAGCGAAGCTAAAGTCTGTGAGGATTTTGTTAGCAATCGCTGCATATTACGATTATGAGATATGGCAGATGGATGTCAAAACGGCATTCCTCAATGGTAACATTGAATAAGAGTTGTATATGGTACAACCCAAAGGTTTTGTCGATCCTAAAGATGTTAACAAGGTATGCAAACTTCAATGGTCCATTTATGGATTGAAGCAAGCATCCCAGAGCTGGAATCAACATTTTGTTAAGGTGATCAAAACTTTGGATTTATTAAAACTTATGGACAAGCTTGTATTTATAAGAAAGTGAGTGGGAGCTCTGTAGCATTCCTAGTACTATATGTGGATGACATATTGTTGATTGGGAATGATATAGAGCTTCTTAAAATTTTCAAAGACTTTTTGAATAATAGTTTTTCAATGAAGGATCTTGGCGAAGCTGCATACATTTTAGGCGTCAAGATTTATAGAGCTAGATCAATACGCTTAATAGCGCTTTCACAAAGTACATACTTGGACAAGGTTCTAAAGAATTTTGGAATGGAAGAAAGCAAGAAAGAGATCTTGCCCGTGTTGCCCAATATGACCTTGAGTAAAACTCAAAGTCTAGCTACGACAGAAGATAGAGATAGGATGAGCAAGACCCCCTATGCCTCAGCCATAGGTTCTATCATGTATGGCATGCTGTGTACAAGACCAGATATTGCATATGCTGTTAATTTGACTAGCATATATCAAAGTGATCCAGGAGTGGATCACTGGATAGCGGTTAAAAATATCCTAAAGTACTTGAAAAGGACTAAGTATATGGTACTTTATTATGGAGGTGATGAAGAGCTCGTTGCAAATGGTTACACCAATGCTAGTTGGAACACCGATCCGTATGACTCTAAGTCACAGTTTGGATACATATTTACTTTGAATGGTGCAGGAGTGAGCTAGAGGAGTGATAAGCAAAGCGTTGTGGCGAGATCTTCAACTGAATCAGAATACATAGCTGCTTTAGAGGCTTCACAAGAGGCGATATGGACGAAGGAGTTCATTACGGAGCTTGGTATGGCTCCTAGTGCGTTGGACCCGATGGCCATCTACTGTGACCACTTGGGTGCATAACAGAACGCCAACACCAGAACGCCATGGGTGTTAGGTATATTATCATGTAATCTATATTATTGACTCTACTGCAAGTGGGAGACTATTGGAGATATGCCCAAGAGGCAATAATAAAAATGGTTATTATTATATCTTTGTGTTTATGATGAATGTTTGCATAACATGCTATAATTTTATTAACCGGAAACATTAATATTTGTGTGTTTTGTAAACATAAAAGAGTCCCTAGTAAGCCTCTTGTTAAACTAGCTTGGTGATTAATAGATGATCACGGTTTCTTGATCATGGACATTAGATGTTATTAATAACAAGATCATGTCATTAGGAGAATGACATGATGGACACACTCCTATAGTTAGAATAGCATAAGATCGAGTCATTTAGAGTTCATTTGCCACAAGCTTTCAAATACATAGTAACCTAATCCTTCGTCCATGAGATCATGTTAATCACCATCACCGGATGGAAACTTTGATGACATCAAACACCACTTTCATAACTGGGTGGTTATAAAGGTGGCATTAGGTATTTTGAAAGTATGTGTTGAAGAACATGGATCAAGAGTGGGATTTGTCCATCCATATGACGGATAGATATACTCTAGCCCTCTCGGTGTAATGTCATCCAATTGGCTTGCAAGAATGTGACTAGGTCGCAAGGGATGTCATATCACGGAACAAGTAAAGAGTACTTATCTGTAACGAGGTTTAACTAGGTATAGAGATACCAACGATCAAACCTCAGATAAGTAAACTATCGCGCGACAAAGGGGATCGGTATCGTATGTAAATGGTTCATTCGATCATGAAGTCATCATAGAAATATGTGGGAGCCATATGGATTTATAGATCCCTCTATTGGTTATTGATCGTAGAGGTGTCTTGATCATGTATGCATAGTTCATGAATCATAGGGAGACACACTTAAGGATTCGATGTTGTTTAAGTAGATATGAAATATGAGTTGGATACTGAATGTTGTTCGGAGTCTCATATTGGATCCAGGACATCACGAGGATATCTGGAATGGTCCGGAGAATAAGATTCATATAAGGAAAGTCAATTTCCGGGGTTCGGAAATGTTTTCGGTGTTTTGACCAAAAACTTCTAGAATGTTCTAGAAGTTCCACCACCCCGGGAGAGGGCACCTAGGATGCGGCATGCCCTGGGGGGCTAGCCGCATCATGCCCAAGGGCAACTTGGCCAAGGACTAGGAAGAAGGGGTCAAACCCTAGTTTGAAAAGTCAAATCCTAGTTTGAAAACTCAAATCCTAGTTTGGGAAGGAAAGGGAAAACTTGGAGGGTAAGTTTCCACCTCTTCCCTTCCTAGCCGAGTTGGGGAGGAACTCTCTGAAAGACCATTTATGCCTTTCATATTGATTTGATGTTTGTTGACAACACTTGGATAGATTTAATCTGTTGTTAAATGTTTTAGGTTTATCAGCTACATTATTGTAATTTTTACGTAAGGAAAAAGAGCTCCCCAGGATCAATTTTGTACAGAAGTCAAAGTCATGCCAGACTGTTCGTCTAAGATGCGTCGGAGTGTCCGGCCTCGCCGGATTGTCCGGCCTGATTCTGCCGGAGTGTCCGGCACTAGGGAATCGCCAGATTTTCTTTGCCCGGTGTGGACAGTCTGTATTCCCTATCGGACACCACCCGGACACTTGCGGGACACTGGCCGGAAATTCTGCCAAACCAGAGTGTCCAGTTGTAGTCACCTAGAGTGTCTCGTTGGGCCGGACTATCTGGCTGACTTTTGCCGGACTGTCCGTGGTAAGTGGCACCCAATGGCACTAATTCCTGGAGCCCTATATAAAGGCCCCTTCTTCTACCTTGGGAGCTTCTCGACCAGGTCAAGAACAGCATCACTACTTGAGCCACCAAATCCACAAGATCTCTTCACTCAACCATCCAAAGTCATTGATCTTTGATGAATTGAAGGAGGATGCCTTGATCTATAGCTTCACCAAGAGAGATCTTCATTTCCATGTAAGGTTCCCAACCTTTAATAAGGTAGAGATCCCTGTGTTTACAATGCTAGTCCCTGGATCAATAGCTAGCATCCACAGTAAAGATGTAATATCAAGAAACAAAGGTCATAATACAACTTTATAACCAGGAATAAAATAAATTATTACATCTTACATAGCTCATTTGGCTATCTGATTACAATGCAGCAGAATATAACAATAGCATGGGGTCCTTCATCTTCAAAGTTCCACAGGCATACATGTTGGTTGTAGACTTGTAATCCTAATCATTAAACTTCACTAATATCAAACAAACCTGCAACATAACAAGTTACAGCCACAAGGGTCAATACATTTGAATTGTATTGGCAAGTGATACTATGGTAGTATAGTGGAGTCTATCATCTATATGCAGTTGGCTAAGTGGAGCTTAGGCTTGCTTTGCTCAAAATAGATTTTCCCTTATCATTTGAAAACACTAAGTTTTTGTTTGTCAAAAATCACCCAAGGCATCTCCCAATAGAAATTGGTGATCCTTCAACCCTTGTTCAACCACAAGTTTTTAACTTAGAAATTGGGATGATGAGATTCTTGATAGCTTCCATGTCTTGATGCTCAAATTGTCCATTACCGGGGACACGGCTAAGTACTTAGATTTTACACTTTGCAGAGGTGGTGCACTTTCCCCACAAGACTCGACATGCATCGAGACAAGATCTTTCAGAAGCCTTCCCTTAGACCAGAATGGACGCGTTCCAACCTATCATCCCCTACCACCAACTCTCCATTTGGCTAAGTTATTGCAACCTATATGATCCAGGCAGAGCCCATAATGCCAAGTGGCTGCACTTGAAGCTTCTCAACATTTGACATCTCAAATCTCTTTGTTCCTGGGTGGCTTTCCACAAGTGAGATACCAAGTTTTCCCCAGTATACTGGACTTGGTGATGCCCAAGTTTTCCCCAGCATACTGGACTTGCGTAACCACTCAACACAAACCATTCTTTCCATTCCACCCAGGTGATTCATTTACTTAGTTGTTTTATTAAACAAAACACAAGTCCTTGACTTAGAAATATTCCATAGCATGAATATAAACCACCCTTGTTTTCTACTAGCTAAGCTAAGCATGATAGTAGTAGGAACCTTAACTTAGGAAAATTCTACTAAGATTTCATCTACTAGGATTTCCCATGGAATAGTTTATACTTAGCAAAATTACATGCATGTCCTACTTAGAAATATCACTAATGCATAGTGAAAATAATGGGACAAAAGTATGAAGCACCACTTGCCATTTTGGTAGAGAGTATAAGTTCACTCCTTGATCATTGAAATGTTCACACACTTCAAATCACTACAATTCAATCAAGCAAACAATATTTCAATCTACCATTCAAGCAATTCATCACATAAAATGTTAGAAACAAAACAATGCATGTAAGCATGCCAAGATTGTTTATTTGAGAAAGTGGTTTATAATAGGTCATAAACATTTGGAAACACCTATTGGTCATTTTATAAAGTGGCAAAACCATTTGCAAAAGTTTTCACTTCATAAACCATTTTTAAACCAAGTCATTATTTTATGTGGTGAAGAAATGCTTTTAATAAGGCAACATTCTTTAGAGTTCACAAAATATGTTTTCAAACCATAAAACCTTGTGTTTAGGGTCAAGAGTTTATTTCCAAAACATTTCCCAAAGGTTTTCCTCCAAAATCATTTTTTAACAACTAAACCATATTTTTATTTGACTAGAAATGGTTTAAATCAAAGATTTATTCTTTTGCTTCACCAAATACATTTTTGAAACCACCAATTGATTCCTAGGGTTAGTAGGTTCAAAACAAACCATTTGCCAAGGATTTTATCCCCAAAATCATTTTAGAACAATTTTTATATTCTAATCAAGCATATATAACTTTCTGCAAAAACAAATAATTTAACATAATCATTTTACTAAAAAAAGGGCATGGTTGTCTAGGTCTTGTCTTGCTGAATCCATTGATATAAAATTTGCAAAATTTGGACGTGTAGATTAAAAGTTATAAATTTTGCAAAATTGAACATCTAATAGGAAAGTTTCTGGTTTTTTTTAAACAGGCAGAGGCCACGTGTCGTGTTCTTTCTTATGCAGTGGCCGCGAGTCTAGGAAGCGAGGGAGTGAAAGGAGACGCTCACCGGGTTCGCCGTGGCGTGGGGAAGCTCAAGGTTCTCACGAGAAGGCAAGGGCGCATGGTGGTGGCGTGGATTCCTCGCCGGAGTTCACGAAGGCGTCGGGTTCGGTCAGTCGTCGTCAAGGGCGACGCTACGGAGCACAAAAAGACAAAGTAAGAACGCCATTAGCTGCGCACGAGGTTGGCGATCATGCGTGCATCATCGAGAGGAAGAAAGGCGGTCAGCACTCACCGGGAAAAGTTGACGCAGCGGAGGTAGATGCCGGCGACGTTCAGTTGAGGTGGTTGCCCATGTTCTGGGTCATGCGCGGGCTAGTTGAGGATGCAGAGAGAAGCGGCAGGGTCTGGGGGTCACGCTCAGGTGCTCGAGGAGGCGAGGGGCGGCAGGGTTTGGCCGGAATTGTCGCCGGAGCTTGTCGGAGATAGGGGGTCGTCGCGAGCAATACGGGCAGCCTGAGGGCTCCGGTGGGGTGGCGTCTGGGGGGAAAGAGGGAGAAGAGGGAGGCGTTTAAGGGGGCATCATTGTAGAGAGGGATTAATCGGCCGTTTAACGCGAATTGAAGGGCGCAATCACGACAGAAACAGCAACGAGGTTTGGGGATGAATGGGTCACGGGGTTGACGACGAGGTGAGCTGGCGGTGGGGTCTGTTGTCAGCGTGAGGGAGAGAGGGGAAGTGGGTCCAGGTCGTCAGCGACGCCGTGGGTCAAAACTTGAGTGAAAACGTTTCGCTGCGAGTGGGGTGGAAAGGTGGTCTTGCTGGGCCTTGTTGGGCTGTCCGCTTAGTTCATTTTTTTGTACTGTTTTGTTTTTCTTTTTCCATTTCTTATTTCTGTTTTGATTTTGCTTAATTAATTCAAACATCAATTTGAATTCAAATTTCTCTCCAACTTTGTGAGGATTCAAACATTGTTTAATAATTCATTCCGAAGTCAAAACTTAGAATAAATAATTTATTCTTTTTAGGGTCCCTTAATTATTTAAAATAGGCCTTTGCATTACTTCATATAAGACTTAAAATATTTTTAATCCTTATTTAAATTCCATCCTTCCTCAAAACCTTTTCAGTAAGTTTTTATTTACTTAGTAGGGTGTCAAATAATTCATCCTGAATTATTTGGAAAGTATTTAATATGATTTATAAATCATTTGAATTGGGTATTTGTTTTAATTCCAATGGAATTAAATTTAGTTTTAATTCCCTAAATTTTATTTGGAAGTTTTCTTTAATCTTATTTAAGTTGAATTAACCCACTTTTATTTCACTTGGGTAAATTCCAAAATACCATTTTCCCATGAATTATATAATTATTCTTATTAGAGGTTTGCCTTTATTCCAATAGGATATGATTTATGCCATTTTATTTTATTTTGGAAATTCTTTATCCTTTTATTTTATTTGGATTTGGATTATAATTCATTCCATTTGCTTATGGATTTGGCCAAGATTTGATTTGGTCTTTAAATATTCTTTATTTAATATTTCTTTCTTCATCTTATAAAATCCATATCTTTTTATTTAGAGATCCAAACTTGGTGATTCCAATTTGTAAAATCTTATTTAATATTTATTTATCCCTTTAAATATCTTTAGGATTATTTGGTCACCATTTTGTATGGATTTTAGATAATTGCTTTATTAGCTTTGGAAATTACTTTTCCTAATCTTATTATATTCATAAGATTTTATCTATGGTTCCAAATTAAGTGAAACCAATTTATATGATTTTCTATTTGTCACTCTTGATCATTTTGAAATGTTTGTTGAATTTTTTTTATATGGATCAAATCCATAGGCTTGGACATAACTTGGAAATGATTTTTATTCCATTAGGGTTTAGGGTTTGGATTTATTTTCCAAGTGTTTAAATTTCCAGATACATTCATTGAGGAATGCATTTCTCTAGATTTGAATTTAGTTAGATTCAAACTTTATCCAAAGTTTGTTCAAGATGGGATTTTTAAGTTTCCACTTAAAAACAAAAGTTTCTTTTCACCCTGATTTTCAACAATAATTTTATTTTCTTTATTTATTTTTCACATTACAAGATTTGGAAAATCTTGGGATGTGACAGGCTACCACCCTTAAAATAAATCTCGTCCCGAGATTTGGGGAGACTATCGGTTACAAGTTGGCTCAAAGCAACTAGGGTACTACCACCCTTAAAATTTCCAACTAAATTACATCTTGGCTTGCTTGGGATCTTGTTGAAATCTCTCTGGACAAACATCTGTATAGTGTCCTTTGTTTCCACACTTGAAACATGTGACAAGGCTGAGATCCTTCATAGGCTTTATCTTGTGCTTCATATTTTCTGGACAATTGCTTGCATAATGTCCTTGGTTACCACAATTGTAACATGTGATAAGATTGAGTTCATCACGTATCTTATGTGGACAAGTTGCTACATAATGGCCTAACTCTTTGCAGTTGTTGCACCACACTTGGCTAATTTCCTTATACTTCTTCTTTTCTGGACATTCATTGGCATAGTGTCCCATTTCTTTGCAATGACCACATTGCACATGGCTTTTGTCCTTCTTTTTCTTGGGTTTCTCCAAAGTTAAGAGTGCTTCTAATTCATGTTCTTCATATGTTATCTCAAAGGTAGGAAAGTTTCCTGGTCTCCTTGACCTTCTCTTATTCCTTGGATAATACATATGTCTCCTATTTGGTCCTTTAAATTGGGTCATATTGCTGGGAGGTACAAGCTGAGATTTTACTTTGTCTTCATCCTTCTTGGTAGACTTGGCTCTCTCATGGTAGTCTGCAATCAGTTGTTGCACTCCACCTTGTTTCCTTTGTTGAACTATGGAGTAGATGGGGCATTGGATAGGGACATGATTATTTCCTTCACATAAGTAACAAGTAGCTTGAGATGTGGGGCATTGGTTAACTGGATGTTTCTCTTCACAATTGGGGCATTGATCTTCATGCTCCTTGGAAGTGTGATCCTTGTCTCCACAAATATTGCAAGCTTGGGTTCCTTCTAGAATATCATCACTTTCATCCTTGTTGTCACAAGCTCCTTGGGAAGAGTTTTCTCCCATGTTGATCATTTGAGTAGCCATCCCTTGCAACAATTGGGATTGAGTTTCCAAAACTTTTTGCATGGTTGGGTCTAACTCATTGTTGTTGGCTAAAAACTGAGTTGTCACTTGGTTCAACTGGGTTTGTCTTGCTAGCAGTTGATATCTCATGTTGATCTCTTGGTTGTTGTTGTCACCATCCTTGATGTTGGAGTTTCTTGGAGAAGTCATCTGTTTGGGTTGGTTTAGGATTAGAATAGGCAAAATATTTCTAAGGAATAATTCTAATCACACACATCACTATTCACTCAAGTAATGTGCAAGCAATCACCAACAAGCATTCCACTCAAACAACAAGTTTCAAGCATATTTTTAGGCAACCAAAAATATTTTTGTTACACCACATAAGTTGGTGGGTTTGACTTAAACTAAATATGGTGGTTCATCTATATGGTTCACTTGAAATCATTCCATCCTTCTTGGTTGATTCTTCTTACATGAGATCATGGTTTCTTTGGAACAATTCTTGGTCACAAAACTTTAAAGTGATCATGGTTCCTTCTAAGTTGTATTCCCTTAGTCTTCAATTCTTGAGTAACATTTCTTGTCTCACTTGTAGTCCTTATTGATATCCAAGGTTGAAGTCCTTGTTGAGAATAAGGTTGAAATCATTTGAAGATGTTGAAGTCATTAGAGTTGATGAAGTCCTTTGCACATGGTGAAGTCTTTGGCCATGGGAAAGGCTTTACCCATCAAGTTGTAATAGAAGAGATGTAGAGTCAAAACCAAAATGGTTGAGGAAAGACTTTACAAGATTGTTTGTAAATAAGTTTTGGAACAAATACAACTCCTATTTTTCTAAGGGGTTTGTCCAATCCTAGGTTTACAAATCCTACAGGCAACACAATGCTCTGATACCATCTGTAAGGTTCCCAACCTTTAATAAGGTAGAGATCCCTGTGTTTACAATGCTAGTCCCTGGATCAATAGATAGCATCCACAGTTAAGATGTAATATCAATAAACAAAGGTCATAATACAACTTTATAACCAGGAATAAAATAAATTATTACATCTTACATAGCTCATTTGGCTATCTGATTACAATGCAGCAGAATATAACAATAGCATGGGGTCCTTCATCTTCAAAGTTCCACAGGCATACATGTTGGTTGTAGACTTGTAATCCTAATCATTAAACTTCACTAATATCAAACAAACCTGCAACATAACAATTTACAGCCACAAGGGTCAATATATTTGAATTGTATTGGCAAGTGATACTATGGTAGTATAGTGGAGTCTATCATCTATATGCAGTTGGCTAAGTGGAGCTTAGGCTTGCTTTGCTCAAAATAGATTTTCCCTTATCATTTGAAAACACTAAGTTTTTGTTTGTCAAAAATCACCCAAGGCATCTCCCAATAGAAATTGGTGATCCTTCAACCCTTGTTCAACCACAAGTTTTTAACTTAGAAATTGGGATGATGAGATTCTTGATAGCTTCCATGTCTTGATGCTCAAATTGTCCATTACCGGGGACACGGCTAAGTACTTAGATTTTACACTTTGCAGAGGTGGTGCACTTTCCCCACAAGACTCGACATGCATCGAGACAAGATCTTTCAGAAGCCTTCCCTTAGACCAGAATGGACGCGTTCCAACCTATCATCCCCTACCACCAACTCTCCATTTGGCTAAGTTATTGCAACCTATATGATCCAGGCAGAGCCCATAATGCCAAGTGGTTGCACTTGAAGCTTCTCAACATTTGACATCTCAAATCTCTTTGTTCCTGGGTGGCTTTCCACAAGTGAGATACCAAGTTTTCCCCAGTATACTGGACTTGGTGATGCCCAAGTTTTCCCCAGCATACTGGACTTGCGTAACCACTCAACACAAACCATTCTTTCCATTCCACCCAGGTGATTCATTTACTTAGTTGTTTTATTAAACAAAACACAAGTCCTTGACTTAGAAATATTCCATAGCATGAATATAAACCACCCTTGTTTTCTACTAGCTAAGCTAAGCATGATAGTAGTAGGAACCTTAACTTAGGAAAATTCTACTAAGGTTTCATCTACTAGGATTTCCCATGGAATAGTTTATACTTAGCAAAATTACATGCATGTCCTACTTAGAAATATCACTAATGCATAGTGAAAATAATGGGACAAAAGTATGAAGCACCACTTGCCTTTTTGGTAGAGAGTATAAGTTCACTCCTTGATCATTGAAATGTTCACACACTTCAAATCACTACAATTCAATCAAGCAAACAATATTTCAATCTACCATTCAAGCAATTCATCACATAAAATGTTAGAAACAAAACAATGCATGTAAGCATGCCAAGATTGTTTATTTGAGAAAGTGGTTTATAATAGGTCATAAACATTTGGAAACACCTATTGGTCATTTTATAAAGTGGCAAAACCATTTGCAAAAGTTTTCACTTCATAAACCATTTTTAAACCAAGTCATTATTTTATGTGGTGAAGAAATGCTTTTAATAAGGCAACATTCTTTAGAGTTCACAAAATATGTTTTCAAACCATAAAACCTTGTGTTTAGGGTCAAGAGTTTATTTCCAAAACATTTCCCAAAGGTTTTCCTCCAAAATCATTTTTAACAACTAAACCATATTTTTATTTGACTAGAAATGGTTTAAATCAAAGATTTATTCTTTTGCTTCACCAAATACATTTTTGAAACCACCAATTGATTCCTAGGGTTAGTAGGTTCAAAACAAACCATTTTCCAAGGATTTTATCCCCAAAATCATTTTAGAACAATTTTTATATTCTAATTAAGCATATATAAGTTTCTGCAAAAACAAACAATTTAACAGAATCATTTTACTAAACAAAGGGCATGGTTGTCTAGGGCTTGTCTTGCTGAATCCATTGATATAAAATTTGCAAAATTTGGACGTGCAGATTAAAAGTTATAAATTTTGCAAAATTGAACATCTAATAGGAAAGTTTCTGGTTTTTTTTTTAAAACAGGCAGAGGCCACGTGTCGTGTTCTTATTCGCCTGTACCGCTTCGGTTGGATCGAGCCTCCTGGGCCGTTAGATTTAAGTTGCATCGCACGGCACAGAGGCACTACTTACCCTTTCGTTCACGTTCTATCCTAATCGTCAGATCAAGATCGGACGGCGCGCAGCATGTTTGCCAAAGATGGGCGGCGCTGGCGGCGGCTGGTGGCGGCGGCGTGTCTGGTGGCGGTGGTTCGGTGAGTCTAGGAAGCGACGGAGTGAAAGGAGACGCTCACCGGGTTCGCCGTGGCGTGGGGAAGCTCAAGGTGCTCACGAGAAGGCAAGGGGCGCATGGTGGTGGCGTGCATTCCTCACCGGAGTTCACGAAGGCGTCGGGTTCGGTCAGTCATCGTCGAGGGCGATGCTACGGAGCACAAAAAGACAAAGTAAGAACGGCATTAGCTGCGCACGAGGTTGGCGATCATGCGTGCATCATCGAGAGGAAGAACGGCGGTCAGCACTCACCGGGAAAAGTTGACGGAGCGGAGGCAGACGCCGGCGATGTTCAGTTGAGGTGGTTGCCCATGTTCTGGGTCACGCACGGGCTAGTTGAGGATGCAGAGAGAAACGACAGGGTCTGGGGTCACGATCGGGTGCTCGAGGAGGCGAGGGGCGGCAGGGTTTGGCCGGAATTGTCGCCGGAGCTTGTCGGAGACAGGGGGGTCGTCGCGAGCAATACGGGCACCCTGAGGGCTCCGGTGGGGTGGCGTCTGGGGGGAAAGAGGGAGAAGAGGGAGGCGTTTAAGAGGGCGTCGTTGTAGCGAGGGATTAATCGGCCGTTTAACCCGAATTGAAGGGCGCAATCACGACAGAAACAACAGCGAGGTTTGGGGATGAATGGGTCGCGGGGTTGACGACGAGGTGAGCTGGCGGTGGGGTCCATTGTCAGCGTGAGGGAGAGAGGGGAAGTGGGTCCAGGTCGTCAGCGACGCCGTGGGTCAAAACTTGAGTGAAAATGTTTCGCTGCGGGTGGGGTGGGAAGGTGGGCTTGATGGGCCTTGTTGGGCTGGCCGCTTAGTTCATTTTTTTTGTACTGTTTTGTTTTTCTTTTTCCATTTCTTATTTCTGTTTTGATTTTGCTTAATTAATTCAAACATCAATTTGAATTCAAATTTCTCTCCAACTTTGTGAGGATTCAAACATTGTTTAATAATTCATTCCGAAGTCAAAATTTAGAATAAATAATTGTTTAATCTTATTTAAGTTGAATTAACCCACTTTTATTTCACTTTGGTAAATTCCAAAATACCATTTTCCCATGAATTATATAATTATTCTTATTAGAGGTTTGCCTTTATTCCAATAGGATTTGATTTATGCCATTTTATTTTATTTTGGAAATTCTTTATCCTTTTATTTTATTTGGATTTGGATTATAATTCATTCCATTTGCTTATGGACTTGGCCAAGATTTGAAGTGGTCTTTAAATATTCTTTATTTAATATTTCTTTCTTCATCTTATAAAATCCATATCTTTTTATTTAGAGATCCAAACTTGGTGATTCCAATTTGTAAAATCTTATTTAATATTTATTTATCCCTTTAAATATCTTTAGGATTATTTGCTCACCATTTTGTAGGGATTTTAGATAAGTGCTTTATTAGCTTTGGAAATTACTTTTCCTGATCTTATTATATTCATAAGATTTTATCTATGGTTCCAAATTAAGTGAAACCAATTTATATAATTTTATATTTGTCACTCTTGATCATTTTGAAATGTTTGTTGACAAATTTTTATATGGATCAAATCCATAGGCTTGGAGATAACTTGGAAATGATTTTTATTCCATTAGGGTTTAGGGTTTGGATTTATTTTCCAAGTGTTTAAATTTCCAGATACATTCATTGAGGAATGCATTTCTCTAGATTTGAATTTAGTTAGATTCAAACTTTATCCAAAGTTTGTTCAAGATGGGATTTTTAAGTTTCCATTTAAAAACAAAAGTTTCTTTTCACCCTGATTTTCAACAATAATTTTATTTTGTTTATTTATTTTTCACATTACAAGATTTGGAAAATCATTCCCCCTCATTCACTTGAGGGCCCCTTGCTCTAGTGTTTCTTTGGAAACCCTAGCTTTTGATTTGGTTCTTACAATCTTGTCTTTGATTGTTTCATAGCTTGCTTGTATTCGGGAGCCTCCAATTAGATTGTGGATATGTGCCTCGAACTTTTTGTAAAGGTGTCGGCTTCCACCTCGAAGGTTTCCGTTATAGTGGAAGAGGTGAATAGAACCCTTTGGGGTGAAGTTCATCAGAGAACAAGGGATGCCTCTTGTGGTGTTGGTGGTTTGAAACCACCCTCTCTCCAAATGTAAACGTACTTCCCCTCAAAAGGAAGGAACTATGGGAAATAAACCCTTGTGTCTCTGTGTGCTCCACTTTGGTTACTTCTATCCTTTACAACACTTTACTTATCTTGTTCTTGCTTAATGTATGTGCTATATTGACATATAGGTAAATTCACCTTAGTTTCATAATCCAGAGAATTTACCTTTTGTTTCAAACCCTAATTTGAAAAAGAGTAAAATTTGAAGTAGCACCTATTCACCCCCCCCCCCCTCTAGGTGCCCATACGATCCTTTTAATTGGTATCAGAGCCTCGGCTCTTTATTTGGGCTTTACCTCCTAAGAGTAAATGGGTAGCAAAGGGGATGAGGTAGGGGATGATGATAGTACCACGGTGTCCATGGCGGACCTCAAGAATTTGGAAACAAACTTGAGATCCACCTTGGGAAACGAGATCAAACAATTGCGTGATCTATTCGAGCAATTTGTTAAAGCCTCATCTCCTCCCTCATCTCAAGGGGGACTACCACCACCCCCAAATGTGAATGCCTCGTTATCACCTATGGTTGTGGTCGTGGGGGAAAATGAAAACACTAATCCCTCCACCAAAAATTATGGTGGGAAGGGAGAGCACCATGAGGCTCAAGGAGGTACTCTCCCGACCCTCCAATTCCTCACACTCATATAAACAATAGAGGAGACCCACCTAAGCTTGTTGCATCTACTTTTGCTCTATGGCAATCACTAATGAAATCTCATGTGCGCAGCTCTTGTATTGAGTTATGGAATATCATTGAAGAAGGACTCTGTATTGCGGATCCAACCAACTTGACAAGAAGAGAAGTTGTCAATAGTCAACTCAATGCCACCTCTTTGCACATGATTCAACAAGGATTGGGTACAAAATATTACCCTCACATTGAACACCTCAACACCGCCAGGGAAGCTTGGGATGCTCTCACGGAGCTATATGTTGGAAATAGGAGCATGAGAAGGAACCGGTATGATGCACTAAGCAATGAAGTCGAAGGCTTCTATATGTAGGATGGTGAAGATCATGAAGACATGTATCGAAGGCTCAAGTCCACTGCCACCGCCTTTAGGAATGTGGGTGCCTCACATGTGGATGATGCTTGGATAAAAAGGAAATATGTGAGTGCACACATGCCCTTTGAGCCCACTTACTTGAAGAGCCTACAAGGAAGACACAACTACCATCTCGTGACCTCCAATGAATTTATGCAAGAGATGGCCTCTTTCAAGGTTGCCGCCAAGAATGCCAAAGATGCCCGTTCTCGAGCCCTTGTAATGAGCAATGGTGTCAACCTTGCCTTAAAGGCCAAAGTTGTGGAGTATGTGGATGAAGACAAAAGTGATGAAGGCTTATCTAGGAGACATCCCGATGATGTCAAGATTGCTCATGGTGAATATATGGCCTTCTATGCTAATTTTTTTTGGAAAGATCCCGCCAAGGCCAAGATGGAAATGCAACGAAGAAGAAACCCAAATGGGAGAAGAGACAATGTCACTAAATTGAGAACTTGATTCAATTGTGGTGACCGCTATCACTTTGTGGTGGGTTGTCCCTATGAGAAAAGATAAGATCATGGGGGTAAACTTGTGTTGAAGAAAACCTCCAAAGCCCCTTTCAAGAAACCCTTCATCAATAAGAATCCCACCAACAAGAATTTGGGTGAAATTGTCTTGATCACTCATGAAGAATTCTCCTCCGACAATGAACATGATGAAGAGAAAACATAAAGTGGTGTGGCTAATCTTTCCACTACTTCTACCCCCACATTCTCCCTCTTCGACTCCCCAAATGATCATATCTCCAACAAGAACGCCACTTTCCTTATGGCAAGAGGAATGGAGGTATTATCATCGTCACACCCCTCCTCCTTGGTTGATGATGAATTTGATGATGAGATATCTCTTGAGGTTAAAAAGGAATTAGTTGCTTTTGATGAGTTCATGAATAACTTGCAAGGGGAACACAAGAGACATTTTGTGGACCTCCTAGATCAACTAGCTCACACACAAGAGCTTCTTGATGAGAGATGCAAACTAGGGAGAGAGTATATGATTGAGGTAGAAGCTCTAAATAATGCTCTAGAAGAAGAACAAGAGACTAGGATGTCTCTTGAACTAAAACTTGAAGGGCTTAATGGGGCAAATGACCTAATTGTTAATAGACTCATCAAGGAACGTGACCATGATATTGCTAAATATAAAAAGGCTAAAAAGGACAAGATTGAGTTTGGTGTTGTTCATGAAAAACTTTCCGAGGACTTTAGGATGCTTGACAAGGCTCACAAGGCCTTGGAGATTGAACTATTGTTACTCACAAAGTCTCTAAAAAGCTTCAAACTCAATTGACCAATACTTCTTCACCTAGTAGTTTCATTCCTTCTAGTTGTACAAATATACTTGAAGAAAATGCTAGGTTGAAGGGGGAGCTAGCTAAGGCCACCTTTCCCAAAGGAAACAAGTCCATTGATGACCTCTTGAGTAAGCAGAGGCCAAACGGTGAGAAAGGGGCATTGGATATGTCTCCAAATCCAAGAAGAAGAACAACAAGAAGAAGAATGCCAAGCCCACACAATAAAAAGACAAGGCCATTGTGGGTAGTAAGACCACAAGTGGCAAAACTATGTCTCATGATGACTTTGCGGGAAGTGCTAACCCTCACTATGTTTTAATGCGTGACTATTATGGTGATGTGTATGCACAATATGTTGGCCCATTTTATGGTTATATTGCTTGGTCTATCTGTGCTCCCAAGACCCTTGTTTCTAACAAAAGAGGACCCATTGAAAAATGGGTACCTAAAAACTAGTTTGATCTTTTGTAGACCTATGCTTCCGGAGGGTAAAAATGGGTGCTTGATAGTGGATGCACAAGTCATATGACCGTAAGCACATCTATTGTCAAGGAGTTGAGACCAAATGATGATCAAATATCCGTGACATATGCCGACAAGTCAAAGTCTAAGGTAATGGGTTTTGGCAAGGTTGTTGTTGCCCACGATATTACTCTCGTGGATTCCATGCTTGTTGAGACCCTTGGCTATAATTTACTTTCAGTACGTGATCTTGGAAAGATGGGCTTTGTCGTATTTATTTATAATGATATAGTGGTCCTCGTGTGGAGCAAGTCTCTAAAGGTCACTTTCGTTGGGTACGTCGAAAATGACTTGTATGTGTTGGACTTTTCAGGGAAAACCACTACAAGTGTGATGTGTGTCGTTGTATTGCCGACGAGTATGCCATGGAGAGGTCCTCACAGAGCGTGTTTAGAGACATGGGGTAAGGCGGAAGGTTGGCGGGTACGAGGTAATACAGCTTACCTAGGTTCATATCCCACGACGGTGGCGGAATCCTACTCCTGCTATAAATCACTATAACGGCAATACGCCGGGTTACAAGGATCGGTTCTCTATGCGTGATGTGAGTTTATTGATCCCCTAAAGGCTCCTCTAGGTCCGACTTATATAGTCACCAAATCCTAGGGTTACAGGGAAAGTCCTATCCGGACAGGTTACAGAGTCCTACACGGTATACAACTAGTCTAGCGTGTCTTGCACTCCAAGGCTCTGGGTACGTCGATGACTCCACCATAGCCTTCCTTAATCCGGCATGGTCCTCCCTTCTGGATCCATCTAAATGGGCCTCCCAGCAGGCCATGGGCCTTGCTACCAACTATGGGCCTCCCAGATTAACCGGATTAGAGACATGCAATGGTGATACCCATTTAGCATATCCCCAACAATGTGCTTATTCGGAAAGGTCGATGTGGGTTGGTTATGGCATCGCCGTCTAGCCCATGTAAACATGAGAAATTTGCAAATTCTCCACAAGGATGGCCATATTGTTTGACTAAAATAAAATGTTTGCTTTGCTAAAGACCGTGTTTGCAGGGCTTGTGTTGAAGGAAAGATGCATGATTCTCCCCACAAGCTGAAGAACTACATCAAGTCCAAGAGGATCTTGGAGCTCCTTCATGTGGATCTCTTTGTTCCTCCATCTAATGCTAGTCTTGGTGGGAAGAAATATTTTTTGGTGATTGTTGATGACTACTCAAGATACACATGGGTATATTTCTTCAAGTTGAAAAGTGAAACCCAAGAAAACTTCATTGACTTCATCAACATGGCTCAACGTGAACACAATGTCCCCGTGATGATAATAAGGAGTGACAACGGCACCGAGTTCAAGAACTACACCTTAAATGGATTTCTTAGTGATGAGGGAATAAAACATCAATATTCCGCTTCATATACCCCTCAACAAAATGGTGTAGCTGAGAGGAAGAACCGGACTCTTATTGATATGGCAAGGACCATGTTGGCGGAGTTTAAATCTCCATAAAAATTTTGGGCCAAAGCAATCTCCACCACATGCCATGCATCAAACCGTCTTTACCTCCACAAAGAATTGATCAAGACTCCATATGAAATTCTTACCGGTAACAAGCCCAATGTTTCATACTTCCGGGTGTACGGTTGTAAGTGTTTCTATCGCATAAAGGGTGTTTGGTTGTCCAAATTTGTTTCCAAAGAATTAGAGGGTATTTTTGTTGGCTATGATCTCGAGTCCCACACTTATAGAATCTATGATAAGCTCTCTGAAACTGTCATAGAATCTTGTAGTATGGTTTTCAAAGAATATGATGGTCCCCAAGGGCGTCGTGTTGATGTTTGTGATGTAGATGATGAAATGCCTCAGGATGCCATAGGAAGAATGGGTGCGGGATTCATCTGCCCCGTTGAGGAACCCCTTATGGCGGATCGAGAAGAACTATGCTCTACTCAAGTGGAGCCCTCATCTTCACAACATCAACAAGCTCCTTATGTCGAGGAGGACAATGACCCAAGCCAAATACAAGCTGTGGACCCTCAACAAGTTGATTAGGGAGAAACCTCTAGCCAGGAGGAGCTTGAGTCTCCATTCTCCAGAATGTCCAGCGCTGCTTAGTCTATTACACAAGGAAGATCTGTACAATCTACCATAAGATCAGCTCAACGCCTGTCTAGAAGTGTGTCTGATCAAGTCCAAGGTCAATCTTTTCCTCTTGATGAAGAGAATTATTCCGATGATGACCAAGATCAATGGTCAAGACGAGGACCAAAATGATGAAGAGATCCCCACAATAAACAACAATGAGATCGAAACTCTTCTCCAAGCTAGAGTGGATAGAATGTTGGAATTAAGAGACCACACTCTAGAGAATGTTGTTGGGGATCTAAGAAGAGGGATGTCCACTAGAGCTCAATTTAAGAGGTTTAGTGAACACCAAGCACACATTTCCATGATAGAACCAAAGAAAGTATGGGAAGCTCTTGAAGATTCAGATTGGTTGGAAGCAATGCACAAAGAGATCAACAACTTTGAGAGAAACAAAGTATGGAAGTTATTTGAAAAGCCAAAATATTGCCGCAATGTTATAGGCACCAAGTGGATATTCAAGAACAAGCATGATGAGCATGGAATTGTTGTAAGGAACAAGGCAAGATTGGTTGCACAAGGGTTCTATCAAATTGAAGGGATTCATTATGGAGAGACATATGCACCTATGGCTCACCTTGAGTCCATCTGTATCCTTCTTGCTTATGCAGCACATCACAACATTAAATTGCAACAAATGGATGTAGAAAGTGCATTTCTTAATGGTCCATTGCATGAGTTGGTATATGTGAAGCAACCCCCAGGGTTGGAGGATCCTAACTTCCCAAACCATGTCTACAAACTTGATAAGACCCTCTATGGGCTCAAACAAGCCCCACGCACTTGCTATGAGCACCTTAGAGAGTTGTTGTTAGACCATGGGTTTGAGGTTGGGAAAATCGATCCCACTCTTTTTACTAAGAACGTCAATGGGGAACTTTTTGTATGCCAAATATATGTTGATGATATTATCTTTGGCTCATGTAACAAAGCTTTTAATGATGAATTCTCAAAGCTTATGACTAATAGGTTCCGGATGTCTATGATGGGGGAATTGAGAGTATTTCTTGGTTTTGAGATCAAGAAAGTAAGAGGAGGAACATTCTTCAACCAAGCCAAGTATACTCAAGAGATTCAACATGAAAGATTTAAACAGAGCTCCTACTCCCATGGCAACAAAGACTCATCTCGAACTAAACCCAAATGGTAAAGATGTGGATCAAAAGGTATACCAGTCTATGATTGGTTCTTTGCTTTACCTTTGTGCATCTAGACCCGATATTGTGTTGAGTGTAGGAGTGTGTGCGTGTTATCGAGCGGATCCTAAAGAAAGTCATTTGATGGCGGTCAAGAGAATCTTTCGATATTTGGTTCATACCCCAAACTATGGTATTTGGTATCCTCGGGGCTCAACATTCTCTCTTTGTGGATACACGGACTCGGATTGGGATGGTGATAAGGATGATAGAAAATCAACCTCCGGGGCTTTCCAATTCCTTGGTAGGTCCTTGGTGTGTTGGTCTTATAAGAAGAAAAATTGTATATCTCTCTCCACTGCTGAAGCCGAGTATGTGGCAGTTGCTAGTGCTTGTACTCAATTTCTATGGATGAGGCAAACTTTAAAGGAATACGGTGTCCATTGTGACAAAGTGCCTCTTCTACGTGACAATGAAAGTGCTATCAAGATTTCCTACAACCCGGTGGATCACACAAGGATAAAGCATATTGAGATTTGTCATCGCTTCATTAGAGATCATGTTGCTCGAGGTGATATTGAGCTATCTTATGTATGAATCAAAGACCAAATTGCCGAAATTTTCACGAAGCCACTTGATGAAGCAAGATTTTGCTATTTGAGGAATGAACTAAATATCATAGATTCAAGGAGCTTGACTTGATCACCTTTCACACTCACCTATGTCTTGACTCTTATTTGGTTTAGGTGTAGGCATGGAGATAGGGGAGTGCGGTCCTAATACATTGGACTATCCCTCCCCCCATAATGCCAACATTAAATAAATTCAATTCTCTTAATACCATTTTGTGATATGTGAGCTTCATTGATGAGTAGTGGATATGAACCCAAGGATAATTCTTCGTGGTGTCATGCCACAAACTCTTACATGGTGGCCTCGGCCACCGCCCTCTTCTTATTGAAGAGTTGGTTCTTGGTTCGTTTTGTTTGGAACTTAATTTTGTCATCTCCTTAGATATCTTCGATTTCTTGGTTATTCACAGTACATCTTCTGAATACCAGGCCTACCCTCACCTGTAAACATGCTCCTCTTGCCACACATTTGTCCACCACTTGAAAACTGGGCTTTCTGGTCGTAGGGGGGCGGAATGTCCGCCCTGTACCAACCGGAGTGTCTGGACAGACCGGACTCTCCCCTTGATCCAGACCGGACATTCCAACCAGGCTAGACACTCTGGTGAAAATCACCCAGATAGTCTGGCCCCAGCAGTTTAGATCTGGTAAAATAGGTCGGGGAGAAGTGGACGGTTCACTCCTCCTTCTCCTCCCCGAATCCCTCTTGCACACAGGTTGCTGCCCCCGACCAAGAGCACCACCGAGAGGGATCCTCCACCTCGGATTCTGCCGTTGAGGCCGGCCATTACCTTCCCTTTGCCGCTGGGATCCTTTCCCCTCTGGTGAAGGTATCCATGGATGCTGGTATAGTGCCCCTCCTCTTCTCCATCTCTAGGATTTGGCCTAGATGAACTTTTTGGGGAAATGTATTACCTAGATCCATGGATACATCATATTTGTGTGCAACTCTCGCCCTTGTAGTAGTTCTAGCAATCCCAATCTACTCCAATTGAACACTCCCGCACTGCCCAAAAAATCGCCAAGGTTCCAGCCGGAATGTCCGGTGTGTATGGGCCTCACACCCCGGTCCAGCAGGAATGCCCGACGTGTACACACCGAGGCAAATTTTCTGGACAGTCCGGGGTTTTCAGCTAGTGCAGTTCTAGAATTACTTTGACTATTACTTTTTGTTTGAATCTCCAGGACAAATGTGATTACCCCATATGCTATCCTTCTACCCTGATCTCACAGGTAGTTCTCGTCCTCGCCGACCTCGGGCTGCTAAGAAGACTTGTCCTCGCAGTTTCTGATATGATGAAGAGCGAGACATTCATGTAGATCCTTCTGTGGTCAGAAAGGCTGCGCATGACCGTCTTGCAGCAAAGCAAGAAAAGGTTAGACAACTGAAAAGATATGAAGCCAAGCGCATGAAGTTTGAAGCATTGACTACTCTGGCATATTTGGGTACCGAGGAGTTTGTGGAGATGAGACTCCAGCAGTTCTACTCCTTGGAACGCACCTCGTCTGATGATTGCTTCTGGATAAATGAACAAGCCCAACTATTTTCTGAGTTGTTATGAGGGTTCAGGTCTCCTGTTTGTCCCATGCAGTGGTTGGATATCGAGAAGCTTCATTCTCACAGATACTTTGAGGGTGCTCTTTGGGTGACTGAGAATATTGGGTTGCACACCATCTTTCAGGTAAAAGAAGACTACAATGTTGAGTTGGTCCAGTAGTTCTATGCCATTGTGGTCTTCGGTTACACTACTGATATTACCCTTGAGTGTATGTCTGGCACTATCAGGTGTCGTTCCAACATGGTTCAGTTTGCACAAATCCTTGGATTGCCTTTCAATCCCAATGCTCCTAGTGGTCTTAGAATGCATGTACATGGACAAGCATATGACAAGAAGAGGCTGGCCCCGATTTACTATCAGCATGGTGTGGTTGTCCAAACCACCAATATTAAGCTCATCTACAACATTCTGCTTTGCATGTTCCACCACACCCTCACTCCCAAGGCTGTCAACAAGGATGAGATGAGAGGCGCTGAAGTCAATCTTATGGCACATGCTCACACGGTGTAAACTCATAGTCCAGATCATCCAGGTGGTGCTATTAATGTCATGGATTTCATCTATCAGGACTTGTACAAGTGCATCACTGATAAGAAGTGCCCCATGTTTGCTCCTTATGTGATGAAGCTCATTGCTTCTCACACTCCAGCAACTACCCTACTCTAAAATGATCTTGTTCCTCACCTTGCTGCCAAGCTATAGAGGAAGGGTGCCCCTACCACCAAGGACCCTCGAGGCTACCCTCCTGCTCAGGAAATCTTTGAGGATAATGAGATGGATGCTGATGCTACTGACAGTGATGATTCTGAGGAGGTGCGGGAGGTTGTGGCTCGTGGCCCTCACATGAAGTATGCTAGCAACACATATCGCTTCAACACCTCTAAGGAGGAAGTGCACAAGAAGGTGAAGAAGGCCTCGTAGTGGAAGAAGCTTCTCCTATGCCAAAACATTGACATTCGCCATGGACAATATGCTGCATACAAGGCTAACCGAAATATCATGAAGGAACTCAAGTAGATCAAAAAGCCCATGGATGTTGATCCTTCTCAGCAGCAGGCATCAGATGGCACTCTTTCTTATGGTCACTGGAGTCAGGGACGTGTGGACTGGTCCATGATTGAAGACGTGACTTCTTCTTCTCGCCCTCACGGCCAGAGCTCGACCCAGGATGATTATGATGATGAGGATGGTGATGACGATGAGGATGAGGATAAGGACGAGGATGAGGATGCCGAGGACGACAACTTCTGTTGCTAGAGTTGTCATGGGGAGCTTTAGTAGTGCTCTTTTCCCTTTTTGGCGTATTGATCCCAAAGGGGGAGAAGTAGCCCCTTATTAGGTTACTACGGGGGATTTGCATGGGTACACGAGCTTCACGTTATTTCGATTTGCCTCTTTGAAGCTTCATGTCTTTATCTTATTGGTTTGAGAACTATGTTGTGTTGAACTTCATTCTATGTGTTCTGTGTGTTAAGACATGCGTACCCGATTATGTTAAATACTATGTTATGCCTAGCTTATCTATCTAGTCTTTACTATATCATGTCATAACTTATTATCTACAAAATCTAGTGAGGATGTGATCCTAGGGTGTGTGGTCTTGTATTCAAATGCAAAGCTAAATTGGTCATACATCTAGGGGGAGCCTTACTATGTTTTGTAAATCTCCTATTGTGAAATTTATTACCTATCCTATATGAAAATCCTTGGGTTGTAATCAAACACCAAAAAGGGGGAGATTGAAAGGACATTTATGCCTTTCATATTGTTTTGATATTTGTTGACAACACTTGGATAGGTTTAATCTGTTGTTAAATGTTTCAGGTTTATCAGCTACATTATTGTAATTTGTATCTAAGGAAAAAGAGCTCCCCAGGATCAATTTTGTATGAAAGTCAAAGTCCCGCCGGACTGTCCGGCTGAGATGCGTCGGAGTGTCCGGCCTGATTCTGCCGGAGTGTCCGTCCCTGGGGAATCACCAGATTTTCTTCGCCCGGTGTGGACAGTCTGTATGCCCTATCGGACACCACCCGGACACTTGCCGGACACTGGCCGGAAATTCTTCCAGACCGAAGTGTTCGCTGTAGTCACCCGGAGTGTCCGGTTGGGCCGGACTGTCCGGCTGACTTTTCCCGGACTGTCCGGGGTAAGTGGCTCCCAACGACTCTAATTCCTGGGGCACTATATAAAGGCCCCTTCTTCTACATTGGGAGTTGCTCGACCAGGTCAAGAATAGCATCACTACTTGAGCCACCAAATCCACAAGATCTCTTCACTCAACCATCCAAAGTCATTGATCTTTGGAGAATAGAAGGAGGAGGCCTTGATCTATAGATTCACCAAGAGAGATCTTCATTTCCCCCTCATTCACTTGAGGGCGCCTTGCTCTAGTGTTTCTTTGGAAACCCTAGCTTTTGATTTGGTTCTTACAAGCTTGTCTTTGATTGTTTGACAGCTTGCTCGTATTCGGGAGCCTCCAATTAGGTTGTGGATGTGTGCCTTGAACTTGTTGTAAAGGTATTGTCTTCCACCTTGAAGGTTGTCGTTATAGTGGAAGAGGTGAATCGAACCCTTTGGGGTGAGGTTCATCGGAGAACAAGGGAGGTCTCTCGTGGTGTTGGTGGTTTGAAACCACCCCCTCTCCAAACATAGACGTACTTACCCTCAAAAGGAAGGAACTACGGGAAACAAACCCTTGTGTCTCCGTGTGCTCCACTCTGGTTACTTCTATCCTTTACCGCACTTTAATTATCTTGTTCTTGCTTAGTGTATGTGCTAGATTGACATATAGGTAAATTCACCTTAGTTGCATAATCTAGAGAATTTAACTTTTGTGTCAAACCCTAATTTGAAAAGGAGTAAAATTTGAAGTAGCACCTATTCACCCCCCCCCCTCTAGGTGCCCATACGATCCTTTCACTCTTCCCTTACTAGCCGAGTTGGGGGGAAACTCGGCTAGGGCAAGGAGATCCTTGGCCGCCGGCCCCTCTCCCATATAAGGAGGGGTAGGGCGACACCCCTTGGCCCCTTGTCCCTTGGCGCCTAAACCCTAGACGCCGCACCCCTCTCTTTCTCGCCCACCGTCCTGCTCCGACTTAGGCGAAGCCCTGAAATCTCTCCTCCACCACAACCACCACATCGTCGTGCTTTTGGGATTCTGAGGAGATCTACAACCTCCGTTGCCCTGCTGGAACAAGGGAGAGGAAGATCTTCATCGACTACCATACGTTTGACCGACTATGGAAGCGCTACCGGAACGTGGCGCCAGAAGGATCGTCTACGCAATCTTGAGATCGGCAAGTGATCGACTATATAAACCACAAGATCTGAATCCCATTAAATTATTTGGATCTATAAGGGTTAGTCCTCTACAATATCGTTGCGCTGATTTCGTAGATTAGACCTTGGTTTTGTGTGTTCCTGTGATAGAATTTTTTTGTTTTCCATGCTACGAACCCTACAACTCGAGTCTGAAGTAGATCATGTTGTTTTGTCCAAAGACAGTTAACTGACCCTGATATGTCGGCTGAGTCAGGCACACTTATCAACAATCCCTATGAACCAACACACTGACTCGAAACTTGTTAGAGTCTCTAGGCTGAGTCAGGCTGAGTCGGCTGAGTCAAGCACTCGAAAGACTTAAGAGTCTCCAGTCGAATCTATGATTCGAGTGAACACTTGGGGGCTACTAACATGGGTATGCCCTACGGGTGCCAAATGTTAGCCTACCCGGTGTCAGCCTAGCAGAGGCCCACGAGATTACCAACAATGGATGGCAAATCCTGGGAAGGATTCGGGTGACCAAGGCTGATGCAGCGCTGAGTTGATGTAGGAGCGCTTCGTTGGGAACCCCAAGAGCAAGGTGTGAAGCAGCACAGCAGCAAGTTTTCCCTCAGTAAGAAACCGATGTTATCGAACCAGTAGGAGCAAGGAAACATCACACAGGTGTTGCAAGCAACGCGGAGACCTGCACAACACAAACTCCAGACTTTGCCCCAACAAATCAGTGAGGTTGTCAAGCTCACCGGTTTTCTGTAACAAAGGATTAAACGTACCGTGTGGAAGGTAATGGTGGTTTTCATCAAGTAAACAAGTAACAGTGGAAGATGTATCAATGGTAAAGATTGGACCGGAGTCCATAGTTCACTAGAGGTGCTCTCCTTAGATAAACAACATGGCATGAAGGGTAAACAAATTACAGCAGGGCAATTGACAGGAACTGATCAAGGCATAACAATGAAACACGAGACAAAAAGATCCTATGAGATTCGATTGGGCAATACAACAATATACATAGACCGCCATCCAACTGCATCTATGACTAGAAGTCCACCTTCAGGTTATCATCCGAACCCCCTCCAGTATTAAGTTGCAAGCAACAGACAACTCCTTTAAGCAAAGTGTGTAAGGTAAATAGTCCACATGTTCCATGAACAAGAGACAGTTGTTTTCTCCCTAGTAGCAACAACACATCTACAACCGAAGAGATTATTGTCACTTCCCTTGGAAACTAGAGGCATGAACCCACTATCGAGCATAAATACCCCCTCTTGGAGTCACTAGCAACTACTTGGCCAAGATAGCTACTAACAACGGAGAGCATGCAAGATCACAAACAACACAGACATGATAGAATCATAAAGACAAAACCATTAATCAAACCAACATAATAATCTCAATATCCATCGGATCCCCGCAAACACAACATGCATGATTACAAATAGATTAGATCTTGATCATGAACGGAGCTCACAAGATCTATACATGAAAGCACAAAGGAGGAGATACAACCATCTAGCTACAACATGGACCCATAGTCCAAGGTGGAACTACTCATGCATCATACCGGAGAGAAGGCCTCCGGGATGATCTCCCCTCCGGCAGGGTGCCGGGAAGAACTTCAGATCCCCCCCCCCCGATCTAGGGACGATGGTGGCGGCGGCTATAGACGGTTTCGTGGAGATTTGATCGGGTGCTAAGGGTTTCTGCATCGGGGGCTTTTTATAGGCAAAGGGGGAGATCGAGGCGGCGGCCAGGGGCGCCAAACCATAGCCAGGCGTGGGGTGGGGCCCACCCACGCCTGGGGTGGGTCTGGACGCCCTGGCCAGCCCCTCCGGCTCCCCTCTGGTCTTCTTGTTCCCCACAGAAAGTAATTGACTTTGACGTTTGTGTCGTCCAATTCTGAAAATATTTCTTTACTAACTTTTTCGAAACCAAAAACAGCAGAAAACATGCATCTGGCACTATTGCAACTTGTTAATAGGTTAGTACCAGAAAACATGTAAAAAGCACCTCAAAGTGTAGACAAGTAAAGCAAAGTAGATACTAAACAAGCATGGAGCATGAAAAATTATAGATATGTTTCCGACGTATCAAAGGCCCATATGGATGCAAATTCTTGGAGAACACAGCTAGCTATAGGTAGAATTTCAAAGGGTCCAACCCTAATATATAACTAACTCTACCTACCCTGAGACCTGGCCTCCCCATATAAAGGCCAGGAGGGCACGGCGAGGAGGCTCTCTCAACTCTCATACCCTAGCATACACCACACTAGATCCAATCCGCGCACCCTTGTAACCTTTGATTCCGCCAACAATCAAGAACACACGAGCAGGAGTAGGGTTTTCCCTCTAGGGACCTGAACCTGGGTAAACCTCGTGTTGCGAATCTATTAGCTGTTCCGCGATTTCTAGCGTCCCCTCCTTCTCTAAAACCCAAGTCCATAACAATGGGCATTGACGAGTCGAACCCTCGTCACTTCCGCATACCCATATTTAGGAGAAATCAATGTAATAACCTTGCGAAGTATGCCGTCAACGCCTTCATGACGCCAAACAGCTCAACCACCCTACACGCGTCCCACACGCACGTGCGATCAACATCGATACTCCTCTGCACAATGTCAATGAGTCCCGCCATCCAACGCCACTTAAAACCACCGGGAGATATGTCGTGCGTAGCACCTACCGAACTAGACATGACTGAGCGTAGCACCTGATCGTTAGGCATGACTTGACATCTCCACTGGAGTCTCTAGGTAAAACGAAGCCGCTCTACCTCTTGCCACCTCCATCTAGCGCCTTCTCCAAAAAAAATACCTTCAAGAGGGATCACGACACCGAAAGCGCCATCAACCCATACCTAAGGTTTCCCTCAGAGTAGTCCAAGCGAGAAAGGCTATGGTTGCATAGAATATGCCTTCATCAAGGTAATGGCACATAGACATCGCCATTTCCCACCATGACCGGAGTTGGAGCTCGGTTTTCACTGGCAACCATGCCTCCCAAGCTCGATTGCATCTGTGACTAGATGTGGGATCCCTAGATCCGCCACAACTAGCCAATAGGACAACAAACTCTAGCTAGAAGGAAGTTAACACCGCCATGTCCAGGGCCACTACCCCGTAGTCCTTGTACTTCGAGAATAGCCGCACGTCAAGGAGCGCATCCACAAAACACCGCCAGAGATTAGCATCAAGAGCGATGAGGAGAAACTCCACCGCTGACGCCCACCGATGTGCCGCCTGCAGTAGTCCGCCTCCACGCCCAGGTGTTGCCGCCCCGTAGCACCACCACCGGAGCTGCCGGAGCATGCGCCTCCACCGCTCCTCATATCGGCCCTAAGGAAATTTTGTCGCTGCCATGTCGGACGGGCTTTTCCTAGTGACGTCTCCGGCGGCGACGGCGGGAGGCAGAGGCACCAGGAAGAGGGTGAGAGATGATGGGGGCGGGTGCTCCAGTGCGGTCCAACATGACCGCAGGGAGCGATCCTATTTTTTCACTGGGAATTACACCACATAACATCTCCCCCTCCCTTTTGAAATAGCTTGTCCTAGAGCTGGACCAATGAACAACCTCCACATCCCTAGCTGCATCCGGATCAATCGCTAGGATGGAGTGTTTCTGGAAGCGGTGGACAGGCACAAACAGTTCATCATAGTTTTGGTGTTTGTTGTTGTTTAGGATTTAGTGATTGAAATATATGCCCTAGAGTCAATAATAAATTGTATCATTCTATATTTCATGTTCATGATTAAGTTTATTATTCCGTGCTATAATTATATTAGTTCTAGATAATGTGTATTTGGAGGAAAACCCTAATGCATGTGTGGAACAATAAACACCAATAATGATATCCATAGTCATGCCTCTAATACTAGTACATATATCAACGATAGTTTTGGTTTTCTAACTATCGGCAAAATGGCAATGTGATTATGGAGTTGCCAATAATATATGTGATCAGATTTGTTGGAGAACAATGATGATGGATAGACCCAAACACGAGATATCATGAAACGCATCGTCAATATTTGTTACCGATAGTTTCTCACAAACAATGTACCGCCTTTACTAAAAATCATTTAACCACAAGACACATATGAAGTGGGTACTATAAGGATATAGAAAGATTATTTAAACGTTGCTCTTAACAAAGTGATCATAAAGTTGATACTTTCTCTTACCGGATGGTATGCCCATTATTCGCATGAGGTGCTTGCGGAAATTGCTACTCCTGACGATGGAGAGATACACTCTGGGTCCACTCATGTACTATGATGTTCTTCATCGTTTGACTGGACATGTGATCAAGTTGTTGAACACATGAACATCGATAGTGCGGTATGATTAAAGAGTATATACCAGGTAACAAGAATAACCTAGTGTTTCATATCGGGCAATGTAAAGTATATACAGAGCAATACGATATGTATCGGACATAATACAACGGTTCACACGATAAAGATCGTAGTGTTATTTGCGGGGGTTACTACATGTATCAAGACGCAAATAGTAATCATTGTCGCGAAATGAGTTCCGGACATGTACGCAAATATCTGAACCTATAGGGTCACACACTTAAGAGTTTAATGGCATTTAGAATATGAGTGTGAATGAAGATTTAGTAGAGAAGTAATTCCGAAGATGTTTGGAGTGTCTCGAAATATATCAGAGGTGTCTAGAATATTGCCGGGAGTGTCCGAAATAAGTTTGAGCATTAATGATATGAGATAAGGGTTCCGAGAGTGTCTCATATGGTCTCGGAATGGTTCTGAGAGGTCCCTAATGATCCTCAAAGTGTCTGGAATGGTCCTAGAGTGTCCGGAATGGTTCCAGGCATATATGGAAGGTTTTGAAAGGAGCAGAAGGTTCCGAAAGGTACCGGAACATCCCATTCCATCTTAGGATGTCTGGAAGGATCCATAATAGGTGCAACCACGTTGCCTTGAGGGTCAAGAAGATGTCCCTACCTCAATTTGGATAGGTCAAAGAAGCCAGTTTTGGATTAGGATTGGTTTGACCTATACCTACCGGAACTCGCTCAAACTTGTGGACTGGATTTAGGACGACCCAAGGGACCTTTAAACCTATAAAAGGGCACCAAGGGTGTCGTGGTGGTATCACGGCATATGCCATGGGTAGGCTAAAGTTGGGGCCGATGGACGTGGAGGAATCCGGGGAGGGATGATGCAGTGAAGACCGCACTCGTATGAACAAAGAGAAATGCAACGTATATTGGATTGAAGCTCTCAAGTGGAGATAACACCTCACTCTATACATCTAATCTCTTATAATCTTGCCATACTTGTGGCTACAATCATGCTCCTTGAGCTGTATCTCCTATGCTTCTACCTAGATCTCTCTGTGAGAGTAGAGGAAGAGGAAGAAGGAGAGCTCCTAGTGAGCAGAGAGGGGAGGAGCCCTTCCAGGGGCCTCTCCTAGAACGATCCCCCTGGTCCTCCTTATAAAGGGGAGCCCAGGGGACAAGTCTTGTTTCACACGTTTAGCATCTAGATGGCATATCCTGGGCATCTTCCAGAGATGCTGGGCATATGCCCTGGCATCTTTGGAGATGCCAGGCATATTCCCTAGCATCTTATTTGATGCCAAGAGCATATCCCTAGCATCTTGTTAGATGCCATAGGCATATTCCAATTGACGGGTGCCAGTCTGAGCCATGGGCGTCCCAAGACTGGCACGATTCTCGTGAACCTTGTCCTGAATAGATGGCGTGCTTTTGTAGAGGTTGGGGAAACATCTGGAGATAAATAAAAGGGGCCACAGGGCGAAATAACTTGGCCTGGATGCTCCCAGGCATGAGGTAATTCGGCCTGGCTAAAAACTGACTCGGCCTGGGAAATTAAGGCCCAAACTGGATCACAGATCAGCCCAGCCGAGTCAATGCTCAGGGCCCAGCCGGGCTCGGTCTGATTCGGCCCATAGAGCGGAGCTGGGAGACGCAGATACCCCGGGATGGGCCGCCGTGCTGGCCCACCCGGGTTGCTGGAGGCGGGGCGGAGGTCGGCCTGGCAGGAGTCCTGCGGTGGGCCGAATCTAGCCCACCCGGGCGACGTAACGTGAGGACGCTGGGGATCTGGCGATGGAGAGAATTGGCGGGGTCGACGAGGTGAAGCGGCGACGACCCGCGGTGGGCCGGATCCTTCCCACCTCGACCCACTCGGGGGGATCGATCGGGAGAGACTCCTGGCGACGAGGTGTGCAGGCGTGGAGGCGACTTGGCGGGAGCGAGGAGGAGTCCTGGCGGGCGCTGGCAGCTGGTTCGGCGGCAGTTCGGCCTGGTGGGCCGAACTGTCATTTGATTCGGCCCGTCGGTGCTGTTTGGACTAGGGCGAGTAGTGGGAGCAGGCCGAATTAAGTCTAGTTCGGCCCAGGTTCTCTTTTCCCTTTGGTTTCTTCTCCTTATGCCATACATCTCTATTTATGCATGCATATGTCTTTCATTGAATTGCACATTCTCTTATACAGATCCTTTTATACGTTAACTCTGGGGTACCCGGGGGTATATCCCCGACATTAGTCCCCGAGGCTATGTGGGACTCGCAGAGTCGCGCATAGGCTTCATATTAATTATATCCCCATAGTTGTTTTCCGACATACAACTTCTTTGTCATATATTTCTTGGTCGCATAGTCCTCTTGGGTAAGTTTGTGACTTTTGCCTTCTTGGGCTCTGCTCATAACCCTTTTGGGCAAGTTCTTTTGGGTTTCCGGCCTTCTTGGGCATTGGTCATAACCCCTTTGGGTAAGTTTCTGGACTTCTGGCCTTCATGGGCACTGGTCATAACCCTTTTGGGTAAGTTCTTGGACTTCTGGCCTTCTTGGGCACTGGTCATAACCCTTTTGGGTAAGTTCTTGGACTTCTGGCCTTCTTGGGCACTGGTCATAACCCTTTAGGGTAAGTTCTTGGAC
Organism: Avena insularis; assembly: GCA_023614405.1. Taxonomy (NCBI): domain Eukaryota; kingdom Viridiplantae; phylum Streptophyta; class Magnoliopsida; order Poales; family Poaceae; genus Avena; species Avena insularis. The sequence goes on along the minus strand of CM042695.1, from coordinate 157,770,316 downwards.
TTCTGGCCTTCTTGGGCACTGGTCATAACCCTTTTGGGTAAGTTTGTGACTTTGGCCTCCTTGGGGCACTGGTCATAACCCTTTTGGGTAAATTGTGAGTTCTGGTCTTATTGGGCACTGCTCTTTTAACCTCCTTGGGTAAATTGTGAGTTCTGGCCTTATTGGGCACTGCTCTTTTAACCTCATTGGGTAAGTTATGAGTTCTGGCCTTACTGGGCACTGCTCTTTTAACCTCTTTGGGTAATTTGTGAGTTCTGGCCTTATTGGGCACTGCTCTTTTAACCTCCTTGGGTAAATTGTGAGTTCTGGCCTTATTGGGCACTGCTCTTTTAACCTCATTGGGTAAGTTATGAGTTCTGGCCTTACTAGGCACTGCTCTTTTAACCTCTTTGGGTAATTTGTGAGTTCTGGCCTTATTGGGCACTGCTCTTTTAACCTCTTTGGGTAAGTTATTATCCGAGTCATCTGATTCCAAATCCAAGTTTCCTTACTCAAAATTGACTTTATGCCTAAGTCTGAGTCATCCAACTCAAATCCGAGTTACATGACTCAAATCCGGGTTAACTCATCCCAAATCCGAGTTACTTTACTCAATTTTGACTTTATGTCTTAAGTCTGAGTCATCTGACTCAAATCCGAGTTACATGACTCAATTCTGAGTTAACTCATCCCAAATCCGGGTTACTTTACTCAATTTTGACTTTATGTCTTAAGTCTGAGTCATCTGACTCAAATCCGAGTTATATGACTCAAATCCGAGTTAACTCATCCCAAATCCGCGTTACTTTACTCAAAATTGACTCTATGTCTTAAGTCTGAGTCATTTGACTCAAATCCGAGTTATATGACTCAAATCCGAGTTAACTCATCCCAAATCCGAGTTACTTTTCTCTAAATTGACTTTATGTCTTAAGTCTGAGTCACCTGACTCAAATCTGAGTTATATGACTCAAATACGAGTTAACTCATCCCAAATCCGAGTTACTTTACTGAAAATCGACTTTATGTCTTAAGTATGAGTCACCTGACTCAAATCCGAGTTACATGACTCAAATCCGAGTTAACTCATACCAAATCCGAGTTACTTTACTCAAAATTGACTCTATGTCTTAAGTCTGAGTCATTTGACTCAAATCCGAGTTATATGACTCAAATCCGAGTTAACTCATCCCAAATCCGAGTTACTTTTCTCTAAATTGACTTTATGTCTTAAGTCTGAGTCACCTGACTCAAATCCGAGTTATATGACTCAAATACGAGTTAACTCATCCCAAATCCGAGTTACTTTACTGAAAATTGACTTTATGTCTTAAGTCTGAGTCACCTGACTCAAATCCGAGTTATATGACTCAAATCCGAATCATCTATTTTCCACGATATAACTTGATTTGGCGTGATGACGATAATTTGCCTTTGATATGGATCCGAGATTAAGCTTTGGGATATGATAATAGGGCTAACCGCTGAGAGATCTGATTCGAGATGTAGATATGAGATATAGATTCGAGATATGATAAGCTGGCTAATAGCCATACAAGATATGGGATAACCCGGCAAGATGGTGAAATATCAATCCGAGTCATAACATAACCTGGCAATCCGGCGAACTGAATAAAGCTTCGGCCTGAATCAGAGATATGATTAGTACGTCGAGTCTTAATACCAATCCGAATTATAATACACCCTGGCAAGCTGAATCAAATGTTAGTCCGAATCAGAGACAATCTACTGAGCTGAGTTAAAGGTTAATTCAAAGCATAAACAAATTGACTTCAAGTTATATCCGAATAAACAATAAGATGGCTGGTAAGCTGAGTTAAAGGACAATCCAAAGCATAAATAAACTGACTCAAATTCTATCCGACTCAAAAGTAAGCTGACTCAAATTCTATCCGACTCAAAAGTAAGCTGACTCGAATTCTATCTAGATCATAAATAAGCTGATTCAACTTCTGTCCGAGTTATAAATAAGCTGGCTGGGGAGCTGAGTTACAGGGTAATACAAAGCATAAGTAAACTGACTCAAAATCTATCTGAATCACAAATAAGCAGGTTCAACTTATGGCCGAGTTATAAATAAGCTGGACTATGAGCTGAGTCACAGGGTAACCCAAAGCATAAATTAACTGACTCAAATTCTATCCGACTCAAAAGTAAGCTGACTCAAATTCTATCCGACTCAAAAGTAAGCTGACTCAAATTCTATCTGGATCATAAATAAGCTGATTCAACTTCTGTCCGAGTTATAAATAAGCTGGCTGGGGAGCTGAGTTACAGGGTAATCCAAAGCATAAGTAAACTGACTCAAAATCTATCTGAATCACAAATAAGCAGGTTCAACTTATGGCCGAGTTATAAATAAGTTGGCCTGTGAGCTGAGTCACAGGGTAACCCAAAGCATAAATTAACTGACTCAAAATCTATATGAATCACAAATAAGCTGATTCAACTTATGGCCGAGTTATAAATAAGCTGGTTGGAGTATAGATCTAAATCAACATAATGCTCTCTTAATCTAAAGGTGACTCTACGGATAAGTTGACTAGTCCCTGGGTTGAGTTATTTTCTCCCTGGGATGAAGGATTGAGTGTAGGTGGCTGAGTTACCTGGCACTTACAGTATACTTGGAGAAGTGTTTGGGTGAGTTTTGCTAGGTCATACCTGCCCTGCTGAGTTATTTGGTACTTACAGTAAGCTTGAAGTAGTGCTTGAGTCCTTCTTGCTGAGTCTTACCTGCTTTGATGAGTTAGACTTGGAGAGCCTCTGCGCTTACCTCTTTGTTCTCTGTTGGCTTGGTGAAGCTAAATGAGTCCTCAGAGGAAGAAAATTGATGAAGGTATTCCCGTCCGGATGGAGACCCAACCAACGCCACTAGAAGGCCCCACGGTGGGCGCCAAATGTCGTGGTGGTATCACGGCATATGCCATGGGTAGGCTAAAGTTGGGGCTGATGGACGTGGAGGAATCCGGGGAGGGATGATGCAGTGAAGACCGCACTCGTATGAACAAAGAGAAATGCAATGTATATTGGATTGAAGCTCTCAAGTGGAGATAACACCTCACTCTATACATCTAATCTCTTATAATCTTGCCATACTTGTGGCTACAATCATGCTCCTTGAGCTGTATCTCCTATGCTTCTACCTAGATCTCTCTGTGAGAGTAGAGGAAGAGGAAGAAGGAGAGCTCCTAGTGAGCAGAGAGGGGAGGAGCCCTTCCAGGGGCCTCTCCTAGAACGATCCCCCTGGTGCTCCTTATAAAGGGGAGCCCAGGGGACAAGTCTTGTTTCACACGTTTAGCATCTAGATGGCATATCCTGGGCATCTTCCAGAGATGCTGGGCATATGCACTGGCATCTTTGGAGATGCCAGGCATATTCCCTAGCATCTTATTTGATGCCAAGAGCATATCCCTAGCATCTTGTTAGATGCCATAGGCATATTCCAATTGACGGGTGCCAGTCTGAGCCATGGGCGTCCCAAGACTAGCACGATTCTCGTGAACCTTGTCCTGAATAGATGGCGTGCTTTTGTAGAGGTCGGGGAAACATCTGGAGATAAATAAAAGGGGCCACAGGGCGAAATAACTCGGACTGGATGCTCCCAGGCATGAGGTAATTCGGCCTGGCTAAAAACTGACACGGCCTGGGAAATTAAGGCCCAAACCGGATCACAGATCAGCCCAGCCGAGTCAATGCTCAGGGCCCAGCCGGGCTCGGTCTGATTCGGCCATAGGAGCCGGAGAGATTGAGATACTCGGGATGGGCCGCCGTGCTGGCCCACCCGGGTTGCTGGAGGCGGGGCGGAGGCCGGCCTGGCAGGAGTCCCGCGGTGGGCCGAATCTGGCCCACCCGGGCGACGTAACGTGAGGACGCTAGGGATCTGGCGACGGAGAGAATTGGCGGGGTCGACGAGGTGAAGCGGAGACGACCCGTGGTGGGTCGGATCCTTCCCACCTCGGCCCACTCGGGGGATCGATCGGGAGAGACTCCTGGCGACGAGGTGTGCAGGCGTGGAGGCGACTTGGCGGGAGCGAGGAGGAGTCCTGGCGGGCGCTGGCAGCTGGTTCGGCGGCAGTTCGGCCTGGTGGGCCGAACTGTCATTTGATTCGGCCCGTCGGTGTTGTTTGGCCTAGGGCGAGTAGTGGGAGCAGGCCGAATTAAGTCTAGTTCGGCCCAGGTTCTCTTTTCCCTTTGGTTTCTTCTCCTTATGCCATACATCTCTATTTATGCATGCATATGTCTTTCATTGAATTGCACATTCTCTTATACAGATCCTTTTATACGTTAACTCTGGGGTACCCGGGGGTATATCCCCGACAAAGGGGCACCCCAAGAGAAGTTAAAGTCGTGTACTTAGCCTCCCCAAGCCGCAAAGCCTCCGCCGCCCCAAACCCCCAGCCGTCGGAGCCCTGCTCCCGTCGCCGCCGCGCGCCCTAGCTATGCCACCGCCTGGCTCACTGCCGATGACTCCCTCCTCTCTTCTACACCTCAATGTCGTGGTGCTAAACCCTATGGAGAGTGTGATCTAGGTACTTCTTCTTCTACTATGACGCCAGAGCGCTTCCCAAGTTCTACCTTCGTTTGGATCTAATCTAGACGGGACTGCGAAAGCGCTGCCGGATCTTCATCGACATGTTCCCGCTTCGACCATGTCCTCTTGATCACACCTTGAAGCAGTGTTGTTGATCTTGTACGTGTGGATACTGGTGGAGGTGCAACACTTGGAGCACTTGATCGTGGGGATCTTCACAAGGAGAAATCTTCTCGTGGCTAATCGACTAGCTGCAGGAATCGACATACCGACTACTTTGACAATGGCTTCTTCATCGGTGCATGTTCATGGGAGCCGTACGTGGGATAATAAATCTCCATGCAACTCGCTGAGGCTTGTTGTGGGAATCGATGCACGACCAACCTCGGCATCGACAACTTCTGCTAGACTGATCTTCGAGGGTATGATCCGTTGCCTCCCCCCTCGCATATCATCCTGGTTATGTGCTAGATTTTTTTTGTTTTCTGTAGCGTGTTCCCCAACATTTAGAATATCCCCCCGGGTCGCTCCCCTCCTGAGGTGACTCCGGAGGTGACAACCCCAAACCCTAAATATCCTCCCTATCTCGGCGCTCCTAGCCGCTACTACCACCAGCGCTGGCGGGAGTGACATCGCCCATCGCTTTGAAACCGACAGAGGGTTGGAGAGGTGCGCTCGGCTGTGATGCATGGGAGGTGGTGCGGAGTTGATGGGGGAAACGGGAAGCTCGGCCATGCAGCTGGTGACTGAGGTCCAGCGGGGCAGCGATGAGGAGGTGGCGGCGCGTGGCCAGGGTGGCCGCCGGTATCCACCGGGTGTGTTGGGAATATGCCCTAGAGCAATCGTGTATGATATAATTCCCATTGTATTCATAAAGTTATTGAGTTATCCTTGCATGAACATATGATGTATATCATTGAATATGTGATTCAGTTGTGGAACTATATATTCATGTTATTCATACTAAATATCCTTGGTCATTGAGGTTGTATTGGACACACAACTTAGACTAATGTGAAATTCGGCAGATGACTCGATTCCACTTGTCATGGCATGGTGATGCTATCCTGACTTACACATATTCGGCTAAAGAGTTTAGCGAGTCGGATTGACCCATATTGAGATACAATGAACAAGTCGTCATTTATATATCTCAATCAATGTAATCCTGAGACCTGAGTTTATTGCATAATCCGAGTTGTGGACCATCGACTTAGGTTCTATTAAACGTTGATTCGTAACATGGAAGTTATAAAGGAAGAGTTCGGGGTGACTGAGAATCAAGCCGTGTGATGTGAATAACCAAGATGGTATTTTTCCCTTCCAACTGGAGAGATATTATCTGGGACCTCTCGTGGGATATGATTAGGAAAGCATGGCTATGTGCGACTCGGTTAAGTGTTAACCGAGATGATCAACTAAGAATTAGTTGGATGAATCACTTATCTCAAATCGAGAAGAGAGTCGGACTATCTAAGGGATGAAGTTTATTCTCCTATAGTTCGACAAGGCATATCGTCAGGCAAAAGGGACTCGGACGTAAGTCGCATTAGAAAGGCATGTGTCATAACTCTTTGGTACTTGGGAGTCGGCACGTTCTGCTAGGAGCCGCTACCGATTGATCGATTGCGAGTCGGACTCCAATCGTGTCCAAGTTGCCATAAGCCTACGAGGTCACACACTTAAGAGTGGAAGCAAGTTCGGATTAGATCTAAACCAGAAATCTGTTCGGATTGGACCCGAACCGGATATGGACTGAGTCAGTGAGTCGGACTCACAGTGTCTAATATGGGGATTTAGTGAATAGGCCACGAGTGAGTCAAGCCCACTTTCACTCCCTATATATATACTGGGGCATACATATCTAGAGAGGTGTTGCGATTAGGTCAATTCCATGCGTTGGAAATCTTAGCTCCAGTTTAGTCTTGCCGCTATGACGAACCTAGAATTTCATGCCGACGCTCCTCCTCGTACGTGTGGATACCAGCAGCGGTGTTGTACGATTAGCACCACGACGATCGCGATTAGATCGGATCGTGAGGACTGTACTGCATCAACTGACGTGCTTCATCAGTAATCTGCAACCACACGTCTAGTGGTAATCCTTGTGGCCTTCTACCTCAGCTATACCTTGGGATCACCACGTAGGGAAAAGGTTTTGTTTATCTCTGCGTGGCCCAATACAGTGCAGCCTGTGCCGCGTGATCTAGGGCGCTGTTGGGTCTCGATCTGGACCTCATGGGCTCCAATCTGATCTAGCGGCGCCCAAGTTGTGCTTCAGGTGCAGGGGTCATCGATCCTCAACCGAGCCTTCCTTCTACTGCTTTTTCTTATACTTCCGTACTAGATGTTGACCGGGGGCGTGGGGCCTGTGGGTCTTGAGATTAATGGAGGTGGTCCTAGGGTTTCTCACGCGCCAAGATGAATATTTGTTGGATGCATGCCATCGTTGATCTGAAGGAGTGGTGAGTTTCAGAAGGCTCCGTTGGCGAACTCCTATGGGCGCATCATGCTTGGAGTTTGCTGGATCAGAAGAAATTCAGTCATGTGCACATGCATTTTTGCTGGCCGTTTGGTTTTAGAGGGAGCATGTCGAAACTCTGCTACATGTTATCATCATGTGTCATGTCTTTGACGATCCATACTGAAGTCATAAGCTGAGAATGTCATGAAGACAGGGACATGAGGGCTAGCTATGGTGGATTCAGTCTTTGTGGCGATGAGGACCTGGCTTGGTGATCTGTGACTCACAGCAGCGTCTGTTAGAGGTGACGATAATATAGGAGAAGTTTACAGTCTTAACTTACAGGGTGAAAACCCAATGTCTGGCATTCATTGCTTGTGCTTGGCAATGGTCTTGCAGAAGGCATTGTTTAGCTAGCGAGAACTTTTTCCAGAGTGAAAACTTAGGATCTTTGGTCGGGCAATGATAACGCTTATGCACTGTTTCCTTATTGGAGACGTCGCTTTTGGAGCGGTTGGACTTGTGGTGTTGTTTTGGTGGTGCTAGTGTACAGTTGCTAAGGATCTCATCACTATAGCGGGATTTTTTTTTTGTAATTCTTCTTTTTTTTTGGCTGTGTACATCCATAATGTCACTAGGGTATGCGTTGTTGCATAGGCTGGGTAATACTCCCTCCGTTTCAAAATATAAGATGTTTTAGGATTGTGAAGAAAGGGTATCTAGACTTCTTTTAGTGTGTAGATTCACTCCAAACATCCAAACATGAGTGGACCTATATATTAAAAATAGTTTAGATACATTCGCTTTATAAAACTAAAATATCTTATATTTTAAAACGAATGGAGTATATGCTCCTATCCTCACAAAAAAAATACTCCTTTCCAAAAAAAAAAAGTTCACGCCGGTTTGCCATTTCTGCAGGTGTAAGTGTGCGTCGTGGAGGGTTTGCCTGAGCTGGTACTATCACCTGTCCTGGAGGTGGTGTTGCTGGGATCCTGGGATAGCATGTGGAGGTGGTGCCCCGAGGTCAAGACATGGCTGATGGACACCTTGGGCTAGCTGCTAATCTGTCGGGGTGTCCATTGTGCAGCGCGCCAATCTCATGGCGTCAAGCAGGCTGCCTGGTCTCCACAGCTCCACGTCAAACCGTGGCCCTGTTCTTACGCCACATAACATTGAGCGTCGGGCGTTCAAGACAACAAGGAGCGCAGATATTATTTATAAATTTAGTTATTCTGAACACACATTTTCTCCTAAAATGTTATTTACGGGAAAAAATAGCATAAACAAATGGAATTTATATACTTTCATTTTGGAAGATGATTTTCTAGTGAAATACTTTGATTTTGAAAATGACGAAAGGACTATATGAATAAGATCCTTAATTGGATAATATAATTATAAAAAGTAATTCGGTTTAGGTGAAGAGAGGAAATAGTAAGAATGGTTTTCTTGCCTGCACTATATATTTCCTACGGAAGGGGTAACCAGCAGCCAAAACAAACTCTCTGCTCACCCTAGTTATTTTCAGCAAGAGTAAATTATCCAGCTCCTTTTGAACTGATAGACATCAGCTACCCACCCAACCAGCAAACCTCTCAAATAACAGAGGACGAGCAGAGCAAGGATGGCACTAGGGAAGACAAGCAAATCTGGCCAACGGGCCGGCCCGGCACGCGCCAAACGGACCGGCACGCGCCACGGTCCGCTGTGGCCCGCCAAGCCACGTGCCGTGCCGGGCCGTGCTACGTGTTCCGCCTGGCGGCCCGAGCCTGGCACAAAAGCTTCACGGGCCGGTCCGTGGTCCGTCAAGCACGTTGGCCTGTCATTGATTTTTTCTAGCCCGTCTAAATTAATCTTTAATATCGATCAAAATTATAGTTTATCAGCTAAGATTTGGTGGTGTAGTGGTTAGCTGCTTGCGCTGGGTGCCAGAGATCTTGGGTTCGAATCCCGCTTGACTCTTTTTGCCTCTAGTATTTTCAAAATGCTGCATGTACCTGCTGATGGGCCGTGCTGGGCCGGCACGCGTGCCTCAGGCCGCGGCCCATACACGGCCCCGCTCCTTCACGGGCTGGCACGGGCCCGACATGCCACGGGCCGGGCCGTTGCCGGGCTTTTTTCGCGGGCTCGCGTGCCAGCCCGTTAAGGAGTGCCCCCGTCCCCATTATGTTTTCAGGCACCCTCGAGTATAGGTACGGCTTCATATGTGAGGCCCCCAACAATTGGTTTTCTTGAATAAGATTGATTCCTCTTGTGTGGGATTGAGTCCATAGATGTGAGAAGAAAAAAAATGAGGAGAAAAGAGACCTCACAATTTCAATACCACCATAGGTTGTTTTCTTTTGATAGATGTGTTTCTTTCATAGCTTTGAGCATATGAAAAAAATGCTTGTATGCTTCAGATGCTTAATGCCATTTCTATCAATGAGCAAACAGAACAAGGACCAAGTATAATCTTTGTTGGTTTACTGAGGGAGAGAGTTACTGTTATAAGCTAAAGATCAAAGGAGTACTTGTTCCTTTAGATTTTTTTTCGAACTGGGGGAAACCCCGCCTCTGCATCGATTGATGCATATAGTCTTTATTATTTTATTAAGAGTCTTACAAAAATTTATTACAAAATGCCAGCTCATGGGTCACATAGAGTCGAAACATGCACCAACCATCTAAAGAAACCAAGTATCATAAAAAGACGTCTCATCAACATATGATCCTATTATCAAAACACCAGCCGCACCGACTGAATAAGTTCCGCGAAACCGTTTTCAAACGGCTGCACCCAAAAGTCATGGCCGGCCTTCGCTCTCCGGCTGAAGGAAAGATCACGTACCGATACAGTGGGTAGTTAAAGGAATAACGTGCATAAAAAAACATTTGTGGATCGGTTAAAAATCAAGCCATTCCTGATGTTTTAGATGGTCCAGAGTAAAGCACAAACACAGACTCGTATTTGAGCTTTCTCAACCTTATCAACACCATTAAGCCAATTCCCGAACAAATTCTTAATGTTTTTTGGGGGAGCTAGATTAAAAGCCATATTAACAATGCGCCACACTACTTTTGCAAACGTGCAATCAATGAATAAGTGTTGGATTGTCTCACTTTGATCACAAAGCAACACTTTTGGTTTCCTTGCCAATTTCTTTTGGCTAGACTATATTTTGTTAATAACACCTTTCGATTAAGAAACCAAATAAATTTTTTGAATTTTAGAAGAACTTTTAGTTTCCATAAGTACTTACGTAGGAACCTAGTGTTTCCATATAGTAAGTCTAGGTACATTAATTTTACCAAGAACATCCCATTCATGATTAGCCTCCATATAAAACGATCTTCCCCTTCCTGTAAGTTAATATCCATCAAACGATTCACTAGATGAAGCCAACATAACCATCTAGGTCCTGTTAGAGTTCTTTGGAAACCAATATTCAGTGGGTTATTGGATAGTATTTGCGCGACTAAAACGTCCTTCCTTTGTACAATGGCATATAGTGATGGATATTAAATGGTTAGGGGAGTTTCATCTAACCAAATGTCTTCCCAAAACCGCGTATTACGATCACTCTTAGTTGTGAAGGACCCTCTGGTAAATAACTCTTATTTTACCTTCATGAGACCTTTCCAAAACGCAAAGTCAGAAGGCTTGGCTGTTACTTGTGATAAAGTTTTAGAATGTAAATACTTGTTTTTTAGTAGTTCTTGCCACACCCCTTTCTCATTTAAAATTTTAGACAACCACTTGCTGAGTAAACATTTATTATTTTCCTCGAGAACCTCGACTCCTAGTCCACCCTGATCTCTCGGTCTACAAATAATGTTCCATTTGGTTAAGAGATATTTTCTATTATGTTCACCGCTTTTCCAAAAAAGAGCGAGAACAAAAAAAGTCTAGTCTCTTTCAAACTCCCTTGGGAATCTCCATAAAGGAAAACATGAACATTGGTAAGCTTCTCAAGACTGAGTTAATTAGAACCAAACGATCTCCGGATGATAGTTATTTTCCTAGCCAACAAGCTAATTTATTTTCAAAGCGATCTTCCACCGGTTTTCATTCTCCATTCTTTAGATTTCAAAAATGGATAGGAATACCAAGATATCTAAAAGGTAGGGACCCCATTTCGCACCCAAAAAGTTCCGTGTAATCATTTTCTTCTTCTTTAGCTTTTCCAAAGAAAAATAATTCACTCTTATGAAAGTTAATTTTAACCCAGATAGTTGCTCAAAGATACACATGATTAGTTTCATGTTAAGGGCCTTTTGTAGGTCATGTTCCATGAAAATAATAGTAGCATCTGCATATTGTAGTATGGATACTCCACCTTCTACAAGATGGGGAATTATCCCTTCAACCTGACTATCCTATTTTGCTCTGGCAATTAGGATGTCCAGCATATCCGCAACTAGATTAAAAAGAATTGACGAAAGTGAATCCCCCTGTCGTAAGCCTTTTTTAGTTTGAAAATTATGTCTGATTTCATCATTAACACGAATTGCAATGCTCCCTTTTCTCACAAAGTCTTTGATCCATTGACACCAAAGCGGGTCAAAACCTTTCATTCTTAAAGTTTGTTGTAGAAAGACCAACCCACTTTATCATAGGCCTTCTCAAAATCTATTTTAAGAAGAACCCCGTCTAGCTTGTTGCTATGAAGATCATGTATAGTTTCATGAAGAACCACAATTCCTTCGAGAATGTGTCTCCCTGGCATAAATGCAGTTTGTGTTGGTCTTATAACCTTGTGGGAAATTGCCATTATTCGATTAGTTCCCACATTTGTGAAAAATTTAAAACTCACATTTAGTAAAAAAAATGAGTCGATATTGTTGTATCTGAACAACATTTTATTTTTTAGGTAAATGATGGTACCAAAATTCAGCTGGAATATTGGTAGATCTCCTTTGTGAAATTGTGCAAAGATTGCCATCAAATCATCCTTGATTACTCCCCAAAATGTTTGATAGAATTCAGCGGGTAGGCCAGGTGCTTTGTTTTTCTCCTTTCGAATAATTGCCTCAGAAACTTCTTTCTCAGTAAATTCAGCTGTAAGAATTGTATTTTCTTCCATAGATATTTGAGGTATGTCATCATTTTCATTTTCCTTCATAGAAAAGAAATTTGGGGTTGGTTCACCAAAAAGGTTCTTGTAAAACTCAGTAATGTACACCTTAAGGTTTTCTTGGCCAATGATAATACCTTCATCTTGTTTAAATTGGAAGATCTTCTTCCTTCGATGTTTACCATTGACGATAAGATGAAAATATTTCGTGTTATTTCCCCCCTCTTGGATGTGCTTGACTTTGGCCCTTTGATCCCACTTTGACTCTTCACTGCGCCTAAGTTTAGCCAAATCCTCATTGGCCTTATTCAAAGTATGCCTCTCTGTCGAACTCAGCAAAGTTGTTTCAGCTTTTCGATCTAGTGAATCAATTAAATTTAAGAGGTGTTCTTTTTCCTTCTTGTACGTACTACTAAGATTTTTAGTCCAACCCCCAGGAAATTTCGTAGATGACGTATTTTATTTTTCCATTTTTCCATTGACGAGTCCCCATATGAAATGGAAGCCCACTCTTGTGCTACCATCTCATAGAACCCATCTTGTCTCGGCCATGAAAGCTCAAAATAAAAGTGGGCCTTGTTTTCAGGGTGAGCTTGTTCACCAAGGAGCAGAGGAGTATGGTCCGACCCTGACCTCATTAACGCCCTCACACTAACTAGAGGGTATTTTAATTCCCTCTGTCTAGTTTGTCATATGTAGGTACATCCCTTCTGTTTTTCCATGTCAATTGTCTGCCTGAGAGAGCTATCTCTCTAAGATTAAGACTCTATATTATTGCATTGAAAACAAATGGCCATCTTACACAGAAGTTATCATTGTTCATTTCCTCCTGATGTCAAATTATATTGAAATCGCCACCAACTAACATGGGAAGCGTTTCATTTTCACATATGCGGACTAGCTCTGCCAAAAACTCTGCTTTGTTGGCATCTTGAGCCGCCCCACACATAGGAATTAACAACCATTCAAAACCATCAGACTTGGAAACCATATGTAACTTCACACATCTGTCTCCATTCTCCACATTCTTTACTTGTAACATCGTTCCGTTGATACAATTAACATGCCCTTGGACCTCCCTATAGGTGGCAGGTAGCACCAAGCAATGTTCAGACCACCAGAAATGTGACTCAAGAAATGACTTGTACAATTTGCTCTACCTGTCTCTTAGATTGCAAAAAAATCTAGTTTATGCTCTCTAAAAGTTTCATTTACAAAGAGGTGTTTTGCCATATCCCCAAACCCTCCACTGTTCCAAATACTACCTTTCATTTTGAGCCAGTTTTAGTATTTTTATTGATTCATGCACTTCGACAAACGGTCAAACAGTCTTTTATTTTTTCCTGTTCGGTTTCCATATAATTAAATCTCAGAGTAGAAGATCCTTATGATCTTCAGAGCATTGTTGCTCTTTCTCCTGCAGATCCCCACTAAGACTGACTGCTTTAGATAAAACTAGGCTATGCTCTGAGCTCTCCTCCGTTCTAGCTTTCTCTTCATTTATTTTCAGAGTTATTAAAGTAAGTTCCAAGTCATTATCTTTCAACAAATTAACCGACTGAATTACTTGTAAAGGCAAACTTCCCAAAGAAACCCCCAGACTAGACGCTCTAGCAATAACTTCATCATTTGACAAATTAGATAATATAAACTTATGACATGACTTTGTACCTGCGCAAGAAGATGGGTCACGGTTCAGCGCGCGCTGCTGCGCCCTCTCCAGTTGAGTCGCATCTGCATTCGGCTGGGCACGGATTCGGTCGCTTGATCGAATGTCCTTGTGCGCCGCCGGAATGCTCCCGAAAGCAACCACCTCCTCCTGAGTGTAGCGGCCGCTGGAATGTCCTTGTTCCTTTAGATTAGTGATGATCAGGTAATGAACATAATCTCATTTCAGTTTGTTAGATAATCTAGTCGTTTTTGTCAGGTTTCAGTTAAGTGTCAATAAGTTCAGGTTAGCGCGTCAGTTTCAGTTAGCAGTTCAGCTATTTTCTAGGGCCAGATAGATAGGATTCTAGTTTCAGTCGTTGACCCGATCTTTGCGATGTACTCTCGATATCCTGGACGTGGGATGGCACGTTCGTGTGTGGCCATCGTGTAGACTAGCACGGTCGACTTCTTGTTGAATAAAAGGAAGAGAAGAAAGCAGAAAAGCTGCACAGTTGCACTTGCACGCAGCACAAATACTGTCTCTCATTCTCTGAACTCTGAATTTCATTCGTGAGTAAGATTGAGTCAACATTAGGAACTTCAGAAGATAATGATCAGAAGAGAGTACTAATTTTTTGGTTCAGTTTTAGATATACAGTGGCACAAGTTGGATCATGAACAGTGGAAGCAAGGTTCTGAACTTTTGTGTACAACAAGTAGAAATCCGAAGAACAAGTGTATAAATATATGTTAGGACAGGTTTATAGAAAGGAATGAATAACTATTCAAATAGCACATTCCGTGAGAATTTTCTGCTACCAAGAATATTGGCTGCTAGCTTAGCTTAGTTTGTCAACTGAAAAATCTCCACTGTGCATCTCTGAAAATACATGAAACACTTACCTCTGGAAGTTCAGAACTGTTGTGGTGCTGTTTGGTACCTAAATGAGATTATGAGTTGCTTCTTTAATCTAGGAGTGTAGGTAAGACCTAAAACTGAACCCTAAGATCATGTTGATGAAATTTTACCATAGTACACATTAATACATGCAGATCTCTGAATTTAGAGGATAAAGTGTGCACTGTTCTGGGACTGAAAATTTAACTTTGCTCTGTTTATAAGTGCATTGTTGCATACATGTGTAAATGAGAAGAGGTGAGAAATGAAAGGAAGCCTAGGATCTGTAATAATCATTCATCTCATTTCAGAGAAAAACACCAGTGAAGTGAAAACAAAACTCAAACTCAAACAGTCTTGCAATTTTGTTAAACCGTATCAGTTGTGGACTGTTCATGATCTGGGACAAACATAAATAGGAAAAAACAAGAAACATAATTGGAGATCAATCGGCATGTCGCTTAATCTCCAGCATGAATTCCTGGCTACGCCATATTAATTGCTGTGATAGGACGGTTAAAGGACGGTCTGTCTGGTTGTAAGTAACTGTATGAATCTGTTCCAAAGAAAAAAAGATAGGGCCATTGGTTTTATCAATAGATCTGAGGTCCTTCTCGCATTAAATAAAACTGGTTGTATCACAACCAAGAAAAGGATGTATGTGTATCCACCGTCAGAGGAGCTACAAATCATGACTCTTTTCTCTTCTTACATTTCCCTCTTTTCTTGTTTAAGGAAAATAAAATTGGTTTATCCTTTATGATCACGTCTTCACTGAAATTGAAGAGTGATAACTGATAAGCGCTTATCAAAGCCTTATCCTTGCAAAGCTATCGAGTTGCTTTAACCAGAAACCATGATTCATGTGCCAGACATAGTGGCCCAAAGTTTAATGCCAATGGGCAATGGTACTACAATATGCTCTTTAGGGGACCACAACAATTAGACATGATTATCTTGAACGGTGTGGGTCACTAATGGGGACAAAGCGTCTTGCCCTACCTGCACATTCAGATGAGGAATCCTAGAAAACAGTTTGCATTGCCCGCAGCTACGGGGACGCCTCATTTCCCTTGATGGTTCATGTCAGAGCCAAGGATTTCTTTTAGAATTTTTTTAACGGAAAAAGTTCCGAAGGACCTGAAATCTGCATTTAAAATAGCTGTGGGTATTTTTTAAGAAAGAACCTCCAAGAAAAAAATTACAACACAGTCCATCTTTTATGCACTAAGCACCCTAAAAGACGTCGCAGAATCGTGATCGGGTACATGGTTGCCGCCAATGAAGATGGGCCTCCAGACATGGTCGTCCTTGCTTCCGCCGGGGACAACACTACTTAGGGAAGATTGGATTTTGCGGATGCGTCAAAGCCAGAGAAGTCCTCGAGAGGAGGATGAACAATCTCCAGCAGACGAGCTCGAGAGAAGCAGGGCCATCCTCGTGGAAAAAATAGCGGCGGCGAATCTACGTCGTTGCTTGGAAACTGCTACAGGGGTTACAGACTCCTCGCCTCCCACGACCTCCTCCACCTCGGGCGGGCCACCGTACCTCCCTTCTCCTTCCTCCTGCCACCATTGGCCGACCAGAGGGCAGAGGGAGAAGAGCGGCACATCTGCCACCAATGCAGAAGAAGTCACTGGGAACAAGTGAGCACAAAGGCCTTATTAATGGAGTGGAACTCCGACTCGCCCACCGTGATGGAGCACCGTGACAAGAGCTTGAAGGAGAAGCCAACAACAGATCTGGCCGGTGAGATCTTGTGTTATCCTCTCGACGAAAGGCCAAACTACAGCATAAAGCCAAACCCTAGCCCTAATACTACTACTATGACTACCTAGATCTACTTCAGCGCCCCTCCTTTGCCACCTCTGGCTGGCTATTCGGCTAGAGGGGCTTTGGGAGGAGCCCGACTTTTTGTGGGAGACTCTCAAGAGAGATGCGGAGGGGAAGGGGAAATGATAGAAGTCGCCCAATCCTTATTCCATGATTGATTCACCGCTCCTCCGCCAAGACCCCTTTTGCGAATGATATGCAACCCACGACTTCGGTTACGAATGAATGAATTTATGGTTTCCAACGAGACTATGGGTCGGATATTATATTTTTTTCCTTGTGAGGAGTTTATAAATATTGCAAACTTTTCTATAATGCATAATCAATATCACTAGGTATATTACAAAAAATCATATTATATTTAAGCTTTTTTGTATATATGGAAAAGGGCTAATTTTTAGAATAATCAGGAAAGATCAGCCATAGAGCGCATTTAGCTCAAAGATGACCACGGATCTAGAAATTGCAAGACATTTTCTCCACCCTTTCCTAAGGCCACTCAAATCGACAGATCTCCATCAATTAACAACTAACATGGGTCCTAACCTAACAAGGGCACGTCGCCGTCGCTGCCGTTGATCGATCGTGCTCATTTGGGCAGCAGGAAGAGCCGAAAAGACAGAGGCAGCGCTCCTCCGGCAGTGGCTGGACGGCTTGTCCACTCGCAAGTAGCCTAAATAAATTTTGTCGAAAGGAAACATGAGAAAGGCACGGCGCAGCAGTCAACGCCCACCACCACGTGAGAAATACTTGCACGTATGTTGGCATGCTTGTCGTGTGAACAGAAACGGCTGAGAAAGTGGACATTTGGGATTTGGCCAATGCCGTGAGAAGGGAGGGAAAAGTATTTTCAATCATATATTTAACCCCATTATTAACTATTGTCTTGGTTGACAGATGGGTTTCCTTAAAACTTGGGAGTTGACTTGCTTGTCAGCAACTGTTCTTTTGAGATATTTCAATCTTCATCTGTGATTAGCATCCTTCGCCATGACCTCTCTTGTCTTCTCTTTCTCCCGTGCGTGAGAAACCCTAGCAGCGCCGCCTCCATCTCCGCCTCCTCCATAGATCGGTTCCCCCTCCTCCGGCCGGCCTCGCCGGTGTCGGGAGGAGTGGGGAACCCGATCTATGCGTGGAGTTTTTAATAAAAGTAGTGCTTTCGGTATATTAGGTTAGGGCTTGGGTCGTCGTCTTCTTTTTGGTCTCCGCCTCAATAGAGATGACATCGTCTACAATAAGTGGTCTACTGTCCTTCGTTCGACGACGAGTTTTTCTTCCCGACGTCAATGGTGGTGCTGGAAGATTACAAGTTTTTAGGTATGGGCCTTCAGATCTTGCTTCGCCAGATCGATTTTGGATCTTTTCTCATGGTTGCCGCGAGGAGGTTTATCCTCGCAATATTTGTCCTGGCTGCTACGTCCTCGACAATGGTGATTCTTACCCTCGACTCTCCAGCGATGTTGACCAGGCTGTTCGGTTACTTTTCCCTGGCATACTGGTGTTGGTATTCTTGCCGATGGTGATTGACTACTTCAATGGCTGCGCGCGTGCACGTAGCCTTGGTATTGCGGCTCAAATTAAAATTATGGGAGAACCTTTATCGGTATTTTCAGGTCTATGGTTTGGTTTTATTCGGCTGCCTTCAGAAGATTACAAGATTGTGTCATGGAAGAAGGAAGAGTTTGAAGACCTCGAAGATTTGCTAGTTTCTTTTAGAGTTTATTTTATAATTGTTGGAGTCAGTTTATGTATCTCTATCATGTACTATTTGTTTCTATGAATATATATGGTATTGATTGTCAAAAAAAGCATCGTTCGCCATGCTTACGAGTCGGCACACCGCCATTCCTTCATTGTTTACTTACTGAAAAAACAGTAAAGATGCGAAGGTTGAAGAAAACAAATCTCAATGTTTCATCCACCAACTCTTTTTGATAACAAGAAAAGAAATGCTTTGGATTGTTTTCTTTTTTGGGGTTTGTTTTAGACATAATTTCTTATTGAGGTCTAACCGTAGCCAATGTCTATCACAAGGACGAAAACAGGGCGCGCAAACAACCGAGCTTGAGTGCCAGACCGGTGGTAGAACTTCCAGGTTCATAGCCATGTCTTCACATCTGTCAATTGATAGGCAACGACATTATTTTTGTAGGTTTGCTCGTCATATATATAAGAACACACAATTGGCATCACATACGTGTACCTTTCTTGTATGTTAGTCCATTGCACATATACATGTTCCGACAAGATTGGTTCTATTTAATGCTCATGTAATGGCGGTAGAAAATGTCTACCACGTCGGGAAATACAACCACGTCATGAATGGAACCAATTTGAACAAAAATGTTGTCGCACCATATATTACCAAATTATCACATGTCATATCAGTTTTGGTTCGTCACATGGTCCAAAAATGGTAATGGTATGTATAAATGAATTTTGAAAAGCAAAATAAAATTCTAAAACTAGTGAATTTGGAATGAAAGAGGAAATGGAAAGATATTTCCTTAACGAAAATTATTTCAAAAAATAGGAAAAATATAATGACAAATATTTCATAGTAACCATGAAAACCCAAAAAATGATAAAATAATTATAAATTTGAGATGAATGAAAAAAACAAATACATAAGACTAATAAATCCAACAATAGTATAAAAAATATTTAGAAAAAATTCAGGGAATGTGGTGATCTTTTGTTATTATATTGTGAGTTATCTTGTATCATTACAATTCTGCGATATATTTTCATTTTCCTCAAAAATTAGCAACTAGTATACAAGATTTCATTGTTCTCAAAGTTTCATAGTCTGTAGTTTTCCTAAATTCGTATTTCCATATATTTATTAGTTCCAACTATGCATTTGATTTTCATTATGTCTAATATTTCCGTGCTAACAGGGCTGCTGCCTAATATTTCCGTGTTAATAGGGCTGCCACTTAAAATTTTCGTGCTAACAGGCCGCTACTTAAGTAATATTGTCCCCGGTTTCATAATAAGTGTCGTCACTGATTTAAATAAGCGACACTATCATTTTGACCGTTGTTAATTGTCCGAGCTAAATCTATTTTCGTTCATACTTGAGAGTAAAATTTCTTAGTTTTGTGGTGGCCTGGTGGGTGGAAAATGACTTACCTGTTAAGGGGCGAGGTGGAGCCTCCCGGCTGGTCCAACATTTTTTCCTTGGTGTGATTCTAGGAACTAAAAAGCCTCCACGATCGATCCCGTTAAAAACATCCTGTAAGTGTAGCATTATTGGATTTATGGTGCGGCATGTCAGAAACGCATCGTATTACTAAATAATCAGCTGTAAGATTGTTAAAGTATTTTTAAACAAAACATATTGGAGGTAGCGTTTTGACTCGCGGGTACAAATGAACCTATTGTGAAACATATAGTATCCAAACCCCTTTCCCTGCTACCTTAAAGCGTCTTCCTCCTCCTCCGCTGGGCCTCCCTGAGGCCTCGCTCGCCGGCGCCGCCGGTTGAGTTGGGCTGAGGGGTGGTGGCGGACCCTGTAGGGTAGGTGTAGATGTAGCTTGGGGCTGTGTCCCTATGTTTTGGTGGCTTCATGCTGCCGGGAGTCCGCCTTTTCTCGGCCAGATGTGGCGGCGTTGTGCTGCGGCTGTCCTTCGCCTCGGAGCTCCGATGGAAAGAGCTGAGGACGGACTGCAGCTTCGGTCGTCCCTTGAATAAGGTCAGGGTTGTCCTCCTTCTTCGTGCGTCTCCTCTGCTTCCTCTTCCTTTGTCGGTCGGCCGTGGCGGCGAGGGGCTTGGGGAGGGGAGAATGGTGAGGCTCCGGCGGGGAGGAGGCTGGGATGGCTATCCTACGGCGATGCTCTGGTGCGGCGCCGGTGGGGTGCTGCGGAAACTCTGCGCTGAGTCTCCATGGAGGAGGACGACAAGTGTGTTCTTGACAGCAAGCTTCCAAAATAAGCACCTCCATCGCCTTCACCGCTGCGCTTCGGTCGATTTCTCCCTCTTTGTCGGCCGGGGTGGTGAGGGAGATGGTGAAATCAACTTCGATGATGCAGGCTTTTGCGGTGGTTCTCCGGGTGGTTGGAAACTGTGCTCCCTGTAGCAAGCTCCAAGCGGCACGTTGTCGTCGTTATCCTCGGCCATAAGATTGGCCATGCTGCGCTCAACAAGAATGTGTTGAGCAAGTTCATCCTCGGTGGGAGGATTCTCTTTTGCACAGGTGTGGTGGAGTCCGGTATCTCCGGCGTCCCAAGTGGTCTCGTCCCCGGCGGCGTTTGGAGCGGCCATATCTGGAGGCTCGACGACATTGATCTAGGGCTCGGTCTCGTCCAGCGGGCCGACGCGATTTCTTGTAGGGTTAAGGACCTGTATGTACATACAGTACAGGGTACCGCTTAGGTCCTTTCTATAAAATTGTGTCCACCGTCGTAATGCAATTTCTAGGTCCTTCGGGGCCTTTATCATTCAAAAAAATAGTATCCAAACCGGATAAACTACACATACTACAGTATGCAAATATAGTATCCGAATCTACTGTAAAATTATAAAATAATACTCCCTTCATCCTAAAATAGATGTCTTAGGTTTGTCAAAATTTAGATGAATCAAATCTGAGACATCCCCACTTGTTGGGTGTTTCCAGGGCGAAATCCGGACCAAACTTTGGCCGGACGAAACACGTTTTCGGCCTGGGAACGCCGAGTTTCCCACTCGCGTTCCCAGGCCGAGTTCCCGGGACGCCCAAATTCGGCTCAAATTCGTCCAGATTTCGGCATAATATGAATACATTCGACCTAGTTCGGCATATATTTGACCATAGTTTGGCGAAATTTTAAACATAGTTCAGCGTAAATGTAAACATAGTTCGGCCTGCAGTGAAAATACAACATATTTCGGTCAAGTTCGGTCAGTTCATGCTCGTCATCTACGTGTTTTCCTTGTGTATCCATATGTGCTCAACAAGATCATCCTGCAGCTGTTGATGCATCGCTGGATCTCGGATCTCTGGACGCATGGCGATGAAGGCAACCCAGGTTGGAGGCACCTGATGATCAGGCTCGGCAAGAGGTCCCTGTCTGTAGTATGACTCGTTCTGCTCGAGAAAACTCATTGGATCCTTCCTCTCATCCTCAATGATCATGTTGTGCAAGACCCCACAACAGTTCATCACTTCCCACATCTAATTTTTCGACCAGGTCATAGCAGAGAACCGGACAACTGTAAACCTCTGCTAGAGCATACCAAATGCCCGCTCCATATCCTTCTTGCAAGTGATACGTCGGAAACGTATCTATAATTTTTGATGCTCCATGCTTGTTTAGTATCTACTTTGCTTTGCTTTGTCTACACTTTAAGGTATTTTTATATATTTTCTGGAACTAACCTATTAACAAGTTGTCACAGTGCCAGTTGCATGTTTTCTTCTGTTTTTGGTTCCAGAAAGGCAGAAAATCAATATTCTCGGAATTAGACGGGACAAAAGCCAAAGTCAATATTTTACCGTGGGCGACACGAAGTCCAGAGGAGAGACAGAGAGGCACCACAGGGTGGCCAAACCCACCCTAGGAGCGGGTGGGCCCAGCCTGCGCCTGGGCAGGGTGTGGACCCCCTGGTCGCCTCCTAGCCTCGCCTCTTCGCCTATAAGAATCCCTCGATACAGAAACCCTAGACACCCGATCAAAACTCCACGAAACCTTCTGTAGCCGCCGCCACTGTTGTCCTTAGATCGGGGGGATCTGAAGTTCTTCCTGGCACCTTGCCGGAGGGGAAATCATCCCGGGGGCCTTCTTCTCTGGTATGAAGCGTGAGTAGTTCACCCTTGGACTATGGGTCCATGTAGTATCAAGATGGTTGTATCTCCTCCTTGTGCTTTCATGTATAGATCTTCTGAGCTCCGTTCATGATCAAGATCTAATCTATTTGTAATCATGCATGTTGTGTTTGCAGGGATCCGATGGATATTGAGATTACTATGTTAGATTGATTAATGGTTTTGTCTTTATAATTCTATCATGTCTATGTTGTTTGTGATCTTGCATGCTCTCCATTGTTAGTAGCTATCTTCGCCAAGTAGTTGCTAGTGACTCCAAGAGGGGGTATTTATGCTTGAAAGTGGGTTCATGCCTCTAGTTTCCAAGGGAAGTGACAGAAATCTCTTCGGTTGTAGATGTGCTGTTGCCACTAGGGAGAAAACAATGGTCTCTTGTTCATGGAAAAAGTGGATTGTTTACCTTACACACTTTGCTTAAAGCAGTTATGCATTGCTTGCAACTTAATCTTTGGAGGGGTTCGGATGATAACCTGAAGGTGGACTTCTAGTCATAGATGCAGTTGGATGCGGTCTCTGTATATTGATGTATTGCCCAATCGAATCTCATAGGATCTTTTTGTCTGGTATTGCATTGTTATGCCTTGCTTAGTTCCTGTCAATTGCCCTGCTGTAATTTGTTTACCCTTTATGCCATGTTGTTTATCTAAGGAGATCACCTCTAGTGAACTATAGACCCCGGTCCAATCTTTACCATTGATACATCTTCCACTGTTTACTTGTTGCAAACCATTATCACCTTCCACACCATACGTTTAATCCTTTGTTATAGAAAACCGGTGAGCTTGACAACCTCACTGATTCATTGGGGTAAAGTCTTGAGTTTGTGTTGTGCGGGTTTCCACGTTGCTTGCCACACCTGTGTGACTTTTCCTTCCTCCTACTGGTTCGATAACCTCGGTTTCTTACTGAGGGAAAACTTGCTGTTGTGCTGCTTCACACCTTGCTCTTGGGGTTCCCAACGAAGCGCTCCTACATCAAATCAACGCTGCATCAGCAAGCTTCCTGTTTCTTGGCAAACTGAGAATGCTTGGGAAGCATTGGGTTTGAGATAGTATTCACAAATGTTGGCCATCTTGGATAGATGCCATCTTCTAGATAATATCCCTTGTTGTAGTGGTGCCCGTGGATCTCAAATTCCACAGGGGGCATGACCCTCAACAAGCTTAGCAAATACATTTGAGAAGTTGAGGACGTTGATGTCGTTGTTCGATCCTTCCATGCCAAAGAACGAGTGCCAGGTTCAAAGATCATGTGTAGCAACTGCCTCGATTATCACAGTGCAACCTCCTTTCTGGCATTTGTACATTCTCTGCCATGCAAATGGATAGTTCTTCCACTGCCAATGCATGCAGTCTATGCTTCCAAGCATACCAGGAAATCCTCTACTTTCATTGACTGTGAGGATCCGAGCAGTGTCTTCAGCAGTGGGTGATCTCAAGTACTATTTCCTGAACACTGCAATCACTGCTCTGCAAAACCTGTACAAGCAATTGATAGCGGTGGACTCAGCCATGCGGAGATAGTCATCGACACTGTCACTCGGTGCTCCATATACAAGCAACCCCATCGCCATGGTGCACTTATGCAGTGAGAAAAACCCAACCATGCCGGTGCAGTCCTTCTTGCAAACGAAATACGGGTCGAACTCCCGGATGGCATGCACGATCTTGAGGAAGAGCTTCTAGATCATCCTGAAACGGCGCCGAAACACGGCCTCTCCATGGAGCGGCTCATTAGCGAAATAGTCGATGTACAACAAGCAGTAGCCTGATACGTCAGAAACGTATCTATAATTTTTGATGCTCCATGCTTGTTTAGTATCTACTTTTCTTTGCTTTGTCTACACTATGAGGTGTTTTTATATATTTTCTGGAACTAACCTATTAACAAGTTGTCATAGTGCCAGTTGCCTGTTTTCTTCTGTTTTTGGTTCCAGAAAGGCAGAAAATCAATATTCTAGGGACGGGACAAAAGCCAAAGTCAATATTTTACCGTGGGGGACACGAATCCAGAAGACGAGACGGAGAAACAAACTAGGGCAGCCAAACCCCCTAGGCATGGCCAGGGGTGGGCCCGCGCCTGGGCAGGGTGTGGCCCCCTGGTTGCCTCCCGGCCTTGCCTCTTCGCCTATAAGAAGCCCCCGATGCAAAAACCCTAAGTACCCGATCAAAACTCCACGAAACCGTCTGTAGCCGCCGCCACCATCGTCCCTAGATCGGGGGGATCTGAAGTTCTTCCCGGCACCCTTCCGGAGGGGAGATCATCCCGGAGGCCTTCTCTCCGGTATGATGCATGAGTAGTTCCACCTTAGGCTATGGATCCATGTAGTATCTAGATGGTTGTATCTCCTCCTTGTGATTTGATACGTCGGAAACGTATCTATAATTTTTGATGCTCCATGCTTGTTTAGTATCTACTTTGCTTTGCTTTGTCTTTCTTTGAGGTGTTTTTATATCTTTTCTGGAACTAACCTATTAACAAGTTGCCACAGTGCCAGTTGTCTGTTTTCTTCTGTTTTTGGTTCCAGAAAGGCAGAAAATCAATATTCTCATAATTGGACGGGACAAAAGCCAAAGTCAATAACTTTCTATGGGGAACAAGAAGTCTAGAGGGGAGACGGAGAAGCGGGCCAGGGTGTCCAGACCCCCCATAGGCGTGGGTGGGCCTAGCCCCGCACCTAGGCAGGGTGTGGGGCCCCTGGCCGCCTCCTCGGCCTCCCTCTTCGCCTATAAGAATCCCCCGATGCAGATACCCTAAGTACCCTATCAATATTCCATGAAACCTTCTGTAGCCGCCGCCACCGTCGTCCCTAGATCGGGGGGATCTGAAGTTCTTCCCGGCACCCTGCCGGAGGGGAGATCATCCTGGAGGCCTTTTCTCTGGTATGATGCATGAGTAGTTCCACCTTGGACTATGGGTCCATGTAGTATCTAGATGGTTGTATCTCCTCCTTGTGCTTTCATGTATAGATCTTGTGAGCTCCGTTCATGATCAAGATCTAATCTATTTGTAATCATGCATGTTGTGTTTGCGGGGATCCAATGGATATTGAGATTATTATGTTCGTTTGCTTAATGGTTTTGCCTTTATGATTCTATCATGTCTGTGTTGTTTGTGATCTTGCATGCTCTCTGTTCTTAGTAGCTATCTTGGCCAAGTAGTTGCTAGTGACTCCAAGAGGGGGTATTTATGCTCGATAGTGGGTTCATGCATCTAGTTTCCAAGGGAAGTGTCAGAAATCTCTTCGGTTCTAGATGTGTTGTTGCCACTAGGGAGAAAACAACGGTCTCTTGTTCATGGATCATGTGGACTGTTTACCTTACACACTTTGCTTAAAGCAGTTGTCTGTTGCTTGCAACTTAATACTGGAGGGGGTCAAATGATAACCTGAAGGTGGACTTCTAGTCATAGATGTAGTTGGATGGCAGTCTATGTATCTTATTGTATTGCCCAATCGAATCTCATAGGATCTTTCTGACTAGTATTGCATTGTTATGCCTTGCTTAGTTCCTGTCAATTGCCCTGCTGTAATTTGTTTACCCTTCATGCCATGTTGTTTATCTAAGGAGAGCACCTCTAGTGAACTATGGACCCCGGTCCAATCTTTACCATTGATACATCTTCCACTATTACTTGTTTACTTGCTGCAAACCATTACCTTCCACACCATACGTTTATTCCTTTGTTACAGCAAACCGGTGAGCTTGACAACCTCACTGTTCGTTGGGGCAAAAAGTTTATGTTGTGCAGGTCTCCCCGTTGCTTGCAACACCTGTGTGACATTTTCTTCCTCCTTATGGTTCGATAACCTCGGTCTCTACAGAGGGAAGTCTTGCTGCTATGTTCATCACACCTTGCTCTTGGGGTTTCCAACGAAGTGCTCCCATGTCAAGCACCAACAAGTTTTCTGGCGATGTTGCCGGGGAGGCTAAGGACGTCTTCACTAGGGGAGTCCTTCACTTCCTCTCTCTTTACTTTGTTTTTAGTTTGCTTTGTTTCTTTTGCTTGGTTTTGTTTGCCTCTTTTCAAAAAACCCAAAAAAATTTAGTCTAGTTTGGTTTTCTTTCTTTATGCAAACACACAAAAAATTAGTTCCTACTCTAGTTGTCGGTTTGTTATTGCCTTGCTTAGTCATGCTTTCTATCAATGGATGGTTTCTTTGAAACTAGTTCTTATTGGCAAGGTGGGTTCACGAAAGAACAGAAGTATTATTATAAGGAACACCATTTGTCACAAAAAGGGAAACACTTATGTGAACAAATTGATAAGTTGAATACTATTGCTAGAGAGGTGTGCTCTACTTATAATGTTAATTATTGCTTTGATAAAGCTTGTTGCTGCAGGAGGTATAAACACCTCCCTTTTCAATGTGAGTATAATGATAATGTTACCATATCTTCTTATGTTAAAGAAAGTTATGACTTTTATGATGTGGAACAGATCGAAGAATTTATTGCCTTCAAGGGTGCATTTGAACTTGCCAGTTTGCTTGAAAATACTGATGATGCACCTTATAAACATGAGGTTTATGAGATACTTAAATTTTGCTTTGACAATTATAAGGAAGAAAATGGCTATATTCTTGAATATTTTAATAGGTGTTTTCCACATTTGGAAGAGACCAATGCCTATGGAAGAAGAAATTACTGAAACTGAAAGCTCATTAGATGAAAAAGAGGAGGACAGCGATGGTCAAGAGGAGGAAGAATGGATCTATCCATGTCTACCTTCTAATGAGAGTACCTCTTTATCCCTTACATTATTTGATTGTCCCCCATGCTTACCAAAGGAGGTTGAATGTTATGCTCATGTGGATCCTTTTGAAATTTGTACTTTGGATAAAACCTGTGAAGGTTTTAATCCCACTATTTTTTAGATTGATAGAAATTATGTGCTTGTAGATCATGAAAAGCCTGCTTTATGTGATAGTTATATTGTTGAGTTTATTCATGAGGCTACTGAAAATTATTATGAGAGAGGAAAATATGGTTATAGAAGTTTTCATGGTACTAAAACACCTCTTTATGTGCTGAAAGTTTTGAAGTTACTCTTGTTTTATCTTTCTATGCATGTCACTTTGTTCTGTGAGAATTTATTTTCTTAAAAAATTCCTATGCATAGGAAGTGGGTTAGACTGAAATGTGTTTCGAATTTGCTTCATGATTCTCTCTTTGACTTCAATTCATAATTCTTATGTGAGCAAAACAAGCTATCAAGCCTAACTTAAAGGCATTAAAGAAAAGTACTTGTTGGGAGATAACCTGTAGCATCCCAATTGTCTAACAATTGTAATGCTACTTGGTTTAGTAATATAATGGCTACTTCAAATATATAATTGTTGCATCATAAATATATCATGCTCATGTCATCATGCCACCTTGCATTTGAGCATCATATAAAACCCTTTTTGTTTTGGATCTTCTCTCATATGCATTGTAAATTGTATTTGCCTCTTGATATTGTATTTGGTTATTGATATATTGTTTAATGCCCAAGTTGAGTTGGGGGCATATCTTTTATTAACTCCACCACCTTTCTCTGTCACCACCTTATAATTCCACCATCCAACTAAATATGAGCTTTGCACTTTATTGGGTTTTACCTCTAGCTCATGTGGGTTGGGATGGATCCAATTCTATTTCCACATGCTCTCATCTTAGCATCATGTTGTTTTCACATTAATGATATATGAGAGCCACATGGCCACCTTTGCATGCCTTGTGAGTGGAACCCTTTTTCCTAGCTCCCATATGGATTATTATGGATTTATGCTCATGTTGGGATATTTTTGGGACTAGCAAGCATCTAGTGGAATATACACACTAGTAATTCCCAATTATAATCAAATGTGATCAGCTCCATCTACTCCACTTGGAGCTTTCTTCTACAATTCTTTTGCTTAGGCCTTACTCCACATTTTGGAATGCATAAGAATAATGCCATGTAAATAATCTTGTTTTCACAAAAATAAGCATGGTATTAATTATTTATGCATGGCCCATGCAAGTACCACCTTTTTCTAGCCTTTTGGTTTTTATTTGAATCTTTGAGTGGATCTTCCCCATATCTCTCTCTACCCTTATGCTTGATCTTGCTAGATGCATACAAGCATCAAAAACCCCATCACCATCTCCATCCAATGCCATCACCACCTTTTCTTCTCTTCTCTCTTTTGGCTATATCTTGCTTGAGCTTGTCATGAGCATGCTTGATCTTGTCAAAAGAGAACCACTCAATCTATCTCTCTCTCCCTCCTTTTGGCTTGATCTTTTTGATCTTGCTTAAACCACACCACATCTCACCTATCTCTCTAATCCTCTCTCCTAAACCCTAGTTCCTCTCTAATCTAACCCTAACCTTCCCCTTAGTCTCTCCTTGCCGAGCCTCACCTAGCTAGCCCCACCTGGTCACCCTGGTCCCACACCCATCTACCCAACCCTAGTGCCAAAACCTAACCGAGGCTCCCCCCAACCTAGCCCGAGCCTACCCCCTCTTCCTCTCTTGCTCTCTCTCTGCCATGAGGGCCCCAGCCCGAGCCTCTCCCCACCGAGCCTACCCTCCCTGGCCTCACCTTGCCCCACCTGCCCGCCTAGTCCCGCCCTAGCACGTGAGAAGGAGGAGGAGAGAAAGGTGGCCGAGCCACCTTTCCATCTACTCCCACCGCCACAGCTGGCCTCCTCTCCTCTCCCTCTGTTTATCTCCTTCTCCACGACACCTCTGCCTCTCCAGATCTGCCGAGGCGCCTGCCTTCTCCTTCCCTTCCTCTGCACCGACGCCACTCTCTCTCGCCGGCCACCGTCGGCCTCTACTCCCTCCCGTCGAACCAGCCGTGTTGCGCGTCCGTGAAGCGGCCTGGGAGGTCTAGGATGCTCCTCTGCTTCACCCTGTACCCGTCGACGAGGAGGAGAAGAGCTGGAACCGTCAGGCCCGACGCCGCTCCGACGAAACCCTAGCTCTGCCCGGCGCCTGCTACGACGCTGATCGCCGGCTCCTCTGTCCAAACCAACCGCATCAACAGCCTCCCGGTGAGCGCCTTGACCTCCCTGACACCTCTGTTTCCCCCGCCGTCGCTTGTGCTCGCCGTTAGTTTCACCGAGCGCCCTCTGTGCGCCGCCGCTCGCTGCTGTCTGCTAGCTCCCGCACCGCTTAGCGCCATAACTAGGCCGCGCCTAACCCTCTAAACTACTACCCCTCCTCGCGCGGTGGCTCGCCCACCGACACGTGGCGCGTCTGCTGGTTCGAGCCACAGCGCTGCCAGGCGAGCACCGATCCGTCCGCAGAGAAGAAGCACAGTAGCGCTGTCGTTTTTGCGGATACCCCCCACACTTTTTCGGCATCAACCCGCGCTCCCTCTAGGCCCACATGTCAGCCTTCCGTGGCGTTTTTGCAAAAAGGATCCCGGAGTTTTGTACTCCTCAACCCGCAGTCCCCGGATCCACCACGTGTCGACCACCAGCCGTCAGGCAGTGGACCATGAGACCGCCAAATTTCACTGCCGGGCCGCTTAGGCTAGGAAGCCCCGCGGTGAGAAAAGCCTGTTCTGCTCGCTGTGTTGCTGAGTCAGCGCGTGGCCCACCCGTCAGCGGCTGGGTCTGGTATCTGCCTAAGTGAGAAAAGTTTCTGTGTATTTCTGTTTAATTCAAATCTTTTCAAATTTATTTCAAATTAAAATTCAAATCTGTTTTATAATAACTTTTAATTCTTAAATCCAAATAATACAAATAATATATGTTTTGAAATCAGAAAAATGTGAGAAATTCAAATATGCCATTCAAAATATATTTTGAACACTTTATTTCCCAAGTTGATTAAAATTACTTTAAAATGCCCTTTTACCTTAATTAATTAATAACTTTTGTTTTATAACTCCAAATTTGACAAATAATATGTCTAAAATGATTAGCTCGACGAGACCTTTCTGTTTATGCAATCCATTATCTGTTTTGCAGCATGCATCATATAAATATAATGTGTACAGCAACTAATATGAGGTTAAAATGAGGCTAAAACTCAATAAAATGGTTTATTCTTGTATGCCACACCTCACCCATGCCATGCTACTTTATTGCCATGCAAATTGTGCATCATTCATCATGGCATGATTGGTTGCTTGTCGCATTTATTCATATGATTGTGCACTTTATTTATGTTGGTCCTTGTTTGTTTGGTTCTTCTTCGAAT
This sequence comes from Avena insularis, assembly GCA_023614405.1. Taxonomy (NCBI): domain Eukaryota; kingdom Viridiplantae; phylum Streptophyta; class Magnoliopsida; order Poales; family Poaceae; genus Avena; species Avena insularis. The sequence continues at coordinate 157,739,890 of CM042695.1, read as the reverse complement.
AGACGCTGAGCAGGGGATATATCAAGAGAACCAGGAGCACTACCCAGATCCATCCCTTGCTTCAACTGAGCTGCCAGGCAAGCACTACCACATGCTTGCATACATATAGTACCTATTGTCTCTATCTTATTCTTGCATCATTGAGTCGCGATTGCATTAATTTGAATCCCAAGTATTGCATAGCCTTTACTTTTAAACCCCACCGAAGCTTGTTCCTCCATCCCATGAGCCATTACTACAGGAGTTGTTTGAGCCATGCGAGTCGTAGAACAGCATGTGTAGGGTATATGAGTGTCTGATGGATAACGAGGTTCCTAAACAACTTAACCTGAGTAGTAATGGGATAACTAATGAAAGTGGCATCAGTGAGCCATATTTGCTTTTTGGTTTTTCAGGCTCACTTGTGTCCCGTAGGACCCCGAGTACTTGATTCCTGTTCCTTGAATATTCGCGCTATCCACATCCAGGAGGCTTATGAACCCCCCTGAGCCAGAGCTTGATTCATTCTTATTTCTTGGGGCCACAAACTAGTTTGAGGTTTTATTTACTATCATGTACCTATGCCATGCTTTACTGCTTTATTTAAAATTGTGCAGGTCTTGCACACTTTGTCTTTTAGGAAAGCGGAGTGTTTTCATGGTATCGACAAGCCCAGTCACATTTTCGGGTTCCCAGTCGTTTACAGCCATTGGCGCAAACCTTGAGTCCGTCTCGGAGTCGGCCAACTTCGTCGCGGGTAGCTTAATGGGGTGGCCCTCTGAAATATTTCTGAATCCTGTGATCGCTTTGTCGTGACTGCCTCGTTGGGTTTTGATTTGGTTTTTCCGAGGTTGATCGAGTGTGTGTTGCTATTTGTGCACCCCTACAGGGTAAAACTTTCTGAAAGCCGTGTCCGTGGTTATGGACGACTTGGAGCACAGTTTCTCGATCATAGACAAGCATAACTAAAGTACCGCTTTTAATTTGACTAAGTACCTGACTAGTAAATAGTGCAACACTCATGGAATGGATAATAAAACTGCCAACGGATGGGGGGGGTGGGGGGGTTGTTCGTCCGCTTCCTCGTCGGTAAGCGAGGAGGAGGATGGATCTGTGGACATTACCATTATAACTGTTGTTATTAATTCACGGACATCCGTCTATCTCTGGTTAGGCGGATGGTTAGCGAGTATCTATAGAATTGTTAGGGTTTATCTTTTGCTGCAATTGCGTCACCCCAGGTTGTGTCCCCTTTAGAGGCATAAAGACTTGCTGAGTACCCCTAGGGTCTCACACGATAAATTGTTTGATTCAGATGAACAGGTGGACCCGCAAGATGGATACTGGGTGGAGGAGACGGACGATGTGGGCAACGATCATTCGGTGTAGAGATTCCGGGAATGGGGATCCGTGAGATCTGTGGGCGGGATGTGTTTATTTATGGGGCATCTTATGCCGATTTGCTTCTTATCCGTACTCGGATTTTGTCTTCCGCTTCCACCTGATACTCTTATGTTTGATGTATGAGGAGATATCCTAAACTATTATATCTATCTAGGATATTTGGATCTTGCCGTATGGCGTTGCAATATTTCCTTTCTTTTTAGATGGAATGACTCTGAGAACCATTGTATGGTGGCTTGCATATATACTCATTTGTGTATGTAGTTGATCCCTTCGCCTGCCGATTACGCCGCCCGTTCTTGTCCCGATGTTTGGAAATAGTTGGGACGGCCGAAATGTCTACCTGTGAGTGGCATTTGGGTCCCACCGTACTATTTCAACCATTTCTGCTCATCCAGACTTGTAACTAGGAGCGTAATTCACCGAGGTAGTTACATAACCAAAGAGTTTCCTTGAGTCTTGGAAGTTATTACTTCTGTAATGACCTCTCTTTATCCTTTTTTTTGTTTTTTCTGCCAAGAATGACCTCTAATGAGAGGGAAGTAAGATTTAGGGAGTTGCTGTCCTGAAACAGATTTCTGTCCTCCACCATAAAAATTCATGAGGAGTCTTTGTAACTCGGATTAAGCTCAAAATTTACGAATAAATCCCCCAGTATGTTAGCTCACTTCCGTTAGTTTAACACTTTTTGATTTGAGCAACATAATATTTTTGAAAAAATCGGTTTCTATCTGCTCGTCTGTTTTGACAGATTTCTGCCATTAATTGCATTTGTTTCTTATTGATTCCTTTTTGAGTTATCGTTAGGTGAAATGAGATTTTTGAAGGAGTTACTATAGTATCTTGTGTTTTTAGTGAAAAGTCTTGCTGTTTCAAAGATTTTCTAGGGGTCTAATATCTTTTGAATACACTAATGTTGCTAATGAAGATTGTGTGAAGTTTTGTATGAAGGTAAAATTTTAGGTGTAGAGAGAGAATGATGCAATGAGATAAAGAATGGACAAAATCTCAAGCTTGGGGATACCACCATGGTGTCACCCGAAGAAATATCCAAGAGGTATAAGCGTCAAAGCTTGGGGATGCCCAAAGCATCCCCTTCTTTATCAATAAAAAGCTCAGGTTTGTCTAGACACTTCGTTTTTATTGTTTCATGCACCGTTGTGTTGTTCTTGGAGCATCTTAGTTTTTGTTTACTTTGCTTAGGTTGTTTAGTTTGCTTGAATAAAGTAGTTTGGACCCTCATTCTCGCTGTGTTGTTTTACAAATAAGTTGCTTGGTGTTGGAAAGGAGTAGAAAGTTCTTGCTTGGAAGTGCAAGAGGAGCTTGCATTGACTGTGACTTAAACTTTAGCATGACATGCTAGGTGTTGTTTTGACCTTATGCTTAGTGACTATTGCTGTAGCATATCCTGTTCCAAACAATTGAGATTGCTTAGTGTGCCTTGAAGAAATTATGTGTTGTTTTAGCATGCAAAAGCATAGTATTGTGGTATTCTCCTTTGATGCTTTGTTTGGGTTGACTTGGCACATGTTCACACCATGTTATGACTATGACAAGTCACCATAGCCTCCATGATCATTTAGTCCTTGACTTGTAGTACCACTCTATGCTTTGATTAGTAATGTTTTGTTGCTCTGCATGATTATGGCCATTATGCTCTCTTAGTTGGTTGCTCCCAGTATTTTGCTAGCCTCCACTTGTATGAGTAAGTTCTACTCATGCTTCCAACTCCCAAGAAACCAAGTTATTCCAAAGTGTCCACTATAAACTCCTATGCATGGTGTGTTACACCATTCCAAGTATATTCTTGTTTTCAGCTATCTTCCAATTAAAAACTATTTTGTTATGTGAAAACTTAGTGATAAAAGCCCTCACAAACTTGATGGCACACTTTATATTCTTTGCCCCTAATAAACTTGAACCATTGTGTCATCTATGTTGTATATGCTTGCACTTATACGTTGGAATTAGCAGAACCGTGCTATCACGGGGAACGTTTTCAACATTGCACTTGTACTTTGTACTCAGTTGATATCATGCTCTTTTGTATATGGATATCACTGGTGTGAAATAAAGAGGAAACTTGTAAGTCCATGGAGTTTGTATTTTGTGTTAGAGAAATGCCTGGACCGCTAGTCTAAGCCATGCCCAATCATGGTGGAAACTTGCAGCATCACCATACTAAGCTATCTATGAAGCATCCTCAATAAAAAGCTATGCACATAGTAAATAAAAAGATCGCTGACATGCTCATTGTCTTCTTGCCTTGTCATTTTGGTTATGGGATAGCTCATGTACCATGTGCAAGGGGTACCCCGTTGGCGGTTCTCTATGATATGCAAATACTTACAATGACAAGAACTTACAGGTGACTGAAGTTGAGTAGCATGAGGTGTGGCCCTCGTATTCAAGGGACTTGAGATTGCCAACTTATACTTCGTCAAGCATATACTCCATAGTTTGTTCACTTTAACCTTAATCACTTCAAGATGCTTATGATAGGGGCAATGAGGGCTGAAAGCTAACAAGTACCATAATTTTTGGAAGATATTTTTAAAACTTGAAATCCCTGCTTCCTTTATGAAAGGCTTTTCTTTCACCATTATTTGAGTCTCCACCTTCTACCTTTAGGCATCAGTAAGAGAGCATAGTTGTCATTCTGTGTGCAGTGTTCCAAAGCTTATTGATTGATGCATATTGTGATATTACTTGTTCTTGTGCTACTTGTTTCTAGTCACCCTTGTGAACTTTGAAGGTTTCCTATGCATCTATTTGCTACTCTATGAGAGACAAGCTAAATGCCACTATGGCATGTTTTCTGTATGTGAAACAAACAAACGTTTTTCAATGCATGTTATTCATAATCTTTGTTTGTAGCCTTTCATGTTGCATGCATAGTAACTATGTCCTATTGTTAGAACTCCATCTTTCATGCACATGTTTAGAATTCTTTGATCCCAGCTTTCATTGCTTGCAAATGGTTAGATCTTCATTGTGAAGGTGCATGTCACCTCAAAAATTATTCTTGTTATCACTTACCTACTCAAGGACGAGCAGGAGTTAAGCTTGGGGATGCTTGATACGTCGGAAACGTATCTATAATTTTTGATGCGCCATGCTTGTTTATTATCTACTTTGCTTTGCTTTATCTTTCTTTGAGGGTTTTTTATATATTTTCTGGAACTAACCTATTAAGAAGTTGCCACAGTACCAGTTGCCTGTTTTCTTCTGTTTTTGGTTTCAGAAAGGCAGAAAATCAATATTCTCGGAATTGGATGAGACAAAAGCCAAAGTCAATAACTTTCCGTGGTGAAGAAGAAGTCCAGAGGGGAGACAGAGAAGCGGGCCAGGGTGCCCAGACCCCCCCATAGGCATGGGTGGGCCCTGCCACACACCTAGGGCCCCTGGCCGCCTCCTCGGCCTCCCTCTTTGCCTATAAGAATCCCCCGATGCAGAAACCCTAAGTACCCGATCAATATTCCACGAAACCTTCTGTAGCCGCCGCCATCGTCGCCCCTAGATTGGGGGATCTAAAGTTCTTCCTGGCACCCTGCCGAACGGGAGATCATCCCGGAGGCCTTCTCTCCGGTATGATGCATGAGTAGTTCCACCTTGGACTATGGGTCCATGTAGTAGCTAGATGGTTGTATCTCCTTGAGCTCCGTTCATGATCAAGATCTAATCTATTTGTAATCATGCATGTTGTGTTTGTGGGGATTCGATGGATATTGAGATTATTATGTTGGTTTGATTAATGGTTTTGTCTTTATGATTCTACCATGTCTGTATTGTTTGTGATCTTGCATGCTCTCTATTGTTAGTAGCTATCTTGGCCAAGTAGTTGCTAGTGACTCCAAGAGGGGGTATTTATGCTCGATAGTGGGCTCGTGCTTCTAGTTTCCAAGGTAAGTGACAGAAATCTCTCCGGTTGTAGATGTGTTGTTGCCACTAGGGAGAAAACAACGGTCTCTTGTTCATGGAACATGTGGACTATTTACCTTACACACTTTGCTTAAAGCAGTTGTCTATTGCTTGCAACATAATACTGGAGGGGGTTCGGATGATAACCTGAAGGTGGACTTCCAGTCATAGATGCAGCTGGATGGCGGTCTATGTATCTTGTTGTATTGCCCAATCGAATCTCATAGGATATTTCTGACTAGTATTGCATTGTTATGCCTTGTTCAGTTCCTGTCAATTGCCCTGCTGTAATTTGTTTACCCTTCATGCCATGTTGTTTATCTAAGGAGAGCACATCTAGTGAACTATGGGCCCCGGTCCAATCGTTACCATTGATACATCTTCCACTGTTACTTGTTTACTTGCTGCAAACCATTACCTTCCACACCATACATTTAATCCTTTATTACAACAAACCGGTGAGCTTGACAACCTCATTGTTCGTTGGGACAAAGTATTGAGTTTGTGTTGTAGGTCTCCGCGTTGCTTGCAACACCTGTGTGCCGTTTCCTTCCTCCTTCTGGTTCGTAACCTCGGTCTCTACTGAGGGAAGACTGGCTGGTGTGCTCATCACAGCTTGCTCGTGGGGTTTCCAACGAAGTTCTCCCACGTCAAGCACCATGCTTTCATGTATAGATCTTGTGAGCTCCGTTCATGATCAAGATCTAATCTATTTGTAATCATGCAGTTGTGTTTATGGGGATCCGGTGGATATTGAGATTATTATATCAGTTTGGTTAATGGTTTTGTCTTTATGATTCTATCATGTCTATGTTGTTTGTGATCTTGCATGCTTTCCATTGTTAGTAGGTATCTTGGCCGATTAGTTGCTAGTGACTCCAAGAGGGGGTATTTATGCTCGATAGTGGGTTCATGCCTCTAGTTTCGAAGGGAAGTGACAGAAATCTCTTCGGTTGTAGATGTGTCATTGCTACTAGGGAGAAAACAACAGTCTCTTGTTCATGGAACAAGTGGATTGTTTACCTTACACACTTTGCTTAAAGCAGTTGTCTGTTGCTTGCAACGAGGGGGTTCGGATGATAACCTGAAGGTGGACTTCTAGTCATAGATGCAGTTGGATGGCGGTCTATGTATATTATTGTATTGCCCAATCAAATCTCATAGGATCTTTCTGACTAGTATTGCATTGTTATGCCTTGCTCAGTTCCTGTCAATTGCCCTGTTGTAATTTGTTTACCCTTCATGTCATGTTGTTTATCTAAGTAGAGCACCTCTAGTGAACTATGGACCCGGGTCCAATCTTTACCATTGATACATCTTCCACTGTTACTGTTTACTTGCTGCAAACCACCATTACCTTCCACACCATACGTTTAATCCTTTGTTACAGCAAACCGGTGAGCTTGACAACCTCACTGATTCGTTGGGACAAAGTCTTGAGTTTGTGTTGTGCAGGTCTCCACATTGTTTGCAACACCCGTGTGATATTTCCTTCCTCCTTCTGGTTTGATAACTTCGGTCTCTACTGAGGGAAACTTGTTGCTGTGCTCATCACACCTTCCTCTTGGGGTTCCAACGAAGTGTCCCATGACAACATTGGGTGCACGCATCATAGCCCTCTATCCTTTGCCTCGCCTTGCACTTCCGGCGACCTGGCGCCGAACCACCGCGCTTCGGCTTCGCCATATGCAGGTACAGCTGGGCGAGGGAGGCGAGGATCTCTATGTGCTCTGCATCTTCGGCGACCTTGGCGTTCTCCTCCTCCAGTAGTACGGCGAGTGTCTGCTCGTTGTCGGAGTCCAAGGCCGAACCGGCCAAATGCCGAACACTTGGCAGACGTGGTGGTGGGAGCTCGCAGCGAAGGCGTGCTACGGCGAAGTTCGAGCGGTGGAAGCGGCGGCGACTACGGCGAGCATATCTAGAGGCGTGGGCATGTCTTGGCGTGCAAAAGCTCCGCCGGCGAAGTCATGGCGACAGAGGCACTGGGAGCTCTTCGCCCCAGTCTGGGCGAGTGGAGCGGGGGGAAATATGACTATCTCGCCGACAGAGCTGTTCCACACCCGTTTTCGCTCCGTCTGGCGTTCCCAAGACGTTCCCGGGATCCTGGATATGGCCTGAGAAGTCCGGACCAAAGTTCGCCCGAATTTGAACGAAAAGAGGTTTCTGGGAATACGACTAGGCCGAATTTCGGCGTCCGGACCTATTTTCAGCGTCCGGATCGGCGTCCTAGGTAGCCGAGTGGAGATGCTCCGAGACATCTATTTTAGAACGGAGGGAGTACTATAGTATCAACGTATAAACTGCACATACTATAGTAAATTCTACTGACAAATAATAACAGATCTTAAACTAACGAAAAGAAAATTAATGAAACTACCTACAACTTGTAAAAAGAACATCACAAACAGCTAAGCATGTTCCCCATCATTCATACGCTCTCTATTGCCACCACCACCAGCACTGCCATCGCCACTCATCTCGGTCACGGCGCGCGCCTCCTCGCCGGCACCCACCTTCCCGCGGTAGCCAAGTTTCGTTGCGGCCTCACATGCCCAATCCCATGAGTGCAAGAGCATGTAGGTGCCGATGCCGCCGATGAGACCGTAGGCAATGGAGTATGTGAGCGGCATGAGCGCGAGCGTCATGAACGCCGGCACGGCCTGCCGCATGTCGACCCAGTCCACCTCCGCCACCGACCGCATCATCATCACGCCCACCAGCACGAGCGGCGGGCCGACCGCCCAGGGCGGGATCGACGCCAGCAGCGGTGTGACGAACAGCGCGGCCGTGAAGTACGCCGCCACCGTCACCGCCGTCAGCCCCGTCCGCCCGCCCTCTCGGATTCCCGTAGACGACTCGATGAACGCCGTGACGGGGGACGTGCCCAGCAAAGAGCCGAACACGATGGCTGTGGCGTCCGACATGAAGGCGAAGTACTGCCCCTCAAACTCCCCTGTGGCGTCGTCCATGAACCCGGCGAACCGCGCCATGGAGTAGAGCGTGCCCGTGGTGTCGAGGATATCCACGTAGAGGAAGGTGAAGAGCGCCTCCCAGAAGAAGCCATGACCGGCTCCGCTGAAGTCGAGGGCGCCGGCGGTGGACTGGATGCGATGGACGTCGAACACTTTCTTGAAATAGCTGAAGCTCTCGTCGCCCGCCGGCGTGTCCGGGAATGCTGTGACGGCGGTGTTGCGTGGCCAGGAGATGAAAGTGACGAAGAGGATGCCATATATCATGGCGCCTTTGACATTCTTGATGAGGCAGAACGCGATGATGAGGAAGCCCACAACAGCGAGCCAGAAGGTTGGGGAGGTCATCCGACCCGAGAGGCAGAGTATGCCGCCGGAGACCGTGCCGCCAGGCATGAGAGCGACTGTACCATTAGGGAATGTAATCACTGGCGCCACGGACGCGAGCTGCGACGCCGGGCACGCGCCGAGCGTGACCAGTGTCGAGGAGCTGAACCCGACAAGCCCGAGGCCCTGGTTCCCCTGCAACCCGATGAACGCCAAGAAGAGCCCGATCCCCGCGGATGACGAGATCCGCACGGGTTTGGGGATGAATTGGGCGAGCTTGGCACGCAGCCCCACGACGGAGATAAAGAGGAAGATGAGGCCCTCGAGGAACACCGCGGCGAGCGCGGTGCGGTACGGCAGCGTGCCGGAGCCGTGGAAGCCGACGACAGTGTAGGCGAAGTAGGCGTTGGTGCCCATGCCGGGGGCGAGCGCGAGCGGCAGGTTGGCGAAGGCCCCCATGATGAAGGAGCCGATGACGGAGGACGCCGCGGTGGCGACGATGAGATCCCTGCGCACGCGGGACACGCAGGCGGCGTACCCAGGGTCAACGGGCGGGAACTTGCAGCGCGGCGACGGCGCCTGGCAGTCGTCGACAGTGCAGGTCCCACCAGAGTCCGAGAGGATGGAGGCGTTCACGGCGAGGATGTACGCCATGGTAAGGAACGTGGCCGTGCCGGCGCGGAGCTCAGTCGTGAAGGTTGTGCCGCGCGCGGCCAGGCGGAAGCGCCGCCCGACCCAGGACCGCTCGACGGCGGCGTTGAGGCGGCCCAGCTTGGTGGTCGCCTCGTCCCCATTGCCGGTGGTGGGGATGATGGGGCTGGCCATGGCGGCGTCCGGCCGGCGCACGCGTGCGTGTGTGGCTGTGGAGTTGCGTGCGTCTGGATCTTTTAATCAGCAATTCAGGGGGGTTTGGGGACGTAGGGTCAAAGCCTGAGGTTGGGGGAGAGAGGGACAGGAAACTGTATTCTATTTCTATCTTCACGTTGGGATTGTTTCGTACTATAGCATGCCTTATCTTTTTTTTTTTCCTTCTTTCGGTGTGAACGACGTCGTTATCTAACGATGCACATGGCGACTATTAGTTTATCTCTTCGTCAACAAGTGCATGATATTTTCAGTCGATTGGGACAGAAGGGACCTTTTTAGCCTTGTCACTTTTGTTCAGAGAATTATGACAACTTGGGTTGCGTCAAGTGCCTGAGTGCGTGGTTCAGGGAAAATCGAATGCCAAAATTTCCAGATTCCATTTGCGACTAATGTGCGATAAACACACCAGAGTTTCAAACGACGTCTATCCGGAAGCAGGTACAGGGATTAGGTCTCGGGTGCGTTGCGTACAGGCCAAGGGTGAGCAGTGTAAAAGAGGACAAGCGTGGTGGCCATGGCCCAGCGGGGAGCACTCACCGGCGAGCAGGTGGGCCGAGAAAGAGCGTGGGTGGGAAAGGCCGAGGCAAACGAGTCGGCAGGTGTTAGCGTCAGTCAAGCATTTACCTGGCAATTTAGACCAAAATAACCTATAAAAATAATAAATTTACAAAATAAACTCCAGCGAAAAGAAATATACTTCACTAACCCTTTTGCAACGCCGTAGACGCTGGCGCCGAACCCTGAAGAGCGGCGCCATGAGGCGTGGCGCCGCGCACCTGCTAGCGTGGCTCGCCCGTGGCCTCGTGGGCCCTGGTCCCGTTAGTGTGGCGCCACACCGTCTGACGCCGCACTGTGTAGTGCAATGCCAGATCTCGTGGCGCCGCACTTTAGGTCTTGTACCAGCGCGGCGCCAGTCCTCCCCAGACCCATTCTCATTCCTCTCCCAGCCCGAACAGAGAAGAAAGCATGGCGACGGCGGCGCTCTCCACCTAATACACCTCACGAATTTGGCCAGATTTAAGGATTTTTTCCAAGAATCGTGCTCTCAATCCCCTCCCCCAGGTATTCTCTCTAATCCTCTCAATTCCATCCATAAATTTCTCCCTTTTTGTCCCTTATTTGCATTTTTTGGTCAAACCCTAGATTGTATGGTGAAACCCTAGATTGTATGAATCATTGCCATGTTTATTTGATCTTTAGGTTTAGGAATGCTTGTAAGATGGATAGTGAAACCCTAGTTATTATGGGATAGTGAAACCCTAGGTTTTATGTGAGAAATTATATGGTTACATCTAGATGCTAGAACTATAGGTAGAGAAATTGTATGGTTACACCTAGTTATTATGGGATAGTGAAACCCTAGAACTATAGGTAGAGAAATTGTATGCTAGAACTATAGGTAGAGTAGATGAAATTTTTGTTCATGTTAGAATTATAGGTAGAGTAGGGTAGGATTTTTTTCATGTTACAATTATAGCCAGAGTAAGATGGAGTATATGTGACAACTATAGTTGGAATAAGATGGACATTTTGTAATTGTTCTTATTCTCTCTATTTTTTTGAGTATGTAGGACGTCTCTAAACCCCCTTCTAAATAATGCTCACTATGATGTTCAACACCGTGCCTACAAGATGTGGAGAAGAGACAGGTGAAAGTGCAAAGGACGTCGCCTAGAGGGGGGTGAATAGGATTTTTAAATATATTACGGTTTAGGCTCAAATAAATGCGAAATAAAACTAACTTTAATTTATTGAGCACAAAACCTAACTACTAGGTTCACCTAAGTGCACCAAAAACCTATGCTAAGCAATACAAGCAACAAGGTGATAGCAAGATACATACTTCAAGCACGATGGCTATCACAAAGTAAAGTGCGTAAGTAAAGGGCTCGGTTGAGAGATAACCGATGGACGCGGAGACAAAGATTGTTTCCCGAAGTTCACTTCCAAAGAAGCTACGTCTCCGTTGGAGAGGTGCGATGACGCAATGCTCTCCGAACGCCGCAAATGGCTCACCTCGAGGTATGGTGCTTCGATGCTCACCCAACGCCACACAAGGCCTCACCCCGGATGCGGAAGCACGCAACTCACCGACGCCACAAAAGGCTCACCCTATTCTCCCGAGTGCGCACCACAAAAGGCGGGCACTCGCTCCACTATGGGACTCTTGAGGGTGGTCACCGAACCCGTACAAGATTGGGGCTATCTCCACAACTCAATTGGAGGCTCCCAACAACAAAGCCACAAAAGGCTACAATGCCACAAAAGGCCAACAAAGCCACACAAGGCTACAAGACCACAAAAGGTCAACAACCCAACCACACAACCGTCTAGGGTTTCAAGAACCCAAGAGAAACAAGCCCACAAGCTTGAACTCACCGAATCTCTGAGGAGACCTCAAACCTATGCACCAAATGCAAGGGCAAGTCCTTCTCTCCCAAATTCCAACAAAGCTACAAAAGCTATTGGGGGAATAAGGGAGGAAGAACACAAGAGGAGAACTCAAACCTATGCACCAAATGCAAGGGCAAGTCCTTCTCTCCCAAATTCCAACAAAGCTACAAAATCTATTGGGGGAATAAGGGAGGAAGAACACAAGAGGAGAACTCAAAACTCTCCAAGATCTATATCCCAATGATTCCTTCATAAAGAAGGGTTTTGACTTGGGGGATTGTAGATCTAGATCTACTCTCACTTTTCCATCAAAAAAGATGTAAAAATCATGGGAGGGAGAGGGAGTAAGAAAGCTCAAATAGGTCAACAATAGTGGGCAAAAACGAGCTCAAAAGATGGGAAACCATTGGGGAAGAAGCCCCCCTTAAATAGGACAAGGAAAAACTGACCGTTTGGGCCAGAATCACACCCCACCGGAACTTCCGGCCTCCCACCGGAACTTCCGGAAAATAGAAACACAAGTTACTAAACCTGACCGGAACTTGGGTCAGAACTTGGGCCGGAACTTCCGCTCAAGAAAAAACGCAGGACAACATTGCACGAAAACTTCAATAACTTTTGATTCTGGACTCCGTTTTTTATGATCTTGGGCTCGTTTTGAAGAGAACGAAAAGTTTTACAATATTATGCAAATAAACATCATAGTCCAGCATGGAAGGATAAAACCAAATTGAGAAAAGTATGACCTCTCTAGAAGCGATGAACCGGTAAAACCTCCAAAACCCAAAACACAAGAAGTTGAGCTTGGAAACTCCGATTGGAATGAAACCAATTTTGTTGGAAAAATAAAACCAAGTAGAACCCAACAGAATGTTAAATATTGGATACTACCAAGGGATAAAATATCAAGTATATATATGTGAAGTATCCCCCAACGTGTGGAGCCGGAAAACTCGCAAGAACAAAAACCGCAATAAGAAATGCAAGGGAAATCCTTGGACGACGAACTAGAGCTTGTTATGATGATGACCACAAGCTCTAGATCCTCTCATGGAAAAGAACCAAATAACAACCAAGAAAGATGATGCTATGAATTCAAAGGTTTGATCTCTCTTTGAACGATGCAATCGAGACAACCGCTTGAGAGCCCCTCTTGATAGTACGACTATCTATCCTAAACCCGGTCTCCCAACTAACAACACGAGATCGGCAAAGAGAATCCCTATCAAGAATACCTTTGACTTGAGCATCCCACTTGAACTTGATGTAGACCGTCTTGTTCTTCTATAGTAGGAACACCTTTCTTGTTTGCTCTTAATTGATGAAGATGAAGACTTGCAAATTGCTCCCCATACTCCATGGGGAAACCTCTTCTTTGAACTTGTCTTCATCACCCCATGATCATGAGGATGGCAAGCTTCAAGCATGAGATCTTCTAGAGATGGCGCATCTTGAGCTTGCCCTTCTTCATCCCTTCTTGAGGTTGATCCATCTTGATGCAAATCTTTGCACTTGTCTTGGTCAACCTTCAAGCTCCTTCTTTCTTCATGATTCCAATGGCACAAAGCCCTTGTACATTTCTTCAACTCTCAACCTTGAGACCAACACATGGCCCAAGCAACGCCAATGGATAAACCTACAAGTGAAACTCAATTTACACATTAGTACATAGAGATTGTCATTAATTACCAAAATCACACATGGGGGCATACATGCCCTTTCAATCTCCCCCATTTTGGTAATTGATGAAAATCCCTTAGCGAGGGTTTACATATGACAATTAACGACCAAAGCGGTTTCCCCAACATCAAATACAGCACAAGTATGTGATGTTGGTACAACCACAATATATAGAGCAAACTCCCCCACAATCTATGCATGTGTGATGAACTTGAATTTCATTGCATAGATTGCGAACCGTTACCGTTGGTTGAGTTTCCTCTATATATACAACATGCAAGGCAACCACAAAGATGCAAGAGCATTTGTCAACACCCGGATTTTTAATCCCAGATGCCTATTATGCCATACATCGCAATCCCAGGATTACCATTTTTGCGAGACATAACAGATTTGGATATCACAGTACATCATCCATTACAAACCATACATAAGGTCTTACACAAATAAGGATCTCATGATCCAGTTCTTAATACAACTCAAGCAACGGAATAACGTAATAGTAATGATAGCGTATGCGAAGCTCCATCTTCAGGGTCACATGCAATGCTGACGATGGAAGATGATCCTAGTTGTCGTAACCTTCCTGCGGTCCGTCATCCTGATACTCCTCTTCATAGTCTGGCCACGGGAATAGCCAGGGACAAAGCCATGAGTACTCTTTAAGTACTCGCAAACTAATACTAATAAGTTAAGGGGGTTTTTGTAGTAGGATAATAGGCTCTAAGGTTGTTTTGCAAAAAGCCAGATTTACCTCTACTCAGTTCAGAAGCAAAGAAAAACTAGTTGAAAGTTTTATAACACCTAAGTGGGAATTTTAATTTCATATCACAACTCTGTTGTGGTCAAGTCAAAGTCATAATTCACTTCACAAGTCATTTTGAAAACATCTGACGGGGGAACAGTATGGCCACTCCAACTGTCTATAACCGCAGACGCGGCTATTCGAATAGTTTGACACTCTGCAGAGATTGTACACTTTTAGCACAACATTCGATACATTCGTCAGGAACAATCCTGAATTCACCATACTCAGTATGCGGATAATCAATCCTAATCTTTCAATTACACTCCCTAGTATAGGCACCTCTCCTGTGGGTTTGGCCTCCCAACCATGACCAATTGTCATCTTGGGTACTGCACAGGTGGACAATCTTCACAAGGTAGCCTCAGCTCAGACCTTGGCCGTGAGGGAACCCATACTAAGGTATATAAATTTCCAGTCAAGCTCTACCCAAATTTCGGGTATTATGGTTGTACGGTAAAATTGGAATGGTATCGCATCCAGACAACCATCAGTTTTATAAAGGGATAAGGCTCATGCCTCAACATTTTCATCATCAAAATCATTTGGTGTTCAGAAACACATGTCAAAACATTTCAGTAGAATGACTCATCATTCTAAGGTTTTCATAACCATTTTCACCAAGTATTCCCATCTAAAGTTGATCAAGTTTTATACTTAGCACTAGCATCTACAAGTGGTGGCAAATACTAATGAGGGGTGGTAAACAAGTGGGGATTTTCTACGTTCAATCTCATGCCTTAGGATGCCATCAAGATTATCTAACTTAGGCCAAATTTTATGCTCTTTATGCTACCTTTAGTTATCTTTCTAGAATCTACAAGTCACCATGTAAACTCTAAGAGAAAGCCTTGCTAAAGAAAATAAAGCTTGCAAGTAAAACTAGGATTGAGTTATCAAGTGGGTATGATCACATATGCTTAAGGCATATAGTTGGCATAGTAACAAGCAAGTATTGGCTTGCATAATTTGCAAGGGTTATCTTGCCTTGTGCAGAGCAGTGGTTGAAGTTCTCCTCGGCTTCTTCCTCGTAGTATCCTCCTTCCTCCTCGTATCCTTGGTCGGTACTAGCGTCTATAAATAAGTACGAGGTACACAATCACCAAACAATACTTAACTATGTTTAATCATCATACAAAAAGTCACACTAGATGATCTAGCATCATCACTATTATCACAAGGATTAAAGCACTTGTCTTATTTATTTTATTTGAGAAAAGTAATTTCTACTCATTGAAGAACTATTTAAGATTTAATATCTTCCAACTCAAACGTGGGATCATGTTGATACATGTCATCACCACATATTTCAGTACATGAGAATGTGATTTAAAGTGGTGTCACAATTTAATAAGGTTTAACATTTTTACTTTAAATAAATAAAGTGGCTAGAAATGCCTATGTAGGATTCTTTTATTACTTGATCATTATTTCTGCAAGTAAACCTGTATGTTTTTATATATATTCTAAAAGGTATGATCAAATGTGATTTTTGAGAGTTGGAATCAACTCAAAAGCTCTTATGGTTGAATTTTGAAAAATGTTTGAATGCAGAAAAGCTTCTGCCTTGTTATTTTTACCATGGTTGATCTATAACTCCAAATGATTTGAATCCAACGGGCTTGGATTAAGAATTTCAGTACCTTTCAAACAAAATTGGTTTCATGCATTTTTGTTTAGTGAATCGAGCTCGGTTGATTTTTGAATCTAGGTACGAAACTATGTTTGAAATTAAATGAATAAAGCTTAATTTGAATTGTTGGGTCGCGCGGGATGTTTTACTGGGCCGGCCCACTACACACAACGTGTATGCGGGCTGGTTAAGTGGCTGTCCCCACGCGTCAGTGAGACGTGGAGGGGCGAAGCGGTACGGGGCAATGTGAACCGCACGATCTAACTCTAATCGAGCCAGTTCACCATCGTCACGTCCGGGCGCAAGGCGTAAACCTTGCGGCAGGTGTGGGTCATGGGAGGCTCACCGGGGCTCAGGCGAGGGTCCACGACGGGGGCGAACAACAAAGTCGATGATGGCGGTTCTCCTGGTACCGACAGCTTCTCCTGGGGTGGCTCCAATCGACGGCTCCCTTCTTCTCTAGCAGCGGCAGGATCTGGCTAAATTCCGGCGATGCGCTGCTCGCCTTGCTCTGAGAGTTCGGTGTGGTGGTTCTGGGTGAGAGGGGAGTGAACTGGTGTGGCGAATTCGTGATGGGGAGGGCTCCTTTTATAGGCGAGCGAGAGGGGCAGCACGGGCGTCTGAGGTCGGAGGCAGCAGTAGCAGCTCTTGGCATGGGCGACGGTAGGTGGCGGTGCGGTGCTCCCTGGCGAAGCTCAACGGCGTGGTCTTGCGGCGTGGGGCGGTGCTGATCGGTCAAAACGTCGCGGTGCTTTGAGCGGGTCTGACGGCGATTTTAATGTCGCTGTAGCGTGTGATCCCTTGTTGACGGCATGTCTGCGGGGTTGCTGGGGTGCTGGTGATCACCCCTGCAAGCAGCGAGGGCGGCGCGCGGTCTGTGGGTGCTGGTCGAGCATGGCGCACTGGCGCCCTCTCGGCTCGTGCGCAGATAGATTTGGCATGGGCGTGTCGTGTGGTCCAGGGGCTGGCATTGCTCTGGGCTGGGACAGAGAGTGGCGGTGGACGGTGGGGTGCTTTCTAGACATGTTGGCTAGGCTTAGTGTTGCTCGTATCTTGCTATTGATAATGGGGTGGCAAGGTGAGGCTCGACCTGCTTGCCATTAATGGCATGGTCTTGCTTACAGTGAGCTAGAGGGGTTAAACTAGTTAGATGATCTACTGAGGGTGTAGTGTGAGCTAGATAGGGAACAAGTTAGGCCAAATTTACTGCACACTATAGTGTTTGATGTTTGTTTGATTTGTATCTACAAGGTGTTTGATAAAATGGCCGCAAGAGATTCAAATTTGAATTTTGGATTCAAACTTGGTGGGTTTGCTAGGCACATACTAGGGAGTGTCTGGTTAGTTGGATTAGTCAAGGGGCACTGGTTTGGTTGGGTTTTGAAAATGGGTGATCTTCACATATGATAAATATTCAATTTTGAATTGTGATTTGAATGAGGTTGCCAAATGTTTCTGCAAGTTTGAAAGGTGGGCTTTGATTTACTTTTACTTGTTATAGCAAGGGGTGAAAAGAGTTGGAAAAGTTTCTGTTTGAAATCTTGAACTAGAAACACTCAAAGTGACCTAGTGAGCAAGATTGGCAAAAATGACCATTTGCTTTATTTTATTTATTTTTGATTTTCTCTTGTTTTGTTTCTGCATGGAAATGTTTTATATGATTTTATTTTCATCTTTAAACCATTTCTTGCTATTTAGGTTAATCACACAAGTTCATTCATGCATTTGTCAAATCATCTCATTCACACATGCATTCATATGATTTTAAATTAATCAAAGTTTTTGTTAACCCTAATTTTAGTGAGTAGAGTTTGATGATCCTTGTGTTATATTTTTGGGATGCTACAACATTAGAGGAAAATACTCAAGAACACACTCAAAGCAAAGGCCAACTTCCTTTAAACCCTCCAAAACTTCTCCCCCATTGGCATCGATTGCCAAAATGGGTGAAAAGTTCTAGACGGCCAATATAGTGAGAATTCCTCCAAAGGTGTGCATATGCACAAGTCAAAGGATGAGAACTTGGGAGAAGTAAAATTATATTGAGGACCCAAAGAAAGCAAAAAGAAAAGAAAAAGAAATAAGCTTCAACAAATGAAGCGAGCAATCAAAAGATCCAAACAAAACAATTGAAACACCAACAAATGATGTCAAAAGGAAGCAACAACCAAGAGTGTTTAAATGAGAATAGATAAGCTCCCCAAAATTTGTGCAAAGTTTAGAATACTTGTATTGAATACAATATGCACAAATATGGAATCCTTGCTCCCCCATAAGCATTTAAACCACAAGAAATGAGAAAGAAGTAAATTGTGCACTATTAAATGAATTAGAGAAGCTCCCCAAAGATTGTGCACCAATTATGGTAATTGTATTTGGAAACAACATGCACAACCATGGAATCCTCACTCCTCCAAACTCATTTATCAATGCACACAAAATACAATAATTTGGAAGCCACCAAAGAATCAAAATGAAGTAAGAGGTGATTTCCAATAAATGCAAAAAACAACCAAATATTGATCTTATCTTGTGTGTATAAATTTCTAGGTGGAAAATATCACAAAGACATATGACCACAAAGAAATATGCACAAACAAGATAGATACTCAAGAAAGCACATTGAAAGGCAAAGAGGAAGTCATAGAATATACCAATAAGATGTTTTTCTTGAAAGCATGCCCAAGGGCTCAAATATATCTTATTGTACATCGATAAGCTTCAAACAACAACAAACTCCATATATAACAACTATTACCAAGGTTAGAAGGGGATAGAAGGAATATAATGAGAAAGGCAACAAGTATCACAAGATTGGAATCAACTTGCAAAAAATACTCACTATTGCACATGAGAGATATTGAGGAAATGATATGCAACAAAATTGCTAGATTGACATATTTGGGATAGGTGAATCATAAGCATGATTTAGTATAGTCCCCATTATATGCACTCATCTCAACATACACACATTTGCAATAGAGAGAACTTCTTCAAAACCAAAGCAAGAAATCCAACATATGCAAGTACACAAATTCATGCCAACAAGCAACCTACAAAAGGTTGGGAACAAGATAAGTATGCATGAGAGAGAGATACTTGTTACTGAGATATAATTGGTAGGATGAAAAAGATGTGAATTCGTTGATCATCCTAGATTGCATCCAATTGACATGTAGATGCCACTCCTTCCTTGTTCAAGATACAAGCACCCAATATATATCTCCAATGTACCTAAAACACAATTAAGTGCACTATGGTCCCCAAACAAATTGGGTCCAAAGTAGTTAGTGCAACTACAATACATAGGAGAACCTCCACAAAAACATGTGCATATTGATATGAAATGGAATTTCATGCACATCTTAGCCCTTTAGTATTTGGTGGAGTTTCCCTTATATATTGGATCAAAGAAAGCAAGCATGCCATAATATATACAAGAAGTAAACATGCATGCATAGACTTTCAAGAACCAAAAGGAGATACAATTTGAACAAAAACACCAAGTAAACCAATAAGACACACACAAAGGTGTGCCTTGAGAAAAAGTGTCCAAATTGTATCAAAGAACCAAATAAACACATGAAATGTCACAAGTTCAACAAATGAACTAGAAAGAGCCAAATAAAAAGGATAAGAAAAATACCAAGGCTGAAGGATTTATCTCATCCTAAAAGAACAAAACAAGTGAAAAGGAATGAGATAAAACCAACTCCCAACGAGAGCAAGGAAGCAATAACTAAAACAAACTCTTCACACTTTTCATGATGGCACACAAAGTACCAACACAAAAAGGATCGAGCTTCCAAGCAAAAATGGATCAAATCAAGAAGCATAAAACAATGTTCTAGATAATATAGGAGAGCTCCCCATAAGTAGAGCATTATATATAATTTTCCCTTTGAATGCAAAATGCCCACAAATGAGATCATCACTACTACCTACACTAAATAAAACACAAGGGGAAACAAATAAAATAAGAAGATCCACAAGAGGCAAGGAAAGCTTGGGAGTAAATAGACAAACATTTTATTGGCCAAAGATAAGGCAAATAAGAAAAGGCCAAAACGAATATGATCAATGAATTCTACCATATATCAAGTACTAATTGTCCAAGGACAAGAAGTAATAGGGATAATTTTCCCGAGGTAGTTTGCAAGGATATCCAAGATCTATCCACACAAAGAAGCATATAACAAGATAGGAATTAAGCTTGATGCTTCAAAAGAGATTCTTGATTGCTTCAAATAGTCACACAATCACTAGTGATTGAATTAAATAGAAGCAATTGGTTCCCATGAGGATATATAGATCCAAATATGAGGAAACACATACCAAGAATAACGCTCACAAACAAGATCCAAAAGATGAGCAATAAAAACATTTAAGCAAATTGGAAATTGTATGAGCAAACGTGCCACAAAGGTGCTATATAATTATCAATATCAATTCTAAGTGGCACTACCTCAAATGTCCACATTTTCTAAGTTTGTAATATGCACAAAGCATATGACTCCCCCATAATGTGATAAACCAAGAAATCTCAACAAGAGGCAATATCAAAATAGAGGTATTAATGATGTTATAGAACTTGAGTTTATCATGAGAGAGACATACCACATAGAGACTAGATAAACATGCAATAAAACTACTAAGTGGTTTTCCTCATGTACACACATTTTAGGATTGTGGAATGCCCAAGCATGACACTCCCCCAAAACGGAATAGTCCATTAATCCCTCACAAGAGCCAAATAAGATACCTACTAGAAACAATAAAGGCTCCAAACCAAGAAACGCAAATACATGGTGTGCCAACCAACATACACAAATATACAACATAGGTCAATATAAGTAAGTGGGAAGCACAACATGTACAGACACATGCAAGGTACAAAACCAACACATGCATAAGGGAGCAAGTAACTATAATGTAAAGGAGTTTAGCACAAGTTATCGGAAGGAGGAACATTGGATAAGGGATAGAAGCATGATAACCAATGACTTGACTTTGATAACAAGAAAATGATGAAGATCCCTCAATTCTTCATAATGTAGCCAAGTCACCAATGCCCTCAAAAAACACCTATTGATCAAGTTTTAGCTTGTGGGTCCCCAACCAAGTTGGGTCCTAAGAAGTTAGTCACAATAGGCTTGGCCACCCAAATGGTTATTTTCTTGACACCACTTTGGGCACCAACAAATTTGGCAAACACCTTGCCACACTCATCCTTACGAAGTGAATAAGCATCATCAATCAAGATAGGATGGGATGAGGAGTTACCCATGGTGCATGTAGCAAGTTCTTCTCTTGCCATCTTTCTTCTTGGAAGGAGCTGCACCATAAAGAAGAGCTTGAGGCTTCTTGGGAAGTGGCCCATCTTGAGCTTGTGGAGGATCTTGAGGCCTCTTCCCTCGTTGCTTCTCGCTAAGAGGCGTCTTCTTTAATGGGAAATCCCTCACATGATGCCCTTCTTCCTTGCACTTGAAGCACACAATGTTGGCCGGATTCTTCACTTGTACTTGGCCCTTCTTCTTGTTGCCCTTGTGCTTCAATGAGATAGTGAGATTGCTCTTGGTGTTGGAGTTGAATCCAATCCCACTCTTGTCACTTGGGGGTCATCGCACACTCAACATCTTATCGAGTGTGGTCTTCCCTTCATGACACCTTTTCAAGTCATTCTTCAAAGACGTGACTTGAGCCTTGAGCTCTTTGACTTCCTCTACATGGTTAGTATCAACAACAATACTAGAGGAAGTGGAAGCTTCATTGTTAGAGCAACAAGGCAAGGAAAGCAATTCATCACAAGATATAGCATGGTTGTGAGAGGATGAATTACAAGGACTAGCACATGTCAATATAACATTGGGAGGAGATATAGTGCTAATGTCCACATGAGGCCCACTAGATGTTATCTTTGACAAAATGTCCTCATGAGATAACCTAAGCCTACCATGGGAGACTAGAGGATCCTCATGCGAGCTTGAGAGCTTGGCATGACTTTCTTCTAATTTCCCATAGTTTCTAGTTAGCAAAGCAAGTTGAGCATTTAGCTCAAAATTCTCCTTCAAGATAGATGCTTCAAAAGAAATAGAGTTAGTAGCACAAGCATCATCATTTAATGCAAGAGGTGAGGGCAATTTGGAAAGCTCTTTAGAATAAGAAGCTTTAAGTTGCTCATGTGACTCGGTGAGTTTGATGAGCTCATCCTTGATGACCCTAGAGCCATTGTTGAGGTGCTCAAAATCCTCAAGGAGTTTAGCATAAGAAACTTCAAGTTCATAATTTTTAATTTGAAGGGAATGTGCCACCTCAAGATCTCTATCATGAGATTTCTTCACTCTAGATAGCTCTAGAGCAAATGTCTCCTCAATAGATTCCTTGGTGGTTTGTTCCTCTTCAAGAGCTCCATTTAGGTTGGCAATGTCATTCGCATACTCACGCTCAAGACTACTAATTTTATCTATTGTGTCCTCATGCTCATATATTAGTTGCCTAGTTTCAATAGCACAAGTCAAGATTTCGATGAAAGTAGAGCAAGCATTTTTATTAGGATGAAAAGCACGAAGGACTAGCCCCCCTTCTCTTTTAAAGAAGCAACATCATCATCTACTTCTACATGGTCAACATTCATATCATCATGAGATATATTGGAATCCAAAGGAGAGGTTACCTTTGAACCCTTAGCCATGAGGCACAAGTGAACATTAGAATACGATGATGATGAGGGAACACATGAAGCTCTTATGGTAACCTTGCCTTGGCCCACACATTCTTCAATTTCCTCTACATGGTTAGCAAGAGCAATCAACACTAGGATGTAAATCTATGGTCCTACAAGTGTTCATGCCCAAAGATACAACATTGCAATGAGATAGAGACAAAGGATCATGAATGGAAATCTCACTATCTACATTGCAAGTTCTATCACCACTCACCATATCATTACCTTGTGACAACTCACATGTTGGTGTAGTGGAAGAATATGAGAACTCATCGCGGCTGGAGGTGGAGGGAACACAATCATCCTCATCAAGCTTGGACACATCATATTTTACTTGAAGCTTGGTCCATATATCATGAGCGTTCCGGAAAGGCATGATTGAGGAAAGATCTACAAAGTTCACAACATTAACAAGAAACTTAGATGCTTGAGCTTCGAGATAAGAGTTTGTCTCCTCCTCCAAAGATAGATTTTGGGGATCCTTAGGAGGAGACAAGCCCATATCTAGAATCCGCTCAATATTTGGGTCAATGACCCGGAAATGACTAAGCATGCGAATACGCCAAACATCATAATTTGTGCCATCAAATGTAAATGTGTGAGAGTGCACTAAACCCCTAGGAGACATCTTTACTCTCGAGGAGGTGAAGCCTAAAAGCGAGAGAACTCCCTCTGATACCAAATGAAAGTGCAAAGGACGTCGCCTAGAGGGGGGTGAATAGGATTTTTAAAAATATTACGGTTTAGGCTCAAATAAATGCGGAATAAAACTAACATTTAATTTATTGAGCACAAAACCTAACTACTAGGTTCACCTAAGTGTACCAACAACCTATGCTAAGCAATACAAGCAACAAGGTGATAGCAAGATAAATACTTCAAGCACGATGGCTATCACAAAGTAAAGTGCGTAAGTAAAGGGCTCGGTTGAGAGATGACCGATGGACGCAGAGACGAAGATTTGTTTCCCGAAGTTCACTTCCAAAGAAGCTACGTCTCCGTTGGAGAGGTGCGATGGCGCAATGCTCTCCGAACACCACAAATGGCTCACCTCGAGGTGCGGTGGCTCGATGCTCACCCAACGCCACACAAGGCCTCACCCGGATGCGGAAGCACGCAACTCACCGACGCCACAAAAGGCTCACCCTATTCTCCCGAGTGCGCACCACAAAAGGCGGGCACTCGCTCCACTATGGGACTCTTGAGGGTGGTCACCGAACCCGTACAAGATTGGGGCTATCTCCACAACTCAATTGGAGGCTCCCAACAACAAAGCCACAAAAGGCTACAACGCCACAAAAGGCCAACAAAACCAAACAAGGCTACAAGACCACAAAAGGTCAACAACCCAACCACACAACCGTCTAGGGTTTCAAGAACCCAAGAGAAACAAGCCCACAAGCTTGAACTCACCGAATCTCCGAGGAGAACTCAAACCTATGCACCAAATGCAAGGGCAAGTCCTTCTCTCCCAAATTCCAACAAAGCTACAAAAGCTATTGGGGGAATAAGGGAGGAAGAACACAAGAGGAGAACTCAAACCTATGCACCAAATGCAAGGGCAAGTCCTTCTCTCCCAAATTCCAACAAAGCTACAAAAGCTATTGGGGGAATAAGGGCGGCAGAACACAAGAGGAGAACTCAAACCTATGCACCAAATGCAAGGGCAAGTCCTTCTCTCCCAAATTCCAACAAAGCTACAAAAGCTATTGGTAAAATAAGGGAGGAAGAACACAAGAGGAGAACTCAAAACTCTCCAAGATCTAGATCCCAATGATTCCTTCACAAAGAAGGGATTTGACTTGGGGGGATTGTAGATCTAGATCTCCTCTCACTTTTCCCTCAAAAAAGATGTAAGAATAATGGGAGGGATAGGGAGTAAGAAAGCTCAAATAGTTCAACAATGGTGGGCAAAAACGAGCTCAAAAGATGGAGAACCATTGGGGAAGAAGCCCCCCTTAAATAGGACAAGGAAAAATTGACCGTTTGGGCCAGATTCGCACCCCACCGGAACTTCCGTCCTCCAAACGGAACTTCCGGAAAATAGAAACACAAGTTACTAAACCTGACCAGAACTTGGGTCGGAACTTGGGCCAGAACTTCCGCTCAAGCAAAAACGCAGGACAACATTGCACGAAAACTTCAATAACTTTTGATTCCGGACTCCTTTTTTATGATCTTGGGATCGTTTTGAAGAGAAAGAAAAGTTTTACAGGATTATGCAAAGAAACATCATAGTCCAGAATGGAAGGATAAAACAAAATTGAGAAAAGTATGACCTCTCTAGAAGCGATGAACCGGTAAAACCTCCAAAACCCAAAACACAAGAAGTTGAGCTTGGAAACTCCGATTGGAATGAAACCAATTTTGTTGGAAAAATAAAACCAAGTAGAACCCAAAAAAATGTTAAATATTGGATACCACCAAGGGATAAAATATCAAGTATATATATGTGAAGTATCCCCCAAGGTGTGGAGCCGGAAAACTCGCAAGAACAAAAACCGCAATAAGAAATGCAAGGGAAATCCTTGTACGATGAACTAGAGCTTGTTATGATGATGACCACAAGATGATGGAGGGGTTAGCCTCTTGGGTGGCCCGATCTTCATGGATCTCGTGGTCAAATCGATGGGAAAGCGAGGGGAAAGAGAGAAGGTAGCGGAAGCGAACACACACCTCGCGAAGAACACGATGAACACACGCAAAACTCACACGATACAAGGCCAATTGCTCCCGAACGGCGGCCACCGGTCGAAAGGGAGAAGGTAGCGAAAGCGAACACACACCTCGCAAAGAACACGATGAACACACGCAAAACTCACACGATACAAGGCCAATTGCTCCCGAATGGCGGCCACCGGTCCGATAGAATCCTCGCAAGGAAAGATCGGTCAACGTGCTCCCTCAAATCCACATCGGAGAGGGAAGAACACCTTGGGGAGGGTCTTGACAACTTGGAGACAAGACAATGAACTCCAAGGCCTTGTTCAACGATGGATGCGTGATGCAAAATCCAATCGAGGCATGGTGACGATAGTCGGTCCTCCTGGGTAAGGGGATGAGGTAAAACTAGAGATTGCACACAAGGGGGTTGTCTTTAGTCTATCATCTATGCCTAAGGGATACATGAAGGGGTGGGGGCTCTATTTATAGGCCAGCCACATAAACAGGGGTAGTTTAGGGATAAAACTAGGGTTTCGACGAGCTAGAGGGGTACATGGGCCAAAGGCCCAGCTGGCGGCGCGCAGGCCCATCACGCAGGCCGGAGACTCCGGTGTGGTGGGCCGGAGATTCCGGTCTGTCTCCGATGTCGTCTCCGGAGTGGCGTACTGACTGTCCTCGGGCGGTTGCTGGGGTCGGTCCGGAGGTAGGTCCAGAGACTCTGGTGTAGTAGGACCGAAGACTCCGGTGTAGGCCGGAGACTCTGGTGGTTCAGCCGTGGCTTCTTTCGTCTCCTCTTCCAAGCCTCCGTCTTGTCGGGCTTGATGTTCCGGGCTTCCTCCCTTGCCTCCGTACTTGTTGGTGTGAACCTATGATGCATATGTGACGGAGTATGAAGTAGCATACCATTCAATAGGGTAGGAAGTGGGCTCGCATAGAGGAACGAATTCACCTTTGGAGTCCATGACGACTTGGCGTAAGTTGGAGACCTTGATGTGGTAACGACCGTAGGTCGGGCTACATCAGCTCCCCCCTTCAAAAAGAGTCGTCCTCGACTCTACATGCTCATCACAAAGTAGAAGAGGTCGAGAGACCTTCTTGATCCTGAGGTTCACCATATAGTCGTCCTCGAGAAGATTGACTTGACAACACTTCAATGTTCCTTCACCTTCAATGAAGCCTACAAAGCTCACAACAAAAGCGAAGCAACACTCAAAGCATAACCAATTCATGAAGATTATATCATGAGTCCTCAAGTAGAAGGAAGTCACCTTAGGTTGTAGAGATAGCTCGATGAAGGGTAGCCATAGGTAACTCTCTTCAGTTCTTCTTGTCAACATATAGTCCATAGAGGTTGACGTGTATGCATTTGTACCTTCACACAACAAAGACCAAGCAAAATATTCTCGTGCGTGATAGAGGAGCATGTCAAATGTGGCATGCCCATTATTGTTCACAACACTATTAGCACAATACATGTATAGCAAATGGAATGCATATGCAAGGTCAAAGTGCATGGAAAACGTTTGAACATCATCCAAATGTGGGAACTCAAAAACTCCATATAACATAGTAGGGTGGCACGCAAAGCAATTGACTAAATATATCAACATCTTTGATGCAAGAATAGGAGAATTTGGCAAAAACACACGAGGAAGCATATCCAAAACAAAAGCATTATGTGTGCAAACCAACCATTGCAAAGAGAAATTGTTCAACATGTTGGATGCCATACACATATCATCAACATCAAGTATCATGGGAATATGAGTATCCCAAGTGGAAGCAAAAGCGACATGTTTGCAAACAAACTAAATGAAAGAGCAAGTGGTCCTTATGTTTGTTGCAACAACAAGACGAGATTCTTGGAAGCTCCCATGACAATACATGATCTTAATGGCATTATGGTTGCACACAAAAGATCGGAAAGAGAAATTGTTCAATATTTTGTTGCAACACACAAAGCATCATTATCTAATAGCAAAGAAACATGATTGTCATAAGGGCAGATAATACCATTAACATGCTTGAAAGCAAACCATAGGAAAGAGAAATTTGTCAACATGAAAGATGCAAAGCATGTAAAAGGTATCAGAGCTGGGTTTGATCTTGAACTCACTTGTGGAATGCTCTCAAGAGCTCTTTTTGTCAACTCGTGCTCAACCGAGGTTAACATGATAGTGCGGGTACCTGCACACATCATACACAAAAGGAAGAACGTGTGTGCATGGTAGAGATACACATCATCCATCATGACATATCTCTTCTTGTGCACATCACCATTAATGTCAATCAAGTATGAAATAGATGCATGGTGAGTATGCAAGTGGGGAACATGCTTATCATGGCAATCATCAAAATCTCCAAAAATTGAGAAAGCTATGGGGGCCATCTCATTATAACGCATGTAATAAATATTGTTGCAAGCAAAACAAGTGAAATAGCAAGCATTCATCTTATCGCAAGCAACGGGAGAAATTGAATGACTAGCATGACAAGGCAAGTCCGAAGCAATTGGAGGATACACACAAGATGCATAGCATGGCATGTTTATGGCAATGATATCGCAATCAAACAATTCCACATGATCAATATTATGCAAAGGCAAAGCATCACATGGGAATGTGGATGAATCATATGTAATGTCACAAGTATCATCCATAGCATGCATATCCTCACAATTCATCATGTCCACTAGGATCATGGCATCATCAACACCCTTATTGTTACCTTGTTCATACCTCTCATGTGAAGTGGGTGTTGTGGAAGTAGTGGTCTCCTTGTGGACGACTTCGTCTTCTTGATGTAGCCATGGCATAGCATCATCTTCGTGCACCATGTACATCTTCTCCAATTGAGGCATCATTGCTCCATGGCTTGGCGCGTCTTCCTCCATGGAACCTAGCACAACACAAGAGAACACACTAGAGGTAGAGGGTAAGTTGTTAGAAATCGAAATGGTCTCACTTGACCTATCAACTACCACTCTCAACTCACTAGGAGTATCGCTCATGCCCTCCAAGTGGAAGCACTCAATCTCACATAAGGTGGAGTCACTCATCTCACTCTTGTTATCACTCAAGTGGGCTAAGTGGCTCTCATACTCACATGGGATTGGTACCACATCATCACTCAAGCATATGGGGATAGGCTCGGTTTCCTCAATTCCATGCGCTTCCTTTGGTGAAGGGAAAATCCCATGCTCACCATTCTTGACCTTGTCGCCTTCAAGGTTGGATGCCATAAGGTGGGCATCATCGCTCTCCTCCATGGTCAAAGGGAAAATCCCATGCTCGACCATCTTGTGGCCATCTCGTAGTAGTGGTGGAAGTAGGCTCATGGTGTTGTCGAGAGAGGTGCTCGGATCGACTTCATCACATATGCGGCCGTGGCTTCCTCCACCTTGGAGTGTAGACATCCTCTTGCCGAACTCAGCCAACTTGGAGAAGTAGAGGTCTTCATTTTCCTCGTTCGAGAGGTCGCGGAAGTCAAGCGTAGGCGTTGAATCTTGATGGCGTGGAGGAAGGCTTGCTCTTGGTGCCATTGTGGTGGTGTCACGAGTAGTTGAAGGCGCCCTATGATGGTGTCGACGAAGGTCATTGGTGTGCCTTGCCGATGGTTGATGTAGGTGGCACACTTGGTCGTCCATGTGACACTCGCGACGATGATCACTTGTCTTGGCACTCTTCTTGTGTTTGTGGTGCCTTCTTGAGCTTGATTGAGCATTATGAATGGAGCTCATCATGAATTCTTCGTCTTTATGGCGAAGATGCCTTTGACGATGTCTTGTATCCTCTTTATGGTGTCGATGCTCATGAGAGGATGTTTGTCGATGAAGATTCTTGTTTCTTGGCGCCTCTTGATGTATATGATGTTTGGACGCCACTCTTGTTTGGATAGGAGGTGGATCTTGGCGCCTTGGAGGTGATGGAGCTTGGCGCCTTGGAGATGGTGGAGCTTGACGCCATCTAGGTGGTGGCACTTGATTCCTTGTCGATGGTGGCGCTTGACGCCTTGGAGGTGGTTGCGCTTGTCGCCTTGGAGGTGGATCATCGAAGTAGGTGGTGCCCTTTGGTGTGGCATGCTTGGCCTTGAAGGTCATGGAATCTTGATGATGCTCCTCCTCTTTCTTGGCGTAGTAGGCTTCCATCTCCACACGGTGGAGGAATTCTTCATGGCTCATGGAGGAGCCATCAAAGTCGATAAAGTTCTCCGTGTCCTCCATGCTCGGCGAGGCATCGTCGATGTCGCACTCAAAGTCATCCATGCTTGGGGAGTAATTGTTGGTGTAGTACTCCATATCACCCAAGCATGTGGAGCCATTGTTGGTGTAGTGCTCCATAGTCTCCATGCATGAGGGGCCATTGTCGGTGTTGTGCTCCATCATGCCCTCTATACTTGTGGAGTCGTAGTCATGGTGGCTCATCATGGATTCTTCATAGACATCATCCCCGGTTCCGGAGTCCTTAGACATGATTCACAAGACCAAGTGTTGTATATGGAAGTGGTAGTGGGTGTTGGAGATGCAACGTCAAACCTTACTTTACCTTGGAAGATCGTATCGTGCAAGTGGCCACACTTGAGAGCAATAAACCAAGCAAAGTGAAGTTCACGTGGGACACCAAAACCAACTACTGACCAAAAAACACACACACACACAAGGCCTATGGTGGATAGGTATGGAAAGTGGCATGTCAAGAACCAATCCGAAATCAAGATGTTGTATTGGCAAGTAAAGAACCACAATGATCACAAAGCAAACAAGTCAATCCACAAGATAGGAAATATGTACAAGTAAACACACACGGTGGGATAAATGGGACTTGTGTAACGGAGAAATTGAGATAAGAACCAAATGATTACCTAGCGAAGACTATAAGCTCGTGTCACACAAGTACAAGGAGAGACGCTAGTTCGATTGCATAAGATTGGTGGGCTACAAGATATGCACAATAAATACCACCTATATGATGTTCATCGAGCTTGCGCTTCCTATTATATGAGGCACATGTATATTTCTTTTTTTTCTCTTTTTTTTCTCTTTTTTTTCTTTTTTTTTTCTTTTTCACTTGCCTCTTCCTTGTGCCAACAACTATACAAGATAACTATATGAGATAGCGCTTACACGTTTGCTCGGAATTCTACAAGGTATCAAATGTGCATATCCCAAGCAATCATAATAGGAACTAGTCTCAATACGTGTTTGTTGATCGCAAGGATAGTGGGGTTCACAAAGGAATGCAAGTGGGGAAAAATCGCGGAATGTTTATACCTTTCATCGACGATCTTCACCCTTTATTGTTGGATTCCGCCTTGCTCACAGAATTTGGATGGAGTAGATAGCATGAACAGAGCGGATGATGATGTAGAGATCCTTCTCCTCTTCGAAACGAGCTAAAGAACACCAAAATCCGAGTTGAAATGCAAAATTTATGCTCAAAACCGTGCTGCAGTTTTTCTGTCTGCAGGGAGGGGCCGAGACTCCGGTCTGGAGGTCCGGAGACTCCGGTCTGGAGCTCAAAAAGTCCGGAGACTACGGTCTAGGCTGGAGACTCCGGTCTGGGTGATTCCAGAACATCCAGAACTCAAACGGGACGTGTTTTGGGCGGAAAAAATCGAACCAAAACCTCAGATTGATGGGGAAAATCAAGGAATTAGGCCATGGGAGCGCAGGGGAAGGTAGATTAACAAGTTTAGCAAGTAATCCACGGATCAAAACCTACCAAAACTCACTCAAATCACAAATCGATCCAAAACACGAATTGGGGCTGTTTTTGGTGGAATTTTCGAATTTATGGGGAAAAGACCAAATCGATGAGAAATCCGTGGCAACCAAAAGCTACTAATACCAGATGATGGAGGGGTTAACCTCTTGGGTGGCCCGATATTCATGGATCTCGTGGTCAAATCGATGGGAAAGCGAGGGGAAAGGGAGAAGGTAGCGGAAGCGAACACACACCTCACAAAGAACACGATGAACACACGCAAAACTCACATGATACAAGGCCGATTGCTCCCGAACGGCGACCACCGGTCCGATAGAATCCTCGCAAGGAAAGATCGGTCAACGTGCTCCCTCAAATCCACATCGGAGAGGGAAGAACACCTTGGGGAGGGTCTTGACAACTTGGAGACAAGACAATGAACTCCAAGGCCTTGTTCAACGATGGATGCGTGATGCAAAGTCCAATCGAGGTTGGTGACGATAGTCGGTCCCCTTGGGTAAGGGGATGAGGCAAAACTAGAGATTCCACACAAGGGGGTTGTCTTTAGTCTATCATCTATGCCTAAGGGATACATGAAGGGGTAGGGGCTCTATTTATAGGCCATCCACATAAACAGGGGTAGTTTAGGGATAAAACTAGGGTTTGGACGAGATAAAGGGGTACATGGGCCAAAGGCCCAGCTGGCGGCGCGCAGGCCCATCACGCAGGCCGGAGACTCCGGTATGGTGGGCCAGAGACTCCGGTCAGGGCCGGAGATTCCTGGCTCTCTGTCGCCTCCGGAGTGGCGATCGACCGCCCCCAAGCGGTTCGGGTCGGTCCGGAGGTAGGTCTAGAGACTCCGGTGTAGTAGGACCGGAGACTCCGGTGTAGCAGTGTCACATCCCAAATTTTAGATTTGGTTCTGCATATCATTCATATCATTGCATCATACTTTTCCATGCAAAACCATCGATTGAAAAGAATCGGCGAAACGCTATTTTCAAAACCCTATTCTATTTTACTATGAGGCTCCTGCGGGAGGCTTCAGTAGGACTTGCGTTGTCCACCCTTGTAGCCTAGAGTTTTCACTCAACACTTGACCCTAGATTGTTCCCCTCGAATTTAAAAAACCGTAGGAGCAAGAATCGCTC
This sequence comes from Avena insularis, assembly GCA_023614405.1. NCBI lineage: Eukaryota > Viridiplantae > Streptophyta > Magnoliopsida > Poales > Poaceae > Avena > Avena insularis. The sequence continues at coordinate 157,707,670 of CM042695.1, read as the reverse complement.
GATTCGAAGCTCGTACGGAAAAGTTGCGGCCGCTTTATTAAAAGATAGAAAAACGGGCCGATTTTCGGGCCGATTTTCCGAGTCCGTATCCAACCGCGCCCCGAATCGGACTAGGACCCGCGTGGGGCCACAAAAGGGCAGCCCCCGCCGCCCTGCCTCGTAAACCGCACCCACCGACCCTGCTGCCTCGATCCCCGCGATCGCCGCCGCCCCCTCGACCCGGGTGCGCCGCCGCCGCCTCGGCCTCCGTGCCCGCGCCGCCGCCAGTACCCGCCGCGCTCCTCTCCTCTCTTCCCGCTGGCGCCACCCCGCCACCACCAGCCGCTTTCGCCGATGACCGCTTTGATCCATCGTCTGATGCCCGCCTCCAGAAAAACGCCGCCGCTTGAACCTTCGCCACCTTCCTGCAGCCACCATTAGATCTCAGATCAACGGTCCAGATCGGCGTTGACCGGTCAGTGTCCAGGCGTTGACTAGTCAGACGCCCAGTCAGCGCCCAAGAAAGTCACGTTGACCAGTCAATGAATACGCTTGACTGGTAATTACTTTAATCGTTTTAGTTGACAGATTTCGGTAGAAACTTGTAAATTGTATAGAAATTAAACCGCTGGGCTAAAAATTGCAAATAAAATATGTGTAGATTCAGTAAGTCGTGTAGAATCTTGTTGTACCTTTGGTTCAGACTTTTGCAGCAAGATTTAGTACAGTTTAATCAAATAGGTTAATGGCCTTTTTGGAGTAATTAATTCATAGAAAAAGATCCGTAGCCCCAAAAATCGCGTATGATATGTCCCTAGATTCAGTGGAACGAGGAGAATCTCATCGTGAATTAAAAAGTTAGGATTACAGTGAAAACTTCTGCAGAAACTGTCTAGTGGCTTTCTGCAGTGTTTTAATTACTCCGGGAGTTTTATAATTCCTTTTTGAGTAATTCCAATTGGTACCATTTCTAATCAGCGATGCCTATGCGGTAGATTTTTCCCAAGATTTTACAAACAGTATTCTACCGGTAGAGAATTAATTGAGTTCTAGCTCCAGTTTTGGGCATTACTTTTGCGTAATAGTTTTCCTAGCGCTAAACTATTTTCCATGCATGCAATCAGTAGTATTATTGCATAGGATTATGTGGTGAAGCTGTAGCACCAATTCACTTGTCTTGCATACGTTCATGCATCATCTTTGTTGCATATGCTTGTGGATTGTTTGTTTATGATTGCAATTGTATCATGTAGATTGTGACGAGTGCAACGCTTGCTCGTGTGTGGATTGTTCTTCCGACCGCTACAACCAAGGCAAGTAGATGCTACTTTGTTCATGATATCGTCCTACTATTTTAATGCATTGTCGTGTATTTTGTAGATGCATTTGTAGGATGATACTATCGCTATGCTATGTCCTATTATGTGGTAGGGCCTTCTTTGTAGATGAACCACCGTTGGTAGATGTGCTTAGCCATGCTATGTTAAACGAGGGCTGGGTTACATCATTGAGACTTGTTTCTAAAAGTATTGGTTTGTGAAAACTAAAACAACTTAATCAATGAATCTCCTGGGTGTGATGGGATTGATAATTTTTGGTGATTTCATTGCGGAAAGGCACCCAGGTATCGAGAGAAATTGATTGGCTTCTTTATTGTGTAGCTTACGTGTACAACCATGTGCCAATAATGAAATAGGCGGTTGGTTGGACTTAGTAGGTTGTGGTAACTCGAACCCGCGTATCCAGAGATGTAGAATTTTGGTAGGTTGGACCGGTGCGCGTCGGGATTGAGGTGCTACTTCCCGAACAGTCTCTTCTTGGACTTCTCCCTATCATCACCCAAAATGAGAGTGATGGTACGAGCTGGGCTGGCCAAGTCACATGGGTAAAGTGTACTAACCCCTGCAGGGTGTATAATCTAATCGATTAGCCGTGTCCCCGGTTATGGACAACTGAGTTGCTTGATATTGATTCCATGACACGTTTCTCGCTCATTCCAATTTATTAATTGTTTTAATGTTGATGGGTTAACTTAATTGGGATCTTTTCAAAGAAAATCAAAAACTGTTTATGAAAGTAGGACAAAGTTATTTGCAAATGCAAGCCAGACATAGCTCCACTTGCCAAATATGCATGTAGATGTTAGTACTATTGTCTCCTTTACTAGCTCTACTTGCCATACTTTCCATGTATTGACCCTTCGGGGCTGCTACGTTTCATGTTGCAGGTTATTTCGATTCTGAGTAATCGATATAGGCCACGGTACTCCACTCGGCACTTGTTCACTTGTGGGCAATTTGAAGAATGGAGGATTTACTTTATTTATGTTGCTACCTGAATAATTTGAGCTAGCCTTGGGCTAAGCTTTTATTGTAATAATGGTACTCTGGATCTTCGTTATTTATGATACACGGATATTTTGCTATGTTATTCATCTCATTCTATTGTGGGCCAATGAACCGATCCAGGGATTGGCATGTAACATAGAAGCCACGGTCTTTTCAGAACCGCGGTGTTACAAGATGGTATCAGAGCCCGTGTGTCGACTGTAGGATCGTGACCTAGGATTGGATTAGGAAGCCATAGATTTATTGAAGCCTATATGAACTCTGTCTTTCATCTTATGCCTTTCACCCTCGTAAATTCTTACCATATGGTATTCTCACACTTTCCTCTTTTACTTGATAGATGGGAGAAGTCAGGACTAAGTATGCAACCATGGAGTCACCAAGGCCCTTTGCAAGGCAATTAGCACAACTCTCGCAGTCATTGGGATTGCCACTGCCCATGTTCAAGGGAAGAAGGTTGTATACCTATGGATATGGAGAGGATGCATGGGAGATCACTAACTTCATATTCAGGGATGCCGCCTTGTCAAATCCAGTGCATTTGATCTACACCAAGACATACTGCAACTGGGGACTTGGAATCAACTTGGCCATACATGAAGCCCTGTCTCGCCAGTGCCATCAAGTCCGACACCTACTGCCAGCAGATTCACCCTACCGTGACTATGGGAGGCGTGATGAAGATGGGCACATTGTGGTTACCCCGGGCGACAGGAACAACATGCCGCCCCGTCGGAGGCACATAGAGGACATGGAAAGGGAGAATGGAGCTCTAGCTGAGAAGGTGATGATGATAAAGGAGATTGCAGATTTTGCTAGCAATGGTATGGTGGTCCAAGGACAGGAGATTGACACCCTGCATGAAGCTGTGGGAGTTCTGGAGAATACCTGATAGCCAGAGATGCAACCATAGCTCATCTTCATGGTACGGTGCAGGAGAACACCCAGAACATACAACAGTTGCAAGGGACCGTCCAGGAAAGGGATCAAACTATTGAAGCTATGACAGCCCAGATTGCCGCTCTCCAAGCACAGCTGAATCCACCCTCTGATGATGACAATGGAGATGATGGCAACAATGGGGATGATGATGACAGTGGGAATGATGATGATGATGAGGACGAGGATGATGATGATGGAGACGATGATGGTGGAGGAGATGAAGTCATTGCGATTTGAGAGTGAAGAAGAAGAGGAGGATCCAGAAGAGGTGGAGTTTGAGATCTCAAGTGATGATTCAGGAGAGGTGTACACTCCGCCGCCATGGTTGTACCGCGAGCCGAAGCGTCAACACATGATAGCAAGGACCTACCGCAACCTCTTCAAGAAGTAGATAGAAGTCCACCAATTAGTCCACGTTAGGCAAATTCGTTAGGATTAGTCTCGATCGTTGTGAAGCTTAGTTCGTGTTAGTTCAAGAGTGTTTAGTTGCTTATTTGTGTACTCCAATATCCCAGGAATTATTTGTGCGAATTTTATGAAAGAGTTATGGCAAGTTTGGTTAACATCTGTGTTATTTTCGCTGCAGTTTTCTGCTGATACAGCAGTACTGTACGATTTTTCATATTTTTCTGGTAACTGGGAAAAATCTGAAAAAATTGGGCTGATGCGAAACTCTCTGTACTGTATGTGCAAAAATCAGCAAAATTTTCTGACGAGTCTAAGTCAGGTAGAAAAATTCGCGAACGATGCTGGACTGTTCTGGCAGATTGCTGTTTTTGTTGTTTAGATGATCAACTGTTTAGTTAACCATTGCCAACTCTTGTAAAACTATTTCAGTAGGTATATACTGCTAGGATAACCCCTGGGATGTTGCTGGATCACTTGTTTGTTGATGTGTTGCTTGCTTGTGATGGTCTGCTATTGTTTGTTGTTGATTGATCATATGCATGGGTAGAATCCTATTATCGTAGTTGATTCTTTCTAAACTTACCTGTGCTGAACCGCAGATGCCTCCTCATTGTCAACCCACGAGTTGGAGCAACTCATGGCAGCCCAGGCACAGCTGACCCAAGTGATGACTCAGTTCATGGCAGCTCAGAACAACAACAACAATGGAAACAACCAGCCTCAGGGAGATGCTCTCACCAGATTTCTGAGGTTAAGGCCAGCTAAGTTCTCTACTGCAACTGAACAAATGGTTTCTCTCGACTGGTTGCGTTCAGTCAACAAGGATCTGGTAACCGTTGGATGCACTGATGCTGAGAAGGTGAGGTTTGCCGCTCACCTACTGGAAGGACCAGCCGCTTCTTGGTGGGACACTTTTCAGATCACCCACCCGCTGGATACTATGACTTGGGCTATGTTTGAGGAAGGTTTCAGGACCAACCACGTGTCTTCAGGAGTTCTGAGTCTGAAGAGGAAGGAGTTCCGCAACTTGCGCCAAACCAATCGCACCGTGGCTGAGTACATTGAGGAGTTCAACAACCTGTCCCGTTATGCACCTGAGGATGTAGACACTGATGCAAAAAAGGAGGGAGAGATTCCTGGATGGCCTCAGTGATGAGCTTTCAGTGCAGCTATTGGTGGTTTATTGCCCCACTTTCCAGGAGCTTATGGACAAGGCCAGGATCTTGGAAGGGAAGCACAAGCAGGTGGAAAACCGCAAGAGAAAGAGCAACAATCATCACTCTGGTTCACATCACAAGTCTCGCACTTCATATGATGGATACTCCAAGCATGGAGGGAGTGACCATGGGAGCCATGACCGCCACCACCATGGAGGCGATGGACATCGTCATGACAACCATAGGAGCAGCCACCACAGCCACAAGGGAGGACACTCTCACCACTCTGGAGGACACGGTGGACATGACCGCAACCGTGATCGCAGCTTTGTGAAGAAGGATCTGAGTGAGGTGACATGCCTCAAGTGTAAATAGAAGGGACACTATGCTGACAACTGTCCGGAGAGGAAGGGACTGAAGCCAACCAACAACGAGAAGGCCACAGTGAACCACATGAATGTGGAGGAGATTCCAGATGAGCCTGACCTTGTGATTGGTAAGTTTCCAATCAACACTCACCCTGCACTTATACTTTTCGATACTGGTGCATCGCATTCATTCATATCAAGGGCATTTGTGGATAAGTATAAGCTACCTATGGAGTCTATGAAAAGGTCTATTAGAGTGAGTTCACCTGGAGGAGATATAATAGCTAGCGCGGGATGCCGCAACTTGACTGTGAGGATTGGAACACACAACTTCATTGCACATCTAGTAGTGTTGGAATCACAGGGGTTAGACGTTATTCTGGGAATGTATTGGATGTCTATGCATGAGGGACACATAGATTGTGCATAGCGAGCTGTTTCACTCAAAACCCAGGATGGTAAGAGGATTAGATTCAAGTCGGCTGTACGACCAGGAAGGTGTAAGTTGAATTCTCTTAAGGGGGTTAGCATGGATATTGTGCCAGTGATTAGGGATTACCCCGACATGTTTCCGGAAGAGCTGCCAGGGATGCCACCTGACAGGGAAGTAGAGTTTCTTATCGACCTGATGCCGGGAACAGGACCTATAGCAAAGAGACCATATAAGATGGATGTGGATGAGCTGAAGGAATTGAAGAAGCAGCTGAAAGAGCAGTTGGACAAGGGATTCATTCAGCCTAGTTTGTCGTCGTGGGGTGCACCTGTTCTGTGTGTGGAGAAGAAAGACAACACCAAGAGATTAGTGGTGGACTATCGCTCGCTGAATGAAGTGACCATCAAGAACAAGTACCCTCTGCCGAACATAAATGATTTGTTTGATCAACTGGAAGGAGCGAAGGTGTTCAGCAAGATTGATCTGCGATCAGGCTACTTCCAATTGAAGATACGGGAGGAGGACGTACCAAAAACCGCCTTCACCACTAGGTATGGTTTATATGAGTATACATTTATGTCTTTTGGACTAACGAATGCCCCGGCATACTTCATGACCATGATGAACAAGGTATTTATGGAGTATTTGGACAAGTTCGTGGTGGTGTTTATTGATGACATACTGATATATTCCAAGGATAATGCTGAGCATGAGAAACATCTGCGACTGATTATGGAGAAACTGAGGGAACATCAGCTGTATGCCAAATTCAGCAAGTGTGAATTCTGGCTTAACACCGTTGGGTTTCTTGGACACGTAGTGTCAGGAGAAGGAGTCGCTGTTGATCCAAGCAAAGTGACTGCAGTGACAGAGTGGGAAGCGCCCAAGAATGCAGGGGAGATACGAAGCTTTTTGGGACTTGTTGGATATTACAGGAGGTTCATTGAAAACTTTTCCAAGATTGCCAAGCCGATGACTGAACTTCTGAAGAAGGAGAGGAAGTTCGAATGGACGGATGTGTGTGAAGCTAGCTTTCAGGAACTGAAGCGCCGCCTAGTAACCGCACCTGTTCTGTGTCTACCTAATCTTCAGAAGGATTTCCAAGTGTACTGTGATGCTTCTCGACAGGGACTTGGGAGTGTGCTGATGCAAGATGGGAGAGTAGTGTCATATGCCTCGCGACAACTCAAGCACCATGAGCGGAATTACCCCACACACGACTTGGAGTTATCGTCAGTGGTTCATGCGCTCAAGGTATGGAGGCATTATTTAATGGGAAAACACTGTGATGTGTACACCGACCACAAGAGCCTAAAGTACATATTTACGCAGAAGGAACTGAACATGAGGCAAAGGAGATGGTTGGAACTTATCAAGGATTACGATATGAATCTGCAATACCACCCAGGAAAGGCCAATGTAGTAGCAGATGCTCTGAGCCGGAAGGTTTATGCCAATGGATTGACAATTGGTGAATTTCCCGAGGATTTGTGCAAGCAATTCAAGGACCTTAGACTGGAGGTAGTATCTGAAGGATACTTGGCAACAATGGAAGTCCAACCAACGCTACAGGACAGAATCAGGAAGGCTCAAGTGGGAGACAAAGAGATAGATGAAGTTAAGGAAAAGATGAAGGAAGACCGAGCAAGGGAATTCCGCGAGGATGAGCAAGGAACCCTATGGTACGGGGATCGCTTGTGCGTTCCCAACAATCTGGAGATAAGGAAGTTGATTCTGCAGGAAGCTCATGACTCGCCATATTCCATACATCCGGGCAATACGAAGATGTATATGGACCTAAAGGACAGATTCTGGTGGAACAACCTGAAGGGAGACATCGCAGAGCATATTGCCCTATGTGATGTATGCAGCCGAGTAAAGGCGGAACACCAGAAGCCAGCAGGACTGCTACAGCCATTGCCCGTGCCAGATTGGAAGTGGGATAGAGTGAGAATGGATTTTATCACAGGATTGCCTAGGACCAGGTCAGGATATGACTCCATTTGGGTAGTGGTCGACCATTTGACTAAGGTAGCCCACTTTATTCCGGTGAAGACGACCTACACGAGTGCAAAGTTGGCCAAGATTTACATGGACAGGATTGTGTGCCTACATGGAGTTCCCAAGAGTATTGTATCAGATAGAGGCACCCAATTTACCTCACACTTCTGGCGCCAGCTGCACGAGTCACTTGGTACTAGATTGGAGTTTAGCACAGCGTTTCACCCATGTGATGGGGATGCACCGAGAGGGTGAATAAGATTTTGGAGGACATGCTGAGAGCTTGCGCTTTGGCTCATGGCTCTAGTTGGGATGAGAATTTGCCGTATGCGGAGTTTTCCTACAACAACAGCTATCAAACCAGCATCAAGACGTCACCGTTCGATGTGCTATATGGGAAACGGTGCCGAACACCATTGCTATGGGATGGAGTAGGAGAACGTCAGTTGTTTGGACCCGATTTGATCAAGGACGCTGAGGAGAAGGTCGTCTTGATTAGGGACAGGCTGAAAGTAGCACAATCAAGGCAGAAGAGCTACGCTGACGCCAAGCGCAAGGAAGTGGTGTATGAGATAGATGATAGAGCATACCTCAGAGTGTCGCCGCTTCATGGAATCAAGAGATTTGGAATTAAGGGTAAGCTGGCACCTCGATTTATTGGACCGTACAGGATCTTAGCACGCAAAGGAGAAGTTGCTTATCAGTTGGAGTTGCCAGAAGCTCTGTCCGCTGTTCACAATGTGTTCCACGTATCCCAGCTGAAGAAGTGCCATCCGGAGATGGCGGATACACCGTTGAGAGACACTGTACCACCAGAGATGTAGAATTTTGGTAGGTTGGACCGGTGCGCGTCGGGATTGAGGTGCTACTTCCCGAACAGTCTCTTCTTGGACTTCTCCCTATCATCACCCAAAATGAGAGTGATGGTACGAGCTGGGTTGGCCAAGTCACATGGGTAAAGTGTACTAACCCCTGCAGGGTGTATAATCTAATCGATTAGCCGTGTCCCCGGTTATGGACAACTGAGTTGCTTGATATTGATTCCATGACACGTTTCTCGCTCATTCCAATTTCTTAATTGTTTTAATGTTGATGGGTTAACTTAATTGGGATCTTTTCAAAGAAAATCAAAAACTGTTTATGAAAGTAGGACAAAGTTATTTGCAAATGCAAGCCAGACACAGCTCCACTTGCCAAATATGCATGTAGATGTTAGTACTATTGTCTCCTTTACTAGCTCTACTTGCCATACTTTCCATGTATTGACCCTTCGGGGCTGCTACGTTTCATGTTGCAGGTTATTCCGATTCTGAGTAATCGATATAGGCCATGATACTCCACTCGGCACTTGTTCACTTGTGGGCAATTTGAAGAATGGAGGATTTACTTTATTTATGTTGCTACCTGAATAATTTGAGCTAGCCTTGGGCTAAGCTTTTATTGTAATAATGGTACTCTGGATCTTCGTTATTTATGATACACGAATATTTTGCTATGTTATTCATCTCATTCTATTGTGGGCCAATGAACCGGTCCAGGGATTGGCATGTCACATAGAAGCCACGGTCTTTTCAGAACCGCGGTGTTACAAGCAGGAACGGAGACTCCGGTGTAGGCCGGAGACTCTGGTGGTTCAGCCGTGGCTTCTTCCGTCTCCTCTTCCAAGCCTCCGTCTTGTCGAGCTTGATGTTCCGGGATTCCCCCCTTGCCTCCGTACTTGTCGGTGTGAACCTATGATGCATATGTGACGGAGTATGAAGTAGCATACCATTCAATAGGGTAGGAAGTGGGATCGCATAGAGGAACGGATTCACCTTTGGAGTCCATGACGACTTGGCGTAAGTTGGAGACCATGATGTGGTAACGACCGTAGGTCGGGCTACATCACAAGCTCTAGATCCTCTCATGGACAAGAACCAAATAACAACCAAGAAAGATGATGCTATGAATGCAAAGGTTTGATCTCTCTTTAAACGATGCAATCGAGACACCCGCTTGAGAGCCCCTCTTGATAGTACGACTATCTATCCTAAACCCGGTCTCCCACCTAACAACACTAGACCAGAAAAGAGAATCCCTATCAAGAACATACCTTTGCCTTGAGCATCCCACTTGAACTTGATGTAGACCGTCTTGTTCTTCTATAGTGGGAACACCTTTCTTGTTTGCTCTTGCTTATGAAGATGAAGACTTGCAAATTGCTCCCCATACTCCATGGGGAAACCTCTTCTTTGAACTTGTCTTCATCACCCCATGATCATGAGGATGGCAAGCTTCAAGCATGAGATCTTCTAGAGATGGCGCATCTTGAGCTTGCCCTTCTTCATCCCTTCTTGAGGTTGATCCATCTTGATGCAAATCTTTGCACTTGTCTTGATCAAACTTCAAGATCCTTCTTTCTTCATGATTCCAATGGCACAAAGCCCTTGGACATTTCTTCAACTCTCAACCTTGAGACCAACACATGGCCCAAGCGATGCCAATGGACAAACCTACAAGTGAAACTCAATTTAGACATTAGTCCATAGAGATTGTCATTAATTACCAAAACCACACATGGGGGCGTACATGTCCTTTCAACAGGTACTAAAAACTTCCATGCAAGTCGAACAAGATGCCATGTTTGTTTAGATGGAAATCTAACATTTGCCATTGTATGTTTGCAGGAGCCTCAACCCCTTCGACTAAGGTACCACGAGGTCTCGTCCGACAAGATGCCTTATGATGTGCGGTATACTCCATACATCCAACAGCTAGGACTCCTCCCCTTTATCCACATGGTCACTCGGTCCACACCGGCCTTCAACCCTGCTTTGATCACCGCGCTTGTGGACCGGTGGAGGCCGGAGACGCACACCTTTCACCTTAGGACCGATGAGACTACGGTCACTTTGCAGGACATGAGCATGATCCTGGCACTCCCAATCAAGGGAAACCCTGTGTGCATAAGCTCGGATTCAGACGGGTGGCATGAGCAGATGGTCGACCTTATAGGGAAGGATCCACCTGAGGCTATAAACTCTAAGGGAGAAAGACTGAGGGTCGCTGCCGGGGCTACTTTTACTTGGATCATCCAGAATTTCAAGATTTGCCCCGAGGATGCCGATGAGGAGACGATCAAGACATACACTCGTGTGTATGTGTGGTACATCATCACGAGGACTCTGTTTCCTGACAGGAGTGGAGATCGTGCTCAGTGGCATTGGCTCAAGTTGCTCCTTACTTTTGACTCTACCATCAGTTTGGGTTCTGCGGCGTTGGCCTGGTTGTACCATCAGGTAATGAGTTCTTTACAAATGTTGTTGTATATTTTTGCATTACCTCAAAAAAATTTGTTCTTACCAAATGGTTGTTCACTTCATCTGCAGCTGGATGATGCTTGTCTTAGGAGAGTCGCCGATTCAAGGATTGGTGGTTGTTTACTCCTTCTTTCGGTGTGGACCTGGGAACGCTTCCCCATTGGATGGCCGAGATTTTTGACATTCAATCCTTTTATTGATAACGACAACGACTACCTTCTCCCCACGTGGGCTTACAAGTGGGATGTGGTCTCCGAACCTCCAACGGACCCAGTGGAGGCGTACAAGAGGTACACCAACGAGTTTGACACGATCACCATGGATCAGGTAATTTCCTCGGGTGCGGTCAATTATATGTCTTGAACTTGTAATCTTTGAACTTGACATGAGTGTGGTATACTGCAGGTGACGTGGGAGCGACACGATCGAGGGGACCGCTTTGGTGTTCCGGAGGACTATCGTCTTAACCATATTTGCTTCAGAGAATGTTGTACTTTGGTAGATGTGGGAAGTAGAGTAGATGTGGTACTTTGGTGTTGCTTGAACTTGCTACTTGTAATGGTTGTTTCAACTTGCTACTTGTAATGATTATCGAAGAATGTTGTGATGTTGAATTTGGTGTTGTGATGTTGAATTTGGTGTTGTGATGTTGTCTGAAATTATCATTTAGGGCTGTTATTTTATTATTAGTAAGCAACACCTAGAACAGAGCCAAGCACCTGATTATTATTCTACAATTTCCTTTGGTGCAACATAAGATATTGTTCAGGTGCTGGCACATCAATACAAACAGAGCCAAGCACCTGATTGTGCATGCCAGGAAAGTGCGACGCCACAGAGAACGGCATCGCACATGGACTCTATGCTAGGCAAAGAGGCCCAGGAAAGGGCAGAGTCAATGTGCGGCGCTAGGGCGCACGGCGCCGCACACTGTGCAACGCGCGCTATCGTGGCGGCGCCACGTTGCACGGCGCCGCACATGGGGTCGAAAATAGACCTTCTATCTATTTTCGAGCCCATGTGTAGTGCCATGTTACACGGCGCCGCACTGTGCAACGCGTGCTATGGTGGCGCCGCACATGGGCTCGAAAATAGACAGAACATTCTATCTATTTTCGATCCCATGTGCGGCGCCACGCCCGACGGCGCCGCACAGTGCAACGCGCGCGGTGGTGGCGCCGCACCGTCCTATCTTCCTCTTCCTTCTTCTTCTTCTTCACCTCATCCTCTTCCTCCCTTCCTTAGCGTCCTTCCTCTTCTTCTTCTCTTCCCCAGCGGTGGTCACGAGCAAGTTGAACTACCTCTTCGAATGCCTTCCTCTTCTTCTCTTCCCCAGCTTCCTTCCTCTTCCTCCCTTCCTCAGCGTCCTTCCTCTTCTCCACCACCTCCATAGCATTCGCCCAGACCTTCGAGTAGTTCACACCTTCCCCATCATTGCGCTTGTTGGGTTGAGTCGCCATACCTATTATAAGAATAAAAGGTACAAGTTAGTAAAGGATGCATTGAACGCAATAAGCATGAATGATAGTAAAATATGCATAAATGTGAACATACCTACGAGCATACGGATTTGGTCCTGCTAAGTAACCTATCGTACTAGCGGGACTAAAACCATCACGCCCTCTTCCTCTTCTTAGCCCAAGTTGTCGACCTCTTTGTTGTCTAGGAGCTTGTTGTCTAAAACATTGTGGCCTGGAGCTTGTTGGCTAGTCCTTGGTTGGCTACCACTTGGTTGGCTTGGACCTTGTTGGCTAGTCCTTGGTTGGCTACCACTTGGTTGGCTTGGAGCTTGTTGGCTAGTCCTTGGTTGGCTACTACTTGGTTAGCTTGGAGCTTTTTGGCTACTACTTCCTTGATTTCCTTTTGCTCTTTTCCTTTGAGAAAACTTTCTTGCATTGTGCCCTTCACCATTGCACGTTCCACACCGGGCTCTCTCACGAGGCTCTTGGAATTGGTCGTTGCCCGTTTCCCGACCACCACCACGTCCCCATCCGTCCATGTCGCTCCTAAAGCGCTTTGTCTTGCGTCTTCCACATCCAACAACCTCCCATTTCGGATCGGGCCACAGTTGAATTCCATGGTACTCCGGCCATTGTGATTGGTCCAAGTATGGATGAAATCTAGGAGCCCATGTCTTCTTAGTAGTCTCAATAGAGAACTCACCCTCTCTTACCGTGAGTGGATTATTGTAATCCAAATGTCGTCTGCGAGATGCCACGAGCAAGTGCGAGCATGCAAGATGAAGCAATGATGGCCTTCTGCATGTGCACTCACAGGTCTTGAGCAAGACCTTGAAAGCTCGGCCTCCGTGTTGGACACCATCAGCCGTTGTACCTCCGGGCTCTGTAACTTGGTAAATTATCTCGTCATTGTCATATTCCGTGACAACTTGGGAATCCGCTTTCCTTGTCTGAAATTGCATCCAATCGTCAACCTTAGGTGGGTACTTGTATTTGCAGTTGTTCTTGTTGTCCCCCGCAATATGACAGTCCGTTTCATGTGAATATTTCAGAAAATACTCATTCATCATGTCGAATGTATATCGGACTATTGCCATGACGGGCAATGCATGGACACCTTTGAGCAACTTGTTAAATGCCTCTGCCGTGTTGCTTGTCATTTGGCTGTACCTCCGGCCACCGTCATCAAAAGCTCGTGCCCACTTTCCCATATGTTCAATGTCCTATTGAGAAACTCGCGACCACCTGCATTGAGTTCTTTGTTGGCTAGCAATTTGTTGTACAAGTTAGAGAAACAACGTTCCGTGAAAGCGAGGCAACAATCTTGTAGATCATCGAACAAATCCTTGCTCTTTCATGCCCTATAGAAGTTTGCACAAAAGTGTCTCATGCACCAACGATTGTGCAATGGAGCATGGCCGGGAATATCAATCATCACCGCATTGAGAATTCCTTGATGACGGTCAGAGATGACACATATTTCCCTTTGAGGGGTTAATATCTTGGTTCTCAAAAGATAGAAGAACCACTCCCAATTATCATTGCTTTCCGCCTCCACCAAAGCAAACGCCAAAGGAATCAACCGGTTGTTAGCATCATTGGCTATTGCAATCAAGATAGTGCCTTTGAATTGTCCGGTCATAAAGGTGCCATCAACGGATATGACCGGCCTATAATGTTCAAAAGCCCGGACACATTGCTTGAAACCCCAAAATGCACGGCCAAAAACTCGCACGGTTCTTACATTTACAATCCTTGTCTTGTTCCCATAAGGTTCAACCACATGAACCATGCCGGGTTAGCATTGGCCATCGCTCCCAACAAACTTGGGATTCGGTTATAAGATTCCTCCCAATCACCGTACACCATCTTGAATGCGGCTTGATTAGCCTTCCATGCCTTCCCATACTTCACCTCGTAGTGAAAGAGGGCTTTCACAAGCTCCATGACCATCTTGATGGTCATTATTGGAAATGACGCGATGTCATTGGAAAGCCTACAAGCGAGGAACTCGGAGGTGAGTTGCCGGTGCTCGTGCTTTGCATCCTTGCCATCCACCACCGGGCCTCGACACATGTGAGTTGATACACAACTAGATATGTGCCAATCGGGACCTCCCTTGAATGGTCTTGCACACACAATCCAAGGACATCCTTCCTCCTCGCACTTCACCGTGTAACACTTCTTGATTTTTGAGTGCACGGCCATGTAAGGACGATGATTCTTCACTGAGAAGTCCTTTATCCATTGCTTAAATTCCAAAAGGTCTTGAACCTTGATCCTTTGCAAAAGCCACTATTCACTTCATTGCCATCCCGGTAAGAACTTGTCCTTGGCCCAAGCACTATGCCCTTGCCACCATCAACCGTGGCTTCATCCGCGAGACTAAGATCACGAAACAAAGGCACCTGATGGTCCCGGCCCAATACGTTATCGTGGATTTTGGCCTCTCTAGCCGTGAACCCCTCCTCATCAACTTCTTCTTCGGGACCATCATCATCCGAGTCCGATGCATAGACTCGAGAATATGGGAGGTCACGGTACATGTCATCTTGCGTGATATATTTGTCCAAATCTCCAACATTGTTGTCGTGGAGTTCAACATCATCATTGTCATCTTCATCTTCACCCCCACAATCATCATTGTCCTCTTCCAACACTTCGTCTTGGTGTCTTGAAATCGGGCTCAATGTTTGGGTCAAGGGAGGTTCACGGCTTAGCTCTTGGTCTACGGGTGGAGGACTCATAGTACGCAATGGGGATGCCATACGGTTCAAGTCCAAAGACAATGAACTACTAACTTTCTTGGTGGCAAATAGCTCAAGAGCCTTGTCTAGTGATTCGGCCACCACCTCCTTGTATGCAAACCAACGGTCCTCGGAGAAGATACGCATGGTCTTCCAACGGACATGCATTCCCAAGCCAACATTATGTCTTCCCTCCAACTAAACAACATCATTTGGGTCCATCCATTTCAATTCGATCCTCAATTGCTCCAAGACCTCGGCATAGGTTGGAGTACGCTCAAACACCAAATTGACTCGTCCGGGTCCGGTTCTATGTTACCTCTTAAAAAAGCATCCTTGTCTACATGGTGAACATGAACAATTCTTACCATGCCTAAGATAATCACAACAACAATACCATGGTCAACATACTCAATAGATACCCATGCTAACATTAAAACAATACCTAACCCCTATGCCAATGCAACAACATTCTACCATGCATCTTACAAAACAACCTAGCGTTTGCAAGATATGGACCAAAACAAGAAATTAATGGGTGAAATCAAAGAAGAAGGGGAAGAATACCTCAAGGCACTTGGGGTGATCGAATTCCACGGAGAGATGCTTCCGATTTGGCCACTAGGAGGGAGGAGGTGGAGGGGGAAGCAGATTCGCCGTCGCCGCTGTAGCTTCCTGTGGTCTGGGAGAGAATGAGGGTCGGGGGCTGGGGCGGGCCGTGCGCTGGTACTAGACCTAAATTGCGGCACCACATGGCATGGCGTTGCACTATACAATGCGACGCCACACGGCAAGGCTCCGCACTAGCGTGACCGAGGCCCACGAGGCCACGGGCAAGCCACGCTGGCAGGTGCGCGGCGCCATGCCTCATGGCGCCGCTCTTCAGGGTGCGGCGCCACCGTATACGGTGTTGCAAAAAGGGTTAGTGCAGTAAATTTCTTTTGGCCTGAGTTCATTTCGTGTATTTGTTATTTTTATGGTTATTTTCGTCCAAATTGCCACACTTACCCTATGTTTTTATATGTTTACGTGCATACAATCTAACTATAAAAAAGCTCATTTCATTTCAAAAGCTTGAACTGAAGGACCATTTCATCCTCCTCCCCTAGTACGAGAGGCGGCGGCGACAAAAATCCCCCAATCTACAACGACCATAGCGTGAGTTCCCTCTCCCTCCTGTCGCTCCGCTTCGGCGGCAGCAGGAAGGGGGACCTCGTTCCTCCGTTCTGTAGTTAGGGTTAGGTTCTTTTTGTTGTGGTGTGTTGTTAGGGTGGTGGGAGCGACATACATGCGAATAAATCTGCCTCAACTCTTCTTCCACACCGGCGGCGACCTTCTCGACGACGTCTTTGAGTTGATGGCAACGTGTTTTTGTCGATCCTTTAGATCGGTGGCGTGGTCTTCTCGCGGATCTTCAGATCTAGCGAGATTTGTATCTCGACGTGTCACTGGCATGCAACATATCTTGGTTCAAGGTAGCATGGGGACGTTCCCCGGTCGACATGCCACATCGACATGTGTATTGTTGTTTGCAACGGGCCTGTTCATCGACTCACAACGACTCATTGACGATGGTGCTCCCTTAGATCTGGAAATGGTGGGGGCCTGACGTCTATTCTAGCACACGTCTAAGCGACGTTGGTGTTTGGCAATGGCTGTTGGCTTCGGCAAGTGTAGAAAACCCTAGGGGTAGTTTTCTGCAAAGTTTTCAGGATATCTGTTTTCTCATGGTCTGTCTGTTAGCTTACATGTTTGTTTACTCATGTAACTTGATTTTCTATTAATGAAATACGTGGTTGCTCTAAAAAAAAAGCTCGGACTGAAGGAAGAAAGAAATCTCTTCCTTATAAGCTGGGTGTGGCCTCCTCCCATAAGCGAGGTGGGATTAAACCGAGCAGCCTTCACCGGTCAACAGAGAGGTCCTAACAGTAGGAAAAGCTATAAAAGGCCGATTGTGGATCTGTCCATATTCTGGATGAGTGCGGCCTATAGAAGCAAAATAAAAAATGGACGAGTTGTAAAAATGAGCCAAATCTTTGGGGAAGTCCGACTTTTTTCTTGAAATTCACCCCGTTTTATAAATAAAGTCACTTATGGCCGAATCGATACAAGGTGATGATGAAAAATTCATAGGAACTTGCCAATGGTATGCCTCAATCTACTGTCCCACATGTCCATGTAGGTTCGGATGTTCCAAACCTGTAAAACAATAGTTTCAAAAGAGAAGTCGTGGCTCGCAGAGGAGTCCATTGCTTCACAATAAAAAGAAAGAAAGAGAGAGGGAAAAGGAGGCAAGAGAGATGGTAATGCGTACTTGGATGAGCTCATCCAATGCGTAGAAGTGGTTGTTAGCTTAGCTCCATATTTCCATACCTAGATGGTTGTACTGAGGTGACACAAAGATATCTTTCCCTTATGTAGTAGTTTTTGATCAAAGATAAAACAAAGAAGAAGGACCAAGACTTGCCACCAGTGACACCGAAACAAGACCAATGAATACCAAAGCTCCATGCTAACGCCCCCAAGAGGGTAATGACACAACGCGCCGCCATTGGTGAGACCAGGAAGTCAAAGGCTTTCACGAGGAGCTGTATGTGGAGAGGGTGCTCACACCAACGTCTCCAAGATATTTACAACACCCTCAAGCATCACCATCAACAACGGAGCTTTGAGATTCGCCCAGGAAAAACCTTGAACCACACTTGTATTATGGCTTGCCTACTATCCCTGAGTTTAGCCTCCCTCCCGCGGTCTAGGAGCTGCCTTTCCTGAAGCGTTGCCAACACAGGGCTCCCCCGCTACCCTCTCCTTGCCATCCCAATGACCAATAATCAAGGCCATCACCACCGCCACAACGCTCGTCGAGAAAATGCCCGCATATGCCAACTTCCAGGGCAACCGCTGTGTGGTTTTGGTAATTAATGAAAATCCCTATGGACTAATGTTTGCATTGAGTTATACTTAAGAATATGTCCATAGGTAATGCATGAACCATATGGTGGTGTCAAGGTTGAAATAAGAAGAAAATGAAGAACATCAAGTGAAGACCAAGATGTTTAAGTAGTGATCCAAAGATTGGTCATGAGAGAGTTGAGACTATGGCAAGTGTATCTTGAATAATAAGATGGAGTGATATCTCATGTGTACCTTCAAGACACCAATATAATAAATAAAGAAGAAATGAAGTGCAAGTTCAATACGATCCATCTCAAAGAGATCATATGTTTGAAGCTTGCCATCCTTATGGTGATCATGGATATGTGAAGATATGCCTAAAAGAGAGGCTCTACCATAATGGAGTATGGGGAGCAATTTTCAAGTCTTCACCAAGCTAGCGCAATCAAGAAAGGTGTTCCATATTTAGGTGGACAAGATTGTCATCATCAAGCTCAATTGGAATATGCATAAGACAAACATATGTTATTGATAAGGTTTCTTCCTTACGGGTCTCATGGTGTTAGTTGGGCAGACCGGTTTATAGGATAGGTAGCCATTGTATCAAGAGGGACATTTTTGGATAGAGCTCATATATTGTATCATTTAGGCAAAGCTCGGATATTTGCATATTTGGCATCATATTTTTTGGTTGTTATTTTGTTATTATCCATGTGAGGATTTAGATCTTGTGTTAATCTCCAGGAAAGCTCAAGTTTATCAAAAATGGATTTCACATGCATTCTCTACCGCATTTTCGATATTGGAGGTTTTACCTATTTGTCTTATATAGATAAGTTAAACCTTTCATCATTTGATCCTATCATCCCTTGCCTTACTATGATGGTTCTCTTCATGATCACGTATAGTTTGTTACTATCTTCAAAACAATCCTAATGTCATCAAAATCGGAGTTTGGATGCTCGAGTTATGATCATTTTAGTTTCGTTGTTTTTGCCAATTTTCAGGGGGTGATCCCCTATACTGATTGACACGCACCTCATCATGAAAAGGTCCTTAGCCATATTTTGGCGTGGATAAACTAAAATATCCAAGGGAGGGAGGGATTATCCGACCTGAGATGTACCAACGGTCATATTTCTAAAGGAGCTATGCCCTAGAGGCAAGTAATAAACAAATTTTATTACCATATCTCAATTAGTTCATAATATTTTCATATTGTGCTATAACTGTATCAAGCGGAAATATTGAAACAAACCAAGTCCCTAGTAGCCTCTATTTATACTACTTCGTTGGGCAGCTGATGATCGAGGTTTCCCGATCATGGACTTACTTTAACGTCAAATAATAATGAGATCACTTCATTATGAATGATGTGATGGACATTACCCACTATAAGTATTCCAAACCGATCAAGTCACATGGTTCATCATTTCAATAGTTAGAAGTGTAGATTCCTTCTCTATTGACCATGAGATCGTATTAATCACTATCACCCGAGGCTGCTTTGACGACATCAAATGTCATGTCTATAACTGGGTGACAATAACGGTGTATGTTGGGTATTATAGAGGGATAGGTTGTGGCCTATGTATCAAGATTCGGATTTTTTCACCCGTGTGACAAGAAGATACAAACGACCGACTCAGTGAGATTACATCCATAATGTTGCAACATGTGACTAGGTCACGAGGATGGAATATCACGGGAACAAGTAAAACAGTACTTGTCAGTAACGAGATTGAACAAGGTATATGATACTGATGATCAGATCTTGGACAAGTCAGTATCGAAGTAAACAAAGGGAATCATACTCGATGTTTCCCGAACATCATGGAATGCGCAGAGGTCATTATGGACATCCTGGTCCCGCTATTGATCATTGATCTGAGAGAGGTCTTGATAATGTTTGTGATGTTCCCAAACGGTTGGAGTAACACATTTAAGGGTATGATGACTCTTGGATATCATTATGGAAATATCCGAATCATAGGATGAAAGAGAAGAGAAAACCGGAAGTGTTCCATGAGAAAATCAGAATCGTTTCGGGAGGATCCGAAGTCGTTCAGAGTGAACTGAAAGATGTTTTAGATAAAAGCGGATTTTAATAATGCGTATTTATATTGAAATTAATATTAAATATATAATTTAAAATCTAATTTTAAAGGGTAACTTACCTAATGGGCCAAATCCCCGGAGGGAAAAGGGCCCATGAGGGAAACCGCCCTAGAGAAGGGAGAAAGGGGCCAAGGCTGTTGCCCATGGGGCCCACCCGACCAGCCTAGTGTTGCGCACGGGGGTGGGGACCACCCCGGCTGGCCCATGGCACCCCACCTCCTCCTCCTTTAGTCCCACCCCGGGACTTGGATGGGTGGGGGTGCTCTCCCACCCCCTACATAAAGAGGGGCATAGGGGTGGGAAAGAGCATCCAACTTCTCCAATGATCTCTGACGAGGGTTAAGATCATCAATGCCCATTGTTATCGACTTGGGTTTTGAGTAAGAGGGGTGCACTGGAGATTGCGTCCGGCTAATAGACAAGCAATGCGGGATACGTGATTTACCTAGGTTCAGGCCCTCGGAGGAAAAACCCCACTCCTTCTTATCTGCTCTTGATTATCAATGAAACCGAAGGTTATAGGGGGTGCATAGATGATATCTAGTGAGTGTGCATGATAGGGTTGAGGTTGGTCCTCCTCGTCGTGCCATCCTGGCCTTTATATAGGTAGGCCAGGTCTCGGGATAAGGTCGAGTCAGCTATAGGTTAGGGTTTGCTCTTTAAACTTTCTATCTAAAGCTAGCTGTATCCTCCAAGGAACCGCATCCTTCATGGGCCTGGGACACCCGAATCCTTCCTGGGCTTCTTCATCAGGTGTGGATCATCTCATGGGCTCCTAGGGGCCGAACTGGATAGGCCAATATTGGGTACCCATAGGGCATACCCATGTCAGTAGCCCCCCGAGTGTCTAGTCGAATCACATATTCGAATTGAGACTCTGAATATGCTTTCAGGTCATAATGTTTAGTTCATAGGGATAGTTGACATGCATGCCTAACTCACCTGATGGATTGGGGCCAGTTAACTGCCTTTGGGCAAAACAAACGCTATCTACTCAGACTCGAGTCCCTGGACTCAAATCCGGAAAAGTGCTGGTGTAATTCGACTTAGGCCACAGAGGTATTACAGAAGTTGAATTCTAGTGATATTAGATATGCACCCAACACGTCTGTCGGGAGTTTTCATCGCACCTGCAGGTACGTTATATTTCTGGTAGAGCACAGTAGGTACGTTACCAGGCCATCAGTTTGTGTATGTAGGTCTTACCTTTGTGTCCTAAACATAGCATCTGAATGCTTGTTATCGCGGAGACGATTCAGGTGGACAAGTAGATGCCGTCTCTTAGCAATTATTGTGATGGGCAGAGTCACCATGTTGTCGATTGTGTATTAGTTCTTGTGATGCAGTCATTCGTAGGAGATCTGTGGTATTGCAGTATGTTTATTCATTGGGTGCACGGCCAGCACTCCCTATGGGAGTAGCCCCCGATTGTTTGTTCGAGTCGTAGATGCGAGCAGAGACTTCAGTCATGCGTCTCTTGTGAATTCCATTTATAGCTAGAATTTACCGAATGACAACCAGCGGTCCCTATGGGAGTAGCCCCTGAGTCCGTAATTGAGTCATTGACTCGAAGAAGGAGTCAAAGTATGCAGTCTTAACATGTGCAATTATCATACTAATATTGGACCCAGAAGTACTTCGGGTGCCGACTAGTGCTGCTGTTAGGAGTAGCCCCCAAGTATTTAGTCGAGTCATAGACTCGGGCAAAAACTCAGTGAATCACTCTAGCAATATAGAGTCGTTGTTGTACCATTCCTTTGAGAATTTTAATATGCGGCCCGAAAGTTCAGACGCGAAGGAAACGTGGGATCCGAGTTACGTGTAATCTCATGGAAGGGCTGTAGTAACTTCACCAATTGTCGAGAGGGGCAAAATGGGGGTAAATACAAATCTAACAACCAAATGATCATTTGAATCAGTCAAAAAACGGTTGAACTCAAATCCCGCCATTAGGTCAACTCTTCTTGCCCGCCTTGTCTGTATTTCCCGTTATCCTTTGCGGTCGTGGACTGGTTTACCCCTGCAAGGACTAGATGTTCTTCTCTGCTATGCTCTTATCCCCTATTATTACCCTCTCCATTACCTTGCTTAGCTCCGGCTACTGGTCTCCAGATCGGAGCTCGCCTTTGATCTCCTTGTGTCCCCGCCATGGCCGGTCAACCTCCCACACCCTTAATCGAAGCTCGCTGCCATCGCCCTCGCCTCGTTTTTCCTAGTTAGCGTGTCGGAGCTTCGCGTCCCTAGCCTAGCCTCTCGCCGCTGCCTAGACCTTCTCGCATGGTGAAGCGCATCCGGCCGGGCAATCCGGACCGGTGACCGGCCTCGGGCAGTTGCGTGCTGTCGCGCACACCAGGCATGGTAACCCTGGCAGAGGAGTTTGACGATAACACTCTCATGGCCACCGTGCTGGGCACGCGTCCCGCCGTGTCGCCGACAGGCTTGCTGTCGGCTTTCAGGTCTCATTTTAGGATTAGACGAAAAGTGGTCAATATTGAGGTATGCGCGCCGCCATTCGATTTCTTTGTATGGTTCACCCAGAGCTCAGATAGCGAGCGCGTTTTGCATTCTTCCTGTTCTTTCGAGTGCAGTGGGGAGAAAATGAGCTTCATTCATTGGCATCACGCCTATGGGTGGGACGATCGCTTTGGGCAACTTCGTTTCTTCTCCAAACTCGGCTTTGACGGGCTCCCTTTGCATGCTTGGGAACCGGAGGCCCTCAAGCACATCGTCAGTAGCCTTGGCGGCGATCTGGTGGAGATTGTGCCACCGAGCGACAGATGGATCATCGAGGTAAAGGCGTGGCTAAAAGATCCAGACACTGTTCCTAAGATGTACGAGATGGAGATTCCAAGCGGGGCAAGAGGACAGATTTGGTGGAAGCACCCGGTGATCATCCACCTGCAGGAGGTTCTAGATCCAGTATATGGCATTTAGGGCCCCGACGAGGCGGCCAGAAAGCATCCTCATTTCCTGCAGTGTTGGCCTGGAAGGATCGATGTCACATGAACACCACCATTCCTTGACAGAGCGCATGGTTTCGGTGGGGGGACCGGGCGTGGACAGGCTGGCGCGGACACACGCATCAGACCACATACATCAGTTTGTATTATTTCCAACAACTCGGTCGCACGCTCCATTGTTCCAGAGAACGGAGTTCTAGTCATCTTGCCCATAAGGCATGGTTCACACGTTTCAAATGATTCATAATCAAGTGATTCAACTAGTCCATCAGAATGGAGCTTCTTCATGCGTTTACCACCAATATGACCCAAACGGCAATGCCACATATATGCAGCAATATCATCATTCAACTTGATTCCTTTGGTATTCACATTATGAATATGGGTACTTTTAATATCAAGATTCGAACAAATAAACCATTCAACATAGGTGCATGACCATAAAAGATGTTATTCATATAAAAGGAACAACCATTGTTCTCAGATACAAATGAATAATTGTCTTGCATTAAACATGATCTAGACATGATGTTCATGCTCAACGCAGACACATAATAACAATTATTTAGGTTTATTGTCAATCCCGATGGTAGATGAAGTGGAAGCATTCCGACGGCAATCACATCAACCTTTGACCCATTTCCTACGCACATCATCAATTCAACCTTGGCTAGTGGTCGACTATTCCTTAGTCCCAGTTTCGAGTTACATATATTAGCAACCGAACCGGTATCAAATACCCAGGTGCTACTTCGACTACTAGTAATTTACACATCAATAACATGTATATCACATATACCTTTGTTCACTTTCCCGGCCTTCTTATCTGACAAGTACTTGGGGCAGTTCCGCTTCTAGTGACCAGTCCCTTTGCAGTAATAGCACTCATTATCGGGCTTAGGGCCTCCCTTGGTCTTCTTCTCAGGTGCGGCAATAGATTTTCCATCCTTCTTGAAGTTACCTTTAGGCTTGCCTTTGTTTCCTCTTTTCTTTGAAACTGGTGGTCTTATTGACCCTTAACACTTGTTGTTCCTTTTTAATGTCTACCTCGACAGTCTTAAGCATAGTTGCGAGTTCCATGAGCGACTTGTTCGCACAAGTTATCTTGTAGTTAATTATAAACCCTTTGTAACTTGGTGGAAATGATTGCAGAACCTTATCTATAATGAGATCAGCTGGAGTCTCACATCCCAGTGTCTCAAGACGTTGAGCGTAGCCCATCATTTTAATGACGTGCTCGTTTATAGAGTTGTGCTCCTCCATCTTTGCGCTAAAGAACTTTTCAGAGATCTCATATCTCTCGGCATAGATTTGGTATCCAAACATAGTTTTGAGTTCCTCCACCATGACATCAGCATCAGTAAGTTCAAAGCGCTTTTGGAGTTCGGGCTCCAACAATTGGAGTATCGCACACCACACAAGAGTGTAGTCATCAAACTTTGTGTCATACACAGTATGCTCCTTTTGAGGAGCATCATCTGCAGGGGTGTCACCTAACAAACAGTCAAGCACATAGGACCTTTTCATGCCCGCGAGGATTATCTTCAAGTTGCGGTGCCAGTTGGTGAAGTTAGACCCATTGTCTTGCATCTTTTCTTTCTCAAGGAATGCATTAAAATTGAATGCAGGGGGTGCCACGATCTACAAATGTATTTGAAAAGAATATTTAGACTAGGTTTAAAATAGATAGAGTTCAAGTTAATTAAAAATTATTTATGAGATCTCCCACTCAAAATGACACTCCTCTAGTCATTTTAATGATTACACGAACCAAATTCACTATGCCACAACCGATCATCACGAGTGGTGGCGCATCTCCAATGGCGAGCATCATATGGGCATTATATCATCCATATGACTCGTGCTTTACCTTTTGGTTCATGTTTCGAGGCCATGTCTATACATGCTAGGCTCGTCAAGTAAGAACCTTAGTACTCGTGTGTGTAAAACTATCTTACACCCATTGTATGCGAACGTAGAATCTGTAACACCCGATCATCACGTGATGCTTTGAGATGATGAACTTTCTTAACGATGCATACTAAGAAAGAATATATTATTATATTGATATTTAGTGGGAAGGATCATCTTATAATGCTACCGAGGCAATCAAATATTAACGGTGTGACAAATAAATGAAAAATAAGATGCATCAAAGGATAAACATCACATGCATATATAATTCATATGGTCCTTCTCGCATTTGATCTCCATCTTGTGTATATTCGCATGATCTCCATCATTCCATTTGCGTGCCATCAAGGTCCATGGCGCCACCATCATGGTTGTTCTCCACTAATCTAATTACATGGCTTTCCATTTTTGGGCACGCATGCCATAAAATAAAACAACAACCATATGGCTCCTGCCAGTTGTTTTGACTTACAATAAAACAAATTGCATACAACAATATTTGTATCATAGACCATATCACATCACATGCCCTGCAAAAACAAGTTAGACGCCTCTAATTTATTTGTGCATATTTTACGCGGCTATGGGCTTTCTAGGAAAGAACCGTTCTACCTACGAACTTCGACCACAACGGTGATAACCAAGTTATTAAGAATACCGTTGTAAATCAGATATCAACTATAGTGGGAGAGATAGACACCCGCTAGCCACGTATGAAAAACTATTTGCATGTCAAGTGTGGAACAGGTTTCATGTGCGAGCACATATAAAGTTTGTCCGGGCCGCTTCATCCCACTATGCCACCAATATCCGAAGTATAAAAGATTTTCAATAACATGGTCATCAACGCCCACATATCTATGTGTTTTAACCATACAAATCATCTACACATATACATAGATCTGATACCACTGATGGGGTTTGTTGCATAGAAAACAAAAAAATTCCTATGGTTTGCAACTGCCAAGATTGAATCAAGGTGATACTATGTAACAGTTTCAGATGGACTCACCCTCGAAAACCGTTAGCGGGATAATGTTCCTACAAACAAACGTGGTTGATGTAGATGTACACGACCATCCTCAAGGACGTGCATACGGTCAATGCCACAAGAGGGCAGCACCTCCGTAATCGTTCACACGTACGGTGTGCCGACGACTACCAAACTCTTGCTCTAGCCAGGCAGCAGAAGTACTGGAGTGCTACGACATGGTAGATGTGGTGGATGGGAAGATCTCGATAAGGGCTTCACCTAAGAACCTTTTCTTATGTCAATGGACAAGGCTAGCAAGAGGGATAAAATGCCAACCAAAGGGCATATGAGAGGAGTGGGCAAGTGTGTGAGAGGGAGGAAATCTCCACCTCCTTTTATAGGGGAGAGGGGGCAATCCCCTTCCTTGTCCGTCGCCAAGGAGGTGCCCCTCCCCTCCTCTCATTCATGTGGTTAAACACTCCACTCACATATAATTCATCTCCACTTTCTCCCATTGAATTTCCACTCAAAAAACCAAAGGTCTTTCAATTAAAGCACTTCAATTATCTTTGTTTTAATGCAACTCAATTTAATGAACACTTTATTTTATGAACACTTCATTTAATGAGTACTTCATTTAATGAACACTTCATTTAATGAACACATTAACATTTTATTTCCTTGCTTTTTTTGATACCCTGAAACTATTTCGGTAGATTCGACAGAATAAATTCCTGTGATATCCATTATCTTCTTCCACGTTCCCTATCCACCCAATTGCATCGAATAACCTTAAGTGTTTCTCCCTATGGGTTTGAGAACTATGTAGACATGATCGAGACTCTCTCTGATCAATAATCATTAGCAGGACCTGGAGAACCATAATGACTCCCACTAGCTCCACGAAAATCCAATGATCGTCTAAACATTTTTCGCTGTAATCAAATTCCTTTTGTCTCACAAATTTTACTTGTCTAAGATGCGATTCCTTGGTATCATCAATACCTTGTTTAATCTTGTTCCTGACAAGTACTCTTTTTATCGTTCCTGTGATATAACATTCTAGTAATCAAATCACTTACTTGCAAGCTATGTCAACATGATATCACCGAGTGGGACCTGAGTATATCTCTCCGTCATCTGGATGGACAAATCCCACTCTTGATCCAGGAGTCTCAACTAACACTTTCCAAGTACCCGACGACACTTTTATAATCACCCTGTTATGGTGTTATGTTTGATGGAACCAAAGTACTTTTCAGGTGAAAGTGATTTACGTGATATTATGGTCCAAGGACATTGAGTTACTACGAATGTGATAGCAATATAAACTTGAGGACTTGATAGTATTGTTAAATATACTGCGGGTGACTATTTATCATATCATTCTCCAATGATATAACCTTGTTATTAACAACTTCCAATGTTCATGATTAGGAAACCTTTGATCATCTATTAATCAACAAGCTAGTATTAAGAGAGGCATTACTAGGAACCTTTTCTATTTATAAATCACAAATATATTAATGTTTCCTATTAACACAATTATAGCAAGAAAAATAAACATCTATTATAAACCTAGAATAGCATAATAACCACTTTATTATTGCCTCTGGGGAATATTCCTTTTAGATAGCGCTCCCCGCTTGGGTATGCGTGCGTTGCAGAAAGGAGAGGCCCCCGCCCCTATACACGCGCGGTCTTTGCCTGACGGTGCATGATGCTAGTGGCCGGGGAGGGAGGGGAGGGGAGAAGCGGGTCAAGGGAACCTAGAGTTTCCGGCCTAATATTGCTGGGACTATTCTTAGACCGAATCACATAATTAATCTTCACTTAGGTGAGGACGAATCACATAATTAATATTGCTGAGACTATTGTTAGACCGACTCAAATGGATTTCATGCCTAGTAGACATATCATAGAAGGTTTGGCGATTCTATATGAAATTATTCACGAACTTTATAGGAAGAAAATGGATGGTGTTCTTTTAAAAATGAAATGTAAAAAGCTTATGGTAATGTTAAATGGTATTCCCTACAACAAGTGTTCCGTATAAAAGGTTTTGATCCTAAATGGTGTGACTGTATAAATAACTCTGTACAGAGAGAGAGGGTGTGTGGATATTTGATTAAATGATGACACAGGTCATTACTTCTAAAATCAAAAGTGCTGCACCAAGGAGATCCATTGTCTTCTATTCTTTCTAATCTCGTTAATGACATGTTAGCTATCTTGATTTCCCATGCGAATGAAGATGGTCAAGTTGAGGGACTCATTCCTCATGTAGTTGAAGGTGGATTTTCTAGCATATATATTTTTTATGGATCATGAATTTGGAAAAGGCTCTTAATATGAAATTCATCTTATGTATATTTGAACAACTATACGGTTTGGAAATTAATTTTCACAAGATTGAAATATTTTGCTTTGTAAGGGCTAAATAAAGAGAGAAAGATTATAAAATTCTTTACGGTTGTGAATCAG
Source organism: Avena insularis (assembly GCA_023614405.1). Lineage (NCBI taxonomy): Eukaryota > Viridiplantae > Streptophyta > Magnoliopsida > Poales > Poaceae > Avena > Avena insularis. Next base: position 157,679,184 of record CM042695.1, on the reverse strand, counting down.
GATCCGTTCCATTTATTTAGGAATAATACCAATTCATTTTAGAAAGCTCAAGAATGGAGAGTGGAAACCCGTCGAAGAACATTTTGCAAAAAAATTGAGTAGTTGTCCAAACAATATGCTATGTTATGGAGACCGTTTGGTTTTAGTTAATTCCATTTTTACAATTTTACCCATATTTATATTATCCTTCCTAGAATTACCTAAAGGGGTAATGAAGAGATTATACTTCTAGCAAAGTGATGAGCATAAAAAGAAGTATAGACTAACCTAGTGAAATATAATTTGTAGACCTAAAGCTCAGGGAGGCTGGGAGTTAAACTTTTAGAAATAAAAATAGATGTTTACTTAGCAAGTGGATTTTAAAACCTTATCTCAAGTTTTAGCAAAACTAACTGATTCTCCATTGTGGAGAGGTTTAGTGAATGTTAAGGATAAACGAGGCCCCTTTCACATTGAAAATAGGGTACTAGATTTTGGGAAGCTACTTGGCTAGGCGATAAGTCGGTAGCTGAGCAATACCCATCTCTTGATATCATCACCCATTCGAAAAGGAGTTTTGGTGGCGAGTGGTATGTCGATTAGTCCTTTAAACATATGTTTTCAGAGGGTTTTGATTGGAAATAATTGGACATGTTGGAACCATATGGTGCAGCGGCTGATTCAGTTTCAGCTAACCGAGCATCATACATTTTAAAATGGTGCCTAACTACCTTGGGGTCCTTCATGGTTAGGTCAGTGTATCTCGATTTGATGACGTTCATACCAGGTTTCTAGGCAAGTATACACTAGTAGGAAAATGCTTATAGCAGTCATTTTCCTAGTGGCGTGTCAAATAATATGGTTGTCATCATTGCAAGACAAAATAGTCGTGGCGTTCAGGAAAAGCCGAACTCCGCCACTAAAATGTAGTCCTAGCGTTCGAGGAAACGTGAATGCCGACACTAAGTGGGGACCACGAGGCGAGCCGGGACCAATATAGCCCAGGCGTTAGGCACAACGGAATGCTTCTACTACCGAACATACTAACGGAGTTCGGAAACTTTCAACGCCATAACAAGCTGTTTACTAGTAGTGGCGATCGATTTATGCCGAACGCCACAAATGGAGTATCAACTACAGGAGTTCGCCTGATCCTAAACGCCACTACTATGATTGACATGGTTATACCCCGCGGGTACAAAACATTGGCATACCTGGTCCAGCCCAAGGGAAGACCCATGACAACATATGCGGGCTATGAAGGATTTCGGATGGCCCAAGCCCATGATGCCTTCGAATCCTTAGAGAACAAGACTAGAGTAGATATAATTTCAAAGGGACAAACCCTAATATCTAACCGACTCGACCTACGCCCAGGACCTGCCTATCTATATAAAGGCCAGGAGGGCACGGCGAGGAGGACCTCCAACTCACCTCATACACACCTCACGCCAGATTGCATCTGCGCACCTCTGTAATCTTCGGTTCCGCCGTAATCAAGAGCAGACAAGCAGGAGTAGGGTTTTCCCTCCGGGGGCCTGAACCTGGGTAAATCTTGTGTCCCCGTGTTGCTTGTCTATTAACCGTTCCATGATCTCCAGCATCCCCATCTTCTTCAAAACCCAAGTCCATAACAATGGGCATTGACGAGATCGAACCTCGTCAATTGGCGCCGTCTGTGGGAACCGGGGACACTAATTGTGCGATCGTGACAGTCCCATCCGGAGCGATCTACAACTCGTCGGCGACGGCGAATCACCTCCTCTTCGGCACCTTCAACTTCACCGCCCACTCTCCAGCCACCCCGAAGGATTTCGAGTCCGTCGGCGACGGGCTCGAGATGCTGTCCGGGAGCTTCTGCTTCTATGTGGGGCAAACCGGCACTCTCCGCCTCCCAGAGCGGGTGCCACCGCCATCCATCAGGCCCGCTTCGTGGGTCCCACCCATCAGCCTGTTACGCACGTCGACGCTGATAGACGAGTCATATGACAGGAGCAGCTGCAACTCAGATCTATGCGGCCCTCCCTCAAACGAAGGAACCTACGGTTACGGATCCAAAAGCTGCGGCAACAACGATCCAACCCGCGGATGTTACTTATGTGCCGTGGTCATCTAGAGCGAAACAGAACTGCCGCATGTTCGAGTGCGCCCAACCCACCTCCCAACCCGCAAGGTGAGAACGGAGGAAACGGGGGAGCTCCATCGCTCAGGCCCAACGAAGGCGATGCCAACGCCTACCAGAAGATCAACCTCGACGAGGAAGGATGCGTCAAGCATGCGAAGCCGTGGCAGGCAATGTCATCCTACCTATTAATGCTTCATGGGATCTGTTGATGGCCTACCACCTCCTCCTTATCAGCGAGCATAACCGGCAGGTAAAACTGCAGGAGGAGCTCGACAAACACAAGCAGGCATCTTTAGAGTCTAGCGCGTGGCGAGCTGCGCTCTCCGCCGATAGCGGCTCCAGCTCGCACGGCAACAACGCCAACAAGCATTGCTCGCGCACGGAGCACATGGACCCCGCCGCATGCCGCGAAGTCACTAGGGCCCTCAACACGTCCTTCATGACAATGGACATGAATAACAACGTCATGCCGAAAACACCGCAGGCTGCGATCATGGCGGACACTACATACCTCGCGTCCCATCCAACTCCGGTGGGTGACCCGAAGAGCGCCATGCACAAGTCCACGCTAGCTGGTCTCGGACTCATCGGATCTGCGCTCCACGACGAGGCTCCTGCGGAGCCAAAGGAAAACGCTGCAGTCAGGTTAATCCGCAGCCCTATACCCTCATCCGACGAGGACGAGAATGATCTGCCTCGACGTCGCAAAAGCCCACAGCGCCGTAGCAGCGACTATGACGCTCGAAACGATCTCACCCAGCGCAAGATCGACAAGACATGCGCTAAATGCGCGTGCTCAACCGAATCCGACGAAGAAGACGACAGAGAGCTATGCGGAGCCAGATGCTTCAGCAGATCCATTCGCCGAACGCGGATGCCAAAAAATTTCAAGATCCCTTCGAACACTCCGAAGTTCGACGGCATGCAGGACCCAAAGGCCTGGCTCAGCGATCACCTCTCATCCGTCAAGCTGCACGGCGGAAACAGGAACACTGCCCTGCAATGCCTTCAGCTGTAGCTGACAGGCGCAACTCGGATCTGGCTTAGCAGCCTGTCCTCCGGCTCCATCCGAAGCTAGGAGGAGCTGGCGTACAGCTTCATTCGCAACTTTAAGGGCACTAGCAAGAGGCCAGCCTCGATCGAGGAACTGCACGCCTGCACCCAATGTACCGACGAATCCATTCGCTCATACATCCTACGCTGGTCCCACACCAAAAACTCCACCGCGCACATCTCCGAGGAAAGGACAATCGATGCCTTCAAGGATGGTGTAAAGCGCCCGAACTTCAAGGAAGAACTTGGGCGCGTCAAGCCCAAGACGCTCGACCATATCATGGACATCGCCAACCGATGGGCAGATTGCGAGGACTCCCTCCACCGAATGCATTCGGATGGCGAGGACGACTATGACCGCATGCGAGAGTGCCGTAGCAAGCGAAGATCGCGCGTCTACGATGACCGCGACGGAGTCGACATGTTCATGGCTGGATACGCCGACCGACAAAACGATGGCCACCGCAGCAGCGGATACCATGGAGGCACCTTCCGCGACGAAGGGCGGCCCACACAAACATGGCAACGTTGCAGCCATGACGATGAGCCGTCAGCATACGATAAATTGTCTAGTCCTTGCGCCATCCACTTCTACATCGACAAGCAGGATGGCAAGAAGAAGGCCAGCCACATGCTAAAAGACTGCCGTGAGTTCCAGAAGCTCAGCGAAGGTCTCACCCAAATACGATGCCAGGTCGTGAACCCTGGATTTGGGCCCGCACTTGCACCAGGTGATATCGCCCATGGAGCTCCTCCACCACCACCCGTTGGACCGTCGAATCCAGCGATCGCACGCGCGCCAAACAACGGCACAGGAGGACATCCACCACCAAAAGGGTCCCTAATGATCCAGAAGGGGAGCCCAACCAATAGGGTGCAAAAGAAGATCACCCGCCAAGTGAGCATGGCGGTAGCCTCTCCACCAGCCATCCCTAAATACCTCAATGGCTCGGAATCTTGCATCACATTCGACCGTTCAGATCACCCACGCCAGATCCCTCGCCGAGGTTATGCTGCCCTGGTGCTCGAGGTGCAGATCGGAGGATTTGAGATGAGCCGCGTTTTCATGGACAACGGCAGCGGCATCAACCTGATGTTCGCCAGCACACTCGCAGCAATGCGGATCCCACTGTGCAGCCTGGAGCAATCAGATACAACATTCCACGGCATAGTCCTAGGGAAGGGCATATATCCCCTGGGAAAGATATGGTTCGACGTCATCTTTGGCCAGTCCGAAAACTTCAGGCGCGAACGATTGGAGTTCGAAGTGGTGGACTGGCCATAACAGTACCACGCCATCCTCGGTCGTGTGGCATTCGCACGATTCCTGGTAGTGCCACACTACGCGTACCTGCTACTGAAGATGCTAGGACCCAGAGGCGTTATCACCGTCTAGGGAAGCTTCACCCGATCCGACCACTACGATAGAGACTTCAACAGAATCTCGCAGTCGTTTGGCATGCAGGAGTGTAACATCCCAGGATTTCATAATTTGGGATTACAAAAAAATTGCATTGCATTTCATCATGGCAATCTTGTCATTTTGTTTTTGACCAAAACTATGGTCCGTAAAGTTTATTAGGTGTTTTTTAAATTTACAAAAAATTAGAAATTTGAATCACTCCTTTTGGAGCTATAAAACTAAATCTACAAAAGGAATACTAAAAACAGGAAAAAAGAAACAGGAAAAAAGAAACAGGAAAAAAAAACCCTAACCTACTCTACCCGGGCAGCCGGCCAGGCCCAGCCCAGCCAGACGCTCCCCTTCTCTATCGCTCAGCAGCGAGCAGAGCAGACGCTTGCCAGAGCCCAACAAGCGTAAGCCGATCCTGCTTTCCTCCACTTGTTGCCGACGTAGGGCCTACTCCCATCGCTCTTCCTCGTCGGCCAGAGAGACCGCTCGCAAGAACTCACCGGTCGATCGGAACCCCGCAAACTGCTCGATCTATTGACCCCTCTCCAAGTTATTTTGCGATAAAATCCCGAGACCCTCTCCGTAATCCCCGAAAACCCTAATTATCTCCGTGTGATGCCGAGACGGAAATTGACTCAATCTCACCGCCGCCAAGCTCGAGGTCGAGCTCGAACCCATCAAATCCGTCCACCCCGACCCTCCGTATCCCTCTGGACCACTTTACCTTGGAGCACTGTTTCGTCCTGACCAACCTTCCCCTTCGCAGGTCGCAGCTGCCTCGTTGAATTGCTCGCCGGAGTTCTGTTGCAGCCGAACTGGCCAGCCGCGCCTCCTCTCCACCCCAGGAAGCGGATCACGACGCCGATCCCACAAATCGACTCGCCGTCCTCGCCTGATCACTGTCCGCTACTCCACGCACGCGAGGAATCACTGGAGCACCGCCGAAGGCCACCATCTGAGCCGCTGCCGTCGTCGTTGACCATCGACCGCCATGGTTGACCTCCAACCGACAGCAAGCCAGGAAGGAATCGTTCCTGTCCATTGGATCTGAAGGGGACGGCCAAGATTAGATTCAATCTCCCAACCGGTATCCTCCAATCAGGGTGTGCCGTGTGTCGCCCAGTCAGCAAGTTCCGTCACCCGTCATGCCATCGCCAATGTGTCAGGTCATGAAAGTTATTTGATTTTAATATTTAAAATAGCCAAAATTATGTCCAATCTTGTAAAATTCATATAAAATTGAATACATGTCCAAAAATCATAAATAATATATGGTTGAATTCATAAAATTGTGTAGAACAATAATACGAGAATAGATATAACTTTTACAGTACCTATTTACTGTAATAAATTAAATGGTTTAATGAGATTTTTAGACATAATAAATCATAGTAAATTATCTGTAGATCCTAAAAATACAAAAAAGGTGTCTATGGATTCATAATTTCATATAAAACATTAATATGCTGTTAGATCCAAATTTTGCAGTGAAAAATTGCTGTAGTGATTTAAATAGTTTTAATGGACTTTTATATTATTAAATTCATAGTAAATAATTTATAACTCAGAAAAATATGAATAGTACGTCTCTGGAATCACATTATCATGTAGATTATAGATCTGTATTTAGTTTGAATTTTAGACAACAGAAATTGTTTAAATGATTTAAACTCCATTAAACGCTGTTTAAATCATAAGAAAAGATTCATAAATCCGATTAAGTTGAATCCAATTGCTACTGGTTCGTATTAATGCCTCTATCCTTGTACACTTTAGATACAAACTTAATACGGCAATTAATACAGAAGTTTCAACAGAACTATCAAAACCCTTATATTGGCAAGTAATTATTAATAACAAGTACCCTATTGCATTAAATGAACTCATACATGCATCATATGATATATTAATATTCATAAAACTAATTATACCCATTGTGTAATGTTAAATCATCATGCATGTTTTTGGTCATTCTTGTTGTGTTTGCTATGTTTGCAATTGTTTTGATTGGAACTACCTTGTCCTCGTATTAGATTGTTCGGAGAGTGCGATTGCTGCGGAGAAATACAATCTAACACTCATATTATCAACATAAGGCAAGTTACACCACTTGTTCATAACTTTTGTCCCAGTTTTGATTCTATGCATGTGATCTTCAAAATTCTGTAGTATGCATGTATAGGATGATCTAGTAGAATTTTCCTTAGTATTATTTTGCAAGTGCGATGATTTTGTAGTATGCCATGAGTAGCTCTATACTTAGGATTTCCCATCCTAATAAGTTACCCCTGTTTTTACTAAGTATTGCTTTCTATGCTATATATATATACAAAGTACCGTTGGGGGGTTCGAAAGACAAAGAATTTTTCTAAGTATGAAGGCTCTCTAGAGCAAATTTTTCTTCTCAAATCCACTTCAAAATAAAACTAAGTTTTCTTCTGGGCGGAATGGTTGTCGGGTCAATGAGTGTGATTTTGGTGGAGGACGGTCGCCCAGGAATCAAAGAAGTCTGCCATGTTTCAGAATTCAGAAGCTTCTAGTGCAACCACAATACATTATGGGCTCTGTCTTGGCCTAGTACTTAGTGGGAAACCTCACCTGGGTACCAACATTTGGAGGATTCTTGGCACGGTTGGATCCGGAAGGTAGAGGGGCTACTAAGGGAAAGCCTCGCCATGGTCTTGTCTGTGCACAAACTCTCGAGAGTATTGCAATCTGATCGATCAGCCGTGTTCACGGTAACAGAACAACAATGAGCGTCTGAAGGATGGGGCCTCTGAAGGATCTTCCTCTCTCTTTTCTAAAACAAAGTTTTGAAACCCCATGGCGTGCGTAATATCGCTAATGGGTGGGAATTTGGGAACTTGGTGTGTAATATCCAAGTGACGCTTGGTGCGTAATATCCAAGTGTTTGGTTGTTGGACACTTGGTGCGTAATATCCTCGTGTGCCACTCGACCTTATTTTATCTAAGAAAATGTTTACAAAGTAGGACAATCTTTCCTTCTTCTCTCTACTTAAGAAAACTAGCTTTGAGCAAATGAACTCTACAGCCTAAACTAGCCTTGCATGTAGAGATAGTCTTTTCTTTCCTTGGTGTTTTGCCAATACATTCAAAGTATTGACCCAACTTGTTGGCTGCATGTTTCATGTGCAGAATTTCGGAGATCGTTGAAAGGCGCGCTAGGATCGCGGGTCTTCACTCAACCTGCCTGTGGCATTGATGGGACTCCAAGTTGTATTTATATCGCTTCTGTTGTAATAATGTAAACTCTGGATTATTCGATTCATGTAATAAAGACTTGTGTTTTACATGATATTTCATCGACTGTGAGTGCTAGCTATTGATCCAGGGACTAGCATGTTAATCACAGGGACTTAGGATCCTTACCGATCCGAGGTCACTACAAGGAGGAGGTCACGAGGCTCAAGAGGTGACAAACAATGGGGCACCCCCAGCCGCCAGGAAAAACGCACCTGATATGTCATTCGACTCCACGGTCAACATGAAGAAGGTGCAGGTTCACCCTACGGACGCCTCCAAAACGACGTTGATCGCCAACGACCTCCGTGCCGCATAGGAAAGCGCGCTCGTCGAATTCCTCCGTTAGTGCTGGGAAATCTTCGCCTGGTGTCCTGCAGACATGCCAGGAGTTCCCAGGGAATTCGCCGAGCACGCACTCAATGTGTTCCCCGACGCAAAACCATTCTAGCAGTCGATCCGACGACTGTCCGTACCAAGAGCTGAAGCCATTGGAATCGAAGTTAACAGACTGTTTGATGCCAACTTCATCCGAGAAATTAAAGAGAGCGAGTGGCTGGCCAATACTGTGCTGGTCCCCAAGAAGGACGCGGACATCCTGCGGATGTGCGTGGACTTCACATCGCTCAACAAATACTGTCCCAAGGACCACTTACCTCTACTGCGGATCGATCAGATCATCGATTCGACTGCAGTATGCGAGAAACTCTCCTTCCTCGACGCCTACTAAGACTACAAATGAACTCTACAGCCTAAACACGCGACTGGAGGAAGAAGATGATGCAAGGAGAATGAGGTAAAAAGTGGAAATTTCCCCACGGTTACTATTTATCATCCTCGGCGTCAAGATTCGTGCAGCTTGATCGAACTGTTGCCGCGTAGACGACGTGTTCGCTAACGTGCGCGGAAATTTCGCCGTCTCAACAGCCGCCAACGGTTCAGACGTCAGCAGAAAATCGGACATGATTGCGTTCTCTGCATGTGTGAGTTATGAGGCATCGCTGACCTAAGCCTACGCCGTCCTAGCTGACATGGGTAGATGAGCCGTCACATCGAAGATTCCGACATAGACGGATCTAATCCGACTACAGAAGTGTACGATGGAAGATTCAGCATTTCTCCGGCTTACAAGTTGAAGACGGAGAAAGTTTTGCAGGGTTTTTTGGGAGGACTACAAGATATTGCTTGACGATTTGCCGACATCCAACTAGACGGAGCATTCATCTAAAAAGGCAAGACGGTGCAAGATCTCGGAGTTCTCCGGGGCTACTGTTGGGGATATGCTATATGGGTATCCTCATAGCGTGTCACTTATCCGGATAACCCAGGTGGCGCATAGTTGGTAGCATGGATTGCTGGGCGGCCCAGTTATATGGATCCAGAAGGGAGGCCCATGCCGGATAAAGGAAGGCTACGGTGGAGTCACCAGCGTACCCGGAGCCTTGGAGTGCAAGATACACAAGACTAGTAATAGACGGTGTAGGACTCTGTAACCTGTCCGGCTAGGACTTTTCCCTGTAACCCTAGGACCTGGCGACTATATAAGTCGGGCCTATGGGAGCCTTTAGGGCACAATCTCAAACAACCTAGTGTCGACTACGACGCACCTCGCGCAGCGAACCAAACCCTGTAACTCGACGTATTGCCCTTATAGTGATTTATAGAAGGAGTAGGATTCCGCCACAGTTGTGGGATCTGAACCTGGGTAAGATGTGTTACCTCGTACCCGTCAACCGTCCGCCTTACCCCATGTCTCTAAACACGCACTGTGAGGACCCCTCCATGGCGTACTCGTCAGCAATACCACGACAGTAATCAAGATCAGAGAGGCCAAGAGACTTATCGACGATATCCACGAGACGTTTGATAACCTTGATCATTATAAGATCAAGCTGAACCCAGAAAAGTGCGCCTTCAGCGTCCTATCTGGCCAACTACTCGGCTACTTCATCTCCCAACGGGGGATCGAAGCGAATCCGAAGAAAATCAGGGACATACTGTCCATGGAGAAGCCGAAGAACCTCAAAGGTGTCCAGCAGCTAGCTGGGCGGATCGCAGCACTGAGCAGGTTCATCAGTCACATGGGTTAGAAGGCCCTACCTTTTTACTAGCTGTCGTGCAAAGCTGACAAGTTTGAGTGGACACCCGAAGCAGATGACGCATTCGAGGACCTCAAGCGGCTGCTCTCCACCTCGCATGTATTGGTTACACCAAAGGAGCGAGAGCCTCTACTACTATACATCGCAACTACGCACCAGGTGGTAAGCACCGTACTCATGGTAGAACAACCCGAAGATGGCAAGACTCATGGAGTCTAATGCCTAATCTACTACCTCAGCGAGGTACTGACTCCAAGAAAGCAGACGTACCCTCACTACCAGAAGCTCGCCTACGGCGTATTCATGACGGCTCGTCGGCTGAGCCACTACTTCCAGGAGCACCAGATCATGGTCAGCAACGAGGCCCCACTGTCCAACATCCTAAACAACCCCGAAGCCACGGGACGCGTAGCCCTGTGGGGAATCGAGCTGTCTCCCCTAGACATAGTCTATGAGCAGCGCAAGGCCATCAAGTCTCAGTTCCTCCATGACTTCCTCGTCCACTAGATGGAACTCTAGCTGTCGGACACTGCGGACATGACGCAATCGTGGACGATGCACTTCGACGGCTCCAAGCGTGAGGCTAGAGCAGGAGCTGGCATCATACTGACGTCCCCTCAGGGCGACAAGATGAAATACATCCTTCGGATGAAATTTCGTGCCTCCAACAGTGAGGCCGAATACGAGGCCCTCATCCACGGCATGCGGATGGCCAAGATCTGTGGAGCAACGCGTCTAATCATCTATGGTGACTTGAACCTTGTCGTTCAGCAGACGATGAACGAGTGCGACTCTCACAACGCCAACATGATCGCGTACCACGCGCTCTACAACTCACTCGAAGGGGACTTTGATGGCTGCAAGCTTCGGCACGTCGGAAGGGAAAGCAACGAGGAAGCCGACAGACGCACCAACATTGGCTCCACCTGCGCACGGGTGCCACCAGGTGTGTTCCTCGAACAAATATGCGTACCCTCTATCAAGAGGAAATTCCCCCAAGGGATCACCCAAAGAAGCAGAGCACTCGGGGGCTGCGCTACCCGAAGGACAGGAAAGACCCGAAAATCTCGACACTGAGTCCGAGCTGGTCATCCTGATGCAGGTCATGGCGGTCGATGAAACATGGACACAGCCATACCTTCGGTACCTGATAAACAATAAACTGCCCGATGACCCGACAGATGCCCAACGCATATCTCGCCGGTCCAAGGCCTTCACCATCCACAATGGTGAGTTGTACAAGCGCAGTATTTAGGGTGTACTCCAAAGGTGCGTCACCATCAGTGACGGCAAAACCATCCTCCAAGACATCCAAGAGGGCACCTGTGGACATCATACAGGCAGCCGCGCCCTAGTCGCCAAAGCTCTACGAGCTGGATTCTACTGTCCAACGTCCATGAACGATGCTAAGGACATCGTCCGAAGGTGCAACGCCTGTCAAAGATACGCGGACAAACCGCACGCACCAGGATCAGAGCTAAGGCCCATACCACTGGCCTAGCCCTTCGCCTGATGGGGCCTCGACATGATCGGCAAACTGCCCAAATACTCGAAAGGAGGCCACGTCTTCCTCCTAGTCGCAGTCGACAAGTTCACCAAGTGGATCGAGACCATGCCCGTCACCAACCAAAGCGGCAAAACTGCCGTCAAGTTCTTCGCATCCATAGTATACAGGTTCGGTGTGCTGCACAACATCATCATGGACAATGGCTCAAACTTCATCTCGAAGGAATTCCAAGACTTCTGCGAGGGCCTTGGCATCAACATATCATACGCCTCCGTGGCGCACCCGCAGACCAACGGACAGGTCGAAAAGTCCAATAGCATCAAGAAACGCCTGCTATGCCCACTCGAAAGTCTCGCGGGAGCCTGTGCAGAGGAGCTACCCTTCGTCCTCTGGAGCCTGCGTACAACACCGAACAGCTGAACTGGCTTCACACTTTTCTTCATGGTGCACGGAGACGAAGCCGTACTACCTACCGAGGTACGTCACAAGGCCCCGTGGGTCGTCGCCTAGAGCGAAGCCGAATCAACGGACACACCCGAATACGCCATCGACACACTCGACGAGGCACACGGCATTGCTGCGGCTCGCTCAGCGGTCTAACAATAGAGCCTCCGCAATTACCATAGCCGTTAATGACCCACAAGTATAGGGTGTATCGTAGTACTTTCGATAAATAGGAGTGTCGATCCCAACAAGGAGCAGAAGGTGCTGAACAGTGGTATGGAGCAGGAAATCTCTGTAAATACTTAGCAAACGGATTTTTCGTGGTTTTTTGATAAGGCAACAAAACAAAGAGAAAGTAACAAAGAACAAACACAGCAAGTGGCCCAATATTTTCTTAGCAAAGGACAAGCTGGTGGAAATACTTATAAAGACCAAACGTTCTCGAGGACACATGGGAATTCTGTCAAGTGCTTTCGCTTCAAATAGCTGAGTACTCTTATTTGGTGTTTGTAAGTGTTGTGTGGGTGAACCTGTGCTAACATACCGCCCTTCCTAGGACTAATACATACTTGTTATTAAACCCCCTGCAAACATCCGTAACTACAGGAAAGTAATTAAGATATAAATCTAACCACAACCTTAAACTCTGAGATCCTACGCTCCCTTATACAATGGTGTCCTAACGGGGGTTCAGGTTTCTGTCACTCCGGCAACCCCACAGTTAGTAGACAAATATACAATGCATTCCCATAGGACCATAAATGGTAAAGTGTCAGGTAGTCGATGTTCACATGCCACCACTAGAAGAATAGCACCACAACTTAAATACTAACCATTGAATAATAACTCAACACAGATCCACTAATAACAACATGACTTCTCCCATGCCCTCAAGAACTAGACGAACTACTCACAAGGCATCATATGGATCAAGATCAAAGATGATATGATAATGGATAACAATCTGAACATAAACAAAAATCCAATAGTTCCACTCACAAGCATGACCTACAATAGTAATTAATACCGGGAAAGTTTCCCCTAAGAACTAAAGCAATATCCAACACAATTGTTACAGCGGGATGGAGTGGTGATGATGGTGCTGGTGGACATGATGGTGTGGATGATGATGATCCCGATTGATGAAGGTATTGATGGCGATGATCTCCCCTCTCTGGGAAGGAATTCCCCCGGCAGAAATCTATCTGCCGGAGAGATCTTTCTCTCTCGGTGTTTTCCGCCCCCAGAGGCGGCGGAAATCTATCTGTGGTCGCCCCCTGGCCTTAGGGTTTTGTAGGGAATATATAGGCGAAGGGGCGGAGCCAGGAGCCGGGCAGGTGGGCCACACCTTCCCTAGGCGCGTGGTCAGGTGGGCCCGCGCCTAGGGTGTGTGGGCCCCCTATGGCCCCTCTTCGTCCCTCCTTCTGGCTTCCTTCGTCTTCTGAGAAAATAATATGTTTCCTTATTTTTCTGGTATTTTTCTGATCTTCGCGAAATGGCATCGAAACGCCCTCTTTTCCATCAGAATCTAGACTCTGGCAGTCCATCCTCCAAGAATCATCCAACATGCATAAACAGTGGAAAAGACATAAGCAATACCTCATAATAAGATAAATATCAATGAATAGAGGTAAATTATGATGCAAATTGGGCGTATCAGCCGTCGGCTGCACCCAAGTTCCTTCATCAAAGGAGACCTCGTCCTACGACTCAAGCAGGAGAGACCGAAGAAGCTCGAGTCACCCTGGGAAGGACCCTACATCGTCACATAAGTCATCACAGGTGGCGCCAACCGCCTCATGGACATCGCATCAGGAGTCGAATACTCCAACCCCTGGAATGTTACACGCTTGCGACGCTTCTACCCCTAGCTACCTCTTTACTTTCAATAAGGCTACTCAGCCAAGGCTACTCAACCGAACAATGTACCTCCTCGTTACGCTATGAATAAAAGCTAAGTCCCTTGGCCGAAATTTCTTTTCTTTACATTACTTTTCGCTATAACATGTGCGGGGGCTACGCCTCACCTCACGACCTCGTTGACTGAGAAAAACGCATACAACTTGAGTAGCTGACCACGTCAGGCTAACGAAAAGGACATGCACATAACAAAGCACCGCATGCTACTATATACAAACTTTACAAAGGGCACTACGAGCCCACTCGAAAAATACAAATTTTACATCATGTTTTTCTTTACAGGACCTACCTATTCTGGAGAATCACATTCGCCCACTGCTCGAACAAATCTACTATATCCTTAGCATGTGGCGCAAAAGCTGCGTAATACAGGCGCATGTCCCAAAGGGTGCCATCAGGCCGAAGGGGTGTCCAGTCACCACCTCTGCAAGGTTGACATCATGACGATGCAGCCGAACAAGGGACAATGCAGCTTTCACCCCAGCGATCATCTGACGCCGCACCAACTCTTTGACGTGGCCCACGTTCTGAAATTTCGCCAGAAGGCCCCAAAGGGTGGAAGGTGCCTCATCCAATGGGAACATGACAGTCCAAATGGAGGTCAGAGAAATCCTCGCCTGCTTTAGCACCCCGAGAAACCTGGTGCACGCGATCTTGCACCGTCGCAAGGACGATGGCCCAGTCGCGGTCCATCCAGAAGAAGCCACCAGCCTCCAGGTCCTATTGCGTCAGGCAATTCATCCGAACAACAACGCACTCTTTATCTTCCTTCGGAACGAGATTTGCACCTGCATAAGGCACACAATGAGCAAACATGCAGAGCTTCACCTGAAAGAACAACAGTTTGCAAAGACTCACATTGCAGTTGCTCGCTCATTTGCCGCAACTCCCCCATCAAGAACTCCTCCCTGGCAGTGGCTCGATCGACCTTCGACTTCCACACATCTGCATGGCCTCGAATGCCAAGGATATCCTTCTCCAAGCTGCGGACACGATCGTGAAGAAAATCCAACTACGAAGCATCATCCAAGGATGGTCGCGGCTCAAGAGCATTCAGAGTGACAATAGGAACCTCATTCGAAGGACCCTAGAGGCAAACAAATCAAGACATGAACATCACAAGTATCTTTGGCAATAGCTCGAAACATAAATTTATATACATAAAGGCCACCTCTTGGCATAAGTCAGGTCTGTTAATCAGCAAAAGGTTACATTAGGAAAGCAAAAGGATAAACTATCCTAACTACAACACATGGGCCTAAGCACCCTCATCCGGAGTGGCCTCGGAGCCATACTGCCTGCTCTTGGCCTCCTCCTGCTTCTTCACGGCATACTCAGCCAGAAGATCGATAAGCTTAGGCCCGTAGCGCTTAAAGCGAGAGGCAAAGAGGGCGAACACTACCTCTGAGCCATCTGTATTCGTCAGTATATGGGACGTTATGTGTGGTAGGTACAACTCCGCTCTAGACGCCATCGCCATCGCCATCGCCAACCCCATGGAGGCGCCGATACCCTTTTGCTTGAGCTTATATGCTGCCGGAGCATCCTCCGACAGAGCATCCGCAAGAGCATCGACATCTTCAAGGAAACGCCCTTGGGGACGACCTCCTTGTAGAAGCGCCTGAGCACTTCTTTGGCCTTCGCCAGGCGATGAGCGCGGCAGCGATCTTCGATCATCATGTGGCATCGGCCAGCACATCTACATGCTCCAGCGCACCACGATCAAATGTGATGCCTGAAGCATCTGAAGCAAAGAATAAAAAGCACCCGAATAAGAGCAAGAGACGACTTAGCCAAAAATACACAGGACCCAAAAAAATCAAGGGAAACTCACCAGAGAAGGCTTTGGCTGTAGCCATAAGCCTATCCGCCATCTCCTTCTCGTGGGCAGCCGCAGCAACAGTGAGCTGCTCCTCGCGACCGGCAGCCTCTTTCTGCATACGCTCCTTCGCCTCCTTAGCATCTGCAGCCTTCTTCTCTGCTCAACCAAGGCTCTTCTCAAGAGCGTCCAGCCGTCGGAGGGCCGCATTATTTTCATCTGCAACATCAAGTACCACCTGATCAATACAATCAAAATCCATGGGAAAACGAACTAAAAAAGAGGTGAGCAAACTATATACCTCGAAGCTGTAGCATGCTAGCCTCCAGCTCCAGATGATGCTAGACAAGGAGGTTGGTGCTGTGCACAAAGGGCTGCAAAAGAAACCATCAGAAAAGGCTCAGGGGCTACGTCCCGCAAGAGCAAAATGACCAATAGGTCACTCAAAAGGGCCCGGGGGCTCCCCCAAGGGATAAAGTAGAAAATACTTACGTGTTCAGGCGTGGCCTCCGAAGTTCCGCGCGCAGTCTTCTGAGTTACGAATTCTCGAGCTTCTCGCTTGGAGAGGTTCATGCCATCATCCTCAGAGTCGGCCACCACCTGAGGGTAAGGAGTTGTCATCTTCGACTCCCCTATAGCCTCCTGAGTATCCTCGTTAAGAGGCTCCTCTGAAGAATGGCTGCAAGTAAAAGCTTTATCAGACAAGCAACCTACATTACCTAGACAGATGATAGAAAATGATAAAGGTGAAGTTACTTACGACTCTATGTCCGATAAGTTGAAGATAGGCACCTCCTTCTGCTTCTTCTTCTTCTTCGGTGACTCCGGAGCTACCGCCCGAAGAGGCACGGTGGGAAAAGGTGTGGAAGAAGCATCATCATCCTCGCCATGGCGCTCGAGGAAGGACGAACCCCTTGGAGTTGGCGGGCTAGACGCATCCGAAGACTCGCTCCGGTAGCACTTTCGGGTATGCCCTTCACTCGCCTCGGGAGCATCTGCAGTAGGCGACTGCCCTAGAGGAAGCTCAGACAAGGAGTCCACCTCCACATTGTCTAGCGCCTCCCTAAAATTTTCATGCAGAGGAGGCATACACCCTATAACCTGGAGGCGCTGCAAGCAAAAGAAAAAGAGAAACAAGATAAATAACAACAACAGCAGCAAACACCAGAAAAAAGCGCTACGCGCACGAACAAGTATCACCTGAGAAACCCCTTTATTGGCGCTAAGAGGGGGGTCAACGATTCCCCCAGAAGGTCCTCGTCGGCCTTGGCCTTCAGCAGGGGACGAAGGGCCCTATCCAGGTCACCCGAAGAGAACTCTTCGGATGAAACCCTCGTTGGATCGCTGGAGCCGGCATAGAAGAACATAGGGTGCGTCCTAGCCTGGAGCGGTTGCACCCGGCGCTTGAGGAAGGTGCGGATGATTTCGACACCGTTGACCTCTTTACCTGGCACCAGCTGAAGGGCCTCCACCCGCTGGTAGAGTCTCTCCACCTCCGCAGCTTCACCCTCCAAGATGTGGTTCTTCCACGATCTCTTCGGGACGATCTTCTGCTCGGAGTCGAAGGGGGCAAGCCCATATTGCTGACCGTCCAGCTTAGCATCGCGGATGTAGAACCACTTCCAGCGCCATTGCTGGACGGACTCGCAGATAGAAAAGGATAAGAATTGGAAGAAAGGGTGGACAGAAATGATACAGCCGCCAAGCGGATAGACTCCGCCGGTGCCGGACTGCCTCTTCACGGAATAGAGCTTCCGAAAGAGGCCAAAGTGTGGCTCAATACCGAGCCAGCACTCGCAAAGGGTTATGAAGCAAGCGACATGGAGAAGAGAATTGGGAGACAGATGATGTATCTGAATCCCATAGAAGAAACGGAGTCCACGAAGGAAATGATGGACAGGAAGCGAAATAACGCGAAGTATAAAGGCAACAAACATCACCCGAAACCCTACGGGTGGGCGGGGGATTACCTCATCGCCAGGAAGCCTGACATCCTCCTTGTTCTGGGGGATCAACCCATAATTGTGCAGCTTGCGCAGATCCACGTCGCACACCTCTGTGCGCCTCCACCCACCGTCCGTGATGCGGGTGGTCGCAACGGCCTTCTTGACGCCAACGGAGGCACTCAAACCCGCTCCGGTGATGGTCTTCTTCGACTTGCCCATCGCACGGTGTCGAGAGTGGCGGTGCGCGCCGAGAAAAGAAGAGGTAAATGAGCGAAGAACTTCCAGTGCGCAGGGAGAGAAGCAAAGCTCGCGAAAATGAAGGCAATGGCGATGAACCAATGACGAAGGTTAAAAGAAAACTACTATTTACTTACGATATAAAAAGAGAAAAGATGACGCACACGAGCTGTTGATCCAGAAGCCCTAGTGCGCACCAAAGATACAACCCTACATGTGTCAGCACATCAACGAACCGTCGCCAACACGCCGCCCACTACGCATGGAAACCGAGGCGACGCCATAATTTTTGCCATGTCTGCGCGTGACTAGTCAACTTCAAGTCAGACGGTGGGACTCATGGTCGTTCCGTTGCATCATATTTGCCACCACAGACGGTTGAGATTACCAATCGTCCCCACTGACATCATCAAGGCTAAAGTTAGCAATGACTAGAAATTTTCGGCCGATCAATCAAGTACTTACTCGAATCTACGATTCAAGAAACTACTCGGGGGCTACTCCTATCAGGAGCGCTGGTCGCGCACCTGAGAAATAACTAAGGTACTACACCTCGCAACTATCTTCGATTTCTAAGTCGAATCTGTGACTCCACTACAGACTCGGTGTCTACTCCCATCGGGAGGATTGATTGAGCATCCGAAAAATTGTGTCCTTTGGACCTAAGCTAAAAACAATTGAACTAAAGTCTCTGCTCGAGTCTATGACTCGAACAGACACTCGGGGGCTACTCCCATAGGGAGCGCTGTCCGCGCACCCTATGAATTATTCGACTGTGATCCTTCGGATCAAATGCGACAAAATCTTTTTGGCAACTTTTCCCAAACCAACGCTAATTGAGAAGCAATCTCCTTAGCCACCCTAAACACCTCTGCGGTGATAAAATTTCGGATGTTGTGTCCGCGACACAAAGATAAGTCCAACAGATATCATCTGATGGCCTGGTAACGCACCTGACTGCGCTCTGCCAGTAAAACTTCCGTGTCAACAGGCACGACGAAAAATCCTGACGGACACGTTGGGTACATCACTTGAAAACCACTGGGATTCGACTCCTATAAAACCTCAACAACCTGAGTTGAATTACGCCAGCATTCTTTCCGGATTCGAGTCTAAGGACTCGAGTTTGAAGATGATCGTGTTGTTTTGTCCCATGACAGTTAACTGGCCCTGATCCGTCGGGAGAGTCAGGCACACGCATCAACAATCCCTATGAACTAAACATTTTTCCTTGTAAAACAGGTTCAACTACATAGCACCCGAAAGATTGAAGAGTCCTCGACCGAATCTACGATTCGACTGAGCACTCGGGGGCTACAGACATGGTTATACCCCGCGGGTACACAACATTGGCATACCTAGTCCAGCCCAAGGGAAGGCACACTACAAGATGCGTGACCCGTGAAGGATTTCGGGTGGCCTAAGCCCATGATGCCTTCGAATCCTTGGAGAACAAGGCTAGAGTAGATAGAATTTCCAAGGGACAAACCCTAATATGTAACCGACTCGACCTACGCCCGAGACATGCCTATCTATATAAAGGCCAGGAGGTCATGGCGAGGAGGACCCCCCAACTCACCTCATACGCACCTCACGCCAGATTGCATCTGCGCACCTTTGTAACCTTCGGTTCCACCGTAATCAAGAGCAGACAAGCAGGAGTAGGGTTTTCCCTCCGGGGGCTTGAACCTGGGTAAATCTCGTGTCCCCGTGTTGCTTTTCTATTAACCGTTCCGCGATCTCTAGCATCCCCATCTTCTCCAAAACCCAAGTCCATAACAATGAGCATTGACGAGATCGAACCTCGTCAATGGTAGGACCCAAAACTAACCAATAGTCATCCATAGGTGCATCTAATATGAATATTTTTTCTTGTGTGTGTTCCTATGGCATATGCAAACACAAACCAAGAAAAAATTCCATTGGTGGACCCACATTCGATGTGATTTGAAGGGGTAGATGATCTAGGCCCACAGGTTGAGGGATTCGTGGGAGAAGGCAGTTCAGAGCATCGATATCCATCCAAACCTTGAATGTGATCCTACTATGTGTTCATATACATGTTTCAAGGATGAAATAGCCAATAACTAACTCACAGGTGTGTCACGCAGACATCCATTCTCTATTGGGCTAGTTCTAGGGGTTCTTGAGTGGGAAACTCCCGCTGCGGGTGTACCAGAGTGATTTATGTGGCCTAGTAACCCAAAAAATTGCTTATTTGTGTTCCTATGGCCGATGCAAAGACAAAACAAGGGAAAAGTCCATTGGTGGACCTATGTTTGATGCAATTTGAAGGGGTAGATGATCCATGGCCTGCGGGTGAGGGATTCGTCGGAAGAAGGTGGTTCAGAACGTCCGAATCCATCCAAACCTTATTTTTTGTAGACGAGATTATTTGTTATAAACCAGCCTAGTTATGTGCAAGGTTGAAACAGAAAATAAAACAACATAGTTATATTTTTAATTACAAATATTATTTTTGGGAAAAACTTTAGTGGTGTTGACGTGGGTATGCCCTACGGGTACCCGACTACAGCCTACCTGGTGCGGCCCAACGGACGGTCCACTTGACGACCTGCCAAGGTCCAGGATACCCATGATGGTTCGGCTGGTACGAAGCCCATATGGACAAGGACTTTAAGCGCACAAGACAAAGAAAGCTCAAGACCAGAGTTTGAATCCAACTTGTAACCAACTCATATTGGTACCTGAGACCTAGCCTCCCACATATTTAAGGGCTAGAGGGCCCAAAGAGGGGGTAACCTCTCTACCTCCACAACAGATGCTCAATAGATCTAGACAACTCATAATCTAGCACACACCTCGCCAGATCTAATCTATGCACCTCTGTAACCTTCGGCTTCGCCATCAATTGAGAGAAGACAAGCAGGAGTAGGTTTTTCCCTCCGAGGGCCTGAACCTAGGTAAATCCTTTGTCCCATGTTGCTTGTCTGTTAGTCGTTCCATGATCTCTAGCGTACCCTCCTGTAGGGGTTCGTAGCATGGAAAACAAAAAATTTCTACCGCATGCACAAACAAGCCAAGATCTATCTACTAGATTGTAGCAACAAGTTGATGGGAGCACTCACCCTCGAAGATTCCAAAGCGGTTAACGAGAGCAAATTCTCGTGGGTGATGTAGTCATACACTTGCCAATCTCAAGATCGCGTAGACGATCCTTCCGGCGCTGCGTTCCGGCAGCGCTTCCGCAGTCGGTCACACATTTGGTACTCGATGAAGACCTTCCTCTCCCTTGTTCCAGCAGGCAGCGGAGGTTGTAGTTCTCCCCTCGCGATTCCGGCAGCACGACGGCGTGGTGTCGGAAGTAGAGGGAAGATCCCGCAGGGCTTCGCCTAAGCCGGTGCGAATTATGGTGGATCTAGGGTTTTCCTGCGATCTAGGGTTTAGAAGGCCGGGAGGAGGAGGTGTCGGCGACGGCTAGGGCGACGGCGACGAGGCGGCGGCGGCGCGACACGGGTTGAGGGCTGCCTCTTGTGTGTTTGGGGCAGACCTCCCCCTCTATTTATGAGAGGGGGGTAGCCTTGGGAGGGGAGGGTTTGAATCCAAACCCAAACCCAAGTTGGATTGAAAGAAGGACTCTTTCCTTCTTCCACTATGAAACCATTGTTCCAGTTTGACTTTTCAAACCTCCCGTTTGACTTTCAATTTAGAGTTTTACTTCTCTCTTGCAAATGCCCAAACCAAGTGACCTAGGATATGATCCAATCATTCCACTTACCCATGACACATTCATGGACCATTCCCCTTCCGGTCCGATGAACCTTCTAGAACCTGTCCGATGGAAACATCGAAATCATTCCCGAACTCCGGAATCGGACTTTCCTTATATGAATCTTATTCTCCGGACCATTCCGGATCTCCTCATGATATCCCGGATCCCATCGGAGACTCCAAAAAACATTCGGTATACCTACTAACATTCCATATCTACTAAACAACATCGAATCCTTAAGTGTGTCTCCCTACGGTTCGTGAATTATGCGGACATGACCGAGACACTTCTCCGATCAATAACCAATAGAGGAATCTAGAAATTCATATGGCTCCCACATATTTCAACGATTACTTTGCGATCGAATGAACCACTTATATACGATACCAATTTCCCTTTGTCTCACGATAGTTTACTTATCCGAGGTTTTGATCGTCGGTATCTCTGCATACCTAATTCAACCTCGCATGTATAAGTACTCTTTCTCGCTCCTGATATGTGATCCCTTGTGAGCCAGTCACATGCTTGCAAGCCAATTGTATGACATTCCACCGAGAGGGCCCAGAGTATATCTATCCGTCATATGGATGGACAAATCCCACTCTTGATCCATGTGCCTGAACACATACTTTCCGAACACTCAATGCCACCTTTATAGCCACCCAGTTATGGTGTGGTGTTTGATGTCATCAAAGCATCCTTCCGGTTGTGGTGATTAGCATGATCTCATGGTCGAAGGAATTAGGTTACTATGTATCAGAAAGCTTATAGCAAATGAACTATTGAAATGACATGATCTTAATGCTACGCTTATCTATAGGAGTATGTCCATTATACCATTCTCCTAATGATATGATCTTGTTATTAATAACATCTCAATGTTCATGATCGAGAAACCACGATCATATATTAACCAACAACCTAGTATTACAAAGAGGCTTTACCAGGGACTCTAATTTAGTTTACAAATCACACAAGTATTAATGTTTCCGGTTAATACTATTATAGCATGAATGTAAACATTTATCATAAACACAAAGATATAATAATAACCAATTTTATTATTGCCTCTAGGGCATATCTCCAACACTCTCCCACTTGCACTAGAGTCAACTAATCTAGATTACATGGTAATATACCGAACACCCATGGCAGTTTGGTGTTGGTCATGTTTTGCTCTCGGGAGAGGTTTAGTCAACGGATCCGCCACATTCAGATATGTGTGTACTTTGCAAATCTTTATGTCACCATCTTGGACATGCTCTTGAATAGCGTGAAAACGTAGCTTGATGTGCTTCAGCTTCTTGTGTGACCTTGGTTCTTGCGCATTGGCTATGGTGCCCATGTTATCACAGTAGATAGACATTGGGTCCAACGCACTTGGAACCACACCGAGCTCTATAATGAACTCCTTCATCCATATCGCCTCTTGTGAAGCCTTCGAAGCAGCTATGTATTCCGATTCAGTTGAAGATCTTGCCACAACACTTTGCTTTGCACTCCTCCATCTAACTGCTGCATCATTCAAAGTAAATACATATCCAGATTGAGATTTAGAATCATCCGAATCAGTGTTCCAACTAGCATCAGTGTAACCATTAACAACGAGCTATTCATCACCTCCATAAGAAAGAACCATATCCTTAGTTCTTCTCAAGTACTTAAGGATGTTTTTGACCGCTGTCCAATGATCCACTCCTGGATCACTTTGATATCTGCTAGTCAAACTAACAGCATATGCAATGTCGGGTCTAGTACATAGCATGGCATACATAAGAGATCCTATGGCTGAGTCATAGGGAGTCTTACTCATCCTTTCTCTATCTTCTGCCATTGCAGGACTTTGAGTTTTACTCAAGGTCGTATTGGGCAACATGGGCAAGAACCCTTTCTTGCTATTTTCCTTTTCAAACGTCTTTAGAACTTTGTCCAAATATGTACTCTGTGACAATGATATTAGGCGTCTCGATCTATCTCTATAAATATATATGCCTAATATGTAAGCTGCTTCGCCAAGATCTTTCATTGAAAAACTATTATTCAAATAATCCTTGACACTATTAAGAAGGTCTACATCATTCCCAATTAACAATATGTCATCTACATATAGTATTAAGAATGCTACAGAGCTCCCACTCACTTTCTTGTAAATACAAGCTTCTCCATAAGTTTGTATAAACCCAAAACTTTTGATTACCTTATCAAAACGTTGATTCCAACTCCGGGATGCTTGCTTCAATCCATAAATGAACCGTTGAAGTTTGTATACCTTGTTAGCATCTTTAGGATCGACAAAACCTTTGGGTTGCATCATATACAACTCTTCATCAATGTCGAAATTGAGTAATGCTGTTTTGACATCCATCTACCATATCTCATAATCATAATATGAAGCGATTGCTAACAAAATCCTCACAGACTTTAGCTTCGCTACCGGTGAGAAAGTCTCATCGTAGTAAACTCCTTGAATTTGTCGAAACCCTTTTGCGACAAGTCGAGCTTTATAGACAGTAACATTACCATCAGCATCTGTTTTCTTCTTGAAAATCCATTTGTTCTCGACAGCCTTCCGGCCATCCGGTAAGTCCACCAAAGTCAATACTTGGTTTTCATACATGGATCCAATATCGGATTTCATGGCTTCTTGCCATTTATTGGAATCTAGGCTCATCGCTTCCTCATATGTCGCAGGGTCATCGGTGTTATCCACCAACATGACACTCATAACAGGATCATACCAATCAGGAGTGGTACGAGTTCTCGTTGACCTGCGAGGTTCCATAGTAACTTCAACCGAACTTTCATGATCAACATCATTAGCTTCCTCTCTTATTGGTGCAGCCGCCATAGGAACTACTTCCGGTGCTGTGCTACTCGCAAGTTTGAGAGAAGGTTCAAAAACCTCATCGAGATCTACCTTCCTTCCAGTCACTTCTTTCGAGAGAAACTCCTTCTCTAGAAAGGATCCATTCTTGGCAACGAAGATTTTGCCCTCGGATCTATGATAGAAGGTATAAGCAATAGTTTCCTTTGGGTATCCTATGAAGACGCATTTTTCTGCTTTGGGTTCAAGCTTGTCGGGCTGTAACTTCTTTACATAAGGTTCGCAACCCCAAAATTTAAGGAACAACAATTTAGGTTTCTTCCTAAACCATAATTCATACGGTGTCGTTTCAACGGATTTAGATGGTGCCCTATTTAAAGTGAATGCGGCTGTTTCTAATGCATAACCCCAAAACGATAGAGGTAAATCTGTAAGTGACATCATAGAACGAACCATATCTAAGAGAGTTCGATTACGATGTTCGGACACACCATTATACTGTGGTGTTCCCGGCGGTGTCAATTGTGAAAGTATTCCGCATTTCTTCACATGCTCGCCAAACTCGTAACTTAGATATTCACCTCCACGATCAGATCGTAGAAATTTAATCTTCTTGTTACGTTGATTGTCTACCTCACTTTGAAATTCCTTAAACTTCTCGAAAGTTTTGGACTTATGTTTCATGAAATGGATATACCCATATCTACTCAGGTCATCCGTGAAGGTAAGAACATAACGATAACCACCGCGCGATGCTACACTCATTGGGCCACACACATCGGTATGTATGATTTCCAATAAGTCCGTAGCTCGCTCCATCATACCAGAAAATGGAGTCTTAGTCATTTTACCCATCAGACATGCTTCGCATCTTTCAAGTGATTCAAGAAGTCCATTGGAATGGAGTTTCTTCATACGCTTCACTCCAATATGACCAAGATGACAGTGCCACATATAGGTCGAGTTATTGCTCAATTTCAAACGTTTAGCTTCAATGTTATTAATGTGTGTATTTCCACAATCGAGATTCAATAAGAATAGACCATCTATCAAAGGTGCATGTGCATCAAACATATTACTAATATAAATCGAACAACAATTATTCTCGGACTTAAACAAGTAACCGTCTCGCAAAAACATGATCCGAATATAATGTTCATGCTCAACGCAGGCACCAAATAACAATTATTTAAGTATAAAACTAATCCCGATGGTAGATGAAGAGGTAGCGTGCCGACCGTGATCACATAAACCTTTGATCCATTTCTAACGCGCATCGTCACCTCGTTCTTCGCTAGTTTCCGTCTATTCTGTAGCACCTATTTCGAGTTACAAATGTGAGCAACCGAACCAGTATCAAATACCCAGGCACTACTACGACTACTAGTGAGATACACATCAATAACATGTATATCGGATATACCTTTCTTCTTGATGTTACCGTTCTTCAAATCCGCCAAGTACTTAGGGTAATTCCACTTCCAATGATCTTCTCCCTTGCAGTAAAAGCACTCAGTATCAGCCTTAGGCCCAACCTTCGTCTTCTTCGCCGGCGCGGTAAATTTCTTACCGCCCTTCTTGAAGTTTCCCTTTTTCTTAGACTTGCCTTGCTTCTTGAATTTGGTGGTCTTATTGACCAACAACACTTGGTGCTCTTCCTTGATCTCCACTTCCGCAGATTTTAACATGGATAAGAGTTCAGGCAACGACTTGTCCATGTTTTGCATATTGTAGTTCATCACAAAGTTCTTGTAACTTGGTGGTAGTGATTGGAGGACACGGTGAATCCCCAAATAATTATGAATCACTATACACAATCTTTGAAGCTTGCTTGCGTGCCCAGACATCTTAAGCACGTGCTCACTGACGGAGTTGCCCTCTTCCATCTTCCAGTTAAAGAACTTTTCACAAGCCTCATAACTCTCAGCTGCCGCGTGAGCCTCAAATATCATTTTGAGTTCACGGACAATATCATGTGGGTCATGGTTCTCAAACCTTTTCTGAAGCTCCGATTCCAAACCATACAAGATAGCACACTGAACTGTGGAGTACTGATTCTTCTGAGCGAGGAAAACATTCTTTACCTCATCGGTAGCATCACCGCAGTGGGTCACCCAATGTGCATCCAAAGACATAGGTCAAATTACCAGCATTGAGGACGATCCTCAAATTGCGGAACCAATCCGCGAAGTTGCTTCCATTGTTTTTCAACTTTTCTTTCTCTAGGAACGCATTAAAATTGATGTTAGGGGCCGCCATAGATCTACAACATATTTGCAATAGTTTAGACTAAGTTTATGACAAATTGAGTTCTAATTAATAGTTAAATTAATCTAGGTGAACTCCCACTCAAAACAATATCCCTCACATTGTTTTAGTGATCACACGAACCAAATCAACCACACCAAAACCGATCATCACGAGAGTTGATGTAGCTTCAATGGCGAACAATCAACATGTTCATCATATCTACTATATGACTCATGCTTTACCTTTCGGTGATCCGTGTTCCGACACCATGTCTGTACATGCTAGGCTCATCAAGATCAAACCTTATCTTCCGCATGAGCAAATCTGGCTTGCTCACGTTGTATACACTCGCAGAATCTAACACACCCGATCATCACGTGGTGCTTCGAAACAACGAGCTTTAGCAATGGTGCTTACTAAGGATGAACACTTTATAACTTGAAAATTTTGTGCTTGAGGGATCATCTTATAATGCTACCGTCGCAAACTAAGCAATACAAGATGCATAAAAGGATTAACATCACATGTAATTCATAATATGTGATATGATATGGCCTTTCTTCTTGTGCTTCCGATATCCATCTTCAAGCACGAACATGATATCCATCATCACCGGTATGGCGTCAATGTCAATGGCGCCGCTTCATGGTTTTCGTCCACCAACATCAATTATTACAACTACTTTGAATAATAGACACTCATGTATTAACGGAATTAAAATACAACCATATGGCTCCAGCCGGTTGCCAACTTACAATAAGGAACATTGCATACATCATAAGTAATCACAATCATGGCCATATCACATCACAGCACACCCCTGCAAAACAAAGTTATACGCCTCTAATTTTCTTTGCATGTTTTACGTGGTTTGGGGCTTTCAATAAGTTTCATTCTAACTTACGAACAAGAACCACAACGTTGATGCTTGAACTATCAAGTGTCCGTTGTAAATTGAATCTATACTATGATGGGAGAGACAGACACCCGCAAAGCCACTTATGCAATACAAGTTGCATGTTAAGCATGGAGCAAGTCTCATGAACGATGTCATGTAAGGTTAGCCCGGGCCGCTTCATCCCATCATACCGCAAGATGCAAAGTAGACAAAAAGCATTTGATAATAAAATAACCACCGCCCACAATGACCATTGTGTTCTACTCGTGCAACAGATCTACATATAAACACGGCTCTGATACCACTGTAGGGGTTCGTATCATGGAAAACAAAAAATTTCTACCGCATGCACACAAACAAGACAAGATCTATCTACTGGATTGTAGCAACGAGTCGATAGGAGCACTCACCCTCGAAGAATCCAAAGCGGTTAACGAGAGAAGATTCTCGTGGGTCGGTCACTTGTCGATCTCAAGATCGCGTAGACGATCCTTCCGGCAGCGCTTCGCAATCGGTCACATCGCTCGTACTCGATGAAGACCTTCCTCTCCCTTGTTCCAGCAGGCAGCAGAGGTTGTAGTTCTCCCCTCGCGATTCCGGCAGCACGACGGCGTGGTGTCGAAAGTAGAGGAAAGATCTCGCAGGGCTTCGCCTAAGCCGGTGCGAGTTATGCTGGACCTAGGGTTTCCCGGCGATCTAGGGTTTAGAAGGCCGTGAGGAGGAGGAGGTGTCGGCTGCTAGGGCGGCGGCGACGAGGCGGCGACGACGCGAGGCGGCGGCTGGCGGCGGCGCGGTGGCGGCGTGCGGCGCCAGCGCGGCATGGGTGGAGGGCTGGCTCTTGTGTGTTTGGGGCAGACCTCCCCCTCTATTTATGAGAGGGAGAGGGGGCAGCCTTGGGAGGGGAGGGTTTGAATCCAAACCCAAACCCAAGTTGGATTGAAAGAAGGCCTCTTTCCTTCTTCCACTAGGAAACCATTGTTCCAGTTTGAATTTTCAAACCTCCCGTTTGACTTTCAATTTAGAGCTTTAATTCTCCCTTGCAAATGCCCAAACCAAGTGACCTAGGATATGATCCAATCATTCCACTTACCCATGACACATTCATGGACCATTCCCCTTCCGGTCCGGTGAACCTTCTAGAACCTCTCCGATGAAAACATCAAAATCATTCCCGAACTCCGGAATCGTACTTTCCTTATATGAATCTTATTCTCCGGACCATTCCGGATCTCCTCGTGATATCTCGGATCCCATCCGAGACTCCGAATAACACTCGGTATCCCTACTAACATTCCATATCTACTAAACAACATCGAATCCTTAAGTGTGTCTCCCTACGGTTCGTGAATTATGCGGACATGACCGAGACACTTCTCCGATCAATAACCAATAGAGGAATCTGGAAATTCATATGGCTCCCACATATTTCAACGATTACTTTGCGATCGAATGAACCACTTACATACGATACCAATTTCCCTTTGTCTCACGATAGTTTACTTATCCGAGGTTTTGATCGTCGGTATCTCTGCATACCTAGTTCAACCTCGTTACCGATAAGTACTCTTTTCTTGTTCCCGTGATATGTGATCCCTTGTGATCCAGTCACATGCTTGCAAGCCAATTGGATGACATTCCACCGAGAGGGCCCAGAGTATATCTATCCGTCATATGGATGGACAAATCGCACTCTTGATCCATGTGCCTCAACACATACTTTCTGAACACTCAATGCCACCTTTATAGCCACCCAGTTACGGTGTGGTGTTTGATGTCATCAAAGCATCCTTCCGGTGATGGTGATTAGCATGATCTCATGGTCGAAGGAATTAGGTTACTATGTATCAGAAAGTTTATAGGAAATGAACTATTGAAATGATATGATCTTAATGCTACGCTTATCTATAGGAGTATGTCCATTATACCATTCTCCTAATGATATGATCTTGTTGTTAATAACATCTCAATGTTCATGATCTAGAAACCATAATCATCTATTAACCAACAAGCTAGTATTATAAAGAGGCTTTACCAAGGACTCTAATTTAGTTTACAAATCACACAAGTATTAATGTTTCCGGTTAATACTATTATAGCATGAATGTAAACATTTATCATAAACACAAAGATATAATAATAACCACTTTTATTATTGCCTCTAGGGCATATCTCCAACACCTGCTTCTCCAAAACCCAAGTCCATAACAATAGGCATTGACGAGTCGAACCCTCATCAATTGGCGCCATATGTGGGAACTAGGAATGCTGATGTTGTGATCGTGACGGCTCCATCACCGGCAATGTATGATTCTTCGGCTACTAGAGGCCAGATCTTCCTTGACTCTCTCATCATCCAATAGCGGCTGGATCACATCCGGTCGATTCGTTGCATCGGCGGCGTGCTCAACTTCATCTACACCAACACCGGTGTGCAGGCGCTACGCCGCATCATCCTTCAGCCGATCTACATGACCTGTATTTCTTTTGTTGAGACTTCCTATGTCTGGTGACCAAGTCTGACAGGATTTGCAGCTACATGGACGTGTTACTTAGAGCCGCAATCGTTGGATCAACAAAATCCTTAGAAAACAATGCACGCGTGCATGTTTCGGTCAGAGACAACATGCAGGACAATGGAGAAAAGGTCGATCGGCAGACGTACGCGTTGGAGAAAAAATCAGCAACTCAGTCTGGACATTCAGCTGGAAGATGCTCCATATCTGACTTGGACCCGAACACTGATGACAAAATAGGCGTGGGTTATCTGGCCGACAACGACAAATCATCTGTTCAGCGCTCAGGGGCTCGACCTCACCATCAGCATGAACTACTTTGGCTCGACACAACAGATTTTACGTCTGGGAGCTGCGCCAACCCGCTGTCACGTTGACTCTGGTCTGCCACATCGGCTCTCGAATGCCACCTCGATCAGATCGACCACATCAACTCCACACTCGAGGGTTGTGCCAACTCTGCCGTGCGACCTATTGTGGTATCCGTATGCGGCAACCCGATGTGGTCTTCGACTACTATGGCATGTTATAGTCTTCGGATGCGGCAACTTGTCATCACCATACAACTATGGTCTGTCGCGTCGTCTATGTCCGCCGTGTGACCCTCTGCCACGTCAACTATATGTGTGCTGCACAACTCTCGACCGTCACATTGACTACTCGTCTAACGTCGATCTCGTGACTTGTTGCAGTCTTTGACTCCGACGATCCGCTATGATCTTCGGCTCCAACGACCCGGGGGCTCGGGGGTTCCCTCCGCTTTGGTGACCCTCCGTGGTCTTCGACTTCGACAACCCGCTGCGGTCTTCAGCCTAGGTGACTCGGGGGGCTCCTTCATCTTCCACGACCAAGAGCCGCTACAATCTTCGGCTGTGGCAACCTGCTGCCGCCATCGACTATGCTGATCCGTTACAATCCTGGACCATGACCTGCCGGTCGCATCGGCTCCCGTGACCCGCTAGATGCACCGAGTCCATCCACCTCGACGATAACTACTAATAAAGCTAAGTTTCCTCTGCTTAGAGCTGATTCTTTTTTAACTCGCGCTCAAAAAACTCGGGGGCTGCGCCCTCCTCGATTAACCTAATGTGCCATCGAATTCGTGCACTCGAGTACCTCATACGCGACAACCCGAGTAGCTGATTCTGCCTACTCATCGAATCCTTGAACTTCGAGTACCTTGGCAAGGTATTGATACTAAGGGTAACCAGGCTAATGAAAAGGCCTAGCATACAGTGCAAAATTGTTGCCTCGATCGGCACCAGAATCTTACTATACCAGCCGAAAGGCAAATATTGCTTACAAGATACAAGTACTTCACAATTCTTTATGTTTTCTGCAGCCTACAAGGACGTCGAATACATTGGCCTATTCCATCGGGTCCTCCAACGGAGTCGACCGGCACCAATTGTGTCAATAAACGCCAGGACCTGAGTCAACACTCACCATGGATGACCATGTTAGTTGTCGACAGACACGATACTGGCCTCCTGACATAAGTGACTGTGTCAACTCTGTCCGCATCATCGACTCAGCCAGCTAAAACGCCGCATGACTCCGCTACGTCGACTCTGACGGCATCGTTGATTCTTGGCCCCTTATGCATGAGACGCTGACTCGGTGCACTTCTAGGTTAGTGGTTTCTCCTTGCATAAGTTTCCACTCGAGTCTACAACTCGAATAGACACTCGGGGGGGGGGGGTACTCCTATTAGGTGTGCTAGTCATACACCTGATGTACTTCCGATTCAGCAGTATACCCATGATATTATTGACTACAACTGCACTATACAAGACTCGAGTCTCTGTCCGAGTCTATGACTCCGCCAGACAATCGGGGACTACTCCAAAGTGGAGCGTTGGTCACGCACATACAAGATCTTTGAATGGCACGCTCTGATTCCTCACTCGAACCAATGATTCAACTAAGAACTCGGGGGCTACTCCCATAGGGAGCGCTGGTCGCGCATTCGGAAAAGTGCCAGCGTTGACGACATTTGCAAGATCATCCGAAGAACTTTTTGATTGTTGTGCCTACGCAACTGACGACTACAAGTCTCTGCTAAAATCTACGACTCGAACAGACACTCGGGGGCTACTATCATAGGGAGCGCTGGTCGTGCACCCTATAGAAAACAAAAGACTCATAGTACCATCAGTTGTGTCGACTGCGTCCACAATGTCGACTCGCTTACAACAATCGAACTTATTGGAGACTTTGCCCACTTACATTCAAATGTCAAGTTCAGAGACAACGCGTCCTTGGCCACCTGAAATACCTTCATGGTGATAAAACTTCAGATGATGCATCTATGACATAAATATAAGACCTACAGATACAATCTGATGGCCTGGCAACCGCATCTGCTATGCTCTACTAGATAAATACCATGCCTACATGCGTGATGAAAATCCCGACGGACGCATTGGGTACATATTTATCAACTAGAGTTTGGCTCATTAAGGCCTCCATGGCATGAGTCGAACTACGCTAGCAATTTCCGAATTCGAATCCGAGGACTCGAGTTTGAGTAGGTGACGTTGTTTTTTCCCAAGAGCAATTAACGGGTCCTAATCTATCGAGCGCACTAGGCACGTTTACCATCATCCCTATGAACGGCTACAAATTTGGCCGACCCGATAAACTTCTGGGTGAAGTGCTTCACACTCGATACAACTATCGACTTTGACTACCAAATGAAAGATTCAAGACAACTAAGTCTCCACCCAAATCTATGATTCAGATGGACACTCAGAGGCAACTGACATGGGTATGCCCTACGGGTACCGACTATAGCCTACCTGGTGCATCCCAACGGACGGTCCACTCGATGACCTGCCAAGTTTCAGGACACCTATGACGATTTGGCTGCTACGAAGCCCATATGGACACCTATGACTCTAAGCGCTGAAGACGAGGAAAGCTCAAGACTAGAGTTTGAATCCAACTTGTAACCAACTCATATTGGTACCTAAGACCTAGCCTCCCCCATATATAAAGTCTAGGAGGGTCCAACGAGGGTTTAACCTATCTACCTCCACAACAGACGCCACAATAGATCTAGACACCTCATAATCTAGCACACACCTCGCCAGATCTAATCTGCGCACCTCTGTAACCTTTGGCTTCACCATCAATCGAGAGCAGACAAGCATGAGTAGGGTTTTGTTGGAGATATGCCCTAGAGGCAATAATAAATGTAGTTATTATTATATCTTTGTGTTTATGATAAATTTTTACATTCATGCTATAGTAGTATTAACAAGGAAACATTAATACTTGTGTGATTTGTAAACTAAAAATAGAGTCCCTAGTAAAGCCTCTTTATAATACTAGCTTGTTGGTTAATAAATGATTGTGGTTTCCCTATCATGAACATTGAGATGTTATTAACAACAAGATCATATCGTTAGGAGAATGATATGGTGGACATACTCCTATAGATAAGCGTAGCATAAAGATCAAGTCATTTTAATAGTTCAATTGCTATATGCTTTCTGATACATAGTAACCTAATTCCTTCGACCATGAGATCATGCATATCACCTTCACCGGAAGGATGCTTTGATGACAAACACCACACCGTAACTGGGTGGCTATAAAGGTGGCATTGAGTGTTCGGAAAGTATTGGTTGAGACACATGGATCAAGAGTGGGATTTGTCCATCCATATGACGGATAGATATACTCTGGGCCCTCTCGGTGGAATTTCATCCAATTGGCTTGCAAGCATGTGACTGGATCACAAGGGATCACATATCACGGGAACCCATCAGACCCCAAAGTATCGTCCGAACCCATCTCCAGGATTTGCCCCGAGAACCAACAGACCCCCGATGAACCGTCCGACCTATCCCAACCGTGGAAACCCTAGGCCCGGAGGAAATCACAACAACCCCGGCAACTCTAGCAATTTCAACCGTGCCCCACCCAAGTCCAACAACAACAATGCTACCGCCAACACCAACACTGCCCCGAGGACTAGAAGCAATGCTGTGCCTGTAGCAGGAAAGGACAAGTCGCAAGTGACTTGTTATGACTGTGGAAATAAGGGTCACTACTCCAACGAGTGCCCCAACAAGAAGAATGCCGCAGCACCCAATTCCAATGTCCCACCAAAGAACAGCGTGTTCAGCCAGAA
This sequence comes from Avena insularis, assembly GCA_023614405.1. NCBI lineage: Eukaryota > Viridiplantae > Streptophyta > Magnoliopsida > Poales > Poaceae > Avena > Avena insularis. Next base: position 157,645,021 of record CM042695.1, on the reverse strand, counting down.
GGAGATTTGCCCTGTGGAATTCACTCAACCGCAATGGCCGTCTTTTTCTCATGCATGCTGAAGAAGCTCAGGAAGCGCCAGACGTCGTGTTGGGTATGTTTTCTGTTAATTCAGTACTTGCAAGAGTGTTGTTTGATTCTGGTGCATCGCATTCATTTGTCACCGAAGAATTTGCATGCACTAGTAAAATTCAACCAACCAAACTGAAGCATGTTATGATTGTTCAAATTTCCGGATCAACCACCAAGGCTAGGAAAATTTGCAAAGCCGTCCCTATCTGAATCCATGGCATAGATTTTTATGCTAATCTGATAGTACTCGGAACTAAAGGTTTGGAAGTAGTACTAGGAATGGATTGGATGTCCAAACATAAAGGATTGATTGACTGTGCCAAGAAAGCCATAACCATGACCAGTACAGCCGGAATATCAGTTGAGCATATATCTGAAACCTTACCTCGCCAATTCAAGTGTAACAAGAGTATAGACAACCTACCATTGACCAAGTCCGGATAGTCTATGAATACCCCGATGTATTTCTAGATGTTTTGCCCGGTATCCCCCTAGATCAGGATATCGAGTTTATCATTGAACTAATCCCCGGAACTAGACCCATAGCCCAGAGACCCTATAGTATGAACCCGTCAGAGCTAGCAGAACTGAAGAAGCAACTGGATGCCATGTTGGAAATTGGATTGATTCAACCAAGTGCGTCACCTTGGATATCACCTATCTTATTCGTGGACAAGAAGGATGGAGGTAACCATTTGTGTATGGATTATCGGAAGTTGAATGATGTCACCGTCAAGAACAAGTACCCCTTGCCCAAGATAGAAGATTTGTTTGATCAACTGACCGGTGCCAAAGTGTTTTCTAAGATTGATCTTAGGACTGGCTATCATCAACTCAAGATTCGTGCAGAGGATATTCCAAAGACTGACTTTACCACCAGATATGGATTGTATGAGTATACAGTCATGTCTTTTGGATTAACCAATGCCCCCGCTTATTTCATAAATCTCATGAATAAGATTTTTATGGACTTCCTGGATAAGTTTGTCGTTGTTCATCGATGACATTCTGATTTATTCCAAATCAGAAGAAGAACATGAGCTACACCTAAGGACCATTCTTGGAACCCTTAGAGAGCATCAGCTGTATGCAAAGTTTAGCAAATGTGAATTCTGGTTACAGGAGGTAGGATTCCTCGGTCACATTGTATCAGCCGGAGGAATTGCCGTTGATCCTGCCAAAGTGAAAGATGTAGAAGATTGGCAAGCCCCAACCACTCAAACCCAAGTTCGTGCATTTCTCGGATAGGCGGGATATTACCGCAAATTCGTAGAAGGATTCTCGAGTATCGCCAGACCCATGACCTAATTGCTAAAGAAGGACAAGAAGTTTGAATGGACCGACAGATGTGAAGCGAGTTTTCAAGAACTCAAGAGGAGATTGATTTCAGCCCCAATCTTGATCATGCCAGATATCACGAAGCCCTTCGATGTGTATTGTGATGCATCCAAGATTGGTCTCGGATGTGTGCTAATGCAAGAAGGCAAAGTTATATCTTATCTATCTCGACAACTGAAGCAACATGAGCAAAATTACCCAACACATGACCTCGAACTTGCAGCCGTAGTTCTAGCCCTGAAGACATGGAGACATTACCGGATGGGAAACCGTTGTGAGATTTATACGGATCACAAGAGTCTGAAGTATATATTCACTCAAAAGGAGCTGAATATGATACATAGGATATGGATTGAGCTAATCAAGGATTACGACCTGGACATTCACTATCACCCTGGTAAAGCCAATGTGGTAGCCGATGCCCTTAGCAGATTGTCGTGTTCCTTGAACTCCATGATTTTGAAGGAGCAACCAAGCCTGCACAAAGAGATGGAAGATTTTCGAATAGAATTAGTGAGTGAAGGATTTTTGGCTAGCATAGAAATTCAACCCACTTTGATCAGTCAGATTCAAGAGGCGCAGAAGGGAAATGCTAGTATCGATGGAATCAAGCATCGTATCGATACAGGCAAAGTACCTGGATTCACCGAAGACGAAGAAGGAGTTCTGTGGTACAAAGGACGCCTTTGTGTACCAACAGATTCTAAGTTGAAAGAAGTGATTCTGAAGGAGGCTCATGATACTCTTTATTCTATCCATCCCGGAGGAACTAAGATGTATCAAGATTTGAAGGAGCAATTTTGGTGGCATAAGATGAAGAGAGAAATCGGAAGCTATATCACCAAGTGTGATATATGTCAGCGAGTCAAGGCAGGACATCAAAGACCCGCTGGATTGTTGCAACCCTTACAGATTTCGGAATGGAAATGGGATTACGTTGGAATGGACTTTATCACTGGACTGCCTACTTCTAGTAGGGGAAATGACTCTATCTGGGTCATAGTGGACAGATTGTCCAAAGTCGCCCATTTCTTGCCCGTCAAGACCACATATCAGAGTTCGAAGCTAGCGGAGGTGTACATCGCTAGGATAGTTAGTTTGCACGGAGTCCCCAATAACATCATATCGGATCGAGGAACCCAATTTACCTCGAGATTCTGGAAGAAAGTCCAAGAAGGTTTAGGAACCCGCCTAGATTTCAGCACCGCGTACCACCCTCAGACGGGTGGACAAACGGAGCGAGTAAATCAAATACTTGAAGATATGATAAGAGCATGTGTGTTAGAATATGGATCCAAGTGGGAAGACTGTCTGCCGTTTGCAGAATTTTCATACAATAACAGTTATCAAGCCAGTTTGCAAATGGCCCCTTTTGAATTCATGTACAGAAGGAAGTGTCGCACCCCTTTGAACTGGTCGGAAGTAGGAGAGAGTCAGATTTTTGGACCCGATATCCTACGAGAAGCAGAATAGAAGGTTCACAAGATTCATGAGAACCTCAAGACCGCCCAGTCCAGACAGAAGAGTTACGCCGACAAGAGACGTAGAGACCTCGCCTTCAACATAGGATATTTTGTTTATGTGAAAGTGTCGCCATTGAAGGGAATGCACCGTTTCCAACTCAAAGGAAAGTTAGCCCCCAGATATATCAGACCTTTCAAGATTTTGAACCGTCGAGGAGAAGTGTCGTATCAATTGGAACTACCCAAAGAGATGTCAGCCGTGCACAATGTGTTCCACATCTCATTACTTCGCAAGTACCTCGAAGTTCCAGAGAAGATTGAAGTGTTCAAGAATATCGATCACCAGACCATAGAGATCAACGATGACCTGACCTATCCCGAAGTACCCATCCGTATTTTGGAAGAAGCTTTCCGAACTACCCGAACCCGAAGCATCAAGTTTCTCAAGATTCAGTGGAGCAACCACACAGAAGAGGAAGCTACCTGGGAGCGCGAAGATCACATCAGGACAGAGTTTCCAGATCTCTTCAAATCCTAGGTAATCTTTTTCGTCCTTTTTCAAATCTCCGGACGAGATTTTGTTTAAGGGGCGAAGGTTTGTAACATCCCAAAAATACTAAACTTGGATCATCAAACTCTAATCATCAAAATTAGGGTTAACAAAAACTTTTCTAAATAAAATTATGGAAGCATGCATGTGAGTATGCATTTCATTTTGAATTCTTTTGAACCACCTTGTTTGTGTGTTTCTTTGCTTGTAAAATGTTGCTTAGGTGAAATAAACATCATCTAAACATTTCCCAAACTTTTCCCAAAGACAAATAAATCAAAACAAAGCTAAATGAGTGAATGGTCATTTTGACCAATTTAACTCCCATGCCTACTTTGGCTGTCTCAAACTTTCAGAACCTAACAGAAACTTTTCTGGATCTTTGCACCCCTCGATTGTACTCATAACAAAGTATCAAGGCCCACTTTGTGATCATCCAGAAATTTTAAATGCATAGTTTAAATGGCAATTCAAAATTGAATCTTTATCATATGAGAAGATCCCACTTTTTCAAAAACCACTGAAACAAGCTCAACTTTTAAAACCCAAGCATCTGCAGACTCGCCAGCACCAACCTAGCACACCCACCAAAAATCTTTTCAAAATTCAAAACTTGAATTCTTGCGGCCATTTCATCAAACACATTGCAGACACAAATCAAACAAAATCCAAACACTGTTTTGAGCAGTGAATTGAGCCTAACTTGTTCCCTCTCTGGGCACCACTAGCCTTAGTAGATCATCTAACAATATTAACTAATCACTAGCATCACTGTGAGCTTGGCAATGCCATCAATGGTGAACAGCCGAATGCACCCTTGTCACCCCCATGTCGACAGCAAGCTAGGAGGAGATTTAGCCGTTAACGTTCAGAGGGAGGCACCACCGCACCGTCCACCGCCACTCCCTGTCCAGCGCTTGAACGTTGCCAGCCACTGGACCACACGCACGGACCGCGCCTAGCTCGCCAGCAACCATGCCGAGCATGCGCCAGAGAGCCACCCTCGACCGAAGCCCACATCACGGCTGCGCCGCGTGCATACATGATCGCCACCGACCCAGGAGACCGCCAGACATCCCCGTTCGCTGCCCCATGCCGCACAGCCACTGCTCGCCGTCGAAGACGCCGCCTCTGCCAAGCAGAGCATCGCACGTTCCAGACCAAACCGCACTGCCCCTACACGCGCATTAAAGCCGTAGAGCATCGGCAGGACACCACCAAGCGATCGCCACCGCCGGCCATGCCTCTAGCCGCCCGTAGCCATGTCTCCACCGTCGCCTGCCCATACCGTTCGGTCTCGCCGTCGCGACTATAAATAGAGGCCTCCCCGCTCGAATTCTTCACACCATTCCACTCCTCTTTCACCCAGAACCACCCCACCTCAGTCCCGGAGCAAGGCGAGTAGCGCATCGCCGGAATTGCGCCGGAGCAGGCCGCCTCTGGAGAAGAAGGGCGCCGTCGATTTTGTCCATCCTAGGAGCTGCCGCGACCACCCCTGAATTCGCCGTCGTCGACTTCATCGTTCGCCCGCCTCGCCGACCCTCGCCTGAACCCCGGTGAGCCCCCAGCGACCCTCACCTGCCGCGTTAGGTTTCAGTATCGCCGGAGTTGCCCGACGTGGACGACGACCCTCAGCCATTGGATTAGACTTAGATCGTGTGGCTGATATTGCCCTGTACCACTACACGTTTAAAGAGCCACTGACTGGTGGAACCCCCTGTCAGCTGAGCCCCGCGCCGTGGAGTGTCACTGGGCCGGCCCGTTAACGGTTCCCGCGCAGCCCACTCGTTTGAATTTAGATTTTTCTATTTAGATTCAAACTCAATTTTGTACCTAGTTTCAAAAATCAACCCAGCTCGATTCAGTGAACCAAATTGAATGAAACCAATTTTGTTAGAAAGGTCTGGGAATGCTGAATCCAAGACCGTTGGATTCAAGTAATTTGGATCTGTAGATCATCCATGGTAAAAATAACAAGGCAGAAGCTTTTCTGCATTCAAACATTTTGCAAATTAAAACCAAAATAGCTTTTGAGTTGATTCCAAATCTCAAAAATCACATTTAACCATACCATTCAGAATATATAAATATATATAGGTTTAGTTCCAGAAATAATGTTCAAGTAATAAAAGAATGCTACATAGGCATTTCTAGTCACTTTATTTAATTAAAATAAAAAGGTAAAACCTTATTAAATTGTGACACCACTTTAAATCACATTCCCATGGACTAAAATATGTGGTGATGACATGTGTCAGCATGATCCCATGTTTGGTTTGGAGAATATTAAATCTTAAGTAGTTTTTCAATGAGTAGAAATTACTTTTCTAAAAATAAAAGGAATTAAACCAAACTTTAATCTTGTAATGTTAAGTGATGATGCTAGATCATCTATAGGACCCTTTTGTGGGATGATTGCAAGTAGTTAAATATTGTTTGGTTATTGTGTACATCGTATTTATTTATAGACGCTAGTACCGACCAAGGATACGAGGAGGAAGGAGGATTCTACGAAGAAGAAGCCACGGAGAACTTCAACCACTGCTCTGCACAAAGCAAGCTAAAACTTGCAAGATACCCTACTTTAGCAAGCCTAATACTACTAGTTGAATGTGCAAGCTAATACCTTCTTGCTACCATGCCCACTATATGCCTTAAAGCATATATGATCATAACCCCTTGATAAACCAATCCTAGTTTTACTTGCAAGCTTTATACTTTATTTATTTATCAAAGCTATTACTTAGAGTTTACTTAAGTGAATTGTAGATTCTAGAAGGATAAATGAAGGTTGCATAAAGAGCATAAAATTTGGCTTAAGCTAGACAATCTTAATGTCATCCTAAGGCATGAGACTGAACTTAGTTAAAACTCCACTAGTGTACCACCCCTCATTAGTGCTTACCCCCCCCCCTCCCCAACTTGTAGATGCTAGTGCTAAGCATAAAACTTGACCAACTTTAGATGGGAATACTTGGTGAAAATGGTTATGAAAACCTTGGAATGATGGATCATTCTATTGAAATGTTTTGGACAGGTGTTTCCGAACACTTGATGATTTTGGTGATGAAAATGATGAGGCATGAGCCTTAGCCCTTTATAAAACTAATGGTTGTGTGGATGCGATACCATTCCAATTTTATCGTACAACCACAATACCCGAAGATTGGGTAGGGCTTGACTGGAAACTTATATACCTTAGTATTAGTTCCCTCACGGCCAAGGTCTGAGCTGAGGCTACCTTGTGAAGATTGTCCACCTATGCAGTACCCAAGATGACAGTTGGTCATGGTTAGGAGGCCAAACTCACAGGAGAGGTGCTTATACTAGGGAGTGTAATTGAAAGGTTAGGATTGATTATCCGCATACTGAGTATGGTGAATTCAGGATTTGTTCCTGACGGATGTATCGAATGTTGTGGTGAAAGTGTACAATCTCTGCAGAGTATCAAACTATTCGAATAGCCGCGTCCGTTGTTATGGACAGTTGGAGTGGCCATACTGTTCCCCCGTCAGATGTTTTAAAAGAACTTGTGAAATAAATTGAGACTTTGACTTGACCACAACAGGGCTGTGATATGAAATACAAGTTCTCACTTAGGTGTTATAAAACTTCCACTAGCATTCGTTGCTTCTAAACTTAGTAGAGATAAATCTGGCTTTTGCAAAACAACCCTAGAGCCTAGTGCCCTATTATCAAAAACCCCTTTCACTTGTTAGTATTAGTTTGCGAGTACTTAAAGAGTACTCATGGCTTTGTCCCTAGCTATTCCATGGCCAGACTATGAAGAGGAGTACCTGGAGGATGGACCCCAGGAAGGTTACGACAACTAGGATCATCTCCCATCGTCAGCATTGCCTGTGACCACGAAGATGGAGCTTTGCCTATGCTACCGTCATTACTACATATTCCGCTGCTTAAAGTTGTATTAAGAACTGGATCAATAAGATCCCTATTTGTGTAAGACATTATGAATAGTTTGTAATGGATGATGTACTATGGTATCCAATTCTGTTATGTCTCGCAAAAATGGTAATCCTGGGATTGCGATGTATGGCATAACAGGCATCTGGGATTAAAAATCCAGGTGTTGACAGTGATATATAGGGATATGATGTGACAACCTTCAGGTTTGCTCAATTGTGTGTGGATGAGGCAACCTTCGGGTTTGCTCGATTGTGTGTGGATGTAGCAACCTTCGGGTTTTCTCGATTGTGTGTGGATGAGGCAAACTTCGGGTTTGCTATGTTTGTATTTGCAAGGAATATACTAGAGTTGCCATAATTTTAAACAAAATGTCTATTAATTTCCATTTCATAATTTTTGTCAGTCATATATCCTACTTTTAGTAAAGGTCATGCCGAAATTTTGTTTAAAATTTTTACATAGTTTTTTGTAGATGTATTGTACTAGCTAACGGTGTGATCTTTAATTTTGTAGTGCAGAGATGTCCAGAGAATATGACCCTTCCATGCGCTCTATTTACTCTCAGACGACCCATAATAGCGAGGAGGACGCAAGAATAGGAACAACGAATCGTGGATATACACAAGACTTGTACACATATGGGCAGGGTGAGGATTTTCCAGAAACGGAGGGTGAAGGCTATATAAGTGATAGTTCAGATGACGACAACAAGACCGACACTGGCGCCGAAGAAACCAGTGACCCTCCAGAACCCAGAAATGATGTAGATCCGACCGGTAAGACTAAGAGGGCAAGGGAGAAAACAAGTTGGGCACCGAAACACTTGTGGTAACAAGAGTGGACAATAAGGGTGACCCTGCAAGTCCGAAAAGCACTAGATCCACCTACGACAATGACATTGGTTACATAGTACGAGATACCATCAACATCAACACATGCAACTTAAGGGCGAAGGTGAATCGGCGGATCCTTAATCTTATCCTTACGAAGGTGCACATAAGATTCGTGTCCCCTCAGAATCCCAATGATAAGATGAAGAAGCTAATTAACAGGATGGCCCTCCACAAGTGCAGAAAGGCCCTGAGTAACTGGAGATCAATGTTAAAAGAGAAACTTTCTAATAATACAGAATACTCCAAGATTGTTGCAGAATGACAGAAATTAAGAAAAACTATTGAGACCTTTTCAAGGATTAGTTGGGACCACTTCAGCAAAGGAATTTGCGGACCGTGGAAAGGAGATGCAGAAGCAGCTCATATGTGACCATAGACTTGGAAGCGGTGGTTATGAAGGGAAGCAAAAAATATGAAAAAAGGAGGATGAAGAACCCCTAAAGGAGGCCAATGGCAACAACCCTTGGGATGTGTTCATCAACCCATGTGAACATGACTACATCAGGGCCCGCTTAACATATGATAAAGAGTTAAAGATATTTAAAACATATGACAAGATGAAAAGCCTCATTAAAGAACTGGTAAGAAATTTAGTAGATACTCATTTTATTTCTGTAACCGTTCTTCTCGCACAATCCCTTTATAGAAAAAGATTTTGCGTAAAAGATTTTGTGTAACCGTATTTCACACAATCCCTTCACGAAAAAAGCAGAACGCTCTCGTAGCTGCTGAAAGCTCGTAGGGTTCAGAGTCATCGTACGAGCATGCGTGGGACACCCCTCTTAACCGGGCGATCAACATAACCATGGGTAAGGAAGTACACGAGAAGCCGAAAACTAACTCTGTGGTCAGCGTTGGCATAGGTGCAAAATGAAAGGTGCACTATCCCAACACTTTAACCAGAGATGAGAGGCGAGAGTGTAGAAAAGGCGAGAAGTCGGGTAGTGGCGGAGCTGAGATTGGCAACAAGCAATGTCAATATCTTAAAACTAAGGACATATGAGACTAGTGTGGTCATTAATCAGTACATTTGGGGTCAAAACGGGTGTACTTAGCTGGTTTTAGCTGTTCTTAGAATGTTTATGATGTCGCTTGACCACATAAAGTACATGCAGCTCCTCCACTGAAGTCGGGTATGGATTCGACGAGGTACAAAAAGATGAAAGCCAAACTTAAGGATCAATTGAAAGTAGAGAATGCCCAGCCCTATGCCAAGTCCAAAGCCAAAGCAGAAAAGCGGTACTACAAGGAGCTGGTAGCCTCATGGCTGTCTATACGAAAGCATTCCAAGCTTGGGTAGACGGAGACTATGTAGGACCAATGCCACAATTTTCCCAACAACGTGTTAGTGTGTCAAATTCTAATACTAGTATCGATGGAGAGATTTTGCCTGGCCAACCTCATCATAGCAGCCCATCCATCTCTTGTGGAACCAGGGCGTTGCCAAGGGCTGACCTAGACGCTCTAACGGTAAGCATCACACATGCTCAACAAATTAATTGCGTCATTGTTCTTTATTTGTTTGGATCTCTATAGCTAAGTACATGCATGTTTCACGCGAGGACACTTCGCACACTCTCCTCACAATAGTGAATGGTGAGTTGAAGGACGTTGCGGCCGAGTAATTCAACCTAATCAGAACCAACTACACAATCAGAAAATTTCTACCGATGTCCTTCGGGTTAATGCCCATGTGGTCCATGATGGTTTTGAGGAGATCGATCCTCAGATTTAACCTCTCAATGCAGACTCCCACATGAACCTCTCACAGTGCAAGGGTGGTTGTATGCTGGAGTACCAGAAGGCATACATTCGTTTGGCTACTAGCAGCAACCCACAGATAACAACGCCAGTAGTGTCGAGGAAAACTCTAGTGATGCCATCTTCTTTGGGTCAGAGTGACCCCGCCGGCCATAGCAGCAGCTTTTCCCAGCCCACAATACATCATGGTAATGAGATGTTGTAAGACAATAGTTGCTACTTGGACAACAACGAGGACAGTGGCATAGGACGGAAAAATCCAAGGTAGAGCAAACTCCAAAACAAAGTAAATACAAACTCGGTCTTTATGACCTTTGTCATCGAGAAAGCCCTTTCAACTATTATTGTTTCCACCAGTAAAAGCAATGCCAAATCAACAAGGCGATAAGCGATATGAAACATGATGTATATATCATTCAAATATTAAGATAATCTCTGAAGTCTTTAATTCTCCGCATATGAATAAATAATATCTCAAGGTTATCTTATATAAACTCATGCTCATAATAATATAGATCCCCATGATAAATCTCTGTAAGTTAGGGAACCTTATTCATATTGAACCTATAAAATGGGTCATTTTAGGCAAGAAAAAAAAGTTCTAAAGAAACTCTTACGACAATTCATCAAATCGATGGTAAATATCAGTTGTAGTAGATTTTATAGAAAATAGAATGTGTCCACACGCCAAAATAATCAATAGTGACCTAGTGTCTTCTCGCTTTTAATGACTTTTCACTCATTTTTTGTTACCATTTTGTCCATACATAGGACTGTGATCTTATTTTTTATGCGAATTCACATATTTAGGAGGGATCTAAACCATCATTTCTCTAATTGAGAAAGCATGAATTAGAATTTTTATCAATACTAAACCAAAGTACAAACATAAAACATAAACCGCCATATAATAAGAGTTTGTTTTGGCCACATGACATAAGGTGGCCAAAATACTCTCACGGCCTCCTTAGATATCTCATCTAGGACATTGTTTAGAGTTGATTTTTATTATATTGAGAATTAGTGATTGCAAAGAGAAAGATTTGGTTTAAAACTAGACTATACCTAGTCCTTATTTTACTTCGTAATAAGTTTTGCGCAATGTTCACTAAAACAAGCATAACTTTCTATACGATATCCATTTTTAGAGTATGACCGCTCAAACTGTTTAGAAAAAATATGTGCATCTAAAGGTTTTGTCCAAAAATCAAGGTAGGGAGGCTGGCCTACTTTTCCCTACTAGGAGCTCTGCCCCTGTACGAGGATAATGTGTATACATGCTTGGGTCCCATCGATATGCTTGTAGCTAGAAGGACCACCATTCCTACCTGAAGCACCATCATCCCAACCAGAATTTCTCTCCCAGCCCGAAGTACCATCACAACCAGAATTTCTCTTCCCACCCGAAGTACCAGCAACTGACCGTGTTAAAACTTGTGCGAAGAATCTGTTTGATGATCATACACCGGAGAAGTACACCTAGCAGGACACCCAGCGGGACAAGATCATCAGTCCAAACATGTTTTAGAATGTTGCCAAGGGAGCAATGGTAAGTCATCTAGTACTAGAAAAGACGAAGAAGCACAAGAAACAACCAAATTATGCCAAGGTGCCCAAGGCCAGCATCACCAGGCAGCCAACTCCTAAGCATCAGTATTGTTGCCCCGCTAGATGAGGTGAATCAGAGGGTCATCTACGGAAAAAGGCGATCATGCATGTAGCCGGATAGAGCATATTTTTGCCTGATAGATACAGCAACGCCGATGTGGAACTCAGAATTCTAAATGACACGATTCTCAAAAAGGAGAGAGCAGCGCTGAAGTCAGGACATCCCCTCCCGGTCTTTCCTCTACGTGTGCAATCGTCGGGTATTCATAGGAACACTACATTCCCTGTGGACAAGTTCTACATACGTTGTGATGATATCTTCAAGATTATGCACCTAAAGCCCCTGGATAGTAACTTTCTCAGCCTATGGGCGCTCCATATGGCACGTGTCACCGTCAGCACCGAGGACGACAAAAACGTCGCGGTGGTGGAATTCAACGAGAACAGCTTGAAGGAACTAGAGGGCCGCCAAGTGGCGAGGAAGTACCTTTTAGAATTTCTCCTTACCTATAAGGATAAGAACATAATTCTCCTTCCTCACTCTCCCCCGTAAGTCTTTATATATATTTGTCATCTAAGCTAATTAAGATATGCTTTCATCATATATATTTTCCATTATATGATTGGTTTGGTGAACTGTTTGTGTAGCAATCACCATGTTCTCATCGTTATGCACCCATAGACTTGCCAAGCTTACATCATGGATTCGTCGAGAAGCAATAAGAAAGACTACATATTAATACGCGAGGATATGGATGAAGCTCTCTTCCACTTCCACGCCCATGGAGGACACATACTTAAGATTAACAAAAGGAAAGTAGGGGTAACTTGCCAGGCTTCTACGTCAAAGAATAATTCCCTTGCATGCAGCAACTGAATCATGATTCTTTCCAAAGTGGTATTATGGATATCTACTACGTCATGCATCACACCAGCACATATGTACGTGCATCTAGCACCTTTGACTTGACCAAAGATATCAATAAATGGAGCACATGAATGGAGAAGAAGGGAGGTGATGATCATATGGATGAGCTCAAACACATCCAAGTCAAACTTGCAGATATCCCCAACAAAGACGCCATAGACGATCAAGGTGTGTTTCATGAAGGTTTAGAAGAATCGGAGGAAGTGACTGATCACTTGGCTCGACACCACGGTGGACAGGTGCCGTTGTTCATATGACCTATGACGGCGTTCTTCCATTTCATCCGTTGAAGAAGTAGTTCTCGAGTGTTGCATCAAAACTTTGTTAATAAGATTTGTTAGAATATAGAACTATAGATATATGGTTGTATATGTGTACTCTATGTATAACTGTTCGTGTATTGTATGGTACGGAATCTAGCCTTGTAAGTCTATATAATGAGAAATACAAGACACCACAATGTGTGGTTTCCCCTATCTTACATGGTATCAGACGCAAAACCCTAAACCCTAGACCTATGCCGACCCCCCTCCTTCCGCCGCCGCCGAAGCCACCACCGCACGCCGTCCCCACCCGCGCACCCCTCCAATGTCTCTCTCCGATGGAGATCAGGTCTCCAAGGCCCTCTCTGTGGCCAAGGGGACCGAGGACACACCTGACACCGAGAAGATCGCTTCCGCCAGGAAGGACGCCACGGTCGAGAAGGCCAAGCTCGCCCTCCTCTCCACCGCCCACGCATCTGGATCCGGGTCGAGCGCGGGGTCTTTCTCCCTGATCTCGCTACACGCCTAGGCCGGCGGTCTATCCTCCATCAAGGGGCACGTCCCCGTCGAGATCGTGCTTGACACCAGCGTCCATCGTCAGTGGCACACCTTCTTCCGCGCCGCATGCCGCAAGTACTCCCTACTGGATCACCTCGATGCCGACGCCCCTGCCGTGCCGACCCCGGAGTGGTCTCTCCTCGACGCCACGGTGGTCTCATGGCTCTATGGATCTGTCTCGCTCAGTATCCTTGACGCCGTCATGACACCTGGCGATGATCCCCTCGCCGTCGAGCTTTGGACCCGCATCAACGGCCTCTTCAACGACCACAAGATCAATCGCCAACTCCACCTCACGGCCGAGCTAGGCGATGTCAAGATGGGCGAGATGAGCATGACCGACTATCATCAGAAGGTCAAGTCACTCTCCGGTGGACTTGCGGATCTTGGTTTCCCTATTGATGATGCTGAGATGGTGATCCACTACCTCAATGGCCTCTCCGAGCAGTATGAGTCCGCCGCCGATCTGATCTCCCTCATGCCTGGGATTAGTTTCGCGCAGTGCCGCTCGTTGCTCTCTCTTCAGGATATGAAGCAGAAGAATCACCGCTCCCGCCACACCGACACAGCCCTCTTCGCCAACGCTGGCAACTCTGGCAAGAGCACCGGCAAGGGAAAGAACAAAAAGAAGAAGAACGCCACTGATGCCGCCAAGGACGTCGCGCCCCCACAGGCGCCCGCGCCCCCAGCTACGCCGACCGCCGCCCCTCCTTCTTGGCCGTCCCCGCAGCATCCCTTGAACGGTGCCATCCAGATCTGGCCGTACGGCCAGGGTGCCATGCTTAGCAGGCAGCAGCCTGCCTATGCCCCGCCTCCCAGCTACATGGCAAGGCACGCTCCGGCGCCGCAAGCGTTCTACGCTCAGAACCCGTACGGCGCCGCCCCCGCCCCCTACGCCTACAACTACGGGTATGTGCCCCCGCAGCTCGCCCATGGACTCGATGCCCCGGCGTCTCCGGCACCTTCGTCGGCCTTGTGGGATCAGGCCGCGCTGATGAACCAGTTCCAGACCATGGGATTACAAGCACCCAGGGAGTGGGTGATGGACACCGGCACTTCCTCTCACTTCTCCTCGGATTCCGGTATGCTCACCTCCGTGTCTCCTCCTTCTTCCTCTCAACGTGATGTCATTGTCGGTAACGGTTCCACCCTTCCGATCACCGGTACCGGGCACGCACGTATCCCTATCTCTACTTCCTCGCGCCCTCTTTACCTCCGTAATGTCTTAGTTGCTCCTACCATTGTCAACAACCTTTTGTCTGTTCGTTAGTTCTCTATTGATAATCGTGTCTCTATCGAATTTGGCCCTCTTGGTTTATCTGTGAAGGACCTTCTAACCAGGACTGATATTCTTCGTTGTAATAGCTTCGGACCTCTCTACTCCATCCGCCCTTCATCCACCAGCCAGCCATCTGCCTTCCTCGTCGTAGATCCTGGACTTTGGCACCGCCGGCTTGGGCATCCTGGGCGGCCAGTCATGGAGACTTTAGCTTGCTCTTCTATTATTCCTTGGGAAAAGAATAAAAGTATCTTGTGTCATGCGTGTCAGTTAGGTCTTCATATTCGTCTTTCTTTCTCTTCTACCAATCGTGTAACTACTACTCTGTTTCATATAATTCACTGTGATTTTTGGACATCTCCTGTTGAGAGTATTTCTGGCTTTAAGTATTAGCTTGTGTGTCTTGATGATTTTACTCAGTATGCATGGGTCTATCCTCTTTGGGCTAAGTCAGAAGTTTTCTCTCACTTGTCGTCCCTTCACGCTCTTACACTCACCCAGTTTAGTACGCGCTTGCAGGCTATTCAGTGTGACAACGGTCGCGAGTTTGATAATTCCCAACTCCATTCTTTTGCCCAGCACCATGGAATTGCACTCCGCTTTTCATGTCCATACACTTCTCAACAGAATGGTAAAGTCGAATGCATTATTCACACTCTCAATGACATTACTCGCACACTTCTTGTTCAGGCTAGCATGCCGCCTCGTTTCTGGGTTGAGGCCCTAAACACAGCCGTTCTGTTGCACAATCGGCTTCCTTCCAAGGCAATTTCAGATCGTGTTCCCTTCCGTGCTTTACTTGGCGTAGATCCTGCTTACGCTGGTCTTAGGGTCTTCTGATGTTATGCTACCCCAACACCACCGCTGTTGCACCGCATAAACTTGTGTCGCGCTCTGTTCCCTGCGTGTTCCTTGGCTATCCATCCCGACATCATGGCTATCGCTGCCTTGATCGCTCCACCCAAAAGATCATCATCTCTCTCCATGTTGTGTTCGATGAGTCCATGTTTCCCTTTGCCTCCACTCCGTCCGCGCCTTACCCTACTCCCTCCCTGCACTCGTATGATTTTTTGCAGGAACCTGAGCGACGTCGTCGACGCCATTTACCGTGCCAAGCACGGCATCACCGGCCGCAGGCTCCACCGCGCAACCCTTGATGCCGCCACGGTCACCAAGGTCGCCAGCCACGACCATGTCATCGACGGCCACGTCGCCCCCAGCAGCGCCGAGCTCTGCCCCGAGCCCTGTCGCCGCTGTCTCCGCCTGCCGCGACAGTAGTTCTGGTGCTTCTCGCTGCCAGCGTGTTTGGCAGTTTTCTGCCGCGCGAGCCAGCAGCGTCGTCGCTGCTGCGCGTCGCCCCCGTGCCGCCACCACCTCCACCCCACCGTCAGCGGGACCTGCCTCCGCCATCGTCTCACTCAATGGTCACTCGTGCTAAACGGGGGATTGTGTAGCCCAAGATGATTTTTGATCTTCATGTTGAGGGATTATCTCCAATACAGAAGACTTATCGTGGTTCTCTCAAGGATCCGAATTGGCACTCTGCCATGGTTGAGGAGTATGACGCTCTTCTCTCCACCTCGCAATGCTAATATTGTTATAGGCAAGTGGATCTACCGTCACAAGATGAAGTCTGATGGTTCCTTAGAACGATACAAGCTCGTTGGGTGCTCCGAGGATTTACTCAACGTGAAGGTATTGATTTTGATGAAACCTTCAACCATGTCATTAAGCCAACCACTATTCTCACAGTGCTCTCTCTTGCGTTAACAAGTGACTGGCCTATTCATCAGCTTGACGTCAAGAATGTGTTCCTCAATGGCACTCTCATAGAAACTGTTTATGCTCGTCAGCCTTCTGGGTTCACTGATCTGAATTATCCTGATAAGGTCTGTCGTATCAACAAATCACTTTATGGTTTGAAGTAGGCGCCTAGAGCATGGTTCAACGGTTTGCCTCATTCATTGCTTCGGTTTGTTTCATTGGCTCCAAGTCCGACAGTTCGTTGTTCGTCTATCGGCGTGGTGATGACATGGCCTATCTCCTGCTCTATGTGGATGACATTGCCTCTCTTCGTACAGAGTTCCGCATGATAGATATGGGCGATCTTCATTATTTTCTGGGCATCTCTGTGACACGCAGCAAGGATAGTATGTTCCTCTCACATGAGAAGTATGCATTGGATCTTCTTGACAGAGTTGGTATGTTATAGTACAAATCCATCTGTACTCCAGTTGATACTGCCTCCAAACTTTCAGCCAAGTCCAGTGATCTTGTTACAGACCCGACCGAGTACCGTAGTATTTCCGGTGGTCTTCAGTACCTTACGTTTACTCGGCCAGACATCTCTTATACCGTGCAGCAGATTTGTCTCCATATGCATGATCCTCGGGCTAATCATTTGCTTCTCGTCAAGCGTGTTCTTCGCTACATCCGCGACACCACCGACTATGGTCTCACCTTGTTTCGTCGTAGCTCCAACAAGTTGACGGCCTACTCTGACGCTGATTGGACAGGTTGCCCAAACACTAGACAGTCTACCTCAGACAACTGTGTCTTCCTCGGTGCTAATCTGGTGTCATGGTCTGCTAAGCGGCAGCACACGGTCTCTCGCTCCAGCGCCGAGGCCGAGTACAGGGCGGTTGCGAATGTGGTGGCTGAAACTTGTTGGTTACGGCAGCTTCTTCAGGAGCTTTATCGACCGGTGACTGGTGCCACTGTGGTTTTCTGTGACAATGTGAGCTCGGTTTACATGACACAGAATCATGTACATCATCGGCGCACCAAGCATGTGGAGATCGACTTGCATTTTGTACGAGATCGCGTCACCACCGGCGAGGTCCGGGTTCTACATGTTCCGAGTTCTTCCCAGTTTGCGGACATTTTTACCAAGGGACTACTGTCGCCTCTCTTTTTGGATTTTCGGGACAGTCTTAACATTCGTCGACGCCCGTTTACGACTGAGGAAGGGTGTTAGAATATATAACCATATTGTATTTGTATAGATATATGGTTGTATATGTGTAGTCTATGTATAACTGTCCGTGTATTGTACGGTACGGACTCTAGCCTTGTAAGTCTATATAATGAGCAATACAAGGCACCACAATGTGTGGTTTCCCCTATCTTACAAAATTGTGTTTCGTGTGTGCCTTTATATATTGTAATAATTATGGTCTAGACATATGTACTATGTTACTTTGTAATCCGGTGTGCGAACAGTTCTTGTAGACTTACTTAATTAATTAGCTATCGACTTTCAATTGTCTATTATTATTGTGTTTCAGAGACAGTCACACGGGCTATGTACAACCAAATTGTTGGTCTTTTGATAAACGTTTTGTATGTCGATGTGAAGGCGCTTCATGATACTGCTTTTGTTAGGATGGTTTCGATACACGTGTTGACTCTGTGTGACCTATTAATTGTAATCATTTGTGAACTTGCTCAATAAAGCAACAAAAGACAGATGCGTCCCTGGAATAAAGAGATGAGGATGGGCATGCTGGAGCACCGTTTTTTTTATCAAATGCCCTAAAAAAATGGTTAATCTCTTATACTCCCTCCATTTCATATTATAAGATGTACTCCCTCCATTTCAAAATTTAAGATGTTTTAACTTTGTTAATGAAATGTATCTAAACTTCTTTTGGTGTATAGGTTCACTCAAGTTTGAAATAAACCTACTACTAAAAAAAATTAAATACCTTTTATTCACAAATCTAAAACATCTTATATTTTGAAACAGAGGGAATATTAGCTTTGTAGGTTGAAGAAATTTATTCCGAATCTATACTAAAAGGTGTCTAGAAACATTACTTTCACAAATCTAAAACATATTATATTTTTAAAACGAAGTGAGTATGTGTTTGCCCGGCTGCCCAAGTACTCCAGGTCCACCCATCGCCCATCGGCCTTGCGTACGTTGTCTCCTCTGATATATCAATCGCCCAACCGAGACCGAAAAATTAAGCTCGTCTCGTGCGGTCGTACTTGCCACGCAACGTCCAAACCTGGTGCAAAAAAATAAAATTAATATGATCCGTGTAAATTCCATACCTTGCATCCGAACTGAACGCCACCGAGTGCACACGTCAAGGCAACGCCGTCATTTTCGATCCGGCCACGAGGTAGTGATTAGACGACTATTACCAGCAAAAATAAGTGATTAGGCGACTATTACTCGCTTGACCATTCTTTTATCAATTCACGTCACAGCTGCTGTGAGACGCCAAAACCACACACGAGAGCACCACTAGTATATACTCATACGTTTTGGCAGGAAACCTACTAATTACGAGCGCCAATTACTCTCGAGGCCATCAACCCGGCAGTCATGCTGAATGTGTACCCGAGGATGTCGGCGAACTCCACCGACGACGACGGCGACACGCCGTCGTCAACGCATACCGCGTCTTCTACGCCATCGCCGTCGTCTGCGTTTCCATCTTCATCTTCTGTGCGCTCGTCGGTTCCTCCTCCATCGCCGTCTGGCAGGCGTGCGCCGTCGCCACCCTGGCCGCGCTGCTCCTCGGCGTCATTGGCTACCTCGCTCCCAAGACATGCGTCCGTGGGAGGGGGAGGCCAGCGAGCGCTCTGCTCGCTCTCACGGCCACGCCTGGCCGGGCACGGGCGCCAGGGTGCGCATGCGTCTTGCCCGCGAACGTGCCGCTGCCGCCGGCGTTCGCGTACGTGGGGCCGCTCGAGAGCGACGCCGGCGGCAACCAGGAGGCCACCGCGCGCTGCGTGATGTGCCCGGTGTGCCTGGAGGACGTGCAGGGCGGCGAGATGGTGCGGCAGCTGGAGTGCAGGCACATCTTCCACGTGGAATGCGTCGACATGTGGCTGCAGTCGCACCGGACGTGCCCGGTGTGCCGCTACGTGATCAAGCCGCCGGTAATGCTGACACTGAAGGCGGCGGCGACAGAAGAGGTGCCGGAGTCGTCGAATGAGTCGTTGCCGCCGGTGTAGGCAGCCAACTATGGAGATGTATCCAATTAGTACGTATCATTTACCTCCTCGATCTTCGGGATCGGCAATCACGAAATTACTGTCCGGCCGATTAATTAGTGGCGATCATATCGCGTTGCGATTTATTAGCACGTCTTCCGTGACCTGATTTGGTAATAAATACTGCTCATCAAACATTATATCTGTATGCATTTCGTCCAGTGTAATTCTGCTTCCTAAGGTATGCATTTGTGCACCAATTATCCTGTTTGTGAAAACTCAGTTCCAATTACCCCTGCTAATAAACTTTAGAGTGTTAAAGTATATGATCCAAATTCATTAAAGAGGCTAACTTTTTTTTTTTGAGCAACCAGCAGTAACACTGCCTTTTCTATTAGAAGAAGAGAATTGACCGGTTTGGAAGGGAAACCGGCCAAAACCCGAAACAGACGTATAAATACACGGGTCCGGTTAAAAGGGAAACCGGACCAAAAATGACCCCAAACGGCACAGTTTTAAGGAAAAACTGGCAGAAACCACACGAGGCCGCATTACCTAGGTCGACTAGGTGTGGAGCACGGCCGAACGACACGAACACAACGGCAACAGCGAGAGCAACGAAAAGCCTGGTCCATGTCCCCGGAGAGGAAGTCAGAGCCGAAGGAACAACTGGGCCTCTCGGCTTCATGGCGAGAGGCAGGCCGCTGGGAACACGCCGGCGGTACCCGCACGCCGACAGGGCTCGAAGACAAACGACTCAAACCAGCAACAAGGAGTGATAACTGCAGAGCAGAAAACTTAGAGTTTGAGGTGGTGGATCTAGAGAGTTGTTATCATGCTTTACTCGGACGGCCAGCGTTGGCCAAATTCATGGGCAGCTGTCATGTAAGTTATCTGAAAATGAAGCTACCCGGACCACAAGGAGTGATAACAGTTGCAGGGGATTACAAGAAGTCAATGGAGTGTGCTTCAGCCGGGTCAAATTTGGCCGAATCATTGGTTATAGCAAGATAAAAAAGAAGGATTCAGGAGGTAGCAGCCCTTGCTCAGTCGGCGCAGCTGAACATGCCGGCACTAGCCAACCCGCATGGCAGTGTCTCTTTTCAGCCGACTAAAGAAACGAAGAAGTTTCAGATAGATGAGCAATTCCCGGAGCGTACTGTTACTATTGGTGCAGGCCTGGACGCTAAATAGGAAAGCGAGCTCACCAACTTCCTCCGTGAGAATCGGGACATATTTGCATGGTCAACTCAGGATCTGCAAGGCGTTCCGAGGGAGTTGGCTGAGCACTCTTTGAATGTAAGGCCAGGAGCAAGGCCGGTGAAGCAACCTCTCCGCCGCTTCGCCGAAGACAGGAGAAAAATAATAGGGGATGAAATAGCTCGGCTCCTCGCAGCCGGGTTCATCATGGAGGTGCTGTATCCGGATTGGTTGTCGAATCCGGTGCTAGTAGAAAAGAAGAAGGATGATCCCAATGTAGCCATTGTATGGCGAATGTGTATCGATTACACGAACCTGAACAAGGCGTGTCCAAAAGATCCTTTTCCATTACCTAGAATAGACCAAGTCATTGATTCGACCGCTGGTTGTGAGTTATTGTCATTTGTAGACGCGTATTCTGGTTTCCATCAGATACCGTTAAATCCGGCCGATCAAATAAAGACTGCGTTTATTACCCGTGACGGGCTTATTGCTATCGCACAATGCCATTCGACTTGTAAACGAAGGAGCAACATATCAGAGATGTATGCAAAAATGTCTACACGATCAGATAGGAAAAAATGTACAAGTATATGTAGATGACGTGGTCATCAAAACCAAGGAAAGCAAAACGTTGCTGGAAGATATACGGCAGACTTTTGCGAACCTGAGAAGGTTCCGAATGAAGCTTAATCCGGAAAAATGCACGTTTGGCGTGCCGGCAGGAAAATTACTCGGTTTTCTTGTATCTAGCCGAGGTATAGAGGCCAACCCAACAAAGATAAAGGCAGTAGAAAGAATGGAATTGCCAAGATGCTTAAATGATGTACAAAAATTCACGGGTTGTCTAGCCTCGCTCAGCCGGTTTGTATGTCGGCTGGGAGAGAAGGCGCTACCACTATATCAGCTGATGAAGAAATCAGATAAATTCGTTTGGACTCCACAAGCGGACAGCGCGTTTCATGAGTTGAAAAAAATGTTGGTCACAGCACCTATTTTGGCTTCTCCATTATCAAAAGAGCCTATGTTACTCTATATAGCGGCTACCAACAGAGTAGTGAGTGCTGTAGTCGTAGTAGAACGACTTGAAGATGATAAGTCCGTACAGAGGCCGGTGTATTATTTAAGTGAGGTGTTATCCACTTCAAAACAGAATTACCCACATTATCAGAAGATGGCTTATGGAGTGTATATGTCGGCAAAAAAGCTTAAATATTACTTCGAAGAGCATCCCATCAAAGTGATCCGTGAAGTGCCCATAGCCGACATATTGAGCAACAAAGATGCAAGTGGCCGAATAGCAAAATGGGCAATCGAGTTGTCACCATACGCTCCAAAATTTGATAGGAGAGATGCAATCAAATCTCAAGCAGTCGCCGACTTCTTCGTAGATTGGGCCGAAGTACAATATGAGCCACCATTACCAGACCCAAATTATTGGACGATGCATTTCGATGGTTCCAAACTAAGAAATGGTTTGGGGGCAGGAATAGTGTTAACCTCGCCTAAAAGAGATCAGCTGAAATATGTGCTACAAATACATTTTGCCGCATCCAACAACGTAGCCGAATATGAAGCACTGGTTCATGGATTGAAAGTAGCAAAAGATTGGCATCGGAATCTTATGCTATGGGGACTCGGATCTAGTAGTACAGCAAGTCTCAGGCAATTGGGATGCGTTAGATGCTAATATGGCTTTATACAGATTTCATGTGCAAAAGATCAGTGGGTACTTTGAAGGATGTGAATTCCACCACGTACCTCGGGCAGAAAATGATGCCGTAGACACATTGTCAAAACTCGGATCAACCCGGCAGTCAATTCCCCCGGGTATCGCCCTGGAACACCTCAGAAAACCATCAATAATCCTGTCAGCAGAATCCGAATCTATCGTTATTCCGGCAAATTCAGCAGAAGATAATGCGCCGATGGAAGTAGACCAGCAATATGACTCGGAACCCCCCAAGAGGAGGACAGCAGAAGTAAGCACAATTATGGAGAAGGCCGAGGTAGATATGTCGGCAGAAAACATGGAAATAGACAGTGAGACCACACCAGAAAAAATCACACCGCTATGGGCGCAACCCATATTCTTTTACCTTAAAGACGCGATGTTACCGAGCAATGAAGTATTAGCAAGGCAAAATGTAAGGAGAGCGAAAGCTTATACGATCATAAACAATGAGCTATATAAAAGAAGCGTCACAAGCGTATTGCAGAAATGTGTGAGTTCGGCAGAAGGCCAGGAGATCCTCCTAGATATACATCAAGGAGAGTGTGGACACCATGCCTCATCTCGTGCCTTGGTAGCCAAAGCATTCAGGCATGGATTTTATTGGCCGACGGCGTTGAAAGAAGCCAAAGAGTTGGTTGAAAAATGCAATGGTTGTCAGAGATATGCAACCAAGATACATATGTCATCGGCCGAGTTAAAAACAATACCCATCACTTGGCCATTTTCTGTGTGGGGCTTAGATATGGTGGGACCATTTAAGCCGGCCCGAGGGGGAATGACCCACATATTGGTTATGGTGGACAAGTTCACAAAATGGATTGAAGTGAAACCAATAAAAAAATACGATGGGCCCACAGCAGTGAAATTTCTCAAAGATATTATTTTAAGATATGGGTATCCGCACAGTATTATTACAGATAATGGCACAAATTTTGCAGAAGGAGCCTTCGCCAGATTTTGCAGAGAGAAACACATAAGACTAGATGTTGCCTCTGTGGCTCACCCAGCATCTAATGGGCAAGTGGAAAGGTCTAATGGACTAGTATTGTGAATAAAACCACGACTTGTTGAACCACGCAAAGGTCGGCAGGATGTTGGATTGAGGAACTCCCAGCCGTATTATGGAGCCTCAGGACTACTCCGAATAGATCAACAGGCTATACACCATTCTTTCTGGTATACGGGGCAGAGGCCGTGCTTCCAGCCGACATAATACATGACTCGCCAAGAGTTACTCAGTATACAACCTCAGAGGTAAACGAAATAGCTCGGCAAGAATCAGAGACCTGCTAGAAGAAGCGAGAACTGCACTATCACGATCAGCTATTTATCAGAGAACTTGCGGCGATATCACAACAAGAAGGTGAATCAAGGGTATTCAAAGAAGGAGATTTAGTCCTCCGACCGGTGCGGTATAAGCATGCACAAGCTGTCACCTCCATGGGAGGGGCCATTCATCATGAGCAAAGCATTACATAACGATGCCTATTATCTAATCGACGCTCAATCCCCCGGAAGGAACAAGGCAGACAAAGCTGGCGAAGAAACGAAGCGGCCATGGAATGTAGCCTTGCTTCGTCCATTTTACTCATAGCATAGTATTTCAAGGTCAAGGACCAATGATGTATTAAACCTCGGCATCCAGAGCAGTGACTCGGGGACTGCCATATGTTATTTCAATTTCATGTTATGTATTAAAACCTCGGCATCCAGAGCAGTGACTCGGGGACTGCCATATGTTATTTCAATTTCATCTTATGTATTAAACCTCGGCGTCCAGAGCAGTGACTCGGGGACTGCCATATGTTATTTCAATTTCATCTTATGAATCAAACCTCGGCGTCCAGAACAGTAACTCGGGGACTGCCATAGGTCATTTCAATTTTATCTTGTGTATTAAACCTCGGCATCCAAAGCAGTAACTCGGGGACTGCCATATGATATTACAATTTCTGTGCACTAAACCTCGGCACCTTGAGCAGCGACTCACCAACCGTCTTATGTTATTTCCGCAGTTCGGTTTATACGCTAGACTTCGGCGCCATAGGCACTAACTCGGGGACTGCTATATTTTGTTCAGAAGTCTTGGTTAGCCTTTGATACAAAGAAGGTATCGAACTTCGACTTTGAAAGTAACAACAGTCCAAACTAATATGATATACGAAGCTCACACCTGGATTAAGTGGGTAAACCACGAATACAAAGATAAAGATACATCCCCAAATTAAGAAATCGCTGCCCAACACAGCAAAAGATTCGGACAAACAAGACCACTTAGACAAAGTGATAACAATTACAAACATGTGTCTCAGCAGCACACGGCAAAAGAAATTCATTCCATATGAGAGGATGATGAATGTTTCACGTACATCGTACTCCCGTCATACCAGGGATAGGAAATGACTTAAACATTTTTAATGGAGAGGGCAACTTGGTCGTGGGGACTCCGAGGTAGGAGGAACTTCGGCCGATGTTACCTCGCCCTCCGCAGACCTAGGTGCAACCTCGGCCGAAGCCTGAGGCTGCTGAGGAGCATCAGTTTGCGCAGTGGAATGCCCGGTACCCTTGGAGGAGGATCGCGCGTCGCCGTTGTCATCCGAGCTCGAACTGGAGTCACCAGAAGTGGCCGAGTCATCTTCATCTCCCCCTTGCTCAGCTGAATCGTCATCTGATGCATCCTCAACTACGACCTCCTCGTCCGGGTTTGGAAGGAAACTCGGCCCTTCATTCCAGGTGTGCACGTCGGCATACTCGACGAGTTGGAAGGCGCGAGCTTGCCGAAGAGCGACGAAAGTGGGGTCCTCAACCCAACGAGAACCAGTGCGCAGATTTCTCAAGATATCAAGAGAGATGTCTTCGTACCATGACATAATAATGATTAGAGCCATATCAGCGCCGGCTCGTCCCATTGATTCCTCCAGAGACTTAGTTGCCTCTCAGATGCCATAAGTCTTTTCACCAGTAATTCGACCTCATTGATATCAGGGGTCCCAGAAGTGTTCGGCCAGAGAACATGGTAAGCTCGAATAGCTGCCTTCACCAAATCCCGGCCCATAATCTTCATTGGACCAACTGCAGCACCAACAGCAACCAGGAAATCCTCCATCGAATACTCCGAGTCACGCAGCGAGGACACCTCGGCGCTACGAGCCGCAAGAACCGCTTTAGAACTCACGGGTTTAGCTGGGAAAATGATCTGCATAAAACACGAACGTGTCGGTGGCGGCGAGGACAAAGAGAAAATATAATTCCGTGCTAAGAAGCTTACGATGAATATAACTCATCATTATCTGAAGGTCTTTGGCCCAATCAATCTTGCTCTTTTCAAAGCGAGCGATTTCCTCGCTCATTCCCTGAGTTTTCAGTTCGGCAGCCTCGAGGAGTTCTTTATTCTTCTGCAGCACTAAAGCCAGCCGATTCTTCTCCTCGGAGAATTCCTGATCGACCTTTTCTAGTTCGGATATCTGAGAGAGCTTAAGGGTCTCCACCTCGGCCCGCAAGCGAGCTATTTCATCATCTTTTTCTTTTACCTGCGCCGAATGAGTAGCGCTTTGTTCTAAAAAATGCAGCATCACGTCAGGCATAGGCGTGCAATCTTGGTGAGATGCTGCGAAGGTTTGCAACTCGGCTTTACCACAGCCAAACGAAATAAAAAAGTTTAGCGCGTGTTTTAAAGGGCGAAAAGGTGTAGGGTAAGAGGGAAACTAACCTTCCAAGCTCTTGACTTTCTTCTCAAGACAAATATTGAGATTATTGATATTACCTGTTTACCAAAAAAGTGAGCCGACACCTCGCGACAAAAGAATAAGAATGTCGAAAATGATGAAAAGGAACTATCAACTTACCAGCCTTTTTTACCACAGGAAGGACTTTCTCGTATTTCTCTTCTAGTTTGCGGTGCGAAAAAAGCAACCTTTGAAATTCGGCAGTCCGCCTGTCATGTGCAACCTGAACAATGGAGCAAAACGATGAATAAATATTAGAAGCTAAACCAGATCCGAGTCAAGCAAAAACTTAACTCGGATCTAGGTGGCTGGATATTTGAAGCTAAACCAGATCCGAGTCAAGCAAAACTTAACTCGGATCTAGGTGGCTGGATATTCGAAGCTAAACCAGATCCGAGTCAAGCAAAACTTAACTCGGATCTAGGTGGCTGGATATTCGAAGCTAAACCAGATCCGAGTCAAGCAAAACTTAACTCGGATCTAGGTGGCTGGATATTCGAAGCTAAACCAGATCCGAGTCAAGCAAAACTTAACCCGGCTCTAGGTGGCTGGATATTCGAAGCTAAACCAGATCCGAGCCAAGCAGAACTTAACTCGGATCTAGGTGGCTGGATATTATAAGCTAAAACATATCCGAGTCAAGTGCGACTAAAACCAAATATAGGTGGCTGAATATTTCAAGATCAACTTAAACGAAAAACAAGCAAACTTCAAGACAAATCTAGTCGGATATAAATTCGAACCTATATTTTTAAAATTAGATTAAGTGAAGCATTATTAAACTTCCAAGCATATAACAAGTTATTTCCTTGCAAGTTTCGGGGACTAGAGCATATACTAACATTTGGAGAACTAATTTAAACTCCGCAAAACAGCAATTACCTCATTCATCTTGTTGGTGTCAAGGATGAACTTGGCAGCTTGATCAAAACGGCCGCTGATGTCGGAAAGCTGAAAGGGCTGACTAATTGGATTACCCTCAAACTGATCAGCAGCATTCCAATTATTGGCATACTCCACCAGCGAGCCGAGGCTATTCCCACTAGCCGTCCGAGTTAAGACTTTACCTCGGACATGTTGTGTAACCACTGCGGCCGCAGGGCTTTTATGAAGAGCAAGCTGGGTGCTGGCAGCCGAGGTAACGGAGGCTTTGGTAGGCGTAGTTCCTTTGCGCAGCACGTCGGCAATACTCGGCTGAGAAGAGCCGACAAGACCTTTCTGGGAAGAGGAGGCCTTGATGGCAACCGTTTTTCTTGCCTTAGAAGAGGCATCAGCAGGAGCCGATACCTCGGTAATGGGAACGGTATCTTTAGGAGCAGCAGGAGTCACGGCCGTAGAAGGCGCCGAGATAACGACCTCTTCGGCCGGAGCTGGAGTTGCAGTAGAGACTGCTGGGGCAGATAGAGGCTCAGTAGAGGCGCTCGGATCCACAGAGGGGGCAACGGGTTCGACGGAAATCTCGGAGGGCCGAGTGGAATCGATGTCAACAGAAGGAGTTTCACGCGTCGACGAGGCGGCGATTGGAGCTGAAGGAGAGGCAACACAAGCAGGACTGGGAATCCTAGTATCTTCAACGGGCGGAGGAGACGGCTGCCGAATCGGGCGGCTAGTCATGCTAGGACCGCCAGGCTTAGCGGAAAGCGGAGCACTGCGAAAATAAGAAAGAAAAAAGGGTGTCAGGATGAAAAACAGAAAGAGGGAAACAAGAAATACGAGCAAAAGGAACTTACCCTGCGACCCCAGGCATGGTCTTGCGCCTGGGAGGATTCGGAGCAGACTTCTTCATTCGTTTCTTGGGGGCCGCCTCTGAGGCACTAGCAGGAGCCCCGCGTTTCCCCGAGGTAACAGGGGGTCGAGAAGCAATAGGCTCGGCATCGTGAACCTGACCGGCCGGATTAGCTGGGAAAGTAGAAGCCGGAAATGCATAAGAAATAGGCATTGCGGCAACTACCTCAAGAACTTGGACCTCGTCCGAATCACCTTCCTCCTCGTGGGCCGAGGTCTTGCCACGAGCTCGGGCCGGGGCAGGATCCGACTTAGGGACGAACTCTTCCGAGTCCGGCTCACCAGTATCCGGGGTGCTCCGGTCCAGCCACGGAAGCAACAAAACTGCATCCTCATTCTTACGCTGCGAACCTCTGCAAGACAAGAAAAAAGAAAATTAGCGAAAACCGTTACAAAAGCAATTGGATAGCAGAGCGTTATTGGTTAAAACTTACTTCGGGAGGCGGACGATCGCGGGTGAACGGTTTCAATCCCCAAGCCCAATCCTCAGGCATCTCTGTCTTGAAGATAGCTCGGACGCGGTTATAGATAAGATAGTTGTCCAGCTCCACGGTCGAGACTCGGTTAGGGTCAAGAGGACCACTCATGTAGCACAGCTTGTGAGTCCGCTTCTGGAATGGGCAGATTCGGCTACTGATAAAGGTAGCCATCAGATCTTCGCCGCATAACCCGGCACGGATCAACTCTTTGAGCCGAATCTCAAAGGCCTCGGCCAAGGCATGACTTTTCCTCGGATTGTAAGTCCAATTCACCTTAGAAGGCGGACCAATGGAGAAGGCAGGGAGCCGAATCTTGTCCTCCGTCCCTCTGTTCTTGACATAAAAGAAGGATTTGTGCCACTTCTTGCACGACTCTAACCCGGTGACACGAGGAAATACGGACTTCCTCCGAGGTGTAATAGACGCTGCCCCACATTGAGTAAGCAGTTTCTCGGAAGGGTGCAGAGACTTGTCAGGGACTACGTTAGAACGAATCTGGAAGAACTTCGACCAGACGTGCACGGACGGCCATAGGCCAAAGTATCCCTCCAAGGCGGAGATAAAAGCAGAAAGAGAAGCGATGGCATTTGCAGGAAGATGATGCGGCTGAAGGCCGAAGTAGTCGAGAAACTATCTAGCAAAATCGCTAAGAGGGAGACCAAAGCCGCGCGAGAAATGTGACATAAAAACTACATACTCGCCCTCCCTAATATCCAGAGAGGACTCACTGCCGGGTAAACGATAGGAGACCTCGGCGGGAATCCTCCGAGTTCGGATAAGCCACTCGATCTCGCGGCGTGTAATGGAGGAGCCTTGCCACGAGCCTCGCTCGGGCCCAGAGCCAGCATCGTCATCCTCTACCAGGGCACCACTAAAGGAGCTAGACATAGGTTCGCCGGAAAGATCGACGGAGGAAGAGCTGGCGGCGGAGGAAAGTTTAGAGCTACGAGGCCCCGTCGTGATTTCGCACAGGAACGGCGGCGGAGGAGCAGAAGAACCGCCGCACGAATACAAGATCGAAACAGAGAAATCTAGGGTAAAACCTAGGCAACACGGCCGGAAAGAACTCACCGGCGACGGCGCCGGAGCTGGCGAACACGGATGAGGCGGACGGAACAACACGACGGAGTCCTCGCCGTCGGAAGTTCTGATGAGCGCGCGGCGGCGGAGCTGCGAGAGGGCGCGGATGCGAGAGGAAGAAGAAGGGCGCAGGCGAATGAAAAGGGGGAAGTGAGTTCCCAGGCGCCGCGCCCCTCTTTATAATCGAGCCACAAGCGAGGTAGCGGGATCGTGGGTGCGGCGGTTGATCGCGTGGATCGTGTGTGCGGCACGACCGCACGTCGTTGAGTGGAACCACACCTAGGGCCACACGAAAGCAGAGAAGATCACGATCCCAAGCGGAAACGGAGCACGAGGCGACGCAGCGCCGGCGTGATGAGCATAGTAGTAGCAGTCGTAAATTACTGTAGAGGAACAAAAAACTAGAGAAGTAATGATGGGGATGACACGTAGGACGAGGCGTATACGAAAAGATACAACGAAACCTCGAACAAGCAAGGAGCAACTCGGAAACGATACGGGACATGTGTCATGAAACTGCTACGACCCGGCCGAGATTATCGGCGGGGCCCTACCAGCTTCGGGGACTAATGTTGGGGAGATAACCCCGGATAGGGTAAAGATGGGGATAGACGAAAGGACATTCCCCGTTTGGTTTCCGAGTTACTATCTGAGCCGGCCGAATCATGTAGAGGTCGGCCGAGATAGGAAAGGGCAAGACCCTCATAGTAATGACAAGACATTACCCGGCCAAGATACTTCGTAACTCGGCTGGGTTAAACCGAGTAATCTTAATATAGATGAAGGACAAGCCGAACTACGGGAGGCAGGGCCGAATAATATGAAGCTTGTAGGAGAAGGAGAAGCTGAAGTCAAACCCTAGTTGCAGGCTAGGGAGAATCTGAGCGAAGCCAAACACTATAGACAAAGACGCAGAGGGACAGAGAGGCAGAAGGAGGTCACGGAGGTGACAGTCCAGAAGCCCGAGGCGCACAGGAGGGGCCCTCTGGAACCTTGCCGTCATTAGGGGAGCGACAGGGAAAGGGGGGCACCGAACTACTATATTGGGACAAGCATATTCCTCGAATATGCTTGCCACGTCATCCCTAGAGGAACCCAAGGCTCTCCTTTATAAGGAGAGGCTTGGACTATGAAGCGAGGATCGACTAAGGTTAGAGCCGTTAGGCTGGTAAAGTTCCTCTCTTCTCCCTGAATACAGCTCAAGGAGCACTTGTAACCCAAGGAAGAAGAAATAAAGATCTTTGCCTTAGTCTTCTGTGTGTGGAATCAACTACATCTTCCCTCCCCAGATCCCTCTAGCATCCATTGGCCCCATACTTTAGCCTACCCATGGCATCTGCCGTGCCACCACCACGACACAAATACCCCAAGCAGAGGCTCCGCCCACTCCGAAAGATGACACCTCCAAAGGGGTAACAACGTCCAGAAGACCCCGCCGTCATCCAATCTGGCAAACCAGATTTGGGTTTTCACCCCGGAATGGTGGATGGAGGGGCGTCGGGGCTCCACGACAACGCCCTCAAGAGGGATGAACGACGCTCACAAGCGCCGATGTTGCCGGCACCGACCGCGTCGGGATAGAGTTTCGTCCGGAGACCTCGACCACCACCTCCAAGGGACTATCAACTAGACAGTCCATGCCGCCCGGCAAGCTAGATCACCGGCGAAAGAGACGCCGTCCACGCCCACGGAGCCAAACCCCGCCGCCCCCGCGGCCAGGGAAGAGCATCACCACCATCTCGATCCGGAGTCGCCGCTCCGGCTTATGCGCGTAGCACCGCAGCACCCCATGCCGATCTGCCACCGCCACAGACAGCCATACAACCCGCGGCGACCCACCGCAGCCGCCAAGCCGCCAAAGCACCGAGGAGGTAGGGCGCGGCCGCGACGAGACCACCACGCCGAGACACCCCAGCCCGCCGTCCTCCACGCCACCGAAGCGTCAAGGAAAAACCTCCGGCCGCTGACCACCCAAAAGCTGTCGCGTCCCCAGGGCTGCCGCCCCGGCATCCACATCTCCGGCAGACCGGACGCCGCCGACGCCGGAGAAGCAGCCCAGCCACCCCTGCCTGCCGCCCGAGGTCGAGGGCACCGCCCGGCCAAGCCCCGCCGAAACCCGTCGCTCGGCCTCCATGGACGCCGAGAGGGACGCCACGGCCGCAGCCCACTCAGGCCCATCCAGGGCCCAGATCAGGCCCGGACAGAACCCAGCCGCGCAGACCCGGCCGCCGCCTCCTAGTCCGCCGAACGCTGCCGCCCCTTAAGTCCACGTCTGCTGAGCAACCGCCCGCCGCCCGAAGCGCGTGACCACCTGTCCGCCATGAGCGCCGCCGCCGCGAGCTCCCCCACTCCCGAGCGTAGCCGCGGTGAAGCAAGGTCCCGCCGCCGCCGGCTCCACCCGGGCTTTGCCCGGTGGAGGCGACCGGCGACGGCAGGAGGGAGGAGGAGGGAGGGTGGGTCGACGGTGGTGGGCGGTGTCGCCTCCCGGGTCGCCCCTGGGGAAGGAGCGATGCGGGTCGGGGGGGTCTAAGAGGCTAACTTTTGACCTAGATTTTTACCGCTATATAGACCTCTTGTGGGCCGTT
This sequence comes from Avena insularis, assembly GCA_023614405.1. NCBI lineage: Eukaryota > Viridiplantae > Streptophyta > Magnoliopsida > Poales > Poaceae > Avena > Avena insularis. Next base: position 157,612,843 of record CM042695.1, on the reverse strand, counting down.
GGTTAGGATAAATTGCATCTTTGAATATTCCCGGCATTTGTAAACACTTCTCGATATAATAAAGTTTCGTTGGCTGGTGCCCGAGATTTTTTCTTTCTTTGTTGGATAGGTTTTTCTATGTTAAATCTATGTCTTCTTACTGTGATTTTCTTTCCGTTCTTCGTTATTTGCTCGTCACGATTATGTTATAACATAGACCCTGCATATCCGACGACGAGGTACGGAATAGATAGAGAAGAGAGGAATGTAGATTCCAGGATATCCAAGTTTTACACAATAGGAAACACGCTGGATCGACTTAGCATGTCGGTCCTATCTAGCAGAATTGGCAAAATGTTAAAATGGAACCAAAGCGAGTTTCATTCGATAGAATATTCACTAAACAGGATAATATGTGCCGCAAATGCACAATTGATAGGTAAAAAGTGAAGTTCGTCAATATTTGTGAAGTAAAAAATACGCGGTCCAAAGTGTCCTCTACGTTTTTTTAACAAAGAAGGGTCCAGAAGGAACTGTTGCTGCATTAATTTGGAAGCAGTAATACATAATAGATTATAACATGATCTAACTCATAAGAGAAATTACAAATAGGCCCCTAGACACACACACAAAAATGACCTTGATCTAAAAACTAGAAACACGGTTAAGTCTATCATTATGCTCGGGATCGACATTGTCATCGCCGGGGATGGAGCCACTTTGGGTGGCAAGGCTGCCATGGCACTCAGCTTTGGCCTCTGAGCAGAAGAATCAGGGCCTCGACATCCAGATGATGCCATATGGTTCGGAATAGATAGAGAAGAAAGGGATATATATTTTAGGATATCCAAACTTTATACATTGGGAACACGCCACGTCGACCTAACATGTTCCTATCTAGCAGAACCAGCGAAATGTTAAATTGGAACCAAAGCGTGTTAAAAGCCTAGATTGAGCATGCTGATAGAATTTCCACTAAATTGTATAATATATGTCACAACTGCACAATTGTGAGGTAAAATGTAAAGTTCATCAATATTTGTGAGGTAAAATATTTGTAGTCCAAAGTGTCATCTATGCTTTCTTAACAAAGAAGGCCCCAAGGAACCGTAGTTGTATTAATTTGGAAGCAGTAATACATGATATATTACAATATAATCTAGCTCATAAAAGAAATTACTAATAGGCCACGATTATGTCCATCATTCTGTACCGGGTCCACCTTGTCGTTGCCAGGGACGGGGCCACTTGGACCGGCAAGGATGCCATGGCACTCAACTTTGGTCTCCGAGCAGAAGAAGCAGGGCCTACACATTGGCATGCTGCCAGATGGTTCGAAATTGTGGTTGGATCAAAATATACCCACCCGAGGACGCCACTCGGCCAGATAAGTCACCGGAACGTTTGAAACAACCCATCCATCACTGAGGAAAAGATCCCCAAGTGAGCAGTGCAGCCCTGCTCCAGATTCTGTGAGGATGAGCTGGAAAAGGCCGCCCATCAGCCAACAAATTTGGCAGCAACTTAGAGACATGCAGCCAACAACCACAGTTGTAGTTGTCTAGGCCTCTCCAAATAATCCACCATGAGTAAGCATGGACCTGATCTAGTACTTCTAGTCTTCTTTGAATCTTGAAATCTTTAATCCTGCCAGAAGAAGATGAGGGAGATGGTTCCTTCTAGCGCAGGGATCTGGACGAGCTTTGAAGGAGATGTCGATGACTCATTGTCGGCGTGGTACTGGCTCACGAAAAAACCAATAGAAATCCTGCCATTGAACATCGTCGACCGTTACTTGCGACAGTTAGCCAACAACCGCATGTGTAGTTGTCTAGGCCTTTCCAAATAAGCCACCATGAATAAGCATGAACCTGATCTAGAACTTCTAGTCTTCTTTGAATCTTGAAATCTTCAATCTTGCCAGAAGAAGATGTGGGAGATGGTTCCTTCTAGCGCAGGGATCTGGACGAGCTTTGAAGAAGATGTCAATGACTCATTGCCGGCGTGGTACTAGCTCACGAGAAGAACCAGCAGAAACCCCGCCATTAAAAATCATCAACCGCTACTCACCTGCGATGATGAATCACTCCAGACCAACGACATAGTGCCAAATACAACAAAACCTAGGCATGAAATAGACAAAGGACTTGATCTACTCCTAAAATGTACAAGGGGATCCCCCGATGTACTCCCTTCGCTACATTAGCCCGCAGCGTAGCCGGGCAAGGAAGAGGAGCAAGCCAGACTCGCATGCTCGACTCTTAGCGGGAGGCAGTGGGGGAAGATGTAAGAGGCTTGGAGAGAAAACTCCCTTTTCTAGTCTTCTCTGCATCTTGAAATCAACCTCTTTAAGTGTCCTATTGGAAGTCGGAAGGGTATCACTTTACGCACGTAAAACTATTAGTCCCCTTCACATGGTGGCACTATGCTAGATCCCTACTTCATAAGAATAACACGTAGGAAAAGTCACACTATGTTGTTAAGATTCTATATATAGTGCATGTGTGCACCGTTGATGGACTTTGTGATTGCTTTAAGATTTAAAAGGGCCGTATATATAGGTTATCAAATTGACAGTATGTTTAAACTTGTGTATTTACTTTCACGATATGTTTTAAATAAGCCCAAAATAGGTTTTGTTCGACAAAATTTGAACCTTGAATTTGGAAACACAATGGAATGTCATGATGTATTTTAATGCCCAATAATACGTTGGTATACATTTTGAAACCCAATAAAACAACATTAAAGTAGATACCTAACACTTTTGCAATGAGAAATTTATTGAATGCGTCTAATACAAGTTTAAAGATACCTAACCCAATAAAACGACATTAAAGTAGATACCTTATCCTTTACCATATGAAAATAACCGACTAAGTATATGTAACCCTAGTCCCACCATTTATATAAGGAGGACTCTAGGGCCATTCCGAGCAGTATGTAATACACCATCCACAACCATAGGCAAGCTTGAGAGTTGAGACCTCCTCGAGTTGTAGAGTCGTCCCAACATGAGTAGGATCATTACGAGACACTATTTTCGTTGCCCGAACATGTATACATTTGTGTCCCGTGTGCTATCAGCTGAGCCCCATGTGCTATCAGCTGAGCCTGCTGAACCCCCACCACATCCCCCTCCCCCCACTCAAACAAATTTATCGCCTAGAGAATAGTCAGATATCATATGCAAAAAAGAGTATTGTGAAAACACAAGAATTTTTAGAAACCAGATTGATTTGTAGAAATAAGGAATACATGGAAATAAGAAAACATAATCAAATCAAGGTTAACACAAAAGCACATGTAACATTATGCCATGATTAGGAAACTTGTGGCATTTACCTTGTCTTTGTGAATTTAGAATGTAAGAAAGAGGTGAGTAGATCTTATAATACTTTTATTTCCAATTTGAACCTAAGAAAAATTCCTCAAATTTTACTTGTTGGGGTTCATAGCATGGAAAACAAAAAAAATCTACCGCATGCACACAAACAAGCCAAGATCTATCTACTAGATTGTAGCAACGAGTCGATAGAAGCACTCACCCTCGAAGATTCCAAAGCGGTTAACGAGAGCAGATTCTCGTGGGTGATGTAGTCGTACACTTGCCGATCTCAAGATCGCATAGATGATCCTTCCGGCGTTAAATGGCGCTTTCGCAGTCGGTCACACATTCGGTACTCGATGAAGACCTTCCTCTCCCTTGTTCCAGCAGGCAGCGGAGGTTGTAGTTCTCCCCTCGCGATTTCGGCAGCACGATGGCGTGGTGTCGTAAGTAGAGGGAAGATCCCGCAGGGCTTCGCCTAAGCCGGTGCGAGTTATGATGGACTTAGGGTTTCCCGGTGATCTAGGGTTTAGAAGACCGGGTGGAGGAGGAGGAGGTGTCGGCATCGGCTAGGGCGGCGGCGACGGATCAAGTGGCATGGCGGAGGAAGGGCTAGGGCTTGTGGTGTTGGGCAGCCCTCCCCCTCTATTTATGAGATGGGGCAACCTTGGGAGGGGTGGGTTTGAATCCAAACCCAAACCCCAGTTGGATTGAGAGAAGGACTTGTTTCTTCTCCCACTAGGAAACCATTGTTCCAGTTTGACTTTTCAAACTTCCCATTTGACTTTCAATTTAGAGCTTTAATTCTCTCCTGCAAATGTCCACACCAAGTGACCTAGGATATGATCCAATCATTCCACTTACCCATGACACATTCATGGACCATTCTCCTTCTGGATCGTGAACCTTCTAGAACCTTCTAGAACCTCTCCGATGAAAACATCGGAATCTTTCCCGAACTCCGGAATCGGACTTTCCTTATATGCTTATTTTCCAGACCATTCTGTATCTCCTCATGATATCCCGGATCCCATAGGAGACTCTGAACAATATTCGGTATCCCTACTAACATTACATATCTACTAAACAACATCGAATCCTTAAGTGTGTCTCCCTACGGTTCGTGAATTATGCGGACATGACCGAGACACTTCTCCGATCAATAACCAATAGAGGAATCTGGAAATTCATATTGCTCCCACATATTTCTACGATTACTTTGCGATCGAATGAACCACTTACATATGATACCAATTTCCCTTTGTCTCATGATAGTTTACTTATCCGAGGTTTTGATCGTCGGTATCTCTACATACCTAGTTCAACCTCGTTACCGATAAGTACTCTTTTCTCGTTCCCATGGTATGTGATCCCTTGTGAGCCAGTCACATGCTTGCAAGCTAATTGGATGACATTCCACCGAGAGGGCCTAGAGTATATCTATCCATCATATGGATGGACAAATCCCACTCTTGATCCATGTGCCTAAACCCATACTTTCTAAACACTCAATGCCACCTTTATAGACACCCAGTTACGGTGTGGTGTTTGATGTCATCAAAGCATCCTTCCGGTGATGATGATTAGCATGATCTCATGGTCGAAGGAATTAGGTTACTATGTATCAGAAAGCTTATAGCAAACGAACTATTGAAATGACTTGATCTTTATGCTATGCTTATCTATAGGAGTATGTCCATCATAACATTCTCCTAATGATATGATCTTGTTATTAATAACATCTCAATGTTCATGATCGAGAAACCACGATCATCTATTAACCAACAAGCTAGTATTATAAAGAGGATTTACTAGGGACTCTAATTTAGTTTACAAATCACACAAGTATTAATGTTTCCGGTTATTACTATTATAGCATGAATGTAAACATTTATCATAAACACAAAGATATAATAATAACCACTTCTATTATTGCCTCTAGGGCATATCTCCAACAGTTTCCCACTTGCACTAGAGTCAACTAATCTAGATTACATGGTAATATACCGAACACCCATGGCGGTTTGGTGCTGGTCATGTTTTGCCCTCGGGAGAGGTTTAGTCAACGGATCCACCACATTCAGATCTGTGTGTACTTTGCAAATATTTATGTCACCATCTTGGAAATGCTCTCGAATAGCGTGAAAACGTAGCTTGATATGCTTCAGCTTCTTGTGTGACCTTGGTTCTTGCGTATTGGCTATGGCGCCCATATTATCACAACAGATAGACATTGGGTCCAGCGCACTTGGAACCACACCGAGCTCTGTAATGAACTCCTTCATCCATATCTCCTCTTGTGAAGCCTCCGAAGCAGCTATGTATTCCGATTCAGTTGAAGATCTCGCCACAACGCTTTGCTTTGCACTCCTCCAGCTAACTGCTGCACCATTCAAAGTAAATACGTATCCAGATTGTGATTTAGAATCACCCGTATCGGTGTTCCAACTAGCATCGGTGTAACCATTAACAACGAGTTGTTCATCACCTCCATAAGAAAGAACCATATCCTTAGTTCTTCTCAAGTACTTAAGGATGTTTTTGACCACTGTCCAATGATCTACTCCTGGATCACTTTGATATCTGCTATCAAACTAACAGCATATGGAATGTCGGGTCTAGTACATAGCATGACGTACATAAGAGATCCTATGGCTGAGGCATAGGGAGTCTTACTCATCATTTCTCTATCTTCTGTCGTTGCAGGACTTTAAGTTTTACTCAAGGTTGTATTGGGCAACATGGGAAAGAACCCTTTTTTGCTATCTTCCATTCCAAACCTCTTTAGAACTTTGTCCAAATATGTACTCTGTGACAATGATATTAGGCGTCTCGATCTATCTCTATAAATCTTTATGCCTAATATGTAAGCTTCTTCGCCAAGATCTTTCATTGAAAAACTATTATTCAAATAATCCTTGACACTATTCAGAAGGTCTACATCATTCCCAATCAACAATATGTCATCTACATATAGTATTAAGAATGCTACAGAGCTCCCACTCACTTTATTGTAAATACAAGCTTCTCCATAAGTTTATATAAATCCAAAGCTTTTGATCACCTTATCAAAACATTGATTCCAAATCCGGGATGCTTGCTTCAATCCATAAATGGACCGTTGAAGTTTGCATACTTGTTAGCATCTTTAGGGTCGACAAAACCTTTGGGTTGTACCATATACAACTCTTCATCAATGTCTCCATTGAGGAACGCCGTTTTGACATCCATCTGCCATATCTCATAATCATAGTATGCGGCGATTGCTAACATAATCCTTATAGACTTTAGCTTCTCTACTGGTGAGAAAGTCTCATCGTAGTCAACTCCTTGAATTTTTCGAAACCCTTTCGTGACAAGTCGAGCTTTATAGACAGTAACATTACCATCAACATCAGTTTTCTTCTTGAAAATCCATTTGTTCTCGACAGCCTTCCGGCCATCCGGTAAGTCCACCAAAGTCCATACTTGGTTTTCGTACATGAATCCAATCTCGGATTTCATGGCTTCTTGCCATTTATTGGAATCTGGGCTCATCATCGCTTCCTCATATGTCGCAGGGTCATCGGTGTTGTCCACCAACATGACACTCATAACGGGATCATACCAATCAGGAGTGGTACGAGTTCTTGTTGACCTGCGAGGTTCTGTAGTTACTTCAACCGAAGTTTCATGATCAACATCATTATCGTCCTCTATTATTGGTGTAGGCGCCACAAGAACAACTTCCGGTGCTGCGCTACTCGCAAGTTCGAGAGAAGGTTCAACAACCTCGTCGAGTTCTACTTTCCTTACAGTCACTTCTTTCGAGAGAAACTCCTTCTCTAGAAAGGATCCATTCTTGGCAACAAAGATTTTGCCCTCGGATCTATGATAGAAGGTATACCCAATAGTTTCCTTCGGGTATCCTATGAAGACGCATTTTTCCGCTTTGGGTTCAAGCTTGTCGGGCTGTAACTTCTTTACATAAGCTTTGCAACCCCAAACTTTAAGGAACGATAATTTAGGTTTCTTCCCAAACCATAATTCATACGGTGTCGTTTCAACGGATTTAGATGGTGCCCTATTTAAAGTGAATGCAGCTGTTTCTAATGCATAACCCCAAAATGATAGCGGTAAATCTGTAAGTGACATCATAGAACGAACCATATCTAAGAGAGTTCGATTACGATGTTCGGACACACCATTATGTTGTGGTGTTCCCGGTGGTGTCAATTGTGAAAGTATTCCGCATTTCTTCAAATGCTCGCCAAACTCGTAACTTAGATATTCACCTCCACGATCAGATCGTAGAAATTTAATCTTCTAGTTATGTTGATTCTCTACCTCACTCTAAAATTCCTTAAACTTCTCGAAAGTTTCGGACTTATGTTTCATGAAATAGATATACCCATATCTACTCAAGTCATCCGTGAAGTTAAGAACATAGCGATAACCACCGCGCGATGCTACAGTCATTGGACCACACACATCGGTATGTATGATTTCCAATAAGTCCGTAGCTCGCTCCATCATACCAGAAAATGGAGTCTTAGTCATTTTACCCATCAGACATGCTTCACATCTTTCAAGTGATTCAAAATCAAGTGATTCAAGAAGTCCATCAAAATGGAGTTTCTTCATACGCTTCACTCCAATATGACCAAGACGACAGTGCCACATATAGGTCGAGTTATCACTCAATTTCAAACATTTAGCTTCAATGTTATTAATGTGTGTATTACTACAATCAAGATTCAATAAGAATAGACCATCTATCAAAGGTGCATGTGCATAAAACATATTACTCATATAAATCGAACAGCCATTATTCTCGGACTTAAACAACTAACCGTCTCGCAATAAACATGATCCGGATATAATGTTCATGCTCAACGCAGGCACCAAATAACAATTATTTAAGTATAAAACTAATCCCGATGGTAGATGAAGAGGTAGCGTGCCGACCGCGATCACATCAACCTTTGATCCATTTCCAACGCGCATTGTCACCTCGTTCTTCGCTAGCTTCCATTTATTCTGCAGCACCTGTTTCGAGTTACAAATATGAGCAACCGAACCAGTATCAAATACCCAGGCACTACTATGAGTACTAGTGAGATACACATCAATAACATGTATATCAGATATACCTTTCTTCTTGATGTTGCTATTCTTCAAATCCGCCAAGTACTTTGGGCAATTCCGCTTCCAGTGACCCTCTCCCTTGCAGTAAAAGCACTCAGTATCAGGCTTAGGCCCAACCTTGGTCTTCTTCACCGGCGTGGTAACTTTCTTACCGCCCTTCTTGAAGTTTCCTTTTTTCTTAGACTTGCCTTGCTTCTTGAATTTGGTGGTCTTATTGACCAACAACACTTGGTGCTCTTTCTTGATCTCCACTTCTGCAAACTTTAACATGGAGAAGAGTTCGGGTAACTACTTGTCCATGTTTTGTATATTGTAGTTCATCACAAAGTTCTTGTAACTTGGTGGTAGTGATTGGAGGACACGGGTGAATCCCCAAAGCATTAGGAATCACTATACCCAAGCTTTGAAGCTTGCTTGCGTGCCTAGAAATCTTAAGCACGTGCTCACTGACAGAGTTGCCCTCTTCCATCTTGCAGTTAAAGAACTTTTCAGAAGCCTCATAACTCTCAATTGCCGTGTGAGCCTCAAATATCATTTTGAGTTCACGGAAAATATCATGTGGGTCATGGTTCTCAAACCTTTTCTGAAGCTACGATTCCAAACCATACAAGATAGCACACTGAACTATGGAGTACTGATTCTTCCGAGCGAGGAAAACATTCTTCACCTCATCGGTAGCATCAGCTGCAGGCAGGTTACTGTAACATCCCAAAAATACTAAAATTGGATCATCAAACTCTAATCATCAAATTTAGGGTTAACAAAAAACTTTTCTAAATAAAAATATGAATGCATGCATGAGAGTATGCATTTCATTTTGAATTCTTTTGGACCACCTTGTTTGTGTGTTTCCTTGCTTGTAAAATGTTTCTTAGGTGAAATAAACATCATCTAAACATTTCCCAACGTTTTCCCAAAGACAAATAAATCAAAACAAAGCTAAATGAGCGAATGGTCATTTTGACCAATTTAACTCCCATGCCTACTTTGGCTGTCTCAAACTTTCAAAACCTAACAGAAACTTTTCTAGATATTTGCACCCCTTGATTGTACTCATAACAAAGTATCAAGGCCCACCTTGTGATCATCCAAAAACTTTCAAATGCATAGTTTAAATGACAATTCAAAATTGAATCTTTATCATATGGGAAGATCCCACTTTTTCAAAAACCACTCAAAGAAGCTCAACTTTCAAAACCCAAGCATCTGCAGACTCACCAACACCAACCTAGCACACCCACCAAAAATCTTTTCAAAATTCAAAACTTGAATTCTTGCGGCCATTTCATCAAACACTTGGCAGACACAAATCAAACAAAATCAAAACACTATAGTGTGCAGTGTTTTGAGCCTAACTGGTTCCCTATCTAGCTCACAACCAGCTCAGTAGATCATCTAGCAAGATTAACCAAGCACTAGCACCACTGTGAGCTTGCCAAAACCATCAATGGTGAACAGCCGAAGCCACCCTTGCCACCCACATGTCGACAGCAAGCTAGGGAGGAAACTAGCCGTGCCAACCTTGTCTGGGAGATCACCCATGCTTCACCGCCCCCTCTCGACCAGCCCTGCCTCGAAGTCGTCGAAGACAACACCCAGGAACGCCGCGCCCGTGCCTCTGTCAATCGTGCCGAGCATGCGCCAGAGCGCCACGCTCGACCGAAGCCCACAGACCGCGCGCCGCCCTCGCCGCGTGCATACACGATCGCCACCATCCCAGGAACACGCCAGACATGCCCATTGCACCGCCCGTGCCCCGTAGCCACCGCTCGCCGTCGAAGACGCCGCCTCTGCCGCGCAGAGCGTCGCGTGTTCCAGACCAAACCGCACTGCCCCTACACGCGCATTAAAGCCGTAGATCATCGCCAGGAGACCACCAAGCGATCGCCACCGCCGGCCATGCCTCTAGCAGCCCATAGCCATGTCGCCACCGTCGCCCGCCCATGCCGTTCGGTCTCACCATCGCGACTATAAATAGAGGCCTTCCCCGCTCGAATTCTTCACACCATTCCACTCCTCTCTCACCCAGAACCATCCCACCTCAGTCCCGGAGCAAGGCGAGCAGCGCATCGCTGGAATTGCGCCGTCGATTTCGTCCACCCCAGGAGCTGCCGCGACCACCCCTGAGTTCGCCGTCGTCGACTTCGTCGTTCTCCCGCCTCGCCGACCCTCGCCCGAACCCCGGTGAGCCCCCAGCAACCCCCACTGGCCGCGCTAGGTTTCTGTCTTGCCGGCGTTGCTCAACGTCGACGATAACTCTCAGCCATTGGATTAGAACCAGATCGAACGTCCCATAGTGCCCCGTACCGCTTCACGTTTAAAGAGCCACTGACTGGTGGAACCCCCCTGTCAGCTGAGCCCCGCGCCATGGAGTGTCGGTGGGCCGGCCCGTTAACCTTTCCCGCGCAGCCTAGTTATTCGAATTTAACCTTTTCCATTTTATTTCAAACACACTTCTGTACCCAGTTTCAAAAATCAACCTAGGTCGATTCATTGAACCAAATTTAATGAAACCAATTTTGTTAGAAAGGTCTAGGAATGCTGAATCCAAGCCCGTTGGATTCAAGTCATTTGGATCTATAGATCATCCATGGTAAAAATAACAAGGCAGAAGCTTTTCTGCATTCAAACATTTTTCAAATTAAAACCATAATAGCTTTTGAGTTGATACCAACTCTCAAAAATCACATTTAACCATACCTTTCAGAATATATAAAAATATATAGGTTTACTTACAGAAAGAATGTTCAAGTAATAAAAGAATGCCCCATAAGAATTTCTAGCCACTTTAATTAATTAAAATAAAAGGGTAAAACCTTATTAAATTGTGACACCACTTTAAATCACATTCCCATGAACTAAAATATGTGGTGATGACATGTGTCAACATGATCCCATGTTTTGGTTTGGAGAATATTAAATCTTAAGTAGTTTTTCAATGAGTAGAAATTATTTTTCTACAAATAAAAGGAATTAAACCAAACCTTAATCTTCTAATGTTAGTGATGATGTTAGATCATCTATAGGACCCTTTTGTGTGATGATTGCAAGTAGTTCAGTATTGTTTGGTGATTGTGTACATCGTATGTATTTATAGATGCTAGTACCGACCAAGGATACGAGGAGGAAGGAGGATTCTACGAAGAAGAATCCGAGGAGAACTTCAACCACTGCTCTGCACAAGGCAAGCTAACACTTGCAAGATACCCTAGTAATGCAAGCTTATACTGATACTGTGCAAGCCTAATACTACTAGTTGAATGTGCAAGCTAACACTTGCAAGACCACTCTACCTATGCAAGCTAATACTTGCTTGTTACCATGACCACTATATGCCTTAAGCATATGTGATCATATCCACTTGATAAACCAATCCTAGTTTTACTTGCAAGCTTATTACTTTATTTCTTTATCAAAGATCTTACTTAGAATTATTGGAATAAAGGGTAGATACTAGAAGGATAATTGAAGGTTGCATAAAGAGCATAAAACTTGGCCTAAGCTAGATAATCTTGATGTCATCCTAAGGCATAAGATTAAACTTAGTTAAACTCCACTAGTGTACCACCCCTCATTAGTGCTTACCCCCACTTGTAGATGCTAGTGCTAAGCATAAAACTTGATCAACTTTAGATGGGAATACTTGGTGGAAAAATGGTTATGAAAACCTTGGAATAATGGATCATTCTATTGAAATGTTTTGGACATGTGTTTCCGAACACTTGATGATTTTGGTGATGAAAATGATGAGGCATGAGCCTTAGCCCTTTATAAAACTGATGGTTGTCTGGATGCGATACCATTCCAATTTTATCGTACAACCACAATACCCGAAGATTGGGTAGGGCTTGACTGGAAACTTATATACCTTAGTATTAGTTCCCTCATGGCCAAGGTCTGAGCTGAGGCTACCTTGTGAAGATTGTCCACCTGTGCAGTACCCAAGATGACAGTTGGTCAAGGTTGGGAGGCCAAACTCACAGGAGAGGTGCTTATACTAGGGCGTGTAATTGGAAGGTTAGGATTGATTATCCGCATACTGAGTATGGTGAATTCAGGATTTGTTCCTGACGGATGTATCTAATGTTGTGGTGAAAGTGTACAATCTCTGCAGAGTGTCAAACTATTCGAATAGCCGCGTCAGTGGTTATGGACGATTGGATGGCCATCTTGTTCCCCGTCAGATGTTTTCAAAAGACTTGTGAAATGAATTGAGACTTTGACTTAACCACAACAGGGTTGTGATATGAGATACAAGTTCCCACTTAGGTGTTATAAAACCTTAACTAGCATTCGTTGCTTCTAAACTTAGTAGAGATAAATCTGGCTTTTGCAAAATAACCCTAGAGCCTAGTGTCCGATTATCAAAAACCCCGTTCACTTGTTAGTATTAGTTTACGAGTACTTAAAGAGTACTCATGGCTTTGTCCCTGGCTATTCCCGTGGCCAGACTATGAAGAGGAGTACCTGGAGGATGGACCCCAGGAAGGTTACGACAACTAGGATCATCTCCCATCATCAGCATTGCCTGTGAACCCCGAAGATGGAGCTTCGCCTACGCTACCGTTATTATTACATATTCTGCTGCTTGAAGTTGTATTAAGAACTGGATCATGAGATCCCCATTTGTGTAATAACTTATGTATGGTTTGTAATGGATGATGTACCGTGGTATCCAATTCTGTTATGTCTCGCAAAAATGGTAATCCTGGGATTGCGATGTATGGCATAACAGGCATCTGGGATTAAAAATCCGTGTGTTGTCAAGTTGGTATCAGAGCTATCCTGGCCATAGGAGACCCTAGTTAGATTGGACGTTGAATCAAAAACTTAGTTTCAAAACCAAAGAAAACAAATATTTACCAAAAACTTATTCTTATTCTTATCCCTTTGATTCTTTCATGAAAATTCATGTTCCTCAAAAACTCTTGCAATATACATAAAATATTGACACACTTAATCACTCTACTAACTTACTCATCCTATATTCTTATAGATGGACGTGAAGTACAGCAAGTTTTATCAGTTGGGGAATGGAGGAGACCTTATCTTTGAGAGGGATTTGGACCAGCTTTCGGAACTTCTAGAGCGTCCGCACCCCGAGTTCTTCGGAGCTCAGCTCAATGATCAAGGAGGAGAAGATCTGCAGTGGCTAATTGTTGCAAGTCTCCGAGGAAAGATTGAACCTCCCACTGCGGAAGGAATTCAGTTTACCTTAAGAGAGAACAATTGGCTCGATGGACTTGCCAGGGCTATGCAGGAGGCTCTTTCCCGTCTGTGTGGGCAGAGCATCAATCAGATCAAGGGTACTCGCTTTGAGTTTTGCCCGAGGCGTGATGCAAATGGACAACCACTGGAAGCACCATACCACCCCGAACTGAAGACTCAATTGGACCACCTTAGCTTCATGATGTACGATCGTCAGCAGGAGTTGGATAACCGTGACTACTCCAACCACAAGTCTGCCATCATCAAGACAAAGGATCAGACCATCGCCATGCTATCAAAGGATCGCAAGTCTCGCCGCCGTCAGCTCGACAAGAAGGAGCGTATCATTGCCCGTCTTCGCCATCGTATCTCATCTTTGGAGGAGACCATCCACGAGAGAGACATGCAGTTAGAGGAAAGGGAGAATGCCGGAGAGGATCTTCGTGGAGACCCTTACTCCTACCTCAGCGATGATGATGATTTTCTGGAGGATCAGGCTATGGATTTCTTCACCGATGAGGATGATTTCGCCTTCATCGATGATGATGAGGATGATGAAGCCACAGATTCCGAGGAGTAGTAGCACTTGAGCACTAGCGTAGTGAGTAGTATTCGGTCCCACTATATCGTAGATTCTAGAATGGTTCTTAAAACCATCTGTTTTTCGTTGTTGTGGTGTGTGTTGTACTGTGTGCTATGAATGAATGAATGAAAAGCAAGTTGCTAGAAAATCGGAGTCAAACTTTCAAAACTTTTCAAAGACCCAAGACCTTAAAATTTCCCTCTTTTCTCACGATCTATCTCAATCTTCAGATGCCACGTGGAGGAAGTGGTTCATCCCCGGACCTAATGTTGCAGATTCTGCAAATGTTGACTTCGGACCGCGAAGCTGAGCGAGCGGAACGTCAAGCCAACCTAGCCACCCTGCAGCAGATAGCCCAGCTAGCCCACAACAACCAAGGCCACGGAAATCAGGACAATCATGGATCTAAACTCAAGAATTTCCAGAATACCAACCCACCTGTTTTCACTAAGTCGGAAGAACCCCTAGACGCCGATGATTGGTTGCAAACCATGGAAAATAACCTAGAAGTCGTCGGAGTGGAAGCCAACGAGAAAGTTCTGTTCGCCACCCACTATTTAGCCGGAGATGCCAGGGCATGGTGGAATAGTATTCGCGCAATGACCAGGGGCCATATGATGACCTGGGAGGAATTCAAGGTCAAGTTTAGCAGAACCCATGTGCCCCCGGGTTTGATCAAGAGGATGAGAGACGAGTTCAGAGAGCTGAAGCAAGGAAGGATGACCGTAGTGGAATACCATGACAAATTCTTGCCATTAGCTAGGTATGCCCCAGATGAGATCGACACCGAAGCCAAGAAGAAAGAAAGATTCCTGAATGGTCTGCACAATGAGATGCAGACAGTGTTAGTCAATATCCCCTTTGCGGATATTGAAGCCCTTGTCGACTCTGCTATCCAGATGGAAGGAAAGATCAACCAAGCCAATGAGAACCGCAAGCGTCGTATGATGCATCAGCCAGGAACCCATCAGACCCCAAAGTATCGCCCTAACCCATCTCCAGGATTTGCCCCAAGAACCAACAGACCCCCGATGCACCGTCCGACCTATCCCAACCGTGGAAACCCTAGACCCGGAGGAAATCACAACAACCCTGGCAACTCTAGCAATTTCAACCGTGCCCCACCCAAGTTCAACAACAAAAATGCTACCGCCAACACCAACACTGCCCCGAGGACTGGAAGCAATTTTGTGCCTATAGCAGCAAAGGACAAGTCGCAAGTGACTTGTTATGACTGTGGAAATAAAGGCCACTATTCCAACGAGTGCCCCAACAAGAAGAATGTCGCAGCACCCAATGCTAATTCCCCAGCTCAGCAGCAGCGTCGTGTTCAGCCAGGAAGAAGGTTTGCCCCAGGGAATTCACTCAACCGCAATGGCCGTCTTTTTCTCATGCATGCTGAAGAATCTCAGGAAGCGCCAGACGTCGTCCTGGGTATGTTTTCTGTTAATTCAGTACTTGCACAAGTGTTGTTTGATTCTGGTGCATCGCACTCATTTGTCACCGAAGAATTTGCATGCACTAGTAGAATTCAAGCAACAAAACTGAAGCATGTTATGATCATTCAAATTCCCGGATCAACCACCAAGGCTAGGCAAATTTGCAAAGTCGTCCCTATCCGAATCCATGGCATAGATTTTTATGCTAATCTGATAGTACTCGGAACTAAAGGTTTGGAAGTAGTACTAGGAATGGATTGGATGTCCAAACATAAAGGATTGATTGACTGTGCCAAGAAAGCCATAACTATGACCGATAAATGGAATATCGAGCATATATCTGAAACCTTACCTCGCCAATTCAAGTGTAACAAGAGTATAGCCCAACCTACCATTGACCAAGTCTGGATAGTCTGTGAATACCCCGATGTATTTCCAGATGTTTTTCCCGGTATGCCCCCAGATCGGGATATCGAGTTTATCATTGAACTAATCCCTAGAACCGGACCCATAGCCCAGAGACCCTATAGTATGAACCCATCAGAGCTAGCAGAACTGAAGAAGCAACTGGATGCCATGCTGGAAATAGGATTGATTCAACCAAGTGCGTCACCATGGAGATCACCTGTCTTGTTTGTGGACAAGAAGGATGGAGGTAACTGTTTGTGTACGGATTATAGGAAGTTGAATAACGTCACCATCAAGAACAAATACCCCTTGCCCAAGATAGAAGATTTGTTTGATCAGTTGACCGGTGCCAAAGTGTTTTCTAAGATTGATCTTAGGACTGGCTATCATCAACTCAAAATTCGGGCAGAGGATATTCCGAAGACTGCCTTTACCACTAGATATGGATTATACGAGTATACCGTTATGTCCTTTGGATTAACCAATGCCCCCGCTTATTTCATGAATCTCATGAATAAGATTTTTATGGACTTCCTGGATAAGTTTGTCGTTGTTTTCATCGATGACATTCTGATTTATTCCAAATCAGAAGACGAACATGAGCTACACCTAAGGACCATTCTTGGAACCCTTAGAGAGCATCAGCTGTATGCAAAGTTTAGCAAATGTGAATTCTGGTTACAGGAGGTAGGATTCCTCGGTCACATTGTATCAGCCGGAGGAATTGCCGTTGACCCTGCCAAAGTGAAAGATGTAGAAGATTGGCAAGCCCCAACCACTCAAACCCAAGTTCGTGCATTTCTCGGATTGGCGGGATATTACCGCAAATTCGTAGAAGGATTCTCGAGTATCTCCAGACCCATGACCCAATTGCTAAAGAAAGATAAGAAGTTTGAATGGACCGACAAATGTGAAGCGAGTTTTCAAGAACTCAAGAGAAGATTGATTTCAGCCCCAATCTTGATCATGCCAGATATCACGAAGCCCTTCGATGTGTATTGTGATGCATCCAAGATCGGTCTCGGATGTGTGCTAATGCAAGAAGGCAAGGTTATATCTTATCTATCTCGACAACTAAAGAAACATGAGCAAAATTACCCAACCCATGACCTCGAACTCGCAGCCGTAGTTCTAGCCCTAAAGACATGGAGGCATTACCTGATGGGAAACCGTTGTGAGATCTATACGGATCACAAGAGTCTGAAGTATATATTCACTCAGAAGGAGCTGAATATGAGACAGAGAAGATGGATTGAGCTAATCAAGGATTACGACCTGGACATTCACTATCACCCTGGTAAAGCCAATGTGGTAGCCGATGCCCTTAGCAGATTGTCGTGCCGCTTGAACTCCATGATTTTGAAGGAGCAACCAAGTTTGCACAAAGAGATGGAAGATTTTCGAATGGAATTAGTGAGTGAAGGATTTTTGGCTAGCATAGAACTCCAGCCCACTTTGATCAGTCAAATCAAAGAGGCACAGAAAGGAAATGCTATTATCGACGGAATCAAGCGTCGTATCGGTACGGGAAAAGTACCTAGATTCACTGAAGACGAAGAAGGAGTTTTGTGGTACAAAGGACGCCTTTGTGTACCAGCAGATTCTGAGTTGAAAGAAGTTATTCTCAAGGAAGCTCATGATACTCTTTATTCTATCCATCCCGGGGGAACTAAGATGTATCAAGATTTAAAAGAGCAATTTTGGTGGCATAAGATGAAGAGAGAAATCGGAAGCTATATCACCAAGTGTGATATTTGTTAGCGAGTCAAGGCAAGACATCAAAGACCCGGTGGATTGTTGCAACCCTTGCAGATTCCGGAATGGAAATGGGATTCCGTTGGAATGGACTTTATCACTGGACTACCTACTTCTAGTAGGGGAAATGACTCTATCTGGGTCATAGTGGATAGATTGTCCAAAGTCGCCCATTTCTTGCCCGTTAAAACCACATATCAGAGTTCGAAGCTAGCGGAGTTGTACATCGCTAGGATAGTTAGTTTGCACGGAGTCCCCAAGAACATCGTATCGGATCGAGGAACTCAGTTTACCTCGAGATTCTGGAAGAAAGTCCAAGAATATTTAGGAACCCGCCTAGATTTCAGCACCGTGTATCACCCTCAGACCGATGGACAAACGGAGCGAGTAAATCAAATACTCGAAGATATGCTGAGAGCATGTGTGTTAGAATATGGATCCAAGTGGGAAGACTGTCTGCCGTTTGTAGAATTTTCCTGCAATAACAGTTATCAAGCCAGTTTGCAAATGGCCCCATTTGAATTCATGTACGGAAGGAAGTGTCGCACCCCTTTGAACTGGTCGGAAGTAGGAGAGAGTCAGATTTTTGGACCCGATATCCTACGAGAAGCAGAAGAGAAGGTTCGCAAGATTCTTGAGCACCTCAAGACCGCCCAGTCCAGACAGAAGAGTTACGCCAACAAGAGACGTAGAGACCTTGCCTTCAACCTAGGAGATTTTGTATATCTGAAAGTGTCGCCATTGAAGGGAATGCAGCATTTCCAACTCAAAGGAAAGTTAGCCCCCAGATATATCGGACCTTTCAAGATTCTGAACCGTCGAGGATAAGTGTCGTATCAATTGGAACTACCCGAAGAGATGTCATCTGTGCACAGTGTGTTCCATATCTCGTTACTTCGCAAGTGTCTCGAAGTCCCCGAGAAGACCGAAGTGTTCAAAAATATCGACCACCGGACCATAGAGATCAACGATGACCTGACCTATCCCGAAGTACCCATCCGTATTTTGGAAGAAGCTTTCAGGACTACCCGGACCCGAAGCATCAAGTTTCTCAAGATTCAGTGGAGCAACCACACAGAAGAGGAAGCTACCTGGGAGCGTGAAGATCACATCAGGACAGAGTTTCCTGATCTCTTCAAATCCTAGGTAATCTTTTTCGTCCTTTTTCAAATCTCGGGACAAGATTTTGTTTAAGGGGGGAAGATTTGTAACATCCCAAAAATACTAAACTTGGATCATCAAACTCTAATCATCAAATTTAGGGTTAACAAAAAACTTTTCTAAATAAAAATATGAATGCATGCATGAGAGTATGCATTTCATTTTGAATTCTTTTGGACCACCTTGTTTGTGTGTTTCCTTGCTTGTAAAATGTTTCTTAGGTGAAATAAACATCATCTAAACATTTCCCAAACTTTTCCCAAAGACAAATAAATCAAAACAAAGCTAAATGAGTGAATGGTCATTTTGACCAATTTAACTCCCATGCCTACTTTGGCTGTCTCAAACTTTCAAAACCTAACAGAAACTTTTCTAGATCTTTGCATCCCTTGATTGTACTCATAACAAAGTATCAAGGCCCACCTTGTGATCATCCAAAAACTTTCAAATGCATAGTTTAAATGACAATTCAAAATTGAATCTTTATCATATGGGAAGATCCCACTTTTTCAAAAACCACTCAAAGAAGCTCAACTTTCAAAACCCAAGCATCTGCAGACTCACCAACACCAACCTAGCACACCCACCAAAAATCTTTTCAAAATTCAAAACTTGAATTCTTGCCGCCATTTCATCAAACACTTGGCAGACACAAATCAAACAAAATCAAAACACTATAGTGTGCAGTGTTTTGAGCCTAACTGGTTCCCTATCTAGCTCACAACCAGCTCAGTAGATCATCTAGCAAGATTAACCAAGCACTAGCACCACTGTGAGCTTGCCAAAACCATCAATGGTGAACAACCGAAGCCACCCTTGCCACCCACATGTCGACAGCAAGCTAGGGAGGAAACTAGCCGTGCCAACCTTGTATGGGAGATCACCCATGCTTCACCACCCCCTCTCGACCAGCTCTGCCTCGAAGACGTTGAACACAGCACCCAGGAACGCCGCGCCCGTGGCTCTGCTAACCGTGTTGAGCATGCGCCAGAGCGCCACGCTCGACCGAAGCCCACAGACCGTGCGCCGCCCTCGCCGCGTGCTACACGATCGCCACCATCCCAGGAACATGCCAGACATGCCCATTGCACCTCCCGTGCCCCGTAGCCACCGCACGCCGTCAAAGATGCCGCCTCTGCCGCGCAGAGCGTCGCGTGTTCCAGACCAAACCGCACTGCCCCTACACGCGCATTAAAGCCGTAGAGCATCGCCAGGATACCACCAAGCGATCGCCACAGCCGGCCATGCCTCTAGCAGCCCGTAGCCATGTCGCCACCATCGTCCGCCCATGCCGTTCGGTCTCATCGTCGCGACTATAAATAGAGGCCTTCCCCGCTCGAATTCTTCACACCATTCTACTCCTCTCTCACCCAGAACCATCCCACCTCAGTCCCGGAGCAAGGCGAGCAGCGCATTGCCGGAATTGCGCCGGAGCAGGCCGCCTCTGGAGGAGAAGGGCGCCATTGATTTCGTCCACCCCAGGAGCTGCCGCGACCACCCCTGAGTTCGCCGTCGTCGACTTCATCGTTCGACCGCCTCGCCGACCCTCGCCCAAACCCCGGTGAGCCCCCAGCAACCCCCACTGGCCGCGCTAGGTTTCTGTCTCGCCGGCGTTGCTCAACGTCGACGATGACTCTCAGCCGTTGGATTAGAACCAGATCGAACGTCCCATAGTGCCCCGTACCGCTTCGCGTTTAAAGAGCCACTGACTGGTGGAACCCCCCTGTCAGCTGAGCCCCGCGCCATGGAGTGTCGGTGGGCCGGCCCGTTAACCTTTCCCGCGCAGCCCAGTTATTCGAATTTAACCTTTTCCATTTTATTTCAAACACACATTTGTACCCAATTTAAAAAATCAACCCAGGTCAATTCAGTGAACCAAATTTAATGAAACCAATTTTGTTTGAAAGGTCTAGGAATGCTGAATCCAAGCCCGTTGGATTCAAGTCATTTGGATCTATAGATCATCCATGGTAAAAATAACAAGGCAGAAGCTTTTCTGCATTCAAACATTTTTCAAATTAAAACCATAATAGCTTTTGAGTTGATTCCAAATCTCAAAAATCACATTTAACCATACCTTTCAGAATATATAAAAATATATAGGGTTACTTACAGAAAGAATGTTCAAGTAATAAAAGAATGCCCCATAAGAATTTCTAGCCACTTTAATTAATTAAAATAAAAGGATAAAACCTTATTAAATTGTGACACCACTTTAAATCACATTCCCATGGACTAAAATATGTGGTGATGACATGTGTCAACATGATCCCATGTTTTGGTTTGGAGAATATTAAATCTTAAGTAGTTTTTCAATGAGTAGAAATTATTTTTCTACAAATAAAAGGAATTAAACCAAACCTTAATCTTGTAATGTTAGTGATGATGTTAGATCATCTATAGGACCCTTTTGTGTGATGATTGCAAGTAGTTAAGTACTGTTTGGTGATTGTGTACATCGTATGTATTTATAGACGCTAGTACAGACCAAGGATACGAGGAGGAAGGAGGATTCTATGAAGAAGAAGCCGAGGAGAACTTCAACCACTGCTCTGCACAAGGCAAGCTAACACTTGCAGGATACCCTACTAATGCAAGCTTATACTGATACTGTGCAAGCCTAATACTACTAGTTGAATGTGCAAGCTAACATTTGCAAGACCACTCTACCTATGCAAGCTAATACTTGCTTGTTACCATGACCACTATATGCCTTAAGCATATGTGATCATATCCACTTGATAAACCAATCCTAGTTTTACTTGCAAGCTTATTACTTTATTTATTTATCAAAGCTCTTACTTAGAATTACTGAAATAAAGGGTAGATACTAGAAGGATAATTGAAGGTTGCATAAAGAGCATAAAACTTGGCCTAAGCTAGATAATCTTGATGTCATCCTAAGGCATAAGATTAAACTTAGTTAAACTCCACTAGTGTACCACCCCTCATTAGTGCTTACCCCCACTTGTAGATGCTAGTGCTAAGCATAAAACTTGATCAACTTTAGATGGGAATACTTGGTGGAAAAATGGTTATGAAAACCTTGGAATGATGGATCATTCTATTGAAATGTTTTGGACATGTGTTTCCGAACACTTGATGATTTTGGTGACGAAAATGATGAGGCATGAGCCTTAGCCCTTTATAAAACTGATGGTTGTCTGGATGCGATACCATTCCAATTTTATCGTACAACCATAATACCCGAAGATTGGGTTGGGCTTGACTGGAAACTTATATACCTTAGTATTAGTTCCCTCACGGCCAAGGTCTGAGCTGAGGCTACCTTGTGAAGATTGTCCACCTGTGCAGTACCCAAGATGATAGTTGGTCATGGTTGGGAGGCCAAACTCACAGGAGAGGTGCTTATACTAGGGCGTGTAATTGAAAGGTTAGGATTTATTATCCGCATACTGAGTATGGTGAATTCAGGATTTGTTCCTGACGGATGTATCTAATGTTGTGGTGAAAGTGTACAATCTCTGCAGAGTATCAAACTATTCGAATAGCCGTGTCCGCGGTTATGGACAGTTGGAGTGGCCATAATGTTCCCCCGTCAGATGTTTTCAAAATACTTGTGAAATGAATTGAGACTTTGACTTGACCACAACAGGGTTGTGATATGAGATACAAGTTCCCACTTAGGTGTTATAAAACCTTAACTAGCATTCGTTGCTTCTAAACTTAGTAGAGATAAATCTAGCTTTTGCAAAATAACCCTAGAGCCTAGTGTCCGATTATCAAAAACCCCGTTCACTTGTTAGTATTAGTTTGCGAGTACTTAAAGAGTACTCATGGCTTTGTCCCTGGCTATTCCTGTGGCCAAACTATGAGGATGAGTACCTGGAGGATGGACCCCAGGAAGGTTATGACAACTAGGATCATCTCCCATCATCAGCATTGCCTGTGAACCCCGAAGATGGAGCTTTGCCTACGCTACCGTTATTATTACGTATTCCGCTGCTTGAAGTTGTATTAAGAACTGGATCATGAGATCCCTATTTGTGTAAGAACTTATGTATGGTTTGTAATGGATGATGTATTGTGGTATCCAATTCTGTTATGTCTCGCAAAAATGGTAATCCTGGGATTGCGATGTATGGCATAACAGGCATCTGGGATTAAAAATACGGGTGTTGACAGTTACCCAGCGGTGCATCCAGCACATAGGTCAAATTACCAGCATTGAGGACAATCCTCAAATTGCGGAACCAATCCGCGAAGTTGCTTCCATTGTTTTTTCAACTTTTCTTTCTCTAGGAACGCATTAAAATTGATGGCAGGGGCCGCCATTGATCTACAACATATTTGCAATAGTTTAGACTAAGTTTATGACAAATTGAGTTCTAATTAATAGTTAAATTAATCTAGGTGAACTCCCACTCAAAACAATATCCCTCACATTTTTTTAGTGATCACATGAACCAAATCCACCACATCAAAACCGATCATCACGAGAGTTGATGTAGCTTCAATGGCGAAGAATAAACATGTTCATCATATCTACTATATGACTCATGCTTTACCTTTCGGTGATCCGTGTTCAGAGACCATGTCTGTACATGATAGGCTCGTCAAGATCAAACCTTAGCTTCCGCATGAGCAAATCTGGCTTGCTCACGTTGTATACACTCGCAGAATCTAACACACCCGATCATCACGTGGTGCTTTGAAACAACGAGCTTTAGCAACGGTGCTTACTAAGGATGAACACTTTAAAACTTGAAATTGTGTGCTTTGAGGGATCATCTTATAATGCTACCGTCGTGAACTAAGCAATACAAGATGCATAAAAGGATTAACATCACATGCAATTCATAATATGTGATATGATATGGCCTTTCATCTTGTGCTTCCGATCTCCATCTTCAAGCACGAACATGATCTCCATCATCACCGGTATGGCGTCAAGGTCAATGGTGCCGCTTCATGGTTGTCGTACACCAGCATCAACTATTACAACTACTTTGAATAGACACGCAGGTCTTAATGGAATTTAAAAGACAACCATATGGCTCCTGCCAGTTGCCAACTTACAATAAGGAACATTGCATACATCATATATAATCACAATCATGGCCATATCACATCACAGCACACCCCTGCAAAACAAAGTTAGACGCCTCTAATTTTCTTTGCATATTTTACGTGGTTTGGGGCTTTCAACAAGTGTCGATCTAACTTACGAACAAGAACCACAACGTTGATGTTTGAACTATCAAGTGCCCGTTATAAATTGAATCTATACTATGATGGGAGAGACAGACACCCGCAAAGCACCACCGCCCACAATGACCATTGTGTTCTACTCGTGCAACAGATCTACATGTAGACACGGCTCTGATACCACTGTTGGGGTTCGTAGCATGGAAAACAAAAAAATTCTACCGCATGCACATAAACAAGCCAAGATCTATCTACTAGATTGTAGCAACGATTCGATAGAAGCACTCACCCTCGAAGATTCCAAAGCGGTTAACGAGGGCAGATTCTCGTGGGTGATATAGTCGTACACTTGCCGATCTCAAGATCGCGTAGATGATCCTTCCAGCGCTGCGTTCCAGCAGCGCTTCCGCAGTTGGTCACACGTTCGGTACTCGATGAAGACCTTCCTCTCCCTTGTTCCAGAAGGTAGCGTAGGTTGTAGTTCTCCCCTCGCGATTCCGGCAGCACGACGGCGTGGTGTCGGAAGTAGAGGGAAGATCTCGCAGGGATTCGCCTAAGCCGATGCGAGTTATGGTGGATTTAGGGTTTCCCGGTGATCTAGGGTTTAGAAGACCGGGAGGAGGAGGAGGTGTCGGCGGCGGTGACAGACCGGCAGCAGCGCAAGGCGGCGGCTGGCGGTGGCGGCGAGCGGCGGCAGCGCGGCGGCGGGTCGGCGGCGGCGGCGGTGGCTCGGGTGGAGAGGGGCTAGGGCTTGTGGTGTTGGGGCAGCCCTCCCCCTCTATTTATGAGAGGGGGCAGCCTTGGGAGGGGTGGGTTTGAATCCAAACTCAAACCCAAGTTGGATTGAGAGAAGCACTTGTTTCTTCTCCCACTAGGAAACCATTGTTCCAGTTTGACTTTTCAAACTTGCTGTTTGACTTTCAATTTAGAGCTTTAATTCTCTCTTGCAAATGCCCACACCAAGTGGCCTAGGATATGATACAATCATTCCACTTACCCATGACATATTCATGGACCATTCTCCTTCCGGATTGGTGAACCTTCTAGAACCTCTCCAATGAAAACATCGGAATCTTTTCCGAACTCTGGAATCGGACTTTCCTTATATGAATCTTATTCTCTGGACCATTTCGGATCTCCTCGTGATATCCCAGATCCCATCCGAGACTCCAAACAACATTCGGTATCCCTCCTAACATTCCATATCTACTAAACAACATCGAATCCTTAACTATGTCTCCCTACGGTTCGTGAATTATGCGGACATGACCGAGACACTTCTCTGATCAATAACCAATAGAGGAATCTGGAAATTCATATTGCTCCCACATATTTCTACGATTACTTTGCGATCGAATGAACCACTTACATATGATACCAATTTCCCTTTGTCTCACGATAGTTTACTTATCCGAGGTTTTGATCGTCGGTATCTCTGCATACCTAGTTCAACCTCGTTACCGATAAGTACTCTTTTATCGTTCCCGTGATATGTGATCCCTTGTGAGCCAGTCACATGCTTGCAAGCTAATTGGATGACATTCCACCGAGAGGGACTAGAGTATATCTATACGTCATATGGATGGACAAATCCCACTCTTGATCCATGTGACTCAACCCATACTTTCTGAACACTCAGTGTCACCTTTATAGCCACCCAGTTACGGTGTGGTGTTTGATGTCATCAAAGCATCCTTCCGGTGATGATGATTAGCATGATATCATGGTCGAAGGAATTAGGTTACTATGTATCAGAAAGCTTATAGCAAACAAACTATTGAAATGAATTGATCTTTATGCTATGCTTATCTATAGGAGTATGTCCATCATACCATTCTCCTAATGATATGATCTTGTTATTAATAACATCTCAATATTCATGATCAAGAAACCATGATCATCTATTAACCAACAAGCTAGTTGAATGGATACGGATGTCGCCTAGAGGGGGGTGAATAGGCGATTAAAACTTTTCCTAGATTGGCTCAACAAAGGCGGAATAAAACTAGCGTTTTACTTTGTCAAGCACAACCTAGAATAACTAGGGTTCACCTATGTGCACCAACAACTCATGCTAAGCAATACAAGCAACAAAGTGATAGCAAGATATAGATTACTTCAAGCACGAAGGCTATCACAATGTAAAGTGCATAAGTAAAAGCTCGGGTATAGAGATAACTGAGGCACGCGGGGACGACGATATTTTACCGAGTTCCTCCCAACATGGAGTACGTCTCGTTTGGAGAGGGGGTGGTATCAAACCAACAACGCCACAAAAGGCCTCCCTTATTCTCTGGTGAATCTCACCCCAATGGGATCGATTCACGCTTCCACTATCAGTGCACTTGTCGGTGGCAACCGGAACCTCTCACAAGGTAGGGGCACTTCTCCACAACTTGGAGGCTCCCAACAAACGCCACAAATGGCCTCAACAAATGCCACCAAGGCCACAATGCCACCAACGCCACAAAACCGTCTAGGGTTCCAAGAACCAAAGAGGGACAAGCTCCAATGAGCAAATCAAACCAAATCCTCCGAGGAGAACTCAAACCGATGCACCAAATGCAAATGGCAAGAACACCACAAAGGTGTTCAAATCCCTCACTCCCAAGTTCCAACAAAGCTACTAAAGCTATTGGGGGAACAAGAGAGGAGAAATAAAAGAGAGACACTGTCGTGGGGATGGTCACGGCAGATGCTGCAATTGGCAGCGAGTAGTAGAACGAGGGGCAAGGGCAGCCATCCATCTGCGGTGCGAGATGAGGGCGGAGACTCAGGGTTTTACCCAGGTTCGGCCCCCCGGAGGGTAAAGACATACTCCTGATAGATTGTATTATGGAGGTGGTACAATGGGCGAGCTCGGCGGCTAGGCGGCGAGTCGCTTGGGGGTATGATGGAACGTATCTCTACTCGCCCTCCAGGGAGGTTTATATAGGCTCACCTCCCCTAGGGTTTACATATCTCAACCGATTCAGTTAAAGCTTGATACTGCTTAACCTAATCCGATGGGCCTATCTACTACTTTGGGCCTTGACTTCCATCGCTTGGTTCCTCGCTGGGCTTCAATCCAGTCGTCGTCTTGCAGACCCACTCGCCAATTCTTGGGCCAGTCGGAAACGGCCTGCTGGGTATACCCCGGTAGGCACATCCCCATCAGTAGTCCCCGAGGCCGGCGTCGATTAGGCATAGGTGGCTGCTGGCAGTCGGAGCATACGACTGCTGAATAGACATCCAAATAATCGGGCGGGCTCTGTATAAAGGAAAAACTAGTCATCTTTTCATGCTTTGGCGAGTCGTCAATGGCAACACCGTCATAGTGGTTGGGTCGGCGAGTCGAGTGGCTGAAGTTGGACCATTAAACGTGGTCAAACTAGCCGTTGGAGTAATCCAACGGTAACTTTTGGCGTAATCATCGCGTGGTAACGGTTCCCTGATTTGGCGGGTAACAACCGCTATATAAGAGGAATGGCAGGCGATCAGAAATCCACCTTCTCACCATTTCCTCCGACTGCGCGCACCTTTCACCTCCCTCCGAATCGCGACCCAGCCAACCGGAAATCCTCCGAGCCCCCACAAATCTTTCCGCCATGGCCCTCTCCACCGAACCTTGGGGCAGATCAAAGTGCACCAGGCGAATCGCTTCCTTCGAGGAGGCCGGATCCTGGCCGCTGGCGCATCCCAAGGCCGGAGGTGACTCCGAAACCGCGAGAGAGGGAGTTCATCTGCTTCACCAGCCATCTTGAACGGGGGCTAGGGTTCCCCATGTCTCTATTCTTCCGTCGCTTCTGCGCCTACTATGGGATCCAGCCATCGGATCTGGGTCCCCACAGCATCGAGCAGCTCGCCATCTTCGTGGCGTTCTGCGAGTGCTACTTGGGCTGCCGGCCCTACTTCCCTCTGTGGCAAGATCTGTTTCATGGACGGATCAGCCGCGAGGAAGCGGGCGGCCCAATGCTAGCCGCGGGTGGCCTAACCTTCCAGCTGAAGTCGAAGGCTTCATTCTTCGACCTGATGCTGCCCGCCAAGGCGGCGAGCGACTGGAAGAAATCGTGGTTCTACGTAGCAGGCGACCGAAGGCGAAGTCGGCGATTCCGCGGTATTCCGCCAACCGTCCGAAGTCGCCGCCTTCAAATCGGCAAGCTCCCCAACGACCAGCGGATGGTCGTTGACGAAATGCTTCAGCCCATCCGCAGTCTGAAGAAGAAGGGCCTCTAGACGATAAATCAGCCTGGCTGCTGGCTCGGCGGCTCGTCCCGCTGAGCGCGCCGAGCACTACATGTACCGATATACGGTCGGGATGACTCGACGAAGGCCTGCCTCGCCGAGTGGAAGCTCGAAGACTACCTCCCAAAGATCAAGAAAATCACCAGCGGTGTACCGGACGCAGGCTGGGGTCGCCTTACACATGAGCGTCAGCTAACGGTAATCGCTTTACTTTGCTCGCGATCGCGATTTTTGCAACGTGGTAGTTCTGATTTCATCTTGTGTTCTTTGCAGCTATTCCAAGTGGTGGAAGGTGGCTCCGCCTTCAGACGTAGAAATTCGAGCTCGTCTGTCAAGACGATGCGAGTCGCCTCCGCCAAGGGTGATGCCGGAGTGATGAGGCGACAATGACGATGAATCGAAGAAGAAGTCGCCCGCTGCTCAAGAAGACCGTGGGCAGCGTCAACGCGAGCTCGAGGCAAGCAAAAGCCTCGAGCGCCATGACGATGATGACGAGCTTCCAGAAACCACCTCGCGCCGCCAAGCTACTCCATCGAAAAAGAAGAAGAAGGGAAAGGAAGCGAAGGCCCCTCCGAGGAAGGCGAAGACGAAGCCGACAAGGCCGGCCTCGCCACCGCATTCAGCGAGCAGTTCTGACGCCCCCAGCCCGGCCAAGGATGAGACGCCGCCGATGACGGCCGCGCTGGACACGGCCACCATCGAGGTGCCCCTGGCAACGATGCCTCCGCCATTCGCCCCAGTCTCGGGGCTGCCCGCAGGGAAGCTCCTGTCGAAGAGGTTACAGAGGCTCCGGTTGCAGCCTCGACGACGAAGAAGCCGTCCGTGTCTTGGGCACGCGACGTCCTGGACATGGGGCTCAGCCGCCGACTGGGCCCTGAACTGGAGAAGCCAGCCGGCCTCCGTACGGGGCTGCGCTTCATTCCGGTCGCCAAGTGAGTACACTCGCCTTCCTTCGTCTTCCAAAATCGCTTGAATTATCTTGCTTATACGATTGATGTACAGGACCGGAGTGAAGAGGATGGGTCACCCGACCGTGGCTAAGGTGCCACCCGTTGTCAGCGAAGAGGATTCTTCCCGCAAGAGGAAGGCGGACGAAGTCACCGTCCCTGCGGATGGTGGCAAGAAGGCCAAGGGTGACACCGTCGTCACGATTTCTGACGACACGGCGGCCGCACCGGCTGGACCCGCAACAGAGGCGCCCGCTTCCACCAAGGAGGGCGCTCCCTTGCCTGGAACAGCCGAGCCGACCTCCTTTGGGGCGGGTGCCTCTATCGCCACCTTCCCGCGCTTTATGGCCAAGGCGGCCGCGGCGAGTGGAACTTCGCCATCGAGCCACGCTCCTGGGATCGCCGATGCTGAAGTCGACCAACATCGTGGGCATACGCCGGCTCTACTCGCGTCTGTGGACGCGATACAACTCCACGGCATGCTTGGCGCAACCATCCAGATATATCCAGTCCCCGAGGATCAGGTCGGTGCTTTGCAACGGCCTGATTCTTTTAGTGTCTTATATTTATTTTTCGTATCCAGTCCCCGAGTGCGTACTCGCTGAATTTCAGCGGGTGGGCACTTAGGAATTTTCTTGAATGCCAGTCCCCACACGCACTTAGGAATTTTCTTGAATGCCAGTCCCCGAGTGCGCACTCGCTGAATTTCAGCGGGTGGGCACTTAGGAATTTTGCTTTGATTAACCTTTTTTGGTGATGTGCAGGATCTGCAGCTTGAATCGGCTGATTGATTGGTAGCGAAGCACCGCGCGGAGAAGGAACTGGCCCTCGTCCAGGAGGCGAACAACGGGCTTCAGGCGGTTGCCGCGAAGGCAGAGGAGGCTCGTCAGGGACTTGTCCCCGCGGGTGAATTGGCAACGGCGCAATCGGCTTTGAGTTCTGCTGAACAGCGGATCGCCGTCCTCGGCCGAGCCGGAGGCGAAGGAAGAAGCGAAGCTTAGGCTGATGGGCGAGCCAAGCCGCCATTGCCGCCGAAGAGGATCGCAAGGTGTCGGACGCCCTTGTTGCTGGGCTTCAGGGCGACCACACTTCGCTTCAATGCTTCATCACGGATCTCGCCTACCGCTGATTGGTAAGTCGCGCCTCTGCCGCGATGGCTGTGCCTTTTGTGATATCTGCCGTATTTATTATTGTCTTCTACTCGCAGGTCGCATCATCGATAGCGCGGAAGAGGCAAGCTTGTTCGACACGCGGTAGTGCGTAAGCACGCTTGTCGACTCGGCAACGTTGTCGGCGACGTGCATCCGTGCCTATCTCCAAGAGATATCGCCCACGGAAGTAATTCCCAGCAACCTCGTTGAGGTGTGGAAGTATTTGGAGAAGGCGCCCGCGGTCATTGAGTTCATGACGCGGTCAGCATTTCGGCGCGGGGCGGCGACGGCTCTTAGTCTTGGGCTTGCCCACTTCCCCGAGGACTTCGACATCGACGATGTGACGAGTGGCTACCCATCGTCGACTGGCGCGGTGGAGCTTTCCGAGGTCCTCAAGTTGTAGGACCGCGCCGCCACGTACTCGGAGCGTGTCTGGGCAATGGGCGACCTCCTTCCGTACCAGGAGACGGTCATCGCGCCTAGCGACCCTGAGCCGCCGCATCATGACTTCAAGGTCGAGCAGCCCTTCCGCGCGGCGATGGCGGGTGAACTGACGACGTATCCGTCGAACCCGTACACGCTGTTCATCCGCAATCGCCGGGATGTTGGCGAGTTGTCGACTAAGCCTGCAGAATAGGATAATTTGCCTTGTAGCATTAGCGGCAGGTCTACCATGCGGGCATATTTTGTAATATGAAACAATGCAACATGCTATCGAATGAGACATCGTGTCTATTTTGGTATTTGTCAAGTGTTTGTGATTGATGTTTGAACGAGTCCCCGAGCGCGTCCGCCCTTTTGTGGGGTTTACCTCGTATGTGATATGTTTGTTGTTTTTGTGTGTTTTATTATTGTGGTCGACTCGCCTGCATCAAGAGCCAGTCACTAGGCAACTCCTTGAACGCTCTGCATTGCCGCGTTTTCCGTGCGAACGAGGTCGGGTGGCCGAGTCCCCGAGCATGGTACTTGGCTGTTCCAGGCGCGACTCGCGGGTTAGTGAGGACTTGGCGCGTTAGATTGTGCGCGTCACTCCTGCCTAGCCTGTGGGGTCAGTCGCGTGGCGAGTCCTGGGCATGCTCTCCTACTTGGCGTTTTCCCGGACCGCTCGAGGTGAACTGGTCTGCGTCCCGGCGTGGTACTTAGCCGCTCGAGTCGCTATGTCAAGGATGCGGAGGACCATGGTCTGTAAGAAGCGTGGCGATTGTCTTGGTTCGTAGAACCAGTCGGGCTAAGCGACTCAATGGGGCTCGGGTGGCGTTTTTAGACGATGCATGACCTGAGGTGACTCAGTGCTCTTGCACCGCACTACTTAGCCGTGCCGATCGCTGTACCAAAGGTTGACTTCTGCGGTTAGCGTGATGCTGTTATTACGAGTGCGAGTGGCACAAGACATGGAGAGTAGGCGCAATTTGCGGTAACCGTTTCTTTTTATTTCATAGCGACTGGAGAATACATATGTGGGGTTCTAGGAGTAGAACTTCCGTAGGAGGTTTACATTCCAAGGTCGCTTGACGTCGAGTTCGCCGTCCCCGCGGACGTCGATGAGGTAGTAGGCATTGTTGCCGAGTACTCGCCCGATGGCGAATGGCCCTTCCCACGGAGGGGAGAGCTTGTGCATGCCCTTCTTGTCCTGGATGAGGCGTAACACCAGGTCGCCCTCTTGGAAGGTGCGAGTTTTCACCCGCCGGCTGTGGTAGCGGCGGAGTCCCTGTTGGTAGATAGCGGTGCGTGACCGAGCCAGGTCACGTGCCTCGTCGAGTTGATCGACCCCGTTTTGGTGGGCGAGCACGTTTGCGGCCTCCGTGTAGTGAACGATCCGCGGCGAGTCGTGCTCGAGGTCGGTAGGCATGACTGCCTCGGCGCCGTAGACCATGAAGAAGGGGGTGAAACCTGTCGACCTGTTGACCGAGGTGTGGATCCCCGGATGATGAGGGCAACTCCTCGACCCAGCACCCGGGCGTGACGCCGAGTGGTACTTGAGTCACGGCTTGGGCCATGGAGGATGCTCTGGTTGGCTCGTTCCGCTGGCCATTGATTCGGGTGAGCGACTGACGCGAGGTCGAGCCGAATGTGGTGCTCTTCGCAGAATTCGGCCATGGCTCCTTTGGCGAAGTTGGTGCCGTTGTCCGTGATGATGCTGTTTGGGAACCCGTAGCGATATATGATCTCGCGTAGGAATTTGGTGGCGGTCTTCCCATCGCATTTCCGAACTGGCTTGGCTTCCACCTACTTTGTGAATTTGTCGACCGCGACCAAGAGGTGGGTGTAGCCAGAGGGAGCCTACCATGTCCATACCCCACACAGCGAATGGCCAGGTGATGGGGATTGTTTTGAGCGCTAAGATCGGCACGTGCGTCTGGTTGGCGTACTTCTGGCACCCGGCGCACCGCTGGACAATGTCGACAACGTCGGCGTGTGCGGTGGTCCAGTAGAAGCCATGTCACATAGCCTTGGCGACAAGAGAGCGGGCGCCGGCGTGGTGGCCGCAGTCACCGGAGTGGATGTCGTGGAGGATCTTGCGTCCTTCGGCGGGTTGGACGCAGCGTTGGAACACGCTGGTGACACTGCGCTTGTGGAGCTCGCCGTCGATGATGGCGTAGGACTTCATCGACGGGCGATCATCCGAGCTTCCGTCTCGTCTGCCGGCAAGGTGCCGGCTTCCAGGTAGGCGATGTAGGGCTTGGTCCAGTCGTCTGGCTCATTGACGAGTGTGACCAGGGCTGCCTCTGGTTGGAGCGGGACTCCGATGTCGATCTCCCTTGGGGGAGAGACTGATGGCTTGGTGATCGTGTCGAGGAAGACGCCGGCGGGTGGTGCGAGTCGAGCCGACCCGATGCGAGAGAGGGCGTCGGCCTCCTCGTTCTTCCGCCTGTCGATCCACTCGACGGAGTAGCCTGTGAAGTGTCCGCCCAAATTGTCCACTGCTTGGCGGTACGCCGCCATGGTGGGGGAGACGGCGTCGCAGGTGCCAGCGACTTGCCCTGCGACGAGGTCGGAGTCGCCGTAGCAGCATAAGCGATTGACATTCATCTCCTTGGCCGCTCGCATGCCGTGGAGTAAGGCCTCGTACTCGGCCATGTTGTTGGTGCAGGGTGTGAAGTCGAGGCAGAGGATGTAGCGGAGCTTGTCGCCCTTTGGTGAAGTTAGCACGATCCCTGCGCCTGCGCCGTCCACGTTCTTGAAGCCGTCGAAGTGCAGGCTCCAGTAATGAAGGTATGGCAGCTTCTCTGGCTGCTGGGCTTCTTCCCAGTCGGCGATGAAGTCCGCTAGGGCCTGCGACTTGATCGCTTTTCGTGGCTCGTATTTGATGTTGTGTACGCCGATCTCGACGGCCCACTTGGCGACTCGCCCGTCGCCTCAGCGATTCGGATGATGTCTTGCGCGGTGCCGAGGACACGACCATGATTGGGTGTTCTCGAAGTAGTGCGGCGGCGCGCTGGGCTCAACACCGCGATACCAGCTTTTTCTTCGGGGTACCGCTGCCGCGACTCGGTGAGGACCTCGCTGATGTAGTAGACCGGTCGCTGTACTGGGCGCTCCTTTCCTTCCTCCGGTCGCTCGACGACCATTATGGCGCTGACGACGCGCTCGGAAGCCGCGACGTAAACCAGCATGGGTTCTTTGTCGGCGGGTGCGGCGAGTAGCGGTGCAGCGAGTAGCACCTTTTTGAGATCGCGGAGCACGTCGTTCGCATCCTTGTCCCACTGGAAGGTGGGGTTCTTGCGCATCAGGCGGTATAGGGGCATCGCCTTTTCGCCCAAGCGGGGGATGAAGCGACTGAGAGCCGCTACTCGCCCGGCCAGTTTCTGGACGTCGCGCAGGCACTCGGGTTTGCCGAGCCGGGCGATCGTGTCGATCTTCGTGGGGTTCGCCTCAATCCCTCGTTTGGAGACGACGTACCCCAGTAGTTGTCCTGCAGGTACACCGAAGGTGCATTTGCCTGGGTTGAGCTTTATCTTGTATTTTCGCAAGTTGGCAAACGTTTCCGCCAGGTCGGCGAGTAGGTCGCCCTGGCGAGCGGACTTTACGACCACGTCGTCGATGTAGACGTGGATGTTGCGGCCAATTTGGCTCGCAAGGCATTCTTGCATGCACCGCTGGAAGGTCGCCCCGGCGTTCTTGAGGCCGAAGGTCATGGCGGTGTAGCAGAAGGCTCCGAATGGCGTGATGAACGCCGTCTTCTCCTCGTCCTCGACAGCCATTTTGATCTGGTTGTAACCAGAGTAGGCGTCGAGGAAACACAGCGACTCCGAGCCCGCGGTGGAATCGATTATCTGGTCGATCCGCGGGAGGACGAACTGCTCCTTTGGGCAAAGGCCGTTAGGTTTGTGTAGTCGATACACATCCTCCAGGTCCCGTTTTTCTTCTCGACCAGGGCTAGGTTTGCCAGCCACTTGGAGTATTTGATTGGCCGGATGAAGCCTTCAGCGAGTAGACGCTACACCTCCTCGGCGATTGCTCGGCGGCGCTCTTCATTGAAGGCGCGGCGCGCTGACAGTCGCACTTTGGGGTCGTCGTTTAGCTTGTGCTCAGCGAGCTCCACAGGGACACCGGGCATGTCGGAGGGCTTCCATGCGAAGATGTCCCTGTTCTCACGGAGGAACTTCGATGAGCGCCTTCCTATGCGGGCTCATGCCCGTCCCGATCGTCACCGTCGCTAGAGTCGCCTGGGACCAGCTCGACGGTACGGGTGTGCGTAGTGGCCTCAAAGGTTGAGGTGTTTGCGCCCTCCGAGTTGGGCTTCTTGAGTATGGTGGGGTCGTCGTTGTTGACCCTGCTCGCGTACTTGGCGAGCTCATCAGCGTGGTTGGTCTCCGCCACGATGACGGCGTTAGCGAGCTCGGCACCTTTGGCCTCGCACTCGGCGGCCATGTCGGGGTCGCCGTTGATGGTGATGACGCCGCACGGCCCGGGGAGCTTCATCGCGTTATGCAGCGTGAGTGGCGCCGCCATGAACTTGGCGAACGCTGGCGCCCAGACGCAATGGTAGAAATTTGTCGAAGGGCACGAGCTCGAAGACGATCCGCTTGGTGCGGAAGTTTGCTGGTGTGCCGAAGGTGACTGGCAGCGTGACCTTGTCGATCGGGTACGCCTTCCGACCGGGGACGATGCCGTGGAACGTGGTGTGGGTCGTCTCGATCATCGACTGCGGGAGCCGCAGCCGCCTGAAGGTGTCCAGGTACAGGATGTTGATGGAGCTTCCGCTGTCCATCAATGTCTTGGGGAGCCAGTAGTCTCCGACCTTAGGCTTGACCACCAGGGCGACTCGACCTAGGTACTCGATGCATGTAGAGTGGTCTTGTCGACTCCAGGTGATGGGATGCTCCGACCAGTTGAGGAACTGGGGAACGTCCACCTGGGCCACCGCATTGACGGCGACGGCGCGGGCGATGACCTTCTTCTCGCGCTTCGTGTTGAAGCCCGTGAAGGTGTGGAGCGAGCCGGCCACTTTGCCGAATTTTCCACCGTTTGGCGGGTCATTGTCGGGGTCCTCCCTTGCTCGCTGTGCCTTCTCGATATCCCTGAGGGTGTGGCAGTCGGCGGTGGTGTGCGTTGCGGGCTTCCCTTCCCTGCTATGAAACGCACATGGTTGGTTAAGGAGGGCCGCGGGGTCGAACCTTGGCTTGGCCTTGTAGTTGCCGCCGTCGCGGCGTTGTCCTCCGTCGTGGCGGAAGCTCTTGGGCTCGCGTTGCGCGTGCCCGGCGTTGGCGACGAAGTCGACTCGCCCGTCACTGCGGCGCTTGCCGGTGAGGCGAGTGTTGCTGTAGCGTAGGTCGGATCGTCGTCTGTTGTCGTTGCCGCTCGTGCGGCGTTGACCTCCTGACTCGTCGTCAGTTTCCTGGTTTGGATCTTCCTCTGCGTACCGTTTGGCGATCTCGAGGAGGTCGGGGATGTTGTCGAGTGTGCGAGAGTGTCGCTTGAGCTTGGCGACCAGTGGCTCGTAGCGGCATGAAGTCTTGAAGCAATGGATCGCGGTGTCCGGGTGGATGCCGACCGCGTTGTACCAGAGTTCTTGCCACCGTTGGACCCAGTTGCGGGTCGACTCGCGGGGTCCCCGGACGCATCGCTCCAGATCCTCAATGGTGGTGGCGCGGGTGTAGGAGCACTCGAAATGCCTGACGAAGGCGTCGCGCATCTCTTCCCGAGTCGTCATCACTGGGGGAGGTGTTGATCCATCGCACTGCCGTCCTTCCATCATCGGGGAGGTAACGGCGGCTAGCAGGTCGGTGTGGCTGCGATCCCCATTGCCATGAGGTATGTGTCGAGCGACGGCGGGTCGTCTGAGGGTCGTACTTTTCTATCTCCTTCGGTGCCTTGAAGTTTGGCGGGTACTTCTCGCCTCGGATCATTGGTCCGAAGCACTTGGGGCCGAGTCGACTGAGCAACCCCATGGGCTCGCCGTCGCAGCGATTGGTTAGGGTGTGTCGCAGGTCGTCTGACTGGCGTGCGCGCTAGCTTTGGTTGTTGATGATATGGGTGCGGGCGTTGATGGGTTGCCCGTTGGCGGCGACGAAGTTGGTCGCTGGCCTGGGGTCGTTGGTGGAGAGTGCCGCGTTCGCGGGTCGGTGTTGGACCTGTAGTGGCTCTGGTGGCGGTTAGTTGAGGGTGTTTGCCGCTTGGGCGGCCGCTTCGCAAACGCGAGTATACTCAACCACTGAGTCGGCGCCCGCTCTTTGCTGCTCGACGGCCTTTGCGGCGAGGCCACGACGTATGGGTTCTGCAGGGCGCCGTCGCCGGTGGCCGTGATGCTGTCGGCTGCTGCCCGGCCTGCCACGAGGTTGTCCATCGGGGTGGAGAACAGTGGGAGGCCATTTGCGTCTCGCTCCCGTGAGGAGACTGCTATCCGCGGCTGGTCCCTGGGGGGTGTGCGGTTGGGTGGAGGCGGGGCGCCCATCACCGTCGATCTGGCGGGGTCGCACTTCCTCTGGTGGCGCGTTCTCGCAATCGGCGCTTCGCCACGCGGGCAGGTCGTTTCGTCGTCAAAGTTCAGGCGCGCCTGAGCGGTGGGGTTCAGCGCGACCTGATCCGCTGTTGGTGGTAGCGATAGCTCTGCGCCGTCACACCTTTCGAGGCGAAATTTTTCGCGCTTGCTCCTGCGCCCGCCTCCGCCAGCGGAGTTCCTCGACCTCCGTCGTCGTGGCGTTAGGAGGGATTCGGGTGGAGAATGGATCCTCCGGCGGATCGGTGCCGGTCGCCATGTAGGTCGCAGCGTGGCAGCCGGTTCCGTCACGGAGGTCGACGGAGTTCTCCGACCCGGAGTCGAAGATCCGAGGATGGAGGGTCTCGAAGTCTCCCACGTTGGAGACACTGGGTGATGGAGCCCGGGTGAAGCCGGTGATGGACCCGGCGAGTGGCTGGGGTCGCCGGTCGGCGTTGTCGTTGAGGGCCGCGTCTTCGCGGCGCCGCTGAGTTCGCCACGCCGCTATGGCCGTAATTGTACTCGAGGCGGCGATGGATCGTGCGGATCTGGCTCTCGGAGAGCCGATCGCGTGCGGCGACTTCGCGGATGCGAGCCGAGTCCTCGAGACGATGGCGTCGGTGAGGCGATGAAGGGCTGATCGTGCCGACGGCGGGATCACGTTGTGCGTGGTCGGCGCCGCCGACGTAGCTGCTCCACAAGATTTGGAGCATCTCGCCGATCGCTATCATGCGGCGGTGGCGGCTCTCGTTGATGGGCAGATTGGATCTCGTCGCAGAACACCGGCCGGACCGGCCAGGCCCCACGGTGGGCGCCATGTCGTGGGGATGGTCACGAATCTGCAATCGGCAGCAGTAGTAGAACGAGGGCAAGGCGGCCAGCCATCTGCGGTGCGAGATGAGGCGGAGACTCGGGGTTTTACCCAGTTCGCCCCGAGGGTAAAGACCTACTCTGCTAGATTGTATTATGGAGGTGGTACAATGGGCGAGCTCGGCGGCTAGGTGGCGAGTCGCTTGGGGTATGATGGAACGATATCTCTACTGCCTCCGGGAGGTTTATATAGGCTCACCTCCCTAGGGTTTACATATCTCAACCGATTCGCTTAAAGCTTTTCGTTTAACCTAATCCGATCGGGTTTATCTACTACTTTGGGCCTTGACTTCCATCGCTTGGTTCCTCATTGGCTTCAATCCATTGCCTTGCAGGCCCACTCGCCAATTCTTGGGCCAGTCGGAAACGGCCTGCTGGGTATAACCCGGTAGGCACATCCCCATCAGACACAAAATCCTCCAAAATCTAGATCCCCAAAGATATACTCACAAAGAGATGAATCGGTTAGGTCAAAACGCGGATCTAGATCTCCTCTCTCTTCCACTCAAATATGGGCAAGAATCATTGGAGGGAAAAGATTAGACAAGCATCAAGATCTAGAGCAAGTGTGGATAAAGCTTAGCCTAATAGATGAGGAAGAAACAAACTAAACTCAAAACGGACAAAGCCTTAAATAGGGGCCCAAAAAATCTGACCGTTGAGGATATTTTTCTGTCTGGACCGGTAGTACCGGTTCAGCCATGCGCGTGCAAGCAAGGAAAAAGGGGCAGCGGGTCAACGGGCGCATGCCAGGTGCAGGGAAGCAGCAGCTGCGCGCATGCAGCAGCAGCGCATGCGAGTGGAGGCACTAGCAGCAGCGCACTGGGCCAGCGAAGCATGCGCGCAGCGCAGCAGTGCCAGCAGCTAGGCCCGCAGCTAGGCAGCAGCAGCAGGTCAGCTCGCGCTAGCGTGGGGCCAGCGCAGGGCCAGCAGCGCGTGGGCGAGCGGACGCGCGCGCAGCGACAGCGGTGCGGGCCCTAGCGCCAGGTGGGGCAGAGCGCGCAAGCGAGCGCAGCGACGACAGTGGGTCAACGCGGGACAGCGCACACGTGGGGCCAATATCTGGGAAAAAAGAAAACTGGATCGGCCGGTACTACCGGCCCACCCGGGCGGTTCTACCGGCCCAATAAAAAGTGGAAATATTGATTATCACCAAGTGAGAAAGTATCAAGTAGAATAATGTGAGATACCTCACTTGGTGGAAAACCGAAAAGCCGTATAAATCAAAATCGCAACAAGATACAAACGGAAGATCCGATTTTGATGAACAAGAACTTGTTATGGAGATTAACACAAGCCCTATATCCTCACATGGATAAGACCAAATAATAACCAAATACGATGATGCAAGTATGCAAAGGTTTGAGATCTCTCCGAATGATGTGACCGAATTACTCATACGAGAGCCCCTCTTGATAGTACGGTTATCTATCCTAATCCCGGCCTCCTACACACAACAAGAGACCGGCAAAAGGGAAAACCTATCAAGATTATACCTTTGTCTTGAGCATTCCACTTGATCTCGATGTAGACGGTCTTGCCCTTCTCAAGATGGAACGTCTTTTTTAATTCCTCATCATCGACCCCGCATATTGAGCTTGCACAACATATCTTCTTTGCATTTCATCAATCTTGAAGCCAACACATGCTCCAAGCGATGCCTATGGACAAATCCTACAAGTATAACTTAATACACACATTAGTCCATAAAGATTGTCATTAATTACCAAAACCACACATGGGGGCCCAACATGTTCTTTCACTAGTATTATAAAGAGGCTTTACTAGGGACTCT
The DNA here is from genome assembly GCA_023614405.1 of Avena insularis. Classification (NCBI taxonomy): domain Eukaryota; kingdom Viridiplantae; phylum Streptophyta; class Magnoliopsida; order Poales; family Poaceae; genus Avena; species Avena insularis. The sequence continues at coordinate 157,572,780 of CM042695.1, read as the reverse complement.
AATTTAGTTTACAAATTACACAAGTATTAATGTTTTCGGTTAGTACTATTATAGCATGAATGTAAACATTTATCATAAACACAAAGATATAATAATAACCACTTCTATTATTGCCTCTAGGGCATATCTCCAACATTACTATGCTCACTTCATTCAAATCAAATGAATGAAAATTGTAAATAAAGTTAGCCCTGTGATGTATCCCAACCTACGGTAGTGACCACATCAAGTACCTTGACAAGATCACCAGCATATCCCAAGTCATCATGGACATCAAAGGTGAATTCAATACCATATGGGAGTCCAATTCCTCCCTTTTGAATTCTATACTACTTCATGCTCCGTGCCATGACCATGTTAAGTCTACATTGACGAGTACATAAGCTAGGTCACAAAGAGGGTACATGGGATGTGGCCCGACTATTAGGCGCGCAAGCCCATCACTTATATGTCGGATACTCTAGGGTGGTGGGACCAGAGACTCCAGTCTAGGAATCTTGGTCCAGAGACTACGATTTTTTGGGTAGAGACTCCAGATCGGCTCTAGGATCTTGCAACATTTGGACTTCATGAGCTGAGTCGAATTCTTCTTTCATGGATGGGTAGATATTCCGGTCTCGGAGTAGCGGTCCGGAAACTCCGGACTTACTGGTTTTGTAGACCATGGGGCAGATGTGCATGCTTCTTATTCGTTCTCTTCCATGCTTCCATGCATGGCATCATCCTTGTGTCCCCGTGCTTCCACCCTACCTTATCCTTTCCTACCTACCTTCTTATGCCTTGCACTATAAATATCACCTATGGCTCACCTCTATTTCTTAGACATGATGATAATACTAGAATCCAAATTTGGATCTTCTAGTTGTGTCTCATCTCCCTTCCAAGGGAGCCTTTGTCTGCAATATCTCAATCGTTTTTTATCTTTGAGTTGTGCAATGCCCAACCTTGCGTAATCGTGAGTTGGTTTTCAAGTCCATACCCAAGGTGTTCATCCCTCTCCGATTGGGGTCAAGGGAAAGCTTTAGCCTAATCTTTTCTTGCGAGGATTCTGTTGGACCGGTGGCTGTCGATGGGAGCAATTGGCTAAGTATCGTGTTGTGTTTTGTGTAGAGTTCATCATGTTCTTTGCGTGATGTGTTTTCACTTCCACTACTGCTACCCCTTTCCCACGCTATTCCCAAGATTTATAACATGAGAACTATGAAGATCGGGTACACCCTAGAGGCTAGCCCTCACCATGTGGCGTCAGACCCAAAATTTCTCACGGATTTGATGTTTTCTTCATCATCCACCGCCATAAAAATTTCTTGAGAAAATTCAAAATCCGACAAAAATATCCACAAATTGTTTGTTCTTTTGATACCATCATAAAGTGGTATCAATATCCTTTGGTATCCATAGATTTCTCTTTGATTTGGTCTTTTCCGCATAAATTCAAAAATCCCCAAAAATACCTCCAAATTCGTGTTTCGAGTTGTACAATGCCCGACGAATGTGTTTTGGTAGGTTTTGATCCATAGATTCATTGCAAAAGCTTTTGATATACTTTACTTTGTGTTCCCATAGCCTAATTCTTTCATTTCCCCCAATTTGGTTTTCGATGCAACTTTTCCCGCCCAAATCGAGTCTCAGACATATTGGAACCTTAAGTTGGAGATATGCCCAAGAGGCAATAATAAAGTGGTTATTATCATACCTTCGTACTTATGATACATGTTTACATACCATGCTATAATTGCATTAACCAGAAACATTAATACTTGTGTGATTTGTAAACATGTAAGAGTCCCGAGTAAAGCCTCTTATTAAACTAGCTTGTTGGTTAATATATGATCATGGTTTCTTCATCATGAATATTGAGATGTTATTAATAACAAGGTCATTTTATTTGGAGAATGATGTGATGGACATACTCCTATAGATAAGCGTAGCATAAGACCAAGTCATTTAAAATAGTTCACTTGCTATAAGCTTTCACATACATAGTAACCTAAATCCTTCGACCATGAGATCATGTTAATCACCATCACCGGATGGATGCTTTGATGACATCAAACACCGCTTTGTAACTGGGTGGTTATAAAGGTGGCATTGAGTGTTCGGAAAGTATGTGTTGAGGCACATGGATCAAGAGTGGGATTTGTCCATCCATATGATGGATAGATATACTCTGGGCCCTCTCAGTGGAATGTCATACAATTATCTTGCAAGCATGTGACTGGCTCACATGGTATCACATATCACAGGAATGAGTAAAGAGTATTTATCGGTAACGAGGTTTAACTAGGTATGCAGAGATACAGACGATCAGACCTCGGATAAGTTAAGTATTGCGAGACAGAGGGAAATTGGTATCGTATGTAAATTGTTAATTCGATCACGAAGTAATCTTAGAAATATGTGGGAGCCATATGAATTTCCAGATTCCTCTATTGGTTATTGATCGGAGAAGAGTCTTGATCATGTCTGCATAATTCACGAACCGTAGGGAGACACACTTAAGGATTCGATGTTGTTTAGTAGATATGGAAAGTGAGTAAAGAGACCGAATGTAGTTGGGAGTCTCGGATGGGATCCAGGATATCACGAGGAGATCCGAAATGGTCTGGAGAATAAGATTCATATAAGGAAAGTCCAATTCCGGAGTTCGGGAATGGTTTCAGTGTTTTCACCGGAATGTTCTAGAAGGGTCTAGAAGGTCCACCGATCCAGAGTGGAAGGGTACATCGATGTATCATGACAAAGTGTAATGGTTATATCATGTCGTAGGTCACTTGGCTAGAAACTTGGAAGAGAGAAATCAAACTCTAGTTTGAAAGACAAAAAGCCAGTTTGAAAAAGTCAAACTAGGACAATGATTTCCAAGTGGAGGGAGGGAAGCAATCCTACCTAAGGGAGGATTCCTAGAAGTGGAGTTGGGGGAGGACTCTCCTCCCCCCAAACCGCCCCTCCCTCTCATAAATAGATGGGAGGGGAGCCCCCTTGAACCACACAAGAAATCCTAGGTTGGCCGTCGCCCCCCTCTCTAGATGCGGCCAATCTAGATCTCCTCTAAACCGCTACCGACTAGCTAAACCCTAGTTGCTAGTTACCTCTAAACCTTGGACCTATAAATCCTAGATTTTCGAGGCTCCCTCTACTCCACCATACCTGCTCCGGCTTAGGCAAAGCCCTGCGGGACCTCGCTTGTACTTCTGACACCATGTCGTCGTGCTGCCGGAATCGCGAGGAGAGAGCTACAACCTCCACTACCTGCTGTAACAAGGGAGAGGAAGGTCTTCATCGAGTATCGTATGTGTGACCGACTATGGAAGCGCTGCCGGAACACGGCGCCAGAAGGATCATCTACGCGATCTTGAGATCAGCAAGTGAACGACTACATCACCCAGGAGAATCTGCTCTTGTTAACCGCTTTAGATCTTCGAGGGTTAGTACTCTATTGACTCGTTGCTACAATCTAGTAGATAGATCTTGGCTTGAGTGAGTTCATGCGATAGAATTTTTTGTTTTTCATGCTACGAACCCCTATAGTGGTATTAGAGTCGTGTCTATATGTAGATCTATTGCACGAGTAGAACACAATGGTCATTATGGGCGGTGGTGCTTTTATTATCAATTTCTTATTGTGTACTTTGCACCTTACATGACATCGTTCATGAGACTTTCTCCATGATGGTTCCTTAGAGCGCTTCGTCGGGAAACCCCAAGAGCAAGGTGTGAAGAGCACAGTAGCAAGTCGTCCCTCAGTAAGAAACCGAGGTTATCGAACCAGTAGGAGGAAGGAAACGTCTCAAAGGTGTTGCAAGCAACTTGGAGACCTCCACAACACAAACTCAAGACTTTGCCCCAACGAACAGTGAGGTTGTCAATCTCACCAGTTGCTGTAACAAAGGATTAATTGTATGGTGTGGAAGGTAATAATGGTTTGCAGAAAGTAAACAGTAACAGTGGAAGATGTATCAATGGTAAAGATTGGACCGGGGTACATAGTTCACTAGAGATGTTCTCCTTAGATAAACAAACATGGCATGCTGGGTAAACAAATAACAATGCACTACAAACATCATGATCCTATGAGATTTGATTGGGCAATACAACAATATACATAGACCGCCATCCAACTTCATCTATGACTAGAAGTCCACCTTTGGGTTATCATCCGAACCCCGTCCAGTATTAAGTTGCAAGCAATAGACAACTGCTTTAAGCAAAGTGTGTAAGGTAAACAATCCACTTGTTCCATGAACAAGGGACCGTTGTTTTCTCCCTAGTGGCAATAGCACATCTACAACCTTAGAGATTTCTGTCACTTCCCTTATATTAAATAGAGGCATGAACCCACTATCGAGCATAAATACCCCCTATTGGAGTCACTAGCAACTACTTGGCCAAAATAGCTACTAACAATGGAGAGCATGCAAGATCACAAACAACACATACATGATAGAATCAATAAGACAAAACCATTAATCAATCTGACATAGTAATCTCAATATCCATCGGATCCCCGCAAACACAACATGCATGATTACAAATAGATGAGATCTTGATCATGAACGGAGCTCACAAGATCTAGAAATGAAAGCACAAAGGATGAGATACAACCATCTAGCTACAACATGGACCCATAGTCCAAGGTGGAACTACTCACGCTTCATACCGGAGGCTGGCATGAAGAAGAAGGCCTCCGGGATGATCTCCCTTCCGGTAGGGTGCCGGGAAGAGCTTCAGATCACCCCGATCTAGGGACGATGGTAGTGGAGGCTACAGACGGTTTCATGGAATATTGATTAGGTACTTAGGGTTTAGGCGCCGTGGGATTCTTATAGGCGAAGAGGGAGTCTAAGGGGGTGCTCGAGGCGGCTGCACCCCCCCAGGCGCGGGGTGGGCCCACCCATGTGGCGATGGGGTGTGGCCCCCTCGAGGCCCTCCTCTGTCTTGTCTTCTGGCTCCGTGTTCCCCACGGTAAAATATTGACTTTGGATTTTGTCCCGTCCAATTCCGAGAATATTGATTTTCTGCCTTTCTGGAACCAAAAACAGAAGAAAACAGGCAACTATCACTGTGGCATCTTGTTAATAGGTTAGTACCAGAAAACATATAAAAACACCTCAAAGTGTATACAAAGCAAAGAAAAGTAGATACTAAACAAGCATGGAACATCAAAAATTATAGATACGTTTCCGACGTATCAAGCATCCCCAAGCTTAACTCCTGCTCGTCCTCAAGTAGGTAAGTGATAAAAGAATAATTTTTGAGGTGACATGCACCATCAAAATCAAGATCAAACCATTTGCAAGAATTGAAAGCTGGGATCAAAGAACTCTAAACATGACCATGAAAGATGGAGTTCTAACAATAAGACAAAGTAACTATGCATGCAACATGAAAGGCTACAAACAAAGATCATGAATAACATGCATTGAAAAACGTTTGTTTGTTTCACATACAGAAAACATGGCATAGTGGCAATCAACTTATCCCTCATAGAGTAGAAAATAGATGCATAGGACACCTTCAAAATTCATAAGAGTGACTAGATACAAATAGCACAAGAACAAGTAATATCAACAATATGCATCAATCAATAAGTTTTGGGACAATGCACATAGAACTAAGAATAGCAACTATGCTCTCTTAATTGGTGCCTAAAGATAGAAGGTGGAGACTCAATATAATGGTGGAAGAAAGGCCCTTCATAAAGGGAAGCAGGGATTTCAAGTTTAAAAAAGAGCTTCCAAAAATTATGGTACTTGTTAGCTTTCAGCCCTCATTGCCCCTATCATAAGCATCTTGAAGTGATTAAGGTTAAAGTGAACAAACTATGGAGTATATGCTTGAAAAAGTATAAGTTGGCAATCTCATGTCCCTTGAATATGAGGGTCGCTCCTCATGCTACTCAACTTTAGTCACCTGTAAGTTCTTGTCATAGTAAGTATATGTGTATCATAGAGAATTGCCAATGGGTACCCCTTGCACATGGTACAGGAGCTATCCCATAACCAAAATGACAAGGCAAGTAGACAATGAGCATCTCAGCAATCTTCTTATTTTACCATGGGAATATGGTGCTTTTTTCTCTCTTTCCTCTTTTCAATATGTCTCTTTTTTATAAGAAGAAAGCTTCATAGATGTCACTATGGTGATGCTGCAAGTTTCCACCATGATTAGGCATGGCTTAGGCTAGCGGCCCAGGCGTTTCTCTAACACACATACACAACTCCATGGACTTACAAGCTCCCCTTTCATTTCACGCCGATGACATGCATAGACAAAAGATCATGATATCAACTATGTATAAAGTACATGTGCAATGTTGAAAGCGTTCCCCGTGACAACACGGTTCTGCTAACTCCAACTTACAAGTGCAAGCATATACAACATAGATGACACAATGGTTCAAGTTTATTAGGGGCAAGAAAAATAAAGTGTGCCATCAAGTTTGTGAGAGCTCTAATCATTAAGTTTTCACATAACAAAATACTTTTTAATTGGAAGATAGATGAAAAAAAGAATATACTTGGAATGGTGTAACACACCACGCATAGGAATTTATAGTGGACACTTTGGAATAACTTGGTTTCTTGGAAGTTGGAAGCATTAGTAGAGCTTACTCATACAAGTGGAGGCTAGAAAAAGACTAGGAGCAACCAACTAAGAGAGCAATAATGGCCATAATAATGCAGAGCGACAAAACATTACTAATCAAAGCATTGAGTGATACTACAAGTCAAGGACTAAAAGATCATAGAGGCTATGGTGACTTGTTAATAGTCATAACATGGTGTGAGCATGTGCCAAGTCAACCCAAACAAAGCATCAAGGGAGAATACCACAATACTATGCTTTTGCATGCTAAAACAACGCATGATTCTTTCAAGGCACACTAAGCAATCCCAATTGTTTGGAACAAGTCATGCTACAGCAATAATCACTAATCATAAGGTCAAAACAACACCTAGCATGACATGCTAAAGTCTAAGTCACAGTCAAAGCAAGCATCTCTTGCACTATTTCAAGCAAGAACTTTCTACTCCTTTCCAACACCAATCAACTTATTTGAAACAACACAACGAGAACGGGGGTCCAAACTACTTTATTTAAGCAAACTAAGCAAAGCAAACAAAAACTAAGACACTCCAAGAACAACACAACAGTGCACGAAACAATAAAAATGAATTGTCTAGAAAGACCTGAGCTTTTTATTGATGAAGAAGGGGATGCCTTGGGCATCCCCAAGATTTGACGCTTGTACCTCTTGAATATTTCTTGGGGTGACACGGGGTGGCATCCCCAAGCTTGAGCTTTTGTCCATTCTCCATCTCATTACATCATTCTCTCTCTCTACACCTGGAATTTTCCTTTAGACAAAACTTCACACAATCTTCATTAGCAACATTAGTGTATTCAAAATAATATAGACCTTTGGGTTTAGCTTTAGAAAAGAAAAAATTTCACTAAAAACACAAGCTACTATAGCAATTCCCTCAAAAATCACAATTTCCCAAAAATAACCCAAAAAGAACCAATAAGAAGCAAATGCAAATAATGGAAGAAATCTGTCAAAATAGACTAGCAGGTAGAAACCGATTTTTTTCGAAGACCTTCTGTTGATCAAATCAAAATGTGTTGAACTAACAAAAGTTAGCTAACTCCCTTGGGATTTATTTGTAAATATTAGCTCAATCAGACTTACAGAGGTTCCTCACGAATTTTTACGGTGGATCACAAAAATCTGTTTCAGGACAGGAACTCCCCAAATCTTACTTCCCTTTCATTAGAGGTCATTCTTGGCACAAAAAGCAAACACAAAGGATAAGGAGAGGTCATTACTGAAGTAATAACTTCCAAGACTCAAGAAAACTCTTGGGTTATCTCCCAACAAGTACTTTTCTTTAACACCTTTAAGTTAGGCACAAGAAGCAAGAATCAAGTATTTTCAAATGAAGAAGCATTAACATCAAACCTTGCTTTCAAAGGAGGAGCAAAAAGCAACTTCTCTCTCCTCATAGGGAAGTTTTCAATACCTTTATTGAATGGAAATTGATATTTAGTGGTGCCTTCTTTCATATCAATGATGGCACCAACAGTTCTAAGAAAAGGTCTTCCCAAAGTAATAGGACAGGAAGCATTATATTCAACATACAAAACATAGAAATCAACAGGGACATAAGAATTGTTAACCATAATAAGAACATCATTAACACTCCCCATGAGTTTCTTCTTATCATTATCATTAAGTGGGACATCCAAATAACAATCTTACAAAGGTGGCAAATCAAGCATTTCATAAATCTTTCTACGCATAATAGAGACACTAGAACCAAGGTCACATGAAGCTTTGAGATCAAAGTCATTCACTTGCATATTAATAATGGGTTCCCAACTATCATCTACTTTCCTAGGGATAGAAGCTTTGTGTTTCAACTTCTCTTCCTTAATTTTAAAAATATCATCTGTAATGTGTTTGGTGAAATCTACATGCATATCACTAGCATCAGGACTTCTAGCAAGATTTTACAGGAAATTAATCACTTCAGAAATATTGCAACCATCAAGATCAAACTTAGCATCACTAGTAGTATACTCATTGGGCTTAGGCATTGTAGGAGGAGGAATATGGACTTCTTGTGGTTTAGTGGCATCCATATTGGTGGTGGTGATGGTGCACACACTATTGTTTCTAGCAATTTCAGCTTCCCTTTCCCACTTAGCATGAAGTTGGGCTAACAGTCTAACATTTTCATCAATAGTAACTTGTATGGCATGAGTAGCAGCAAAGGTACTTTCCATGGTTTTAGGTTTAGCAGCCATTTTATTAATCAAAGAGTACCGTGCTTCAGACAAAGAGGAAATATTTTTCTCAACATTTAAAAGCTTTTCCTCCACAGTCTTGTTGAAAGTGGTTTGTTTACTAATAAAGTCTTTGAGCATAACTTCAAGTTCAGAGGGGGCACTTCTAGTATTGTTGTAGGAGTTTCCATAGGTATTGCCATTATTACGAGGATAAGGCCTATAATTGTTGTTACTACCAAAATTATTCCTATAGGAATTATTGTTGAAATTGTTGTTTCTAATGAAGTTCACATCAACTTGCTCTTCTTGAGCAACCAAAGAGGCTAAGGGAACATTATTTGGATCTAAGGGAGCTTTCCCATTAACAAGCAGCATAGCCATGATAACATAAATCTTATCACTCAAAGAGGAGGTTTCTTCAACAGAATTTACCTTCTTACCATGTGGAGCTCTCTCAGTGTGCTATTCAGAATAATTAACCATCATATTATCAAGGAGTTTTGTCGCAGCACCCAAGGTGATGGTCATAAAGGTACCTCCAGCAGCTGAATCCAATAGGTTTCTTGAAGAGAAGTTCATGAGTAGGACAATTCTTAACCAAAGATTTGATTCTTTCCCAAGCTTGAGCAACATGTTCATTATCAAGTTGTTCAAATTTCATAATATCACTTCTCATAGATATAATCTTAGCAGGAGGGTAGTACTTTCCAATAAAAGCATCTTAGCACTTAATCCAAGAATCAATACTATTTCTAGGCAAGGATAGCAACCATTAGATTTTTCTCTGAAGGAGAAAGGAAACAACTTGAGCTTAATAATGTCCCCATCTACATCCTTATATTTTTGCATCTCACAAAGTTCAACAAAGTTATTGAGATGGGTAGCATCAGCATCAGAACTAGCACCAGAAAATTGCTCTCTCATCACAGATTCAACAAAGCAGGCTTAATTTCATAAAAGGTAGCATCCGGAGTAGGTGGAGCAATAGGAGTGCTTAGGAAATCATTGTTGTTTGTGCTAGTTAAGTCACACAACTTGGTGTTCTCAGCAGAGTTCATTTTGGCAAAAGTGGAGCAAGCCAACAGCAGCAGCAACTAGAGCAGGAACGAATTTTTTTGTGTTTTTGATAAGGGAAAGCAAACCAAACCAAACTAAACTAGTTTTTTTTGGAGTTTTTGATAAAAATAGGCAAACAAAACCAAGAAAAATAAACTAAGAAAAACAAAAACAAAGTAAAGAGAAAGTTTGAGAAGGACTCCCCTTGTGAAGACGTCCTTAGCCTCCCCGGCAACAGCGCCAGAAAACTTGTTGATGGCGCCTGAGAGCGCTTCATCGGGAAACCCCAAGAGAAAGGTGTGAAGAGAACAGCAGCAAGTCTTCCCTCACTAATGAAACCGAGGTTATCGAACCAGTAGGAGGAAGGAAACGTCTCAAAGGTCTTGCAAGCAACTTGGAGACCCGCACAACAAAACTCGAGACTTTGCCCCAACAAACAGTGAGGTTGTCAATCTCACCGGTAGCTGTAACAAAGCATTAACTGTATGGTGTGGAAGGTAATATTGTTTTGCAGAAGGTAAATAGTAACAGTGGAAGATGTATCAATGCTAAATATTGGACCGGGGTCCATAGTTCACTAGAGGTGTTCTCCTTAGATAAACAAACATGGCATGCTGGGTAAACAAATTACAGCAGGAAATTGACAAGACTAAGCAAGACATAACAATGCAATAATAGACATCATCATCCTATGAGATTCTATTGGGAAATACAACAAGATACATAGATCACCATCCAACTGCATCTATGACTAGAAGTCCACCCTTGGGTTATGATCGGAACCCCCTCCAGTATTAAGTTGCAAGCAACAGACAACTGCTTTAAGCAAAGTGTGTAAGGTAAACAATCCACTTGTTCCATGAACAAGGGACCGTTGTTTTCTCCCTAGTGGCAACATCACATCTACAACCTTAGAGATTTCTGTCACTTCCCTTAGATTAAATAGAGGCATGAACCCACTATCGAGCATAAATACCCCCTCTTGGAGTCACTAGCAACTACTTGGCCAAGATAGCTACTAACAATGGAGAGCATGGAAGATCACAAACAACACATACATGATAGAATCAATAAGACAAAACCATTAATCAATCTGACATAGTAATCTCAATATCCATCGGATCAACACAAACACAACATGCATGATTACAAATAGATGAGATCTTGATCATGAACGGAGCTCACAAGATCTAGACATGAAAGCAAAAAGGAGGAGATACAACCATCTAGCTACTACATGGACCCGTAGTCCAAGGTGGAACTACTCACGCTTCATACCAGAGGTTGGCATGATGAAGAAGAAGGCCTCCGGGATGATCTCCCGTCCGGCAGGGTGCCGGGAAGAGCTTCAGATCCCCCCGATCTAGGGACGATGGTGGCGGCGGCTATAGACGGTTTCATGGAATATTTATTGGGTACATAGGGTTTAGGTGTCGGGGGCTTCTTATAGGCTAAGAGGGAGCCCGAGGGAGTTCCCGAGGCGGCTGCACCCCCCAGGAGTGGGGTGGGCCCACCCGCGGCCAAGGGGTGTTGCCCCCTCGAGACCCTCCTCCGTGTCGTCTTCTGGCTCCATGTTCCCCACGGTAAAATATTGACTTTGGCTTTTGTCCCGTCCAATTCCGAGAATATTGATTTTCTGCCTTTCTAGAACCAAAAAACAGAAGAAAACAGGCAATTGGCACTGTGGCATCTTGTTAATAGGTTAGTACCAGAAAACATATAAAAACACCTCAAAGTGTAGACAAAGCAAAACAAAGTAGATACTAAACAAGCATGGAACATTAAAAATTACAGATACGTTTCTGAAGTATCACTTCATGCTCGACATGCAACTTGTATTTCATAAGTGGCTTTGCGGGTGTCTGTCTCTCCCATCATAGTGAAGATTCAATTTACAACAGGCACTTGACAGTTCATGCATCCATGTTATGGTTCTCGTTCGTAAGCTAGAACGGTACTTATTGAAAGCCTCAAACCACATAAAATATGCAAACAAAATTAGAGGCATCTAAATTTGTTTTATAGGGGTGTGCTGTGATGTGATATGGCCATGATTGTGATTATATGATGTATGCAATGATCCTTATTGTAAGTCGGCAACCTGCAGGAGCCTTATGGTTGTCTTTTAATTTCGTTAAGACCTGGGTGTCTATTATTCAAAGTAGTTGTAATAGTTTATGCTGGTCGATGACAACCATGGATCGGTGCCATTGAGCTTGACGCCACGTCGGTGATGATGGAGATCATGTTCGTTCTTGAAGATGGAGATTGGAAGCACAAGAAGAAAGGCCATATCATATCACATATTATGAATTGCATGTGATGTTAATTCTTTTATGCATCTTGTATTGCTTAGATCGTGAAGGTAGCATTATAAGATGATCCCTCTCTCGAAATATCAAGTAATAAAGTGTTCATCCTTGGTTAGCACCGTTACCAAGACTCGTCATTTTGAATCACCACGTGATGAATGGGTGTGATAGAATCAATGTGTGCATACAACGGGAGCAAGCCAAATTTGCTCATGCAGAAACTAAGGTTAATCTTGAAAAGCCTAGCATGTACAGACATGGTCTCGGAACACGGAATACTAAAAGGTAAAGCATGAGTCATATAGATTATATGATGAACATGATGATTGTTCTCCTTTGAAACTACATCTTGTCACGTGATGATCGGACTTGTGTAGTGGATTTGGTTCATGTGGTCACAAAAATAATGTGAGGGATATTGTTTCAAGTGGGAGTTCAACAACAATATGATTAAAAGTTGAACACTATTTATCATAAATTAAATCAAAGTGAATTTGCATAGTTATTGTAGTCATTGGCATCCGTTTACCACCTTATGCTTAGTTATAATTGAGATAATAGAACTATAGAATTCTGGTTAATTACTTTACGAACTGGTATCGTATTGTTTTGAAGTGTTAATCTAAAGTTTAAAAGTCCTATTGCAAACTTTCAGTAAGTTCTGGTTACTCTATGAAGTTTAATAATTGGTATTTAATCATGAGTAACAATTCTAGTTTTAGTATATAAGTATCATGTTTGTCTCCATGATTCTTGTTATTCAAAAGATCGTTTTAATATCTAGGTTATCTAGAATCTAAAAGAATTGTTTCAGAAACCATCATGTGTGGAAGATATTACGATATCTGAAACAAAGTTTTGGTTGCAACATGATCGAGTATAATATGGAAAATTTTATGTTCTCATATTTGATGAGAATTTACAAAAATATTGGAGACACTGGTTGTCCTAATCCTCCAAAAGGTTTTGGAGAGCAACATTATACTCGTGATTCACCGTTATAAGCTAAATTAGCTTGATCAAGAATATTTCCATGATAAGGATGAATATTTGATGTAGCTAAAATGTTTAGTACACTAAAAGATAACTAAAGAATAGAATTTTAAAGAACACCAAAAATTTGATGATGGTGATCTACTTCAAAGTGCAAGTCCAAAGACATTGGTATTTAACTATACATGCTTTGGACTATGTGTCATATCTATGGCTCCAGTAATGATGTTGATAGATTCTTTTAAACAGAAAAGGAAATACTGAAAGAGAATCTCAGAAATATATGGTAGAAAAGAAAAGACTAGAATTGTTCAGTTTAAGTATATAGAGGATATACGTGTTATGGTTGTATTCTTTGCTTGTTAAACAATGTAGTTCTTGAGTATTGGATACTGAATTTGTTGGTGTGAATCATATTACAAAACAACATAATTCATGAACTGCAATGGCCTAAGTAACAAGTAAAAGAATATGTGATGATGTTCATCAAGAACAAATAAAGTGTTGATGTGTTTCTCGTTGACATCAAAGCTTGCCTTCAAGATTTGTTTTATCAGGTATTATGAGAAAAAAGGTTGTTCAAATAATTTTTGTATTCCTTGAAAGATGGATGATATACATGTCTAGTTGGAGAAATCACATCCATAAAACTAGTACTAAAAATTTTGAAAGACAATTGATTGAAAGATCACTTAGGAAGTGACATCACCGTTTAAATTATAAATGGAAAGGAAACATGAAGAAATTCCATGTGGATGAATTTTGGAGTCTTTTGATTTTTGATCAAATGACGCTTATGGAGCTTTCCTAGAGATAATTAAAACTCCGTTTATTGCAACTTGTACATATAGATGTATGAAGTCCATTATGCATAGTCGAGAGCGATGGATTTCAACTTCATATGCTTTCTCCAAAAATTTGAGTGAATATATGAATATTTACTTAATAAGGATGAAGTGTGAAACATTTGAAAAAGTTCGAAGACTTTCAAGATGAAGTGCAAAGTCAATGTAACAAGAAAATTTATGATAGGAACATAAAGGAAGATATTTGAGTTACAAGTTTAGCATTACACCTAATATTTGAGGAATGGTTCCATGGATTTGCATTTTCTGAAACACCATATGAGTATGGAGTGTTTGAGATATGTAATAAAACCTTGTTTGACATGGTAATATCAAAGGTGAGTGAGTTATAAAACTGCCATTATATTTTAAAGAATAAAAGCTTTAGAGACTACCGCTTTTCACTGAAAAGAGATCCATCATGATTCATTGAAATGACACCATATAAAGTTATGGTTTGGGATAAAACCCAAGTTGTCCTTTCTTAAACATTGGTATGATATGCATAAATAAGATGTTTAGAACCAAAGTCGGATGAGCATGTCTTTGTAGGTTATTTTGGATAATCGTTGGGTACTCCTCCATAACACCGAAGACAAAAGTGTTTGTCGCTTAGAAAGTCAAGTTTATTGAGAATAAATTTTTCATGAATAGTTAAGTGGGAGGACAATAGAACTTTGATAAGGTTAAAAGAACCTTAGCTATATGTGCTGAGTTGCGCAACACCGGAAAGCGTTTTGGAGGAAGCAACAATGCTCATGGCTCACGCGCCTCAAAGGTTGTGGTCACGGAGGTCTAAGTTCCTATTGAACCTAGTAGGTCAGGTAAAAAATCAAATACTAGGATTTGAAAGTATATCATTGTTGTTTGACAATGATGAACCGAATGTATGCAAAAAAGCAATGATGGGCCTGATGACCCACAAGTATAGGGGATCGCAACAGTCTTCGCGGGTAGTATTACCCAATTTATTGATTCGACACAAGGGGAGCCAAAGAATACATGCAAGCCTTAACAATTGAGTTGTCAATTCAGCTGCACCTGGAAATAGTTCTTGCTCATAGAAGTTTATCAGTAGCAACAGTTTGTAGTAGCAACAGCAGCAGTAAAACAAGAGCAACAGTAATAGTAGTAGCAAACAGTAGGATATGAGCGCGGTAGGCATAGGGATGGATGGACGGGCGTTGCATGGACGAGTCTAAACATGTAACTTCAAGATCTAGGGAAATTACAGATAAATAAGAATAAGCATCCAAGTACTAAAAAATCATAGGCATGTGCTCCATATATAGTCATACGTGCTCGCAATGAGAACTTGCACAACATATTTTGTCCTCTTGACCCTGCAGTAGGGCCTCTAGGGAACTACTGGCAATTAAGGTGCTCCTTTTAATAGAGCACCGGAGCAAAGCATTAACACTCAGTGAACAGATGTGATCCTCATATCACAACCATCCCCTCCGGTTGTCCAAATTTCTGTCACTTCGGGGCCTTTGGATCCGGACAATGATATGTGTACACAACTTGCAGATAAGATCACAAATAATACTATAATAATGATTCAATAATGAGTTCAGATCTGAGATCATGGCACTCGGGCCCTAGTGACAAGCATTAATCACAACAAGTTGCAACAAAGTCAAATAGCAGTAATAGAGATACTAGGCACCATGTCCTAACAATCTTATTCGATTACATGATAGAACTCATCCAATCCCTACCATCCCCATAGCCTACAGCGGGGGATTACTCACTCATGTATGAGGGAAACATTGATGGTTGATGGAGAGGCGTTGGTGATGACGATTGCGATGATCCTCCCCAAATTCCCCATCCCAGCAGGGTGCCAGAACGGAGTTTCTGGTTCCGAATCGCTGCTTCTGGTGGTGGCGGCACATCAGAACTCTTTCTGGAAAAACGATGAACCCTCCCTTGGTTTTTAGGTCAAGAGGCATCTTATAGGCGAAGAGGGAGGCCGAGGGGGTGCCTGAGGCGGCCGGACCCTCCTAGGCGCGGGCTGGGCCCACCCGCACAACAGGGGTGTGTGGGCCCCAAGGGCTCCACTCCGTCTCGTACTCTGGCTCCGTGGATCTTCTGGTGAAATAGGATTTTTGGCATATTTTCCGGGATTTTTCCTGATAGTTGATTTTCTGCACAAAAACTAGACACCAAGTTAATTCTGCTGAAAATAGCGTCAGTCCATGTTAGTTGTATCCAAATCACACATGTTTAGAGGAGAAACAATAGCAAAATTGTTTGGTAAAGTAGATACGTTTTGGACGTATCAACTCCCCCCAAGCTTAGCTTATTGCTTGTCCTCAAGCAATTCAGTTGAAAACTGAGTGCGATGAAAGAACTTTCACGAACACATTTGCTTCATATGATGTAAATATTCTCAGCACAGTAGTAGATACTTAAACCATTCATAATAAGAAGTATGCAACTAAGTCTACTCAATATTTATTGCAAGCTATGAAAAGAAACCAACTCAATAATAATAAGTAGCATGAAACAGAAACATAAGCAACATTGCAATGCTCATAATAAGGTACGATAGAGTGGTATCTCGCTTGCCTTTGTTTGTAGAGCACAATATAAATGCCAATGCACCTCTGAAGTTCAAGTGAAGACTAGAAGTAAAGATATCAGTGATACAAGCATCAAAGTAATGACATAATTAACCAAGTTTTGGAACAAACACAAGAATGACAACTATGCTCTCAAGAAGGTGCTCATAGAATAAGTGGTGACTCAACAAGGAAGTGAAAAGGTTTTGAAAAGTTTGAAAGGCTTCCAAATGCTGAAAGTAAGGTACTCATTAGCTTTGAGCTCTCATTGCCCGTATCATAGGCATGTTTATATGGTTAAGGTGAAAGTGAGGTCCAATATGAGTTATATGCTTGACAGACCATAAACTGGAAATCCCATGTCCCTTGAGTACGAGGGCCGCTCCTCATGCTACTAAACTTTAATCACCTGTAAGTTCTTGTCATTGTAAATACATGAATATCATAGAGAACCGCCAACGAGGTACCCCTTGCACATGATACATGAGCTATCCCATAATCAAAATGACAAGGAAAGCAGACAATGAGCATCTCAGCGATCTTTTTATTTGCTATTTGCATAGGTTTTTATTGAGGATTCTTCACAGATTGCTCATTATGGTTATGCTGCTTGTTTCCACCATGATTAGGCATGGCTTGGGCTAGCGGCACAGGCATTTCTATAACACATATATATAACTCCATGAACACACAAGCTCCCCTTTTATTTCACACCAACGACATCCGCAAACAAAAGAGCATGATATCAACTGGATATGTATCCGTAAGTGTTGAAGGTGTTCCCCATGACAGCAAGGTTCTGCTAACTCTCAGCCTATAATTTGCAAGCATATAACTTTCATGGACAGTCACAATGGTTTAGGTTTATTAAGTGCAAGGAATAAAGTGTGCCATCAAGTTTGTGAGAGCTTTACTAACTAACTTTCTCAAGACAGTCAAACATTTTATTTGGAAGAAAACAAGGCATAATGAATATGCACGGAATAACAAATGATGCTAGTAGGTAGGTATGGTGGACACTGTTGGCAATATTGGTTTTGGGGAGTTGGATGCACTAGTACAGCTCAAACTCAGTGCAAGTGAAGGCTAGCAATAGAGAGGGAGCGACAAACGAGAGAGCAATAACTGTCACAATCATGCTTGCAACAAAACTTGACTAATTATGGCATGAAAGTGATTCAAGAACTCTGAGGCAAAATAAATCATCGAGGCTTACTGACTATTGTTTAGTCATATGCATGCGTGAGCATGTGCCAAGTCGATTCACATGAACCGTTCAGAGGAGGATACCACAATATCATACCAAGTTTTGAATAGAACAATGTAAGCTAACATTCATGTGACATGCTACAAACTATTAGCAAGCTGGAGCTAATCACGAGAAAGCAAGAACTACTAAGCATCCATAAATAACATACACCTTACATGAACAGACTAAGCATGCTCATAATGATGAGTATATGTACAAAAATGAAAACAAATAGAGTTTGTTACCAGCCTCTTATCACACCTCAAGTTGTCTTAATCTTCATTATTTCCCTTCACTTGTGTGACTTGAATAATAACATGAAACCAAAATCCACTGAGGACGGCTGAACCCTGCAAAGAACTCACAAAACCAAATAAGAACAACAAATATTTTTGGTGTTTTTGATTTTTAAAGCAAGCCAAACAAAACAAAGCAAAAACAAACAAAGTAAAATCTTTTTTTGTTTTTCTTTAAGGCAAACCAAAGCTAAAAAGCAAATAAACAAACCAAGAGAAACAACGAAAATATTTTTGGTATTTTTGTGTTTTGAGAAAGCAGAAACAAAAACCAAAAAGAAAGTGAAACAATGGATATACAAAGAACCGACGAAACATGTTATATATATGAGTATGATGTCAGTGTACCTCCCCCCAAGATTAGGCTTTTGGCCTATGTGGGGCTCAATAGCGCGGGTAGTAACCCCAAGCTAGTGGGTCATCATAGGAATGATCATAGTCAGGTGCTTGCGATGAAGAAGACGCTCCCTAATCATAGGAGGGCTGCTGGTATGAAGACTCTCCCAAGTTGGAGGGATGAACGGAATCACCTTCGGTATCGTCTCCAATATTCTCCTCTTGCTAGGAGAGCCCCGCCACATATGTGTAAAACTCCTCCATGAGCGACCATCCTTGCATGTTATCAAAATTAAACAAAACAGGTGCATGCAAATAAACTACTTTCTCAGTCCTACCCCCTCTCCAACCACGCTTGACAAAGGATAATTCAAACAATAAACTTCTCATAGTAGACCTTAAGGAAACAAAATTATGATGGACCATGGAATCAAGACCAAGCCTCTCTATGGGGAACCGATAATCTAAATGGTGAGGCTCTAAACCATGGAAATCTAGCAACCTAGAGGCAATGAGACCTCCACAAATTCCACCCTTCTCGCGATTAGTGGTAAGACGGTAAGCTATCAAAGCACCTAGGTTATAAGATCTATCCCTATTCAAAGCAGCTGAGATAAAAGCTAGATCAAAAGAAGAGAACTTTCTAGCAAGAACACACTTGGTAATGAAATAGGCAAAATATCTAATAGATGGGAACTGAATGTTCTGAATTTTACCACTTTCCTTCGAGAAGTCGAAACCTTGGCAAATTTTAGCATATAAAGCCATGAGTGACTTAGGCCTCTCCTTTATCTTCTCACAAGATCCCTAATGAGGTACTCTAATTGCTACACAGAAATCAGCAAAAGCCAGGTCGACGGCTATATTGTATATTTTATAATGGACCATGGGATTAGATGAAGACCAAGTAAACCGGAAGTCCTGCACCACAGCCATGGTTAGCTTGACATACTAGAATGGTTCCCCTTCAACAAAGTGTTTCAACCCTACATTGGTAATCATAGTTTGGAAATCCTGGAG
Source organism: Avena insularis (assembly GCA_023614405.1). Taxonomy (NCBI): domain Eukaryota; kingdom Viridiplantae; phylum Streptophyta; class Magnoliopsida; order Poales; family Poaceae; genus Avena; species Avena insularis. The sequence goes on along the minus strand of CM042695.1, from coordinate 157,553,310 downwards.
GATTCCCGCGGCTCGAATAAATTCATGGCATGGATATATGGAAGGGAAGACTCCTTCCTCACGATGGACTTTCATTGTCTCAGGTACCATCAAATCATATTGATTCAGTGGGTATGCACTCATCTTCCTTTCTGAAATTTTTAGAAAAACATCAAACCAAGTGGTTTCCAAGTTGATAAATGATGATAAACTACTATAGGAACTTGCTAGAGGGTTACACATGCATCAAAATGAAATCTCTAAGCATAGAACAAGCATGCAAGCTCACACAACCTGACACCTATAGCAGCAAAATACTCAAGATACAACCTACCAATCACAAATCTAATTGGACAAGCGGAGGAGGCACATACCAAGGAGCAATCCCTCCAAATATCAGCAGCAAAGACGGGTTGAGAAAGGAGATCGAAAATCGGGAGCAAGAATAGTAGGAACTCGAGCTTGAGAAAGTTTTCCGGTGTTTTTCGGGAGAGAGAAAGAAGATGGATGGGAGGAGGCACTTTGGAGGGCCATAGGTGGGCCACACCCTGGCCAGGCACCACCTGGGGGCTGGCCGTGCCACCCATGGGTGTGCTGGCCTGGGGGGGCCTGGGCCACTCCAGGTGTCCCTCTGCCCCTTTTTTCGAGGAAAAATTTATTATGAATTTTCTGAGATTTTTCGGGAAACTTTATTTCTGGCCAATTTTCAGGGTATGAAAATTGTTTTTCTCGTAGAAAAGATTTTTTTAGAAGAAGCAAAAGCAAACCAAAACCAAAACTACAGAAGTTCTAAACTCTAACAAGCAAACAACTAGCAAAACCAAAGCTAACAAGAGAAAAGACAAATACTAGGAAGGAGAAAAGTAAAAGTGAGCAAGTATAACCACAGTGAAAACATTATTTTGTTCATTAAAATCCTTTTATTAACAAGGTTGATCAAGTCTTGTTACCAAAACAATCTTATATGAAACAAAACTTTGCATTCCAAAAAGTGATTATGTTACCTCAAACTGATAGCAATGGTCCCAATCATAACAGTTTCAAAACTTTCTTGTGGAATGAGACAATATATTTCTCCAACCTTGATGCTCTCAATATTTTCAATAGAATTCAGGCAATAGCTCTTAGCAACCTTCTTGGGGAAATAGACAGTATGATCTTTGTCATTAATATTCAATGTTACTTTTCCTTGATTACAATTGATGACAGCACCTGCAGTATTAAGAAAAGGTCTCCCAAGAATAATAGACATATTATCGTTTTCAGGCATTTCAAGCACAACAAAATCAGTCAAAACCAAGCAATTATGAGCCACTTGAACAGGAACATCCTCACATATACCAACAGGAATAGTAGTTGACTTATCAGCCATTTGCAAAGATATATCAGTTGGTATCAACTTTTCTAGCTGGAGTCTCTTGTAAAGAGAAAAAGGCATAACACTAACTCCAGCTCCCAAATCGCATAAAGCAGTTCTAACATAATTATTCTTAATAGATCAAGGAATAGTTGGTATACCTGGATCACCAAGTTTCTTTGGAACCTTACCGTTGAAGGAATAATTAGCAAGCAAGGTAGAAATCTCCTCATTAGGAATCTTCCTTTTATTAGAGACAATATCCTTCATATACTTTGAATAAGGAGGCAACTTAATAGCATCAGTCAAAGGATTTTGCAAAAATAAAGGTTTCATCCACTCACAAAACTTTTTGTAGTGTTCTTCCTCCTTTGACTTGTGTTTCTTACCTGGAAAAGGCATAGGTTTGTGCACCCAAGGTTCTCTCTCTTTACCATGTTTATTAGCAATAAAATCTTCCTTAGTGTACCTAATATTCATAGTGTGCTCCTCAGGTTCTTCCTCAACTTCCTCCTTATGTAACATCCTAGCATTTAGAAACTAACGAAGGGTAGATTTAGGAATATGGATTGTTGCATGCATTCATCCGTGAAAATGTGGGTAAAATTTTCGCCAAATAAAAACCTTAAGTGATCAATGTTTCTTTCATACTTTGAGATTAGGTTTAGTCTTAAAGGATGATTGTTATCAATTTTTATATGATCTTTAAGGAATTATGTGTTTTAAAATGAATTTGAATTTTAAACCTAAGTGTTTGAATTAGAATTCAAATGAACTAGACATAAGGTTTGAATCTTGATTTAATTAGGAGTTAACTAATCTAACTCAAAACATTATTCAAAGAAGACAATTATGAATATGAAAATTCATTTCATATTATCATTATATAAGCAAGTTACAAAGAATGTAAAACTGAAACCATTTCTAAACTTCACAATTTACAAAAGAATAAAGAATAAGAATATTCTTTATTAATAATAATATAATCTTTATTACAATGGAATAAAATGAAGATTACAAAATAATAAAACGAAAATTACAAAAGAATAAGAAAAGCACATTGGAATATTCTATAACTAAACCTAAACTAAATCTTCATCCATATATTTGTACCTGCAAAACAAAGACTAAATAAAAACAAAAGAAGGTTAGTGTTAATATTATTTCTGTCAGACATGTCAGTGAAATGCACTTGACAAATTCATCATTGAGAAATTTATAAAAAGGGGCAAGTTTCACCAATATGAAAGAATCCATCTTTCATAAATTTAAAGCCAAAAGTCATATAACAGCCAAGAGGGACAAATCCACCAGCCAGGTGAAAGTAACCAGGTAATAGTAAGTTTCCAGATTCTGAACATATCCACAAGTGCATAGCAGGCACACAGGCAGGACACACACCAGCATGCATGTGGTGTGTTGTCGACCTCACAGAACAGCCCAAACTCACAAAACCACAAGCACAGTCATGGAGAGGCACTAGTGCATCTCTCCACTACACAACACACAAGAACAACTAGTGTAGACAACAGCTAAACCAAGCACCACAGCCAGCAACCAAACCAACCAAAGCAAGATCATATCACCAGGATGGTGACATAAGGATGGGAATAGACCCGGTGGACAGCAAGATCAAGCCCAGGAGCTAGGAGGAACAGATTAGCTCAAGATCAAGCACAAGCGTCCAGCAAAACCAGATCAAGATCATCACCAACTTACTCCACTAACATCAGAGTCTGTGGTGAGTTTCATAAAACCTTCACATGATCTAATCATCTCATTTAGAGAAAAGCATGTGTTGTTTTACAAAACAGACCCTCGGAAAACACCCAAGTGGGGTGAATCCATCATAGGGATTTTTAAACTCTAAAATCAAACAGCAAGGTACCAAGATCCAACCAGAGCTAAGAGCAACATCCTTGCTCTGGTTGTCAAACTATATTTTACAATTCAATCATACATATACCTATGATCTATTTCTAGGCACATCCCTAAAGGAAAGGTAGCACCTTAGAAAGAAATCTTTGGGATCCATAGAATGATCAAGCTCACTATCATTTTTTTCAAGCTTTGATTCAATAAAGAATAGCTGGTACCACTACCAGGACTATCTAGATGAATCAACTAAATAAGATCTGAGTCCCTAAGCCTTAGACCAACATCATTGGTCTTAGGGAATTCAGAGAAGAGCATCTCTATTTATCTTATAAAGCCAAGTTTGTCTTAAGCCTAAAACAACCCAATCAGTGGGTTAGAATCAAACTTGTGTGCCATACCATGATGGTGTCACAAGAACAATCCATATGAATCAGGATAGACATTTAATCATCACAAGTTCAAACAATCAACTTAACTAATCATTTTCCTGTTAACACAGGAATCATAACTAGGATATTCCTATGTTACACTTCCAGGGCCCAATAAGTACAAAAAGCCCAGAAACAATTCCAGGCTTGTTTGAATAAAAAGGAAAAGACCGAAATACCCCTGGAATTAATTAAATTCTATAAAAAAAATAAAAGTCCAAAAATTATAAATAAAATATTTTTGGATTCACAATAATCCACTCTATCCAAATAAAATAGAATATAAAATTTTAGACATTAAATTTTTTATAAGAATTTTGTAATTTATATATTCCTTATGGAATTTTAAAAAATTATTGAAAGATGATAAAAATAAATAAAAACCACTTTCATTATATTTTAACATTATAGTATTTTTTAAAATACTAAATAAATATTTAATAACAATTTTTAATGTATAATTGATAATTCTTAAAAGAATTATTAAATCAATAAAAGGCAAATAAAAGGAAATAAAATAAAATAATATATGCTATAAATATTAAAAAGTAATATTTATAAATGCTTAGTCATCATTTAAGGGCACCTTATTTAGGGTAAATGCATATAGAATTAAAAAATTAATTACATTACTTGCATAATCACTTTGCTTCTTTAAATGTTGTCCTTACCGGGCAATAATGATGTTTTTGTAGACATAGAAGCTCAAGGTCCAGTGCAAGCATTAGACTTCACTACCTTGCCATCACAAGGCATGTTCATCACTTGCTCATGTCCTTTGAAGAGTCTTTATCAAAGTATTTGCAAATTGTGTGTTATCATATATGCTATAAAAGAAAGAAAATATTATTTTCACAATAAAGAAATCATAGATATCATCCTAAGTGATGATATAATGGAGCAATGGAACTTAGGGTTCTAGTTGCAAGCGATGATGATCAAGTAGGGACTTAATAACCCCTGACATCAGTGATTCTAGCACCGTATATTACGTGTTAGCCATGAGATTGGAATGGGACAGAGAAGTCAGCTGTATCTTCTTCCGCTCGCATGAAGCCGGATGTGCAGGTCGTGGCTGTTATCCTCGTAGCATGCATATTAATTGGTAATTCGTAGAGGATATGTAGCATATGGGTGGGAATCCTCATCGTCCCACGATAGTTCTGGAATCTAACGGTTTGTACAAACCATTGTCGTAATTCATTATGTGGGCATGGTGTACACCAAGGAGGCATTCGAGGTCGCGAAGGGGGCAGTGATTGGCTTGGACCAACTACTAGGCCCCACATCATGGAATTGTGGACGGGAAAGTACGCCCGGTTGTGCAACAAGGAGTTGATCGCTCATGGGTAAAGTAACGCACCTCTGTAGAGTGTAAGAACTGTAACTTGTTACTCCCTGTTCCGGGAAGGAGCTACGAACGCGGTAGGAAAGGAACTCCATGAAAGTTCTGGTCAACCAGTGAAGGCTGATTGTCATAGTTTTTTTAATAAAATCATTCTTTGAAGAAAGATGTACAAAAACTGCATAGTGCCAAGGATTTATAATCCGAGATGGTAGTTAGAGCATCAAACTTCCCACCTTGCATATAATGAACTTGTTGGGTAACGCTGTTACTCATTCTTTCCTTTGATCCCTTGCTTAGACTCTGAGGATCCCGAAGACGTGCCAATGTATGCAGCCGAATGTCAAGAAGACGTGTTCTACGAGGAACCTCATCTGTCCGGAGGTGTTGAAGGAGTGGATTACGAAATCCTCTATGGTGTTGATGATAACAAGTCCAACTAAGTATCCTAGTTAGTAGTAACCAACGGAGCCGAGCAGCATGAACTCTTTAGAATAAGCTGCTGAGCTCAACTCCTAGTCGGAGTTGGTACTTTTAAATTCCACTAAAACACTTATATTTTGGTTTGTAAGTTGAATCTTTTGGAAGTATTGCACTTCCGGTATTGTAATAATAATAACGTGTGTATGTTTGTAATATGGACCCGCAATGTTTCTGTTGTACACTCTGAGGGATGTGATATTTACGGAACGGTGTTCTGTGGATGTCATGTCAATGACTATAGTATACTACACATGCAGTGGTATGCTGGGTCACCGCAGTTGGTATCAGAGCAAATTGCTTTGACCTTAGGTTGGAAACCTATTAAAGGGTATTACCTGTAGGAAAAATCTAGCAACGATAAAGAATTCTCTAGAAGTATTATAATGGGTATTCAAATGAGAATATTCCGTTATATATTTTAGTGTGATAATTCTTTGTTATGATGCAATATATTATTGGATACTAATCAAAATTATTTTTTCTGATATACAGAGGTATGGCACCAAAGTTTCCAAAACATACTTTGGTAAGGAAAGAGGAGACTCTTGATGATTATCAAGGATCATTCACAGACCAACTTCATCAACTTTTAAAGCTTTTTAGTTGTCCAACTAGAATTCCGGTGAACACTATCACTTACCTTGATGGTCGGATGTTATCCAAGTATCGTGTGAGTATCCAATTTCCAGAGAAGCTTGGATTATATCATGATCTACCTATAGGAGAAGGTAGGAGTCATTTGGCAGCATATCATGTTGCTGTTGTGGAGGAGATAGCTAATATCCGGGAATAGAAAACCACGGAGCTAGAAGGTAGCACATTCTCTGTGATACCTCATGATTCTATAGACATGGAGCCTATACCGGATCATCTTACTTTCGTTAAGAAGCATCCTAAGTTAGCTTCCAAGTTTATGGATAGATATCGAACACTCGTTGCGTCTTTTTATAAGACCCATCAAGTGATTGTTGAAGACAAAAATGACATGTTAGAGGATATAACTGATCCGGAAAGGAGAAAGCAGTTAGCATTCCAGTTAGAGAAGGAAGCAAGTAGTAGTGCAACACCTATCTTTAAGGATATACCTATAGATCCTGAATCTTTTATATCATATCCTTATTCACCAATACCTGAAACTATACATGATCCTACTATGGATATGCGGTATGCAGTACCACAGGGCTCAGAGGATGGTTCTGACTCAGAACTTCCTATTGAGAATTCGGATGGTTGGAGAATGGGATCATATGATGTATCTCATGAACACCAGATATCCACAGATGGTTCCGACAGGAATGTTGGACAATCTAGTTGGATGGGTGCAAGAATGAACCCTAATAATAGAAGTAGAAATACGATGTCAATAGATAATCAGGATGAAGAAGAAGATCCTGAGGAGAGAGTGTTTGAATCATCAACATCTTCTCAAAACCCAGGGAATATACATTATCCAGTGTTTAACTATCTTGCCCACGAGAGCACCTGGAAAGCAGCAGGATCTGCGTATCCTGTTGACAACTCAAGAAATGAAGATCAGGAGATGCAAGTTAGAGATAATGTTGAATATGTTTCTGAAGACTTTTCAGCTGAGCTGGAGGGAGTCAATGCACTCAGGTTGAGTAATGACTCAAGTCCTGACACTTCAGATACAGAGTATGTTCCTTCTGGAAGGCCATATGTTCCACAAACTGTGCGACGAACAACACGCCATCACGGTTGGACATCAGGCATGTACGATGAGCATAGTTACTACTATAAGGATACAACTAGTTAGTAGTATCAAGTACCGTGTATTGTACCCCAAGTAATAAGGTAGTTTTGTGATTATACCTATATGGTATATGTTGTAATGACTTTGTACCATTATGATATTATGTAAAATATGTGAAATGCATATTTGGATTTTCTTTGGATCTTCATTGTGTGACTAATTCTATGCGTAAAGTCGAGCTCAAAACACATGTGCATGATGTAATTATGAGTATTCGCTTTATGTTGCAGGACTATAGGGTCATGGATACGGATGTAGGAATGGAAACTGAGCAGCAGCGGATGGAGCGAGAGGCCAAGGAAAAGGCCGATGCAGATGCAGCAAACTAAGAAGCATTACCACCACCACCAATGAGGCCATTAATGGAGCAGAACTTTATGCAATGCATGCAAATGATGCAAGAAACCCAGAATAAATTCATGGAAGAGCTGCTGGGACGAGCAAATTAGAGGGAACCTAAAGGTGGAGGAGTGAGTCTATCTGATTTTCCAGAATGCAAGACCGTTACCTTTTGCATCAGCTCCTGAACCAATGGATGCAGAAGACTGGCTAGCAGATACTGAAAGGAAGCTGAAAACTATAGGTTGCAATGATGAGGAGAAATTGAGGTATGCAACCCATCTTCTGACTAAACCTGCAGCATCATGGTGGGAAAATCAATTGGCCATGCAACAACCAGGAAGGGAGTTTACCTGGGAAGATTTCAAGCAGAGATTTCGTGAATATCATGTTCCGGAAAGTGTTATGGAGTTGAAGCGGAGAGAGTTTGAGGAGCTTCAACAAGGATATACTAGTGTCATGAAGTACATCCGAGAGTTTAGCCAACTGTCTCGTTTTGCTGAGGAGGATGTCAACACTGAAGAGAAGCGGAAGAAGCATTTCCTGCGTGGATTAAATCCATTCGTGAGGATGCAGCTAAGGTTAGCCAATAAGCAAACTTATCAGCAGTTGTTGGATGCAGCCATTACTTTTGAAGATGACTACAAGAATGTCCAAGAGGACCGGAGGAAGAGAGCCAAGAAGGAAACCAAGAGGATTCAGACAAGCAAACCTAAACCCAACCTAGAGTTCAAACCTCGGAATAGGAATTATGGTAATAATAACAACAACAATAACAAGGGCAGTGGTGGAAATCAATCCAATCCGAGAAGGAATGTTATCTGTAACAATTGTGGAATTCTAGGGCATTTCTAGAGGGAATGCAAAAAGCCTGTAGTGGTCTATTACGGTTGTGGTCAGAAGGGGCATATCAAGCTAGATTGTCCGAGCAAACCACCTGGAGGTTGGCCTACGAAGGGAGGAGGACAAGCCAGTGGAGGAAATGGATAGCCCAATAAAGGAGGAAATAATGGCAAGAACAACAATGGCAAGAGGAACCGACCTACTGGGAAACTGAATTGTGCAACCCTCGAGGAGGTGGATAATTCAGAGCATGCAGTGATAGGTACGCTCAATATCCTTACCAATCCCGTCAAAGTTCTATTTGATACTGGTGCAACTACTTCATTCATTTCTGAAGAATTTTGTGATAAGTTCGGGATTAGAAGGGCAACGTTAGAAAGTCCTATGACCATAGTTACGGCAGGAGGGAATGTGATTGTATGCCACATAAAACAAGATCAGGTTATCTCGATCTGTGGTTGTACATATTTCGCAGACCTTTATGTGATTCCTTTGAAGGGAATTGTAGTAGTGTTGGGGATGGATGGGATGATGGAACACGGAGCTCAGATAAATTGTGAGGAGAAAACTATCTCAATCAAAACCCCAAGTGGAGCAAGTATAGTTTACCAAGCAGATAAGCACAGTCATATCATGGTGGATCTGCAGTTAAATTCAATGAAAGAAGTTAATTTGGAAGAGATTCCTATGGTTAATGAATTCCAAGATGTTTTTCCAGCAGAGCTACCGGGAATGCCACCAGACCGGGAGATAGAGTTCACCATTGACCTAATTCCTGGTACAGCACCAATAGCTCAAGCACCATATAAAATGGGACCCAAAGAGTTGAAAGAACTCAAAGAGCAAATTGATGAGTTATCTAGAAAAGGATTTATTCAGGAAAGTGTATCCCCATGAGGAACACCAGTAATCTTTGTGGATAAGAGAGATGGTGGAAGACGGATGTGTGGAGATTATAGAAATCTAAACAATGTGAGTATCAAGAATAAGCATCCTTTACCAAGAATTCAAGATCTATTTGATCAGGTGAAAGGGGCTGGAGTATTTTCAAAGATCGACTTAAGATCTGGATACCATCAAATAAAAATCAAGCCAGAAGATGTTCCAAAAACAGCATTTGTCTCAAGATATGGACACCATGAGTATCTGGTAGTACCATTTGGTTTTACCAATGCACCGGCAATATTCATGAATCTGATGAACAAGATCTTCATGCCATATTTGGACAAGTTTGTCATAGTCTTTATTGATGATATTCTAATATATTCCAAGGATAAGGAAGAGCATGCTGATCATTTGTGAATAGCATTGCAGACTTTAAGAGAACATAAGCTTTATGCTAAATTCAGTAAGTGTGAATTCTGTCTAGATGAGGTAGAATTCCTCGGTCATGTGATCAGTAAGGATGGAATTAGTGTGAATCCATCTAAAGTTCAGTCAGTACTAGAGTGGACTGCACCGACCAATGTGAAGCAAAATCGAGGTTTCTTAGGAATGGCTAGTTATTATCGGAGATTCATTGAAGGTTTCTCCAAAATAGCCGGAGCAATGACCAAATTATTAAGGAAGAATACACCATTCAAGTGGGATGAGAAATGTGAAGCAAGTTTCCAAGAGTTCAAGACTAGATTAACCACAGCTCCAATCTTAGCGGTTCCTGAAACAGGGAAGGACTTCACCGTATACTGTGATGCGTCTAAAGAAGGTTTGGGTTGTGTATTAATGCAAGATCGGAAAGTGATTGCTTATGGTTCAAGACAACTGAAACCACATGAAGTCAACTATCCAACTCATGATTTAGAGTTAGCAGTCGTAGTTTTTGCGCTGAAAGGATGGAGGCATTTTCTTTATGGAGCCAGATGTGAGTTATACACAGAACATAAAAGTCTCAAATATTTATTCACTCAAAAGGAATTGAATATGAGACAGAAGCGTTGGTTGGAACTAATCAAGTATTATGATTTAACAATCAACTACACCCCAGGGAAAGCAAATGTTGTAGCATATGCTTTAAGCAGAAAGAGTGCAGATATTCAGCCAAGTAATAGAGAGTTACCAAAAGAGTTACAAATGGACTTGGAAAGATTAGAACTTCAATTCATCAGAACAGAAGTTCTTGGAGGATTAGATACTATGCAGGTAGTTGCAGAGCAGGACAGTGATCTTAAGCAAGAAATTTTTAGACATCAACCAGAAGATCCTTTCATTGCTGAGGAAGTTCGGAGGATATCTCAAGGGCAAAAATCAGTTTTTTGCCTTGGAGATTATGGGTCTTTATGGTTCCAAGACCGTCTATGTGTTCCAGATGTGACAGCGATTAGAGATGTCATACTTAGAGAAGCACATGAAACACCATATTCCATACATCCAGGGAGTATTAAGATGTATATGGATTTGAAAGAACTATTCTGGTGGAATAACATGAAAAGAGATATTGCTAAATATGTATCTGAATGCCATACTTGTCAAAGAGTGAAAGCTGAACATCAAAGTCCAGCAGGACCATTACAACCCTTAGAAATTCCTGAATGGAAATGGGAGGAAATGGGTATGGACTTCATCACAGGATTGCCGATGACACCAAAAAGGAAGGATATGATATGGGTAATTATGGACAGACTCACTAAGAGTGCACATTTTATTCCGGTGAATCAAAAGGGTAATGCCGAGAAGTTAGTTGAAGTATATGTCAAAGAGATAGTAATTAAGCATGGATTACCCAAAAAGATCGTAACGGATAGGGGATCAGTGTTTACTTCAGCATTTTGGAAGCAATTGCATGAAGCACTTGGTTCAAAGTTATATTTTAGCACGGCATATCATCCTGAGATAGGAGGTTAAATTGAAAGAACAAATCAAATACTAGAAGACATGCTAAGATCTTGTGCACTAGATTTTGGAGGAACATGGGAAGATCACCTACCATTGGCAGAATTTTCTTATAATAATAGCTATCAGAGTAGTCTGAAGGCAGCTCCATATGAGGTTCTGTATGGAAGGAAGTGTAGATCACCAATATGTTGGTATGAACCTGGAAGCAGCAAAGAATTTGTGCCAGATTATATCAAGGAAAGACAAGACATCATTGATAAGATCAGGGATAGATTGAAAATAGCCCAGAGCAGGCAGAAAAGTTATGCGGATCAAAGTCAAAGATCATGGCATCCAGAAGTGGGAGATATGGTCTATTTGAAAGTAAGTCCAATGAAAGGGGTGAAAAGATTTGGAGTTAAAGGGAAATTGAGTCCAAGATATACCGGACCATTCAACATATAGAGTCAAAACAGAACTATAGCTTATGCTTTAGAGTTACCATCAAGATTGGCTCAAGTGCATAATTTTTTCCATGTGTCACAACTTCGTAAATGTTTAAAAGTTCCAGATGATGCAATCACACACCAAGAGATAGAACTACAAGCAGACCTGACTTATATTGAAAAACCCTGTAAGATTCTGGAAGAAAACTGGAAAAGATTAAGGAACAGAGCAATCAAATATTGCAAGGTACAGTGGGAACATCATCCTGAAAGGGAAGCCACATGCGAGAAAGAAGAGGACTTAAGAAAAGCTTATCCAGAACTATTCAGGTACTTATCCGCAAACTTCGGGACGAAGTTTAATTTCAGGGGGGAAGTCTGTAACATCCCAGCATTTAGAAACTAAAGAAGGGTAGCTTTAGGAATATGGATTGTTGCATGCATTCATCTGTGAAAATGTGGGTAAAATTTTCGCCAAATAAAAACCTTAAGTGATCAATGTTTCTTTCATACTTTGAGATTATGTTTAGTCTTAAAGGATGATTGTTATCAATTTTGATATGATCTTTAAGGAATTATGTGTTTTAAAATGAATTTGAATTTTAAACCTGAGTGTTTGAATTAGAATTCAAATGAACTGGACATAAGGTTTGAATCTTGATTTAATTAGGAGTTAACTAATCTAACTCAAAACATTATTCAAAGAAGACAATTATGAATATGAAAATTCATTTCATATTATCATTATATAAGCAAGTTACAAAGAATGTAACTTACTGAAACCATTTCTAAACTTCACAATTTACAAAAGAATAAAGAATAAGAATATTCTTTATTAATAATAATATAATCTTTATTACAATGGAATAAAATGAAGATTACAAAATAATAAAATGAAAATTACAAAAGAATAAGAAAAGTACATTGGATTATTCTATAACTATTCTATAACTAAACCTAAACTAAATCTTCATCCATATATCTGTACCTGCAAAACAAAGGCTAAATAAAAACAAAAGAAGGTTAGTGTTAATATTATTTCTCTCAGACATGTTAGTGAAATGCACTTGACAAATCCATCATTGAGAAATTCATAAAAAGGGGCAAGTTTCACCAATATGAAAGAATCCATCTTTCATAAATTTAAAGCCAAAAGTCAAATAATAGCCAAGAGGGACAAATCCACCAGCCAGGTGAAAGTAACTAGGTAATAGTAAGTTTCCAGATTCTAAACATATCCACAAGTGCATAGCAGGCACACAGGCACGACACACACCAGCATGCATTTTGTGTGTTGTCGACCTCACAGAATAGCCCAAACTCACAAAACCACAAGCACAGCCGTGGAGAGGCACTAGTGCATCTCTCCACTTCACAACACACAATAACAACCAGTGTAGGCAACAGCTAAACCAAGCACCACAGCCAGCAACCAAACCAACTAAAGTAAGATCATATCACCAGGATGGTAACATAAGGATGGGAATGGATCAGGTGGACAGCAAGATCAAGCCCAGGAGCTAGGAGGAGCAGATTATCTCAAGATCAAGCACAAGAGTCCAGCAAAACCAGATCAAGATCATCACCAACTTACTCCACTAACATCAGAGTATGTGGTGAGTTTCATAAAACCTTCACATGATCTAATCATCTCATTTAGAGAAAATCATGTGTTGTTTTATAAAACAAACCCTCAGAAAACACCCAAGTGGGGTGAATCCATCATAGGGATTTTTAAACTCTAAAAGCAAACAGCAAGGTACCAAGATCCAACCAGAGCTTAGAGTCTGGTTGTCAAACTATATTTTACAATTCAATCATACATATACCTATGATCTATTTCTAGGCACATCCCTAAAGGAAAGGTAGCACCTTAGAAACAAATCTTTGGGATCCATAGAATGATCAAGCTCACTATCACTTTTTTTCAAGCTTTGATTCAATAAATAATAGCTGGTACCACTACCAGGACTATCTAGATGAATCAACTAAATAAGATCTGAATCCCTAAGCCTCAGACCAACATCATTGGTCTTAGGGAATTCATAGAAGAGCATCTCTATTTATATTATAAAGCCAAGTTTGTCTTAAGCCTAAATAACCCAATCAGTGGGTTAGAATCAAACTTGTGTGCCATACCATGATGGTGTCACAAGAACAATCCATTATGAATCACGATAGACATTTAATCATCACAAGTTCAAACAATCAACTTAACTAATCATTTTCCTGTTAACACAATAATCATAACTAGGATATTCCTATGCTACACTTAACTGTTTGAGATCATGATGATCTCAAACCACACATTTGTTCTAAGCCAATAGCACCAGTACAATGATTTCATCATGTCATAATCATGATCATAAACCCAAATATGACAGTGAAAACCTATCAAGTCACTGACTTAATTAAGCATGATTCCCAACAAACTATATCATCTGAATCTGATGCAATCCAAGCATCAAATCATCTAGTAAGCCACCAGAAACATCATAGATCATCTTAAGCAACAATCCTCGAACCAATAATAATTTAGCATGTGTACAGACCATCCAAACATGATTCAATTCATCCAGTACATGATCAATCACATAATAGGAACCCTAAATGGATAATCATCCTAATCTGAATCAAATAGTAGCAAGAGAGGACACTGCCAGCATCTAGCATTGAATCAGCGAGCACAGAGAGCACCGCGGAAAAGGAATCAAACTCACTGTAGGTCCTCGCTGAATAAATCGAAGAGGAAGCAGAGGGGCCGACGACCATGGCGGCACGGGGAGCACCCCAGAGGGGGCGCTGCAACCCGCACGGCGCCACGGCAGCGACCCTGATCACGACTGGAGGTACAGAGCATCACCTCAACACACGATGACCCTGGTAGCACTTTAATACATGCCAACCTCCAAACCCTAGGGTTCAGGACGACATCGATCCATTGCAGGAGAGCCCCAGGCTCGAATCCAATTGGATAGAACAAACGGGCGTCACCGACAACCCCCTGTTGCACCACGGTGGCGACCAGAACGGCCTACGGCGGCGGAATGGCCGTGTGCCATGTGGTCGGGGATAGAGGAGGAGAGGATAAGCTCGAGGGAGAGAGAGAGAGGCAGTGAGGAGTCGGCCGAGCTGGGCCAAACCCTTCGGGGTGGTTCTTTTGTATAGGACTAATGGGCCACCAGGGCCCAATAAGTACAACCAGCCCAGAAACAATTCCAGGCCTGTTTGAATAAAAAGGAAAAGACCAAAATACCCCTGGAATTAATTAAATTCTAGAAAATAAAATAAAAGTCCAAAAATTATAAATAAAATATTTTTGGATTCACAATAATCCACTCTATCCAAATAAAATAGAATATAAAATTTTAGACATTAAAATTTTTATAAGAATTTTGTAATTTATATATTCCTTATGGAATTTTACAAAATTATTGAAAGATGATAAAAATAAATAAAAATCACTTTCATTATATTTTAACATTACAGTGTTTTTGAAAAATACTAAATAAATATTTAATAACAATTTTTAATGTATAATTGATAATTCTTAAAAGAATTATTAAATCAATAAAAGGCAAATAAAAGGAAATAAAATAAAATAATATATGCTATAAATATTAAAAAGTAATATTTATAAATGCTTAATCATCATTTAAGGGCACCTTATTTAGGGTAAATGCATATAGAATTAAAAAATGCATTACATTACTTGCATAATCATTTTGCTTCTTTAAATATTGTCCTTACCGGGCAATAATGATGTTTTTGTAGACATAGAAGCTCAAGGTCCAGTGCAAGCATCAGACTTCACTACCTTGCCATCACAAGGCAAGTTCATCACTTGCTCATGTCCTTTGAAGAGTCTTTATCAAAGTATTTGATCAAGTAGGGACTTAATAACCCCTGACATCAGTGATTCTAGCGCCGTATATTACGCGTTAGCCATGAGATTTGGAATGGGACAGAGAAGTCAGCTATATCTTCTTCCTCTCGCATGAAGCCGGATGTGCAGGTCGTGGCTGTTATCCTCGTAGCATGCATATTAATTGGTAATTCGTATAGGATATGCAGCATATGGGTGGGAACCCTCATCGTCCCATGATAGTTCTGGCATCTAACTGTTTGTACAAACCATTGCCGTAATTCATTATGTGGGCATGGTGTACACCAAGGAGGCATGCGAGGTCACGAAGGGGGCAGTGATTGGTTTGGACCAACTACTGTGCCCCACATCATGGAATTGTGGATGGGAAAGTACGCCCGGTTGTGCAACAACGAGTTGATCTCTCATGGGTAAAGTAACGCACCTCCGCAGAGTGTAAGAACTGTGACTTGTTACTCCCTGTTCCGGGAAGGAGCTACAAACACGGCAGGAAAGGAACTCCATGAAAGTTCTGGTCAACCAGTGAAGGCTGATTGTCATAGTTTTTTAATAAAATCAATCTTTGAAGAAAGATTTACAAAAACTGCATAGTGCCAAGGATTTATAATCCGAGGTGGTAGTTAGAGCATCAAACTTCCCACCTTGCATATAATGAACTTGTGGGGTAACGTTGTTACTCATTCTTTCCTTTGATCCCTTGCTTAGACTCTGAGGATCCCGAAGACGTGCCAATGTATGCAGCCGAATGTCAAGAAGACGTGTTCTACGAGGAACCTCATCTGTCCGGAGGTGTTGAAGGAGTGGATTACGAAATCCTCTATGGTGTTAACGATAACGATTCCAACTAAGTATCCTAGTTAGTACGAACCAACGGAGCCGAGAAGCATGAACTCTTTAGAATAAGCTGCTGAGCTCAACTCCTAGTCGGAGTTGGTACTTTTAAATTCCGCTGAAACACTTATATTTTGGTTTGTAAGTTGAATCTTTTGGAAGTTTTGCACTTCCGGTATTGTAATAATAATAACGTGTGTATGTTTGTAATATGGACCCGCAATGTTTCTGTTGTACCACTCTGAGGGATGTGATATTTACAGAACGGTGTTCTGTGGATGTCATGTCAACGACTATAGAGTACTACACATGCAGTGGTATGCTGGTCACCGCACCTTATCAGGAGCATCATTTTTATCATTACCACTCTCAGTTTCAGCATCAGAGACAGATATACTATTAGGATCTACAGCAGGTTCAGAGGGTTCCTCAACTATTTTATGTTTCTTTCTCTTACGAGGACTACCACTACTTTCACCTTGTTGAGAATCCTGCTCAATTCTTTTAGGGTGTCCTTCAAAATATAAAGTATCTTGAGTAGCTATACAACTCCTAATTCTAATTCCATAAGCATGTTTATCTCCTGAGGCATTAACTAGCATATCTTTTTGTACCTTAGCAAGTTGATCAATTTGAGTTTGAATCATTTGAAAGTGTTTACAAAGCATTTTAATATCATTAGAAGTTTTTTCCACAATATCTTTCAACTCTTTAAAAGCTCTAGAGTTTTCCAATAAATGATTCTGAACTTGTTTACTAAAATTACCTTGTTTAACAATAAATGTGTCAAGTTCCTCTAAACATTGATCAGGAGGCTTACCATAGGGAATATCACCTTCATCAAAGTGGAGAGAGTGTACCTCAATAGTATATGAGTGGGGAATTGGCTTACATAATTCTTCAATAGGAGGTAGATTCTTCACATCTTCCGCTCTAATACCTTTCTCCTTTAGACATTTCTTAGCTTCCTTCATCACTTCATCATTTAATGCAATTACTCCCCTCTTCTTTGGTGTGTATATTGGAACTGGTTCAGGCACAACTGGTTCAGGAGTAATAGGCTCAGGTGTATTTAGCTCAGTTGAAGTCCAATCATCATAATTCTTGCTTATTTTAGCCATTAATTCTTCAGCATTTGTAGGAGTTCTTTTCCTAAAAATACAATCAGCAAAGCTATCTAGGTATGTCCTAGAATCATCAGTTAGTCCATTATAATAAATATCAATAAGCTCATTTTTAGGTAATGGACATCCAGGATGTGCATGAATCAAGGCACAGAACCTTGTCCATGACTCAGGCAATTTCTCTTATTCTCCATGTTTAAAATCAAAAAGTCTATGCAAAGCAGCATGTCTAGCACTGGGAGGAAAATATTTCTAGAAGAAGCAATCAAACAATCAGGGCTATCAATGGAACCAGGAGGTAATCTATTAAACCAAGCCCTAACTTCTCCTTTTAGTGGAAAAGGGAAGATCTTAGTAACAAAGTACTTGCACATCTTAAAATCATCAGAGAATAAAGCACTCATAGTGGAAAGCTCATTCATATGAGCTACAGCACTCTCATTTTCAGTCCCACAAAAAGGTTCTTTCTCAACAATATCTAAATAGGATAAATCAAGAGAGAAATCATAATCTTTATCTTTAATATCTATGGGAGAGGTGGAAAACTTAGGATCAGAGGACAGTTTAGGAATAATGGTACGTCTCGCAAGGAGACTCTTAATAGCACTAGCACCATGTGTGTTTCGGCACTCTTCAATAAATTCATCAGTAAACTCAATGTAGCCATCATTAATATCATATCTCTCTCTAGACTCAGGTGAGCTAACAGGTGTAATAGTATCTTCACTAGGAGTTTCAGTATTTCCTAGACTAGCCATAGTAGCATCTAGGAAAGGACCTAATTAACCACTTGCATCAAGCACAGCAGAAGTAACATCATGAGTATCAAAAGCAGTTTCAGATTTAGCAGTAGTAGCAGCGTGTGTAGCAAGAGTATGTGGTGGTGGTGTAACAAGCTTACTTATAACAGACGGTGAATCAAGAGCAACAGAGGTGTTTAGGACTGTACCTCTTCTTGTAGTGGATGGTAAAATAGGAAACTTTCCATCACGAGACTTCCCCATGATGAGAGGAGTAGTAGTGAACAATAATAGATCCAAGTGAACTTACAATTAAAGCTATGATCCCCGGCAACGGCGCCAGAAAATAGTCTTGTTGACCCACAAGTATAGGGGATCACAACAGTCTTCGCGGGTAGTATTACCCAATTTATTGATTCGACACAAGGGGAGCCAAAGAATACTTGCAAGACTTAACAACTAAGTTGTCAATTTAGCTACACCTGAAAATAGTTCTTGCTCACAGAAGTTTATCAGTAGCAACAGTTTGTAGTAGCAACAACAAAGCAACATCAGCAGTAAAACAAGAGCAACAATAATAGTAGTAGCAAACAGTAGGATATGAGCGCAGTATGCATAGGGATGGATGGACGGGAGTTGCATGGACGAGTCTAAACATGTAACTTCAAGATCTAGGGAAATTACAAATAAATAAGAATAAGCATCCAAGTACTAAACAATCATAGGCATGTGCTCCATATATAGTCATACGTGCTCGCAATGAGAACTTGCACAACATCTTTTGTCCTGCCAGCCCGTTGCAGCAGGGCCTCTAGGGAACTACTAGCAATTAAGGTGCTCCTTTTTAATAGAGCACCGGAGCAAAGCATTAACACTCAGTGAACACATATGATCCTCATATCACAGCCATCCCCTCCGGTTGTCCCAATTTCTGTCACTTTGGGGCCTTTGGATCCGGACAATGATATGTGTACACAACTTGCAGATAAGATCACAAACAATACTATCATAATGATTCAATAATAAGTTCAGATCTGAGATCATGGCACTCAGGACCTAGTGACAAGCATTAAGCACAACAAGTTGCAACAAAGTCAAATAGCAATAATAGAGATACTAGACACCAAGCCCTAACAATCTTATTCGATTACATGATAGAACTCATCCAATCCCTACCATCCCCATAGCCTATAGCGGGGGATTACTCACTCATGGATGAAGGAAACATTGATGGTTGATGGAGAGGCATTGGTGATGACGATGGCGATGATCCTCCCCAAATTCCCCGTCCGGGCAGGGTGCCAGAACGGAGTTTCTGGTTCTGAATCGCAACTTCTGGTGGTGGCGGCACAGCGGAACTCTTTCTGGAAAAACGACGAACCCCCCTCGGTTTTTAGGTCAAGAGGCATCTTTAGGCGAAGAGGGAGACCGAGGGGGTGCCTGAGGCGGCCGCACCCCCCTAGGCACAGGCTAGGCCCACCCGCGCGGCAGGGGGTGTGGGCCCCCTAGGGCTCCACTCTGTCTCGTACTCTGGATCCATGGATCTTCTGGTGAAATAGGATTTTTGGCATATTTTCCGGGATTTTTCCTTATAGTTGATTTTTTGCATAAAAACTAGACACCAAGGTAATTCTGCTGAAAACAGCGTCAGTATGTGTTAGTTGTATCCAAATCACACAAGTTTAGAGGAGAAACAATAGCAATAGTGTTCGGGAAAGTAGATACGTTTTGGACGTATCAGGGCCCTGACTCCGTCAGATGGCTTTAAGCCATAGAATCCGTGATAGTTCCATACACGAGAAATCAAGGTTTGAACTTGGAAGACCCTCTGAAAGGTGTAAAAACCTTACAGTCGTATTTGGATCTATAAAGAAATATACATGGATATTTCACATCTATGAAATAGTTGACATGTCAGGAAAGAGTTCACGACAATGTTCAAAGGTTGACTATGACAAGATTTGATCTTTCATAGAGATATTTAGTCTAGACAGATTAATGTATCAAACACTACATATAATTTAGTTATGTGGTAGTTGAATAAACAAAACAAGTTCTTCAAATAGAATTGTTACCTAGGTCGTGTACATGACACGGTCCAAAGGGTTTTGTTAATTCAAATGATGCTAAAAGCGTATGAAAACCTCAATGATTGAAGTAAGCATCGAGGAGTTGGAATCTTCGCCATGATGAAACTGTTAAAATAGTTTAAATTCATCGGAGATGATGAAGATGCTTGCATTTACAAAAACTTAAGTGGGAGCGCTAAAGACATATTTATAATACATTATGTGGAGGACATCTTGTTTATTGGAAGTGATGTATCTTTTATTAACACAAGTTAATAATTTCATCTTGATGAAAGACTTAGGCAAAACCCGAATATTTGGCATTAATATCTATATGGATAGATTGAGACGCCAATATGGTTGTGCCAAATTTACATAGATGAGATATTAAAAGAGTTCAATATGGAAATGACAAGAAAGGTTCTTGGCATACCTAAAGGATTAAATCAAAACTCAAGTGTATAGACACTTGATAAATGAAACAAAGATTCAAGTATTTTTTATACTTGATGATTGAAATCATAACGAGAGTTTATCAATCAAACTATGATATGTACACATCCAGATATGTCCTATACTCTAAATGTTATGAGCATATGCCAGAATGATTCATAAGATGATCATTGGATGATAGTAAAGATATTCTTATGATCTTTTGGAAGAACTAAGAATATATTAATTTTGTAGAGGTGACAATAGATGGTTAGTTGATTGTAAAAGTACTACATTGATACTACTTTTGTCACAAAGTACAAATTAAGTTTATCTCAATATAAATTAAGGGTGGCACAATATAATGGAATGTAAGTTCCATAATGTATTTGGATGAGTTCCAAAGTTAAGACATTGTGACAGATACTACAACAAAAGGCTAAGTATATGACTGCTATTATAATAGTAAAAGAGGGTATTTGTGTCAAGCAGTTTGCTATCAAACTAGGTGTGGTTCACAGTGGGCTAGTACTATGAAGATATATTGTGTGACAATATTATCAACATGTTTGTCGTGGGAATGACCACGGCAGATGCTGCAATCGGCAGCGAGTAGTAGAACATGGGGCAAGGGCGGCCAGCCATCTGCGGTGCGAGATGAGGGCAGAGACACAAGGATTTACCCAGGTTCGGCCCCCCGGAGGGTAAAGACCTACTCCTGCTAGATTGTATTATGGTGAGAGTATAATGGGGCGAGCTCGACGGCTAGGGAGGTTTATATAATCTCACCTCGCTAGGGTTTACAGATCACAACCGAATTAGTTAAGGACTCAGAGGTTCTATGACCTAGTCCGACTGGGCCTAGCTACGCTTCTGGGCCTTCAGCTTCCAGTCGCCTTACTCCACGCCAAGTCTTGATCCAGTCGCCGTCCTGCAGGCCCACTCGCTGACGGCTTGGGCCAGTAGGAAACGTCCTGCTGGGTATACCCCGGTAGGCATATCCCCATCAGTAGTCCCCGAGGCCGTCGTTGATTTGTCGCAGGTGTTTGCTGGCAATCGAAGTAAGCGGGTCCAATGCGGATGACCATCGGAGGACTCCTAAAAAAAGGAAAGGACTAGTCATTTTGGTCGTAATAACGACGACCAATCGTGTTGCAGCTCGGCGAACGGGTCGGCGAACACTCAGTCGCTGTTATAGCGATCGGGTCGGTGAATACTTAGTCGTTGTTATAGCGATCGGGTCGGCGAGTCCTTAGTCGCTGTTATAGCGATCGGGTCGGCGAATCATCGAGTCACCAGGAGCAACGAATCGAGTAGATGAAGTTGGACCGTCAATTGTGGTCAAACTAGCCGTTGGGTAACCCCAATGGTAACTTCGGCGTAATCACCGCGTACTAACAGCTCCCGGAAATGGCGGGTAACAACCGCTATATAACAGGAGTGAGGGCTACCAGGGAAACGCTTCTTCCACTTCCTCCGATCTGGCACATCTCCGTCTCCCCATTCCTCGCAGCGAACCGACCACTCCCAAGAGCCCCGACCTCCGCGAACTCCCATCCAATGGCCCCCTCCACCAAGCCATGGGGCAGATCCAAATGTACTAAAGCGCTGCTGGCATGTTTCGAGGAGGCAGGGATCCTCCGCACTGGTAGATGGCGCATCCCCGCGGCCAGAGAAGTGATCCCGGATCCGCGCGAGGGGGAGTTCATCTGCTTCACCAGCCACCTGGAGCAGGGGCTGGGCTTCCCAACTTCCCTCTTCTTCCGGCGTTTCTGTGCCTACTACGGAATCGAACCATCGAATCTGGGTCCACATAGTATCTAGTAGCTCGCCATCTTCGTGGCATTATGCGAGTGCTATCTGGGCTGCAGGCCCTATTTTCCCCTATGGCAAGACTTGTTCCACGGGAGAATCAGCCGCGAGGAGACAGGCGGCCCATTGCTAGTCGCGGGCGTCCTGACATTCCAGCTGAAGTCGAAGGCCTCGTTCTTCGATCTGATGCTACCCGCCAAGGTGGCGAATGAGTGGAAGAAATTTTGGTTCTACATCACCGAGTCGACTCCGAGCGATGAAGTGGCACTTCCAAGATACTCCACCGACCGGCCCAAGCCGCGCCGGCTCCAGGTCGCCAAAATCCCGCTGGATCAACGGATGGTTGTTGACGAAATGTTGCAAACCATTCGCGGCCTGAAGAAGAAAGACCTCCAGACCATCAACCTCTACAACTGTTGGCTCAGGCGGCGGCTCGGGCCCCTGGCCAATCGTGACCATTATATGTATGAATATACGGGTAAGGACGATCCGACAAAGTCCTGCCTCGATGAGTGGAGACTCAACGACTACACGCAGGCCCTGAAGAAGATTACCCTGGCCGTGTACCTCGACGCAAAGGCCGGGGTCGCCCCTTATACTGCAAGGCGCCCAGCTCCAACGGTAAGCCGTCGTTCCACTAACACTCGCAGTCGTAGCTTGTGCATTCGCGGTCGCGCTAACTTTGTCTAATCTTGTTGCAGTTGTTCCAAGTGGTGGAAGGGTGGCTTCCACCCGCAGATGACGAAAACTCAAGCTCGTCCGTGCAGGACGGAAGCGACTCATCGCCCGCCAAAGATAACGCCGAGAGCGATGGAGGCGACGACGACGACGACGGGGAGGACGAGCCCATGGAGGTTGCTGCCCCCACGGTTTGCAAAACCCGTGGGCAGCACCAGCGCGAGCAAGAGCCTCGAGCCCCACGATGATGACGACGACGAGCTTCCCGAACACACCTCACATCGCGAGGCCACGCCGTCAAAGAAGAAGAAGAAAGCCCCGCTGAAGAAGAAGACGAAGCCAACTAAGCCGATGTCTCTGCCCCGATCTGCGAGCAGCTCTGATGCCACCAACTCGGCTGAGAACGCAAGACGCTGCATCGCGTACCAGCGCCGCCTGTGGACGCAGGTGCCCTTTGGCGTCATTACCTCCGCTATTCGCCCCGGTTGTTAAGTTGGGGGCTACTCCAACCGCAGGGACCTCGCCACCAAGGGATGCTCCCACAGCCATTACCACGGAGGCTCCTGCCGCGGCTTCATCTTCGAAGAAGCCGGCAGTGTCTTGGGAACACGACGTGTTCGAGGTGGGCCTTACTCGGAGATTGGGGCCCGAGCTGGAGAAGCCGGCCAGTATCCGCACCGGTCTACGGTTCCTGCCAGTCGCCAAGTGGGTGCTGCTCTTTCCTTACTCATTTGCTTGTTCTGCGTGTTGATTAGACGGTCTTATTCACGAAACTGTTTTACAGGACTGGTGTTAAGAAGATCGGCCATCTTTCCGTGGCCAAGGTTCCGCCAGTCGCCTCCGAGGTGTCGGTCGACCCCTCACGGAAAAGGAAAGCCGACGAGGTCGCTGCTCCCGCCGAAGGCATCAAGAGGACAAAGGAGGACGAAGTCGTCACGGTCTCTGATGATCAGGAGGTTGCTCCAAGCGATCCCCCGACTGCAGCGGAAGTGGCCGCGAAGACCAAGGGGGGGGTTTGGGTCACAGCCTATGGTGATTGCAAACTCACCCGATGTGGCCGAGCCGACTCCGAGTGGCGCAGCGGCATCTGCAGCGACCTTCCCTCGCTTCATGGCGAAAGCGGCCGCAGCGAGTGCTTCGATGCTAGCGAGCCGGACGCCTGGGGTTGCCGACGAGGAATTCGAACAACATCGCGTCCATACTCCGGTCGTGCTTGCATCGGTGGACGCGCTGGAACTCCACGGCATGCTAGGCGTTGCCATCCAGGTATGTCCAGTCCCCGAGGATCGGGCCACTGAAATTTAGTGGTCGGATTCTTAATGTTTTTATATCATCCAGTCCCCGAGCGCTTGGTCGCTAAATCTCAGCGAGTGAGTGCTTAGGAATTTCATTGTGCAGTCCCCGAGTGCCTAGTCACTGAATTTCAGTGAGTGGGCACTTAGGAATTTCATTGTTGTTGATGCTGCAGTTTGTGCGCAGGTCCTACAGCGTGAATCGGCCGACCGTATTGCTGCGAAGTGTCTCTTGGAGAAGGAGCTCATTGCCGTCCAGGAGACGAACAAGGAGCTGCAAGCGGTTGCAGCGGAGGTGAAGGAGGCCCACCGAGGCCTTGTCCCGGTGGGTGACTTGACGGTGGCTCAGTCCTCTTTGAGCACAGCCGAAAAGCGAGTCGCTGACCTGGAGCGCAAGCTTAAAGAGGCGAGGGCGGAAGCGAGCTCAGCTGAAGGGCGAGCAAAGGCTGCTGTTACTTCTGCCGCTGAAGAGTGGAAAGTTTCTGATGTGCTCGTTGCTGGGCTGCAGAACGACTTCTCTTCTCTTCAAAGCTTCATCACGGACCTCTGCCGACCGCTAATTGGTAAACCTTTCTTCTTCTTCCCTCTACCTGCAATAACTGTATTGTGATGTCGTTGGTTTGCTCACTGCTTGCTTCTGTGCCACAGGTCGGATCACTGATAACATGGAGGAAGCACAGTCGTACGACGCGCGGCAGTGTGTGACCACCCTGGTCGACTCGGCCGCATTGTCCGCGACTTGCCTTCGAGTATATCTTCAGGATATATCGTCCATGGAGGTAATCCCCAGCGACCTTGTCGAGGTATGGTGCTACCTGGAAAAGGCTCTGTCAGTCGTCGAGTTCATGACGTGGTCGGCCTTCTGGCGCGGGGTGGCGATGGCGCTCAGCCTTGGACTTGCCCACTTCCCGGAGGATTTCGACCTCGACGATGTCACGAGCGGCTACCCCTCGTCGACGGGCTCTGTGGAGATTGCCGAGGTGCTGAAGCTGATGGACCGGGCCGTAGTGTACTCCGATCGCTTTTGGGCGATGGGCGACCTCATCCCCTATCAGGAGACGATTGTCGCTCCCAATGATCCTGAACCGAAGCATCGGGACTTCAAGGTCGAGCAACCGCTCCGTGCGGCGATGGCGGGCGAGCTAACGACGTACCCGTCGAACCCGTACGTGCCCTTCATCCGCAGCCGCAGGGACGGTGGCACGTCTGCATCAAAACCTGCGGAGTAGAAGTGTTGTGCCCTTGGGCGTTAGTACAAAGTAACTATTTAACTTTCCTTGTATGTGTAACAACTTTGTGCTGCTATAAAGGAGACTCGTGTTATTTTGTCATTCGTTTTGTGATTTTGATTTTGATTGAGCGAGTCCCCGAGCGCGTCCGCCCTTTTTATGGGGTTTACCTCGTTGTTATATGTTTGTTAACTTTTAATGAATTGAGGTCGACTCGCCATGGCTCGAAGATCCAGTCGCATGGCGACTCCTAGGGGTTCTCTTTAGTTGATCGTTTTCTCGGGAGCGAACGAGGTCAGGTTCCGAGTCCCCGAGCGTGGTACTTGGTGGTTCTAGTCGCAGCTCCAAGGTAGGTTAGGACTAAGCGTGTCGTTGTAAGCGCATATCTCCTTCCTGATCCGGAGGACCAGTCGCATGGCGAGTCCTGGGCGCGCTCTCATACTTGGCGTTTTTCCCTAGTCGCTCGTATTTGGCTGGATGTCAGTCCCCGAGCATGGTACTTGGCCGTATGAGTCGCTGCGCCAAGGATGCGGAGGACTTGGTCGCTGTGAGTAGCGAATGCAGTTGTCTTGGCTCGGTGAGCCAGTCGAGCTAGGCGACTCCAATGGGGCTCCGGGTTGGCGTTTTTCGTGGACGTTACGAGGCCTGGGGTTTCTCAGTGCCCTCGTACCGCACTACTTGGCCGTGCCGGTCGCTTTACCAGAGGTTGACTTCTGCGAATAGCATAACGCTGTTATTACGAGTGCGAGTGGCACAAGACACGGAGAGTAGACACAATTTTCGGTAACCGAACTTTTTTATTTCATAGCGGGTGGAGAGTACATGTATGGAGTTCTAGGAGTAGAACTTTCCTAGGAGGTTTACATTCCATGGCCGCTTGATGTCGAGTTTTTCGTCTCCTCGGACGTTGGTGAGGTAGTAGGCGTCGTTGCCCAGGACTCGCCCGATGGCGAACGGTCCCTCCCAAGGGGGGGGAGAGCTTGTGCATGCCCTTCTTGTCCTAGATTAGGCGTAGTACCAGATCGCCTTCCTGGAACGTGCGAGTCCTTACTCTCTGGCTATGGTAGCGGCGGAGCCCTAGCTGGTAGATGGCGGTGCGGGAGCGAGCTAGGTCGCGTGCCTCATCGAGCTGGTCGACTCCGTCCTGTCGTGTGAGTTCATTTGCAGCCTCCGTATAGTTGACCACCCTTGGTAAATCGTGCTCGAGGTCGGTGGGCATGAATGCCTCGGCACCGTACACCATGAAGAAGGGGGTGAATCCCGTCGACCTGTTGACGGAGGTGCGGATGCCCCAGATCATGGAGGGTAGCTCCTCGACCTAGCATCCGGCGGTGCGCTCAAGTGGGACTTGGAGCCGTGGCTTCAGGCCATGAAGGATGCTCTGATTGGCGCGTTCCGCCTGGCCATTGGACTCCGGGTGGGCGACTGAGGCGAGGTCGAGTCGAATGTGGCGTTCCTCGCAGAATTCGGCCATGGCTCCTTTGGTAAAGTTGGTGCCGTTGTCCGTGATGATGCTGTTTGGGAACCCGTAGCGATAGATGAGCTCGCGTAGGAACTTGGTGGCGGTCTTCCCGTCGCATTTGCGGACTGGCTTGGCCTCCACCAATTTTGTGAATTTGTCGACTGCGACTAGGAGGTGGGTGAAGCCGGAGGGGGCCTTCTTGAAGGGGCCTACCATGTCCATGCCCCATACGGCGAACAGCCAGGTGATGGGGATTGTCTTGAGCGCCGAGCTCGGCACGTGGGTCTGGTATGCGTATTGCTGGCAGCCGATGCACCGCTGGACAATGTTGACAGCGTCAGCGTGTGCGGTGAGCCAGTAGAAGCCGTGTCGCATAGCCTTTGCGACCAGGGAGCGGGCGCCGGCGTGGTGGCCGCAGTCGTCGGAGTGGATGTCTTGGAGGATTTTATGTCCTTCAGCGGGTTGAACGCAGCGTTGAAACACGCCGGTCACGCTGCGCTTGTGGAGATCGTCGTTGATGATGACGAAGGATTTGCAACGGCGCGTTATCATCCGGGCCTCCGTTTCATCCGCGGGCAGGGTGCCCCCTTCCAGGTAGGCGACGTATGGCGCGGTCCAGTCGATTGGCTCGGTGATTAATGCGAGCAGGGCTGCCTCTGGTTGCAGCGGGATTCCGATGTCGATCTCCCTTGGGGGAGAGACAGAAGGTTTGGTGATGGTGTCACGGAAGACGCCGGCGGGTGGTGCGAGTCGAGACGAGCCGATGCGAGAGAGTGCGTTGGCCTCCTCATTCTTCCGTCTGTCGATCCACTCGACAGAGTAGCCTGCGAAGTGTCTGCCCAGCTGGTCCACTGCTTGGCGGTATGCCGCCGTGGTGGGGGAGACGGCGTCGCAGGTGCCGGCGACGAGGTCGGAATCTCCGTAGCAGCACAGGCGATTGACGTTCATCTCTTTGGCGGCTCGCATGCCGTGGAGTAGCGCTTTGTACTCGGCCATGTTATTGGTGCAGGGGGTGAAATCGAGGTGGAGGACGTAGCGGAGCTTGTCGCCCTTTGGAGATGTTAGCACGATCCCCGCTCCTGCACCGTTAGCGTTCTTGGAGCCGTCGAAGTGTAAGCTCCAGTAATGGAGATATGGCAACTTCTCTGGCTGCTGTGCTCTGAAGACCGCGTATACCAACTTCTGGTATTGCGGGTAGCGCTGGCGCGACTCGGTGAGGGCCTCGCTGATGTAGTACACTGGTCGCTGCACTGGGAGCTCCTTTCCTTCCTCTGCCGTTCGACGACCATGACGGTGCTGACAACGCATTTGGAGGCCATGACATAGACCAACATGGGTTCCTTGTCGACAGGGGCGGCGAGTAGCAGTGCTGCGAGTAGCACCTCCTTGAGGGCGTGGAGCGCGTCGTCTGCCTCCTTGTACCACTGGAAGGTTGGGTTCTTGCGCATTAGGCGGTAAAGGGCATCGCCTTTTCGCCTAGCCGGGGGATGAAGCGACTGAGAGCCGCGACTCGCCCGACCAGCTTCTGGACGTCGTGCAGGCACTCGGGTCTGCCGAGTCGAGTGATCGTGTTGATCTTGGCAGGGTTTGCCTCGATCCCGCGCTTGGAGACGACGTATCCCAATAAGTGTCCAGCTGGCACGCCAAAGGTGCACTTTCCTGGGTTTAGCTTTATATTGTACTTCCGTAGGTTGGCGAACGTTTCCACCAGGTCGGCGAGTAGATCACCCTGGCGAGCGGATTTCACAACCACGTCTTCGATGTAGACGTGGATATTGCGGCCAATCTGGCTCGCAAGGCACTCCTGCATGCACCTCTGGTAAGTCGCCTCGGCGTTTTTGAGGTCGAAGGTCATGGTGGTGTAGAAGAAGGCTCCGAATGGTGTGATGAACGCCGTCTTATCTTCGTCCTCGACGGCCATTTTGATCTAGTTGTATCCAGAGTAGGCGTCGAGGAAGCATAGCGCCTCCGAGCCCGCGGTGGAATCGATGATTTGGTCGATCCGCAGGAGGACGAATTGCTCCTTCGGGCAGGCGCTGTTTAAGTTTGTGTAGTCGATACACATTCTCCAGGTCATGTTTTTCTTATCAACCAGGCCTGGGTTTGCCAGCCACTTGGAGTACTTGATTGGCCGGATGTATCCTGCAGCGAGTAGACGCTGCACCTCCTCGGTGATGGCTCGGCAGCGCTCTTCATTGAAGGGCCGCAACGACTGCTTGACAGGTCGCACTTTGGGGTCGGCGTTGAGTTTGTGCTCAGCGAGTTCCCTTGGGACACCAGGCATGTCGGATGGTTTCCATGCAAAGATGTCCTTGTTCTCACGGAGGAACTCGATGAGCGTGCCTTCCTATGCTGGGCTCATGCCCGTCCCGATCATCACCGTCTGGCTGGAGTCGCCTGGGACCAGCTCGACGGTGCGGGTGTGTGTTGTTGCCTCAAAGGCGACGGAGTTGCCTCCCTCCGAGTTGGGCTTCTTGAGTATGGTGGGGTCGTCGCTGTTGACCCCGCTCACGTATTTAGCGAGCTCCTCGGCGTGGTTGGCCTTCACCGTGATGACGGCATCAGCGAGTTCGGCCCCTTTGGCCTTGCATTCCACGGCCATATCGGGGTCGCCATGGACCGTGATGATGCCGCACGGCCCAGGTAACTTCATCACGTTGTACGCGTAGTGGGGTGCCGCCATGAACTTGGCGAACGCCTAGCGACCTAGCACGCAGTGGTAGGGGCTGTCAAAGGGCACCAGCTCGAAGACGACCCGCTCGGTGCGGACGTTTGCTGGTGTGCCGAAGGTGACTGGCAGCGTCACCTTGCCGATCGGATATGCCTTCCGACCGGGGACGATGCCGTGGAAGGTGGTGTAGGTCGTCTCGATCATCGACTGCGGGAGCCGCAGTCGCCTGAACGTGTCCAGGTACAGGATGTTGATGGAGCTTCTGCCGTCCATCAGCGTTTTGGGGAGCCAGTAGTCCCCTACCTTCGGCTTGACCACTAGGGCGACTCGGCCCGGGTACTCGATCCGTGGCGAGTGGTCCTCGCGACTCCAGGTGATTGGTTGCTCGGACCAGTTGAGGAACTGAGGGATGTCTATCTGGGACACCACGTTGACGGCGACGGCGCGGGCGATGACCTTCTTCTCGCGCTTCGTGTTGAAGCCTGTGAAGGTGTGGAGCGAGCCGGCGACGCTGCCGAACTTTCCATCGTTTGGCGGGTTGTTGTCGGGGTCTTCCCGCGCGCGCCGTGCCTTCTCGATCTCCTTGAGAGAGTGGCATTCGGCGATCGTGGCGGGCTTTCCTTCCCTGCTATGAAACACACAGGGTTGGTTGAGAAGGGCCATGGGATCGAACCTCGGCTTGGCCTTGTAGTTGCCGCCGTCGCGGCGCTGTCCTCCGTCGCGGCGAAAGCTCTTGGGCTCGTGTTGCGCATACCCGGCGTTGGCGACGAAGTCGACTCGCTCGTCACCGCGGCACTTGTCGGTGAGGCGAGTGTTTCTATACCGTAGCTCGGGCCGCTCCCGTTGTCGTGGCCGTTCGTGCGGCGATGTCCTCCCGACTCGTTGTCGGTTTCCTGGTTTGGGTCCTCCTCCGCGTACTTCTTTGCGATTTCCAGGAGATCCGGTATGTTGTCGAGTGTGCGGTACACTCGTTTGAGCTTGGCGACCAGGGGCTCGTAGCGGCACGAGGTCTTGAAGCAGTGGATCGTGGTGTCCGGGTGGATTCCAGCCGCGTTGTACCACAGGTCTTGCCACCGTTGGACCCAGCTGCGAGTCGACTCGCGGAGTCCCTGGACACACCGTTCCAGGTCCTCGATGGTGGTGGCGCGGGTGTATGAACCCTCGAAGTGCCTGACGAAGGCATCACGCATCTCCTCCCATGAGTCGATGCTATCCGAGGGGAGGGTGTTAATCCACTGCCTACACGCCCCCTCCGTCATCAGGGGTAGGTAGCGAGCGGCGAGTAGGTCGGTGTGGCCGGCGATCCCCATCGCCATGAGGTAGGTATCTAGCCACACGGAGGGACCGTACGAGGGGTCGTACTTCTCTATTTCCTTCGGTGCTTTGAAGTTCGTCGGGTATCTTTCGCCTCAAATCATCGGTCTGAAGCACTAGGGCCCAACTCGGTTCAGCGATCCCCTTGGTTCGTCGTCGCGGCGGTTGGTGAGGGTGTGCCGTAGATCGTCGGGCTGGCGTGCGCGCCAACTCTGGTTGTTGATGATGTGGGTGCGTGCGTCGACGGGCTGCCCGTTGGCAGCGACGAAGTTGTTCGCTGGCCGCGGGTCATTGGTGGAGAGTGCCGCGTTCGCGTGTCGGAGTTGGAGCTGCAAGGGCTCGGGTGGAGGGAAGTTGAGGGTATTTGCCACCATGGGGCGGCCGCTCGAGGCCACCCTGCTGCCCGATGAGAGCGAGTACATCCGACCCTGTGAGTCGGCGCCCGCATTTTGTTGCTCCACTGCTTTGGCGAGTAGAGCCTTGACGTACTGGATCTGCAGGGCACCTTCGCCGGTTACTTGGATGTTGTCAACCGTGTCTCGGCTTGCGACGACGTTGTCCATTGGGGTGGAGAATAACGGGAGGCCGTTCGCGTCTCGCTCTCGCGAGGAGACCATGATCCTTGGTTGGTCCCTGGGGGGCGCGCGGTTGGGTGGTGGTGGGGCGCCACTGGCCGTCGCCCCTGGTGGGGGTCGAGCGCTTCCTCCTGGCGGCGCGTTCTCGCAGATTGCGCGCTCGCCTACGCGAGCCGAGTCGTTCTCGTCGTCGAAGTTCAGGGTGCGCCCTTGGATGGCGGGGTTTAGGCGCGACCTGATTCGGAGTTGGTGATATCGCGACAGCTCTTGCGTTGTCGCCTGCTCGAGGCGAAATTTTTTGCGCTCGGCTTGCTCCTTGCGGACTGCCTCCGCCAGTTTCAGGCGGAGTTCCTCGACCTCCGTTGCCGTCGCGTTTGGTGGGATCGGCGTGGAGAAGGGGTATTCCGGTGGGTCGGCGCCAGTCACCATGTAGGTCGCGGCGTGGCGACTGGTTCTGTCGTGGAGGTCGGCGGAGTTCTCCGACCCGGAGTCGAAGTCAAAGATCCCAAGGATGGAGGGATCCTCGAAGTCTTCAACGTTGGGGACCTGGGTGATGGAGCCCGCGGGTGACGCGGCGATGATGGATCCGGCGCGCGATGCCGGGGTCACCAAATCGACGTCGTCGTTGAGGACCGCGTTGCCCGCGGCCGTGGTGGTCTCGGCCACGTTGCTGTGGGCCGAGTCGTACTCGGAGGCGAGGCGGTGGATCGTGCGGACCTGGCTCTCAGAGAGCCGGTCGCGTGGCGGCGACTCGCGGATGCGAGCCGAGTCCTACGAAGCGATGACGTCGGTGAGACCGACGAAGAGGCTAATCGTGCCGACCGGCAGGATCACGCTGTGCGTGACGGGCCGCGCCGTCGGGATGTAGCTACTCGGCAAGATCTGGAGCATCTCGCCGATCGTAATCATGCGGGCGGTGGCGATCGACTCGTTGATGGGCAGATTGGATCTCATCGCAGAACACCGGCCTGACCGGCCAGGCCCCACGGTGGGCACCATTGTCATGGGAATGACCACGGCAGATGCTGCAATCGATAGCGAGTAGTAGAACATGGGGCAAGAGCGGCCAGCCATCTGCGGTGCGAGATGAGGGCGGAGACACAAAGATTTACCCAGGTTCGGCCCCCCGAAGGGTAAAGACCTACTTCTGCTAGATTGTATTATGGTGAGAGTACAATGGGGCGAGCTCGACGGCTAGGCGGCGAGTCGCTTGGGTGTATGATGGAATGTATCCTCTATGCGTACCCTAGGGACATTTATATAGGCTCACCTCGCTAGGGTTTACATATCACAACCAAATTAGTTAAGGACTCAGAGGTTCTATGACCTAGTCCGACTGGGCCTAGCTATGCTTCTGGGCCTTCAGCTTCTAGTCGCCTGAGTCCACGCCAAGTCTTGATCCAGTCGCCGTCCTGCAGGCCCACTCCATGACGGCTTGGGCCAGTAGGAAACGTCCTGCTGGGTATACCCCGGTAGGCATATCCCCATCAATGTTTTAACCCCAAGGAACTAAAGGTCTCACCAAAGGACCAAATTTATACGAAGACATCTCGTTAGAGAATGAGTGATGCGTAGAGACGCAAAGACATGCAATTTCACACGGACCTGTAAGTGTCGGATCTGAAGGTCAGTTGACCACTAGCAATAGTGTACATACAACACTGGAAAGCCATAGGTGTTGAATACACAAAGATTTGGAACTAGATTATTGTCTCTAGTGGAGACTGTTGGAGATATGCCCAAGAGGCAATATAAAGTGATTATTATCATATCTTCGTACTTATGATAAATGTTTACATACCATGCTATAATTGTATTAACTTAAAACATTAATACTTATGTGATTTGTAAACATTTAAGAGGCCCTAGTAAAGCCTCTTGTTAAACTAGCTTGTTGGTTAATATATGATCATGGTTTCCTAATCATGAACATTGAGATGTTATTAACAACAAGGTCATGTAATTAGGAGAATGATGTGATGGACATACTCCTATAGATAAGCGTAGCATAAGATCAACTCATTTAAAATAGTTCACTTGCTATAAGCTTTTAGATACATAGTAACCAAAATCCTTCGAACATGAGATCATGTTAATCACCATCACCGGATGGATGCTTTGATTACATCAAACACCACTTCATAATTGGGTGGTTATAAAGGTGGCATTGAGTGTTCGTAAAGTATGTGTTGAGGCACATGGATGAAGAGTGGGATTTGTCCATCCATATGATGGAAAGATATACTCTGGGCCCTCTCGGTGGAATGTCATCCAATTAGCTTGCAAGCATGTGACTGGCTCACAAGGGATCACATATCACAGGAATGAGTAAAGAGTACTTATCGGTAACGAGGTTGAACTAGGTATGCAGAGATACCGATGACCAGGCCTTGGATAACTAAAGTATCAAGAGAAAAGGGAAATTGGTATCATATGTAAATGGTTCATTCGATCACGAAGTAATCATAGAAATATGTGGGAGCCATATTAATTTCCAGATTCCTCTATTGGTTATTGATCGGAGAAGAGTCTCGATCATGTCTGCATAATTCACGAAGCGTAGGGAGACACACTTAAGGATTCGATGTTGTTTAGTAGATATGGAAAGTGAGTAAAGATTAATACTTTAGCTCGGAGTATCGGATGGGATACGGGATATCACAAGGAGATCCAGAATGGTCCAGAGAATAAGATTCATATAAGGAAAGTCCAATTCTGGAGTTCGGGAATGGTTTCGGTGTTTTCACCGGAATTCTAGAAGGGTCTAGAAGGTCCACCGATCTGGAGTGGAAGGGTACATGGATGTGTCATGACAAATTGGAATGGTTGCATCATGTCCTAGGTCACTTGGTTGGACACTTGGAAGAGAGAAATCAAACTCTAGTTTGAAAGACAAAACGCCAGTTTGAAAAAGTCAAACTAGGACAATGATTTCCATGTGGAGGGAGGGAAGGAATCCTACCCAAGGGAGGATTCCTACCTCTCCCTTGAGCCGTCCTAGAAGTGGAGTTGGGGGAGGACTCTCGTCCCCCCAAACCGCCCCTCCCTCTCATAAATAGAGGGAAGGTGGAACCCCCTTGAACCACACCAGAAACCCTAGGTTGGTCGCCGCCCCCCTCTCTAGTTGCGGCCAATCTAGATCTCCTCTAAACCGCTACCGACTAGCTAAACCCTAGTTGATAGCTACATCTAAACATCATCCCTCTAAACCCTAGATTTCCGGGGCTCCCTCTACTCCACCATATATCATCATACCTTTTACACACCATGTTGTTTAGCTTGTTTCAAAGAGTACAAGTATCTCTACATCATCTTGCTTTTAATTTCATATCAAACCATCAATTTTATGTGAGGAAGGTGTAACATCCGAAGATTAGCACCTAGAATTATAGAGGACACATGTTTGTGCATTGCATTCATGCATAAGAAAATCTGGAGAATTTTCGCGCAAAACTAAAGAAGCTATAAAGGGATCGATATCTCTCTTGTTCCGATAGAAACATCAGAGCAAGTGCGATGGATTTCGACATGACCTCTACCGTACTTCTGTATTTAAGGGGAAAGTAATTCAAATTGAATACTCAAACAATATATTTGAATTATAAAAGAATAGGTAGAAGGGAAAATAAATGAATTACAATAATACAGAAATAATTGAATTCTTATTTATAAATAGGATATAAATATTTACGAGTTCTAAGTTACATTAAGAAAGAAGACATTTACTTTATTATTATCATATACATAATCTTACAAGAATAAGAAACAAATACTATCTATAATTATTACCATAAGAATATTCTACAATATTTATTGAATATTAACATGAGTGAAGAATAAAACTTTAACAAAAAGAATACCTTAATACAAAAATATCATTAGTCAATATTACAACATTTTATATTTCACAAAGGAAAGAGAAAATTACAAAAATAATGAAAGGGAGAGTTCTAAACTATATTTCCTAAACTAAACTTTCGTATCTGCTCATTTTCTTTTGTACCTGCAAAACAAATAAATAAAAGATAAAAATAAAGAGAGGGGTTAATGTTAGTAATTTGGCTCTCAGTATGGCAATGAAATGCATTGCTATTCACATCATTGATCATATTTAAATAGGGGCAAGTTTCACCAAAAGAATATATGTTCTTATTCTGGAATATTGCCTTAGACTAGTGCATCATAGGCTGGTACAGGGGCAAGTTTCACCAAGGACATGTAAGTGGCAATGAGAGGATATTCAAACCAGCCGAGCACATCCACAAAGGATCAGCTTCCAGGCTAGGAAATATCTGGCAATGGGACAAAACCCCTGGAACAGGCAAGCAGCTTACACACACAGCTGCATGTGATGTGCTGTTGATTAAGCAAGGGAAGTGACCAGTATAGAAACAGGAACTGCAGCCACTACTGGGAGAGGTGCTGCTCACACATTCATTCTCTCCCAGGACAGCACAAGCTAAATCAACTCAAAACACAAGACCACATCACATATAACTCTAGCTTTGGATCTCAGCTAAACAAACCAACCACACCACTAGCCAGATTCCATCTCATCCTTAGCTCTAGTTGCTCCCTGGAGCCATCCAATAGTCAGGACAAGGAGGAGTAGATCAAGCAAGCAGCCAAAAGGGAGCTAGGAGATGAAGGTTACAAGAACAAGTTACAGCAGGTGATCTGAAGCAACACCAAAACTCCCACAAGATCATCAGCAGCCCATTGCAAGCTTATCTGTCTACTCACCAACAGCAGGTAAGAATTACCAGAATAAACCACTAAATCATGCAGCATTTGTTCATATATCTTGTACATAGATCTGGGAACACAAGGGAAATAATATATATATCTATCAACTCCATCTACCCTTCAACTAGATTCTCATCTAGGAGGATTCATCACTAAGTCCAAAAAGAAGGCAACCATAAAAATTTGTTCTTCTAAATCAATTAATTTGCCTCAGCCTTTGCATCCTTGGCAGGGACAAATAGCAGCAAATCAAACTGTCTGAATCTACTGTTGTGCACACTCCACATGGGAGGCACCACAGCAACAGATTCAATAATAGTAGAAGCCACTAAACTATTTAACTCTAAACATCAAGTATCAAATTTGTTCTTATTGAAAAGAAAGATTCAGAATTTTGCATCACTAGCTATAAGCCTATCTCCATACTATACCACTCAGGTTACATCATAGTAGTATTTTCCAACAGCAGTTTATGCTAATTAAGATTCACTACTATGCACACTCTTGAATGAGGCACCACAATAGTTAATTTTAGTTAGCAAAAGCCACTATTCTAAGGGCCACTGATCATAAATAGGACTGCTTGATGGATAGTAAGTGACAAGGAAACATATACAAGTTTACAAATCATTTTCCTAGCTTAAATTGCTAGGAATCATTCCCAATATACTTTCTCATATAGACAGTATAGATTAAGCAATCAATTTCCCTTGCAGATAATCACCAAAGATTTCTTATCATTTACCTAGTCAACCAACATTAAAGTTTTAGATCATTTTCCTAGCTATATGGCTAGGAATCATTTGGGTGTAACAACTCTCTCATATTGACAGTCATAGAATTCAGTTGAACATTATGAATCCACAACTTATAAAATATTATATGAGTACCACCACAAGATTAGATTTGGCAGTGCCAAAGCATACTTACACATATTTTAAATCAACCCCAAGAGCATCACATAGTTCTGTAATAAATCCAGGAAGTTTATTTATATCATTTCCCTGAATATTTACTTTCAGGAATCATTTTTAACACTAGCTGTCAACATGGATAGCTAATACAGATTCCAGATCATCATTGAACCAAAGGTTCAATAACTCAAAGCCTAGTATGTTATCATTTTAACCAGCTACCAATTTAACCACTTGTTCTCTGATCAAACTACCAGCCAAAGATACCTGTACAAGTGACAAATACCCAAGTACTGGTAGTGTGAAATAAGATACCTATGTCACACTTTTTGACGTGAGAATAACAGTAATCATAAACCTCTTTTCTAACAATAAATTTGACAAGCTATCCAATATATTTCATCAACCCAATTTCCTCCACTTAGCAATTCAAAAGGGAATCAGATCCTCATCATACAAACACTAGGACAGCGCATTCGTGCTACTTAGAATAATTATGTCATCACAGAGAGGAATTTGGAGAGGATTCTAGTGGTAAAAGAAAGGGGGAAAACCCCCCCACTTACCTGTAGTCCTCGCTAGAGTGTGAAGAGGAAGAAGTGGCCGGCGTCGAGGATGAACACGGCGGCACGGGGAGCACCCAGAGGACGCTGCAACCCGCGCCAAGCCGTGTTCATAGAGATCACAGTGAGGAAGACGACACCATCTCCTCACCAAGGCACCAGGGCGATGCCACAGGAGCGTCGGAGCACCACATCCTCGGCCATAGCACAAACCCTAGCCAGCAGAGAGAGAAGTGCGGCTAGGAGGGAGCTTGAGCATCAAATCAAGATGGGGCCATTGAGGCAGCGTCATCCACAACGTCATCTCACACCACGATGGCGGCCGTGGTGGCCGGAGCCGGCCAGGATCAAGGAACGGCGGCGGCGGCACCAGGGGTTCGCCTAGATAGAGAGAGAGAGAGGGATTCGAGCGAGGAGGAGGACGCACGAGACCGAGTGGTTCGGTTTGACCGGCTTGGTCCACCGATCGGGTTGGTCTAGCCCAACCATGGGTCAGACTGCCTAGTGGGACCAAGGTAAAATGATATCAAGAAAATTAATAAAAAGAAAAAGGAGATAATAATTACCAAGTTAGCCTCAATATAATATTAGTTGTAGAAAAATAAATAAAAATCCTAAAAATACATATGTATATCAAACTGTTCACAAAAATAATATTTACCTAATAAAAATATAACTTTATTTGTTTAAAATAAAAATAAAGCAAAACAATTATTAACACCATTAAATTTTAAATGAAATTTTATAAATAAAACAAAAACCCTAAAAATAAATAAAAAATCATTTTTTGTGTATCAAAATAACTCTACTATTTTATAAAAATACTAACTTAGAGTTTTACAAATAAAACATAAAACAAATATTTAAAGACACTTAATTCTTTGATGAATTTTATAAAAATAAATATAATACTTAAAAATAAATAAAATTCATTTCTAAGGTCTTGAATAAATATATTACACTAGAAAATATTAAATATATTATTAGGAAAGTCTTTAATATTTTAAATAATAAATCCTTACCTAATACCTATTTTGTGAATTCTTTAAAAACAATTCTTAAGTAAGAAATAATCACAATTCTTAGATAACCTTGAGCAATTAGTGTCTTAGTACTAATTCCAAACCCATAACTTCAATTCATAATAAAACTTAAGTATAACTTTTAACTTTAAAATATTCTTTTAAAAATCTTATTAAGAATCCTTTTAAATAAACATTGGGTATCACCCATTTATATAATATGGTGAATAATCATTATATCTTAATCATTATTAACATAACTTTAAATTCTAACAAATTACTAAGATAATTTAATTATGCTCCCATTAAATAAATACAAAGTATTTTCTTAATAAGCAAAACAAATTTAATCTAAATCATTCACTTAAATATAAAGTGAATAATTCCACACCTTAGTTATACCTATCATAAATCTAAAACTGGGGAATAATTAAAATATATTACATCTTAAGTTACTTAACCTTTTAAAGTTAACTTTAGTCTCAAAAGCTTATAAACATGATGTCTAATAAACTACTTATGTTTTTATAGTTAACTTTGGTCTATTTCAATTAAGACATAATGCATCTCAAGTACAAACTATTCAAGCAAGCATAAACAACATCAATCACATTCTATCAATCATATTCTAAAACCTATCGGGGTTGTTTAAACCTTAGGAAGGAAATCTTTTCTTCAAATGTTATTCTTTTTGCCACTTCAAACAATAATCTCATAATAAGTTCTTCAACTCTCAACAAATCAATCCCAAGGACTTATATCATAGTCACCACAGGACAATTCACCATAATCACATCATCTTATACTTTACTTACATATTTTGGATTGTTAACACTTAGGTTCCTTATAAAGGTCAATACTTGTAAAATAAAATTTGAAGATAAACCAAATCTGAAAAGAATCACTTGAATTCACTTCACTCAAAGTATTCGGGAATTCAATTCGGGAGCTTTACAAAAATGCATAGCATTACTTATGCATAACTACATATTACTTCTTTAAACATTAGTCCTTACCGGACCAATGATGCAGATTTCAGATATTGGATCTTATGTCATCTCGAAGACCGTGAGTGCATAATCTTGCAATCACAAAAGGCAAGTTCACACTTTCTCATGTCCTTTGTTTATTTTCTGTAAAGTATTTTTTACAAATCCAGTGTTGTCATCACCTGCATTTGAAAAAGGTCCGAAAACACTATTTTCATAATAATATGATTATAGGTTTATTACCATGAGGTAATAACCTACTATGAAAGTTCCGGTGGTAAAGGAACGTATTACCTAGGACTTAACAACCAATGTCTCCAGTGATTCTTGTGCCGTATATCACGCGTTAACCATGAGATTTAGAATGGGACGGAGAAGTTAGCTATATCTTCTTCCTCTCGCATGTAGCCGGATGTGCAGGTCGTGGCTGTTATCACTCATAGCGTGCATATTAATTGGTAATTCGTAGAGGATATGCAGCATATGGGTGCGAACCCTCAACGTCCCACGATAGTTCTGGCATCTAACAGTTTGTACAAACCATTGTCGTAATTCAATATGTGGGCATGGTGTACACCAAGGAGACATGCGAGGTCGCGAAGGGGGCAGTGATTGGCTTGGATCATCTTCTGGGCCCCACACCATAGGAAGTGTGGACGGGAAAGATCGCCCGGTTGTGCAACAAGGATTTGATCTCTCATGGGTAAAGTAATGCACCTCTGCATAGTGTAAGAACTGTAACTTGTTACTCCCTATTCCGGGAAGGAGCTGTGAACGCGGCGGGAAAGGAACCCCATGAAGGTTCTGATAAACCCGTGAAGGCTGACGGACATAGCTTTTTAGAATAAAAGCAACCTTTAAAGAAATGTTTATGAAAACTTGCATTGTCTACGACCTATGGTGTGTGGCTGTAGTTATAGTGCATCAAACACTCATTTTCTAGTGAACTTGCTGAGTACCCTCTTACTCAAAGTATCTTATTAACCCTTGCTAGGTTCTAAAGCCAGTACAGACGATGACTACATCCAATCATGCTCCAGGAATCATCATCAAAAGCTAAAGCTCTTCAATGAAGTCAAGAAAGTCAACATATACAGCAACTCAAGTGAAGACGAAGTCGCTGATAGATAAGAATAGAATCTCTAGCCCTAGAACCCATTTCTGTAGTGTATTGCAATAGCAGCAATGCCAGACCATTAGTTGAGATATTAATCTTAATAGTATTATAGTTTTGGAATTGTTTATTTCTGATTCTTCTTTGTAAGAAGTTTCTTTCTCTCTCTTTAACCTAGAGTGTTCTCTAGATCTTGTGTAAAGAGTTGAGTTGTAACCTATAGTCATGTCTTGGACCTGCTGTGTTTCTGTTGTACCACTCTGAGGGATGTAATACTATTGAACGGTGTTTCATTGGTGTTATGTCTACGACTATAGTGTACTACATCATGCAGTGGTATGCTGGGTCACCGCAGTTGGTATCAGAGCATATGCTTTGACCTTAGGATTGAAACCCTTTTAGGAAGATATGTAGGTTGGATAGTGACTATAGAAGCCATCTCATCTAAACCAAATATTCTTATGACTTGTGATGAGTATCCACTTGAGGATAACCTTGTCATACCTAAGTCATATGCTTAAGTCATTCTTTCTTTGGAGTAATTATTTTATCTTTCTCAAGTATAGTGCTCTTTAGTGTCTTCCAAAGGAAACATAAACCACCAAGTTACCGTAGAAAAGTGTAAGACATCATATGGAAGTAGTCTTGATGGTGTAGCCTAATCCTAGAATTTAAGTAGGGATAGTAAAATTTTAGTGTCAGTTGATAACCAAAGACAACATAATGAAGACCATTAGAGTATGTATAGTTATATTGGCTAGTAAATCATGTAGTATTCATTTAAGAATTCTACATGAAGGAGTGAAATTATGTCAAAGATCAATGATCATACTGTGAGAAGTAAAGTCATCATGGTGATATTAGCTTTTATATCATGATAAAGTGGGAAAGCATAATAAGATCATGGTGAGATTAGCTCCGAGACCATGATGTAAGTGTAAATATGACAAAAACTTAGTAAATTATATTGGAGTAGAAGTATGAAAATACCATGGTAGAATTATGATAGAAGTCATATGTGCTAAATATTTCTAATAATCTTTGGTTTAAGTTAACAAATAGAATCTGATTAGTCATTTGGAGAGATCATGTGAGGTTAGTTGGCTAATAAAGAAAGGTTGAACCTAGTTGATCATTACAAAGGTGAAACCAAAGGTTAGTCAAAAACAAATTGAGACCACTTTGCTTAATATTATCCTGTTGCACTTGAGCAATTTGGGTAAATATTGAGATAAAGAATAGTTGACTTTATGTGTTAAGTATCACAATGTAAACCAATATGAGGAGGTGTCATATACTACACAACTAAGCCTGAATTCTAGAGATATTATAATCAACTACTATATTATGGGCTTAGAATATTATGTGTTATATGTACCACATTTGGATTTATTTGTTTTTTTTCTTGGATCTTCTTGATTGACTAGATCTGTACATGAAGTTTGACTTGGTGTGCAAATGCATGTTGCAACATCCAGTCACTACTTGATGTTATAGACCCAGATAGAGTAAGGGAATTCGTGTAAGGGAGTGACGAATTTCAAAGACCAAAATGAAGACTTACATGAAGAATGAAGCCAAGTGTAAGGATTATCAGCTCAATTTGGAGGATGGATCAAGATTAGATCATTATTAGTAA
The DNA here is from genome assembly GCA_023614405.1 of Avena insularis. Lineage (NCBI taxonomy): Eukaryota > Viridiplantae > Streptophyta > Magnoliopsida > Poales > Poaceae > Avena > Avena insularis. The sequence continues at coordinate 157,510,528 of CM042695.1, read as the reverse complement.
GCAACAAGAAGTGATGAACCTAAAGTTCAATCAAAGTAAGTAATTTTGCTAAGAAGTCAATGGAGTTATTAAGCAAGTTCATGGAAGTATCATGAATAAATACAAAGAAGTAGCTTTGAAACTAGAATGGTATTCAAGCTCTGACAATTCAGAGAGAATGTCAGAGGTACATCAGAAACCATAGGATAATACATATACCCTAGGATGGTTCGCAGCTGGTAAATATTTGCAGCTGATATTTGATCCACAGTTGGTATCTTGTCCGCAGCCGGTATTGGTTAACATAGTTAACCAGATCTTCTTAGAAGTTGCATAAAGAGCATAAAATTTGGCCTAAGTTAAGTAAGACACAAAGGAGTATAAAAATTGAAAGCGACCATCTTTTGAGACTCTAATCATCAAAATTAGGGTTAACAAAAACTTGGATCATAAAACTCTAATCATCAAAATTAGGGTTAACAAGAACTTTTCCAATTAAAAATATAAAGGCATTCATATGTGTGTGTATTCAAAATTTGGATTCTTTTGAATTTCCATGCTTGGGTGTTTATTTGCTTGTAAAATGATTCTTAGGTGAAATAAACATCATCTAAACAATCCCCAAACTTTTCCCAAAGACAAACAAGTCAAAACAAATAAATTAAGTGAATGGTCACTTTGGCCAAATTAACTCCCATGCCTAATTTGGCTACCCCTAACTTTCAGAACTTAACAGAAACATGTATGGAACTTTGCACCCCTTGATATTACTCATAATAAGGTACCAAGGCCCACTTTGTGATCATCCAAAAACATTTAAATGCTTAGTTTAAATGACAGTTTAAAATTGAATCTATTTCATATGGGAAGATCCCACTTTTTCAAAAACCTTTCAAACAAGCTCAATTTTCAAAACCCAAGCATCCACAAAACCATAAACACATGCCTAGCACACCCACCAAAAATCTTTTCAAAATTCAAAACTCAAGTTCATGTGGCCATTTCATCAAACGGGTTGCAGATCCAAATCAACAAAATCAAAAACACTATGTTGAGCAGTGTTTTGTGCCAACCTTGTTCCCTCTCTAGATGCAACTAGCCTTAATAGATCATCTAGCACCCTTGACTAACCTCTAGCACCACTATGACCTTGCCATTGTCATCAATGGTGAGCAGGCCGAGCCTCACCATGTCACCCCAGTGTGGACAGCAAGATAGGAGAAGAACTAGTCGTGCCAACCTTTTCTGGGAGGTAGCCCATGCCTCACCGCCCCCTCTCGACCAGCCCAAGCTCAAGAACAGCGACCAGGACCGCCAGGAACGCCGCGCCCGCGCCGCTGTCGACCATGCCGACACGCACCGCAGAGCACGCGCCGTTCCCACGCAACCCGACCACCTCGAGCCCTCGCCGCCCGCCAGCATGCACCCCACCGTCCCAGGAGACCACCAGATATGTTCGTTTCACCGCCCGTACCCCGTAGCCACCGCTCGCCGCGGAGTTCGCCGCCTCTGCCTCATAGAGCATCGCACATTCCCGACCAATTGCCACCGCCCCTACACGCGCATTTAAGCTCTAGAGCATCGCCAGGAGACCGCCCGTCGATCGCCAACCTCGGTTATGCCTCTAGCTGCCCGTAGCCGTGTCGCCACCGTTGCATGCCCATTCCTCTCGGTCTCGCCGAAGAGCCTATAAAAGGAGACAACCCCCGCTCGATTTCTTCACACCATCTCACTCCCCTCACCTCACTGATCCTTCCACCCCTTAGCTGGAGCACGAGGAGCAGCAGCTCGCTGGAATTGCGCCGGAGCAGGCTGCCTCTGGAGAAGAAGGGAGCCGTTGATTTCGACCACCCCCGGAGCTGCTGCGACCATCCGTGAGTTTCCCATCTTCGACTTCGTCGTTGGCCCGCCTCGTCGTCGTCACTGGAGCCCCGGTATGCCCCCTATGCACTCCCACCGAGCCGCTAGGGTTCGAGCTCGCCGGTGACCTGTTCATCGTCGACGATGACGCTCAGCCGTTGATCTTACTTCTAATCCAACGCACCACATCGCCCCGTACCGCTTCGCGTGTTATGAGCCACTGACGCGTGGAACCCCCTGTCAGCTGAGCCTCGCGCTACGGAGTGACACTGGGCCGGCCCATTAACCCTTCCCGCGCAACCCAACCGTTTGAATTTAGATTTTTCTATTTATTTCAAACTCAGTTCTATACCTAGTTTCAAAAATCAACCCAGCTCGATTCAGTGAACCAAATTACATGAAACCAATTTTGTTAGAAAGGTACTGAAATGCTTAATCCAAGCCCGTTGGATTCAAATCATTTGTATCTATAGATCAACCTTGATAAAAATAACAAGTCAGAAGCTTTTCTGCATTCAAACATTTTTCAAATTTTAACCATAATAGCTTTTGAGTTGATTCCAACTCTCAAAATTACCTTTCATAATATATAAAAACATATGGTTTACTTACAGAGATAATGTCCAAGTAATAAAAGAATGCCACGTATGCATTTCTAGCCACTTTATTTATTTAAAATAAAAGGTTAAACCTTATTAAATTGTGACACCACTTTAAATCACATTCCCATGGACTGAAATATGTGGTGATGACATGTGTCAACATGATCCCATGTTTGGTTTGGAGAATATTAAATCTTAAGTAGTTTTTCAATGAGTAGAAATTACTTTTCTAAAAATAAATAAACAATGCAAATACTTTATTCTTGTAAGGTTAGTGATGATGCTAGATCATCTATAGAACACCTTTGTGTGATGCTTGAAAATAGTTAAGTATTGTTTGGTGATTGTCTACCTCGAATTTATTCATAGACGCTAGTACCGACCAAGGATACGAGGAGGGAGGAGGATACTACGAAGAAGAAGCCGAGGAGAACTTCAACCACTGCTCTGCACAAGGCAAGCCTAATACTACTAGTTGATTGAGCAAGCTAACACTTGCAAGATACCTTACTTATGCAAGCTAATACCTGCTTGTTACCATGCCAACTATATGCCTTAAGCATATGTGATCACACCCACGTGATAACCCAATCCTAGTTTTACTTGCAAGCTTCCTACTTTATTTCTTTATCAAAGCTATTTCTTAGAGTTTACCTAAGTGACTTGTAAATTCTAGTAGGATAATTGAAGGTTGCATAAAGAGCATTAAATTTGGCCTTAGATAGATAATCTTGATGTCATCCCAAGGCATGAGATTGAACCTAGTTAAACTCCACTTGTTTACCACCCTTCATTACTGCTTACCACCCTTGTAGATGCTAGTGCTAAGCATAAAACTTGATCAACTCTAGATGGGAATACTTGGTGGAAAATGGTTATGAAAACCTTAGAATGATGAGTCATTCTACTGAGATGTTTTGACATGTGTTTCCAAACACCAGATGATTTTGGTGATGAAAATGTTGAGGCATGAGCCTTAGCCCTTTATAAAACTGATAGTTGTCTGGATGTGATACCATTCCAATTTTACCGTACAACCACAATACCCGAAATTTGGGTAGGGCTTAACTGGAAACTTATATATCTTAGTATGGGTTCCCTCATGGCCAAGGTCTGAGCTGAGGCTACCTTGTGAAGATTGTCCACCTGTGCAGTACCCAAGATGATAGTTGGTCATGGTTGGGAGGCCAAACTCACGGGAGAGGTGCCTATACTAGGGCGTGTAATCGAAAGGTTAGGATTGATTATCCGCATACTGAGTATGGTGAATTCAGGATTTGTTCCTGACGGATGTATCGAATATTGTGGTGAAAGTGTACAATCTCTACAGAGTGTCAAACTATTCGAATAGCCGCGTCCGCGGTTATGGACAGTTGGAGTGGCCATATTGTTCCCCCGTCAGATGTTTTCAAAAGGACTTGTGAAATGAATTGAGATTTTGACTTGACCACAACAGAGTTGTGACATGAAATTCAAGTTCTCACTTAGGCAATATAAGATTCAACTAGCTTCCTTGTTTCTGAACTTAGTAGAGGTAAATCTGGCTTTTCTCAAAACAACCCTAGAGCTTAGTGTCCTACTACAAAAAAAACCTTAGCTTGTTAGCATTAGTTTGCGAGTACTTAAAGAGTACTCATGGCTTTGTCCCTGGCTATTCCCGTGGCCAGACTATGAGGAGGAGTACTAGGATGATGGACCGCAGGAAGGTTACGACAACTAGGATCATCTCCTATTGTCAGCATTGCCTGTGACCCTGAAGATAGAGCTTCGCCTACGCTACCTTTATTATTACGTATTTCCGCTGCTTGAATTGTATTAAGAACTGGATCATGAGATACTTATTTGTGTAAGACCTTATGTATGGTTTGTAATGGATGATGTACTGTGATATCCAAATCTTTTATGTCTCGCAAAAATGGTAATCCTGGGATTGCGATGTATGGCATAACAGGCATCTGGGATTAAAAATCCGGGTGTTGACAAGTTGTCATCAGAGCCATCCTGACCATAGGAGACCCTAGTTAGACTGGACGTTTCAATCAAAAACTTAGTTTCAAAACCAAAGGAAGCAAATATTTACAAAAACTTATTCCCATTCTTATCACTTTGATTCTTTCATGAAAATTCATGTTCCTCAAAAAACTCTTGCAAAATACATAAAATTTGACACACTTGATCACTCTACTAACTTACTCATACTATATTCTTATAGATGGACGTGAAGTATAGAAAGTTTTAGCAGTTGGGGAATGGAGGAGACCTCATCTTTGAGCGGGATTTGGACCAGCTTTCGGAACTTCTGGAGCGTCCGCACCCCGAGTTCTTTGGAGCTCATCTCAATGATTAGGAATGAGAAGATCGGCAATGGCTAGTTGTTGCAAGTCTCCGAGGAAAGATTGAACCTCCCACTGCCGAGGGAATTTAGTTCACCTTAAGAGAGAACAACTGGCTCGATGGACTTGCCAGAGCCATGCAGGAAGCTCTTACCCATTTGTGTGGGCAGAGTATCAACCAGATCAAGGGTACCCGCTTTGAGGTTTGTCCAAGGCGTGATGCTATGGGACAGCCACTGGAAACCTCATACCACCACGAGTTGAAGACTCAGTTGGACCACCTCAGCTTCATGATGTACTGTCGTCAGCAGGAATTGGACAATTGTCGTGACTACTCCAACCACAAGTCCGCCATCATCAGGACGAAGGATCAGACCATCGCCATGCTAGCGAAGGATTGCAAGTCTCGCCGCCGTCAGCTTGACAAGAAGGAGCGCATCATTGCCTGTCTTCGCCACCGTATCTCGGATTTGGAGGAGACCATCCACGAGAGAGACATGCAGTTAGAGGAAAGGGAGAATGCCGGAGAAGATCTTCGTGGAGACCCCTACTCTTATCTTAGCGATGATGATGATTTTCTGGAGGATCAAGCCATGGACTTCTTCACCGATGAGGAGGGTTTCGCCTTCATCGATGACGATGAGGATGATGAGGATGACGACTAGACCAACTCTGAAGAATCGTAGCACTTGAGCACTAGCGTAGTGAGTTGTATTCGGTCCCACTGTATCGTAGTTTCCAGAATGGTTCTTGAAACCATCTGTTTTTCTTGTTTTGTGGTGTGTGTTTGTATTGTGTGCTATGAATGAATGAAAAGCAAGTTGCTAGAAAAATTGAGTCAAACTTTAAAAACTTTGCAAAGACCCTGAACCTTAGAAATTTCCCTCCTTTCTCATGATCTACCTCAATCTTCAGATGCCACACGGAGGAAGTGGTTCATCCCCGGACCCGATGTTGCAGATCCTGCAAATGTTGGTTTCTGACCGCGAATCTGAAAGAGCAGAACGTCAAGCCAACCTAGCCACCCTTCAGCAGATAGCTCAGCTGGCCCACAACAATCAAGGCCAGGGAAATCAGGATAACCATGGATCTAAACTCAAGAATTTCCAGAACACCAACCCACCTGTTTTCACTAAGTCGGAAGAGCCCCTCATCGCCGATGATTGGCTGCAGACCATGGAAAACAACCTGGATGTCGTCGGAGTGGAAGCTAATGAGAAATTTCTGTTCGCCACCCACTATCTAGCCGGAGATGCAAGATCATGGTGGAACAGTGTTCGTGCAATGACCGGAGGACAGATGATGACCTGGGAGGAATTCAAGGTCAAGTTCAGCAGAACCCATGTGCCACCGGGTTTGATCAAGACAATGAGAGATGAATTCAGAGAACTGAAGCAAGGAAGGATGACCGTAGTGGAATACCGTGACAAATTCTTGTCATTAGCTAGGTATGCCCCGGATGAGATCGACACTGAAGCCAAGAAGAAAGAAAGATTACTGAATGGTTTGCATGATGAGATGCAGACGGTGTTGGTCAATATCCCCTTTGCTGATATTGAAGCCCTTGTCGACTCTGCCATCCAAATGGAAGGAAAGATCAACCAAGCCAATGAGAACCGCAAGCGTCGCATGATGCATCAGCCAGGAACCCATCATACCCCAAAGTATCGCCCTAACCCATCTCCAGGATTTGCCCCGAGAACCAATAGACCCCCGATGAACCGTCCGACCTATCCCAACCGTGGAAACCCAAGGCCCGGAGGAAATCACAACAACTCTGGCAACTCTAATAATTTCAACCGTGCACCACCCAAGTTCAACAACAACAATGCTGCCACCAACACCAACACTGCCCCGAGGACTGGAAGCAATGTTGTGCCTGTTGCAGCAAAGGACAAGTCGCAAGTGACTTGTTATGACTGTGGAAATAAGGGTCACTACTCCAGTGAGTGCCCCAAGAAGAATGTCGCAGCCCCCAATGCAAATGCCCCAGCTCAGCAGCGGCGTCATGTTCAGCCTGGAAGAAGGTTTGCCCCAGGGAACTCGCTCAACCGCAACGGCCGTCTTTTTCTCATGCATGCTGAAGAAACCCAGGAAGCACCAGACATCGTGCTGGGTATGTTTTCTGTTAATTCAGTACTTGCTAGAGTGTTGTTTGATTCTGGTGCATCGCACTCATTTGTTACCGAAGAATTTGCATGCACTAGTAAGATTCAACCCTCCAAACTGAAGCATGTTATGATTGTTCAAATCCCCGGTTCAACCACCAAAGCTAGGCAAATTTGCAACGCCGTCCCTATCTGAATCCATGGCATAGATTTTTATGCTAATCTGGTAGTACTCGGAAGGTTTGGAAGTAGTACTAGGAATGGATTGGATGTCCAAACATAAAGGATTGATTGACTGTGCCAAGAAAGCCATAACCATGACCAGTACAGCCGGAATATCAGTCGAGCATATATCTAAAACCTTACCTCGTCAATTCAAGTGCAACAAGAGTTTAGCCCAACCTACCATTGACCAAGTCCGGATAGTCTGTGAATACCCCGATGTATTTCGAGATGTTTTGCCCGGTATGCCCCCAGATCAGGATATCGAGTTTATCATTGAACTAATCCCCGGAATAGGACCCATAGCCCAGAGACCATATAGCATGAACCCGTCTGAGCTAGCAGAACTGAAGAAGCAATTGGATGCCATGTTGGAAATTGGATTGATTCAACCAAGTGTGTCACCCTCGAGATCACTTGTTTTGTTCGTGGACAAGAAGGATGGAGGTAACCGTTTGTGTACGGATTATCAAAAGTTGAATGATGTCACTATCAAGAACAAATACCCACTGCCCGAGATAGAAGATTTGTTTGATGAGTTGACCGGTGCCAAAGTGTTTTCTAAGATTGATCTTAGAACTGGCTATCATCAACTCAAGATTCGCGCAGAGGGTATTCCAAAGACTATCTTTACCACCCGATATGGATTATACGAGTATACTGTCATGTCTTTTGGATTAACCAATGCCCCCTCTTATTTCATGAATCTCATGAATACGATTTTAATGGACTTCCTGGATAAGTTTGTCGTTGTTTTCATCGATGACATACTGATTTATTCCAAATCAGAAGAAGAACATGAGATACACCTAAGGACCATTCTTGGAACCCTTAGAGAGCATTAGTTGTATGCCAAGTTTAGCAAGTGTGAATTCTGGTTACAGGAGGTAGGATTCCTCGGCCACATTGTATCAGCCGGAGGAATTGCCGTTGACCCTGCAAAGTTGAAAGATGTCGAGGATTGGCAAGCCCCAACCACTCAAACCCAAGTTCGTACATTTCTCGGATTGGCGGGATACTACCGCAAATTCGTAGAAGGATTCTCGAGTATCGCCAGACCCATGACCCAATTGCTGAAGAAGGACAAGTAGTTTGAATGGACGGACAAATGTGAAGCGAGTTTTCAAGAACTCAAGAGAAGATTGATTTCAACCCCAATCTTAATCATGCCGGACATCACGAAGCCCTTTGACGTGTATTGTGATGCATCCAAGATCGGTCTCAGATGTGTGCTAATGCAAGAAGGCAAAGTTATATCTTATCTATACCGACAACTGAAACAACATGAGCAAAATTAATCAACCCATGACCTCGAACTCGCAGCCGTAGTCCTAGCCCTGAAGACATGGAGGCATTACCTGATGGGAAACCGTTGTGAGATTTATTCGGATCATAAGATCCTGAAGTATATATTCACTCAGAAGGAGCTGAATATGAGACAGAGAAGATGGATTGAGTTAATCAAGGATTATGATCTGTACATTCACTATCACCCCGGTAAAGCCAACGTGGTAGCAGATGCCCTTAGCAGATTGCCGTGCCGCTTGAACTCCATGATTTTGAAGGAGCAACCAAGTCTGCACAAAGAGATGGAAGGTTTCCGAATGGAATTAGTTAGTGAAGGATTTTTGGCTAGCATAGAACTTCAACCCACCTTGATCATCTAGATCAAGGAGGCGCAGAAAGGACATGCTAGTATCGATGGAATCAAGCGTCGTATCGGTACAGGAAAAGTACCCGGATTCACCGAAGACGAAGAAGGAGTTCTATGGTACAAAGGACGCCTTTGTGTACCAGTAGATTCTGAGTTGAAAGAAGTGATACTGAAGGAAGCTCATGATACTCTTTATTCTATCCACCCCGGAGGAACGAAGATGTATCAAGATTTGAAAGAGCGATTTTGGTGGCATAAGATGAAGAGAGAAATCGGAAGCTATATTGCCAAGTGTGATATATGTCAGAGAGTCAAGGTGGGACATCAAAGACCCGCTGGATTGTTGCAACCATTGCAAATTCCGAAATGGAAATGGGATTCCGTTGGAATGGACTTTATCACCGGATTGCCTACTTCTAGTAGGGGAAATGACTCTATCTAGGTCATAGTGGACCGATTGTCCAAAGTCGCCCATTTCTTACCCGTCAAGACCACATATCAGAGTTCGAAGCTAGTGGAGTTATACATCGCTAGAATCGTCAGTTCGCATGGAGTCCCCAAGAACATCGTATCGGATCGAGGAACTCACTTTACCTCGAGATTCTGGAAGAAAGTCCAAGAAGGTTTAGGAACCCGCCTAGATTTCAGCACAGCTTATCACCCTCAGACCGACGGACAAACGGAGCGATTAAATCAAATACTCGAAGGCATGTTGAGAGAATGTGTGTTAGAGTATGGATCTAAATGGGAAGACTATCTGCCGTTCGCAGAATTTTCGTACAACAACAGCTATCAAGCTAGTTTGCAAATGGCCCCATTTAAGTTCATGTACGGAAGAAAGTGTCGCACCCCTTTGAACTGGTCGGAAGTAGGAGAGAGTTAGATTTTCGGACCCAACATCCTAGGAGAAGCGGAAGAGAAGGTTCACAAGATTCGTGAGCACCTCAAGATAGCTCAGTCAAGGCAGAAGAGTTATGCCGACAAGAGACGTCGAGACCTTGCCTTCAACATCGGAGATTTTGTGTATCTGAAAGTGTCGCCATTGAAAGGAATGCAACGTTTCCAACTGAAAGGAAAGTTAGCCCCCAGATATATCGGCCCCTTCAAGATTCTGAACCATCGAGGAGAAGTGTCGTATCAATTGGAACTACCGAAGAGATGCCATCCATGCATAATCTGTTCCATATCTCATTACTTCGCAAGTGCCTCGAAGTTCCAGAGAAGATTGAAGTGTTCAAGAACATTGATACTCAGACCATAGAGATTAACGGTGATCTGACCTATCCCGAAGTTCCCATCTGTATTTTGGAAGAAGCTTTCAGAACTACCAGAACCCGAAGCATCAAGTTTCTCAAGATTCAGTAGAGCAACCACACAGAAGAGGAAGCTACCTGGGAACGTGAAGATCACATCAGGACGGAGTTTCCCGATCTCTTCAAATCCTAGGTAATCTTTTTCGTCCTTTTTCAAATCTCGGGACGAGATTTTGTTTAAGGGGGGAAGGTTTGTAACATCCCAAAAATATTAAACTTGGATCATCAAACTCTAATCATCAAAATTAGGGTTAACAAAAAAAATTCCAATTAAGAATATAAAGGCATTCATATGTGTGTGTATTCAAAATTTGGATTCATTTGAATTGCCATGCTTATGTGTTTCTTTGCTTGTAAATTGATTCTTAGGTGAAATAAACATCATCTAAACAATCCCCAAACTTTTCCCAAAGACAAACAAGTCAAAACAAATAAATTAAGTGAATGGTCGCTTTGGCCAAATTAACTCCCATGCCTACTTTGGCCACCCCTAACTTTCAGAACTTAACAGAAACATGTATGGATCTTTGCACCCCTTGATAGTACTCATAATAAGGTACCAAGGCCCACTTTTTGATCATCCAAAAACATTTAAATGCTTAGTTTAAATGACAGTTTAAAATTGAACCTATTTCATGTGGGAAGATCCCACTTCTTCAAAAACCTTTCAAACAAGCTCAATTTTCAAAACCCAAGCATCCACAAAACCATCAACACATGCCTAGCACACCCACAAAAAATCTTTTCAAAATTCAAAACTCAAGTTCATGTGGCCATTTCATCAAATAGGTTGTAGATCCAAATCAACAAAATCAAAAACACTATGTTGAGCAGTGTTTTGTGCCAACCTTGTTCCCTCTCTAGATGCAACTAGCCTTAATAGATCATTTATCACCCTTGACTAACCTCTAGCACCACTGTGACCTTGCCATTGTCATCAATGGTGAGTAGGCGAGCCTCACCATGTCACCCCGGTGTGGATAGCAAGCTAGGAGAAGAACTAGCCGTGCCAACCTTGTCTGGGAGGTAGCCCATGCCTCACCGCCCCCTCTCGACTAGCCTTAGCTCAAGAACAGCGACCAGGACCACCAGGAATGCCGTGCCCGCGCCGCTGTCAACCATGCCGACGCGCACCGCAGAGCACTCGCCGTTCCCACGCAACCCGACCACCTCGAGCCCTTGCCGCCCGCCAGCATGCACCCCACCGTCCCAGGAGACCACCAGACATGTTCGTTTCACCGCCCGTACCCCGTAGCCACCGCTCGCCGCGGAGTTCGCCACCTCTGCCTCGCAGAGCATCGCACGTTCCCGACCAATTGCCACCGCCCTACACGCGCATTTAAGCTCTAGAGCATCGCCAGGAGAACGCCCGTCGATCGCCAACCTCGGTCATGCCTCTAGCCGCCCGTAGATGTGTCGCCACCGTCGCTTGCCCATCCCTCTCGGTCTCGCCGTCGAGCCTATAAAAGGAGACGACCCCCGCTCGATTTCTTCACACCATCTCACTCCCCTCACCTCACTGATCCTTCCACCCCTTAGCCGGAGCATGAGGAGCAGCAGCTCGCCGGAATTGCGCCGGAGCAGGCTGCCTCTGGAGAAGAAGGGAGCCGTTGATTTCGACCACCCCCGGAGCTGCCGCGACCATCCCTGAGTTCGCCGTCGTCGACTTCGTCGTTGGCCCGCCTCGTCGTCGTCACTGGAGCCCCGGTATGCCCCCTATGCACTCCCACCGAGCCGCTAGGGTTCGAGCTCGTCGGTGACCTGTTCATCGTCGACGATGACGCTCAGCCGTTGATCTTACTTCTAATCCAACGCACCACATCGCCCCGTACCGCTTCGCGTGTTATGAGCCACTGACGCGTGGAACCCCCCTGTCAGCCCAGCCTCACGGAGTGACACTGGCTACCATTACCTTCCTTCCGCGCAGCCCAACTTGGCCCTTCTCCCC